>OW028647.1:12776666-14137500 GCA_932294365.1 Diachrysia chrysitis | reverse complement strand
TGAAAATGAAAATGAAAATGAAAATGAAAATGAAAATGAAAATGAAAATGAAAATGAAAATGAAAATGAAAATGAAAATGAAAATGAAAATGAAAATGAAAATGAAAATGAAAATGAAAATGAAAATGCCGATCGATCAGCCAATTATTATTCTATCCGATTTTTATTTAAACAGAATATAAATTAAGCCGGTAATTATTTTAGCCGACTATAAATTTAGCCGGTTATTATTTTAGCCAATTATTTTTATGTCAATTATAAATTTGGCCGGTTATTGTTTAAGCCGATTATAGTTAGTTATTATTTTAGCCAATTATTTTTTTGTCAAATATACATTTGGCCGGTTATTATTTAAGCCGATTATAGTTGGTTATTATTTTAGCCAATTATTATGTTAGCCGATTATTATTTAAGCCGACTGTAAATTTGGTTGGTTATTATTTTAGCCGATTTTGTATTGGTATCGGTATCGGTATCGGTATCAGTATCTGTATCGGTATCGGTATCGGTATCGGTATCAGTATCTGTATCGGTATCGGTATCGGTATCGGTATCGGTATCGGTATCGGTATCGGTATCGGTATCGGTATCGGTATCGGTATCGGTATCGGTATCGGTATCGGTATCAGTAACGGTATCGGTATCGGTATCGGTATCGGTATCAGTATCTGTATCGGTATCGGTATCGGTATCGGTATCGGTATCGGTATCGGTATCGGTATCGGTATCGGTATCGGTATCGGTATCAGTAACGGTATCGGTATCGGTTTCGGTATCGGTATCGGTATCGGTATCGGTATCGGTATTGGTATACGGGGTTTTACGGTCTTAGAGCTTTAAGGTTGAGCGGTTTTAAGGTTTCACATTTTTACGGTTTATGACCAAAACAACCTTTAATTCACAAACCTAACCTTGTGAAACCTAACTTTGTCAAACCTAACATTTTTTAACATAACAATTTGAAACCTAACGCTCTTAAACTTAACAATCATAAACCAAACCTTGTCAAGCCTAACTTAACATTGAATTGAAATTGAATTGAAATTGAATTGAAATTGAATTGAAATTGAATTGAAATTGAATTGAATTGAAATTGAATTGAAATAGAATTGAAATTGAATTGAAATTGAATTGAAATTGAATTGAAATTGAATTGAAATTGAATTGAAATTGAATTGAAATTGAATTGAAATTGAATTGAAATTGAATTGAATTGAAATTGAATTGAAATAGAATTGAAATTGAATTGAAATTGAATTGAAATTGAATTGAAATTGAATTGAAATTGAATTGAAATTGAATTGAATTGAAATTGAATTGAAATTGAATTTAAATTGAATTGAAATTGAATTGAAATTGAATTGAAATTGAATTGAAATTGAATTGAAATTGAATTGAAATTGAATTGAAATTGAATTGAAATTGAATTGAAATTGAATTGAAATTGAATTGAAATTGAATTGAAATTGAATTGAAATTGAATTGAAATTGAATTGAAATTGAATTGAAATTGAATTGAAATTAAATTGTAATTAAATTGAAATTGAATTGAAATTGAATTGAAATTGAATTGAAATTGAATTGAATTGAATTGAAATTGAATTAAAATTTAGCCGATTATTATTTCAGCCGACTATAAATTTAGCCAGTTATTATTTTAGCCAATTATTTTGTTAGCCAATTAATATTTTAGCCGATCATAAATTTAGCCGGTTATTATTTTAGCCAATTATTTTTTTGTCGACTATAAATTTGGCCGGTTATTATTTAAGCCGATTTTAAATTTAGCCGGTTATTATTTTAGCAAATTATAAATTTAGCCGATTATTATTTTAGCCAACTATAAATTTAGCCAGTTATTATTTTAGCCAATTATTATGTTAGCCGGTTATTATTTTAGCCGACTATAAATTTAGCCGGTTATTATTTTAGCTAATTAAAATGTTAGCTGATTATTATTTTAGCCGACTTTAAATTTAGCCGGTTATTATTTTAGCTAATTATTATTTTAGCCGATTATAATTTTAGAAAAACTTTACATTTACAAACCTTACCTTGTGAAACCTAACTTTGTCAAACCTAACATGAATGAGAATGAGAAAGAGTGAGAGTGAGAGTGAGAGTGAGAGTGAGAGTGAGAGTGAGAGTAAGAGTGAGAGTGAGAGTGAGAGTGAGAGTGAGAGTGAGAGTGAGAGTGAGAGTGGAAGTGAGAGTTAGAGTGAGAGTGAGAGTGAGAGCGAGAGTGAGAGTGAGAGTGAGAGTGAGAGTGAGAGTAAGAGTGAGAGTGAGAGTGAGAGTGAGAGTGAGAGTGAGAGTGAGAGTGAGAGTGAGAGTGAGAGTGAGAGTTAGAGTGAGAGTGTGAGTGAGAGTGAGAGCGAGAGTGAGAGTGAGAGTGAGAGTGAGAGTGAAAATGAAAATGAAAATGAAAATGAAAATGAAAATGAAAATGAAAATGAAAATGAAAATGAAAATGAAAATGAAAATGAAAATGAAAATGAAAATGAAAATGAAAATGAAAATGTAAATGAAAATGAAAATGAAAATGAAAATAAAAATGAAAAAGAAAATGAAAATGAAAATGAAAATGAAAATGAAAATGAAAATGAAAATGAAAATGAAAATGAAAATGAAAATGAAAATGAAAATGAAAATGAAAATGAAAATGAAAATGAAAATGAAAATGAAAATGAAAATGAAAATGAAAATGAAAATGAAAATGAAAATGAAAATGAAAATGAAAATGAAAATGAAAATGAAAATGAAAATGAAAATGAAAATGAAAATGAAAATGAAAATGAAAATGAAAATGAAAATGAAAATGAAAATGAAAATGAAAATGAAAATGAAAATGAAAATGAAAATGAAAATGAAAATGAAAATGAAAATGAAAATGAAAATGAAAATGAAAATGCCGATCGATCAGCCAATTATTATTCTATCCGATTTTTATTAAAACAGAATATCAATTAAGCCGGTAATTATTTTAGCCGACTATAAATTTGGCCGGTTATTTTTTAAGCCGATTATAAATTTAGCCGGTTATTATTTTAGCCAATTATTATGTTAGCCGGTTATTATTTTAGCCGATTATAATTTTAGAAAAACTTTACATTTACAAACCTTACCTTGTGAAACCTAACTTTGTCAAACCTAACATGAATGAGAATGAGAAAGAGTGAGAGTGAGAGTGAGAGTGAGAGTGAGAGTGAGAGTGAGAGTGAGAGTGAGAGTGAGAGTGAGAGTGAGAGTGAGAGTGAGAGTGAGAGTGAGAGTGAGAGTGAGAGTGAGAGTGAGAGTGAGAGTGAGAGTGAGAGTGAGAGTGAGAGTGAGAGTGAGAGTGAGAGTGAGAGTGAGAGTGAGAGTGAGAGTGAGAGTGAGAGTGAGAGTGAGAGTGAGAGTGAGAGTGAGAGTGAGAGTGAGAATGAAAATGAAAATGAAAATGAAAATGAAAATGAAAATGAAAATGAAAATGAAAATGAAAATGAAAATGAAAATGAAAATGAAAATGAAAATGAAAATGAAAATGAAAATGAAAATGAAAATGAAAATGAAAATGAAAATGAAAATGAAAATGAAAATGAAAATGAAAATGAAAATGAAAATGAAAATGAAAATGAAAATGAAAATGAAAATGAAAATGAAAATGAAAATGAAAATGAAAATGAAAATGAAAATGAAAATGAAAATGAAAATGAAAATGAAAATGAAAATGAAAATGAAAATAAAAATAAAAATGAAAATGAAAATGAAAATGAAAATGAAAATGCCGATCGATCAGCCAATTATTATTCTATCCGATTTTTATTTAATCAGAATATAAATTAAGCCGGTAATTATTTTAGCCGACTATAAATTTAGCCGGTTATTATTTTAGCCAATTATTTTTATGTCAATTATAAATTTGGCCGGTTATTGTTTAAGCCGATTATAGTTAGTTATTATTTTAGCCAATTATTTTTTTGTCAAATATACATTTGGCCGGTTATTATTTAAGCCGATTATAGTTGGTTATTATTTTAGCCAATTATTATGTTAGCCGATTATTATTTTAGCCGACTGTAAATTTGGTTGGTTATTATTTTAGCCGATTTTGTATTGGTATCGGTATCGGTATCGGTATCAGTATCTGTATCGGTATCGGTATCGGTATCAGTATCTGTATCGGTATCGGTATCGGTATCGGTATCGGTATCGGTATCGGTATCGGTATCGGTATAGGTATCAGTAACGGTATCGGTATCGGTATCGGTATCGGTATCGGTATCGGTATCGGTATACGGGGTTTTACGGTCTTAGAGCTTTAAGGTTGAGCGGTTTTAAGGTTTCACATTTTTACGGTTTATGACCAAAACAACCTTTAATTCACAAACCTAACCTTGTGAAACCTAACTTTGTCAAACCTAACATTTTTTAACATAACAATTTGAAACCTAACGCTCTTAAACTTAACAATCATAAACCAAACCTTGTCAAACCTAACTTAACATTGAATTGATATTGAATTGAAATTGAATTGAAATTGAATTGAAATTGAATTGAATTGAAATTGAATTGAAATTGAATTGAAATTGAATTGAAATTGAATTGAATTGAAATTGAATTGAAATTGAATTGAAATTGAATTGAAATTGAATTGAAATTGAATTGAAATTGAATTGAAATTGAATTGAAATTGAATTGAAATTGAATTGAAATTGAATTGAAATTGAATTGAAATTGAATTGAAATTGAATTGAAATTGAATTGAAATTGAATTGAAATTGAATTGAAATTGAATTGAAATTGAATTGAAATTGAATTGAAATTGAATTGAAATTGAATTGAAATTGAATTGAAATTGAATTGAAATTGAATTGAAATTGAATTGAAATTGAATTGAAATTGAATTGAAATTGAATTGAAATTGAATTGAAATTGAATTGAAATTGAATTGAAATTGAATTGAAATTGAATTGAAATTGAATTGAAATTGAATTGAAATTGAATTGAAATTAAATTGTAATTAAATTGAAATTGAATTGAAATTGAATTGAAATTGAATTGAAATTGAATTGAAATTAAATTGAATTGAATTGAAATTGAATTAAAATTTAGCCGATTATTATTTCAGCCGACTATAAATTTAGCCAGTTATTATTTTAGCCAATTATTTTGTTAGCCGATTAATATTTTAGCCGATCATAAATTTAGCCGGTTATTATTTTAGCCAATTATTTTTTTGTCAATTATAAATTTGGCCGGTTATTATTTAAGCCGATTTTTAATTTAGCCGGTTATTATTTTAGCCAATTATAAATTTAGCCGATTATCATTTTAGCCGACTATAAATTTAGCCAGTTATTATTTTAGACAATTATTATGTTAGCCGGTTATTATTTTAGCCGACTATAAATTTAGCCGGTTATTATTTTAGCTAATTAAAATGTTAGCTGATTATTATTTTATCCGACACTAAATTTAGCCGGTTATTATTTTAGCTAATTAATATTTTAGCCGATTATAATTTTAGATAAACCTTACATTTACAAACCTTACCTTGTGAAACCTAACTTTGTCAAACCTAACATGAATGAGAATGAGAAAAAGTGAGAGTGAGAGTGAGAGTGAGAGTGAGAGTGAGAGTGAGAGTGAAAATGAAAATTAAAATGAAAATAAAAATAAAAATGAAAATGAAAATGAAAATGAAAATGAAAATGAAAATGAAAATGAAAATGAAAATGAAAATGAAAATTAAAATTAAAATTAAAATTAAAATTAAAATTAAAATTAAAATTAAAATTAAAATTAAAATTAAAATTAAAATTAAAATTAAAATTAAAATTAAAATTAAAATTAAAATTAAAATTAAAATTAAAATTAAAATTAAAATTAAAATTAAAATTAAAATTAAAATTAAAATTAAAATTAAAATTAAAATTAAAATTAAAATTAAAATTAAAATTAAAATTAAAATTAAAATTAAAATTAAAATTAAAATTAAAATTAAAATTAAAATTAAAATTAAAATTAAAATTAAAATTAAAATTAAAATTAAAATTAAAATTAAAATTAAAATTAAAATTAAAATTAAAATTAAAATTAAAAGAAAATAAAAATGAAAATGAAAATGAAAATGAAAATGAAAATGAAAATGAAAATGAAAATGAAAATGAAAATGAAAATGAAAATGAAAATGAAAATGAAAATGAAAATGAAAATGAAAATGAAAATGAAAATGAAAATGAAAATGAAAATGAAAATGAAAATGCCGATCGATCAGCCAATTATTATTCTATCCGATTTTTATTAAAACAGAATATCAATTAAGCCGGTAATTATTTTAGCCGACTATAAATTTGGCCGGTTATTTTTTAAGCCGATTATAAATTTAGCCGGTTATTATTTTAGCCAATTATTATGTTAGCCGGTTATTATTTTAGCCGATTATAATTTTAGAAAAACTTTACATTTACAAACCTTACCTTGTGAAACCTAACTTTGTCAAACCTAACATGAATGAGAATGAGAAAGAGTGAGAGTGAGAGTGAGAGTGAGAGTGAGAGTGAGAGTGAGAGTGAGAGTGAGAGTGAGAGTGAGAGTGAGAGTGAGAGTGAGAGTGAGAGTGAGAGTGAGAGTGAGAGTGAGAGTGAGAGTGAGAGTGAGAGTGAGAGTGAGAGTGAGAGTGAGAGTGAGAGTGAGAGTGAGAGTGAGAGTGAGAGTGAGAGTGAGAGTGAGAGTGAGAGTGAGAGTGAGAGTGAGAGTGAGAGTGAGAGTGAGAATGAAAATGAAAATGAAAATGAAAATGAAAATGAAAATGAAAATGAAAATGAAAATGAAAATGAAAATGAAAATGAAAATGAAAATGAAAATGAAAATGAAAATGAAAATGAAAATGAAAATGAAAATGAAAATGAAAATGAAAATGAAAATGAAAATGAAAATGAAAATGAAAATGAAAATGAAAATGAAAATGAAAATGAAAATGAAAATGAAAATGAAAATGAAAATGAAAATGAAAATGAAAATGAAAATGAAAATGAAAATGAAAATGAAAATAAAAATGAAAATGAAAATGAAAATGAAAATGAAAATGCCGATCGATCAGCCAATTATTATTCTATCCGATTTTTATTTAATCAGAATATAAATTAAGCCGGTAATTATTTTAGCCGACTATAAATTTAGCCGGTTATTATTTTAGCCAATTATTTTTATGTCAATTATAAATTTGGCCGGTTATTGTTTAAGCCGATTATAGTTAGTTATTATTTTAGCCAATTATTTTTTTGTCAAATATACATTTGGATTATTTAAGCCGATTATAGTTGGTTATTATTTTAGCCAATTATTATGTTAGCCGATTATTATTTTAGCCGACTGTAAATTTGGTTGGTTATTATTTTAGCCGATTTTGTATTGGTATCGGTATCGGTATCGGTATCAGTATCTGTATCGGTATCGGTATCGGTATCAGTATCTGTATCGGTATCGGTATCGGTATCGGTATCGGTATCGGTATCGGTATCGGTATCGGTATAGGTATCAGTAACGGTATCGGTATCGGTATCGGTATCGGTATCGGTATCGGTATCGGTATACGGGGTTTTACGGTCTTAGAGCTTTAAGGTTGAGCGGTTTTAAGGTTTCACATTTTTACGGTTTATGACCAAAACAACCTTTAATTCACAAACCTAACCTTGTGAAACCTAACTTTGTCAAACCTAACATTTTTTAACATAACAATTTGAAACCTAACGCTCTTAAACTTAACAATCATAAACCAAACCTTGTCAAACCTAACTTAACATTGAATTGATATTGAATTGAAATTGAATTGAAATTGAATTGAAATTGAATTGAATTGAAATTGAATTGAAATTGAATTGAAATTGAATTGAAATTGAATTGAATTGAAATTGAATTGAAATTGAATTGAAATTGAATTGAAATTGAATTGAAATTGAATTGAAATTGAATTGAAATTGAATTGAAATTGAATTGAAATTGAATTGAAATTGAATTGAAATTGAATTGAAATTGAATTGAAATTGAATTGAAATTGAATTGAAATTGAATTGAAATTGAATTGAAATTGAATTGAAATTGAATTGAAATTGAATTGAAATTGAATTGAAATTGAATTGAAATTGAATTGAAATTGAATTGAAATTGAATTGAAATTGAATTGAAATTGAATTGAAATTGAATTGAAATTGAATTGAAATTGAATTGAAATTGAATTGAAATTGAATTGAAATTGAATTGAAATTGAATTGAAATTGAATTGAAATTGAATTGAAATTAAATTGTAATTAAATTGAAATTGAATTGAAATTGAATTGAAATTGAATTGAAATTGAATTGAAATTAAATTGAATTGAATTGAAATTGAATTAAAATTTAGCCGATTATTATTTCAGCCGACTATAAATTTAGCCAGTTATTATTTTAGCCAATTATTTTGTTAGCCGATTAATATTTTAGCCGATCATAAATTTAGCCGGTTATTATTTTAGCCAATTATTTTTTTGTCAATTATAAATTTGGCCGGTTATTATTTAAGCCGATTTTTAATTTAGCCGGTTATTATTTTAGCCAATTATAAATTTAGCCGATTATCATTTTAGCCGACTATAAATTTAGCCAGTTATTATTTTAGACAATTATTATGTTAGCCGGTTATTATTTTAGCCGACTATAAATTTAGCCGGTTATTATTTTAGCTAATTAAAATGTTAGCTGATTATTATTTTATCCGACACTAAATTTAGCCGGTTATTATTTTAGCTAATTAATATTTTAGCCGATTATAATTTTAGATAAACCTTACATTTACAAACCTTACCTTGTGAAACCTAACTTTGTCAAACCTAACATGAATGAGAATGAGAAAAAGTGAGAGTGAGAGTGAGAGTGAGAGTGAGAGTGAGAGTGAGAGTGAAAATGAAAATTAAAATGAAAATAAAAATAAAAATGAAAATGAAAATGAAAATGAAAATGAAAATGAAAATGAAAATGAAAATGAAAATGAAAATGAAAATTAAAATTAAAATTAAAATTAAAATTAAAATTAAAATTAAAATTAAAATTAAAATAAAAATTAAAATTAAAATTAAAATTAAAATTAAAATTAAAATTAAAATTAAAATTAAAATTAAAATTAAAATTAAAATTAAAATTAAAATTAAAATTAAAATTAAAATTAAAATTAAAATTAAAATTAAAATTAAAATTAAAATTAAAATTAAAATTAAAATTAAAATTAAAATTAAAATTAAAATTAAAATTAAAATTAAAATTAAAATTAAAATTAAAATTAAAATTAAAATTAAAATTAAAATTAAAATTAAAATTAAAATTAAAATTAAAATTAAAATTAAAAGAAAATAAAAATGAAAATGAAAATGAAAATGAAATTGAAAATGCCGATAGATCAGCCAATTATTATATCCGATTTTTATTATAATTGAATATCAATTAAGCCGGTAATTATTTTAGCCGACTATAAATTTGGCCGGTTATTATTTAAGCCGATTATAAATTTAGCCGGTTATTATTTTAGTTAATTAAAATGTTAGCCGATTATCATTTTAGCCGACTATAAATTTAGCCAGTTATTATTTTAGACAATTATTATGTTAGCCGGTTATTATTTTAGCCGACTATAAATTTAGCCGGTTATTATTTTAGCTAATTAATATTTTAGCCGATTATAATTTTAGATAAACCTTACATTTACAAACCTTACCTTGTGAAACCTAACTTTGTCAAACCTAACATGAATGAGAATGAGAAAAAGTGAGAGTGAGAGTGAGAGTGAGAGTGAGAGTGAGAGTGAGAGTGAGAGTGAGAGTGAGAGTGAAAATGAAAATGAAAATGAAAATGAAAATGAAAATGAAAATGAAAATGAAAATGAAAATGAAAATGAAAATGAAAATGAAAATGAAAATGAAAATGAAAATGAAAATGAAAATGAAAATGAAAATGAAAATGAAAATGAAAAAAAATGAAAATGAAAATGAAAATGAAAATGAAAATGAAAATGAAAATGAAAATGAAAATGAAAATGAAAATGAAAATGAAAATGAAAATGAAAATGAAAATGAAAATGAAAATGAAAATGAAAATGAAAATGAAAATGAAAATGAAAATGAAAATGAAAATGAAAATGAAAATGAAAATGAAAATGAAAATGAAAATGAAAATGAAAATGAAAATGAAAATGAAAATGAAAATGAAAATGAAAATGAAAATGAAAATGAAAATGAAAATGAAAATGAAAATGAAAATGAAAATGAAAATGAAAATGAAAATGAAAATGAAAATGAAAATGAAAATGAAAATGAAAATGAAAATGAAAATGAAAATGAAAATGAAAATGAAAATGAAAATGAAAATGAAAATGAAAATGAAAATGAAAATGAAAATGAAAATGAAAATGAAAATGAAAATGAAAATGCCGATCGATCAGCCAATTATTATTCTATCCGATTTTTATTTAAACAGAATATAAATTAAGCCGGTAATTATTTTAGCCGACTATAAATTTAGCCGGTTATTATTTTAGCCAATTATTTTTATGTCAATTATAAATTTGGCCGGTTATTATTTAAGCCGATTATAGTTAGTTATTATTTTAGCCAATTATTTTTTTGTCAAATATACATTTGGCCGGTTATTATTTAAGCCGATTATAGTTGGTTATTATTTTAGCCAATTATTATGTTAGCCGATTATTATTTAAGCCGACTGTAAATTTGGTTGGTTATTATTTTAGCCGATTTTGTATTGGTATCGGTATCGGTATCGGTATCAGTATCTGTATCGGTATCGGTATCGGTATCGGTATCAGTATCTGTATCGGTATCGGTATCGGTATCGGTATCGGTATCGGTATCGGTATCGGTATCGGTATCGGTATCGGTATCGGTATCGGTATCGGTATCAGTAACGGTATCGGTATCGGTATCGGTATCGGTATCAGTATCTGTATCGGTATCGGTATCGGTATCGGTATCGGTATCGATATCGGTATCGGTATCGGTATCGGTATCGGTATCGGTATCGGTATCGGTATCAGTAACGGTATCGGTATCGGTTTCGGTATCGGTATCGGTATCGGTATCGGTATCGGTATTGGTATACGGGGTTTTACGGTCTTAGAGCTTTAAGGTTGAGCGGTTTTAAGGTTTCACATTTTTACGGTTTATGACCAAAACAACCTTTAATTCACAAACCTAACCTTGTGAAACCTAACTTTGTCAAACCTAACATTTTTTAACATAACAATTTGAAACCTAACGCTCTTAAACTTAACAATCATAAACCAAACCTTGTCAAGCCTAACTTAACATTGAATTGAAATTGAATTGAAATTGAATTGAAATTGAATTGAAATTGAATTGAAATTGAATTGAATTGAAATTGAATTGAAATAGAATTGAAATTGAATTGAAATTTAATTGAAATTGAATTGAAATTGAATTGAAATTGAATTGAAATTGAATTGAATTGAAATTGAATTGAAATTGAATTGAAATTGAATTGAAATTGAATTGAAATTGAATTGAAATTGAATTGAAATTGAATTGAAATTGAATTGAAATTGAATTGAAATTGAATTGAAATTGAATTGAAATTGAATTGAAATTGAATTGAAATTGAATTGAAATTGAATTGAAATTGAATTGAAATTAAATTGTAATTAAATTGAAATTGAATTGAAATTGAATTGAAATTGAATTGAAATTGAATTGAATTGAATTGAAATTGAATTAAAATTTAGCCGATTATTATTTCAGCCGACTATAAATTTAGCCAGTTATTATTTTAGCCAATTATTTTGTTAGCCAATTAATATTTTAGCCGATCATAAATTTAGCCGGTTATTATTTTAGCCAATTATTTTTTTGTCGACTATAAATTGGGCCGGTTATTATTTAAGCCGATTTTAAATTTAGCCGGTTATTATTTTAGCCAATTATAAATTTAGCCGATTATTATTTTAGCCGACTATAAATTTAGCCAGTTATTATTTTAGCCAATTATTATGTTAGCCGGTTATTATTTTAGCCGACTATAAATTTAGCCGGTTATTATTTTAGCTAATTAAAATGTTAGCTGATTATTATTTTAGCCGACTTTAAATTTAGCCGGTTATTATTTTAGCTAATTATTATTTTAGCCGATTATAATTTTAGAAAAACTTTACATTTACAAACCTTACCTTGTGAAACCTAACTTTGTCAAACCTAACATGAATGAGAATGAGAAAGAGTGAGAGTGAGAGTGAGAGTGAGAGTGAGAGTGAGAGTGAGAGTAAGAGTAAGAGTGAGAGTGAGAGTGAGAGTGAGAGTGAGAGTGAGAGTGAGAGTGAGAGTGGAAGTGAGAGTTAGAGTGAGAGTGAGAGTGAGAGTGAGAGCGAGAGTGAGAGTGAGAGTGAGAGTGAGAGTGAGAGTAAGAGTGAGAGTGAGAGTGAGAGTGAGAGTGAGAGTGAGAGTGAGAGTGAGAGTGAGAGTGAGAGTGAGAGTGAGAGTTAGAGTGAGAGTGTGAGTGAGAGTGAGAGCGAGAGTGAGAGTGAGAGTGAGAGTGAGAGTGAAAATGAAAATGAAAATGAAAATGAAAATGAAAATGAAAATGAAAATGAAAATGAAAATGAAAATGAAAATGAAAATGAAAATGAAAATGAAAATGAAAATGAAAATGAAAATGAAAATGTAAATGAAAATGAAAATGAAAATGAAAATGAAAATGAAAATGAAAATGAAAATGAAAATGAAAATGAAAATGAAAATGAAAATGAAAATGAAAATGAAAATGAAAATGAAAATGAAAATGAAAATGAAAATGAAAATGAAAATGAAAATGAAAATGAAAATGAAAATGAAAATGAAAATGAAAATGAAAATGAAAATGAAAATGAAAATGAAAATGAAAATGAAAATGAAAATGAAAAAAAATGAAAATGAAAATGAAAATGAAAATAAAAATGAAAATGAAAATGAAAATGAAAATGAAAATGAAAATGAAAATGAAAATGAAAATGAAAATGAAAATGAAAATGAAAATGAAAATGAAAATGAAAATGAAAATGAAAATGAAAATGAAAATGAAAATGAAAATGAAAATGAAAATGAAAATGAAAATGAAAATGAAAATGAAAATGAAAATGAAAATGAAAATGAAAATGAAAATGAAAATGAAAATGAAAATGAAAATGAAAATGAAAATGAAAATGAAAATGAAAATGAAAATGAAAATGAAAATGAAAATGAAAATGAAAATGAAAATGAAAATGAAAATGAAAATGAAAATGCCGATCGATCAGCCAATTATTATTCTATCCGATTTTTATTTAAACAGAATATAAATTAAGCCGGTAATTATTTTAGCCGACTATAAATTTAGCCGGTTATTATTTTAGCCAATTATTTTTATGTCAATTATAAATTTGGCCGGTTATTGTTTAAGCCGATTATAGTTAGTTATTATTTTAGCCAATTATTTTTTTGTCAAATATACATTTGGCAGGTTATTATTTAAGCCGATTATAGTTGGTTATTATTTTAGCCAATTATTATGTTAGCCGATTATTATTTAAGCCGACTGTAAATTTGGTTGGTTATTATTTTAGCCGATTTTGTATTGGTATCGGTATCGGTATCGGTATCAGTATCTGTATCGGTATCGGTATCGGTATCGGTATCAGTATCTGTATCGGTATCGGTATCGGTATCGGTATCGGTATCGGTATCGGTATCGGTATCGGTATCGGTATCGGTATCGGTATCGGTATCAGTAACGGTATCGGTATCGGTATCGGTATCGGTATCAGTATCTGTATCGGTATCGGTATCGGTATCGGTATCGGTATCGGTATCGGTATCGGTATCGGTATCGGTATCGGTATCGGTATCAGTAACGGTATCGGTATCGGTTTCGGTATCGGTATCGGTATCGGTATCGGTATCGGTATTGGTATACGGGGTTTTACGGTCTTAGAGCTTTAAGGTTGAGCGGTTTTAAGGTTTCACATTTTTACGGTTTATGACCAAAACAACCTTTAATTCACAAACCTAACCTTGTGAAACCTAACTTTGTCAAACCTAACATTTTTTAACATAACAATTTGAAACCTAACGCTCTTAAACTTAACAATCATAAACCAAACCTTGTCAAGCCTAACTTAACATTGAATTGAAATTGAATTGAAATTGAATTGAAATTGAATTGAAATTGAATTGAAATTGAATTGAATTGAAATTGAATTGAAATAGAATTGAAATTGAATTGAAATTGAATTGAAATTGAATTGAAATTGAATTGAAATTGAATTGAAATTGAATTGAATTGAAATTGAATTGAAATTGAATTGAAATTGAATTGAAATTGAATTGAAATTGAATTGAAATTGAATTGAAATTGAATTGAAATTGAATTGAAATTGAATTGAAATTGAATTGAAATTGAATTGAAATTGAATTGAAATTGAATTGAAATTGAATTGAAATTGAATTGAAATTGAATTGAAATTGAATTGAAATTGAATTGAAATTAAATTGTAATTAAATTGAAATTGAATTGAAATTGAATTGAAATTGAATTGAAATTGAATTGAATTGAATTGAAATTGAATTAAAATTTAGCCGATTATTATTTCAGCCGACTATAAATTTAGCCAGTTATTATTTTAGCCAATTATTTTGTTAGCCAATTAATATTTTAGCCGATCATAAATTTAGCCGGTTATTATTTTAGCCAATTATTTTTTTGTCGACTATAAATTTGGCCGGTTATTATTTAAGCCGATTTTAAATTTAGCCGGTTATTATTTTAGCCAATTATAAATTTAGCCGATTATTATTTTAGCCGACTATAAATTTAGCCAGTTATTATTTTAGCCAATTATTATGTTAGCCGGTTATTATTTTAGCCGACTATAAATTTAGCCGGTTATTATTTTAGCTAATTAAAATGTTAGCTGATTATTATTTTAGCCGACTTTAAATTTAGCCGGTTATTATTTTAGCTAATTATTATTTTAGCCGATTATAATTTTAGAAAAACTTTACATTTACAAACCTTACCTTGTGAAACCTAACTTTGTCAAACCTAACATGAATGAGAGTGAGAGTGAGAGTAAGAGTGAGAGTGAGAGTGAGAGTGAGAGTGAGAGTGAGAGTAAGAGTGAGAGTGAGAGTGAGAGTGAGAGTGAGAGTGAGAGTGAGAGTGAGAGTGAGAGTGAGAGTGGAAGTGAGAGTTAGAGTGAGAGTGAGAGTGAGAGCGAGAGTGAGAGTGAGAGTGAGAGTGAGAGTGAGAGTAAGAGTGAGAGTGAGAGTGAGAGTGAGAGTGAGAGTGAGAGTGAGAGTGAGAGTGAGAGTTAGAGTGAGAGTGTGAGCGAGAGTGAGAGTGAGAGTGAGAGTGAGAGTGAAAATGAAAATGAAAATGAAAATGAAAATGAAAATGAAAATGAAAATGAAAATGAAAATGAAAATGAAAATGAAAATGAAAATGAAAATGAAAATGAAAATGAAAATGAAAATGAAAATGAAAATGAAAATGTAAATGAAAATGAAAATGAAAATGAAAATAAAAATGAAAATGAAAAAGAAAATGAAAATGAAAATGAAAATGAAAATGAAAATGAAAATGAAAATGAAAATGAAAATGAAAATGAAAATGAAAATGCCGATCGATCAGCCAATTATTATTCTATCCGATTTTTATTAAAACAGAATATCAATTAAGCCGGTACTTATTTTAGCCGACTATAAATTTGGCCGGTTATTTTTTAAGCCGATTATAAATTTAGCCGGTTATTATTTTAGCCAATTATTATGTTAGCCGGTTATTATTTTAGCCGATTATAATTTTAGAAAAACTTTACATTTACAAACCTTACCTTGTGAAACCTAACTTTGTCAAACCTAACATGAATGAGAATGAGAAAGAGTGAGAGTGAGAGTGAGAGTGAGAGTGAGAGTGAGAGTGAGAGTGAGAGTGAGAGTGAGAGTGAGAGTGAGAGTGAGAGTGAGAGTGAGAGTGAGAGTGAGATTGAGAGTGAGAGTGAGAGTGAGAGTGAGAGTGAGAGTGAGAGTGAGAGTGAGAGTGAGAGTGAGAGTGAGAGTGAGAGTGAGAGTGAGAGTGAGAGTGAGAGTGAGAGTGAGAGTGAGAGTGAGAGTGAGAGTGAGAGTGAGAGTGAGAGTGAGAGTGAGAGTGAGAGTGAGAGTGAGAGTGAAAATGAAAATGAAAATGAAAATGAAAATGAAAATGAAAATGAAAATGAAAATGAAAATGAAAATGAAAATGAAAATGAAAATGAAAATGAAAATGAAAATGAAAATGAAAATGAAAATGAAAATGAAAATGAAAATGAAAATGAAAATGAAAATGAAAATGAAAATGAAAATGAAAATGAAAATGAAAATGAAAATGAAAATGAAAATGAAAATGAAAATGAAAATGAAAATGAAAATGAAAATGAAAATGAAAATGAAAATGAAAATGAAAATGAAAATGAAAATGAAAATGAAAATGAAAATGAAAATGAAAATGAAAATGAAAATGAAAATGAAAATGAAAATGAAAATGAAAATGAAAATGAAAATGAAAATGAAAATGAAAATGAAAATGAAAATGAAAATGAAAATAAAAATAAAAATGAAAATGAAAATGAAAATGAAAATGAAAATGAAAATGAAAATGTAAATGAAAATGAAAATTAAAATTAAAATTAAAATTAAAATTAAAATTAAAATTAAAATTAAAATTAAAATTAAAATTAAAATTAAAATTAAAATTAAAATTAAAATTAAAATTAAAATTAAAATTAAAATTAAAATTAAAATTAAAATTAAAATGAAATTGAAAATGCCGATCGATCAGCCAATTATTATTCTATCCGATTTTTATTTAATCAGAATATAAATTAAGCCGGTAATTATTTTAGCCGACTATAAATTTAGCCGGTTATTATTTTAGCCAATTATTTTTATGTCAATTATAAATTTGGCCGGTTATTGTTTAAGCCGATTATAGTTAGTTATTATTTTAGCCAATTATTTTTTTGTCAAATATACATTTGGCCGGTTATTATTTAAGCCGATTATAGTTGGTTATTATTTTAGCCAATTATTATGTTAGCCGATTATTATTTTAGCCGACTGTAAATTTGGTTGGTTATTATTTTAGCCGATTTTGTATTGGTATCGGTATCGGTATCGGTATCAGTATCTGTATCGGTATCGGTATCGGTATCAGTATCTGTATCGGTATCGGTATCGGTATCGGTATCGGTATCGGTATCGGTATCGGTATCGGTATCGGTATCGGTATCGGTATAGGTATCAGTAACGGTATCGGTATCGGTATCGGTATCGGTATCGGTATCGGTATCGGTATCGGTATCGGTATACGGGGTTTTACGGTCTTAGAGCTTTAAGGTTGAGCGTTTTTAGGGTTTCACATTTTTACGGTTTATGACCAAAACAACCTTTAATTCACAAACCTAACCTTGTCAAACCTAACATTTTTTAACATAACAATTTGAAACCTAACGCTCTTAAACTTAACAATCATAAACCAAACCTTGTCAAACCTAACTTAACATTGAATTGAAATTGAATTGAAATTGAATTGAAATTGAATTGAAATTGAATTGAAATTGAATTGAATTGAAATTGAATTGAAATTGAATTGAAATTGAATTGAAATTGAATTGAATTGAAATTGAATTGAAATTGAATTGAAATTGAATTGAAATTGAATTGAAATTGAATTGAAATTGAATTGAAATTGAATTGAAATTGAATTGAAATTGAATTGAAATTGAATTGAAATTGAATTGAAATTGAATTGAAATTGAATTGAAATTGAATTGAAATTGAATTGAAATTGAATTGAAATTGAATTGAAATTGAATTGAAATTGAATTGAAATTGAATTGAAATTGAATTGAAATTGAATTGAAATTGAATTGAAATTGAATTGAAATTGAATTGAAATTGAATTGAAATTGAATTGAAATTGAATTGAAATTAAATTGTAATTAAATTGAAATTGAATTGAAATTGAATTGAAATTGAATTGAAATTGAATTGAAATTGAATTGAATTGAATTAAAATTTAGCCGATTATTATTTCAGCCGACTATAAATTTAGCCAGTTATTATTTTAGCCAATTATTTTGTTAGCCGATTAATATTTTAGCCGATCATAAATTTAGCCGGTTATTATTTTAGCCAATTATTTTTTTGTCAATTATAAATTTGGCCGGTTATTATTTAAGCCGATTTTTAATTTAGCCGGTTATTATTTTAGCCAATTATAAATTTAGCCGATTATCATTTTAGCCGACTATAAATTTAGCCAGTTATTATTTTAGACAATTATTATGTTAGCCGGTTATTATTTTAGCCGACTATAAATTTAGCCGGTTATTATTTTAGCTAATTAAAATGTTAGCTGATTATTATTTTATCCGACACTAAATTTAGCCGGTTATTATTTTAGCTAATTAATATTTTAGCCGATTATAATTTTAGATAAACCTTACATTTACAAACCTTACCTTGTGAAACCTAACTTTGTCAAACCTAACATGAATGAGAATGAGAAAAAGTGAGAGTGAGAGTGAGAGTGAGAGTGAGAGTGAGAGTGAGAGTGAGAGTGAGAAAATTAAAATTAAAATTAAAATTAAAATTAAAATTAAAATTAAAATTAAAATTAAAATTAAAATTAAAATTAAAATTAAAATTAAAATTAAAATTAAAATTAAAATTAAAATTAAAATTAAAATTAAAATTAAAATTAAAATTAAAATTAAAATTAAAATTAAAATTAAAATTAAAATTAAAATTAAAATTAAAATTAAAATTAAAATTAAAATTAAAATTAAAATTAAAATTAAAATTAAAATTAAAATTAAAATTAAAATTAAAATTAAAATTAAAATTAAAATTAAAATTAAAATTAAAATTAAAATTAAAATTAAAATTAAAATTAAAATTAAAATTAAAATTAAAATTAAAATTAAAATTAAAATTAAAATTAAAATTAAAATTAAAATTAAAATTAAAATTAAAATTAAAATTAAAATTAAAATTAAAATTAAAATTAAAATTAAAATTAAAATTAAAATTAAAATTAAAATTAAAATTAAAATTAAAATTAAAATTAAAATGAAATTGAAAATGCCGATCGATCAGCCAATTATTATTCTATCCGATTTTTATTTAATCAGAATATAAATTAAGCCGGTAATTATTTTAGCCGACTATAAATTTAGCCGGTTATTATTTTAGCCAATTATTTTTATGTCAATTATAAATTTGGCCGGTTATTGTTTAAGCCGATTATAGTTAGTTATTATTTTAGCCAATTATTTTTTTGTCAAATATACATTTGGCCGGTTATTATTTAAGCCGATTATAGTTGGTTATTATTTTAGCCAATTATTATGTTAGCCGATTATTATTTTAGCCGACTGTAAATTTGGTTGGTTATTATTTTAGCCGATTTTGTATTGGTATCGGTATCGGTATCGGTATCAGTATCTGTATCGGTATCGGTATCGGTATCAGTATCTGTATCGGTATCGGTATCGGTATCGGTATCGGTATCGGTATCGGTATCGGTATCGGTATCGGTATCGGTATCGGTATAGGTATCAGTAACGGTATCGGTATCGGTATCGGTATCGGTATCGGTATCGGTATCGGTATCGGTATCGGTATACGGGGTTTTACGGTCTTAGAGCTTTAAGGTTGAGCGTTTTTAGGGTTTCACATTTTTACGGTTTATGACCAAAACAACCTTTAATTCACAAACCTAACCTTGTGAAACTAGGGTTCAGAACCGGGAAATCCCGGAACCGAAAAACCCGGGATTTCCCGGTTCTTTAATAGTAGTCAAAGAACCGGTTTTCAATGAAAAAGAACCGGGATATACGGTATTTTCGGGAAATTACGAATCATGTTAACTATCTCATCATTTGTTATTTTAATATTACAAAAGTGACGAAAAATCGAACACGTAATTTCAAAAATTATATTGATAAATATCTCATCATTTATTTGATTTTAATCTTCTATTAACAGCGTTTAATCTTTTTACACAAAATATTCAAGCTAAAACCATATTCTCATTAAAATGTTGTATCTGTAGGTACGTGGTATATCATTATATTCTAAAAGGTGGTACGCACGGCCACGCATCAAGCTATACATTTCCAACATAAGCTGACCTCGAGTTGTTCGGAAATGTTATACAACATAAGGTCAACGTAAACTGGTTATGTATATGCAACCAAATTGTATCACTTCTAAAACGCACCAGCTGTCCGACTTATCCCGCAGGGGGTGCCCTTAGTGAACGTTGCTGACGTAGTTAGTTTATTTTACTTGCTCTGGCTGGAGGCCTTACGGTTCTCGCCAAAAGTCCGGTGAAGCAGTCAAAGCCTGCGCTCAGGCTAACTGCAGTAGACCTCTTCCAAAAAAAAAAAAAGCTGTCCGACTTCTACCGAAACACCTCAAGCCTCATCTCATTCAATTCAATTGGAAGAACAACATGAACCTGAAGTGCAAAGAAGAGATCTAACGAAAAGTGATGAATTAAATATGGAGCTACAAAAGATAAGAAAAGAACGTGTAAGATCAACGCACAATGACAGTCTAGATCAAAATGTTAAAATCGAGATGGCACTTTTTGAAAATGGAGGTGATCGTGGGCGTTATTTAACAAAAGCTTACGAACACCTTCTCACAATTCCACCTACTAGCGTGGAGCCAGAGAGAATTTTTTCCTCAGCTGGCCTTTTTTGTAACAAAATTAGATCTCGTTTAAGTGATGCAACTTTAGATGCATTGATCTTTTTGAAGACACATTACCAAGAGAACAAGAAAGTTTAATTATAAAGGAATCAGCCTACGATATACGTTGATTACCTTTATTCAAAGGCTATGTACCTGTGATTTTTATTGTAATTGTTATATTTTTATATTTAATTTTATTTGAAACAACTATAAGAAATGTTAACTTAATTTACGACGTTTTAAAAATATTTTTGACTGATTAAGATAGAGACAGACTGATTTTATTATAATATAAGAGAAGAGAAGTTTAAAAGCTGCTTTAAATTTTGAAAAATGTTTAATGTGTACAACTTTATTAAAAAGTGAATTTATAACTGTATTTTAACGTGTTAAAGCAATTAATGCTTATCTTGTCATGCCAAAATGCGCAATATGTGTTATATAATAACTATATAAATAAATCTAAGCCTTTCTAAGCCTTTGTATTTATTTTTGACTACTTATATTTACCTCAAAAATTCTAAAAAGAAAAAATCCCGAATATACCGAAAATCCCGGGAAATCCCGGTTCTGATTAGAACCGGTACCGAAAATCCCGGTTGTTTTATCTATACCGGTTCTCGATACCCTATGTGAAACCTAACTTTGTCAAACCTAACATTTTTTAACATAACAATTTGAAACCTAACGCTCTTAAACTTAACAATCATAAACCAAACCTTGTCAAACCTAACTTAACATTGAATTGAAATTGAATTGAAATTGAATTGAAATTGAATTGAATTGAAATTGAATTGAAATTGAATTGAAATTGAATTGAAATTGAATTGAATTGAAATTGAATTGAAATTGAATTGAAATTGAATTGAAATTGAATTGAAATTGAATTGAAATTGAATTGAAATTGAATTGAAATTGAATTGAAATTGAATTGAAATTGAATTGAAATTGAATTGAAATTGAATTGAAATTGAATTGAAATTGAATTGAAATTGAATTGAAATTGAATTGAAATTGAATTGAAATTGAATTGAAATTGAATTGAAATTGAATTGAAATTGAATTGAAATTAAATTGTAATTAAATTGAAATTGAATTGAAATTGAATTGAAATTGAATTGAAATTGAATTGAAATTGAATTGAAATTGAATTGAATTGAATTGAAATTGAATTAAAATTTAGCCGATTATTATTTCAGCCGACTATAAATTTAGCCAGTTATTATTTTAGCCAATTATTTTGTTAGCCGATTAATATTTTAGCCGATCATAAATTAAGCCGGTTATTATTTTAGCCAATTATTTTTTTGTCGACTATAAATTTGGCCAGTTATTATTTAAGCCGATTTTAAATTTAGCCGGTTATTATTTTAGCCAATTATAATTTAAGCCGATAATTTTTTTGTCGACTATAAATTTGGCCGGTTATTATTTAAGCCGATTTTAAATTAAGCGGGTTATTATTTTAGCCAATTATAAATTTAGCCGATTATTATTTTAGCCGACTATAAATTTAGCCAGTTATTATTTCAGCCAATTATTATGTTAATCGGTTATTATTTTAGCTGACTATAAATTAAGCCGGTTATTATTTTAGCCAATTATTTTTTTGTCGACTATAAATTTGGCCGGTTATTATTTAGGCCGATTTTAAATTTAGCCGGTTATTATTTTAGCCAATTATAATTTAAGACGATAATTTTTTTGTCGACTATAAATTTGGCCGGTTATTATTTAAGCCGATTATTTTTTTGTCGACTATAAATTTGGCCGGTTATTATTTAAGCCGATTTTAAATTTAGCCGGTTATTATTTTAGCCAATTATAAATTTAGCCGATTATTATTTTAGCCGACTATAAATTTAGCCAGTTATTATTTTAGCCAATTATGATGTTAGCCGGTTATTATTTTAGCCGACTATAAATTTAGCCGGTTATTATTTTAGCTTATTAAAATGTTAGCTGATTATTATTTTAGCCGACTATAAATTTAGCCGGTTATTATTTTAGCCAATTATTTTTTTGTCGACTATAAATTTGGCAGGTTATTATTTAAGCCGATTTTAAATTTAGCGGGTTATTATTTTAGCCAATTATTATGTTAGCCGGTTATTATTTTAGCCGACTATAAATTTAGCCGGTTATTATTTTAGCTAATTAAAATGTTAGCTGATTATTATTTTAGCCGACTTTAAATTTAGCCGGTTATTATTTTAGCTAATTATTATTTTAGCCGATTATAATTTTAGAAAAACTTTACATTTACAAACCTTACCTTGTGAAACCTAACTTTGTCAAACCTAACATGAATGAGAATGAGAAAGAGTGAGAGTGAGAGTGAGAGTGAGAGTGAGAGTGAGAGTGAGAGTGAGAGTGAGAGTGAGAGTGAGAGTGAGAGTGAGAGTGAGAGTGAGAGTGAGAGTGAGAGTGAGAGTGAGAGTGAGAGTGAGAGTGAGAGTGAGAGTGAGAGTGAGAGTGAGAGTGAGAGTGAGAGTGAGAGTGAGAGTGAGAGTGAGAGTGAGAGTGAGAGTGAGAGTGAGAGTGAGAGTGAGAGTGAGAGTGAGAGTGAGAGTGAAAATGAAAATGAAAATGAAAATGAAAATGAAAATGAAAATGAAAATGAAAATGAAAATGAAAATGAAAATGAAAATGAAAATGAAAATGAAAATGAAAATGAAAATGAAAATGAAAATGAAAATGAAAATGAAAATGCCGATCGATCAGCCAATTATTATTCTATCCGATTTTTATTTAAACAGAATATAAATTAAGCCGGTAATTATTTTAGCCGACTATAAATTTAGCCGGTTATTATTTTAGCCAATTATTTTTATGTCAATTACAAATTTGGCCGGTTATTGTTTAAGCCGATTATAGTTAGTTATTATTTTAGCCAATTATTTTTTTGTCAAATATACATTTGGCCGGTTATTATTTAAGCCGATTATAGTTGGTTATTATTTTAGCCAATTATTATGTTAGCCGATTATTATTTAAGCCGACTGTAAATTTGGTTGGTTATTATTTTAGCCGATTTTGTATTGGTATCGGTATCGGTATCGGTATCAGTATCTGTATCGGTATCGGTATCGGTATCGGTATCAGTATCTGTATCGGTATCGGTATCGGTATCGGTATCGGTATCGGTATCGGTATCGGTATCGGTATCGGTATCGGTATCGGTATCGGTATCGGTATCAGTAACGGTATCGGTATCGGTTTCGGTATCGGTATCGGTATCGGTATCGGTATCGGTATTGGTATACGGGGTTTTACGGTCTTAGAGCTTTAAGGTTGAGCGGTTTTAAGGTTTCACATTTTTACGGTTTATGACCAAAACAACCTTTAATTCACAAACCTAACCTTGTGAAACCTAACTTTGTCAAACCTAACATTTTTTAACATAACAATTTGAAACCTAACGCTCTTAAACTTAACAATCATAAACCAAACCTTGTCAAACCTAACTTAACATTGAATTGAAATTGAATTGAAATTGAATTGAAATTGAATTGAAATTGAATTGAAATTGAATTGAAATTGAAATTGAATTGAAATTGAATTGAAATTGAATTGAAATTGAATTGAAATTGAATTGAAATTGAATTGAAATTGAATTGAAATTGAATTGAAATTGAATTGAAATTGAATTGAAATTGAATTGAAATTGAATTGAATTGAAATTGAATTGAAATTGAATTGAAATTGAATTGAAATTGAATTGAAATTGAATTGAAATTGAATTGAAATTGAATTGAAATTGAATTGAAATTGAATTGAAATTGAATTGAAATTGAATTGAAATTGAATTGAAATTGAATTGAAATTGAATTGAAATTGAATTGAAATTGAATTGAAATTGAATTGAAATTAAATTGTAATTAAATTGAAATTGAATTGAAATTGAATTGAAATTGAATTGAAATTGAATTGAAATTGAATTGAATTGAATTGAAATTGAATTAAAATTTAGCCGATTATTATTTCAGCCGACTATAAATTTAGCCAGTTATTATTTTAGCCAATTATTTTGTTAGCCGATTATCATTTTAGCCGACTATAAATTTAGCCAGTTATTATTTTAGACAATTATTATGTTAGCCGGTTATTATTTTAGCCGACTATAAATTTAGCCGGTTATTATTTTAGCTAATTAAAATGTTAGCTGATTATTATTTTATCCGACACTAAATTTAGCCGGTTATTATTTTAGCTAATTAATATTTTAGCCGATTATAATTTTAGATAAACCTTACATTTACAAACCTTACCTTGTGAAACCTAACTTTGTCAAACCTAACATGAATGAGAATGAGAAAAAGTGAGAGTGAGAGTGAGAGTGAGAGTGAGAGTGAGAGTGAGAGTGAGAGTGAGAGTGAGAGTGAGAGTGAGAGTGAGAGTGAGAGTGAGAGTGAGAGTGAGAGTGAGAGTGAGAGTGAGAGTGAGAGTGAGAGTGAGAGTGAGAGTGAGAGTGAGAGTGAGAGTGAGAGTGAGAGTGAGAGTGAGAGTGAGAGTGAGAGTGAGAGTGAGAGTGAGAGTGAGAGTGAGAGTGAGAGTGAGAGTGAGAGTGAGAGTGAGAGTGAGAGTGAGAGTGAGAGTGAGAGTGAGAGTGAGAGTGAAAATGAAAATGAAAATGAAAATGAAAATGAAAATGAAAATGAAAATGAAAATGAAAATGAAAATGAAAATGAAAATGAAAATGAAAATGAAAATGAAAATGAAAATGAAAATGAAAATGAAAATGAAAATGAAAATGAAAATGCCGATCGATCAGCCTATTCTATCCGATTTTTATTTAAACAGAATATAAATTAAGCCGGTAATTATTTTAGCCGACTATAAATTTAGCCGGTTATTATTTTAGCCAATTATTTTTATGTCAATTACAAATTTGGCCGGTTATTGTTTAAGCCGATTATAGTTAGTTATTATTTTAGCCAATTATTTTTTTGTCAAATATACATTTGGCCGGTTATTATTTAAGCCGATTATAGTTGGTTATTATTTTAGCCAATTATTATGTTAGCCGATTATTATTTAAGCCGACTGTAAATTTGGTTGGTTATTATTTTAGCCGATTTTGTATTGGTATCGGTATCGGTATCGGTATCAGTATCTGTATCGGTATCGGTATCGGTATCGGTATCAGTATCTGTATCGGTATCGGTATCGGTATCGGTATCGGTATCGGTATCGGTATCGGTATCGGTATCGGTATCGGTATCGGTATCGGTATCGGTATCAGTAACGGTATCGGTATCGGTTTCGGTATCGGTATCGGTATCGGTATCGGTATCGGTATTGGTATACGGGGTTTTACGGTCTTAGAGCTTTAAGGTTGAGCGGTTTTAAGGTTTCACATTTTTACGGTTTATGACCAAAACAACCTTTAATTCACAAACCTAACCTTGTGAAACCTAACTTTGTCAAACCTAACATTTTTTAACATAACAATTTGAAACCTAACGCTCTTAAACTTAACAATCATAAACCAAACCTTGTCAAACCTAACTTAACATTGAATTGAAATTGAATTGAAATTGAATTGAAATTGAATTGAAATTGAATTGAAATTGAATTGAAATTGAAATTGAATTGAAATTGAATTGAAATTGAATTGAAATTGAATTGAAATTGAATTGAAATTGAATTGAAATTGAATTGAAATTGAATTGAAATTGAATTGAAATTGAATTGAAATTGAATTGAAATTGAATTGAATTGAAATTGAATTGAAATTGAATTGAAATTGAATTGAAATTGAATTGAAATTGAATTGAAATTGAATTGAAATTGAATTGAAATTGAATTGAAATTGAATTGAAATTGAATTGAAATTGAATTGAAATTGAATTGAAATTGAATTGAAATTGAATTGAAATTGAATTGAAATTGAATTGAAATTGAATTGAAATTAAATTGTAATTAAATTGAAATTGAATTGAAATTGAATTGAAATTGAATTGAAATTGAATTGAAATTGAATTGAATTGAATTGAAATTGAATTAAAATTTAGCCGATTATTATTTCAGCCGACTATAAATTTAGCCAGTTATTATTTTAGCCAATTATTTTGTTAGCCGATTATCATTTTAGCCGACTATAAATTTAGCCAGTTATTATTTTAGACAATTATTATGTTAGCCGGTTATTATTTTAGCCGACTATAAATTTAGCCGGTTATTATTTTAGCTAATTAAAATGTTAGCTGATTATTATTTTATCCGACACTAAATTTAGCCGGTTATTATTTTAGCTAATTAATATTTTAGCCGATTATAATTTTAGATAAACCTTACATTTACAAACCTTACCTTGTGAAACCTAACTTTGTCAAACCTAACATGAATGAGAATGAGAAAAAGTGAGAGTGAGAGTGAGAGTGAGAGTGAGAGTGAGAGTGAGAGTGAGAGTGAGAGTGAGAGTGAGAGTGAGAGTGAGAGTGAGAGTGAGAGTGAGAGTGAAAATGAAAATGAAAATTATAATGAAAATAAAAATAAAAATGAAAATGAAAGTGAAAATGAAAATGAAAATGAAAATGAAAATGAAAATGAAAATGAAAATGAAAATGAAAATGAGAATGAAAATGAGAATGAAAATGAGAATGAAAATGAGAATGAAAATGAGAATGAAAATGAGAATGAAAATGAAAATGAAAATGAAAATGAAAATGAAAATGAAAATGAAAATGAAAATGAAAATGAAAATGAAAATGAAAATGAAAATGAAAATGAAAATGAAAATGAAAATGAAAATGAAAATGAAAATGAAAATGAAAATGAAAATGAAAATGAAAATGAAAATGAAAATGAAAATGAAAATGAAAATGAAAATGAAAATGAAAATGAAAATGAAAATGAAAATGAAAATGAAAATGAAAATGAAAATGAAAATGAAAATGAAAATGAAAATGAAAATGAAAATGAAAATGAAAATGAAAATGAAAATGAAAATGAAAATGAAAATGAAAATGAAAATGAAAATGAAAATGAAAATGAAAATGAAAATGAAAATGAAAATGAAAATGAAAATGAAAATGAAAATGAAAATGAAAATGAAAATGAAAATGAAAATGAAAATGAAAATGAAAATGAAAATGAAAATGAAAATGAAAATGAAAATGAAAATGAAAATGAAAATGAAAATGAAAATGAAAATGAAAATGAAAATGAAAATGAAAATGAAAATGAAAATGAAAATGAAAATGAAAATGAAAATGAAAATGAAAATGAAAATGAAAATGAAAATGAAAATGAAAATGAAAATGAAAATGAAAATGAAAATGAAAATGAAAATGAAAATGAAAATGAAAATGAAAATGAAAATGAAAATGAAAATGAAAATGAAAATGAAAATGAAAATGAAAATGAAAATGAAAATGAAAATGAAAATGAAAATGAAAATGAAAATGAAAATGAAAATGAAAATGAAAATGAAAATGAAAATGAAAATGCCGATAGATCAGCCAATTATTATATCCGATTTTTATTAAAACAGAATATCAATTAAGCCGGTAATTATTTTAGCCGACTATAAATTTGGCCGGTTATTATTTAAGCCGATTATAAATTTAGCCGGTTATTATTTTAGTTAATTAAAATGTTAGCTGATTATTATTTTAGCCGACTATAAATTTAGCCGGTTATTATTTTAGCCAATTATTTTTTTGTCGACTATAAATTTGGCCGGTTATTATTTAAGCCGATTTTAAATTTAGCCGGTTAATATTTAAAACAATTATAAATTTAGCCGATTATTATTTTAGCCGACTATAAATTTAGCCAGTTATTATTTTAGCCAATTATTATGTTAGCCGGTTATTATTTAAGCCGATTTTTAATTTAGCGGGTTATTATTTTAGCCAATTATAAATTTAGCCGATTATTATTTTAGCCGACTATAAATTAAGCCGGTTATTATTTTAGCCAATTATTTTTTTGTCGACTATAAATTTGGCCGGTTATTATTTAAGCCGATTTTAAATTTAGCCGGTTATTATTTTAGCCAATTATAATTTAAGCCGATAATTTTTTTGTCGACTATAAATTTGGCCGGTTATTATTTAAGCCGATTTTAAATTAAGCGGGTTATTATTTTAGCCAATTATAAATTTAGCCGATTATTATTTTAGCCGACTATAAATTTAGCCAGTTATTATTTTAGCCAATTATTATGTTAGCCGGTTATTATTTTAGCCGACTATAAATTTAGCGGGTTATTATTTTAGCTTATTAAAATGTTAGCTGATTATTATTTTAGCCGACTATAAATTTAGCCGGTTATTATTTTAGCCAATTATTTTTTTGTCGACTATAAATTTGGCCGGTTATTATTTAAGCCGATTTTAAATTTAGCCGGTTATTATTTTAGCCAATTATAAATTTAGCCGATTATTATTTTAGCCGACTATAAATTTAGCCAGTTATTATTTTAGCCAATTATTATGTTAGCCGGTTATTATTTTAGCAGACTATAAATTTAGCCGGTTATTATTTTAGCTAATTAAAATGTTAGCTGATTATTATTTTAGCCGACTTTAAATTTAGCCGGTTATTATTTTAGCTAATTATTATTTTAGCCATTATAATTTTAGAAAAACTTTACATTTACAAACCTTACCTTGTGAAACCTAACTTTGTCAAACCTAACATGAATGAGAATGAGAAAGAGTGAGAGTGAGAGTGAGAGTGAGAGTGAGAGTGAGAGTGAGAGTGAGAGTGAGAGTGAGAGTGAGAGTGAGAGTGAGAGTGAGAGTGAGAGTGAGAGTGAGAGTGAGAGTGAGAGTGAGAGTGAGAGTGAGAGTGAGAGTGAGAGTGAGAGTGAGAGTGAGAGTGAGAGTGAGAGTGAGAGTGAGAGTGAGAGTGAGAGTGAGAGTGAGAGTGAGAGTGAGAGTGAGAGTGAGAGTGAGAGTGAGAGTGAAAATGAAAATGAAAATGAAAATGAAAATGAAAATGAAAATGAAAATGAAAATGAAAATGAAAATGAAAATGAAAATGAAAATGAAAATGAAAATGAAAATGAAAATGAAAATGAAAATGAAAATGAAAATGAAAATGAAAATGAAAATGAAAATGAAAATGAAAATGAAAATGAAAATGAAAATGAAAATGAAAATGAAAATGAAAATGAAAATGAAAATGAAAATGAAAATGAAAATGAAAATGAAAATGAAAATGAAAATGAAAATGAAAATGAAAATGAAAATGAAAATGAAAATGAAAATGAAAATGAAAATGAAAATGAAAATGAAAATGAAAATGCCGATCGATCAGCCAATTATTATTCTATCCGATTTTTATTTAAACAGAATATAAATTAAGCCGGTAATTATTTTAGCCGACTATAAATTTAGCCGGTTATTATTTTAGCCAATTATTTTTATGTCAATTATAAATTTGGCCGGTTATTGTTTAAGCCGATTATAGTTAGTTATTATTTTAGCCAATTATTTTTTTGTCAAATATACATTTGGCCGGTTATTATTTAAGCCGATTATAGTTGGTTATTATTTTAGCCAATTATTATGTTAGCCGATTATTATTTAAGCCGACTGTAAATTTGGTTGGTTATTATTTTAGCCGATTTTGTATTGGTATCGGTATCGGTATCGGTATCAGTATCTGTATCGGTATCGGTATCGGTATCGGTATCAGTATCTGTATCGGTATCGGTATCGGTATCGGTATCGGTATCGGTATCGGTATCGGTATCGGTATCGGTATCGGTATCGGTATCGGTGTCGGTATCGGTATCGGTATCAGTAACGGTATCGGTATCGGTATCGGTTTCGGTATCGGTATCGGTATCGGTATCGGTATCGGTATTGGTATACGGGGTTTTACGGTCTTAGAGCTTTAAGGTTGAGCGGTTTTAAGGTTTCACATTTTTACGGTTTATGACCAAAACAACCTTTAATTCACAAACCTAACCTTGTGAAACCTAACTTTGTCAAACCTAACATTTTTTAACATAACAATTTGAAACCTAACGCTCTTAAACTTAACAATCATAAACCAAACCTTGTCAAACCTAACTTAACATTGAATTGAAATTGAATTGAAATTGAATTGAAATTGAATTGAAATTGAATTGAAATTGAAATTGAATTGAAATTGAATTGAAATTGAATTGAAATTGAATTGAAATTGAATTGAAATTGAATTGAAATTGAATTGAATTGAAATTGAATTGAAATTGAATTGAAATTGAATTGAAATTGAATTGAAATTGAATTGAAATTGAATTGAAATTGAATTGAAATTGAATTGAAATTGAATTGAAATTGAATTGAAATTGAATTGAAATTGAATTGAAATTGAATTGAAATTGAATTGAAATTGAATTGAAATTGAATTGAAATTGAATTGAAATTGAATTGAAATTGAATTGAAATTGAATTGAAATTGAATTGAAATTGAATTGAAATTGAATTGAAATTGAATTGAAATTGAATTGAAATTGAATTGAAATTGAATTGAAATTGAATTGAAATTGAATTGAAATTGAATTGAAATTGAATTGAAATTGAATTGAAATTGAATTGAAATTGAATTGAAATTGAATTGAAATTGAATTGAAATTGAATTGAAATTGAATTGAAATTGAATTGAAATTGAATTGAAATTGAATTGAAATTAAATTGTAATTAAATTGAAATTGAATTGAAATTGAATTGAAATTGAATTGAAATTGAATTGAATTGAATTGAAATTGAATTAAAATTTAGCCGATTATTATTTCAGCCGACTATAAATTTAGCCAGTTATTATTTTAGCCAATTATTTTGTTAGCCAATTAATATTTTAGCCGATCATAAATTTAGCCGGTTATTATTTTAGCCAATTATTTTTTTGTCAATTATGAATTTGGCCGGTTATTATTTAAGCCGATTTTTAATTTAGCCGGTTATTATTTTAGCCAATTATAAATTTAGCCGATTATCATTTTAGCCGACTATAAATTTAGCCAGTTATTATTTTAGACAATTATTATGTTAGCCGGTTATTATTTTAGCCGACTATAAATTTAGCCGGTTATTATTTTAGCTAATTAAAATGTTAGCTGATTATTATTTTATCCGACACTAAATTTAGCCGGTTATTATTTTAGCTAATTAATATTTTAGCCGATTATAATTTTAGATAAACCTTACATTTACAAACCTTACCTTGTGAAACCTAACTTTGTCAAACCTAACATGAATGAGAATGAGAAAAAGTGAGAGTGAGAGTGAGAGTGAGAGTGAGAGTGAGAGTGAGAGTGAGAGTGAGAGTGAGAGTGAGAGTGAGAGTGAGAGTGAGAGTGAGAGTGAGAGTGAGAGTGAAAATGAAAATGAAAATTAAAATGAAAATAAAAATAAAAATGAAAATGAAAATGAAAATGAAAATGAAAATGAAAATGAAAATGAAAAAGAAAATGAAAATGAAAATGAAAATGAAAATGAAAATGAAAATGAAAATGAAAATGAAAATGAAAATGAAAATGAAAATGAAAATGAAAATGAAAATGAAAATGAAAATGAAAATGAAAATGAAAATGAAAATGAAATTGGAAATGCCGATAGATCAGCCAATTATTATATCCGATTTTTATTAAAACAGAATATAAATTAAGCCGGTAATTATTTTAGCCGACTATAAATTTGGCCGGTTATTATTTAAGCCGATTATAAATTTAGCCGGTTATTATTTTAGCTAATTAAAATGTTAGCTGATTATTATTTTAGCCGACTATAAATTTAGCCGGTTATTATTTTAGCCAATTATTTTTTTGTCGACTATAAATTTGGCCGGTTATTATTTAAGCCGATTTTAAATTTAGCCGGTTAATATTTAAAACAATTATAAATTTAGCCGATTATTATTTTAGCCGACTATAAATTAAGCCTTTTATTATTTTAGCCAATTATTTTTTTGTCGACTATAAATTTGGCCGGTTATTATTTAAGCCGATTTTAAATTTAGCCGGTTATTATTTTAGCCAATTATAATTTAAGCTGATAATTTTTTTGTCGACTATAAATTTGGCCGGTTATTATTTAAGCCGATTTAAAATTTAGCGGGTTATTATTTTAGCCAATTATAAATTTAGCCGATTATTATTTTAGCCGACTATAAATTTAGCCAGTTATTATTTTAGCCAATTATAAATTTAGCCGATTATTATTTTAGCCGACTATAAATTTAGCCAGTTATTATTTTAGCCAATTATTATGTTAGCCGGTTATTATTTTAGCCGACTATAAATTTAGCCGGTTATTATTTTAGCTAATTAAAATGTTAGCTGATTATTATTTTAGCCGACTTGAAATTTAGCCGGTTATTATTTTAGCTAATTATAATTTTAGAAAAACCTTACATTTACAAACCTTACCTTGTGAAACCTAACTTTGTCAAACCTAACATGAATGAGAATGAGAAAGAGTGAGAGTGAGAGTGAGAGTGAGAGTGAGAGTGAGAGTGAGAGTGAGAGTGAGATTGAGAGTGAGAGTGAGAGTGAAAGTGAGAGTGAGAGTGAAAATGAAAATGAAAATGAAAATGAAAATGAAAATGAAAATGAAAATGAAAATGAAAATGAAAATGAAAATGAAAATGAAAATGAAAATGAAAATGAAAATGAAAATGAAAATGAAAATGAAAATGAAAATGAAAATGAAAATGAAAATGAAAATGAAAATGAAAATGAAAATGAAAATGAAAATGAAAATGAAAATGAAAATGAAAATGAAAATGAAAATGAAAATGAAAATGAAAATGAAAATGAAAATGAAAATGAAAATGAAAATGAAAATGAAAATGAAAATGAAAATGAAAATGAAAATGAAAATGAAAATGAAAATGAAAATGAAAATGAAAATGAAAATGAAAATGAAAATGAAAATGAAAATGAAAATGAAAATGAAAATGAAAATGAAAATGAAAATGAAAATGAAAATGAAAATGAAAATGAAAATGAAAATGAAAATGAAAATGAAAATGAAAATGAAAATGAAAATGAAAATGAAAATGAAAATGAAAATGAAAATGAAAATGAAAATGAAAATGAAAATGAAAATGAAAATGAAAATGAAAATGAAAATGAAAATGAAAATGAAAATGAAAATGAAAATGAAAATGAAAATGAAAATGAAAATGAAAATGAAAATGAAAATGAAAATGAAAATGAAAATGAAAATGAAAATGAAAATGAAAATGAAAATGAAAATGAAAATGAAAATGAAAATGAAAATGAAAATGAAAATGAAAATGAAAATGAAAATGAAAATGAAAATGAAAATGAAAATGAAAATTATTATTTAAGCCAATTATAAATTTAGCCGATTATCATTTTAGCCGACTATAAATTTAGCCAGTTATTATTTTAGACAATTATTATGTTAGCCGGTTATTATTTTAGCCGACTATAAATTTAGCCGGTTATTATTTTAGCTAATTAAAATGTTAGCTGATTATTATTTTATCCGACACTAAATTTAGCCGGTTATTATTTTAGCTAATTAATATTTTAGCCGATTATAATTTTAAATAAACCTTACATTTACAAACCTTACCTTGTGAAACCTAACTTTGTCAAACCTAACATGAATGAGAATGAGAAAAAGTGAGAGTGAGAGTGAGAGTGAGAGTGAGAGTGAGAGTGAGAGTGAGAGTGAGAGTGAGAGTGAGAGTGAGAGTGAGAGTGAGAGTGAGAGTGAGAGTGAGAGTGAGAGTGAAAATGAAAATGAAAATGAAAATGAAAATGAAAATGAAAATGAAAATAAAAATGAAAATGAAAATGACTGACTTAATTGACAACAATTAAGTCAGTAATCAACAATCAAGTAAGTATTAACAAAAAATTGACTTATTTAATTGGTCATGGTTGATCCGGGGATGCACGACATATGTTTTTTTTTAATTTGCACCTAAACACAGACAAGTACAGACTTATGTCAAGCGTAAGCACGTTTTTTAGCGAATGTACTACGCTCGTTTACTGATTTATGTAATATTCCGTGCGACGACATACGTTTATGCGAAAATTTTAAGGGTTTCGATATTATTAGTGTAATATTAGGTTTAGAGATACAGACGACTCTCGTTAATTCAAACCTACGATAATACGCAAAGCTATCACGAGTTCCCTACAAAATCTCTTTATATTTCGAACTAAATCAATACATTTTTATGCACTTGGCAATTCGAACGAAAAAATCATTGCTATATAACAAAACGACGCGTAAATTCGAACTCATCGGCTTCCAACACTCGACCATTCAAAGTTGCAGAGAGAAAGAGGCAGATTGTAAGTACATTTTGCGACAAGTTCAAACTTGTATCAACGTACACGAACCTTTGTTTTTGTTATAATTATTAGTTTGACTATTTGACACACACTTCTCACGAATTGGTTTGTTTAGATATGTTTATGTGCTTTGAAGCAAACCAGTATAACAGAGTTCTTTCGAAAGATTAATTAATTCACATTATAAATATATCTAAAATTTACCTCTAAACTTTTATCATTGGTCTAGAATAACAGTTAATAAACAATAATTGATCAACACTTAATAATTCGAAGTTTTATTTTTCTCTCTCACAAATTTTGAACCATTTGATATTTCAAACACTCGATAATTCGTAATATTTTAAGGTTCCCTCGAGTTTCGAGCTTCGAATTAACGAGAGTCGACTGTATATTTTATAAAACGATGCGATCAGTTTTAACACAAATTTTACGATTTTACACGTTCATACTAGTGCCATATTCCCATTCTATTACCTACCTATATGGTTGCCATATTCGTTCATACTCGATATGTGCACTCTCTAATTTACTTATTTATTCCTCTAAGCTCTCAGCTTTCATTATAGTTCTAGTAGCCAATGGGCAATGACACAGAAAGATAAAACTCTTTCTTTTTACTTTAAATAACTCTATTTCAGTCTGTTATATTGGCAGCTCGCAGACAGCAGACGTCAAATAATTGTCAAATATCAATTGTCAAAACCTGAAAATGTCATTAACACGTTGCATTGCGGCTGTGTCGGTTCCGGTTTGTTTATCGACATTTAGAAGAACGTGTTTGCCAGTCAGTGTAAGTCGCGCGAGGAATTGTGCTAGCTGTGTATCGAGTACGGCAACCCGGGTTTGCAGTAAAGTTAGAATGTATATCGCTGAAGAGAGAGGATCGGCTTACGCCCCAGACTACCGTGTGTATTTCAGTAAGTACTACGTCTATGAAGCCCCAAGCTGCTTCAGTGTCGCGCACTATTACTGGCCGCATATCTCGAGCTGGCCCCTCGTTACTTGTAACTTCTTTGGCTATTAACAATTCCAGCTGTCGGACTTTGAACTTATCTGTCATCTTGATAACAGATACCGATAATCGAAAACAGGAAAGACATTTACAAAAAATTGTTAGCCTCGTCAATAACCTATGGCCTTGGAGTTTCCTTAATGTTAATTTTACAAATAGGTAAACTAGTTCTTCGTCTTATATTGATTGTCTGTTATCAAGTGTGGACAAAAACCTTGAAATATTCAATTGAGTAATATATTTGCTTCACCTTTCACCTAATCAAACTTCCAATATTTGGTGAAAGCAAAATGTTTAAATGAACCAATGAACAAAATGTTTGAATGAATAACAAGTTACATAAATATTAGCAATCTGATAAAATTGAGATAAAAAAGTACTTATGTTTGATATTGCGGTTGTAATCAGTCCAATTCCTCATATTACTATCTATATTATGTTAATCAGAGCTGTTTATTTTAATTTGACTCTTTCATTCTTATAGATTACTATCTGTCCCCCACAACTTTGTCTGCGTGTTTTAAAGAGTTCATGCATTACCTAATTCTTTTTAAAAAATAAAAGTATGTATGTATAAATATAACGTCAGCCCATAACCTCAGCTCAATACCAGTAAAATCAGTCTGGTAGATAGTAATCAGATATTAGCATATTTTTATATATGTTACTGTAGTACCACAATATAAATAATTATTTTGTTGCACAGTTATTTTAAAATTATTTCTTTCATTTCAGCTCATTGAAATCAAATTATATAAAGTGCAATTTCCTTCATCTTGTAATGAACAACGTATTTATTTGGATTAAGATTAATATCATGTCTATGAAAGCACCTTCACAAATAATGCATTATTTTAGAACATATTTTGATATCATAAAAAAGGTTATAGTGAGTCAACCTTAAAAGATAGGCATTATGCTGTTCTGGTAATTTTTTAGAACTTTTAATTTGTAACAATTCCATCATACATGACTTTTGCTTAACATCACCGTTTACACAGCACACACAACAAAAGCTCCCAATGGTAATAATGTTTCCTGTTTTTGCAAAAAAAAACATTGATGCTCCGCTCCTATTGGTTGTGTAAAAAAGAATGTTTAAATTCGAACCAATAGTTCCTGAGATTAGTGTGTTCAACCAAACAAACAAACTCTTCAGCTTTATAATATTAGTACTTATAGATGTCTATGTAATCAAATCTCGTTGATTTCAAGTGTAAGGTAATTGAAATCTAACACTTGAGTGCACTTATGCCCACATTATCATTATAACAATGTTCTTAGAAGATAGGAACCTATTCATTTCAAGCATAGAATAAATAAGCCTCCCAATACATATACTGACTTGCTTTAAAAAAACTAACTACAAATTAACTTACAGTATAAATTAATCTTTTAGCTGCTACATAACTTACATCTATACTAATATAATGTTGAATTTTGCCTAATGAATTAATGAACACTTAACATTAATTCATGTGCTTGCCTGCTGGTGAATATCAGTTTATTTTGTTTTTTTTTTTTTGATTATGTATTTAAGTCTGCAATAAATGAATATTATTTATTATGAATAATATAATAGAGCAGAATGTTTTAAACGCTAATCTCTGGAACTACCAGTCTGATTAAGGAAAACTTTGTGAAACCTTTTGGTTTTACAAAGTTTCTCTCATAATTCATAAGGAATGGTACAGGGTATTTATAAAAGAAAAATAAAAGAATTAGTGTGCCACACAAAATATGAAAACTCATGAAACTAAAACATGCAGACAAATATACTTGAGACAGCTAGTAATATATAAGACTGGTTGTGCATCCTCCTTGTATGCTAATATTCTGTGTTGTGTTTGTATTCTTTAAGCATTTAGTGTATCTTTTTATTAAGTGGTGATAATACCACTTAACCAGGTTACCAAGTACTGTGAACTAAGCAAGTTACAAACTGACTCTTTATACTGACTCATCATGTATAAAGACCACACATTCATATTAATTTACTGTTAGCATTTAACATACAATTCTGTAATCACCGTCTCCCTGCCCTGTTCCCAATTTCATTATATGAGGTTGGCGCATTGCTTATTTGACTTCTTTTCATCTCTACTACTTGTCATCTCAGCATTAACTCCTTTCTATCTCATATCATCTTTTACACCAGCCCATCTATTTTTCGGCCTTCCTCTTATGTATACCCATTCAGTCATACCCATAATTTGTTTAATTATATATTTTTTACTTAAACAAACCATGAGGAAGAAATAGTGAATGTAAATGACGCCGGAGGTCACTTCTAGCAATAAATTTTTACCAACACGTGACGTCACATGTTTGACATATATCATTGATTTGATAATAGAAAAAAACCGGGTTTTTTTTTGTATCTATCTGGTGGACTGAATAGATATTTCCTTTTCATACCCAGTCTGCACCCCTATTGTGTCATATTTAAAAAATTCTTGATATGATGATTTTTCTATTCAGCTACCTATACTCCATTCGCATTAGAAAAATTTAAAGTATTTTTAATTAAACTTAAATTTGTGTAGAGTTAAAAGCTTGGCTTTAAATGAGATCTGATAACTTTTTGACCTTGCGAGTCATAATATATTATGGTCTCGTCTTGGCAACATTTTACCTGAAAATGTTTTGGTGGAATTGTTCTTTGTCAGATTATATAGCCATTTTGGGTTCCAAGAGTAAGTTCGTTGATTTTTTTATAATAAACTTAATACGTATTAATATTTGTAACAATTATAATATTGAATATTGACGTTGTCAAAACATCCGCCCGCTAAAAACGACTAAAATATTCCAAACAAGTCGTTTACAAGCAGTCTGATGCTGTTTGTGGCCTCAGATCCGTGATTAATTTACTACATTTTAGTAAGTTACATTTTTGGAATAATCTTCATCGCCCTTAATTGCCCTTAAATGCGCTTTATTTTGATACCCCACTTGATAGGTTTTGAGCCAATAAACATTTTTAAATACAAGGTATAAAGTATGCCATTTTCTTTTTAATATAGCTAGTATCACTCTCACAATTATGAAGAATCTAAGGACACCCCTTAAGATTAAATCCATTAAGCCGTTCAGGCTGCAGAGCATGCCAAACAATTATACACACATGCATCTTTACTTATAATATTATAAACGCGAATATTTATAAGGGTGTATGGATGTATTTATGGATCTTTGTTACTCTTTCACGCAAAAACTACTAAAAGGATTTTAATGCAACTTTACAATAATATAGCTTATACATCAGAATAACACATAGGCTATAATTGATAAAGATATGGTGGAAATTGTCCAAAATATAACGATAAGTGTCAAGTAAGTTAGAAAAAATCTGTCGTCTGCGAGCAATTCTGGTGTGCGCTAAATGTTTATCTTAAATAGTCCTACAAAAAGGCAGCGACAGAATATCTATCTTTTAAGATTGACTCACTATAACCTTTTTTATGGTAATCAAATTTGTTTTAAAATAGTGTATTATTTGCGAAGGTGTTTTTATGAACATGATATCAATCCTTATCCAAATAAATATATTTAATTTTGGACAAAATTGCCCTTTACCCTATTGGATTTCAATGCATATCTTAGGAGATATCGTAGTTTCAAAACAACTCCGCATCAAAATAATGATCAAGTACCACGCAAACGCGCTAATCTCTGGAGCTACCAGACCGATTTTACAGCTGACAGATAGCTGACGTTATGGGCTGAGGTTATATTACACATACCAACTTTTGAAAGCCAACACATGAAAAACCGCAGAGCTACACGCGACGAAGTGGGAGGGGGGGGGGGGGGGCAGCTCGTACAACGCTCGAAAAACAACCCTTCTTCTGGCGCAGTCGGATAAAAAATCAAAGCTGTTTATGTTTTTAAGGATGTAAAGAATAGAGGTGATTATTTGATGATATGAAATAATGAAATTTTCAATAGGAATGTTCATAAACTTAATCTTTATAAATGCGTCATTAAGAAAACCTTTCGGTAGCTTCGAATAGCTTTGATTTTTTGTTAAAGCAGATTGGGTATAGTTATTAATTAAGATCACGTAGGAAACCACATTATGAGATACAAGATTACTAAGGTCATATTACTTCAGTAGTAATAGTATGCTTTATCTGAAATGTTATCTTATGCCACACATTGCTGGCTTATTTATAGTCTAGTCAAAGTTATTTAACTGTAGTGACGATAAGGCATATAATATCAAGACTACTTTCTTCTTTGTGAAATCATTGTTCTTTTGATATGATTTGAAATGACTTTGATTTACAACTAATTTTATTGTCTTTCCCAAAATATTTATTAATCTATTTTGCAAGTCGAATGTTCTAGACCGATGATGTGAAACAAGTTTGGGTAAAACAGACCTTGACCAGGTTTCACCATCAAAAACAAAATTACATATTCGCTCTTACATTCACTACTATACTGGAATAAAAACTTTTAAAAATAAAAACCGGCCAAGTGCGAGTCGGACCCGCGCACGAAGGGTTTCGTACCATTATCATAAAGTTAAAGTTATTGTGTGAATTGTCTAAAATATAACGATAAGTTTCAAGTAAGTAGGAAAAAGCTGCCATCTGTAAGCTATTCTGGCGTACGCTGCAAAAACTGATTGACTATTCTGGCTTTTATGTGTAAGCCATTGTCGCCAAAATAGTGAATCACAAATAAAATAAAAATTGATAATTTATTTCTTATTTACATTTGGTAACAAAATTATCTTTGTGACTTATTTATTTAATATCAAAATACAATACTTTAATCGCTTTTGGTAAAAATTATAAATGCAAAAGTAACTCAGTCAGTCTATCTGTTACGTTTTTACGGCTAAACCTCTGAACCGATTTTGATAAAACTTTTTATGTGGTAAGCTTGGATCCTAAGATAGCACATAGCGTAATTTTTGCAGCAATAACCAACACCCACGCGAGCTAAGCCGCGGGCATAAGCTAGTAATAGGTACATAATTTGCAATAAAACTACGAAAATAGCGTTTTGTACATTTACATAATTAAATATGTAAATATTTTATTTTTTTATAATGGGACATATATAGTTATACCTACATCTTAATACTAAAAGTTTTATAAATTATTTAATAATGTTTGACAAAATTGCAGCCCACTGAATTATCTTCATATTGATTAACATGCTATATTAGAACAGATTGGTGGCACTAGATGGCTCTGTACACAAATAACCTAAACTACCAGTACTAAAATAATTATTATAGAGAAATCGAAAACAAATTTTAATGCATGACAAAATTATACTTATAACTGGATTTAGACATTGATAACGAAGCTAGGATATTGAATAACTTATTTATAAGAACGTTTTGCACAACCGTCATTATTTTTCTAAAATGATAGTAGGTATCATGTATATATAAAAACACCTTCCAAATATTGCATTTTTTTAAACAAAGATAATTACCATAAAAAAGGTTCTAGTGAGTCAACCTTAAAAGATAGACATGATAACAATATGCCGTCGCGGACTTTTTGTGGAACAATGCCGTCATACATGTTTTTTGCGTAAATTACCGTTTACGCAGCAACGAAAGCTCCCAAAGGGATTTTTTTTCCGATTTTTAGTAGGTATTTCTATTTCCGTAGGTATTTCTTTCTCGATAATGTTCTATCAACTCCAAAATAGTCGAAGCCGCGGGTAGCTAAAAAAGCTAGTATAATAATTGTAAACCTATGTGGCTAACAAAGTTATTTTGTGTAGAGGATGAAAGCGGACCCATTTCCCCGCTGCACGACATCCCGCTGTGGGCAGACAAGTCTAAGCGGCTCGTCAACATGGTGGTGGAGGTGCCGCGCTGGACCAACGCCAAGATGGAGATCAGCTTAAGCGAGCCGCTCAACCCCATCAAGCAGGACGTGAAGAAGGGCGCGCTGCGCTTCGTGAGCAACGTGTTCCCGCACCGCGGCTACATCTGGAACTACGGCGCGCTGCCGCAGACGTGGGAGAACCCGCACCACGTGGACCCCGGCACGCAGGCGCGCGGCGACAACGACCCTATCGACGTGATCGAGATCGGCGAGCGCGTGGCGGCACGCGGCGACGTCTACCCCGTCAAGATCCTCGGCACGCTGGCGCTCATCGACGAGGGCGAGACGGACTGGAAGCTGCTGGCCGTGGACGCGCGCGACCCCAGCGCCGCCAAGCTCAATGACGTGCAGGACGTGGAGACGCACTTCCCCGGCCTGCTGCGCGCCACCGTCGAGTGGTTCCGCCTGTACAAGGTGCCCGACGGCAAGCCTGTCAACCGCTTCGCCTTCGACGGGGAAGCTAAGAACGCCGACTTCGCCTACAAGGTCATCGACGAGGTGAGACCGGGCTTTACCGATCCCAGGGACACGAACCATTTCGTGTAGACGATATTTGTTCGCCTCGTGATACATATATACTTGTGCCGCGGTTGCAGGTGCACGGGTTCTGGCGCTCGCTGGTCGCCGGCGAGGTGGCAGACGCGACGGACATCAACAAGTAAGAGCGTTGAAGTATGTGGCCGCGTGACGCGTGTAGACAGCGCAGTGCGAGTAACGTGGTGTGTGCAGGATGAACGTGACTGCGGAGGGCAGTCCGGGCCGCGTGGAGCGTGCCGAGGCCAGCGCCGAGCTCAGCAAGGCCCCGCCGCGAGGCCTGCCGCAGCCGCTGCCGCCGCACGGTAACACACACTTATTATTCTTGTGAAACCTACACACTTACATTTCTTTTAGATTTGAATTGCTCGTGACTTAAAAATAAAATAATTCGTTACCTGTATTATATACCTACCTATTGAACACTAGCTGCTGTACCCGCGATGTTGTTCGCGTTGACGTCAGTCATCTATATGAACTTGGAATAACTAAGCGTTCAAGTTATTGAAAAAATAGAATGCTAGAAATCAAATAGATTATAGTTTAACAACTGGATTTGAAATTGCAGCCAGAACTAAGTACCTATGTAGATTTTCAAAAAGTTAATCATACTTTAATGGAAATTAGATATCTGGTCGCTTTGGCTACCTAATTTCGCCATGGTTACCTCTTTGTTTATACGTCCAAAATAGCAATTTAATTTAAAGTTCAATTTTCACTTTGATGTAATAGCGTGTTTAGGAAATGCAAAAAAAAACTCGCTAAAAAAGGCCGAGATCTCGCGAGCTTAACGAGATTGCACTCGTGAATAAAAACGTCTGCTTTCTGTCTTCTCTCTAGTAGGTATTGTATGTATATCCCCAAAGTTATCGGTATTATGTTTTGCACCTAGAGGACACTGATTAGGTTATTAGGGCCCAATGTGAAAAGGGTTACCGTGATCTCCTTGTTGGCTCAGCCCTGATTTCGGGCTTAACTGATTCATGTATTCTGTAAGGAAAATTACTTCTTGCGTCATGTTCAAAACATTATTGATATTATCTTGTATGGCTATGAAATTTAAAAGACGTCTTAAATTATAATAAATACAGATTAATTGTATTTCAAATGAAATAGGTATGTCAACTTGCCGGCGTGACGAATATGAAGTCGTGAGGAGAACCCAAAATAATATCGTTTTGATAGACATAACGTTTTATATTTTTGTCCCAAAGTTGACGTGACCCGCAATTCGCTTGGAGATATTCCTTTAGAAGCTTCCTTTTCGAATCGATTATATGCAACTTATTTACTTTAGACAGATACGTCAAACAATGTTTAATACATAAAAGTCTATTGAAAAATTCGTGAAAATTAATGTTTATCTTATAATACTATCAGGTTTAATTATTTTTTTCCTAATTTATTCAATAATTGTGAATATTTGCATAAAAACACAAAACTGACAATCTTGCGAGATCTCGAAATTGGCGAGATCTTGCAGTATTGTTATTCATAAACTTGCGAGATCTCGCTTGAGCCCCAATCTCGCGAGATTCCCTAAGCGTGTTTAAAAATAGCTAAGTACAGAAATGCCCCTAAAAGTTTAGACCACGAACTGAACCCTTACTAGAAACAGCAGGCTTACTCCCGACTGCATTGAGTTCTGTTTCAATAGATTAATGGTTTTCGTGATTACACTAATCCGCTAGGTTCTCTAGTCTGGCATGATGTTTATCTGTCAACTAGCTGTTTCCCGCGGCTTCGCCAGCGCCAAACTATATCAAAGATTAAGAGGTTTTTAGAACGATAAGATTTTCAAAGTAAAATGCATGATATTTTATTACAGTTAGAAAGCCTTTTAATGATTTATTGTTTAATTTTAACCCAATTTTGATGAGTTTTTATTGTTTGGTAGCTGATGTGCCGATAAACATTTACTCTTTTCTAAAATTTGTTAAATTTCGATTTACGATTCTGCGGCTCAAATACCCGGTCATCCTTCTAAGCCGTTGTCCGTTAAATATATTATCAAACCCGCACAAGTGCCTTACTTTTGATTTCATTACAAACTATTAATTTACATTTTTTCATGTAGGTACCTAAGTGGTTCCTGTATATTTTGCATTTCATGATGTATAGCTAGATATAGGAATATGTTTGTTATTTTGTGAATATGTTCATACTAACCTACTAACCATTCAAAACAAGATAATAAAAATGCCACTCGCTTTCTCGGCTAAGAGTTGTTGATTCCAAGAACTTTATTTAAACATCCAACCCCGTTTCACCCTCTTAGGGGGTTGAATTTCGAAAACGCCGAAACACGTGTTTATTTATTTGTAACCAGAAGATTGATATTAAATTTCATGCTTCTAGCTCTAAAAATGAAGGAATATTTCGAAAGCGCTGATATATGTGTCAATTTATTTCTAAAAAGAAACTTTTTTTATGAAATTTCATGATTCCAACTTAAAAAATGCCGGATCTCCATACAAACTTTGAAATCCCTATTCACCCCTTTAAGGGGTTATTATACGATTATTCCTCGTCTACGTATTAAAACAACACCTGTACAAAAATTAAATTTTCCAGGGTTTAGGCTGGGCGAATATGAGTCAGTGAGTCAGGCCTTTTTTTTTATATATAATTATGCTGTTTTTGTTTAAAACAACTTTTTCTCTGAAGTATTTAAAAAAAAAGTTGCCGAAGGTTTAACAAACATTCAAATCGCATGCACAAAAAACACCCAGACTTAAAAAAAAGCATTTGTAGATCAGACAAATGCTTGTTTCATGTGGGGGTCGAATCCGCACCTTGTCGCGCACTGTGTTATTCATCATGATCTCCCTAACTTGTACCCAATTTATTTATTTAGAATCGGCGCAATGCTTATCTCTGCTACTCGTCATCTCAGCATCTACTCCTTTCTTTCTCATTTCATCTTTCACACAATCGATCTAACTCTTTTTCTGCATGTAAACATACCCATTCACAGACATACTCATAACTTGTTTAGTTATGTGCCTTTCATCCCTCCTCTTAGCATGTCCATACCGCGACAGCCGCTGACCTCTCATCTTCTCATAAACGGGCGCTACTTTTAAGTTTTCTTTAATGCCGGTCAGGCGGTCACTCACATTCGCACAAATACGTAAACTTACAAGTCTCACACTGTTTGCGTATGCGTGCGAATGTGAGTGTCGTCCTACGACGACATTTGCAAATGATTTCATTCCCAAGCTGTGTCGTTTTTTTAACAGACATCATAGCGCGCGACCCTTTGTCAAAATTTTTGCGCGCATGTGAGTGACCGGGGTAATATACTCATTTCTTATCCTATCTAATCTTTCCACCCATCGAAGCATTCTCATTTCAGCATAATATGCAATCATCTTTCATCCGTCCATTTCGCTGCCCAGCATTCTGACCCATTCATCAATACTGGCCTTAAAGCCGATTAATACAGTTCTCTTTCAACCGTGTTATTGTAATATGCATAATATAATTATATATGTATATACATATACAACGAGAATAACCCGACAGGTATATTGTCAAAATGGCTCGTTATTAAACAGGAGAGCAGGTAAGTGCATTTGTAGATTATATGTGTCGTAAATTTAATTAATGATGATGAAAATTTTCAGTGGACAAGTGGCACTTCATCTCCAACCTGTAAGCAGGCGGGCGCGCCGAGCGCGGCCGAGCGACTCGCGCGGTGCGGGGTTCGTGGGTTGTTTAATATAAAGCAGGCTGTGTTACATGCTCCTTAACTGACTTTAGTTGAATCGGCTCGTCGCCAACGACTTAAGTATGGACACAGCTTGTATGAGTGATAGATAGATATTACGCTGTCCGTATATACTTATAAGTATTTAAATATCTTTCTAAGTGTAATGTATATTTAAAGCTCGATTAAATTTAATATCGACAAATATGTATATTACTTTCCTTTTTCGTATCTAGCTGTAAAGTTACAAAATTTTCTAGGTATATTATTAAGGCTGAGGTATTTAAAACCATCTGTTATCTTGATCCCTTACGTCAACGTTACTTCCATAAGTCAATATGAAATTCTCGTTCAAACGGCCAACTAATAACGCTACCTAACACACGTGTCAATGTATGTTGAAGACACTAGCCCTAAAAAGGTAACTAACCTAATTCATCAACGTACCTAATTTTTGTTTTTGTTATAAGTACGTTTGTCATTCCTTATGAATAAAACAAACCAGAGTTGCATTAAGTATTCAAAATCAAAGGGGAGCATGACGAATCTGCTTCACTGACTGGATCAGCAGAGCTGAGCTCACTTGCAAGATACGCAATATGTGTGTATTTAAGTTTAGTATCAACCAACCAACATTAAGTATCGTAATGACTAAAAACACCGTTGAGTCTAGTCTCTAACACCTCATCATTTATTTATATTTGACCCAAGATTAGTAAATTTTACACATTTGGTTTTTTTCGCGTTAAGAACTAAATTATTGGCTGAAAACCAATGTTACCTGAGCGAGTGCACTATTTACTTCATTAAAATCGTCCAAAAAGTACAACGTCACATAATTATGCCTTTTAAAAAGAATGGTAAGTCGTTGATGTAAACCAGAAACAAAACTAGACACCTTATTAAACCCTGGTGCTTTCCTAGCTTGACAGGTAGTCCGGTGGACTTTCTACCGTTAGCTTCAACACATTAAAGCATATCATTTAATTATGGTAATTGATTGCACTTTTTGGTTTAGGCTGACTAACTAGCCTGCAGCGGGATAGTTAGAGCTTAAAATAGTCACACCCCTAATTTATATTTTCTAACAATATTATGTAAAAACGGCCACAGCATACCCGTGTTTAGCTAGACACAGTAGGGATGCGACGGATGCGACCACGCTCAGCACGGCTCTGCGCTCAGCGGCGGCCGCAGACGCGCTGACGCTGGAGCTGAGGGCGGGGATATCGATCGCAGCGCGCCGCCCCGCCGGCGCCTCGAAAGGCTTCGCGGCCGCTCATGAACACTGAAATTTTGATGTGTGCCGGTGGGTACCTACCTACTCAAATTGAGCCCGTTTATCTTACGAAGCGAAGCTTCACCTCTGAAAACATAATATCTTCGGGCGAATACATATTTATTTTGTCTCAAATAATGAAATGTCCTGTTGCTATTGCTAACTTGGCAAGGAACATTCTCCCTCTCCATGATTTTTTTTGTTTTGTGTTGGTATTTGATTTGCCTGTCACATTGTGGGAACTCCGAATGGGTAATGAGAAACTTGATTTAGTTCTGTTATATTTAGGAACCTATTTAGCCGTTTGAAGATTAACAAATCTTTTGTTTAGATTAAATTAAAGCACGTAGTATTTGCTTTTCTCACAAGTTTTGTAAAGATACGAGGTATGTAGAGCGGTGCCAGAAAGGAATGCAAATCCGTTCTGTTTGAAAATCTGGATTTTTAAGAACGGATTTTTGGTCCAATCCGGATTTTACGGATTTTCATGAAAATAAATCAAACAAGCTAAAATAAACAATAAGTACATCATATAAAACAAGTTAAAAGATAGTCAAATAATGTTTTATTTTTATTTTTGTTATTTAGAACTATTCAAAATAAATACCATAATTTTGGTGTTATGGCCATAATATTCTTACTATTAAAATAATCAGACTGACTCGCGTCCTGATTAACGTTAGTAAATAATAATTAATAAGTACAGGTGACAGGTCATTCTGCTGACTTTGGGCTCTGTAGATTATACATGTAGATTATGTATGTGTTGTACATATTAGTAACCATACTACTCCAGTTTATATGTTATTTCATTATACATTTATGTACAAAAAAGAATAAATAAATAATTATACTTTTAATTTCATAGTACCTATTGTAGTACCTATCGACCACAAACACTTGTTTATTTGCGCAGTCCCTAAATTATATTACTATTATTATTGTATACGAAATGACAGCGTGCTGCTGGGGAGTTGTTGCGCCGTTTATTCTCCACAGCCAGAGCACTTAGGAAGCGGTGAAGGGTGGGCGAATCAGGGTGCTGTCCATTGTATTGACGTTCTTAAAGTGCTACTTTGTAGCCTAGTTGGAATATATGAGTTTTTGATTTTGATTTACAAATTAAAATAAACTTTAAAAAACAAAAATAAAAAGACAAATAGATACCTTGCCAAATTTATTAAACAACAAACGATACAAAACAATTTAACTTCACATAATCAACATAATTCTTACTGTTTTTATAATAATCAGTCTGTGATTCGCGTGATGATAATATAAGTAAAATAAAATTAATAGGTAAAAAATAAAAAAAAACTGGCGATCAAAAATAAAGACAAATAGGTACTGACTTTACTAGACTTGTCAAATAATTAAACACTAGCTGGTGTCCGCGACTTTGTCTGCGCAGATGAGTACTTCCAGTAACTGATTCTCTTGTCCAAGGTCCTATCTATCTTTACACCATAATTTATCAAAATTGGTTCAGCGGTATCTTGCACTTTATAGTTCGTCGTAACTATTAAAACATTTGTGCAAATGATGTAGTGTGAAAGGCAAATTAAACTACTTTAAATACCTATACCTAGGGATAACGGAAAGACAGCAAGCTAGAATGGGAGGACAGCATGCAGAGTTGGTTCTACTCCACAGCCAGAGCACTTAAAAAGCGGTAAAGGTTAGGCGAATTAGGGTGCAGCTGTCCATTATATTATTGAAGTTCAAAAAGTGCTACTTCGTAACCTAGTTTGAATAAATGAGTTTTGAATTGAATGTTTTTTTGGGTTTGTTAGATCTGTATCAATGAAAAAAATAATTTTATCGTGTACCAAGTACCTCTATTAATACATCGGTACCTATATCGCAAAGGTGTCCCATATAAATTTATCAAAATCGATTCAGTACTTTTGTTTTTCTATTAAAATAATTGTAAAAAAATACCAGGAATGTCAAGACCAAATAGCGTACTTTGACTTAGAGTTTTATTAACTTACAAGCTACCTAAGTATTTTGTATCTACAACCTACTTTCCTTATGGTATTTATACATTTATGTGTAACCAATTATTTTTACTATAGTAGTTAGTACCTATTTGTACAACAAGAATAAACAAAAAATTTAGACGACCATCGATACAAGTTTGTATCTAGCTAGAGCACCGCGCCGCCACCGAGCCGCCACGACCCGCAGGTATAATAACAACATCCATTCTACTACTACTTAGCTTTTCTCTAGATCACACAAGTATTTATTAGTCCTTTATTAAGACGAATAAAAAATATGAAGACTTTGTACCTAACAAATAATACCGTTGTATGCTTGATTGATCCCATTGTATTTGGGTTAGTTTGAAAACAATCGTGGTGATAATAATACTCAGTCGGGCGCGGCGCGCGGAGGGAGGAAGCTGCGAGGGAGCGACTTGAAGGCTGTATAACTGGGAGGCGTGCGGATGGGAGGGGGAGGGGGGGGACACACGAGCCGGATGCCGCTCGACCCGCACCCGCTCATAGAGCGCGCACGCTACAGAAGCGACGCTGTTTCCAAATCTATTTAAATCGGTGATCGCTGATGTACCTACTAGGAATTGTCAGACTGTACACATACTACTTAGTCACCGACATTGTTGTAATGGCAGAATGGATAACAAATGAACAGCAACTCACCTTATATTCACAGCCGCCAATAAGTTTGAATCGCATGATGAAAGGCGTAACTGATCCTCATATCCACATCTTCCACATGTCTTACATTCTGTCTGTAGGTGTACCTACTTGATCGAAAAAACCGGACTAAGTGCGAGTTTTAAACTCGCGTGAAGAGGAGGTCCCGTATGTTGTTACTTTTAATACCTCAGACTTGGAATGGTCAATTTTGGCCTATTTTCTTAAATAACTTATAACTATACAAAACAACAAGCCCATTTATTTCAGATGGTGCATTTCGCACTTTTTCTTATAATTCATCCTAGTGGTTGACATTCAATTATTTGCGTTATCTAAGTACAATTCCGTCATTCGGTTACCGACTTGCATAATGCCAATACCATAAAGGTAAACTTTCATACAAGATCTTTGGGGGAGGCCTATGCCCAGCAGTGGGCGTCTATTGGCTGAAATGATGAATGATGAAACTTTCAACTCTATCGGTTCAGTCGTTTCAGAGCAAATTGCTGTGTCAGACGGACGGACAGAGACACGAGTATATATTATGAGTATACTATACCTATGGGTTCCGCTTTTCATTTGAGGTACGGAACCCTAATGTACCTTCAAATAGTTACCTAGGTACATGCAAAATCACAGTCGAATGGAAACAATCTTGGAAGATCGATGTCAGTAGGCAGTTTGAACTGTTAGCGCTCTGACTGTAGTGTAGCGGTCGAGGGGGCGCGGCGCGCGGGCGGCGGCGGCGCGGTGCTCCGGCTCCGGCAGCGCGCGCCGCGCGGCAGTGGCGCGAGTGTGTTGGCGCAATGCACTCGTTCGTGAGAGCGGCGACACTGGCGGCGCTGCTGGCGCTAGCGGCGGCCGCGGCCCGCCGCACCGACCAGGACTTTGAGTTCGACGACGACGCGGTGAGACACTAACCAGTCCGGACCACGCTCCACTGCTCCCTGACCCCGTGCCGTAAAAGCTCGCACCCGGCATCGTGCTTCGTGTACAGGCTCGACTGCCCTGATGCCTTAATATTTATTTTTCTGAGTTGCCTGGAACTCTTCGAAGCGCATATATTATTTGCTGCAATAAAACACAGCCAGTAGAAGCCCGTCACACTCCAACATACCTCATTCAATGCACTCAGTACAATAGTGACGATTCGCTTGTACTTAAGTTATTGATTTTATTTTACCTGTGCGTAAATGATAATTTTTGACCTAAAAACGGCTTACATCTTTAATTCTATACCTACTGTTGTTAAATTTATAAAATAAGTAGGTAATTTATTGTCAGCATTTACTTATTTAGGTAGCAACCTTACATTAATATCCAACTAGCCTCCTTGTACACAGCATGTTAGATTTAAATAGGGTGACCAAATCTCTCATTGATCGTTATCCAGCCTAGATATAGGTACCTACAGAGTAAGTTACCTACCTGCATGGAACACTATGTCATGTAATTCAATAAGTAGGTATCTAGATAGAAGGTTATTTATACTTCGGTAGGTTCCCGAATTTGAGTCTGCAAACTAAAGAAAGAAGACTACAATTACCTTTAGGTATCCCTTTTAGCTTAGTCTTAATCATATTTTACAATCGGTATCGCTTCTTTAAAGTGCATCACATGAGTAAATCTACTCATGTGCTTGCATTACCATCTGATGCGATTTAGTATTTAGTACCTATAGTTACACGATTTTGGGTCATTTACTGAACAACGAAGAAAGATTATGCATGCTTTAAAAACAAAATTAAGATTATAGGTACCTAATTATGAAGGATAAGCATGGCAAAGGTTAACAACACTTTCTTCGCGGTGTAACACAACTTTTGGCGTACACCTACACCCACCTAGGTACCCATTCATATAGTATTTTTAAAGACCTATTAATCTACCACCTTTACGCAGATGATTTAAAAATCTATACCAAAGCACCTCTGCAAGAACTATCGACAGCTGTCCCTACAATAAACAAAGACTTAGAGCGAATATCAGAGTGGAGTGCAGCTTATGGACTGAAAGTCCATCTCAGCAAGACCCAAGTTATTGTCGTTGGCAGCTCTAAACTTGTTTCAAAATTTAACTGGTCGAAGGTTCCCCAGATCGCTTTTGGAAGGGTCATACCTTACAGCGACCCTCTCAAGAATTTGGGAGTCTGCATGTACATTTTTTTTCTTGGGGTCTTCATCTTCTAGACCTAATTCGCAAATTGTTTGCGTCAGCCAACTGCCACCAAAATTGCCCTTTCGCAATCTCTTCTTCTTCTTGTCCTTGACTAAGCTGATATCAGCTATCTTAACCTTACTGAAACTAGATAACCTTGAGCGTTTTCAAAATTTCTGTATTAGATTTATTTGTACCTACATTTGGTCATGTAGTTATGATAATATTTAAGAGTTTCGTGATAAGCTTAAGTGGCTTCCTGTCCGCCTTCGCCGAAATGCTTATTCTTTCTTGCTGTATAACGTTCTCTATTATCCTTCTACCTACTACCTTTTATCTCAAGGAATGTTTTCAGTTCCTTGACACACATCGGCGACGTTTGAGATCATAGGTAAATTTGAAACTGAAGCCGCCACCACACTCCACAAGTTTCTTAGATAAACCAGGTGTGCATTTATTTATTGAATGCACTCCCTGCACCAATAAGGCAGGCTCACTCACCATCACTAACTTTCCCTAAGAAATTGGTTAAGGAACATTTTCTGTCACATTGCTGACTACTTTATAAGTATGCAGTACCTATAATACTTTTTAGCAGTTTGAAAATGTGTTTGTTAAGAATGTACGGGGCCCTACAACGTAGCTTCGTTCAGTAATGTACTAAGTAAGTAAAAACATTGTGGTCAATGATAGGCCATGATGGAGCTTACCCGACCGAGCTTTATACTTATCTAAAAACACTTAGGTTCGGTAGAAGGTAAATTTCATTAGATGGATAAGGCGAAGCATGATCAATTAAGTAGATAATTTTAATTAAAATAATATGTACCTATATACCTATGTATAATATAGTTTTTTATGAAGTAGGTCAGTCTGGTTTACCTTTTCACCACTCGTAAAACATGTCTTTGTTCAGATCTCCCTTAGTACTACGATCTCACATAATTACTAATTAGGCTGTTCCTGCTGTGATGACTGATGGTTGAATCACGCACACGTACCTATTGTATAGGTACTGTGTAGAGCAAGTAATTAGTGAGTGTTTGTTTGGACAGGACGGCGGCGCAGCGGAGGCGGGCGTAGGACACGCGCGCCGGCCACGCCGCTTTGTCTACGACCCTCACAGTGAGTACCGACAGACGAGAGTCCCTTTCTCAGACGGACGCCGCCTTCCACACAGTGGACAGTGTTCCTATAGTAAGACGTCAACAACAGACAGTATGATAATGAGGCACACGTGTTGCTTTCAGACTCGCTATGCCGGTCGCTGGTGTGCAAGAAGCGCGAGGTGTGCGTGCTGCGGGACGCCTTCACCGCTCTCTGCGCCACCAAAAAGGATATCTTACGAAGAGGGTAAGCATTACATTTCAATCATTACACACCAAATCAATTTGCGTAGTAAGTTGCCAGTATCATTATAAAGTGCGCATCGAGTCACTACCATGAGACGCATTGGTTTGATGCAAAGGTGGTGGGTAGACTACCTGCCGCCAATACCAAACACTTGTGACCAGTGATTTCTACTTTTAATTTATCTAATCCAAACATTTTTTCAGTGATATAATAGTAGCAGCAAGCGGTGGCGGCGGGGTGTGGGAGCGCGAGACAGAGGCGAGCGAGCGCGACGCGCCCGGCGGCGGCGGCGGCGGCGGCGAGTGGGGGCGCGGTGGCGACGACGACGACGTGTTCTACGACGGCAGCGCGCGCGACGACGCCGACGCCGACCTCGATGCCGACGATGCCAAGCGGTCAGTGCTACTTATTGAGATTTGCGACACTGGTATTGGACGTACACGTCCACTGTCTGTGTACCTAGGCATAATGTTTAATGTCTACCTACTGTAATGAATAGGAATACGAGTGAGTGCGTGAACGGCCTCGCTATCGTTATATCGCTATATTCAAAATTAAATATTCAATTTAGTCTTCTGAGTAAGGAAGTGTGAAGTGTTTGAGAAGGTACCGTAGGTTGTACTAATCTCGCGAGATTGGGGCTCAACGCTCAAGCGTTATCTCGCGAGTTTATATAATCACACCATTTGAATAAATTAGGAAAAAAATAACAAAAATTGTATTTAGGTATTACAAAACAAACATTTACTTTCACGAACTTTTTATGCATGAAACATTGTTTGACGTATCTGTCTAAAGTGAATAAGATTCATATAATCCATGCGAAATGGAAGCTTGTAAAGGAACACAGAATACTTTTATATGGTAAAGGAATATCTCCAAACGAATTGCGGGTCACGTCAACTTTGGAACAAAAATATAAAACGTTATTTCTATCAAAACGATATTTTATTGGGTTCTCCAAACGACTTTATGTTCGTCACGCTGGGCATTAAACGAAAAAGTCGTCATCATAGAGTTTATATAACTATAGAGCAAGCGTATCACTTATGGCCCGTTCGTTGTGCAGAACGAAAGCACATATTTAGCTGTCAGTTTTCGTTTGCTTAGTGATGTTCCGTGAGACGACAGACGTTCAAGCTAAAATATCGATGGTTTCGATATTATTAGTGTTATAAAATGCATATTAAGTTTTGAGATAACATGATGGATGAAAGATGTCTACGATGTCTACATAATAAATGGACTAAGTGATTGCTGCTGGGCGATTGTTGAAATAGGTGTTCATGCAAACATGTAAAAATATTTCTTTATATAAATATGTTCATGGTCTCATTGACTACGCAAAATACTGTTAAATAAATATATTTTCTTGGGTACTACGGTTTTTTAAGTAATGTTTCTGTTTGCATACAAATAACATGTGTGCAGCGCTTACCCGCCACGCGCCCCCCGCGCACCCCCTGTTTCGCCCTACTGAATTTAGATTAATTAATAAGAAAATTTCTAAAACAATACTATTCACGGATGAAAAGAAATGTCACTATTATTTTTGTTTTGCTTCCGTGAATCGTTTTTACAACTCAGTACTACGTATTTTACCATTATTACATAAATATTAGTAATGTTTGCTCGGTGATACAAACACAGCGAGCTCTGTTTTGACACTAATTGGACGTGACCTTGAAATCGACGCTTGATCATACATGTGCTTTCGGATCATACTTTGTTACGCTCACTCTATAGTTTACTTATTGTTTTCTCTATGGTCGTCATATTTTATTTGAAATATAATTAATCTGTTTAATTAGATAAGTAAAAAAATAATAATCCGTATTTCCTCAGCGTATTTCATATAATTTAAGACGTCTATTAAATACCATAGCCATACAAGATAATATCAATAATGTTTTGAACATCACGCGAGAAGTAATTTTCCTTACAGAATGCATAATTCAGTTATGCCCGAAATCAGGGCTGAGCCAACAAGGAGATCACGGTAACCCTTTTCACATTGGGCCCTAATAACCTAATCAGTGTCCTCTAGGTGCAAAACATAATACCGATAACTTGGGGCGTATACATATAATACCTACTACGTATACATATGAACGCAGATGATTGCAATGCAGAAGAAGACAGAAAGCAGACGTTTTTATTCACGAGTGCAATCTCGTTAAACTCGCGAGATCTCGCCCTTTTTTCGTCCGAGATCAATGTCGCTAAAAAAGGCCGTGATCTCGCGAGAACGAGATTGCATTCCCTAGTTGTACTGCTAAATTACTAATTACTTATATTCATATCGCTGTCGACTACCATTTCATTTGGCAACATTGGAAGGTCCTTTGGCTCCGCCCTTAATTATTTGCTTAGAGTTAAAGCTCTTCTTATAGTCTTGCTGAAAGAGACTGTCTGGCCCAAATACGTAAGTAGGTAGGTATAGGAAATCCGAAAAATTTATATTTTACTTTAAAATCAAGGATCCTTTAGCATTAGTGTCCGAAAATAAAAGTAACTAAGTACCTAACACGTACACGTAGGATGTTCCAACACAGAATAAATATTAGTAATGACGAAGTTCCAGTCAAAAGTCAATAATGCGGTCTGTTTAGGTGCCTACTAAACTAGTTAACGCAATTTAGTTTATAACTTTATTTTAGCTATTAGAATTGCATCAGGCGTTATACGGCCCTGACCTTTTTGTCTTTCGCAATGTCATGGTTGGCAAAAAAATAAATCTGCACACTGCAAGCTACGATCCTGATTTTAATTTATAAAATTTCCTGAGAAGTCCCTATAATTCTATTCATGGTCCATATCGAGCCGGATCGATATTATCTGCAACCAGCAAAGTGGAAAAAGCTAAATATTGGATAATTAGGAAATTGGATTTAAAAAGTACCAGAGTGACGAGGTGAAGAACACATTTTGGAAAAAAGTGGATTGAATATCGAGTGAAATAAAACAGGAAGTGTTAAAGCCAAAGTATTATAATATTAATTAAATTCACCCAACACTCATTAATATTAAATCAGGTAATATAAGTTAAGTAGCGATTATAAGAATTAAAAAAGGTTAGTAACATATTTTATACATATTTACAAATTATTTACATTTATATACAATCTATTTACAAGGACTATTGCAGAGCAATATTAGGTTAAAATAATATTTGTAGAATAAAGTTAACGTGTGCTTAAAATACAGTACAGTAGTGTTAGTATTAACCTACATTAGTTAACTTTTCATTGTTAATTTACAAAATATTATTTCTCAACTTTAATATTTACAATTAATTGTTGCTTTGTTAATCCTTTAAAATATAGATAAGTAATTAACTTGTTTGTTAAATTATTCACTAGAAAAGTTAACCTTACCTACCTACTTAACCACGGTAGTTCATTATAATTTGCAGTGATTGTATAATTAGTAACTATTTTAGATCAATTTTTGCTTAGTATCATCATTCATTTACGTTAGGTATTTTTGTTACATATAGTTTCGTAATTTAATATTATAACTGTATAATTTCAGGTCTACGACACCCTTCTCTCAAAATGACTGATAACATTAAGGAACTTAAAAAGAAGCGAAGCAGTTATAAAGGGAGATTGACAGTATTTGCAACGTTTTTAAAGAAATTACAGGAATCCTCAATCAATCCGTCTCAGGTAATGGAGTTGCAGTTGCGGGTCAACAAATTAGATGAGTTTTATAACGAATTTAATGAAATTCAATTACAGTTAGAATGTTTGTGTGACATTGACACTGAAGCACTCGAACGAACCTCAATCGAAACCCAATATTTTGAGTTGGTGGCTCAAGCTAAAGTCATGTTAACTAAATTCTCAAAAGCTGAGCAAGAGGAAATAAAGTCAACAACTAGTAGTAAGCGTCAGTTCGTCAAGTTGCCAACCATACAATTACCAAAATTTACAGGTTCATATGATAACTGGCTCGAATTTCGCGACACCTTCACTAGTCTCATTCATGACAATGACGATATAGACGAGGTAAATAAATTCCATTATTTGAGATCATCACTGACAGGATCTGCTGCTATCGTTATTCAGTCAATCGAGTTCTCTGCTCAAAACTACAATATGGCATGGGAACTTCTCTGTGAACGATTCGATAATGAAAGATTATTAATTGAAAATCACGTCACTGCGTTGTTTAATATCGAATCAATCACTAAGGAGTCCTCAACTGCATTGAAAGGCATCGTAGATAACATTAACAAAAATATCAGAGCGTTAAAAACTTTAGGTGAACCTGTTCATAATTGGGACACACTACTTATTTACATTATCAGACAAAAACTAGACACTAAAACATTCCGAGAATGGGAGGAGTACAAAGGGCGTCTTGATAAATCGAAACGAATCACTTTTGAAAAGTTCATTGAGTTTATGCGTAATCGCGCTGATTTAGTAGAAACACTGGAAAAGTCACGTCATTCCACAAACATAAAACAAACCACTAAAATAAAATCCTTTGTAACGACAGAAAACACCAGTAGTTCCTCATCACGTAGTTGTCCAAAATGTAAAAGTGATCATAACCTCAATTCATGCCCACAGTTTTTATCATTAAGCGTCACCGATAGAATGTCCTTACTGCCTGGCTATAAAGTATGTTATAATTGTTTGCGTCACGGTCACTATCCCAATAATTGTAAGAAATCAGGGTGCAAAATATGTAAGCGCAAGCACCACACGCTTATTCATAACTCAGATTATAAACCTGTTTCAAGCAAATCTGGTACGACTGATAACGCTAACACTGAGTCATCCTCGACGGCTGACACAAACAATAATAATCATGTTGCGCTCTCCGCTAATATCGACGCACATTCGCATACGAGCACCACAGGTAACATTCTATTGTCAACTGCGCTAGTTAGGTGCTACGATGTTAATAATAAAGAACACATCGCTCGAGCGCTTCTCGACTCTGGTAGTTCGGCTTGTTTAATGACGGAGAAGTTATTTAATAAGTTACAGTTGCCTTACTTGAATACAAACAAATCTATACAAGGTATAAATAATTCTCTGTCGCATATTGAGAAAATGTGTCGTGTGCACGTTAAATCGTTGCATGAATCTTACTCAAACGATTTAACTTGTTTTGTCTTACCCACAATTTCTGATAGTGTTCCCGCTAGACAGGTACATGTAAATATACCCTCAAATATTAATTTAGCTGATCCGTATTTTCACACACCAGCTTCTATTGATATTATTATAGGAGCTGACGTATTCTGGAGTTTATTAGGATCAGATAAAGTTTTATTAGGTGATGGGAAACCAACACTTTATCAAACTAGGCTTGGTTGGCTAGTTTGTGGCCCAATTAACGGCGGCTATGATTCTTTTAAAAATTCAATTAATTGTAATTTTAGTAATGATTACTACGAAAGATCTTCCAATTCGAATGAGTTAGTTGACATCCGAAACCAATTGACGCGTTTCTGGCAGCTCGAGGAAGTTGGCCATGATGCATCAACTTATTCAGCTGAGGAGAAAAGTTGTGAAGATCACTTTACAAAGAACACGACGCGCCTGTCAGATGGCCGTTTTTGCGTGAGGATACCGTTGAAAGAATCTTCGGATAGTTTAGGCGATTCATATCATCGTGCAAAGCGATGTTTTCTGTCCTTAGAGCGCAGAAATCTCAGCCAACCTCCGCTTGATAAAATGTACAAAGACTTCATGACTGAGTACATTTCTTTAGGTCATATGTCAGAGTGTCACATTAATGAAGATCTGCGATCATATTTTATTCCTCATCACGGAATCCTGCGCGAAAGCGAGTAGCACAACAAAACTACGGGTTGTATTTAATGCTAGTGCACCCACCACGTCTGGACTTTCGTTAAATGCAATACAAATGGTGGGGCCTACCGTTCAAGACGATTTGACTGCAATCCTTCTTAGATTTAGAATGCATAAGTACGTCCTCTCTGCTGACGTAGAGAAAATGTACAGGCAGGTGTCTGTACATCCTTCAGATAGGCACCTGCAGCAAATAATTTGGCGTGATGATATTAATAGCACTTTCAAAGTATACCAATTAAATACGGTAACTTACGGTACAGCTAGTGCACCATTTCTCGCGACTAGGTGTGTCGAAGCGATCTATAATATGTACATATATGCCTATACGCACGCGAGTGCAGGCCGGCCCCCTCCACCTATGCGTCGCCCGTCAACGTACTCACTCGGCCGTCCGCAGCGACAGTGAACATTCATTCAAATATCAATTTGTATTTTAAGACAATATACACAGTATTTTTCAATTCACCGAGTCAACTTATTTTCACCACTCCACCATCGATAACTTCAAGCCGCAACATTTGGTCCTTCGAGCCGGATTCGTCAACGAAGAAACGAACCAGTAGCGGAGTTAGGAGTTGGCGCGAATTGGTGGAAGCATACCTTCAGAAAACCGAACAGCAGCATCACGAGTGGCGAACTGGGGAGACAATAAAGATAAGGCCAATCCTTTTACTTACCTTCCTACACACGCATTTCACTTGTGTCGATGTTGTTTAGTTCAAGTTCAAAGTCTAATAATATAAATAACTTTTTTCAAATACCTACATCAATATAATCAAAAAATCATTATACGCATAACATATTAACTATTTACAATGAGTTACGTACATAAATATATAATTCATACTATATACAACTAACTAACTATAATATACATAATTCATACAGATAAGCACATAAAACTCACAAACACATAAATTTCAGTTCAGTATCTACATTATTTTCTTGCAAATATCTAACCTAACACAAATTTTAACTCTTTTTATTTTTTCTCTCATAAGAATAATTGTGTTTTTATCCGTTTGAAGTTAGCATAATTTTAATAACGAACATTCGGGTAGTGCGTATCGCTGTCGGAGAACGCCACCGCGCGCGCATCGCACATTCCAACGATAGGGTGCACGCTAAATAAGAGTGCGCTCTTTTAAACATTCAGTATTAGTTAATTCATATAATTTTTGTGCTCGTTTTAGCATATAATGGCTGAAGAACAACTTTTAAATAAGAAGCGTGGCAATATAAAAGGTCGCTTAACATTATTCAATAACTATGTCAATAATTTACCGGAAATTTTAGGAAAAGAAGCAAAGTTGGAACTTGACTTGCGTTTATCAAAAGTAGAATTATTATGGGATAGCTATAACGAAATTCAAGAGGAACTAGAGTGTATTGCTTCCGATTCGAGTGAACAATTTAAAGAACGCACCATTTTCGAGGGCATGTACTTTAAGGCAGTTGCAGCCGCTAAGTCGAAGATAGGTACGACAATTGCGACTGCAATACCTGATGAAAGTGGCAGTTTTGATGGTGACAGCGTGGTGAGGCACACCAAGGCAAGCGTCAAGCTTCCAGTCATACAGTTACCAAAGTTTAACGGAACTTACGGTTCCTGGCTTGAGTTTCGTGACACTTATTTGTCGCTTATTCATGAGAATCCCGACTTAAGTCCAATTAATAAATTTCATTATCTGCGTTCATCGTTGGAGGGCAGTGCTTTGTTAGTAATAAAATCAGTGGGATTTTCTTCAAACAATTACAGTATTGCCTGGAAACTTATTTGTGATAGGTTTGACAACAAAAAGATGCTTATCGCTAATCACGTCAAATCGTTATTTAATGTTTATTCAATCCAAAAAGACACGTCATTTAATTTAAAAAGATTAGTTGATAGTTTTGTAAAAAACCTTAGGTCTTTGGCGACCTTAGGTGAACCTACAGATAAGTGGGACACCTTATTGATACATTTATTATCTAGCAAATTTGATTCTCAAACCCTATTGGAATGGGAAAAGTATAAAGCTTTACATGAAGATAATATATTACTTTTTGAAGATTTATTAAAATTTACTAGAAATCGAGCAGAGCTACTAGAAACGTTAGAACAAAGTAAATTTAAAAGTTCAAATGTACATAAACAATTATCAACTCACAGTTTAGTCAGCAATAGCAAAACTAATGGTTCTAAATTTAAATGCCCTGTTTGCCAGTCTGAACATTTAATATATTATTGTAAAACATTTTTAAATTTATCCCTTAAAGAAAGGCTACAAAAGGCCGATTCACTTAAATTATGTTTAAATTGCCTTAAACAGGGCCATCATATTAAAAAATGCATGGCAGGTGAGTGCAAAAAATGCAATAGTAAAACTCACAATTCATTATTGTGTCCGGAAATATCGAGCAAGGATGAACAAGAACAGGTTTCATTATCATGCGCAGTTTTATCGCCGCGCGGATTGTTGTCAACAGCGTGCGTGAGTACGCGCTCAGCTGATGATCGGCAACAGCGCGTGCGACTTATGTTAGATTCAGGCAGCACGTCTAATTTTATAACGGAACGTTTATGTAAACAATTGCGGCTACCTACAAAACACATAGTTACGACTATTAATAGTTTAGGAAATAATGTGTCAGTTTCAACAAAATGTTGTGATGTTAAGATTCAATCACTATTTTCTAACTTCAATGTAACAATAACTTGCGTCATTATTACAAAAATTACTAACCCTTGGCCAAGTACAGCCATCAATAAACATGATATAAAGTTACCTAAATTTATAAAATTAGCGGATCCCGAATTCTATAAACCGTCCGATATAGAAATATTAGTAGGAAACGGTATTTTTTGGGATTTACTTGAAACAGAACAAATTAAATTAAAAGGTCAGAATATTACATTGCATAAGTCTAAATTAGGTTGGATACTGGGCGGTTCAATTAACAAAATAAAAACGTCAACAGTATGCAATTTAACGGATACGCAAATATTAAGCGATCAAATTTCAAAATTCTGGGAATTGGATAATATAGTAATATCACCCAACAGACATTTAGATTGGTCTCCAGAAGAACTCGAATGCGAACAAAATTTTGTTAAGACAACTTATAGGCTATCAGATGGCAGGTTCTGTGTCACTATTCCTTTAAAATCATCACCCAACGTTTTAGGAGATTCATATAAATTAGCGAAATCACGTTTTTTACAATTAGAGAAAAGGTTTCTTAGTAACCCTGACTTCAAGAATCAGTACATGAACTTTATACATGAATATAAGAATTTAGGCCACTTAAGAGAATCCAAAAGTTATAGTAGGGACCAAATTTGTTACTTCGCTCCCCATCATGGAATCGAGCGTAAAGATAGTTTGACCACTAAACTAAGAGTTGTTTTTGACTGTTCGGCAAAAACATCATCAGGTTATTCATTTAACGATTTACAAAAGGTAGGTCCCACAATACAGGATGATTTATTTTCCATTTTATTACGTTTTCGTCAACATAATATCATATTAACGGCGGATATCGCAAAAATGTATCGACAAATAAACGTGAGCGAAGCACAACGTTCTTTGCAACAGATACTTTGGCGCGATGATCCTAACCAGCCCCTAAAGGCTTATGAACTAAATACTGTCACTTATGGCACCGCTTCAGCTCCTTTCCTTGCGATAAGATGCTTGAAACAATTGGCCAATGAGTGTACAAATCCAGTAATTCAAGAAATTATTGCTAAAGACTTTTACGTCGATGACCTTATCACGGGCGCTAAAAATGTCGAGCAAGCATTTCATGTTTACACAGCAGTAACCAAACAACTTAAAAGCGGTTGTTTTCAATTAAGAAAATGGTGTTCAAATAGTGTACAAGTATTAGATAAAATAAAAACATATGATAGTACTTCTAACAATCATTTTGATCTGTGCCCTAATAATGTTTCAAAAACATTAGGAATTTCATTGGGATCACACAACTGATAGCATTTGCTTTAATATAAATTTAAAGAAACAAAATAAATTAACTAAAAGGTCGATCTTATCTACCATTTCACAATTGTTCGATCCGCTTGGTTTAGTCACACCTGCTGTATTGCAAGCAAAAATAACATTACAAAGGTTATGGTTAGCCAAGCAATCATGGGACGATGAAATACCTGCAATCATTAAAAAGCAATGGTTACAATTTATTAGTTTATTATTACACTTAAATCAGCTCAAGATACCGAGACACGTTATTCATAATGAGTATATAAACTTACAATTACATATATTTACAGACGCGTCAGAAGAGGCGTACGGAGCATGCGCTTACGTACGATCTGTCGCAAACAATAATGATATTCTAGTACATTTATTATGTTCAAAAAATAAGGTAGCCCCCCTCAAACCTCACACGATTCCGCGTCTGGAACTCTGTGGGGCTTTGTTGGGTGCTAGGCTCAGTGAAAAGATCGTCAAATCTATGAGAGTGCAGTTTGACGATGTAGTCTATTGGACAGATTCCACTATTGTTCTCGGTTGGCTCAACACCCCAGTTAACAAACTTCAAACATTTGTACGGAATAGAGTAGCAGAGATACAGTCCACAACCAACAATAAATTATGGAAGCATGTTCCTACGCATTTAAATGCGTCAGATCTCCTGACGCGTAGCACCAATATCAGGATGTTGATAGACTGTGAACAGTGGTGGAAGGGTCCACAGTTTTTGCAATCAAATGAGTCATTATGGCCTGTACTTGATTTAAAAAATAATATTGAGTCCTTACCTGAATTAAAACATGAAACTACTTGCATAACGTTAACATCTTCAGAATCATGGTTTCCATTTCATAAGTTTTCAATATTTTCACGCATGATCAGGTCTATGGCATATGTACTACGCTTTATAAGATACACGAAAAATAATAGTATAGATAGAAACACTGGACCTTTAACAGTTTCAGAAATACAATCGGCCACATTCAAACTGGCTAGTATATCACAGCAGGAAATCTTTCCTGACGAATTTAAAACATTGCAATCAAATAAACCTTTGAAATCTAAAAATTCATTACTTTCACTCAATCCATTTTTTGATCACAATTTAAGTTTGATAAGAGTAGGAGGTCGTCTTCAAAATTCCAATTATCAATACAATAAGAAACATCCAGTTTTATTGCATAAAAAACATATATTTACAAAACTATTATTTAACAATATGCACAAGGTGTTAATGCATGCAGGGCCACAACATTTATTATATACAACTCGAGAAAATTATTGGACTGTAGGAGGACGAGACTTGGCTCGATACGTTTCTCAAAACTGTACTACATGTAGTCGTTTCCGTGGCAATACTGTAATACCCATTATGGGAAATCTACCTAAAGAACGGCTAAATAATACTTTTGCTTTTCAAAGCACTGCCTTAGATTACGCAGGGCCCGTCATGATTGCTAACAAAGAGGGGCGTGGCTGTAGGCTTGTAAAATCATATATATGTGTCTTCGTGTGCTTTACCACGAAGGCCATCCACATTGAATTGGTTAGCAATATGTCTACAGCGAACTTTATGTTAGCTTTAAAACGGTTTATAAGTCGTAGAGGTAAACCTTCATATATTTACAGTGATAATGGTTCTAATTTTGTTGGGGCTCATAACGAGATAAGAAAGATGATATCTTCAAATGGAGAAAACATAACAAGTACACTTGCACAGCAATCAATTAAGTTTAGCTTTTGTCCTCCACATTCACCACATTTTGGCGGCCTTCATGAAGCCGGTGTAAAATCTGTTAAGCATCACCTTAAACGAGTCATCGGTAACTCAAATTTAACATTTGAACAATTGAACACAGCATTGACACAAATTGAAGCAATATTAAATTCAAGACCCCTTAGCCCATTATCCTCTGATCCACAAGACCTATTACCACTTACCCCGGGTCATTTCCTAATTGGCAAAGCGCTAACGTCATTACCAGAGCCAGACTACGTTGATGTTCCAACACACCGCCTTGATCGCTACAAACGCATCGAACAATTGCGCCAACAGTTTTGGTCAAGATGGCACAAAGAATACATCACTAACCTTCAAACGCGTTTTAAGTGGAAACTTTCACAAGGTTCACTACGCATAGGAGACCTGGTGCTTATCAAAAACGAGCAGCTACCTCCTATGAAATGGCCTTTAGGAAGAATTATATGCATACACCCTGGAACTGACGGCATAGCTAGAGTTGCAGATATTAGAACATCATCTGGAACATTAAGAAGATCGTTCTCCAGGATTTGTCCACTACCAACACCAGACCAGGATGTAAATTGAAGCACCAAGGCTTCAATGAGGGGCGGCATGTCGAAGCGATCTATAATATGTACATATATGCCTATACGCACGCGAGTGCAGGCCGGCCCCCTCCACCTATGCGTCGCCCGTCAACGTACTCACTCGGCCGTCCGCAGCGACAGTGAACATTCATTCAAATATCAATTTGTATTTTAAGACAATATACACAGTATTTTTCAATTCACCGAGTCAACTTATTTTCACCACTCCACCATCGATAACTTCAAGCCGCAACAAGGTGCATCAAGCAAATCGGTCTTGAATGCCAGGATCGAAAGGTAGCTGAAGTTATTCTTCATGACTTCTATGTAGACGACCTATTGACCGGTGCCGACGTGTATGAGGAAGCTCACATGTTGCGTCATAAGGTAACCGAGGCTCTTGCTTCTGCTTGCATGCCGTTGAGAAAGTGGAAATCGAACGAGCCCACTCTACTCTCGGAACCAACTGATGAGTCTTGTTTCGACTTCCACAAGGTAGATGATGCCTGCAGTAAAACACTAGGTCTTAGTTGGCGAACTGACACGGACGAGCTAATTTTTCCTATACATGTTCCTACCTGCATAGTTAACACTAAGCGTGGCATGTTAGCAGTAATTGCACAAATATATGATCCCTTAGGGTTGTTAGCACCGTGTGTCGTGAGCATGAAGATGTTGCTTCAAAACTTGTGGCTAGACAAGCTAGATTGGGACGACCAGTTATCACCTGACGTTGCAGCAAAATGGGCGAATATAATAAACAAATTACCTTGCATTCACAACTTGCGGGTAGCACGTCGTGTGGTTTGTGACGCATACAAAAAATTCGAATTTCACATTTTTACCGACGCTTCAGAGCGAGCATATGGCGCGTGTTTGTATATTCGCAGTATAAATGAGCAGGGTGACGTCGATGTAAGCTTATTAACAGCCAAAAGTCGCATCGCTCCTCTTAAACCGTTAACTATACCGCGATTGGAGCTCTGTGCAGCTGTACTTGGTGCACGTTTATATAAAAAAGTTGCTAGTCACCTTCACATTAAACCGTCTAGTATTGTTTTTTGGACCGATTCTATGATAGTGTTAGGTTGGCTAAAAATGTTGCCAATAAAATTAAATACTTTTGTCCGTAACCGTGTTGCCGAAGTGTTAGAAATATCCGGTACATGTATGTGGAGACATGTGTCGACCCACGACAATCCAGCCGATTTGATAACACGCGGAGTGGAACCTAACGCTATGCAATCACTGGACTTGTGGTGGTTCGGTCCATGTTTCTTAAAACATGACAGCACTACATGGCCACCCACTTCTATCAACAAACAAAATTTACCAGACATAAAAACTGATATTTTAGTTAATTTAGCCCAAGATGCCACTAAAGATTTATTTACAGGAATAATCGAGTTTAATCGATTTTCAAATTTAAATCGATTACTTCGATCTGTTTGTTATGTTTTACGTTTTATTAATGTTTGTACAAGACGTTCATCAAACACGTCTTATTTTAGTGCTAATGAATTAGAAGACGCGTTAAATTGTATTATTATTCAGTCGCAAAAGGAGTCTTTTCCTGAATATAATTTATTATTACATAACAAACAATTACCTCATAAAAATAGATTATTAAGTTTAAATGTATTCCTAGATCACAACAAAATTATTCGCTTAGGTGGTAGGTTACACAATTCAGAATATTCATATACGAAGAAACACCCAATATTAGTACAGTCCACTCATCCTTTTGTTAAACTTTTATTTAAATTTGAGCATCTTAGATTAATGCATGCAGGTCCTCAATTATTATTAAGTACAATTAGAGAGACCTACTGGCCACTCGGTGGTCGCAACTTAGCCAGAGCCTGTTATCGTCAGTGCGTCCGGTGTCAGCGACTAAAGCCAAACAAAATTGCTCCTCAAATGGGTAATCTTCCTCTAAGTAGACTCTCACCAGCCGACTTTCCCTTCCAAAACGTAGGCGTCGACTACGCGGGCCCTATTACCTCGGCTAGTCGTCAAGGTCGTGGTTGTAGATTGGTGAAGGTATATATTGTCCTTTTCGTGTGCTTCACTACAAAGGCGATTCATTTAGAGTTGGTGGGTGACTTGACGAGCAACAATTATTTACAGGCTTTACGTAGGTTCATGTCTCGGAGAGGAAAACCTCTCAACCTTTATTCCGATAACGGAACTTCATTTGTAGGAGCCTACAATGAAATAGCTGATTTCTTGAAACGCAACTGTGACTCCTTATCTGATAGTGTAGCTCAGGATGGTATACACTTCCATTTTATACCTGCTTACGCTCCGCATTTTGGTGGTCTGTGGGAGGCGGGTGTCAAGTCGACCAAATTTCATTTGTTCCGAGTGTTGGGCAATTGTAATTTAACATACGAGGAGCTCAACTCCGTTTTAATACAAATTGAAGGCATTTTAAACTCTCGACCGCTCACACCGCTATCGTCAAATCCAGAAGACCTGTTGCCTCTCACTCCTGGTCACTTTTTAATCGGACGTCCTCTCACTTCTCTTCCTGTAAAGGATATCCGGGCTCACTCCACTCCTCACTTGACGCGCCATCAACGCCTTGAGCAGTTGCGGCAGCATTTCTGGACGAGATGGAGCAAGGAGTATGTCTCAGAGCTGCAGCAGCGTGTGAAGTGGCGGACCGGCAACGATAGCCTGAATCTGGACTCCCTCGTCGTTATAAAGGAGGATAATCAGCCACCCATGAAGTGGAAGTTGGGCCGCGTTGTTGCTCTTCATCCTGGCACAGACGGCATAAGCCGAGTAGCCGATATCCGGACTTCAACTGGAACTGTCAGAAGGGCATTCTCCAAGATCTGTCCTTTACTGAAAAACAGCTGTTGAAAGGCAAGCTTTCAACGGCCGGCGGCATGTTTAGGTGCCTACTAAACTAGTTAACGCAATTTAGTTTATAACTTTATTTTAGCTATTAGAATTGCATCAGGCGTTATACGGCCCTGACCTTTTTGTCTTTCGCAATGTCATGGTTGGCAAAAAAATAAATCTGCACACTGCAAGCTACGATCCTGAAATTAATTTATAAAATTTCCTGAGAAGTCCCTATAATTCTATTCACGGTCTAAACTAAATTTGTCTGATAAAATCAGTTTTTATCAGTCAAAAGTGGCATCGGTTAACGGCTTTGAGCAATACCGTATGTTGCAGCTGCGTGGGGTGCGGCGCGGCGTCGGGCGCGGCGTTCCTGTGCGGCTCGGACAACCGCACGTACTCGTCGCTGTGCCGCCTGGACCTGCACAACTGCGTGCGGCGCGGCGCGCGGCCCGTGCGCCTGGCGTGCCGCGGCTTCTGCCCGTGCCGCCGCCCGCGCCGCCGCCCGCGCCCGCACCGCCTCGACGCGCACAAGGTCTGCGCGACCACTCTCCATGTTTATCTGTTTCATTTGCGTACACGATCATAATAATTAATAACGCTGCATGATAGTTACTACAAATTAAAAACATTGTAATGACCGCCAAGACTATTAGTATTGGTTGCCGCGATAAAGTTTGACTGCAACGTTAAAGTTTTATCCAATAGTGAATAGTGGTAATTTCTGTGGATAAATTGGTTGTCTATCGTCTACTCAGCACCTAAGAAATAAACAATAGGACAATTACAACCTTTAGTATCCTTATTCCTTTCACACAGTCACCTCTACAAACACGACAAATGACAACTACAAGTAGGTAAAATAGGTATTATAATATGCTGAAAAACGAAATAGGTACATCGTCCCTAACTAGGTATATATTTATTAGGGAGGAATGGAAGTATTTCGTGGTCCAGATCACAATTCTTGTACAATGTCTACCTACTTAAATGTGCATATAACCGGTAAGAGTCCGCCATACTTTTGCACCGGACGCAGGCGCAGGAAGTACACCCAGATAATATTCCCGGTAAAAAAGAAAGAAAGGGTAGGAATTGCATAAGTACCTACTTACTTACTGGTATTGACACAGAATTGATTCATTGATTTAACTCTCAATTAATTAATACAGCAGGTAACTAGGTCGGTAGGTGTGGGTATAATGTAATGTAAAAGTACTAAATGTAAAAAAAAGATAGGTATCTTTAGAAATTACATCAGTTTTAAATAGTATGATGTGTTTTCTGATAGGATTGGCGGCGGCGAAAGTCGGAGTCCTCTCACAATGAGGTTCTGCCAGAGAGACAGTCACGGCGACGATTCACGCAAGGTGAGTCATTGAATATAGAACTTAGAAACCGTACTTTTCATAGTAAAAAGTTCTAGTAGAGTTAAAATGAAGGTAGACGAGAGCTTTGTACTCATTTTAAAATAGGATTATCATTTACAGGTTCCGAAGGTTGCGCATTAGATAAAATGGCGAATCGACTTCTCGACTGGTTTTCTGTACTGATGGAAGAGGCGGGAGCCACGGCACCGCCCGCTGATGGTACTTTGGCATTGATTAAATTATTTATCTATGAATTATAATCACTTTAATTGAACCTTTCAGCGAACAAATAACGTGACTCGCGTTCGTCTTGCGCAGGGTTCCCGAGCGACTGCAAGCCGGAGGTGCGCTGGATGTTCGCGCACCTGGACACGGACGGCGACGGGCTGCTTTCCGCCGCCAACCTGTATTCGCTGCGTGAGTGTGCGCCCGGCAGCCGCTCGCGGCCGGCGGGCGCGCACTGACGCGCGTGCTCTGTGCAGGGCACGACGAGCGCGAGCGCTGCCTGCGGCCGTTCCTGGCGTCGTGCGGCGGCGGCGCGGGGCTGGCGCGCGCCGGCTGGTGCGGCTGCCTGCGGCGCGCGGCGCGGCCGTGCCTGGCGCTGGCGCGCGCGCACCCGGGCGCGGCGCGCGCGGGCGCCTACGTGCCGGCGTGCGACGCGCGCGGGTTCTACCGGCCGCGCCAGTGCCACGCCGCGCTGGCCGTGTGCTGGTGCGTGGACGCGCACGGCCAGGAGCTGGCCGGCTCGCGCACCAAGGGCGCGCCCGAGTGCCCCGGTACGTAGCACCTGGCGAGCTCACCCGCGCTTGCCCGCTCCAGAAACACTTGTTTGTGGCGATTAACCGAAAAAACCTAAGTATAATTTTAGTAAAAATGGGCTAGTTTGTACCAGGCTTGTGGCTGGTGGAGGGTTTTTTTAATATTAGTGTTGGCTGATTTTTGTCAGATTAATATCAGCGGAGAAGTGTAGACCGTAAATTGTGTATCTACCCTACACTACTTTGTGAATAAACAAATTATCTATTCCGTGGTAGTTAATTGCGAATCGAAAGTGTAATCTTATGTTCACGTCAGAGTCGTGACTCGTAGTACAATTAGTAAAACATAAAGGTGCATAAAGTAAAGAACAGATACTTACTTTAATCACAGATTAATAAATAGTTACTACCTAGGCTACTTTTTGCCGCGATAACCGACGTCCAGGCGGGCGGAGCCGCGGGTTACAGCTAGTGTGTAGGTACATATAATATGTACCTACGCACGTAAGAAGTTGTTGACGTATTTACTATAATAATTAACGATCATTTATTGGTCAAATATTCTAAGTCAAATGGTTCCCTGCTTATGTGATGTTTATTCGCGTCAGTGACGCTACATCACATAGGTACGTGGCATCACATGATACCTATACCCAGTCTGTTTCCTGTGTGCCCCTTTATACATGTCACGACCTGAATGTCGGCAATAATTATTGCGGATGCTGATATTCGCCACAACCCTTGTTTGAACATTGCCAATAAAGATAGATAAAGAGGTTGATTCCAGTTTCAGTAATTAGCAATTCGAGACTCTAGTGAGAAGAAACAAGTTTAAAATCATTGTAGAACAGTCTAGAATCGTTAGGTTTAAGACAAGGGGATGTTATTTCCCCCAAATTGTTTTCATGCGCTCTTGAGGATATGTTTAAGACGCTGAACTGAACTGGTCGCGGAATCTACATTATCGGCGAGTACATCTCACACTTACGATTTGCAGACGATATCGTCATCGTAGCAGAGTCGTTGCTAGATTTGCAACATATGCTGACCAGCCTAGCTAATTCTTCGCAATGCATTGGTCTCCGGATGAACATGGACAAGACCAAAATTATGTCAATGAACAGGTCGCTCCGGAGCCAGTTGCGGTTAATGGTTTGCCTCTCGAGGTTGTTAAGGAGTATGTCTACCTGGGGCAAACAATGCAGTTAGGTAGCAACAACTTCGAGAGGGAAGCCAGGAGAAGAATACAGTTGGGCTGGGCAGCATTTGGGAAACTTCGTCGAGTCTTTTCGTCGCCCATACCCCAGTGTCTGAAGACTAAAGTTTTCGACCAGTGCGTCATACCTGTTACATACGGAGCTGAGACGTGGACACTCACGGTGAGACTAGTCCATAAGCTGAAAGTCGCTCAGCGAGCTATGGAGCGGGCAATGCTCGGTGTCTCTCTAAAGGATCGAATCAGAAATGAGGTGATCCGGCAGAGAACCAGAATTACCGACATAGCCCAGAGGATTAGTAAGCTGAAGTGGCAGTGGACTGGTCATATATATGCCGCAGAACCGACAACCGTTGGGGAAAACGTGTTCTTGAGTGGAGACCGCGTCTCGGCAAACGTAGTGTAGGACGACCGGGGGCTAGATGGAGCGACGACATCCGCAAAGTGGCTGGCAGTGGTTGGAGACGAAGAGCTGAAGATCGAGCTCAGTGGCGTGCTATAGGAGAGGCCTATGTCCAGCAGTGGACGAAGATAGGCTGATGATGATGAATGTTATTTCAGGTGAAAAGTCAGACGAGGGGGCGGAGGGCGCGGAGGGCGCACCGGCCGACGACGAGGACGGCGGCGCGGGCAGCGGAGACGCCGAGCTGCGGTTCTAGACGCTCGCCCGCACGCCACTGCCGCTGGTTATTATCGTCCAATATGAAGCTTGATGACTTTTACATTATGTTATGATACATTTATTTTATTATGGGTAATCATATTGTCCAAGACAATATTAAATATGTCTGATACCTACATGAATACGACAAAAACATTTAAGCACCTACTAAGTGCTGGAATAGTTGAAGTTATTAAATACCATCGTAGCTATCTAGTTGGTTTATCTATGTACAAGCAGTTCTCGGAATTCAAGGTATTTCGCAGATTCGAAAATAAAGTACCTAACGTAGGTAGCTACGTTTATACAAAGACATATTCTCTTGACTGTCCACACTACGACACTTTGTTTGGAGAGTAGCTGAGTCTTACATTTGGACACTCGTGTTAACACGTACTCTCAGTGTGGTTATACAACATTACCACCAAAAAGCATATGGTGTATAGCGACCCGTACACAGTCAATCTCGATCGCGATCCGCATTCATAATCCATTATCGCGATCCAGTCTGGATTTTAGAATATCTAGGTAAATATTTTGAGATCAGATGCGTCAATCTGTCAATCTACTTCGTACAATATCAATCTGGATCGCCATAATTGATTTTAAACGCGGATCGCGGTCGTCATTGTCTATGTAAGTATGGGTCGCATATAGTATCGTAGTTTATACGTAGCATACCTATTTAGGCATCTACAGTTCGATTTGTAATCCTTTGGGCGTTCACGCACTTACTCGTATTCGATTCGGTTTCCGTTCGTATTCAATACTTGAATAACGAATAAAAAAACAACGAAGAATAGGAAGACTGCGCGCCGATGACGCGACGGTGCAGCCGTGCAGCGGTGGCGGGAAGCGGGCGGGGGTGCAGCGCGTGCCTTTCCTCCCTGCGTGGTGTGTAGGTCGCTTCATCCGTTTAATCAAATACGAACCGACTTCGATTCGGTTTTGATCTGACAAAAAACGAATCAAAGTAAGAATTCCGAATAGGTGTGTATCCTGCGTATGTCGCAGCCATATCGTAAAACACGCCGTAGGTATAATAACGTCGCAATAATGTAATGCGGCACCTCTCGTTCACCAGAATAAATTTGTGCTCGACCGTAAAAACGTGCTTATTAAATGCGGCGTACCTACATTCTTTCAGCCGAATTGAAATCCAGCTGAATGTGAGGTAGCCGCACTATGTAAGTATGTACATTATTGCCTCGTTTTTTAATCCGGCGCGCCTATTTGTAATACCTACCTACGGTATTATACGATATGCCTGCGACATAGGTATAATATAATAAGTGCGTTAACGCCCTTTCGCATCGCGAAACTGATGCAAACGTATCGCGAAAAGATAACGAGTTTTTATATATAGGTACTTGTTTCGTTTGAAATCTAGGCACTATGTCGTACCTAACTACCCCTATAATAAATAAGTGCAAGACCTAATAGGTAGATATAAATAAAGTTGTTATAGTGGCAATACTAGTTCCATTGATTTTTATTAGCTGAACATTTATATATTATAATAGAACATACAGACCTATATATTCATCTAATTGGTACTACATACATTTTGTATCATTGTACTTACAGCAGCGACTGTGCACGGTGTTAGCGACCAAAGATTGGCCTATGTAGTTATATTAGATCTGTTTCTATTCAATAAAAATATTTAACCGTCCCTCTGAAATCATGAAAAAAAGTATATTTTATATTGCAATAATAGGTATTCATAAGGTTATGAGTTTAGGAAAAATTATCAAGCCATCTCCCATGAATGAAAGTTTATTAAATACCTATACCTAAATAATAGGTTTCAGAGCATATATTATAGGTTACAATCTAGTACCTACTCCCAAATAAGTTGCAGATATTATGAGATTGTCCCCACAGTTTAGTGAGGTCTGATTGTTCTATTTTTTGCTGAACATAGTAACACTATTCATACTACTACACTTCATTATGTCATGAATAAGCTACTACTAAGCTCTAGGTTTTAAAGTGTGATTGTGGTAGTCCAATGGTTGACTATCAAGTAGGTAGGTAACACTCAAACTTTTATTCTCAGATCTGACTGAACAAATAACCTTATGTGTTTATTTTATGCTTACAAAAGGTAGACTAGATTATGTAATGTGATGTATTTTAATATTAAACATGTGAATAATATAAGTATCTTCCTATGTTGTATTTAAATTTAGTTAGAAGGAAAAGAGTGACACTGATAAACATGGACTTACTGTGTTCTTCACATCTTATAACATAATAAATAAGAGTCATGGTAAGTTCTACAATATAACCCTTTAATGACTACTTAATCAATGTACGACAAGTAAGCTTATGAATGTTTGATATAGAATAAGATAGTGTGACAAGTTAACACAACTGGTTTTGATTGTGTTAAGGTAGTAGAGTAAAGCACACACAGAGGTGCCATTCCGGACACTTCCGGGTGCATTTCAAATGTGTCTAATTTACTTGGAACTTTTCTTATGAATCTGTGTACCTAATTACCTGAGGTATACTTAATAGAAAATGAATAAAGCCTAATCACATTAGTTAGAAGAATTATTTGCACTTTTTTAAATCTTAGTCACTGTACTCGAATAAATCAATAAAACCTAATAAGTGTTTTTTTACCTTTGATTGAATTCCTACATCTAGAGTTAACAAAAGCTCATGTTCACTATGACATGTTGATTTTCATGGCTCTCATTTTTTACCAGCCATTAAAGTATACTTTCAGTAGTTAAATTTGACTATTCCATAAAAATCAGGCTTTCCTTTAAAGTAGGATTTGTATGGTTACTTACTTCTTCTTAATGTACCTCTCCGACTAACAAAGATTGGCAGTCACCTCCATATATCTTGTCCTAATTCTTGTGACACTAAATGCAGCTTTTGCAGTCCAAGCGATAGTGGATTTACACAGTGGCTATGGTGCCTCGCTGCCATAAAGGCATCAATCTTGCTTTAAAAGCTCATAATAGAGGCACAGATTTAGTTTTTTTTTTTTTAAATCTGAATAAATTTATTTTTCAATTCGAGTTTTACATGAATCAGATTTTGTATAAAATAAATCTAATTCTTGTTGTTGTCATAACATTTAGTACAAAAGCTCGAAAAATGTTGTTTAAAGGCTAGGCAATATTACATCACATAAGGTCCTGGCTGCCAAACCTTAAAATAACTTAGTAGAAACAGTATATTGAGCTGGTGTCATAAGAGGTATAGAATAGAGGCATTAATGGTACTTACCACTTAATTTAGGCATCTTCTTGTACCATGCATCAAATTAGTATGATTAAGTTGAATAATACACACACACAACTAATTTGCTACAGATTTTATTTATTTACTATAACTTTACTGTGTAAATTGTAGAACTTTAAGTAGGTATTATTTTAAACTTAATCTTGGCAATATGAACAGAAAGGAGGTTTACTAAAAAAACACTCAATATAAACAACTATGCTTAGCCTATTATATTCCATAGGTGCTAAATAAATATACAATTCACATTTCTTCTTACGAGTCACGAATCTCTTGATTTACTCTTCCTTCTCATCCTTGAATTTTCCGCGGTAGAACGGGATGTTTTTACAGATTAACCTCCAATCCGTGAAGTAGACAAGAGTGACGAAAGCAGTCCCTCCGAAACCAACTGCTGATGCTGCGAATGATGCCGCAATATCGACATGTTTCTTGCCCAGACGGCCCAACATTTTGCAGTTTAATAAATCGTAGTCACAGTGCCAAGGGTGTTCTTAACTTCTTGTTTCAGCTGAGCTGTTACGTAAATCTTTTTTAGTTTCACGCTCGCATGACGTTTACTTTGAACAAAGACACGACTATTTACTTAACTCTTTTGGTATTGTCTCTGGCATAGTCGATTGTGAATAAGAACCATTTTTAAAATCGATATGATCGCTAATATGTCCTCCTTAAACTTAAACTGATAAATTAAGTCCCGGTCACCACCAAACCAAAGACGAGACGAACGGAACGGAAATATATATATATATATATATATATAACCAATCATAATAATATCCTGACCGTATTCGACCATGGGCCACAGCGACTTAGCATTTTTTTTATTGTGAGCTTCTGATTATGTCCTCTCAGGTGACTGATATAGCCGAATTTTGCTTTGTACGAACCACTATATTCGCCGCAAGTCAGCACCCCTCCGACATAATTAAAAGCGTTGGCCGCAGATGGTCGAGCCTTGAGCTCATCTCGCTCAGTGCCTAGCTCTTCTTCGTCTTAACTCGTATGAAAGGACTCCACTCAGTTTAAGTGCATACCACTGACTGGAGATGTATCATATTTGTATGGCGCAATGTAAGCTGTTCCTCGCTGAGATTAAGCAGGGCCGCGGTACAATAGGAGAGGTGAGCTTTGCCTCGCAAGGTGATTGACGGCGCGCAGTGGAGACGAGATGTGTGCGGCGCGGTGCAGAGCAGGTGTCAACAACGCTCACTGCAGATTCGTTGACAGAGACACCGTTTTTGTAATAGCGACAAGACTGAGACCTCTAACTTTCGTTCAAACCGCACTAAACTGTGCGTTTACATCCAAATATTTCACATAGTTCGCTTTAAAGGAAAAGTAAAGTGCTCCTAAACCAAATTAAATGGTTGTGCTAAATCTTTTTTTGGTGCGTAGAGGACAACCTTGCGTCACCAAATCAAAGTATATCAAAATAATGTATATGGCGGGTTAAAAAAATAAAGATATATTTAGATGGACTCGTGGTAGTTACCGTGGCAAATTCAAATTTCCACTAAAATCGGGTACAAAGTTAAGCAAGGGTAGCCCTGTTTTACATAGCTGTCATGTCATAAGAGGACCATTATTTTGTTTTTCTCTTTCACAAAAAGTACGCACTGATAATACAATATTTCTTCCACTACTTTGCATCCTTTTCGGCATGATATCAGATGAAATAAACACAAATATAAAAGAAAAACACCAGGAGCTCTTCACGACTACTCGACAGTAATACCAACATACAGAAAATATACAATAATAACTGTCAGAGGTTTTTGGTTTTTTTTTAAATATTTATTTATTACTGATGCCCTGATGGTTTAATATAAATTATGCCACCCTCATCGTGGCCACATTTATACAAATAACAGTGCTTAAATCAACTTAACCTATTTAAACTATTTCTAAAATAACTGTGAACGGACTGTAGTGACTTTTGTGTGATTTTTATAGGTTCTTTGGTAGTGATGCGAATAAAATCAAGTCCACTGAACTTGTTTTAATTTGGAAAAAAGTGTAGGCCACACCCTTAATATTATTTAAATGTTATTTAACAATGTTAAGCTCAAAAACTAGCGCTATAGACATAGCTTACGTTTATCCATAGAAACTAGAGAGATAAAGAATAGAATTTTGTCTGTAGGTGGTTAGGCGATTTTATTTATCCAAACCTATAACGATATTGACTAATTTGATAATTGACATATCCATTGTTATTGTTATCCCGTCAAGGGTTTCTAAATAATTAATAATAAAAATAATATGTTCAGCTGTGATTGTTACTAATGTATTTCCATAGGTAGTGGATCAAAGTCACATACTGAAAACCTGAGAGTTAAAACCAACCTACAGCTAAGCAAGCAATTTTAACTTTAAATATTCCTGAAAATTCATTTACAAACACACGCCGGCCGCCGCCGCACCTACGAGCGGTTTGCTTGTGGTTGTCAAGGGCACGGCAGCAGAGACTGACTTTCAAGTGATGTGGGATTCATCTTCGTTCCTAGGCGCGCTGACGCCCAAGTTTTATGTGGCCTTGACAGGCACCTCGTCGCTGATCTCCGGCCTGATACTAATCTTTGAATGGTGGTACTTCCGCAAGTATGGCACTTCGTTCATTGAGCAGGTGTCCCTGACGCACCTAGGCCCGTGGCTGGGCGGTGGCGGCGGCGGCGGCGAGGCGGACAGCGCGGCGGACTGCAAGGTGTGGCGCAATCCGATGTCGCTGCTGCGCGGCGCCGAGTACGGCCGCCTGTGGAGCGCTGCCCGCCGCGCGCCACTCACCTACTACGATATGAATCTCTCCGCGCAGGAGCATCAGGCCTGGTTCGGCTGTGGCGCTGAGGTATCCCCTAGATATAAATGCTAAATGCTCTTGTTAACAAGATTAGTAAAATTAAATTTTGCTAATGTTAAGGTATTACTTGTGTTACTGTTGATGTCACAGAGCCTATCCTTCAGTCAAGCTCAGATTACTTCACATGAATTTAGATAGTCCTAGGGATATAATTATACTAGTAAATAAAAGTGCATTGTCAATATATTGCTTTCTGAGGTTGACGCGAACATTAGACATTGAAATAAAACTACTTTTAACGGATTTTATCGCGGTTTGCATTTAGATTTGAGTCCGACGTTTTGACGCCTTTGCAGGTAGGTGGTCAGTCTGCCCGTGACCATGACACCTGCAAAGGTGTCGAAACATAGGAAACTAAAATCTAAATACAGACCGTGATAAAATCCATTCAAAGTTCAGTGAAATCTGTTTATAATGACATCAAAGGGAAACACGTCATAATAAGCGGACGTCATACAAAGCGTTTTGTGGAAAAACAACCTTTTTTATGTAAATAAGTACATATTTTAATAGAAAAACATTGCATATTAAATTAAAATATAAAATTGCACGTAATAAGTAGGATAAATGTATGTATGTTTAGTTTTCTTTTTTATTATTTTGTGATAATAATTTATAAAAAATAAATGTAGTAAAAATTTTGTAGTTCCTAAGTAAGGTTTTCTTAGCTTTAACCATGTCGCCTTAAATCAGATGTGCCATTAATTCTTAAACCAATGATATGAATTATTTTATTTTACACATAATATACGTATATTTTTTTGTTCACGCGTATATAATAGGATAATATGGTTAATTAAAAAAAGTATCTATTTCCTGCCAGCCTGAACTAGGGTAATCCTGTGTTTCAGGCGATCGCTTGACGTAATTTTGTATCATGTTGGAGACTGAAGAATCTGCCACGCTGGTGCATTCTATTAGCACGTCCTGTGGCGTTTCTTCCGGCTCCGTTCCGCTTCTGCGTAGAGGGCAACCTTCCGTAAAGGAACATCCATTGCGAGTAGGTTATTGTTCGGGGGACAGGGTCCAGTTATCGTGCCTCGGACTTTCCGGACTTTGTGTTATCTGGTGAGGGAGCGGGCAAGCTTTCTTGACGCGACCGGTATCGCTGTTTTCTTCATTCTGTTTGGTGGTCTTGTTCTGTTTTAATGCGCAGCCATGTTTTGATTGGGGCAATGGGTATAGGTAGTAGTGGTTCCGGTCGATGTACTGTTTTATTTGAACCCCTTTGAGTCAACTCATCTACTGCATCATTACCTAGTAATTCGCTATCTGTCTTTTGATCCTTTGCAAAGTTATGCTGTTTGTGTGCAACGTACTGGAGGGTATTGTGTCATTCCAGTACAATAACAGAGGTTAAAGTATTGTTTTGCAGAGCTTGAAGTATGTTTATAGTAATTTTCGGTAGCACTAATACTACTTTCGCTTCTCTCTATGCTATTGGAATATATTTGAAGAATATATTGCGCGAACAAATGGCGCGACATTAACGCGGGACACGTTTTCGGTCTCGGAGCCGGAGCAGGCAACGTCTCTTAAAATGTGGCTGTAGGGCTTAAATTGTTTTTCGTGCATTAAGTACACGGAGATGTGTGTCAGGGCCCGGCTGAGGAGGCGATGGCGCGCGCGTGGCGAGAGCGCGAGCCGGGCGCGCGCGTGGCGGCGGCGCGCGCCGCGCTGGCCGTGCGCGCCGACTGCGCCGCCGCGCTGCTGCTGCTGGCCGAGGAGGACGCGCCCACGGTGCACGAGGCCGAGCGCACGCTGCGCCGCGCCTGGCGCGCCGCCGAGTCGGCGTGGCGCCACTCGGCGGCGGGCGGCGCCAGCGCGGGCGAGGCGCGGCGCGACGCGGCCGTGCTGGCGCACATCAAGCGGCGCTCCGCCATGTGCGCGCGGCGCCTGGGCCGCCTGCGCGACGCCGCGCGCCTGTTCCGCGAGCTGGCGCGCGACGCGCCGCCCGCGCTGCACGCGCTCGCGCTGCACGAGAACCTCATCGAAGTGCTGCTCGAGCAGAAGGCCTACGCCGACGTGCAGGTGCGCACCGCTCCGGGTACTTAGTGGCGATACGTCCACGACAATATTATTTCCTCTGAACTTCCTTGAAGTTTCCATGGTTTATGTACTTAACTATGTATGTGAATTTTTGCACTCCACCATAACTTCTTGTTTAGATTTAATTAGTGTATTTATTAAATGCTTAAACAAACTCAACATCTACATATTTTTATTACAAGTAGGCCTTTTATTTATTTATTTATTTATTCTTTATTTATTTATGGTTTATCAACTGATGTTACAGCTATACAGACTTAAAAAACACATAACAATAGATCTTATTTCTACTGTACATCGAATTATAGGCAAACACAACATGCACATAACATTCTTAAAAAGGACGAAATAAAAGAAAAGTTATACAGCTAACAACAGTTAAAATAGTAACAGGTAAGTCAAATATACTTATGCTATCATTTATCAAGTTAATTTTCTACTGAGTAATTTATAAATAAACCTTAGGTCTGAGACATGTCTTCGTTTCTCAAGAGACTTCATAGTGAAAAGCGCAAGCTTATACGTATATGATTATCTTTTTATAATTTTCCCCATCGAGAACCCAAGGTAGTTTACAAATCTTTTTTGATAACTCTCTATTCTTAGGGAATGAACAGCATAGTGAGGCCGCTAGGCAGTGCTACAATATTCTAAAATACTACGCACTAGAGTGGAGTATAATTTAATTTTGGTTTCTGGTTTTTGAAATAATTTGCTATTTCGGATCACAAATCCCATTGCCCGTAGTCCTCTTTTTGTAATACTGTCTACATGCGGTACAAAAGTCAGCTTACTGTCCAACATAACACCCAAATCTGTAATAAAGCTCACTTCTTTTAGAGGAGTTCCTTTTATGTTATATACTGAATCCGTGTTTCGCTTTTTAGTAGATGGTTGTGCATTCGCAGGCAGTCCTGGCTCGCTACGACGACGTGGGCCTTCCGCGGTCTGCGTGCGTGTGCTACACGGCCGCGCTGTTGCGAGCTCGCGCGGGGGGCGCGGCGGGCGCGGGCGTGGCGGCCGAGCTGGCGGCGCTGGACGCCATGCGGCGCGCCATCGACTTCAACCCGCACGTGCCCGAGTACCTGCTGGAGCTGCGGCCGCTGACGCTGCCGCCGGAGCACGTGCTGCGGCGCGGCGACAGCGAGGCGCTGGCGTACGCGTTCTTCCACCTGCGGCACTGGCGCGCGTGCGGCGGCGCGCTGCGGCTGCTGGGCATGGCGTGGGCGGCGGCGGAGCGCGGCGCGGGCGCGGGCGCGGGCTGCGCGGACCGCGAGCTGCTGCCGGCGCACCACGCGCTGTCCGTGTTCCCGCGGCGGCGCGCGCCGGCGCTGCTGCCGCTGGCGGCCGCGCTGTGCGCCGCCACGGCGCTGCTGGCGCTGCTGGCGCACCGCTGGCCGGCGCACGCGCACGCGGTGGCGCGCGCCGCGGCGCACGGCCTGGACCCGCGCCGCCTGCACTCGCTGCTCGCCGCCGTCTGACCGCCACGACCCTGCTTTCCCTCATAACCTGGATAGAGATCAACCTCTGCTCGCGTTTATTTATAAAATAAAATGTTATTATCCTATAATCCTTTGTTTTGTTTGCTCCCACTTTTGCTACTGAAGAGTTCTGTGGTAGAACTAATGCCATATTTTTTTTTAACAGTCCCGATATTACATGTCACAAAATAGTAGAGCTTAAATGAACTTTCTTCCAATTTGTACTACTTGTTCAATTCACAGTTGGACGTTGAAGATAGCGGTGGGTGCAATATTGGATTTGCCCACCCGTGATATTACTGTACTCTGTACTTTGCCCTGTGTTAAGTATGTTATCACAAGTAATTTAAGTACAGTGTGTAAGAAAATGGTTTCATGTGTTTTGCGCGGAATCCTAATAATTATTGTTGACGACCTCCGTGGTCGAGTGGCGTACACACCGGTTTTCAAGGTGTCGCCAGACGCCGGACGGGTCAATGCAGAAAAACCACTTTTCTGTAGTCTCAGGTCTGGGTGTTTGTGTTATCTTCGTTGTCTCTGATTCCACAACACAAGAGCATTAGCTACTTACTTTCGGAGCAGAACAATGTATGTGATGTTGTCCACATTTATTTATTTATTATTAACTAGCTGACCCGACAGACGTTGTTCTGTCTTAGCTATAAATGTTACATTCGAACTACAAATTATATTTTTTTTAACTATTTTATATTTAAGTAAATATAAAATATAAATAATAATTATAAAATATAAAATTTTAATTTAAATAGTAAAAGCAATAATAGTGAAATAGTTTGCTGAAATTCTCCAATTTTCTTTTTTCTCTAGGTATACGTAAGAACCTTCTTCAAAGTATTAGGAATTTTAAATAAAAAAAATAAATAAAATCGGTAAAGCAGTTTTCAATTTATATAGATAGATGCAATACCTACCTACCTGCTCTACCTGCCTACCTACCCTACCCTAAATACCTACCTACTTACCCGCACCCTTTTTTTTGGCAGGTGAAACTCTTATGAGCCAGCCTTGCATCCCCACGGGGGCGGGGATGCAAGAGTCCGGGCTTCCAGAGCCTTGAGAAAGGCTCTGACTACTCCGGCAAAACACCTGGTGCCATCCTTCGCCTGAGTGGCGGCGTTATGGGTCGAACCGAAGTCTTAACACCATAACGCCCCCGGCGGCAGCCCACTTAGTGGCGGGCCCGACATGACCTCCCTCCTAGCTAGGAGGGAGGACAGCGGGGGCAGCGCATGGCACTACACCACCCCCACCCAGCACGGAAGGAGACGCGTGCAATGAAGGCTGAGGGACCCCCGTCCCCGCCCTCTGCGTCCCCCCCAGAGCAGGTCTGGCTACGGAGATTCTCGTCCGCGCCCTACTCACCCGCCGTCGGACCTACCCGCACCCTACCTATCCTACCCAGCCTACCTACTAACTAACGACTGAACTTATGACAGTGCGTGAATTGCTGCACACGAACACACTGATTTACTGCATGATACACTATCACATTATTAATTTAACCGCATTATGCACATAAAAATAAAAATCCACTTAGACCACGCGACCTTTACGCCCAGATTGGCCTGTTGGTCTAGTGGTTAGTGACCCTCACTGCTAAACCGGAGGTCGTGGGTTTGATTCCCACCCAGGACAAATCTTTGTGTCATAATCATTTGTTCTGTTTCTGGGTGTAATTTATCTAGAATATATATGTATTTAGAAATATATAAGTATGTTTATCAGTTGTCTGGTGGCCATATTACAGGCTCTGCCTAATTTGGGATCAGATGACCGTGTGTAAGTTGTCCCAAGATATTATTGAGATTACCGCCAAAGTCCGTAAAATATTATAGTTGCGATCATATTATGGTTGCCAATGACAAATGTAAAAAACTAATGAAAAAAATAAAAACAAAAATAATTATTTTTTTAAATTTAATTTATTTACTAAACGACGACGAAATTGTTTGCTATATTCCAAGCATTTTTTTTTTATATTTACTCACCTTTTAAACCTTCCCTGGACTTCCACAAATAATTTAAAACCAATTAGCCAAATCAGTCCAGCCATTCTCGAGTTTTAGCGAGACTAATGAACAGCAATTGATTTTTATATACCACCTACCCTACCCTACCCTACCTACCCTACCTACCCTACCCTACCCTACCCTACTTTACTACCCTACCCCACCTACCGTACCCTACCTACCCTACCCTACCTACCCTACCCTACCCTACCTACCCTACCCTACCCTACCTTACCTACCCTACCTATTTTTTTTAAACCTTCCCTGTATTCTAGCGAACAAAACAAACAATTAATTATTCACATCGGTCCAGCCGTTCTCAAATTTTAGCGAGACTAACGAACAGCAATTCATTTTTATACTATATAAGAAGATTATTTCCTAAAATAAAAGTAGGTAAGAGATATCTCCTAAGATATTCATCGGAATTAAATTACGTAAATGCCAATTTTGTTTAAAATTAAATACTTGTAATGAATAACGTATTTATTTGGATAAGGATTAACATCATGTTTATAAAAAACCTACAAAATTATTGCATTATTTTAGAACAAATTTGATTACCGTAATAAAGGTCATAGTGAGTCAAACTTAAAAGATAGACATTTATGCTCTCGCGGACTTATTTTCTCACTTTTAACTTTTGCGGAACTTTCACCTTTTACGCAGCGCACGCAACGGAAGCTCCCAAAGGGAATAATATTTTACCCGTTTTCGCAAAATTTTCTATTTCTTTTTCATTAATGTTCCGCTCGTATTGTCAATCATTAAACATAGACATAAATGCTTTCGCGGGCTTTTTTTTGGATTTTTTTAAGAGCAACTACTCTAATCATACATGATTGCGAAACTAAAATATTTTTTTTTTATTTGCATGCTTATAAAATTTATCCAAGGTACCTATCGGTAATGTGATAAAAGCTTTTCCGTCTGTAGTACCACATTTTTTTGCAAATAATAATGTTGGTTTTGATTTGTTTGATATTAATATGCACCAGATAGATCAGTTTATGGCTAACCTCTGCCCCTAAGTCGAAACGAATGAACTTACCTTGTTCAACCTTCATTCGCGTATTCGTTACATAAGTCGTTACTCGTTATAAAAATGGCTTAATAATACTTCATAATATGCCCCAGAATAGTATCAAGAGACACACAGGTTCAATACCTAACCTGCTCAGTCTGCTAAAGAGTATTTCCGCAGGGCTATAATATTTAATATACATCCCTCCTCAGAATCTGTATTGTATGACCTAGAGGACCTGAAGGATCCTCAAGTAGATACTTATTTTATTTCAACTAAGCGTTTTCATTCCCAAAGTCGAGTATGATAATAAAGTTCTAGTCATAGAAACTGAGAAAACAGCTATCTACGAACAAACAATAAACTGTAATTAGATAATACTCCAGATTCAGAATTTTAAACTTTCAATATGACCCGATATCTATAACGGTAGTACAGCTTTTGGCATTTTAATACAAATGTAAGCACTTTTTAGAAACTTGGTACTGGGCTATCTTGACAAGCTGGTCGCCTAAGATAGCCCGAAAAATATTAATGAAAATATATGCATTAGAAATACTTAAACACTTATAACAGAAAACATTAAAATAAAAACACATCCTTCTCATAACATTATTCATAAAAAGTAAAAAATCAACCAAAAATTTAAATGTAAGCTATCAAAATAAAAATCAACTATAAAATAAAAAAAAATTACTAAATTAAATTAAACTTAACTTTGAGATCAACTTTGGAAGTAACTAAACTATCTGAATAAAAATAAAAATAAATCAGTTCTTTTTTCCAAAAATATTTTTTTAAAGTTGAGTTTGTTATTTAATCACATAATATTTATAGATTTAGCAATAAAATACTTTCTTTTTAATTAGAATATCATTGTAATCGAAATGGCTCCTGTCTTGACTAGATGCTATCACATATCTATGTTGCAGTTTGGTCCAACGTGGGTCACATACGGGCAGTTAAAACTGTCATCGTAGGTATGTGAGTAAAACGGCTTTCCTCATTAATAGCGTAGAATGAAGCAAGTATTTGCGGTAGGTTCTGACTGTTTTAAGCGTGCGCCACCGCCCGCTGGCGCTCGTGGCGTGCTGTCTCCGGCTGGCCCGTCAGTGTGGCGGCGCGCGTCCGTCGCGACGGTTGCTCCCAAGCGTCGTTAGATTCCGCGTTTAAGTCGCTAAGCCATACGACGCGCTCGTACTAGTTTCTTCAAACTTTGATAACTAGTTTATCCGTGAAAATGCAATGCTGAGAGTGCGATAGTTCGAGCCTTTTGTTAGAAGTATGCTTTTGGTATTTTATGAATTTTATTTTGATAAATATTGGCATTGAATCGTAAAAAGTGTAAAGATTACGAACGTTGATGCGAATTAGCATCGCGGCGGCATGTGAGAGTGGCGGGCGGTGGGCCCGCTGAGCGCTGCATGGTGCACGTGGCGCGGCATGGCGGCGCGCCGCCTCGTGCTGAACGGGCTGACGGCGGAGGTGGGCGCCGGCGGCCAGGCGGCGGGCGCGCGCGCCGGCTCGCCCGACTCGCTGGAGTTCTACCACGAGCTGGAGCTGTACCGCCAGCTGCTGGCGCTGCCGCCCCCCGCGTTGCCCGACGCGCCGCCGGCCGCGCCCCCGGCCGCGCTCCCCGAGCAGCTGGCCCCGCGCCCCGCGCCCCCCGCCGCGGCCCTCGACCGTCGCGCGCGCACGCCTGACCCTACCCCGTCCACGAGGTGTCACGGTACCTACGCATTTCCTTACCTCTAATGTTACAATTCTTTTTAAGCCAAGTCTTGTTCAAACTGAAAATTCTTGCCTTCTGACCTTCTGACCTTTTCAAAATACATGTGATCATCAGTAGTTTAGATGGAGAAATTCGCCTGTTTATAAATCGTTTCTTTGAGATTATCAATCCTTTCTTTGAGTTTAAGTTTGGTACCTATTAGGTTAATGAAAATTTTGCTTCGGGTAGGCTGTCAGTAGTCAGACTACCGCGCGTCGAGGCGATCCGGCCAGTACTCGACGTCTGGCTCGGGAGAAGGCACGGCTCCCTGTCGTTCAGGGTGACGCAGGTGCTGTCGGGGCACGGCTGCTTCGGCAAGTACCTGTGTCGCATAGATAGGGAGCCGGACGCTCGGTGCCACCACTGCGTCCATTGCGGGAAGGACACGGCGCAACACACGCTCGCTGAGTGTGAAGCTTGGGAGGAGCAGCGCCGTGACCTCACAAATGAAGTTGGAGGCGATCTGTCGCTGCCGGCCGTAGTGCGGAGGATGGTCGGCAGCGCAGAGTCGTGGGACGCGGTGGTGTCCTTCTGCGAGGACGTGATGACGCAGAAGGAAACTGCGGAACGGGAGAGGGAGATCTCGACTCCCTTCCCGGGCCGCAGTAGACGCACCGGGCGCAGGAGAAGGGCGGATAACGCCCTTTTCCGCCCCCCATGAATGGGTCCTATTCGATGGACCCGAGGCGGAGGCGCGCGCGGGTGTCGGCGCGCGCCCCTGAGGCGATGCACGGGGTAGTTTAACACCTCACTACCCCGTGCAGGAGACGAGGCCCGGACAGACCGGGCCGGCACTAGTGCGGGGCTGCGGAAGAATTTGGCCCCGCGCGCACGTGCGAGGAAACACCGGGGGGTTTTAGCCGGTAAGAGTCCGGCACGCCCCTCCGCCTCTCCCCAGGCGGAGGCAGTCCATGAGGATTTCCCCCCGTCAAAAAAAAAAAAAATAGCCTGGTAGTCAGAAACTTAGAGCGTTCACGACTTTCATGTTAATAAAACCGTAATGACTTACAGTATTAATGTATTATTGAAATAGGCTTATATTTAAAAGGGGGATCACCAATGGCGGTCGTCGCGATATGATCTATTAATTTATATATATTTTTAATGTCAAAATTTTTGGTAGTCACATCAAGCAGTGGCTTTGGGCGTGGTGACATATACTGCTCATGCATAGGTATGTCTGGTACGACTTTCGCCATGACTCGAGCATTCCTTGTAATTTCCTTTAAAAAAAGAGCTCATTTTTAAGAGACTAAGATCAGTTCGTAAATACCTTGTGTTTCTGTTTTATAATGATTGTTGTTGTGCAGATGAGCCGCGGCGCAGTCGCACGCCGGGCGGGTGCCGCTCGCGCCCGCGCGCGCCCGCCGCCGCCGCGCCCGCTCCCGCCGTGCGCCACGCCAGGGTGAGTCTCTTGCATATTCACGTCTTATGTAGTTCACTTGCCGAAGATTCGCATACCGAACAGGTACAAAGATGTATTAAAAAAAAATAGGTTTAGCAACCTAATTAATTGTTGCTACATCCTAGGTACAGTTAATAATCAGAGAAAACGGTATCATTGTCGTCACATGCTGACATGCATGACGGCCCCGGGTAGATAAACCAGTCTTCCCAGAGACGTTAACACAACGACATTTTTAGAGTCGTTTAGATGTAACACAGCCTCCATAGTAACTTTAGTAAGGAATCCTGATCCCTATTATGTCTATTCCACCATTTCCAACAAGAGAGTCAAGTTTGAAAGACGTTCGCTGTCACGTAATCTCGATTTCGTTGAGTCCGGTGACGCGATGACGGGGGCGGTGGACAAACGGCCGTAACTATAATTTTATATACCTTGTACCTCATAATTGACCGTCGGCTCGTCGTCTCAAAAATAATGCGTACCTTCAAAGTATACACTAAAACTCACAGATATAGATAGACCATAAGCTTATTTGCTATCTCCAGTTGACAACCCAAGCGATTTTCTCTGGATAAAAATAATGGTAAAAATGCAAATTTAGTATCGGCTAACGTCAGTGACCAAATACGTTTTAATTGACCTAGTTGGTCATCGACGTTAGAAGATACGAAATTTCTGTTTTCATAGTATTTTTTAGAGAGATTATTGCTTTTGTTGACAGCCACTATAGCAAATAAGCCTGTTGGCTGTACTTTGTAATTGCGTTGACATAGAAGCTTGAATTATTATTTATTGCACAAAGAGTCCGTAGAAACACACGTCCCTGAGAAAAAAAATCTTGACGTAATCTTAGACCGACTAACGGACAACAAAGTGATCCAAGGGTTCCTTTTTTCTCTACCAGATACGGAAAAAGGAGGATTTCTATGTTCGACTTTACATTTATTATTTTATCCGACTACGCCAAAACGAAAGTTATGTTTGTAAGCAGAGTCCCTTTGGTAAATTCTGAATATCAGGGTAAGTGTTTGTACTGACAAGGCAATACACTCGCAGCATTCAAACACCATTCACACGTCACGGCGGCCGGCACCTGTTGCCGGCGCGTGCAGCTCTTGTCTTCGCGCTCGTCTCTTAGCAACGCTACATTACGGCAGCTTGTAGCTCAGTAGCAACTGTATATATAACCTCAAATATACTATTAAAGACTCCAAACGCGACCCCTCTACATGTTTAAATTGTTACTAAACTAAAACTGCCTTACGAGCAGCACTTTCTTAGTCGAGAACCCACCGAGTCCTTGTAAAAACTTCGTCCACTCAATGTGTTTCGTATTATAAATTGCGATCACACATTGGAAGTTCCTCTCTAATTTACGTGTAATGTATCTCGAACTGCTGTACCAAAACTGTTTTGTTAAAAAATAATACTTTATGTGTGTGTTGCAAGCTACACGGCGGGTGTACTTAGTCGTGCAGGTTATTAAAATTTGGCAAAACATCGCGCTCGCGCTGGTAATCTGCTGCTCATTTGCCGCTCCGGAGCGCGCCCCGCGCAAGCCTCATTACGAATACATTTTGTTCTCATTTGTCGGGTGGTTGCGAAGCTGAATGACGAGAAATATTGTAATTACATTATTATGAACGTCATCGTCGACGATCGTCGTTGGATGTCGACTCTTATTCTGTCAGGATTTGTTGCAGTGTCTTAGCAGCCGTCCCAAGACAGTGGCGTCCTTTTTCACTCCCCGAGGAGCCTCGCATGTCTATATATAGTATGTATATGTGTTCTAGTTTAGGGCTAGACCAGTGCAGCATATCGCAAGTAGTTGTCGGCCGATGGCGAGCAGCGCGGTGCGGCCGACACCCGCAAATGGTGCACGCTGCTCTGATTCAGTTTTTGTTGTGATGAGATTTATAGCGACGGCGAAAGCGAGGCAGCGGCTCTCTCTGTGCTAAAGTAGAATGCTTAAAAAGTTTTCTATGTGCCGAAGTTGTTTGTTGCAGGTGTAGTCTTCTAAATACTTCATTCGTGTCTGTACTGAAATAATTGCTATTATTTGAAAGTTGAGAAAGAGTGTCGCGAGTCGAACCGATGTCGGTGGCACCGCACCGTTCCGCGTAGCGGCGCGCTCGCGTTGCTTGTGCTCTAGTAGTTGTTGCTGAGTCAGTGCATACCTTGCTGAGCGTGTCGCACTCCAGACTTGACTTGGTCATATAAGTGAACCTTTTTAGTGCTGGATTCCACGCCGCAGTGTGCGACCACCGTCCTTGTCGAAGATGGGGTGACGGCTGTTTTCTGTAGCCTCACGTACTTTTTGCGGCACGAAATATTTCTCCCTCGCTTGTCCAGCGGAGGTGGCGCGCACTCCCGCGTACTTATGCTTGAGAAGAGTCTATTAAGAAACTAGTCGGGCGATCTCGAGAATGTGCGCGAGTAAATCGTTATAAAAAAATAACTTATAAATTCATAAAAATAAAACAACTTTATAAATTAAATAAATAATTTCAATATAAAAACCACGACCAACTCTTAGCATAATGCAACATGTCCAGGCCGTCAGCCGAGGACTGCCCAGTGGCGTACTCGCGCCGCGCGAACCATGCTCTGAATATTCATCGCCAGAGTCCTTAAATAGGCCGAGTGAGTGCCTTCCTTATGTGTCGCTGTTACCGTAGGTTACAATCGTGTCAATCTGTATACAATCGTATCAAAGCTCATTTTTTAAAACTACGATAGTGAAACTCTTGGTATTAGTGAAGACACGTGCTAGAGCCGCCCCTTTGCCGATGCTTAAACCTATTTTTTTTTTAAATTTAACAACGATTTATGAAAACTGAATTGAAATGAAATGAAATCGAAATGAAATGAAATGAAATCTGTGGACAGCATGCACTGCCCCGCTCTGTGTAAAGACTTAATAGTTATTGTACTCCAACATAAAACATTTTATTTTCATTTGGCAATGTTCTTAAATAAATAAATATAATTGTAATAAATAATACATAATAGAGCAAACAGGCCGTATAAAAATAATTTACACATAATGCAATAACTAGATCTGAAACTTAATTAAACTACATAATAATGTGATTAAGATGATTATTTATACTTAGTTTGTAATACTAACATTTCTAAAATATATATTAGCTTAACTATAGGCACTTATCTAGTTGTAATTGATACTGTGTATTATTTTGCTGTGCTCTTACCGGGTTTCAGGTTGAACTTATTTTAATTTTATAACAACTTAACACACATGAATGCTATAAAGGATTTGTATTAGGAATACTAATATAGTTTAGTGTAGTACATGTACAAGTATGTATACTGCTTAGTTTGAAGAGTCTATCTGCGGGCGTCGTGCACGTGCGGCTCGTGTCCGCTAGTTCGGTCCCGGGAGGTGTTCCGTGGCGCAGCGCGGTACCGTCGCGCGAGATAGATGACGCCGCGAATGTAGTGTGTGTGTTCATCGCTCACGCCGAATTGTTTCCCAATAGAAAAGTCAGGACGAGGGCGACGTTAACATACGGGCGCGCCATGCATCACGCGTCGAGCGCTCCGCATTAGCTCACGTCTGCATGAGACACGTTATTATGTTTTACGTTCGCTTTCGGATAATACTATACCTAATATCTTTTGAGTTAAAAGGAACATTTTTGATAGTATAAGAGGCTCACTGATGTACTTAAGTGAAATCGTACATAAAAAGGGTATATATATATCTTGTAGCAAATTGTTTTGAGACAAGTAGGAAGTATCGAACTTGTACAAGTATAAGTAAACGCACAGTGGTAGAAACTTATTGTCGTTGTAGAGTGGGAGACGAGGGGCTCGCCGTTGCCTTCACCTAATGAAAGTTTCACAGCTCCGGGGCAAGGTCAGCTGGCCGACGCTGCTACAAGTTTACCAAACTTAGGAACCTTCTCTCCGCGTCAAACACACTGCTCTTGATGGTTTGCAAAACGCTTGTGGTTATCGAACGAGAACAGAAATCATAAATACCACCTAAAATCAGCTTTGTGCATTGTATGGTTACATGACAACGCTGAATACACAATGTTTTTACAAGTTATATGTATAGGTTAGAATATGGCGAAGTGGAAGCTCCTAAATAAGGCCCAGAACAGCTTCACCTAGTATTAAAAGGTCTGATGTTTTTTTCTGATTATGTTGTTGTGTTTTATTCTGTTCTTAATTGTTTAGGAATATTGTTCCATATTGTCGTTCATTGGTTTACTCACGCGCATTCTCGGGATCGCCCGAATAGTTTCGAATCGCGACACCGCCGGCGTCGCTACAGCTCATGATTAGGGACTATCTATTGACTTAAAACTAGTCAGGAGATCCCGAGATATGTGATGTTGTCCACATTTATTTATTTATTATTTATTTATCTTGTGTTGGTAGTTATTATAGACAGCACGGTGTGTATTGTCTTTAAAAGAAGTTCATATATAATATTATTTAAATTACCTATCAAGAAACCCTTACCACAAGTAGTTTTAGTTTAATGAAATACATGGTAGTAGGTACTCTTTTGTTATAATAAATCAGCTCTTAGAAATAATTTAGAGAATTCCACCTCTTAGTTCCACTAGACTACAAACTGCTTATCTGAACATCGATAAAAAATCTAATTTAAACAAGTATGTACCGCTCGAGGGTCATATAAATTCCTGAAGAGCGGCGCGCGGTTGGTGTGGTGCGCGTCGCGGCCTCGGCGACCGCCCGGCGCGAGTACGGCGCGATCCGGCGCGAGGCCGGCGCTAGCCCGGCGTGAGCCCGGCGGTGCCGCAGCGGGCTCAACACGCGGCTAATAACGGGAGTCTTGCATTCTTACTCGTCCCTTTCTAGCTGCTCAAATAAAATACGCCCAACGTGCCGGTAGCAAGCAAATCTTTTTCACGTAAAGAGCGCTTCACGATTAGCATAACGTTAACTGTTATGATAACAACCGACACTGCTGCCTCGAAGAGCAGTTCATGTCATGGAGAGGGACGAGTTCATAATCATTTTCACACAAACATCTAACATCTATAGAAGTTACAAATAGTATGTAAATTAACCAAGGCGTTCCCTTTAACGATCTACTGATTTGGTTATTTATTTCAAACTAAAATATTGAGTATTATTTTAATTATTTGTTACGCATTATCGCATGCGGAGCGAATATTTGATATTAAATACAAATAATAGAAGGAAAAACTTAAACCTCAGGCAAGACTCGAACCTGCGACCACTGGCGCGTCAAGCCAGTTATCACCAGTTTATATTACCAGTTTAGATCACCTTTTTAATAACTAAAAATAAATTAGCCCCGGGTTGGGATATTTAGTACTAATAATGATAGTTACCGTAATAGCTGGGCTGCTACGCCGTAGCACGCGCTACGCCAGTCTTACACATGAGACATAGTCCAATGTATTGTTGTTTTGTCAAAGCTTGATCCTTCTTGTCTTTGACCTGGTTATTGTATTTATCAGTGTTACGTCCATTCAAGTGGTATCAGGGCGTGTTACGACTTCATCAAACAACAAGTACCTTGTCATTTTCTGACGCACTTTTTACCAGGAATGTAGTCCCAGATGACTCTCTTCTTTGCATTTCTGTTGCTCTACATAAATAAATAAAATAGGTGGTGTTTAGAGTATATCGTGATACTTGGTGTGGGTGTGAGGGCAAGCAATGTGAGGGCGTAACGACCGTCGTTACATCGTTATATTTAACGGACGCTATACGGAACAATAGCGACGATATCAATGTTGAACACAAAGCCTAAAGAGATAGTTTATGTGCAAACTAAACAATGTACAGTGTTATAGTGACTCTAGCCGGCCCACTGACAATGTCATTCGTTTTTATATTGCGTTTTCAATGTAAGTGGGTAGGTAGTGTGTACCTAAGATGTCTTTTCCATAATACGAAATCATGGCTTTCTTAATAAGATGTAATTAATATGAATATTAATCACATATTATTATTTTGAAAAATAGACATAAATACTTTTCTTTATGCAAAAACTAAAGCGAGAGTTTAATATGTATGGTAGTAATTGCTATTCATAATCATCATCCAAATCCGTTTAAAAATCACAGAAAAGATCCTTAGGTAATTACGTGCAACGCGTCTTGCGACAACCTACTTCCATTCCACCTGCCCGGGAGGCGCACCGGCCGAACGTATTTTAACTGCGAAGTGAAACCCCTCTGCTTATAGCATAATATGTTGCCCTGACTTTATTACTAAACAGGTAAACATGACATGCTAATTCGTGACTAAGCTCGAAACATTCAATTGGTCCTTAAGCGTTTGGTTGAGAGTGTTAATAATAGAGTGAAACATGTCGTGGCACGCGGTGTCTGTCGACATGTGGGTGTTAATATTCCGCAGCAGCAGGTAATACACGTCGGCCGGATATATCGGCGAGTCGTGACGCGAGGCGAGGCCGGAGCGGGCGGGACAGATGCGCACAAGCTACATTAGCGATAGCTGGTGGATGTCGACTACTTCCTATGTTTACACCAGTTGAAACCGTTACATTCATTTTGATTGTCTTTAATATTTTTTTGAATAATCATGACTGAGTCATGCTCTTCACTGAAGGCCTGTAGTATTACGAGGCACATCGACTTTTTATGTATTTATTAGTCTCTCACCATTAATTCTAAGTGAGGTCTCCACTTAAAAATAATGAAAAACAATATAGACATTGATGACTTTAAATCACAACGAGGTGCAATCAAACTCAGAATGAGCTCGCTCGGAATATACAATGCTTAGAAAACTTCAAGATTCCGAAACCAACAAACAGTACTAAGTCCAATACAACGAATGCAGTAGGATAATGAGTTCAGAGTATCGCCACTATCACGATGCAGGAGCCGCGTCCCGGTCCGGGCGCGCACCAGACACGGTCCGCATCTCGGTGTGTGACTTATCGCCGGACACTTTAAGTTGAATCCCCGCACATGTGGCTCCCTGTTATTCAATTCCATTTCAACGTTTATAACAGTTTACTAAGTAATAACCTAATTTAAAATAAATGAATTTTGATTTTGTATCAATACATCGTACGATGAAGTAAAGTCGAATTGATCGTCGATGCTATTTTTTTATTCATTAATTATTTTATAATTGTAGTCCAACACAAATTGACTGCTTGCAACGTACTTAGATTACGAGTAACAATGATCCTCGATGCAAACATCTGATGTATTAATTATGATAATTTACAAAATCCCTGCATTCGTGTGATCCACAAGTCTGGGTGTTTGTTGATTATGTTATTTAAATGTCTATTACATTTACTGGCGTAGGATACGCTTTAAAGAAGAAAACAAAAATATGACTGTGTACACAACTACTAATACACGGTGTGATACTCTATAGTCTATACTATATAGTAACAGCGTAGTGCCGGCGTAAAAGTATCGTAGCAATCGCGTAGCACTTCGTAGCCACTGGACATGCTGATTGAATGCAATTTGGAGTGATCCGTTGGCGCTGCTTTTTATAGCCCTTTGAGGTTAGCTCCGATCACTGGTTTTTGCGCGCGTTTCCACCACCCGGATGCTCCCCCCACCCCTCCCCGCCTCCCGCTCTGCTTACTCCGTTCACTGGTTTGCATTTGTACGTCAGTTCGTAATTTTTATCACTTGATTTTGCTACAAAATTCGTGTATAAGCAGAACAATTTTGATAATAAAGCTTCAATAGAATACAGCATGCATGTATAAAATACTGCTGAATCGAGTTCGGGTTAGGATCCGCTAAATGCAACCATAGTAATGTCGCGACCGAACCTCACTTGTGGCACGTTCAATTCATGTCTATCGCGCATTATTGATATTTGGAAAATAGACTTGATTGTTATGTAGTTCCTATTTATTAATACTCGTACGTGGGACTATGTCAGCGTGTCGCTCCAACCTCGAGTGTCTCGAAACTCTAGGAAAGCGAAGATAGATGAGCGTGTTCAGCGTGTTCGACGGATATCAGAATGCTATTACCGCAGCTATTACGTGCGACAGGCTGCTGCTCAATATTTTAGCGGAGGCTGCGGGTCGCTGTACAACGCTCGACAAGACTTACTTAAGTAGTGTTTTTTGTGACTCGGAATTTATATGCGATTTGATTTCATCCGTAATCTCAGCAGTCAGTTACTTTTATCTCGTATCAGCGTTTACACAATACAGCCTTTTTATATGCAGTTAAACTGTTGTAACAGTTGACTTCTATTCCTCGTCATCTATGTTGCAAAGTTTTTGTTAACATAAAGTGTGAATTATTGACTGGTTTAAGTGAAATAAGAAAACAAATATAGCATACTTTTCCCTAAAGTAGATTGTATCATGCCATAGTGTCTGTACTGTGGCTACAATAGACTTTAGAGACCCTTTTCACTTAGGTATTACGTACTTATTTGTAAGATCACAAATGGTAGCAGACCCTCCGCTTTCTTATTTGTTCCACTAGGTTTCGGCCCTATGTTCATATATTACAATATGTTCAAAATTAACAATTTTAATTTCGAGTGCCATAAAGTCCATGAAGAGTGCGGAGTCAGCGAATCAGTGACGACTACAACATAATTGCGTATTAAATCGTGTCGCGTCCGATCCGATATCTGTTAATGGCGAGAGGCGGTATTCCCTGCTCATGCATACTATTGATAGCGTTAATATTGCCAATTGACACGCCCGAGCGCGGGCTGTGATCGGTGCGCCGCGTTATGTCCTCGACTCATTTAATTCCAGTCATTTTGCGCCAGTGACGGTAATGCCAGCAGATAATATCGTGGATTAATCGGTTGCATCAATTTTATGATTTTATTTCGGTATTTTTTTCACGCAAATACTATCGATAAATGACACATGGCAGAGACTTCCCGCACACGCACGCTTCTCGTATGCACAGAGCCGCGCAGTAGCATCGCGCGAACCTCCCAGCTTTGTGGATATAATATTTCGCGCCACTGGAAATAACACTAAAACTATTCCAATTTGACAGAACCCCGAGAACGAACGAGTAGCATTAAAAGAATAAGAATGGTTTTCATTCAAATACGTAGGTAGTAGGTACAACAAAAGATTAGAAGTGTTTATGTGTGTATCAATTTGATTTGCAAAAATAGCACCTATGTTAGGCAAAATAAACTGAAACAATTTTGTTTGAATTACACAAGTATCCAAGTAAAAATAAACTCCCCGAGTAGCGAATAGGTACTTATGCTGTCTTAATAATTTTCTCGTTAATTTAATTAGGGCGTTATGAAGACTTGAGATAAAATATGTTTTTAGTATCTATAATAAGCGTAATTAAACTTAATATTATTCCCAGTGAAAGGGCTTGTAACCACTTCAAAAAAAATTGTACAGTGTACCTGTAACGATAGAAGGAAAAATTAGTGAGGAGCGCTAATCGCTAATCCATACTTCTATAATAATATTATAAATACCGAAGTAACTCACGGCTAAATCGTTGAATCGATTTTGATCAACTTTTTTATGGAGTAAGCTTGAATCGCAAGAAAGAACATACTACTAGGCTACTTTTTGTCGCGATAACCGACACCCACGCAGGCGGAGCTGCGGGCACAAGTTAGTGTTACAATACGATAGCAATACAGTGGCTCTTCAAGTAAGAACTTTGGCTGAGCATGAGCACACCGCCACAAGCCATAGCTTTCTACATGCATTTCCGAGATTGGAAAACTTTCCCATCTATATTTTTCTTTTATAGTGCAATTTGTTGGAATAATTACCCCGAACAGAACATTGTAGACATCCATTTCGTGTAAATACCACTACATATAATAGTTTGACAGTTACTGTCCGTGTGAATTCTGATATTAAATTAGCCATTTTTTGGCGTGGCCATGGTTACCGAATAACAGTGAAAAAATTGTGAAAATAATTATTTTTCATTGTAATTATTTTTCTTAGTTCTTGTTACGTGTGGTCTCGGCAGTGGATCCGATTTTTTGCGTTTATTTTGCGGACATAATTATTTCAAGCCGGCGGACCTGACTGTGTGGTCGGGGCCGCGGCCGGATTGAGATGAGTTTGAATCAAGCTAGTACAAGTAAACATGATTCAAGTTGCGATTTGTTTGAAGAATATGCGCAGGAAGAGGATATGGATGAGGTTGAGAGTTCTAAGGGAAAGAAGAGAATCCGGGAAGACAACTTTTCGGATGATAGTTGGAACACGATTCGACGTAATAAAGTAGGACGGAAGTCTGTTGAAGCTGTTAAGGAAAGTAAGATTCAAGTAAGTGTTTCCAGTAAGAGTCCTTTACCGAAACAATTTAGTTTGGCTCGACTATTTAAGGAGAACAGAATAGTAAATATCCTGCAAGTAAAGTACTCCCATAAGCACAGAATGCTTGTTACATTTAAGGACGAGATTAGTGCTGATCAGTTCATTAATTGTGAAGCCTGGTCGAGCATGGATTGGCTATGTCAAAAGACGTCAGAGGTAGGGCTGTCTTTTGGTATTATTAAAGGGATCGAATTAGACATTTCAGAGGAAGAGTTGCGGCAAAATTTATCTTGTGAATTTGACATTAAAATCGTTGGCGTTAAGAGGCTGAACAGGCGAAGCAATAGTAATGACAAGTCAGACGCAAATTGGGTTCCAAGTGAATCAATACGTATTGGCTTCAAAGGCGGTTTAATTCCTGCCTATGTCTATATATATGATTTAAAGGTAAAGGTAGAACCCTTCAAGTTTCCGGTGTCTCAATGCTCAAGATGTTGGAAGTTTGGGCATTTATTAAAAGTATGTCAGTCCAAAAACATTATCTGTCCGAAGTGTTCTGGAAATCACGAGAATTGTGTGACTAAGTCATATAAATGCGTAAATTGTTCCGGAGATCATATGGCACTCGACAGAAGTTGTCCAGTATATAAAAAAGAGAATAGGACTCGTGAGATAATGGCAGAAAATAATTGTACATTCAGGAAAGCGCTTACAATTTATACCGAATCAGTATTGAGACCGACTAAAGGAATCAAAGCAAAGGAGTCCGATATGCGTGAAGCTATGTGTGATGTGCTTATTGATAGTAATCAGGATCCTTCGTCTGCTGTACCTAACAACCACTTGCCGATTGATTCCAGGCAGACTTATAGCGAAGTGGTCCGGTCTGTGCCTGCACCCAGTAAACCTGTTCTGAAGAGAAAAAAGGCTACTCAGAAAAACGCTACACGAGCACCCATTGTTGGAGTAGAAGCGAATTGGGATAATTTTTTGACGTCTCAGTCGGAGTGTTCGGTCGATTCTACTCCACCACCGAAGTCTCCTCCTAAAAAGGGGCATAACAAAGACGCTAAGGTTTCATATGGATTTTCTCAGTTATTTTTTAAGTTAAGGAATTTACTTTTAGGTGAAGAATCTTTTAAAGACAAAATTAATTCATTGTTTTTGATATGTGTGGAATGGATTCCCAAGTTATTAAGTTTTTTGTCAGAGTTTACGTTTAAAGGTCTTGTTGTAAATAATGGATAGGGTTCTTTTAAATCTGTCAATAATTCAGTGGAATTGTCAAAGTGTGAGACCTAAATCTCATTCTTTAGAGCAATTCCTTGCGCAAGAAAAGGTTCACTTAGCTGTTCTTTCCGAAACTTGGCTTAAGAACGATTCTGCTTTTAGGATTCGTGGATATCAAACATTCCGTCTGGACAGAGCTGATGGTTATGGTGGTGTAGCCATACTAGCTCATAATTCTGTTCAGTCTATTTTGTGCTCTACTCAAAGTTGCAATCCTGGTATCGAACTATTACATATAAAGATTTTAAATTGTCGGCATGTCGAGAACATTTTTTCTATATATTGCTCATCTAGTACTCATACTACTCAGAATGATTGGGATTTTATTTTTTCTTTAGCTAACTCAAAGTCTCTGATCTTAGGGGACTTTAATGGCCATCACTCTAGCTGGTCGTGCAAGACTGATTTTAGAGGAAGTCAAATTTATGATTCTTTGTTAGACTCCAATTTTATTTATCTTAATGATGGCCGTCCCACTAGAGTTAAGATGGTTGGTGGAGTTTTGCAACAGTCTTCTCCTGATATTTCTTTTGTATCTTCTGATTTAGCCTTGTTATTTTCATGGGTAACGACAAACGAATCCTTGGGCAGTGATCACTTGGTACTTAAATTATCGTGTAAATTTCTTTCAGATCAAGAATTTACTAGGAAAAGGAATTTTAAAAAAGCCGACTGGCCTTCTTATACGGCCTTTGTAAGAAGTTATTTATCTAAAGGTATTATTCTTGAAAACCCGCAGAGAATGTATGATGTTTTGCTAGATTCCATGCAAAAAGCTGCTAGAAATCACATTCCTTACGTAAAATCTTCAAAAAATATTTGTGCTAATTTTTCTCCTAAACCCTATTGGTCTTCTGATTTATCTAAAGCTGTTGCTGAACGTAGATTGGCTCTGGCAAATTTAAGACGATGTCCTTCGGCATCTAATTTAGATGTTCTTAAAGAAAAAATTCGTATTGCTCAAAAGCTTATTCGGGCAGCAAAGTGTAAATCCTGGCAAGATTTCTGTCAGTCTATTGATGAGACCACTTCTTCGTCGGAAATGTGGCGAAAGATGCGGTGGTTAAAGGGTCAACGGAATGGCAATTTTACTGTTGATAAAGATATGGCTGAGAACCTTCTTCAATCTCTTACTCCTGATTCGGTGAGTCGTCCTCCCCCTTTATTTTCATCCAGTAATAATCAGCTGGAGGCTGAAATTTCTATGCAAGAGTTTGAAAATTGTCTTAAGAAAAAGGATACTGCTCCGGGTTGTGATGAAATATCCTTTTCAATGGTTGTTCATCTCCCTTTAAATGCCAAAAACCTTTTACTCTCTATTTATAATAAGTGTTTTTCTTTGGGGTTTGTTCCATTTCAATGGCGTGATATTAAAGTGATTCCTATTCCTAAACAGGGAGGTAATGGTCGTTTGCTGCGCCCAATATCCCTTATTTCTTGCATTTGTAAAATTTTTCACTCCATCTTAAATAAAAGATTGGAATGGTATTTTGAAAGAAATTGTATGTTTTCTGAAGATGTTGTGGGTTTCCGTAAAGGGCAATCATGCCTTGATAGTTTAGTAAGGCTTGTTTCACATATTCAATTAGGGTTCTCTAAAAGTTTGGTAACAGTCGCTAGTTTTATTGACATTGATGGTGCTTATAATAATGTTGACATTTCTTGTTTGTTGCATATATTAGATCGCTTAGGAGCTGGTTCAAATTTTTGTAATTATTTATGGTCATTTCTTGGTCACCGGAATCTGAAGGTATGTACCTATGCAGGTGAATTATGTCGGTCTACTGATCGTGGCTTGGCTCAAGGAGATCCTTTATCTCCACTTTTATTTAATATTGTTACTATTCAAATTTGCAAAAATATTCAAAATGTTAGTATTTCTCAATATGCTGATGATTTTGTTCTCTATGCTTCCAGTGTTAATGTCCACTCTGCTGCAAATAACATCCAGCTAGCTTTATTCGAGTTCAATAATATAATAAGTGATTTGGGACTCTCTATTTCGCCAACAAAATCTAAAGCATGTGTTTTTAAAAAAGGTCGGTTTATGGATAGCGTTAGTCTTTCAATAAATAATCAATGTATAAGCTTTGTTGACAATATTAAATACTTGGGCATGTGGTTAGATAGATCTTTAAAGTGGGGTAAACATGTAAATGAAACAGTGCAAAAGGTTCTTAAATATGTTAATCTTGTCAAAGTTTTAGCTGGTTCGGGATGGGGGCTTCACCAAAAACATTTAAGGCGTTTATACATTTCTATAATCCGCAGCAGGATTGATTATGGTAGTTTCTTATACGACAATTGCAGTAAATGTAAAATTGGTAAGTTAGATAAAGTACAAAATCAAGTGTTACGAGTTGTTGGTGGTTTTATACGAAGCACCCCTATTCATGTTATGGAAAGTGAGCTGTGTATCCCTCCTCTGTTTATTCGTCGTAGGTTCTTAGCAGGTAAATTTATTCTCAAGTCTAAATCAATAACTAATAACAAAACTGTTCGAGTACTAAATGATCTTTCTACTCAATGTCAGTCTAGTTACTGGGCAAACAAAAAGCTTCCTTTACTTGTTTCTTCTTTTGTATCCCATTATAATAACATCTCCGTTTACTCTAGTAATCAGATCAAAATGTTTTCCCTAGATACATGGACCAGTAATATAGATTTACATGAGGTAATTTATCCGAATATTCCTTCTATCGACCGTCCTAAACGTAGTTATAATCAACACCATTTAAAACTTATTTGTGAATCCTTCATTAATGACAGTTATTTAGATTTTTATAAGATATTCACTGATGGTTCTAAAGAACAGTCTATGGGTGGTTGTGCATTTTTGGATTCAATGGTTGGTGTCAGTGCTAAATTCAAAATTAGTTCAAATTTATCTATAATGCATATTGAGTTAGTGGCAATAGCTAGGGCCCTTTCTTATGTTAGTTCCATTGATTATGATAAGTTTGTCATTCTGACAGATTCTAAAAGCGCCTTGCAACACCTATCCAGGCATACTTCTCACGCTGGTGGCTCGCCAATAGCTTATGAAATTTATAAATTAATTTTGGATTTAAAGTCTTTGAAGAAAATTTGTTTACAGTGGATTCCGTCACATATTCTGGTCAAAGAGAATGAAGAGGTAGATCTTCTGGCGAAACAGGCTATGTCTGACGGAATTCCTCTACTTATTCAGCCCTTATTTTCGGATTTTATTTCGGACCTTAGGTGTCATTGTTTGAGTTTGTGGCAGGAATATTTTGATAATTGTTCAAACAATAAAGGTTTGTGGTACCGGACCATTAATCCGCAGATATCGCTTGTTCCGTGGATAGAATGTAATTCCATCCACAGGAACTCTTTGACTGTCGCCCTTAGGCTTCGATCGGGACACATTCCATCTAAGAAGTTTGCTTTTTTAATGAGAAAAGTGTCCTCTCCCAACTGCCCTGATTGTGATACCTTAGATGATGTGCAACACATCTTGATGGAGTGTGTTCGGACCGAGGCTTTTAGGCGGCAACAGCTGAAGAGTAATTCAGATGTAGGTTTTGTAAACAGTATTTTGGCCTCCCCTTTCTCCGTAGAGGCTAAAGTTCTGTACAGGCTAGCAGTTATTGGTTTTTATACCTAGCTTATTTAGTTTTTGTAAGTATTTATTTTTGTTTGGTGTATGAGTATATGTGTGTAGATTTTATAGAACGTTATTGTTGCTAAGCGACAAAGTTCTGAAATAAATAAAAAAAAAAAAAAAAAAAAAAAAAAAAAATTAGCCATTTGTGGTAAAAAATGAATCTCCAGATCTTGATGGATTCGGACTTGCAGTTGGCTTAGCTAATATGTAAGAAACAAACTTAAACATATCTAGTCTTCGTCTTCTTCATTAAAACGAGTTATTTATTGTAATTTAGGCTCGTGCCAATAATCCTCGGCACAGGAAGTAACCTACACAAGTCATGCGAATTATATTTATTCTTTTGATCAACTTATTGGATACAAGATGATACAATTTACGTCATGTCTACAGCCCTTATAAGTAGTCCGAGCTAATTGCCGGAGCAACAGGTACGCGCCGAGTGTCGGCGGCGAGGTGCGCGCCGCCCGCGGCTGCTCGTCGGTGACTGCATTATGCCGTTTGAGCACTATGTTACTTCTGTTGCAATTAATGAATTGAAAATCAGGTGCATATTAACTTTCGTTAATAAAACAAAAATACGGGAATTCGTTTAAGTATTTTTCCAGAAACAATGTGGGGCGAGTTGTGTAGTCCCCGCAGGGTATAGTTGCCGGCGCGCGGCGGTTGTTATTGTTTGCGCTGCTCGCTCACTACTCGCAAGTTGCTTTTGTGTCAACGTTCACTTTACCAACTGCCACTATTATTGTTATGTGCGCTTCCGTAAGATTTTCTTTTTGTAACCGCCAGAAAAATGTAAGCCTGATATAAATCTTTAACCTGTTCTTCATTTTAAACGGACAATAACAGAAGTAAGGTATAGAAGGAGAGAATAATAAAAAGTATTCCATGAATTATAATGCTGTAGTGATGTTCGCGAGAAATCTCGGTATAATATAAGTCGGAGGTTTTATATGTGAAGCAATTTCAGAGGGTGTAGTATCACAGGTAAGTAATTGGGCGGATATGAGTTTGTTGAGAGTATAATTTGCGAAATGAAGTCTGGAGTAGGTCCCTCGGCCGGTCGAGCGCGGGAGGGGGAGGGGAGGGGGCAGTGAGAGCGTGGCGGGCGGGGGGAGGGCGATCGGACCGACACCTCGCTCGCCACACAGGTCACTGTTCTATGATATTCCACCTTTCTTATGAAGTTATGGACCCGAATTACTTATTATGGTTCGTTTAGATAAATTCGAATGACAATGACCGATGCCAGAGCGCTTAAGGAAGCGGTGAAGGGAGGACTAATCGGGTTGCCGTTTGTTAAATTTTATCAATAATTATATGAACAATTTTGATTTTTGACAAGTAGACACAGTATACAGGTTCTATTCTGATTCTTTTAGGCTCTATTCTGGCTTAGTGCAGCGCTGAATTGGTCTTCTCATGTAAATGAGAATTAAACTTATTAGTTAAGTGATTTACTACTCAACATGTATTTGGTTTGAAATTGAAAGCAGTTTTGTACATCTATACCGCGGCCGCGGCTTAAGTTTATTCATCGCGACAAATTACATTTTGTATCGCAATACGAAAGCAAACAGATACCAGTTTTATTAAAAAAATATATATTTACATTACGTACGAGTACAGTACGAGCGCGTTCGCGATTGCACGGATAGCCGAGTGGTATAGGTCACCACGCCAATTACCTCTGTGCGCGACGTGCCGCGGGTTCGATAAGTATTTGTGTGATCCACAAATACTTGTTCCAAGTCTGGGTGTTCATTGTGCATGTGATTTGAATGTTTGTGAAACCCCCCGCGACACAAGGATTAAATTCCTTAGTGCGGGAGACGTTTTTATAAAAAAAGAAAAAAAATGAAAAGAAAGAATTCTGGCGACACCGTCCTCTGACACATTTGTACATGTTTTATTTTATCTAATTTAACTCAAACTATTTTATCTATTAAGAAATTTTAGTAGTAGCTTAATTAAGCAAGATTATTAAAGAGACAAAAAGAAATAGGCCATACTAGCTCTTAGTAGGTTTCGTTGAAAGTTATCGCGGCCGAGCGGGCCGTCCTTCGCATTCCCACTCGTGTAGAAATTATCATTTTATTACCGAAGTAACTTGTACGCTACTACTTAACATATTTTAACATAATATTTCGGTGGTCATAATGAATCCTTTCATAATAAAGAACGGTCAGGAAAGTAAAATGAATATTTTTAAAAGTAATGACGGGATCTTTTTTGTTGCTTTTTTTTTTACTTTTCTCACGACCATAGTTTATGTTATGGCTAACTTACTTTAGTTGTGTTATTTTTTCTGCATGTTAGATGCTCAGTTGTTTAATAATAAGATTGTGTGTGTATCACTTATGTATATTCATATTTTCGCGATTAAACTAATCTTCTTACTTCGTTAGTGTCGCATGTAGTATATCTGTCTCTCGTTAGTGGAAATGGACAGATAGACCTCATGGCAGACTAGCGAACCAAGCTGATTTTTTTATTGCGAATACCCTTATCAAGTAGGCAAGTACATATTATATACTCGAATAGTCATTTGGCGACATTAATACTCATGCTCAGAAGCGAGTGGGCAGTACAGTAAGGCAACACTATGTGCTTCAACACGTACTTTTGCCTAAAAAAGCGTTTAATAACATGTCGTTAGATTGTAAACATTTGCTTTAAACTGTATTAAAAAAGAGAGGCATCCTTGATCTTTACTTATTTTTCATGGGGTTTTCATCCATAAAATGATTGGTATGTTAAAATACGGCCTTATATTAAACTACGTTTCTCGCTTGCGACATGCGTTGGTGGGACCTGTGCAGATCGCGGTCGCTAATGCAGGGGCCGAGTAGCGCTGGTTCAGTTGCACGTTATTAGCATAAAAGACGGCTCTATCTGATGAACAAACCCCCCTCCTCCCCCCTCCCCTCTCATCCCGCGCTCCCTGTCGCGCGAAGAGCTTATTTCCGATACGTCGCGGCGAAGTCGTATATCACAGGTTTATCAAGTTTTACAATTAATTTCGTTACATATTATTATTCTTACCGCCCTACCGGTCCATTTTGCCCGACCGAACCGGTAAATTTTACCTCTAGCTATATTAAAATAGGGAATGACCCAAAAATATTAACGTGTGTTTTTATGAAATATTAATCATTTTGTAATGTATGCAGTAGGTAATTAGAGTATTACTGGATTTATCTGTTATGAAAATGTTTATACATATAATTATTCGTTTTGTGTCTCCATAGAACTTTTTCTATGTGTTTGTAGAAGAGATGTTGTGTAACGTTGTAATAATGGTTGAGTTGGGTACCAACTACATATTACATAAGTTTTCAGAATACATTTACTACGAGCTATAAATATTACTATTATCAAGTTTATGTAAACAATAATAAGACGAAACATAAAGCTTAGGTGGCAACATTAAATAAATCAATTACGGCGCGCGAGCCGGTGGCCGGTGCTAATTCATAAACGATACCATCACATTTGTGCTAGCTATCAATCTCGAGTCAATATCAATACTGAACCAATACTACATACTACTAGTTCAGATTAAAACTGTTATACTGGCGCGCTCTTGTTTCACTAGTACACCGTCTTTCGAATAGACGTTGAGACACATTACATATAGTAACTGCTTAACAACAAATTATCTCTAGTCTTGGGTCTAGTATAGAGCAACGCATACTGACGGCAGGCTGTGCGTGCAGGTCTCGGCCACGCCGCGCGCTTCACGCCACGCACTCGCAACTCCGTGTCGTGACGAGGGCCTATGATAGACCTATGATGGCCGCGATTTTGTTCTTCTCATGATGCTCCAGCTTTGATATGTCTGTTGTTTAGTCGTATAGTGGTTGATGCACAATATTCTCAAATCAGATGGTATGGTTTGGTTAGAGCTTGAGTTAATCCAGAACGCATCATGTAGTTTTCGATCAACAAATGTCCACAATACTGCTACATGTTACTTGCATAAATGTAAAGCAAACTACTAATAAATTAATTTGTGTTTGAATTCAAATTTCTGTTAAGTCATCGTCGACGTTGGACACTATAAACACTCACAGCTGAGTAGCCGGTCTGATTGCATAAATCCGATAGCATGGATTTCATGCTTTTAGTTAATCTTTTGCTGTCAGTTATTGTTATTAGTCGGCGGACGTTCTAGTCAAACTAAAATTTCATTAATAAACTCAAGTTGGAAGTAGTTGTTTTAGACTTGAAAGTACTTTGGAACAGTAAAATCAGGATGTTGTGGCAGAGAGTATAGTGGTGAGGTAGTAGGTGGGGGGGGCGCTCGCACCGCCTGTGTTTGTCAGCGCTACTCGCCACATTACAGTAGGTCGGCGTGGTGACGTCACACAGCACACACACGGAACACACTTGTGGCAGGTATTGGCACACACCGCGCACCGCGCAGAGCCCCAATATACCGCGCACAATATGCGGCGCTTCTCTAGTAAAGAGGATGGTATTATTTGTTTGCGTGGTCTGCGACCACAGCCCGCGCCATCCAAACACATTTATATATTCAAGTACGTATAATCTACAATAGAAATGTGTTCATGCTCTAATGCCGGGATCTCCGGAGATAGCTGTTTATTGCTCAACTCAAAAAGTAGAAGCGTAACATAGGAAATGTTTATGCTACAGTAACGTAGTTGTATGCACTGCATTATTTTTGGCGCTTCGCCATCGCGCCACACAACGGTAGAAGATTCGAAAGTTGTTTTAGAAAACAAACTTGCGTCGTCAGAGTCGGCGGCTTCTGTCCCGCTGCGTCAGCGACGCGCGGCGACCGGCGACCTATTAGTTTGTGCTAAACTCTCACAAATACTTCGCATTTATGAAAGTGGAAAATGGTTGCAAAGATTACAGATTTCAATTTACTTTTAGAAAGTTTCAGGGCAGTTGAAGTTTGATTCGTGTCGCGTATTTTCAATTGCTTCGCTGAAACCAGCAATTTTAACTAAGTGTTTGTCAAATGCCGGGCTTTTGGAAAGCAAGGGTTCCATATAAAAATATTCAAATAATGGAAGAAACATCTTTAAATTTATAATTAAAAATAAAACAACAGGCCATTTCACTCGGCATTTTCGGGAGTGTTGGCCGTAGAAGTACGGGATAGACGGCCGGTACTAGATGTTCCTTTTCCTGTAGGTTTTGCTTGCTAGTCTTTTTTTCTTCTTCAATCCGTCCATTTAAGCACATTTTATCAAAAGGTGTACAATTCTATGTACCCCCAGGTCACAAATCAAACATTGAACTTAATCTTAATGAGCTGAGTTTTCGTTGCAATGGTCAGCACAATTATCAGGTTAAATTTCAGCACCTTCACCGGACGTTCACATAATATTGATTTCTCTTCACTATTACTAATTAAAGTAAAACGTTTGACTTATTTTGGGTTTCTTAGTACAATTGGTTTAAGGGTTGCATTCTTTTTATATTTTTTTTCTTACAATTAGTCCTCAGTCCAGTTCCCCTAGTAGCCATAGCCTTCATTTGGTATTTGTTTGGTATCTAATAATAATACAAGCATTAAAACAGTGTAAACATATCTGAAATTCTTTGGCCATCTTAACCCGATCTTAAACGGCCTGTCTCCTTTTAGTACGTGTAAGATGGCCACATCAATGTTCAAACTTATTAACAACAAGTACTTTATCCGTTTTGAGATTAGAATGAAGACAAATATACATAATAAACTTACATAAACACAAAGAAATCCAAAACATACGAGTTTGACAATAAAATACGGATTATGTAAAATTTTACTATGGTATAATAAAATCAAGGACTTTAAATATTAGATGTATTAAGTATAAGATGTATTTTTGGACAGAGTTTTATTCAGATGTTGTACCCTGATTGTCGAAGGAAGCGTTCTGATGTAAATTCAGCGTCACCTAGTGAATGATTTAGATAATATTCTCACTGGCTATCTTTACCGTATGTCTCTGTCAACACGTCCACAAGCTCTAACAAATTATTCTAACATCTCTCTTGAACTTTGATAATTATTTATATAAAATGAGATTTATTTTTTTCTTTTGTCGTGATGTTTCTTGTACAAAAATTCATTAACAATTTTGTTGGCTTAGATGCAATTAGACAGAACAATAATTGTGCACAGTGAGCGCTGTCCCCGGATTAAATAGAGGCGGGTGTTCGTCACCTTTTTGCTCCATTTAACGGTACCGGCACGTTTTTCACGAGATCCTTAAATCCCAACGACGCGGCGAGAGCGCGCCCAAGGTGCGGACGAGCTGTGGCCTACAGCCACCGAGCTCAAAATACGGAAATATGATATTTTAGCGGACTAAACCTCTGTACACATATCGACACTTATTACTGTTATCTGAATACAGGTTTAGTTAATAAGAGCTTTACTGTTAGCTACAGCGAAGTCACACTAATAACAATTACATTGGTAGGTACACAATACATACACAGTTTGCGGGCACATGCCCAGGATAAATCAAGCGGGATTGGAGTGATCACACTGCGCCGCGAGCGTGTCGCGTGCAGTGGACATCACTCGCGGTAACTGACAAGTGTGTTCCAAACATATCTACACAGCGGCAGGTGTTTCAGAGTACTTTCTACAAAAAATCAAAACAACTTATTTTACTTTTTTTATTTAGTAACCTAGAACAGAGTGTTTTGCTACCCTAATCTGCCTTATACCAACCAATAACCTTGATAAAAAAAACAACGTTATTATGTTATTATGACCGCTTTGTTGTTGGTCAAGCGTGTAGCATACCTACTTGTTTACTTCATTTTAAATTAAAAGCCTTTTCTTTATTCGTTGGCTTGACATGTTATTATTCTCTCGTCGACTCACGTTGTGTAGGAAAGAAACCGTCGGTCGATGCACATATTTGATGTGGTTTGGAAATCCGAGACAAAAGTAAATTGACTCCGTTGGCTTTAACTTTGTAGCATGTAATTATGTGGAGTAGTTGTACTTGTGTATGTTGACTCAACAGCCGCGGATTGTAAGTACCTATGTCGTCTGATGCGTTTTGTATATGTTCTATTTCTAAATTAGCAGAGTTCCTTGTTTTGTCGCCATAGAGCGATTGCGGGCATCTCAGGCGTTTGGTGATATGCCACCATGGTGACACCGATGTGTTTACAATGTCACACATATATAACAGTCATTGTCAAGGCGGCCCACCTGGCCCCGGTGAAGCAAGGGAGAAGAACTATGTTGGTTGGTGGTAGCCGGTGAAAGTCCTGCAGGTTGATCTGAACAATTGATAACAATCTGTACGAGTGCGCATATTATGGCCGCGTTATGTTTAGTATGCATATTTCATACAAGTTACGTGTTCAGGGTAAGTTGTAGCAGCTGTGAGCTCACCAGTTTACAAACGAATGTAAAAACGTACTGGTAGAGCAATCTTTTTCGTGTGACGTCGCGTTCGTTAGCAACTGACTTGTGTAGGGATTTCGTGGACCGACACAGACCAGCTCTGCCTGAGCCCGAGCCGCAACATGTTTGTATTGGTAGTATTTATCAGAAGTTGCTTATTTAAGGATAAAAGCCCATACCATGTTTTCTCCAAATCGTTTAACGGTGTAGCCCTTAAACTGTTGAAAGCAGACAGACAGACAGAAAGATAGACCGAGTTACTTTCTTATTTATAAAATTAGTGTGGATATGGATAAAAGTTTGTTTTTAAGTCTTCTAAGATTTAGAGTCGTTGAGATATAAGCATGTATTTAGTAGTAGGGACCCGTGGAGCTTAAGTGTGGACTGAGTTGATTGATGTATCAGTCTATTAAGTTTTTTTTTTCAACCAAATATATTACATTATTCTAGTTTATAGCCCTTAAGTATTTGTCTCCGGTAGGACAAAGACTTTGGTACTTACGTAATGTATGTACCTAGCCTATGACTAATGTATTTCAATTTCAATTTCAATATTTATTTGTGAAGCTTAGGTGGTAACTTAAAACTATGAGATCATCGGGGCAAAACGTGTTTAAACGTTGTTAAACGCTGTTAAAAATCGTGGTTAAACGACAGCAATAAGTGCAATAGCCTACTCCGATGTTGTACATTATTTTCATACAAAAATATTATGATGTTTAAGTGAAAAAATGCACCGCCGCTTTCCAGAGAGTCACTTGCTTGCATGTCGATAAGAAATCATATTGTAACGTCTCCGATGGCCATCGGAGCTGCTGCGGGTATCGAAGTGTGTCACCGACGCGAAGCAGAGTCACAGCAACTGTACCGCCAGCCCCACGCCTGCGGGAACCGCGGCGTCGGGGAGGGAGGGGGAGCTTCAGGCACTGTTCTAAACTTGTTCGCCAAAATTTGCAGTAGTTTGGAATTGTTGTAGAGTTTTGTTTTCTGTTTGAGCACGCGTGAGCTTTCGCGTTCTGTCTCCCACCTCACTGTTTGTTAGAATTTATAGTAATAACTGGTGACGATCAGTGTCTAGTTTTAAATTTCAAATATTTAAAAATGAATAAATAAATATCATACTAGCTCTTGTAAAATATTGTTATTTTGATCTCAAAACACGTAACATAGAGTTCGCGGCTTGAGAAGTTTCTTCCCTCTTCGCACTTTCTCGCGTGACGTCTGGTGGACATCAGACGGACGCGAAATTATAATATACGCCGGAATGTTTAATTAAAGTCATCCCGAATGCAGCGCCCTCGTGCGAGACGCGGCGACAAATTTAATTAAATATTTTAAACGGGAATATAACTTTGTGTAAGAAGCGGCTCCGGCCTCCGCGGAGCTCGGCCGCGCGGTACGGTAGCGAGGCGGCAGGTAGGTATTTTCAATCAGCGTCGTCCCTCGAGTCCCGACTAAGTATTATTGCCTGATTCTTCTGTGATTAAAGTCCGCTGCGCGATATTAAACGCTAGCGGGCCTCGCTACCAGTTAATTGGAAACGTATCCGGCGACTGGCTCCACCGCCGACAGACCGAACAGAACAGAACCGAACAGAAGCTCTGCTCTGAACTTTTGCTAATATTCCTCGTCTTTGCTGCAAAAAGCTTTACAAAACTAACATATATCATTTTAAAAATAAATATTTGAGAAAATTGTTTGACTTTTACAATATACTTGCATTTTGTTCTTATTTTATTATGATTAAGTTTAGTTTAGGGAGGTAGCCTAGTATCGCGAAAACACTACCCATGAATGTCTTAAATATCAGACGTCTTGCAGCGCCGACCTTTACAGTGAGTTTAGGCATCCGTATCTTCCTCCAACTTAAACGAACCGTAGACGCTTCGGTAATACTTTACGTCTGTATTTAAACAAAGTGGTAGTACTTAGGGCTTGCTGGCCCATTTGTCTGACACCTAACATCTATAGCGGGCGGTAACGCTACAAAAATAGTTAACTCCACAGATGGCCTGGAGTAAACCTACCGAGCTTACCTGCAGAGTGGCTCAGTAGTGGTCTCGCATACCTCAGGCCGCGCGTTGGATAAGTCCGTAAGTTCCGGTTAGATTAAAGAATCTAATCCGACGACTGAAGCACAAGCTTTGTCCATTATTTAGTCGGGTTGCTGTACGTACTACATTAATCAATGCTGTTGGTGCTTTTGTGAGTTACGGACAAAAAAACTTTTTACAGTGAGTATGATTGCTTCTAGGCAGCTCATGTAATCTTATACAATGTACGAGTATAATGTTTCTATTTACTTGTTTCCATCACGATTCTATAAAACCGTATTCCTTTGTTAACAGTATTCCATAGAGAGCGTTAAACTAATATCGAGACAGGTAACAATTCAATGTATGCATGTAGTTCCATTGTGACGTTCAAATGTGTTACTTATTCAACGCGTTCACGATGAGAATTGAATTGCGTTGACGTGTGTCGAAGCCTTAAATTACGGTTATTTGGCAGCTTTGTCTATCTCGAACCGACAGAAAGCGGCGGACACGACCCGGCACGCGCCGGCTCTGGGTCGGCTCCGGCGCCGTGCTCATCGCTCCGAGCCGGATCCGTTGTATCAGCTCCGATACGACACAAACTACGTTCGTACCTAAGTTTCATCCGAGCTGAGTGCATTTCAATGTTGTAGCTTAAATTGTTCCTGTTGCACTATAAACTTATAATATTCTTAGGAATTTGCAAATTATGGTCGCGTTCATAAACTTAATTAAGCACATAAAGGATCTCTCAAACGCATCTCGTGTGCATAAATAACGAGTATATATGTCATCATAAAAATATCCCCCGGCTACAGCGTTGCTGAACAGTAGGTCTGTCGGAGGGATGTCGGACAGTGTAGAACTCTTCACGCCGCTCGCTATGTGCTGCTACAGAAGACTCGAGCGCACTAAGTATCGGGAGCCGTGTAATTGGTTTTTAACCGGCGCACGTATCTGTGATTACGAGTAGTTTACCGGCAGCGCAATATCGAGAGACGGACCAAAATAGCGTTAACTGGTTGCAGTCGCGGTGCTTAACCCAATTACCACCTGTCAGGGAGACGGGGGAGATTGTAGGAGGGAGTGGCTGAGGTCAAAGGTCGGCGACAATTTTTGGATGTTTCTTGTTCATATTTAATTAGCGGCGGAGTTTGCCCGCTCTTTTCAGTAATGCCTTTGTTTACCACCGAATGCCGTCCATAGCAATATACCCCAGCAGCTGATTGCTTTGCACGTGGTTGTGGCGGTCTGAAATGGCATTTCCGGCCTTTCTGCGAGAATTCTTCCTGTACTCTGAGTAGAGACGTACACGACTCAATGTTTTAGGAGGCTTGTCCTACTACCAGCGTTTGGGTAAAGTTGTACGTTATATTTAAGTTAGAGCCGAGTTCGTTCGAAACCTGCGATATAAATAATTCATAATTGAGTAAGTCTGGCATCTTATTACTATGCGTGGAGCACGCGCGCGCTAAGCTCGCGGAGCGCGGCGTCTGCTCGCTGTGTGAGGCCGCGATGACGGTAGGTCGCTGTCTGTGCATGAGGACATCGCTATATATAATTACTGTTCAGGTCAGTAGTTACAGTAGGACTGTTTTATCCGCGGCAGGCCTAGATGACCGGTAGATGGCTTTCTTCGTATACTTCGTTTTCGCAGCCATTCGATTTGAATAATTAATAATATTTATTTGATTATCAATGATCAAGTGTAAAACTATTTTAAACAGTCACTACTGTTTTGACTTCTAATGTTATTACTACGTCTCAAAGAAGAGCATAACTCCTTAATATCCTGACCAACATATCGCGGAAACAACACTGTGCTCCTTTGTCAAATAGACTGATAGTTTTCATCTCGTATTATCTGATATCAGTCAATATTCTATTAGAGGTAGCATACATATCTGCGGCACGTTCGACCACAGTACCGAGCGGCCCAGAAGGCCTCTTCCGAACAAAGTCCGTTGCGGGCACGCGTGTCCCGCGGTGTCCCGCCGCCGCGCTGGGTTGGGGCGTCACGCGGGCATATTGTTACGCAACACCGCCGCCCCCTATCGCCCGTTTTATTGCATTTCGCGGATATTTGGCCTTATAACGTGCTTGGGATTCCGGTTTTTCATCTACTTGATCTAATAACATTTGGTAGTATTTTTCCTTTCGGTCTATTGAGTTCGGTATCTTTTGTGCTGCCTATTATATCGTGCGACACGACCCACACGGGACGTACCTGTCTGTGCGGACCGCGTCCACCACCATATTGTGGCCACAAAGGGTATTTATCGGCGGGAGATAATGAAACTCGGTGGTCGCTAGTGCTATTAACTGCAGGCAGTTACTGCGCTTGCTCGTTATGTGCTAAATTCAATTGCACATCCATGCGATATTTCTGTACGTTGAAGTAGAAAACTGTTAAAAAATAAGAGAGTAAAACAATAAATGTATGTATACTGTATAGTTATATATTGTCTAGAGCCGTTTTAAATTAGATCGTCGAGGATATTATAGTAAATATAACATTTACATAAAGTTTCATTAAATCCTTGATACAAAGTGAAACACTAGGTACTAGGCCAACGTTATGCACGTATACTCAGCATTGTTTACTATCACGCTTAGCTAAGTAAGTGTATACGAAACTGATTTGCGAACATTTGTGGCCAATTAGTCGGCACTCGGCAGTCAGCGCGCCGAGGAGACAGTATGATGTTCACCAAGATTTATACGAAGTTTGGTAAAATTTATTAATAACAAGTGTTCGGGAGTGTTGTTGTCAAACTCGCTGCGTGGCGTGTGGTGTGTGGCGCGGAGGTTGGGAACTATGTTTCTGTTTGGAGCGAGTGTTGTCGTGCGAGCTTCCGCCGCGACAGCAGGCAACACGTGTAGCGCACGGGACCACGGGCAGGCATGCAGGAATGTACTCTCACTCATTACTTATATAAACGGTTATAACAAAAATCTATGTAATTTTGACAAACGTTGTCTTGTGAATACCGCACAGCCGCAGCCCTTGGTCCGCGCGCCAGGTGAGCCGCGGCGACGCGCGGTTATTAATCATGTCGCGCGTCTCGGACCGCCGCTATAAATCACACGGCGACGCCTTACCTACACTTTATAATTTTAAAACTATTTCGCGAGAAACGATCCCGCTATTACCCGCACTTCGCGGTCTGAACGTTCCATATTTCTTCTTTTCGTTTCCGTCAGGGTTCCATATTTCGTCGCGATAATGTTTTGTTAATGAGACTGACATCAGCACGTTGTTCGTGGCCGCCATGCGATGGAGAGGTACTGCAAGGTGCCGCGTGCTCTGCCAGCAGCCGCTCCCAACCGACCGCTCGGCTTACCGCGCGATGTGCAGATCACATCCGCGCTCACTCGAACAATATCAATTTCCAGCACAGTGCCGTATTACTTTCGCGCTACATTCATCGCTTATCCGCTCCAAGGGTATTTTATATGAAAAACTCAGTTCTCATGATATTGGTTGTGGCTTAAGTTGTAAACTGTTATTCACTTTTTTTTTGCCATTATTGCTAAATTGTAAAAAAGAAAATCTGTTGATCTACATGAGGCTGTGTCACGTAGGTATTATGGTGAACGTCATTAATTCACAGCCGGTGATTAATACGACAAGTGCCGTAAAATATAGCTTAGCCAAGGACATTACGTCATCATTAGAATTATAAGGAGCAGTGGCAGTGTTATAATTAAGTAAAACTAAAAAAAAAAACGACTTATTTTGTCCGTAGTTTCTTCGCTTCATAGTTAAGCCAGAAGTCGGAGGTTCGAGTCCTGCCTGAGGTTTAAGTTTTTCTTTTAACTATTTGTATTTAATTACAAATATTCGCTCCGCATGCGTTAATGCGCAATAAATAATTAAAAATAACAAGTATTGAGGTGCATCATTGCTCGGCCTTCTGAATTAACTTATTGTTAATCAGAGTCGGTGAGACCAAACGAAAGATTGTTTCACTAGATGACACATACGTTGCCCTAAAGACCTAATAAATAGAAGGAAAGATATAAACTTCCAGGCAGTGACCTCGTTAGCTTAGTTGGCAAAACGACTGGCGCGTCAATCCGGTAGTTGCAGGTTCGAGTCCTGCCTGTTTAAGTTTTTCTTTCTACTATTTGTATTTAATTACAAGACATGATTCATTTTTACTGAAGAGAGAGTCAAACAAGTACCTAGTACTGTGGGCTAGTGGTAGCCCGAGCTGCTAGTCAAGAAGATAACACAACTCGATCGACATCATATTATGTATTATGTCATAACGTTATTAAAACAGTACATAATAAAAATGCATTCGACACTTTAGCGGTACAAAGCTACAGTTCACGTCAATATTCCTATAATGGATCAATTATGAGCAATACATTGCCCTGGTTCACCACGTCGTCGCTCACGTAATTCCACGTGAACCGTGTTCCGGGCTCTTGATCCGCTGCAGCGCTGCGCGGACACGACGAGCCTCACATTAACATCTAATATGATGTCCGGAGCTCATTGATGTCAGCGCTAATTGCATCGGCTTAATTGTACGCCGCGTGAACCGCCTCGTAATGTATGCTAATTGTTCCGAGCGTTCATCTTGCGCAAATTCATTAAATTTTGTGTTCATGTAAATATGCGCCGGTAACGAAGTGTTTGCTACACAACTACTACAATTGCTCTAGTTTAATTTAAATAGTGCGCCGCGCGTCGGCCACTCGTCGTTTTGAACTTTTTAAAACCTCTGAAGTGCGAAAAACAAAATTAATAACGGAGGACGTTTTACGCGCTCATAAAAGCGAGTGCACGGCGTCACGGTAGTATGCAGCGCGGCGCGGTGCGGTGCGGTGCGGCGCGGTGCGACGAGGAGCGATGCCGAAGCTCTGGTGCTGTTAGCTCATATACTTTAGGAGTACGATTGCGAAACCGGCTATGTTGGCACCTCGTCATTTTATTAAGATGTAAAATTGGTAGCGATTAGCGTGCTATTAATGTACAACCACAATCGCTTACGCCGACGCGGTCCGCAGTACAATGACAAGTCAGCTATGTGTACCACCGCTTTGTATTATTTTTAATACTCCGCCAGTTATTGTACATTTGTTATCGGGGCTGCGTAAACGAATTTCTGTCGTTTCGCAGTAACAGAGCGTAAGCTTGTCGATACAATTTGTTTTATCTGAGAACATAGGAAATTTCATAGAAAAGTCCGCGCGGCGCGGCGCTGATCAAAATTTATCGATAACTTAACGAAACTCAAGCGAAAGGAAAGTATCAAATATTAAATTGTTGCCTAAGCTCAGTCTAGAAATTGTTGTCTGCTTCTTGATTAATACAGTAGGTACAGACGGTTGTTATTGTTGCATCTATTACGTATTTAGTCAATCTGTAATTAAAGTTTATTGGTGACATCCGTCAGTAGTCGTCACTCATACCCGCTGTGGGCGCGTCTCTTCGTCGGGCGCGGTCCTTCGCCCGCCATGATAATCGTTGTGTGCGACAACAACTCGATGTTTGTTCCATAAACAAGTGCGAGCGGCCGTGCTACCGGTGTTGTGATTGTTCCCGAAACGTTTACCAAGGAAACCTTCGATATCGGGGCTTGTTTATGAATACCAGGTATACCTAAAGCTATACATTACGACAACCCGACGCTAAGGAGTATTTATGAACTTACGAGATTTCTTTAACTGCTGCGCTTGCCATGTGGGCTTATAAACTTTTTTTTCTGTGGGACTGTAGTTATTGATTATATTTTAAATTTATTTAATTGGTCCTTAAAAATGTGTTTCTTTCTAACAAATAACTTCAAACACTCGAATTTATTTATGAACGGACTGGTTTGTTTTAAAAACTTTCGTTCAACTAAAGTATCTGTTTTGCTCTTTAATATTATGTACAGTCATTGGAAGGCATAAGTACACTGTGTTTGTGAGGGCAATATAAACTTTAATATATGGCAACAAAAAGTACAGGTAAAAGCCAATAAAAACAAAAGTGTGCAAGCAATATTTGCACCGCGCTATCCGCCGTAGTGCTACGTTCTACGGGCTACGGGCTACGAGCTACGCTGTGATGAGCCGTGGTGGGCAACTGTGTTGCTTTTAATAACAAGTGAAATTTCTTCGCTTAATATACTTTATTAGCATGAAGTAGGCTTGCCGCAGTTAATTGACTCGACAATCGTGGTACCGGCGCAGAATATTAGCGACGAGTTTTAAGTGAAATTCTCTAACTAAAGTTTACTAGGATTGTTTGAAACATACTATTTAAAACAAAATATGCGACCAAATTTGCTTAAGCTACAAATATTTTTACTCACATATATAGTTTCAGAGGCCGACTTGACATTATTACATAATACACATGACCTTTCTCTTAAAAACTAGGGTTTGCAATACTAATAAACACAAGTTTAGTTTTGTTTTATAAAATAAGGCGTTTATATAATACTAGCTGTCCCCCGCGACTTTGTTTGCGTGTTTTAGTTTCAACGGTTTTTCATTTTTGCAACATTTTTCATTTATGCTCCGCTCCTATTGGTCGTAGCGTGATGTTATATAGCCTTCCTCAATAAACGGACTATCCAATACAAAAAGAATTTTTCAATTCAAACCAGTAGTTCCTGAGATTAGCGCGTTCAAACAAACAAACAAACTCTTCAGCTTATAATATTATATTAGTATAGATTTGATAGAAGCTGTAGTTTGCTCTGAATACGATATGTATTATGTATATTCAGCTGGTTGTGCGCGGAGTACGCGCTCCGTCTCCGTGTTATTCTGTGACGTCAACATTTTTGAGGATCAACTTAATAGAATAGTTATTATGTTCGGCACAATGTGTCCTTTTCTTGTTTGTGTTTGCGTTGTACGACAACCCTTATAAGTCGGTCATGTCCGCCTGATGTAAGACGACGTCGCCTGGACTTGAAAGTGAAATATATTTGTTTATTATGTTTATGTTACCTTCGCGTGATTGTTTACAAGGGATACATACATGATGCGAGGATCGCGCAGTCGACCCATCGTTTAGTTTTGCTACTGACTGTAGCACTTGCACTAAAGCTGTTACATGTGTGGTCTGCGCCGCGGCGAGCGCTCGCCCGTGTCTGTCGCCAGACGCGATAAAAAACACGCAGCTCTCGGGAACTAATTGAAACACTCGCCTCAGTGCGGGTCACTCCACGCAATACTTAAGTGTCAATAAACTTAATTGGCTACACTTAAGAAATCCACTTGTTTTTATATGACCCCTACTATGAGAGAAGTCAAGGCATTCCCTTTTTTAATAAATTGTGAATATTTTCTACTTGCCTATGTACTAAATGGAGGCTTCTTGTTCGACAGTTGAAATCTCAAAATCCATTAGTTCTACTAAACATAGGTAGTTTTCTGATTTATTACATTACATTGATACGGCGCGTCGACTTTCTCATCGTTCGTTCTCATAGTTTGCCAACGTTTGCAGATAATTAAGAAGCAATTAAGTCCGACGGCCGACATCGGGCCACTCAGCAAAAAATCACAATGTGATAGAGAGCTGGAGCGAGTAGGTATAATCAGAAGATCAGCTTTGAGGGAATTATATAAGTATAGAAGCTAGGTTGAGAATGTTCGGTGTTATCTACATGCGGCAGTGACCGGCGCGCGGCACTTATCGGGCGTCGAAGCGAGCGCGCTTGTGCTCATGTTCTGTGTACGGGGTGGTGGGGCGCGGACACAAACACGTTGACTTATCGCCGCGGCCGCGTTATTTATGGCCGCCCCCGCCGCCATCGCCACTTCGTTTCACTTACCGCCCAACTTAATAGTTTCCCAGACAGCGCTAACCTGGTTGTGATCACAAATTAGTTTAGCTGAATCACATTTGTCTGTTTGTGTATTCTGGAGAACAACTCTTGACGCGACGAGTGTTCTCACATTTTTTACGTTTAAAGTTAGAACAATAAGTGTTTCGAACTTTCTGATTATTTGTTTATGTAACACATTGCACTCACAATGATTTGTTTATCGTCCTCGCGCTTTTAACAGGTTCATAGTGAAGAATCGATTAAAAATATAACATTAAATAAGTACATTTTTTGTTAAGAAGGTTTGATTGACTTAAATAATTTATGTAAACTGCACGTTTTATTTGTTTTGATACGTCAAGTGTCTTAATAATAAGTGGTCCAAAATAAATTTTGTTTCGGCAAGACAGGGAAATTAGACATCCAGCCTGACAAAGTGTGCTAGAGATGTCATGGAGCGGCGCTCGCTCGAGCCCCGCGTCCCGTGTCCCGCGGCCCGGAGCTGGGCTCGGGATCATTTGTCAGCGTTTAAACTGTCTCTTTGGCGTACAATACTGTCGGACGATAATTATTAAAAAGTTAGTAATTTACCAAATTTCGTTCTTTTCTCTTGTGGTTTTGAAGGCAAGTCCTTATAAAGTTGGAAGGATTATGATTATAGATTTGGCCGGCGAGCGAATACCGCTAGTCATATTGACGTGTTCCTTTGACACTCTCGACGGTATTATCACGTCCGGTGAAGCAGTCAAAGCCTGCGCTGAGCGCAGGCTTTGACTGCTTCACCGCTATCTGAGTTCGGCCTATCCCAAAAAAAAAGATTTATTGATCGTTACTTGTAGTAGTTTAGAAATATAATAAAGGATAATAATGAAAGAAAAGAAAGAATATCTCTATCCCCTAGAATAGGCATAAGTAATATAGGCATTAGAAGTAGTAGTCAAGCATCTAGTATGGCTAGCTTAGTACACTACTGAATCGTTCAAAGTAACCGTATTGTGTGAGTCTGGTGGAATAGGAATCTTAGCCGTTGCGGATGTTGGTTGTATGTATTATATAGATGGAGCTCTAATAGCGAGAACTTTAAAAGATCTATTGTTAGCCAATACCTTATATTAGAAGCAATGTAGAGTTGTTTGACATTTCCGCATCGCCCAATTAAAAAGATTGTGAGTGAATGTGATATTTAAGTGCGTATATCACTTCAAATAACAATTAAATGGATAAATCACAACGTAGTAAAAATCAGTTTTCGATGAGACGGGGCGCGGCGGCGGCGGCGCGGCATTACTCATGGCCGTGGAACAAACATAATTTACACGGAAAAATGAAAATGCCGGTTTCATTTAAAGTAGGTTAATTGCAAAAAAGTACAAAAATCCAGTTCTTTCGCCATATTGATTGAACCGAGCCGAAGCAAGCAGTGAGCCGGTCGCGCCACACACCTCACTTCGGTTACAGGCCAAAGTCATTACAGTTGCGGTCGTCTGTATCACCCAATTGTTCAACATCCATATCCACAAATCAGTACTTTGTCTTGTTATTTTGCAATTAAGATCTTTAGCGAAGCAATATGCGGAGTCCACAAGTAGTCCGCTATTTCAAGGCAGTTTATTGCAACCAGAGATTTAAAACAGTGGTTTGTTGGTCGTCAGAACTGCTGTCGAAGACAGAAGTGTTTATGGAATGTATTGGTTTAAAAGCCTTTGTCAATTTTGCGTATCTCGATAACCAATACATTCCATAAACACTTCTGTTTTCGACAGCAGTTTTGAAAGCGGAACACGTCGAGTGATTGTTTCTAACCGACACAAACGGGAAGGAAAGAAAGATGTGAGCATCACGTGTGTACTGTGTACACACACACGCGCAACGGTGACGAGTCTCACAAAAGGATATCAATCGAGGACATCCTTCTAGGATGACATAGTTCTTTCTGTGCACTTGTACACTAGGTAAGAACATTTGCTTAATTATTATTATTATATTTAGTATTAGTAGGTCTTATGAAACGTATGATTCATTAGCTATCAATTACTCAGGTTTACGGTCCCTTGAAGCAATTAAAAGGTCGCATTTCTATGTCAACGCAATTAAAAAATACATCATTTTTAACTCCTTTTTTTTCTACACATGAGTAACTTAAGGTTTAAAGTGTTTAAACTATAATATCGTTGACCCAGAATCACGAAATTTGTAATGATGCTAGGTTTAACGTCACACGTAAAAGAAAAAAGAGACATGAAAATGATGTATTTTTTCATTGCGGTGACATATAACCTTGATATTATAATTGCCTCAAGGAACAAATAATTGTTTTGTAGTTTTTTAACATAAAAAGTACGTTCTATGCAATTACAAACAACATATTTACAGTTGAAAATTAGGTAGTATCATAAAGCAATGTATGAGATGTTATTTAATCAACCGCAGAGTTTAGTTTGTTTTTGGAGAATAAACCATGGCGATTGATGCGCGTAAACTATTGGTTCGCGAGTTAGACTCGCACTTGTCCGGCTATTTGCTTTGTGCTTTGACAAAGTAAACTGTTTCTTTCAGTTTGGATGACATAATGAGGTTTATAACCATATATTGTATCTATTCATACAATCTTTGCTTATCCTGGTGTATGCAAAGATATTTAAGAAAATAATTTAAAAAGCATGTCTGCGATCTTGTAGCACCTGGTCTGTGACAGTCTTTACTGTTACCAGTTAAATTTAATATAGTAGTTAGAAAATTTGTAGGAAGCCCTAACACAAACCAGAACTTTGAAACTTGAAAATGTTGGTAGAACTCTCAAGTTCTATAATTTAGCTAGCGCTACGTACATAATTTTCTGGTGAATAAAATTATAGACGGAGGTCTCATTTTCTATGTTTACTTTGCTCATTCAGACACAACGCAAGGATCCTGGTCATACAACACGGTTTTTTATTTTTGTGCAGCGCTGGGCAGAGTGGCCAGTTCTATTGAGAATTCTCATTTAACTTGGACTTTCACAAAGTTACCACAACTTCCAGAAAGAGCGCCCCCTCCCCGCCCCTGCTCCCGCACCCCGCGTCCCTCGCCCCGCGACCATGTCCCGCTGCAATTAAGGTCACTCAACGTAATTTTTGCTTTTTATTACAAAGTTTTCTTATAACTATTATAAGTTGAACAAGCAGCGATCTATCAACATGAACAAAAACCTGAGCACTTTACAGTGATGAATTTTATTACATTTTTTATGTAACTTGCTTAATGAAAGTTTTTATGTTTAACCCTTTTAAGGTAACATTCTAAACAGCAGACTACAGTTACTAATATCTGACGGACGCGTGACAAAAAACTGTTCAGTCTCAGAGTCACCTGTATCGATGATGCTCCACAATCAGACAAAACATCTTCTCTAGTACCTGCTGATCGGTAAAATGCTTTTGTCGACTTGAGAGAGGGATAAGTAAGTGATTACAAATACAGTTTGTAAGCGATTGAAATCGAACTGACACGACACGATCGGAGATGGAAATGAGAACGTAACAGTTGCATACCCGAGAGTCCTGAGTGCACACACACACACACACACGCATGCACACCTGTGCGGGTGTGTGGCGGATTACGTGCGATCGTTAGACTCTATCCTTTGTTTGTCCGTCCGCTGCCTTTTTGTCGGCTGGCTTTGTGCGATCCAAGCCGCGCGGCGCGGCGCGGCGCGGTGTGGCTACCTAACTACTGGTACTCTGACGCTCCAGCTTATCTGTTCATGCTCACAGATATGCCGTGTTACACGACACTCACGTGTTACTATATATCTTATCTATGGATTGGAAAAGTGTATTTCAGTACGTATTGAAGCTCCACTATTATAGGTATCCTTTAAATCAGAGAATTTTGCAAGTACTGTTTCTTACGAATTTCTAACCTCTTTTCGACTTAAAAGTGTTTTAAATGTATTAGTACTTCCTGTAGCTTATTTTCTTTTCCAAGGTTCTATCTATCTTTTTACCAAAATTGTATTTGACGGATGTCAAATCGGTTGCAAGTGATCCTATATCTGATACGGTTTTAAATAATAAAAGTCCTTTTTAAAGTTAAGTTTTATTGTGAACATTTAAGTTTAAGTACAATTAACGACATATATTGTAGTACAAACAAATAGTGCTGTGATTACTTATTAAACATAATAAATATCCATCAGTGTCAATTCGCTAAACAAAACTACCCGGTATTACATCATTACAAGAAGTTACTATTTTCGCTCAGTGTAAGCCCCACAGTGCTTCGAGACCAGTGTGTGCGGGCCCTAACATTACGTGCTTACTGTGCCGCCACCATAAGTGCCACCATACAAGCTATAACTCCCATTAACATTTTTTCTATTGGAATAGCGCCATCTGTTGGTTCATCGTCGGACTCCTATTCGTCCGAGCAAACTATATTTGCTCATACTCACACGCCGACTCATTAACTGAGTGAACAAATAAACAGCGCCATCTATATCTCCTACGGAACAAAAAGCGCAGCGTTTGAGACAGAATAAGACCTAATCTCACCTAATAAACTTATTACCGAGCGGCCATGGCTAAATGCAACGACTGCGGCAAATTTATGACAAGCCTAAGCGGCGTGCGTTGTTGTCGCTGTGCGGCAACGTTCCACAAAAAATGCTCGAATGTTGCAGACGGCGAGGCGGCTGCGGCATCTTGGGTTTGCCTCAGCTGTAAGACTGCAGCTCCAGTAACTCAGCTGAACTTGAGCATTGACAGCAGCGGTTCTAGTTCTCTCGCTATGGCGAGCCCCGTCGGTTCCTTGCCAGACCCTAGTGTCACATCGGCCAGTAGGGATTTTGCAGAGTTAGTAGCTCAGATTGGCTCAGTCCGCAACGAAATCAGTGCGCTTCGCACTGAGGTGAGAGAGTATCGGGACGAGATAGCGGACTTCAAGGCCCAACTCAGATCCCATGGTGACTCAATAAATAAAGTTGAGAGCCGGGTTTCTGCACTAGAGGGTAAATTTGAAAAATTGGTACCCTACAACTCTGACCCGATCGAAAGTACGATTATGGAGTTAAGAACCCAATTAAATGAACGCGATCAAGAGTTGCTGCTGAATGATGTAGAAATTTCTGGAATACCGGAAGGCAAAGATGAAAGTCTTGCTCATGTGGTGAAAGTTTTGACCGTAAAGCTCGGCGTTAAAATAGAGGAGCAGGACATCATCCATACCGAGCGTGTCGGGTCTTCACGCCGCAATAGAGTTGAGGCTGCTGGTGGTACGGACGCCTCCTCGGCTGCTGACCCCACGTCGCAACGGCCGCGATGTATATCGGTGCGTTTTGCTCGTCGGGTGACGCGCGATCAAGTACTACACGCTGCACGCGTGCGCCGCAACTTGACGTCGAACGACCTTGAGTTGCGCGGGGCAGCCAGCCGAGTTTACGTAAATGAACGCCTCACCCGTGTGAACAGACAGTTATTCTATCAAGCAAGACAAGCGGCCAGTCGTAAGAATTGGAGGTTTGTCTGGACTAAGGACGGTAAAATATTGGCCCGCAAAGTGGACGGTCAAAAAGCCGAACGTATTAGATGTCCCAAAGATATCGATATAATTTTTGGATAAATTGTTGTTCGGTTTGCATGTTACCCACGGTGTGTTTTTCATCGTGGATATATTCTGTTTTTAGATGCAAAATTTATTATTATGTGTTTGTTTACTTTTTTACTCTTTTAAATTGTATTTTTATAACATTACTCTTGAATCGTTCTATTAGTATTATTTATGTATTAAAAAATAACAATGAATTTAAAATAATATATCGTATGTGTCTCAGGGCGGAAACAAAAAAAGCCGTGCAATATTACGTTAATTTCACAAGAAAAGATCATATAATTATATTTACAGCAACTCTAAACATCATAATAAGTAACTACATATTTATATTACATAATATCAACACCTACTTATCTATTTATAACAATAAAATCAAACAATATTTAAAACATATAATATATAAACACCTACGCCAACACATTACTGCTCGTACCTGTATCACCTACATATTAAATAAAATAACTTTGAATTCACGAGATTGTCTAAACAATCCGTGTTGTGTTGTATTGATGAGTGAATTTGTTATGTTTTATGCCCAGAAATGAATATCTTAAAGTTGGTTTCCTAAACGCGGGGTCCTTATCTACAAATCATGATAATTTTATCTCTTTTTTAGAAACACATTGTTTTGATATTGTTGCCATAAATGAAACTTGGCTACGGCCTGGCGGGGATGAGTGTGCGCCGGTCGTGCCCGGGTACCGCTTGCGCCACATGCCGCGTCCTCAGTGCGTGCGATCGGGCCGCGGTGGGGGCGTTGGTTTTTATCTAAGGCGTGGCTTAAGTGCAAAAAACTGGACTATCGCTGTTGATGACAGATATCAGTCGGTCGAGCAAATGTGGATTACAATATCATTGAACGGCAGGAAGATCGCTGTAGGTACAGCATATCGTCCACCATGGCTGAACCTGGATGTTTTTCTGGATGGGTTGACAGACACTTTCAGCACATTGGGTAAATGTGATCATTACTTGTTAATGGGCGATTTCAATGTCAATATGCTGGATAAAAATTCGCCCCGAACAAAAAAACTAATTGAATTTTTGGACTATCTCAATTTAAATCAGTTAGTGACCTCACCAACCCATTTTACCGATAACAGTGAATCCCTAATTGATTTAGTATGCTCTGATCTCAAACTGAAGAATACCTATGTCGAACCATTTGCTTCAATGTTGGGTCATTGCTTTATAGTGAGTGAATTCAACATTAAACGGGAACGTTACAAACCATATACGGTTACTTATAGACCTCTTAGTCGGATTAATATGGATATCTTTAACAAAGATATAGTAAATTTACACTGGGAGGACTTATTAATGATAGATAACGTAAATGATATGGTTTTTTCATTCAATAGGATTTTGCTGTCACTCTTTGATCTGCATGCGCCACTTAAAACATGTGTTATCAGGGACAAATCTTATCCATGGATAACCAATACCATAAAATCAATGATGCGATTGCGTGACAATGCCCTCGCGAGTTACAGAAGTACAAGGTCAGAAACAAAAAAAAAATATTACAAAGAATTTAAGCACTTGGTAAACAATGCGATTAATAATGAAAAGATAGCTTACTTTAAATACAACATAAATAGTAAAATACGGGACCCAAGGGCACTATGGAAAAGCATCCGAAGTGATATATTACCGACTCAACAGCGACAGGGTCAAGACCTACCTACCTATTTTACTAATCCAGACCTCATTAACTTAGAATTTCTAAATATACCAGGTAAAAATGCACCCTCTATATCACTTTTAACGTATTTTGAATTTTTTAATTTTAATAATGCCATCTTCGTTCTAAGACCTGTTAACCAAGAAATTATTATGAAAAATCTGCGGAAACTAAAATCAAAAGCTATCGGGTGTGATAACATCTCTCTGGATATGCTGACGCTGTCGCTACCTTACACACTTCCGGTTCTTACTGAGATCATAAACCTTTCTATAGTTTCGTCGACCTTTCCAGATAAATGGAGGGTTGCAAGGGTTAAACCCCTGGCCAAAAGGCCAAATCCAGAAGCTGTCACTGACCTTCGTCCTATAAGCATTCTCCCATGTCTTTCCAAAATTTTAGAAAAGGTGGTTTGTCACCAGCTTGCTGAGTACTTGGTCAATAACTCAATCTTACCAGAGTTTCAATCAGGCTTCAGGAGGAGACACAGCACTGCAACAGCACTTTTAGATGTGACAGACAATATATTGGCCGCACAGGATGAAGGGATGTGTACAGTTCTGGTGCTGCTTGACTTTTCCCGGGCTTTTGACTGCGTCAATATTCCTTTGCTACTCTCAAAGTTGCACTACTATGGTTTTGACCCTGCCACGTTGCGTTGGTTCGACAGTTATCTAAGATCAAGAGCACAGCAGGTTGAATTGAGATTAAGCGATGGTAGCACACGGGTTTCTGAACTAGCATCTGTTACAAGGGGAGTTCCACAAGGTTCCATTCTTGCTCCTATTTTGTTCACCTTATACTGCGCTGATATAATACATTGTATTCACTCATGTAAGTACCATATTTATGCCGATGATGTACAAGTATATATCTCTTTTAAGCCAAATATCTTCAGAACGGCAATAGACAATTTAAATAGGGACCTAAACCGAATTACAGAGTGGTCGAAAAACAACTGTCTGGCACTTAATCCCTCTAAAACAAAGTTCATGGTATTCGGCACAAAACAACAAGTGCAAGCATTGCCTCCTACGCTAAACGTGACACTGCTGGGCCAACCTATTGACAGGGTAAACGAGGCCCGTAATCTGGGGTTGTGCGTAGATAGTGGACTTAGGTATGAAGGACATATAGCTGCGTCAGTGAAAAGCTGTTTTTATCGCTTGAGGGTACTTTATAGAATGAGACCTTACCTATCTGAGGAACTACGGGTGCAGCTTGTGGAATCTCTAGTACTCTCAAAACTGAATTACGCTGACGCTGTTTATGGGCCGCGATTGCTGGGTCGAACAAACAGGCTAATACAAAGGGTTCAAAATGCCTGTGCCCGTTTTTGTTTTTATATACCACCTCGTTCTCATGTAACCCCGTTTATTAACCAGCATTTGATGCTAAAAATGAAGCTACGCCGCAAGCTGCATTTAGCTTGTTTACTCTTCGGAGTAATCAAGTATCAGGAGCCTATCTACTTGTACAAGAAACTTAGTTGGGTGACACATAAAAGAGCCTGTCCGGTCAGGGGGTGTGCGCAGCAACTCAGTATCCCACCACATAAGACGACTGGGTTTAGAGGTTGTTTCCGTTACGCGGCAGCCAAGATTTGGAATAATTTGCCTCCGCCAATAAGACAAATTAACACCTTATACACATTCAGGAAACGGTTAAGACTATACCTACTGAATGAACAGCGTGACTTGGCAAATGTTAACCACAATCTTTCCATTATTTAAGTAAGGTAGGTTCGTCCGCACACACTGTACAGTTAAATAATTAGCACTGATCGGATCGGTGGGGCTTTCCTGCATGCTTGAAAACTAGTAAATTTGAATATACTGTTCACTCCCTATAACCCTGACGGCGGCGATACCATGGTCGATGATGAGGTGTTGCACGTAGTGGAGCAGCATAACCTCCCAACCCTTCTGTGAGACCTTTAAAATTAAAATAAAATATAATTACTTTTTCTCTAGCTAGGTTACTAAATGTTTGTCACTTTATGGCGTTTTTTGGGCACCCTCACCTTTCTAGTCTGGCCTACAAGTATCTATTGGGGGATGATCCGTCCTGCACGATTGCAAGAACCTACTTCGTTCCAGGTGAAAGTTCGCAATACACGCACATCAGACATTCCTAAAAAAAAAAAAAAAAAAAATATGTATTTAAACCATAGGCATATATTAATAGTAAAATCATCATAAAAAATAACACGATAAATGTACAATTACCTGTGCCGGGTAAAGATTTGTATTTAAACATCTTCTATAAATTCTATAAATTATATGTAACTTCCTTCTTCTCCTTATCATAATTATGACACCTGTCTGTTTAACTTGTATGCAAGTAAGTTACACAATTACTTGTTTTTCATTAGAAAATATGGGTTGGATCAAAATAAAAATTTAAACTTCCACCCTCATTAATTATTTGCTAGCAGACGGCATTACGTAACTCATCTGAGTTGCAAATGGCGTTTTACAAACCTGTATCTGAGCCTGTATCTATCTATCACACCACTATAATTATTATTACACGCACGCACACAAACACACTAATACACACACATTTACGGTTGGACACTTGACGATTTACATCCGTGAAATGGTCAGGGGTGCCAGATGAAAACCAGCGTCAAACACGGGTATCAATTTACCTGTGTTTGACATTACGCTGATCTGGAACCCATTTGGGTCAGTCCTGAGACACATTATATGAATGTTTTTAAAGTTTTCTTTTTTTGTTTTTTAATTTAGTTAGGTATGTTTGTTTTTGTGTTTATGTTGTTTAATTATTGTAATTGTGTCTCTGTGCTGTGTCCAAATTAAATGTTCTTTCTTTCTTTCTTTCTTTCTTTCTTTCAAAATTTATCAAAATTGGCTCTGCGGTTTAGTAGTGAAGGCGTAACTTTGAGATCTTTGTTCTATATTGTGTAATCTATGTAAATTCATACTAAGTATTTTTGATGATGACCTTGCTAATTTTAACATTGAAATCAAATTCTGTAGTGGGGCAGTTCAAAATTAAATACTTGTTATGAATGATGTATTTATTTGAATAAGGATTAATATCATGTTTATAATAACACCTTCGCTAATATTGCATTATTTTAGAACAAATTTGATTACCAAAAAAAAAGTTATAGCGAGTCAATCTTAAAAGATAGCTACATGCTGTCGCGGACCTTTACGTAACATTACCTCGGACTCCAATGTACATTATATACGTGTAAGTAATTCTAACAGTTTTTGCAGCGCACGCTACGATAGCTCTGAGACGACAGAATTTTTCCAACTTACTTGAAACTTATCTTTATATTTTGGACAATTCACTCAATTTCTTTATAAATTATAGCCTATGTGTTATTCTGATAAAATCCACCCTGTAGTTTTTGCGTGAAAGAAAACAAACATCCATACATACATCCTCATAAACTTTCGTGTTTATAATATTAGTAATGATATTAAGGTTAAAAGGGTGTATTGGGTAAAAAAACAACCAGACTGCTTACATTTTTTAATATAAATACATTTTAATCATGCAAGTTATACTATGTATGTATTTGTAAGTTATTTAAGTATATAAAACCTTTTTTTAAGTAAAGATATAACTATATAGAATAACCGTAACACTGGATAATTTTAGGTGAGAAAAAAATATTTGGGGCCAGCTAAAATCCGTCAAGCCATTTAAGCCCGGTTTCCACCGCGAGCGGAACGGACCCATTAATGACTTCGTTAAACTCGCAAACGCAAACTGCATACTTGTATTTCCACCAACAAATAGTCGGACGGAAAGAGCCGAGCGTGTAGAAAGAGTAGAAATGAACTCGCTCAGTTCTAGGGAGCGGAGCGGAGTACTTACGGACTCCGCTCAACTCGCAATTACAATTTATATAGTAGCGTTTCCACACAGAAAGTGGTGAGCGTGGCGGATTGAGCTAGTAAAAAGAAATTGAAAAGAGTCAATGACCAACTCTTTGTTGGTGGAAACGCAAACCTATTTCATTAAAAAGGAGTCCGTTCCGCCTAACCATTTTCCGCACATTACCCTTTCGCAGTGGAAACCGGGCTTTAGGCTATAGAGCGTGCTAAAGAAATGTTGCGGCGTATGCTATAGTTGGTAATGATAATTAACGTTGGTTAAGTTAATTAAAAGATTTCAACTCGCTCGACATAAAATTTATTAAAGGGTCGTGTTCCGATAATGCCCGTCAATTAATTTTTCCGTCCATGGAAGTAGGCGCGCTAAGTACTATCCTGGCTTCACGTAGGCAGAAGAGATGGCCGGTGATGACGCTCAGCCGAGGAGGCGCTTCCAGGTGGACAATGTGTAGGGTAGTGCGCAGTGTGCCCTTAATTGAATGCTGATGTGAAGTCAGCGGTCCGTTGGTTGTGCCCCGGACTTTGGACCCTGGAATTCACGTCCGTCGATATTAGTAACGGTCCTTTGTTCGTCCTCCTCTGACTGTGATCGCCGCGGAAGCATGAAGAGGAAGTACGTTGCGCTTAAGGCGAATGTGTGCAAATATCACAGTCAGAATCGGAGTTTACAAAAGCATAGAAAAAAAAGATGTTTTATATAAATGTACAAAACACAAAGTTCACAACGTAAAATAAAGTAAGCAAAATAAGCAGAATTACGAATAATGAACAATGATGAAGTCGTTAGAAATGAGTTCTAATAAATGCAAAGTCATGATAATGAAAACTGCAAGTCATTTACCAATGATCACCCAACACAGGTAGTAGCAGAAAATAATGTTCAACACTTACCCAATACGGGGGAAGACACTGAATCTAATATTGTATAAAGATGTAGTTTAAAGTAAAATAATTTGATAAAATATTTCGAACAGAAATACGTTAAGACCACACGATTGACGTCACGCACTTTGCACTTGCAAGAGTACTTTTTAGGGAGCGCGTGAAGGTGTGTCTTCCGTGAGAATTATCGCTTAATGACCATATTTAAAATGGTCACTATTCGCTAATGGCCCGAACACTGTCGCCTTAGTTCGGAAGCAATAGGTGGGGAAGGATCACGTTGAACGAAGATGACTTGCATTGGCACAGCAGTCCAGGTGAACGAATCGAAACCATAGCACAATGACGCGAAGGACTAAATTAGATTAACTTGCAGTTAAGCAAACAAGATAATGACTACGTATTGTTTATTCTTTAAGTTTTATGTTAAGTACGATTCCTTTTAGTTTTTATTTTTTTTATAGACCTTTGTTATTATTGTAAATATAATGTTGTAAATAAGTAGGTTAAAGTTTACCATTGTAAATAATATATGTAATTCATTCCGTTTTTTAATAAAAACAAGATTTGGAACGTTGAATTTAACGTACAACGTTACAATACCCCCGCGCACAGTCAAGGATTTTGTTGTTTCTAAAAGAACAAAATCCGCATTGAAACTATAGTGCTAAACTATTTGTTATAATTCTCACAAACTTAATCTTTCATACATTTCTCAAACACAAACTAGCAGCAGTTAGGTACTATGATTTTAAGTACTAACATAACTGACGCACAATTGCATACTAATATAAGTGACTAGCCTTTATATTTACTAGACACTTTACAAATAGGAGTTCCAAGTTAAGGTGGAAAAGAAAGCGAGAGGGGTTACTATAAAAAAAAAATATCTATTGACACGTTTATTTATATTGATTGTTAGAAAATCATTTATTGCATCCTACTAATTTTAAGTCTTTTATGTGCCAAGATCCTAAGTTTTTACCTGACATGTCTTGCAGCACATAAACTAAGGGAGACTTCTTTTCAATTATCCGAGCTTTAATAAATTTCGGAGCTAACTTCTTCGAAAACCGAGATGCCTTATCGCTTAAGAAGTAAGCGCGTTTCATGACTAAGTCACCAACGTTAAATTCGGCAAACTTGCGTCTCAAATTATAATGTGAAGTATTCTTTACGTGAGCTTGCCATAATCTAGACTGTACAGTGTCAAAAGTAGTCGCCAAACAACCAAGATTTTCTGCATAGACGTCACGTGGCAGAAAGAGTATTTCATTTCCGAGGTCGTTATTAATGTAGTGAGAACCGCAAGGAACTAGCTCACGGCCAAAAACTAAGAAAGAAGGCGTAAAACCCGTAGCTTCGTTTACAGAGTTGTTTATGGCAAACTGTACCTCCGGAATGAATAAGTCCCATGATCTATGGTCATCATTTACGTATGTGGATAAGCAAGTTATAATAGTCCTATTGTATCTTTCTACTAAATTTACCTGAGGGGTATATTTAGGTGTAAAATAAATATTGGGAACGTTATATTTCTTGAATAAGGCATCAGTCACCTTTCCAGTAAACTGTGTACCATTATCCATTAATACGGTTTGAGGTATACCGTGCACTAAAAATACTGAATCCTCTAATATTTTTGCAATTATTTCAGCAGTTGCCCTTTTAATTGGAAAAATCAAACAAAATTTTGAAAAACAACAAGTTATTACCAAAATGTAGCTATTCTGCTTCTTTGTAGTGGGCAGAGGTCCCATGAGATCTATGGAAATCATCTGGAATGGTCGTGAGCATTGTTTAGGACGACCCATTTCTCCTAGTTGCTGGTGATTTTGGGCTTTATAGGCTAAACACTTATCACAAGTACATATAAATTTAACGACGTCTTTGTACATTCCCGGCCAGTAATAACGTAAAGCAAGACGGCGATAAGTTTTAAAAATGCCCATATGTCCTGCTGTAGGCTCGGAATGATTTTCACTAATGACGGCCTCGCGAAATTCGGCAGGAATGACCTCTTTCCACGAAAATTCGGAAGTCAGTTCATGTTTGTTTTTAGAAAGCCGATATAATTTATTATTTTTAAGAATAAAATTTGAAAATTTAGATGGGTCATTTAAGCAACCATGGCAGATGTTTTTGTACCAAGAGTCTTTAGTGTCCTGGTAAGCGGAAGAACTAATGGCACTGACTGGAACGATCCTAGAAAGAGCGTCGGGAATGACATTGTCTACACCACGTCGGTGTTTAATGACAAAGTTGAAGGCTGACAAACGTACACCCCAACGTGCTAATCTACCAGAAGGGTTACTCAAAGACAAGAACCATTTAAGAGCGCTGTGGTCGGTGTAAACAGTAAATTGTTGACCATTCTCAATATAGCAACGCCAGTGCTCGAGTGCGGTAATGACAGCTAAAGTTTCCCGCTCAGTTATGCTGTAGTTTTTCTCAGCAGCTGTCAATGACTTACTCATGTAAGCAATCGGATGTTCCTTACCGTCTATCGATTGAGTAAGCATTGCACCGACACCATAGCTACTGGCATCCGTATGAACCTCAAACGGCTTAGAATAGTCGGGACACGAAAGTACTGGAGCAGAAACTAGGCACTCTTTAAGTTTGTGGAATGCAGAGTCAGCTTCTGAAGTCCAATTGAAAGGAGGAGTACCCTTCTTGGAAGAAGTCATCTTATTTAAGGGCCCCGCTATGGTGCTGAAGTTTGGAACGAAACGTCTGTACCATGTCGCGGTACCCAGAAAACGTTTGAGGTCTTTTCGACTTTTAGGCGTCGGATAATTGAGTATAGCCTCAACCTTAGTTGGATCCGTACGTAAACCAGAGCTGTCTACAACATAACCGAGGTATTTAAGTTGAGATCTGAAAAAATTGCACTTATCGAGGTTGACAGTTAAGTTAGCCTGTTTCAATTTGTCTAAAACGCGTAAAAGAAGTGACATGTGACTATTGAAGTCCTTAGAAATTATAATGACGTCATCCAAATATGCGAAAACCTTTAAGTCAAATTCAGAGAACAACAGGTCAACTAGTCTCTGCTGAGTGGCGGGTGCATTTGTCAAGCCGAAGGCAGTACGCTTGAAACAAAACGTACCCCTGCCAGGAACGTAAAACGCTGTTTTCTCACGGTCTTCAGTAGCGATTGGTATTTGCCAGAAAGCTTTAGACAGATCTAAACTAGATAGATAGCGTGCGTCTCGTAAATTGTCCAGAATCTCGGAGATGTAAGGGAGATTATAGGCATCGCGCTTAGTGACTGCGTTAAGTTTGCGACTATCAAGGCAAAACCGAGGCTGGCCGTTTTTCTTGTTTACGATCAGAACGGGGGATGACCATGCACTCTCGCAAGGCTCGATTACGTCGAGTGAAAGCATTTCTTCCACCTGTTCGATCAAAACGCGCTGTTTCTCTGGTGACAGTCGATAGTACCGTTGACGAATTGGTGCTGCATCCCCCGTGTCAATGCGATGCTGAATAAGACTCGTTACACCCAAACCTTTGCGATGAAAGGAAATGTCTTCGAACTGTTTGGTGACACTATCCGCTAATTTCTTTTGTGTCTCATCAAGATTAGTATAGCCTTGTATGAAGGAATGTTGAGGGGTATCTAAAGAGCAAATATTACTTTTTACCATAGTAATGCTACCAGTATATTTGGGACATATTTTGAATTTACGCCAAAAATCTATACCTAAAATAAGATTTCTCTTAATGTCTGGAATGACATGAGCTTGCAATATGTGAAATTGATTTTCAAAATTAATTGGGACGTTAATATAACCTAAACTAATTAAGTTTTGGCCTCCTGCTGCTGTTACTGTAATGCAAGTGCTGTTAATAAGTGGCAAGCCATAATCTACTAGTATTTTGTGCGCACCGTTGCCAATAATAGTTACTGCAGAACCGGAATCCAGAAGACCCGAAACGGTGAGTTCATTAATCTGAACAGATACGTAAGGTCTATCATCAAAATCACCTTTATCCTCGAGAACTGTGTAGATTTTATACGAATTAAAAAATAATCGAATTGTTTGTAACCAATCTTGCCACTCTTGGTTATCAAATTTACTATGAGCACAGTTCTCAGCAATTAGTTTTTTTGTTGATTAGATTTTTTATCTTTCTTGCAGTTTGGGCAATCAGGTGCTTTAACGCCCTCACGACCACAAGAGAAACAAACCACCACATCCTTGTTCGCAGTACACTGCCTTAGATTATGTGTATCATTACGACAACGTGGGCAGTAACGTTTTTTAGGATTGGGATTTTGTTTAGGATTAAGGTTTAGATTATAATCAGGAGTACCGACTGCATGAACATAATTAGGATTTGAATTATTATTATTACTATTTTTATTGTTATAAGGCTTATTACTATTTGAATTATTATAATTTTTACTATATGAGTTATTATTATTGTTATTAAATTTAGAATAATGTTTACTACTAGATTGTCCTGAATATGCCAACTCAGGTGCTAAGGTATTCAAGGACGGTTTAGGAGGTTCTTTAAATTGAGAAAATCGTGACTGGATATTTTCATAATTTCGGCATAAGGTTCGCAATTGGTCAAGAGACTTTATTTCCGAAACAGAAACAAGGATGTTCGCATAGATTGGACGAATATTATGCAGGATGATTTCCAACTTATCTTCCTCTGATAACCTTTTCGTAAGACGCGAAAAGAGTCCAGACATAATGGATAAGTAAATCACTATATTCTCGGTTTCACCCTGAGTGCGAGACCTAATCTCGGTAAGCAATCTGTAATCATAATCAGATTGGTCGAAATCACGTCTCAACGCCAATGTAAGATCGTTCCAACTCGAAATCATGTCCCTAACACTTCTGTACCAATGCAACGCATCGCCGGTAAATATTTCTGTAGCGTTTAATAATATTTTATTGAAAGAAATATTTTTAGCCTGACAAAATTCCTCACAACGTTGAATAAATGCTCGTACGCAAGACTTGCCGTCGTATTTTATTTTAGAAAATTTGTTAATGTTGCCTTCACAAGTGACGGAAACATTAATAGGTGTCGAAGAAAAAACGGTTGAGGGGTCAGTACTAGTGGTAGCTAAAGGATCCACAGCAGAATCACTAAGCGTCTGAAGTTTCGTAGTGGTGCTCCTGAAAAGGCTAGCACATTGCTCGTAAGTGTCCTTTAATGTGTCATCAAATGCAATACGGTTAAGGCGGTGATAAATATGGTTAAGTAGGTTTTGACTCCGTAACAATGTGTTTTTATCTAGTGAAGTAGAATCTAAATTATTGTTAACCTTTTCAAGAACATCAACCACTCCCTTAAAATCGTCTGATGGATCGAAAGGACTAGTGAGGATGTCTTCCGAAGGAAACAATGGCCCACACTTAGCAATTTGTTTACGCAACTCCTGCACTGTAGTAGCTGGAGGTTCTCCCCTAATAGCGACTTCGTACTCGAGCTCGGGCTTTTGTAGTGACATAAACTTAACAGGATAAGCCATAGCGAAGTTAAAAAAAAATTAAAGTTTAAAATAAAAAAATAAATAAATTGGGTAAGTGTTGAAAAAAATAATTCAATGACGTGAAAAGACAATAAAGTAGGTATTTCAAAATTGCTCCGTCTGTTACAGTTTCTGGATTAACTAAGTAACGTCTTGGTTGTTTTTTCACGAAGATAAAAAAAATAAGCGAAAATAACAAAAAATTGCAACAAAAAAATAAAAAGGCAAAGCAATAATTGCAACTAATGTGTACGCACCAAAAAAAACAGTTGAAAAAAATATGTGTACTAAACAGTTTTTATAAAAAAAAAAATATGGCACCAAATTTATTTTTGCCGTCTGTACTTAATAAGCACCTATTAAAAACAACAAGTATTATTCACATTGGTCGATAGTACTTTAACTAACAATTTAAAATGTAGGTATTTGAACATTATACCAAAAATAAAAAATTTGTTACGTACACCTCAGTTACTCGCAACCAAAAAAAAAGAACGTTTCACAAAACTAAAAAAAAACACACACAAAACACCAAAAAACACTACTACCTCCACAGAACAGAAAAAATAATTGACCATATATTGACCACGAAAAGGGCGCCAATGCGGCGAATGCTATAGTTGGTAATGATAATTAACGTTGGTTAAGTTAATTAAAAGATTTCAACTCGCTCGACATAAAATTTATTAAAGGGTCGTGTTCCGATAATGCCCGTCAATTAATTTTTCCGTCCATGGAAGTAGGCGCGCTAAGTACTATCCTGGCTTCACGTAGGCAGAAGAGATGGCCGGTGATGACGCTCAGCCGAGGAGGCGCTTCCAGGTGGACAATGTGTAGGGTAGTGCGCAGTGTGCCCTTAATTGAATGCTGATGTGAAGTCAGCGGTCCGTTGGTTGTGCCCCGGACTTTGGACCCTGGAATTCACGTCCGTCGATATTAGTAACGGTCCTTTGTTCGTCCTCCTCTGACTGTGATCGCCGCGGAAGCATGAAGAGGAAGTACGTTGCGCTTAAGGCGAATGTGTGCAAATATCACAGTCAGAATCGGAGTTTACAAAAGCATAGAAAAAAAAGATGTTTTATATAAATGTACAAAACACAAAGTTCACAACGTAAAATAAAGTAAGCAAAATAAGCAGAATTACGAATAATGAACAATGATGAAGTCGTTAGAAATGAGTTCTAATAAATGCAAAGTCATGATAATGAAAACTGCAAGTCATTTACCAATGATCACCCAACACAGGTAGTAGCAGAAAATAATGTTCAACACTTACCCAATACGGGGGAAGACACTGAATCTAATATTGTATAAAGATGTAGTTTAAAGTAAAATAATTTGATAAAATATTTCGAACAGAAATACGTTAAGACCACACGATTGACGTCACGCACTTTGCACTTGCAAGAGTACTTTTTAGGGAGCGCGTGAAGGTGTGTCTTCCGTGAGAATTATCGCTTAATGACCATATTTAAAATGGTCACTATTCGCTAATGGCCCGAACACTGTCGCCTTAGTTCGGAAGCAATAGGTGGGGAAGGATCACGTTGAACGAAGATGACTTGCATTGGCACAGCAGTCCAGGTGAACGAATCGAAACCATAGCACAATGACGCGAAGGACTAAATTAGATTAACTTGCAGTTAAGCAAACAAGATAATGACTACGTATTGTTTATTCTTTAAGTTTTATGTTAAGTACGATTCCTTTTAGTTTTTATTTTTTTTATAGACCTTTGTTATTATTGTAAATATAATGTTGTAAATAAGTAGGTTAAAGTTTACCATTGTAAATAATATATGTAATTCATTCCGTTTTTTAATAAAAACAAGATTTGGAACGTTGAATTTAACGTACAACGTTACAATGTACATCTATAAATTGATACTTACATACATATTTAAAAAAAAAACATAGCCCTCCTTCTGGCGTAGTCCGGTAATTAATGCATAGTACTGGCGAGCGCAGGCGCACTGGAGCCGAGCGCGGCACCGACTCGCTGGCTGTACATAACGCGCTTGAGCACTAATACAATACATATTACCGGAATTATCTATGAGGTTATAGCACGGTTTGCTTCGCAGTTACAAATATCGATTCACCCAGTTTTACTTTTGTATTAAAATCTTTTTTCCCGAAATAATTTTTTGTTTAGCCATAAAAGCGTAACAGACAGAGTTACTTTCGCATTTTTTCGTCTAATTTAAGACAGTGCGGTGATTATATCAGTGAGTTTCGCTCGGTGCTCTGGACTACACATTACGTCCTTTACGCGGACAGTCGCGCCGAACACTCACACGGCTCCGGTATAGACGAGTACGGAAGCGCTATTGAAACTCAACGACAAGTATTCTCTTACGTAAATCTGGGAACTAAAGTAATGTGCATCGATTACTTCTCCAGAAGTTTGAACTTAATTGTACATAGAAGGATGTTGTAAAGCTTAATATAAATTAGATTGGAGGAATTCAATGTTCATGAGCTATTAAAAGTTTTTGTAAATTGAAGCACATATGATTCTACAATAGCCTTTAAATGTAGTTTAAGTTTTATATAAGTGCATTGAAAAACTTACAAGAGCTTTATTTCATTCATATCAGATACTAGCAGAGAGCCACCAGCACGCGTAGTATGTGTAGTTAGAAGAGTGCTATGTGCTAAGTGTTGGCCTTCACTGAGCCGGTCACAGATAAGTCCATCGACCTAATTTCTTCCGAGTCTCTTACAAATAATTCCCAAGTTACTCATTTTGAATATTGTTGGTCGGTGAATTTATTTCATTACTTAATTCAATTATTATAAAGTACAAAACAGAAGGCAAGTTTATTCTGAAGCGAAGTCATTTAGTATTAACTATATTTTCCCCGCGGCTTTGCCGGAGCTATTAGAAATTATTTATGTTTATTGTATGACATTCGCGAGCTAGAGTCGCGCGGTAGACACTCGTAATGTTAGTGTTTATTACCGCGCGAAATAACTTAATATACCAACAGTGAAAGTAGGTATAATTCTATACAATTACTGGTACGTTTTAATTTAACTTCTAAAACTTTAAATTTAGTAAATTGTGTCACTGCCTATAATTAAATAACGTTGGTGTTTTGTGATTACCTACTGCTGATAACTACCTGCGACAAAAAGGTTTTCATAGAATAGTCTGGTCGGTGTGGACCTGCAACCCCAGCCTTGTCCCTATCACATAGCATTTGAAGGCTGTGTTTCAATATCGCGGCGACATCTCCGGGCCGGGTACGAGGGTCGACTCGACATACGATCTGACGTTTGATATAGTTTTGATTGCCTCCATGAGCTTGGACGGGTTCTGACAACAAATATATTATGTATTACATTCCTGTGTTTTATGTCCATAAATATTTTAATGGTGTATGTGCATAAATATTTTTTTTAATTGTTTTTAAATCTTGGAAAACTTTTAATTATAAAAACGTCACCTGCAGACCATAAACAATTTGTAATTTCTTTTAGGTACCTATTTAATATTTTATATATAATTATTTGATATTTAGAACAACCACATATTGTTATAGACGAATTCGTATCAAATGCGTCGCTACATAATATCTCGGTAATAATGCGGAGCTCCACAACAATATGACACGCGAGTGGAGGCGGCGGCGGACGGTTTCTTCCGGCAGTTTAATTTTCCAGCCCATATCCCGCCGCCCGGAACGTCCTACCTATCGGGACAACCTGCGACTGTTTTTAGGGTTCCGTACCCAATGTTTGCCAACGTTTTTACGTTATTACTAAGCCTCCGCTGTCCGTTTGTCAGTCAGCGGGTTGTATCTCATGAACCAGGTATTTAGGTAGACAGTTGAAACATTCACAAAGTGTGTATTTCTGTTGCCGCTATTACACCAAATAATAAAAAAAGTTGGCTTCACTACTAAAATCGTGTCTATCTTAATAATGATAAAGATAGACGTTGAAATGCTCACAGAAATTATATTGTTGTATTTCCTAAAAACAATTAAAAATGTATTTTCATATTAAAGGGAGTCTCCATACAATAGACGTGATTTGTCGAGCTTTTTGCTCGGTTTCAACGGCAAAAATCTTGCAACATAGTAAGGAACCCTTCATGCGCTAGTCTGACTCGCACTTGGCCGGGTTTTTTTATAATGCAGCCAAGGGGAACCGCGGGTTAGTTCTATATTACGGTAAAGGTCACATTCGCTGGAGGTTCTCTCTTGCCCGGGTTGTACCAACGAATTTTTTTTAAAATTGTATGTCTATGTAACTTCAAACAGACTCGTAATTGCGCTTTACAGATCAATGACAGTAAACCGCATTCGTATAGTATAATGAAAATATTTTACAGTCGGTCACCAGTGTGGCTAGCGGTGACCCGCGGCTCGCGACACGCGGCTCTTTGCTGTCGCGCGCCATCACCAACAGACGCGAGCCCCTCTCGCTAATGTATAGCTATCGTCATAAGTACAACTGAGTTTGTTCTGTTGAAATTACACAAATCATTTTTTCCTCTGGATCAAACCCTTAGTGCGTCACACGATCGAGATTAGATAGTTTAGGTAGAATGTATTTCATTGTACATTACCAAGGACAGTACGTTTACATAAACGTGCAACAACAAACCTTTTCACTTTGCATATTTTCGCGCTTCATATAACAATGTCTATTACGTAAAATAATTACAATTTGGTGTATATTATGGAGCCCGTTTGTGTTTCGCCGTTTGTGTTACCAGGAAACTAATTTCACGCCGCACTAAATTGTGTTGCATGGTGCTAGAGCCAGCACGTACATGTGACATCCCTCGTTCCCGGCTTCTCACCTAGACATTACTAGATAATGTGGTGCTTGGCGTTTGTTACGGTATTGTTACATGTTGGTTTGGGATTATTTTAGCACCGCCAGCCGACAGCAGCCGCCGGTTATCGATTCCCACTCGACACAGTTCAAACCTTTGTTTTGGCTAAAAATAACTAGCCTTCGACCGAACGGTTTGGTCAAACGTAAGCTCCGAATGTTGCTTCCGTCAAATTAAGGTCGTTTATCTGTTGTTTAAAAGGTCGCACGATATTTCTGCGCGCGTGAGAACCGTCAAGCGTACGATAATACGCACAAATCCCGCGCGACGACGCCGCGCCCTGCGGCGAGCACAGCGCACCGCACGCCGCGCCGGCTGCTTTCCAGTGTTGTTTTATTTAGGATTGAACATAAAGAATACACATATATATATACTCGTGTACGAGTTCTGCTACGCGTCGAGGTTGCATCGTCTAGGGTTATTTACTCAATAGTTATATTAAATAAATTATTGTGAATGTTTATTAGAAAAGTTCATTCAATGCAGTAAATAAACATTAAAATGCCTTGTTGTGACTAGAACTATTATAAATATTCATTTTATATACGCAATAGCACATAATGGAGACCTCTGAATTGCGTCGTTTAACGTAGGTTACGTTACGTATCAATGACGAAACCAAATGTTTAAATGTCACGAGCCCTCTGTTATGTGTTGTATAAGTGAGGCCGGTCCGGTCCCGGCGCGTCCCCGTGACGGCCGGCGCGTCGCGCCATTACCCGGGTCCCGGCGGACGGGCGGATCGCGCTCGCCCGGGTAATCACGTCGTCCCGGCTATTGCATTCTATTACCTGCACTGCCAATGTTGTTGTTTTTATGTAAAACAATACTGTGTTCCCTAATAGTCAAAAATGTGTTTGCATTTAAACAAACTCAAAGTTTTCATAGTTATAAGGGTATTCTGTAGTTATATTATTAAACGTCTCAAACACACAATATGCGACCATAATAGTTTACTTCGAACAATACTAACTTGTCCACTGCACCGGTAAAATGGGATCGAGGCGACTCATTGTGTTCGGGGTCACATCTGTAGCATTTGTCTACGTTGGACGCTACTCCGCTACGGGCCGCTACGAGATCGCTCGGGTGGGTTACAGTGTGCTACGAACCGTAGGCCGGTCCTAACTTATAAGTGAGATCGTTCCTTATATTTAATATTTTTATATTATCGTGAAATCTGTTGCTCTGAACTTTATCTTGCAATAAGTTGGAAAGCTTTTAATCTTCATCTCTTTGTTATGAAATATATTTGTATAATTAAGTCATATTTTTTAAAGTTTCGAAAATTTCTTTAGAATTATAGTTCACAAAGTGTTTTTACACTGCGCCAAGTTCTATGTAAGATTTAGGTTTCGAGTATGCATTTAGTTCATAATTTTCACAAATTCATATAAAAGTATGAACATAAATTGGGAGTATGAAGTTTTAATTAAACAAGTTACAATTAGTATTTAGAATTGCAAAGTATGCTACATGCAGTCCTGCCGGCAAGCCGCGGCCACCCCGCACCCTCCACGCAGCCGCCACGCAGCCGCGCCGCACCCGCCACGCACCTGCCACGCACCCAACACGCGTCTTGATCGGGAGCCCGTGACCCAGTGGTAACTCCCATTATTTCTATAATGGGCTTTAGACATTATACTCATTCGAAGTATCTCTAAGTGACTGTTATTATTATAATTAGTATACCATTGTTGCCAAAGATCGAGTAAACATTTTTTTTTATCATTCTTTATTTTGGCCTGTTACCTGGATATGAATTGAGCACGTGAATATAATTGTCCAGTAAACAACAACCTGCCGCGCCAGCGCTCCTCCGCCGCGTCCTCTGCGCGCTTCACGCCCGCACGGACATAAAACTAGAATTTGATTTGTTTTCGTATGAATAGAAGTCGTAACTCGAAACGAAATATTTTATGAATAGAGAGAATAATTTCATTTTGTTGTTTGTTGGTTGAAGTCATGCCATTAATGTAAACAAATTAAAATGGGTTAAGACTGTCGTATATAAGTTGTGTTGAACCGGCTGGTGTTAGGAGGTTATCTCGTGCCGAGCACTTGTGCACTGGTTTATGTCGTCGTGTTATGGTGTGTCGCAGTACTTCGGCTTTACTGCGGGAGTTTGTTGTTCGCTTGACAGTGACGTCACAGCATATTTGACTCAAGTAATAGCACACATACGCGGCACAACACACTTTACGCGACTGTTTACAAGTGCGCGAGTTTCGCACAGACTGTTGTATCACCGCGCGGTAATATCTACGTTCGTCATGTATTGTGTGCCGGCGATGTTGTGTTTGTGACGCGAACGATCCTTTGTGTTTATCGTTGATATTGTTCTCGGAAATAAATAAGAGTTTCGAGTTTCTACCGAACGAGATCCGTTTTGAAACATTATTATGAGTGCTTTTATCCAGGCTTTCTAAAGTGGCAAACTTTAGTCATCGTAATTTGGGTTAAAATTAGTACAATATGCAACGATTCGTGTCTCACATTGGGTCCTTCTTTTAATTAGTGTCGAATAGTTTCGACTTAGCGATAACTTTGAGTTAGTAGTTCTAGCAGTGTTCGAGCTCTTGTGTTTGTAACAACCTCTGATTGACATGTCGCAGGACACTCATAACTGTGACCAAGTGAGAAGTTACTTGGAGATTCTCAAGGATCTAACTTCCAAGCACACATGGCTGCAGTCATTATCGTCGCATGCACGATGTTATGAAACAACTTTGGATATTGTACGTAACTTGATAGATTATCACCGGGAGCCCAAATGGCACAAAGTCGGCCGTAGTATTTTTTATAGTTTTATGACCTCTGTAACAGAATGTTAAGTGGTCATGTAATTCTTGTATTTATTTATAAATTTATTAAAACATTGATTTGTTGTTTACTTTTTATAGTTTCATAATTAAACTTTCAAACTCAGGCTTGCTTACAAAATACGTAAAACAGAAAATGTATATTAAACCAAATAGGGACTGAAAAGTACAGGCGGTAAAAGGACTTTTTAGGGCTCGTTAAACGCAATCTTTTTAATAAGAACAAGAATTGTGTTTGTGACAAGTTGAGTGCCATCCTAAACACAATAAAGAATAATTAAAATAACAACAATTTACTAAACAAATCTCCCTCGGTCGGCGTTGCCGTGAGAGAGATATCGTTACTTTTACATTTTATAAGTGTGTACAAGTGTACACCGGCGCCGAGCGCAGGGTTAACGCTACGTATTTAAACAAATAACAAGTTTGTGTCAGCCGAGGGTTAGGCTTTACTGAGGACATTATACGTGTTAGATACGAGCACCACTAAACAAAAAGGCTCAATAGGTCGACAATTTACAAACGACTGTAGCGGGACATTACGTCTGTTTATTTCTACGGTGACGTGGTGTACGCTGACTGATGTGTAATCAATACTTTATTGCATTCCACATTGTGAGTTCTTAGGTGGCAAACCTGTATAAGATATAATGGTGGACCGTGTCGGGCACAGCAAAGTTGGACAGGAGAGGACTTCTACTTAACTTAAAAGTAATGAAAACAGTCTTAAAAACGAATATAAACAGAATGTTGTTATTTAACTTAATCAATAAATATACTTTAAAACTAATAAAATGAAAGGCTATTAATGTACGTTGTATTGCTCTTCCCTACTATAAACTTATTAGTGCGATATTGCGACAAGCAAAGATCCAACTATTTCACATGAAAAACAAGCATTAGCTCAGTTAGGTGGTGTATTATTGAGACAGAATGACTGTGCACTACACGATGGTATGTGAGACCCGAAGCGAAGACAAACGTCACTGTATTACATGAACTAACTGGCTGTATAGTGTGTAACCTATAAGATATATTTAAGCTAACATACAGCTTATTATATAGCATATATATACAGCTTCTTTGATAAATAAATAAATAACATAAACAAATAACGCCGAGCGTATTGCCGATGTCACTGGCAGCATGTCTACAGTCAGAATAGTCAAGTGTTCCAGTGTATGTATATCCCGCAAGTGATAGCGCCATCGCAAATAACCCGCCTTTATATAATTGTTCCTCTCATATGGGAGACAGCATACCAGGTCAAATAATCAACATTCACACTTGTAAAACATTCCACGTAATGTATACCGACCGTCAATGGCAATCGAGTGGCACCGGCTCCTGTATGTGTGGAAATGTTATCGCAGTAAGAGCGACACGAGTTCGTCGATTTATTTTGTATTCCGAATTTTATTTGACTGAAAAACAAGTTGCATTTGTACAACAACACATCAATACACCAGCTGTATGAACATTATAGCGCATCTTACATTAATTTGGATCACATCCCTAACTCGGCCGACAATATACGAAGTAGAGTTGTCATCAATCATAAACGTCGTCATCATTAGTCTTCATCAGTGTGCGCTGTTCCGAAAGCCCAAATGAACTCATCTATCTCATCGAGTTGAGAAATGTCTTCGTACCTTTCCAACAGTTTCCACAGTTTCGGTTAGTTTTACCAAATAGTTGTAAAATTCGTGGTTCGTAAAACCTCCGCCGCCGCGCTAACAACAATTACTTTAGAAGTGATTTATAATTTTCCGCAAGAAATTGGAAGGTCTTTTAAGCAGCTTACGTTCGGTTGTGGGGTGGTTTAGCGGCGGCCTACTCACCGCGAGCGACTCGATAAGTAGACGGAGGAGACTCGATCGGCGGCGGGTTTTAATTTCCCTCGGGAGGCGGCCCTAACGAGCGCGACCAGCTCCTCAACTCCGGCGACATTGTTTCTAATGCGCTCCTTTCAATAATGTCAATAAGGCACACCCCCTTCCGGCACGCAAGACGCGCACGCCGCACATCGTGAGGTATTCCGCTGTTTAGAGAATTAAATAGCGCTCGTGTTCGGAATGAGAGTTATTTCGTTGACTCACTTGCGATGTTACGTAAATTGTTACGTCAAGATTTCAGTTTAAATGTTACGCAGATATCTTAGATCCCGACATGTGCTCACAATTTACACATGTTTAATCTTCCATCTATAAGGTTTTCTGTATATTACTTTCGAGAACGCACTGTAAAGTTATTATTATTATTAGTATACGGTTCTTTGTTCAGTGAAATCTCGTTGAAGAGTTGTTTCGAAGTGAATATTTTATCTTGGAAGTGGCACTTAGTAGTAGTGACGACAGCCGTCTCTGAGAGAGCGGGCCTTACATCACGCCGGCGACGCGGCGCGGGGCTCGGCGAGGCGACGACGACTGCTGATGGAGTACCGCGCGCCGCGGGCCCGCGGCTCTGGACATGTAATGAACAGTCGAAGTCACATTTGATCATTTGATGGATCAAACCAAGTTCACATCATATGACCGCGCTTTATAACGTGTTGTTTTCTGTACTACATCTTCGTATTGTGATAGAAAACATATAACAGCGACACCATGTGGGTTGCCCTTGCAGATCAACTAACAAAAGAACTGAAAGTGATTGCAAGCAGTGTTTTCCGCTCAGCCTTGTCAAGTGAGGGGGACCCTGCAACAGGTCGCGGGTGCCGAAAGGGGGGGGGGGGGGCATAATCTATCTTCCCTTTAGTTAACACTTAGTTAACTAGAACATTGAAGCCTGAATATTGACGAAAGTCCTCTGTCATCATTATTTGTTTGTAGTATTTTTTAAAAAAAGAGACCTTTTGAGCTGCGTCGTTTGAAAAGTAAGTTGCGCAAACTAGAATTATATCACAGCAAGAATTCACATTATTTGAAAGCGAGTCAGTCGGATAAAATTAAATGCATTTCGTTTAAAGATATAAACAGGGAATCTACATTTATTACGGTGTGATAACTGACAGCGCGGCTCATCCCGACATGCGACGCGCATTGTACGTAAATTCCGCGCAAATCCGCGACAGGCGTGTCGCGTGCGACTGCGACATGTCGCCCCCTCCCGCGCCCCGCACCGCCCCGCGCCCCCGCTCTTCCGTCCGCTCACCCTGAGCTTTAAGCTGCTTTGCAGTACCCATTTTCCGCATCAAAATATTTCACACATTTCACCCCGAGGAAATTTTTATTTACATATACATGTCTTAGATTTTACATCTTGGAAAATGTCTGATCCTCAACTTAAATAACGTTTAAAATACTTTGTTGTACGAGGTGCTCCGGTATTTTACAATGGACATTTACATTTCAGAACCCAAGAATACTACGTTTCAGATATTTAACATAATTTAAATAAACGAAAACTGTAAATCTTTAGCATAGATTTAAGCCCTATTGAAATAAGAACATAATTTATGATTCGTGAACCAATTAAGACATTCGTAAGTTACTTAGGTAATAAAGCAAATTTCAAGTTAAGAATGATCGTCTGTGTAGTGTATTGTGAAATTAATTCGGCGGGGCGCGGGGCGCGGGGCGAAGGTCGCAGGGCTCGGGTTGCGCGCAGGCGCCGCTCATTTTTCCGCGCGTCTCAAGGAAGTATTCGCATAAATTACTCAAGTTTACTGACTAAACAAATACTTGGTGTTCTTGTAAATGCTCGCGTCATCAACGTAAATTATTGTCATTATGTTACATTACCATGTTCATGATCGATGTTATCAATACATTTTTATTTTGAATAGACGGTACAAAATACATACACAAAAAAGAAAAACATAAAAAAGACATAACACGGGCATAAAAATTCAATCCATACATTACTTACGGAATCAATAAGCAGTGGAAGGATTAGCCAATCAGCATGGTGTTTCACTGATTGCCCAGGGTGTGCCAGAGTACAGTTCCTGGAAGCCGCTTCGCTCCTTACATGCACGTAATAGACATTTGTAGCAGGAGACAGTTTTGCAGCGATTTTTCCGAAAAATATGTTGTTTTAAATTACTTACTACCTGTCGTGTAGTGGATCCAAATTGGAACGAATATATATTTTACGACAACAATTTGTAACAAAGTATTGTTATTAGTGAGCAACTGTTGTATTTGGTTACTCGTGTGTGAGCAGCAGGTGGAGCTACAACACAACCGCTAGTTCAACAAATACGTCATGCACTTAGCTTTGAACGGTCACCGCCGGGCCACACTCACTGTACGGTACATGTCATAATTTCTTCACAGCTATTCTAACTTAGACTTAAAAATTATTATTATACACTCATTATTTAATCTAATTACCAGATGTTCGACATTAAAGGTCTCAGTTACTCCATTCAAGAGGCTGGTGGTTTCATACCTGTAGTGTTAGTAGCCTTGTCTCCTGGCTCTCGACCCGGAGCCCGCGGCGCGCTGCACCCGGCACCTGTTACTGGCGGTAACCGCGTGGAGTGCTCCCCCCCTCCCCCTCCGCCTCATAGATCGCCCTCGCCCCTTCCCGCCGCACTCGCGTTACATTCGTTATGATTAGCAAGAGGATTTATCGCCGGAGCCGTGTCCCCGCACGAGTCACTCACAAGTTTTCCCGTGATAACAGACACTTTACCAGACTCTTTTTATGAATCTAGATTTTGTATTATGATGATTAACAAGTAGGAGCTGGTAACCTTTTGGATTTCTGTAGCAGGTTGATTAAAAAGATCATGTTGAAAAAACTTTCAGGATTAGTAGCTATCAGTACCTTCCAAGTTTCTGCCTGATGTATTATAAGTTATGACTTTCTTATCGTAAATTGTTTGCGTCTCAAATATAACAAACAAGGCAAAACAGCTGTATAAAATCCTGATAAAACAAGTCATCTTAAACCTAAACGCATAATCTGAGCCGCGACGCAGCGTGCGTGCGTGACTCGTGAGGGACGCCGCTCCTCACCGATGCGACGATGTTTATGTTCCGTATTTACGAGCGCCCTCGTAAACTCGCACACAATTTTACACCCAAATCTTTATTCAAAACATACATAAAATCGCAACAAAAATACGATTGCCGTTTTATGTGTTATATGGTGCCAATCACATGAAAAAAGAGACCACGGCGCGGAGCGGCGCGGAGCGGCGCGGAGCGGCGCGGTGCGGCGTGTCAGAGAGATGATAGCGACACATGTGACGTGTCACGCTCGCGTCACTCCGCCGTGACGTCGCTATGTCGTAGCGGCTTAACTATTAAGACACTACTCAGCGATTCCGTCCGTCTGACACGTGTTCAGCTGGCTGTACATCTATATTTCTCGTGTAGTATTTCCGTTGACATCCTTATTTGTGTCTCAAGGGCTGTTTAAGAGAAAACATGACATTACTTTTCAGACTCAATATAGATCGCACAGGATATAATTATAACGTGTAGATCATCATGGATAGGTTTTAAGAATGTGTCAATAATAGAACACATTATTATTAGTCTTACGTGTGGTACCAGCGTCGCACAGTGTAGAGAGATCATAATTTAGACGATGCAGTTCATATAACGCTGTCACATCGTATGACTCCTTGTAACTTAGAGCAGATTTCGAACACCTGCGCGAGGTAATAAAGAATCGTTTTAATTCCATTACCGCGCGGGTTTGATTTAGTTGAACGTACGAACGATCACGCGCCACACTTTATTCAATACTTAGCGATAATGTCGCCTCTCTAATGCGATTTGGATTTGCAAGAAAAGTGATTTAGCGGTTGTAGACTTTCCAAATGTTTCTACTGATAGATTAATTTATCAGTCATTTTGTCTTCAAAATATTATAAAGTCGTTGACTTTCTTTTCATGGTCGCATTTTTTCTTTTTTCTTAGAAATAAATTAGTAAGGTACTTTTGATTTGAGGCGATCGTACAATATATATCAGAAAGGCAGGAGGTATCTTGGCGTCACGTGAATTGCAGTTGACTTTGTTACTGTATCGCGGGTAATACGCGCGCGTCGGGGGAGCCAATATCGTCGCTGAGAGCACCGAGAGTACAGCGCACGTTACGTACAGTGCGGACAAAAGAACTAGACAGGTATGGAAACATATAAACGTGTTTCTGATGGGCATATGTTTATAAGGTCTCCAGGCCATTCGCTGTGCTCCTAGTATTCGAATTCAATAGAGAAATTATCAAAATCAGAGCTTTACTTTTACCACAGGTCGTAATCCATCACATACAAATCTGTGTTCTGTGCTGTACTAAAGTAAGTACATTATGTGAGTTGCTTGTATATTTATGACGTTCGTGTTCGCACTTCAGGCTTCTCAATCTCATTGATAAAACAATACTGTTATGTGCAGGTGTAAGTAGAAGGTGCGAGGCAGTCGATACGCTACGCACGAGTAAGTAAACACTTCGCAACCCGCGGGTTTTATTGCGCGCCTAATATGTAGCGCGATCAAATATGTATGTTAAGACTGATTCCCTCCAAGTATTACTGCGGGTAAATGTAATAATATGAGTGTTCGGGGATACAAACAAAACGCGCTTGGCCTAAGTTTTCGAGGGCTACAGCTGTTCTTAACTCAAGTTCAGACCTTAATATCTAGAAATATCTTTTAATTTTTCTAACTTACTAAAAAAACACTCATTGGATATTTTTTTCAATGTATTAAGTAACAGCATTTCAGATAAACACGGTGAAATATGGTATGTACCGTAGAATAAATTAAAGCTAATTTTATAAAAAGTCAAGTCAAATTATAAATATCTGTATATATCATAAAAACAAAGGCTCACGTTGCGTCTGTCTGTCTTTTAACGGATTTTTTTATGGTTTTCACCAGTGGGTGGAGTGATTCAAGTAGAAGATTTGTTGTGTAATTGATTCCAGTCGGCTTGACTGGAAGCTTTCATAAAAACAGCCCTTGAGATGTGTTGGATATGGTGCAATTGTTCCTCTTAAATATAAGTCTATGTTGGTGATAGCATTATTATGTCTTTTTTTTTAGGATAGCTTACAACAACCTTTTTATATGAAACCTATGCTGTGACAGACGGACGGACTCTCAAGTAATCCTATCACTCGTAAGTGATTTAAACAATTCTTCACCTATAGGAATTACACTATCAGCGAGTAACATTGGCTATACTAATATTGTAAGGAGAAAGGTTTATTAATTTGTTTTTAAAAACCGAGCTTAAAAGAACAAAACCGATTTAAAAAAAAAAGGTTTTCTTCCTGTGGAAAGCTACATTAGCAGCGAGTAACAAGGACTATATATTTATTTACTGTTAAAAAAACCTTTGAGAATTTCATGCATATAAAAATTATAGGATATATGTCTATTTTTAAACAACGTGCGATAAATAAATTCAAGCTGTTTCGACACGTCAGAAAAAACGTGCTACCCATGCGGAGCCGGGGCGTGTCAATAGTGCTGAAGAGTTTAACCTAATAAAAATAATATTTAAGAGATTAAAATGTTGAAAATAATTTGAATAAGCTGTTATCGTATGGTGATATCTGGTGGTTTCTCACGGTGTTATAAAACAATCGTATCGCATTAGGCACGCGTCGTTATAGCGACGGCTCGCACAGAATGTGGTAGCAGGCCGCGGACCGCCGCGATATCCACATCGACAGCCACGCGACAGACGACTGCAGAAGATTCAAAGTCAAACATATGCAACCCAACTAGGTGCTTGTAATTTAGAATGTGCTTTAAACGGCTTGGTGTGTCTTCTTATGTTTGTTCTCTTTTGTCTCAATTTAGTGACTCACACAACTGACCGGGTGGTTCGATTTTAGCAGTGAGGTTCATCAGTATCGGGTGTCGTCATCAGTAGAGTTTCTGTAGTTGGTCGCTGGTTGTTCGGAGGCGGCGTATAATTCGGCGCGCGGCGCAGACGCCGGTCCGACCGGTCTGCCGCCCCCCCTCCACCGCTCGCCCCCGCCGGCCGGGTTCCCCCCTCCCGCTGGCGCCCGCTTGCGACCAGTTATGGGAGGTAGTGGCACTCGCAAAAACTGCCACAGTCCCGCCGCAAGCTTCGATCCTATTTGTTTTGGTAATGTCGCAGAATCGCGGTCAGTAGAAAATCGTGTGTGTCGAGGTATGTCTGCGGTGTCGGTACAGTGGTGTCGCGAGTGTCTGGTGTCGGTAATGTAGTGTCGGCAGGAGATGTCGCGTGCAACAACATGCTCGCCGTCCGCCATGCGAAGGTATACCCGACGTCAATCACAGAGCTGCAGCAAAGCTGAACACTCCCGACAGAGCTTACTGTTGAGGGCTCGATGTGTTATGTTTTTTTGTTAAGTAAATAAATGACTATGACGATATCTTTATGAAATTTTAAAGAACTGTATTTGACTTTTGAACATGACCAAAAAATCATAATACTTATACCGTCTTATATTACCGTTCTTATAAACTCTTATCTTCGACTCTGGTTTAAAATGTTACATTTAAAAGTTCTAGTTTTAGGTTTCGATATAAATGTCACGTAAAACTAAGCAAGGTCTCATATAAAATAACTTTGTAATTATAACGCAAGTATCGTCATTACGGCTCACAATGACAACAAGCGCGTACTGTCACTTTATATGAGCTTAACATGTGTTTAAAATACAAGAACGTGCGTTAAAGGCTGTTCCCGAGCCTCGCCCGGGGACGATAACTTGCTAAGAGTATGGCCTCTATTGCTTACAATTTACACAGATTATACCGCACTGCCGCACTTCATATCTGTGTAAAGAATAAGGGTTCGTGTAGTGCTGGACCCGCGGGGGACGTTACGGAAGGTTACTCGCTTAATATGTTTATGTTGTGTGATCGGAACCAAAGTGGCCGATATCAGTGACGGCGGCGCGGCGGGACGTTCGCGGGTCAAACGGCCCGCTACTACTGCGCCCGCGGGACACCCACCTGACCAGTGCTGACCTGACTTTGTCTCGCCGCTAACGTGTGTACTCATGTGTCTACAGTACACAAGTATTTAATTCTATCAGTTTTCAAGGCATTGACGACAGTCCTTACTTCCATATTGCTAAAACCGACATTAACTAAGTAATAGCATGTCTTTTGACAACCATCTGGTCGTTTACTAATACACAAAACAAAATAAGGACGATGTGGGATTTTCCAGTTTTGGGTAGGTTATTAATTAAATAGTAGACGGTTTATTAAGACTTTTTTTTTATCACACTCTCTAACATAAGTTATTAAATTATTCGTTTTTGTATGTTTTTTCCGTAACCTTTAATTTTTACTATATTTTTGCGTGAACTTAAAAACCCAACAATTATCTGTAGCGGTAGTTTATAACAGCACTTAAAAAAAAATTTTTTTGAGATTAAGACGTCGCTTGGATGTTTTTAGAACGACTACTCGCTCATATTCAGCTAGAACCACCAGATTAGCTATTTAAGAGGCTCGTGTGGAAGTTATACTGTGCTCTGGAACAGTTCAGAATCAAATCCCATTGAACACTTGTAGGACTTATTGAATAGACGGGTATGGGACAATCCAACGTACCTATATAGGTATATATGGTAAAAGCCCGCCTGGAGCAAGTACTGGAGAAGAGAAAAAGTCATTCGAAAATAAAAAACTATAAACTCTAGTTCCTTGGTTGATTTATAGTATTATATATACAAACAAAACGAAAATAGTATTAATCAACCAAGGCACTAAAGTTCATAGTTTTGATTTTTAAACAACTTTTTCTCTTGCCCCGTAGTCGCTCTTACCCCACATACCCTTACATTACTTTATTGTAAGCATGCTTTCTAGATTTAGGAAGCAACAAAAATTACAACCTCAATATTAGAAAAAGCTGTATAAATGTCACTACGTTCAGTTACTTCTTGTTTTTATTAGTTTTGTCTAAATTTATTGCAAAAACTTATATTTTCTTAAAAAAATGGACTTCCTTTTTTTAATGTTGAAATTAAATGTTTATACTTTTTAGTAAAAACGTATAAATTTAATTATTTTCATGTTCGGACTATCAATTAGTCCCATAGTTTGGAAATAATATTGAAAAAATAGTTTGTCCCCTATTTTGTTTTCAGTAGTATATTTTAAGGTAGTCGTGATTATCGTAAAAAAATAGTAATAGAGCCGAGTCTTCTTAAAGCGGAAGACTCGTCTGTTGGAAAAACTATCGGCGCACGTCACGAGTTCCACGAAACATTGTTGAAATGAACGAGCTGCGTGATTTATGATCAGACGACCGATCCCAAGTGTAGCGGTGGAAGGCCTTTATTTTAATATTCAATATTTTTCCTTAATCCCATTTACGTGTACCGTGCAGCGTAGAACGCCACTCGTTAATTATGTCACCTAGTTAAGACCTGTACAACACTATATTTTTATAACAACCAGAACAAGGTGGGTCACTGGAAGTGAACTCTGCAAGGACTGTTGAAATGCCCGGCTTATTCGATACCAACGCTGTGGAGTTTTTGTTCATTTGTATCCTATATAAAAGCCATCAGCGGCGCGCGTACAGAAGATGGTGCTTGTTCGCTGAGGGAAAAACGTGCATAACTAATAGCTGTGGAAACAGGATACGAGGGGTGGGGATTTAGAACGTTGCCGCAAATTTTATATTTTTTATGAGAGCTAGTGCTCGTAGCGAAATGTTTTGCTGTTGAAAATGTTTTGTTACAACTAAAAACTGAGTATTAGATTTCAAACAGCACAGTTTATCTTTTGATAACAAATCCATTGCCAAGTTTCCTGTTACATTTAGAGTTTATTTAGTTGCATTTAGATTTCTATTTTCGAGTTGAATTTGTAAGTAACGAAGACCCAGCTTATCTTTCTTCTAAAATCGTATCCTTACGATCGAGACAAAGCGTTATTAAATTATGTCTAAAAATAGGCATTAAAGGAAACTAATCTTTCTGCAAAAATATGTCGAAAATAAATCTTTACAGAACAGGCGTGATTAATATTTTAAACTGGGATATCGGGTCAATCGATAGGTAGAGTTCATCGTACAGTCCATACAAAGCGTTCAAACTATATCAAAGTTCATAAAACCCAAAGGAGTAAAGTTGTTGTGTTGACTAATCTGTATTAGAGAGCTGTGGGCGACGCGACCGCGACTCGTAGCGCTGTGGCGTGACGTCACAGGCCACGTTTGCTTAGGATTAGTGCGGACTGCTTGTAGTGATTAGCGGCTCACCGCTGTTTGTTGTGAATACTACTGAAGCCAGCCGGGTTAGCTTATGTAGAGTTTCGGGAAAACATACAATTTATTGCAATTATTATTATACAATAATGATTATACATCAAATTCTTTGTTAAGAAAGTATTTTTTTGCAAAGAGCAGCTACACGCAAATCGAGGGTCCCGATCGTTTAGGGACCTTTTCAAGAGTTCGTCTCTTCAACCCCCAAGAGTCAAACATTGTTGTTCCTCTTGAGCGATACATTGTACTCTAAATCGAGCACAGAACTCCCATACGTGTGTGGAGGAGTCATTAACCACTGCGCTGACAGGACAAAGCCCATAAATACGGCACGGGCGAGTGCCGGCGGGCGCGGGACGTGCGGGGCGCGGGGCGAGGGTGAACGAACTGGACGCCACGCAATGTGTGTACCTTTTAACAATTTCTGCATACGCATGTGGACACTGGCAGAAAACCTCGTCCTGTACACAGCACTGCGCCCGCCGTGCCGTCATATCACTTAGACACTAGACAAGGTGGCAATCTCAAGTCTGTTAAAATGTATATAATATCTATTTTGTATCTTGTATTTTGTATTTTGTATCTTGTATCTATTATTATAAAGTGCAATCAACTTCGTCAACCCTGATTTAAGTTGAAGTAATGTAAACCTTTTGCATAGCCTATTCCTCATATTTGTATGTTTTGGAGTCGCCATCGAGGCTCACAACAGGTTCAAATATACCAGTATTTTACCGCTTATCTAACCTACAACCCATGTCCTGGGAAAAGTTCCAGTCTTTGGTAAGGCTTGTTATGCATTAAGATATGTGCTTCGATATACATATAACTGTGTGGATTTAGTAAGGCGGATGTTCACCCATCTTTAGACCAATCAAGGCAAGCGTGGGTTTACTTTTATGATTGGTCGATATTTACGACTTTCTCCTCATTTTACATATTTTACTATGTTCTTGAAAAGTAAATTGAACAGTCTATCAAGGAGACAACAAACTGGTTTTGTGTTCTCAGATAACAATCGTGGATTGATCTAAACTCGGGCCTCCATTTCCACTCTTAAGTTCGGGAGTGATTACGACTGAATAATATCCCTATTTTCAATCACAATGGGAACATTATCGGCGCGGCGCAGACAATGCCGACAGCCTCCGACACACCCGAGTCGAGAGCAACAACACTAGCGTGGTCTCTCAATTGTAATACAAGTACTATCTACTATACCTACATTGTATTTTTACGGGCTCTATTGAAACAAGATTACATTACAAGATGCTCCAGTTTCTACTTTTACGGTCGAGCTCAAGACCTAACAATAAGACTGGGGTGTTATTATTTTTCTTTAAATCATAACTTGCGTATCTAGTGCTTCCAGTACCTTTTTTTTTTAAGATAAACGTATACAATATCGTTATAATGAATTCCTACACATTCGAAATACACCGCCTGTTGTTTTGGTTGCCTTTAAACGGATCTGTATAGTGACGAGTTGTTATTAGGTCGACACCCAACCATTTAGCGCCCATACAAAGTAGCCGCCGGCCGCACTCGGGACAGCTACAGTTATTCAAATCAATCTCCACGTAATTACTGGCTCCTCGACTAAAAGGCCATAAGTCGCGTGTGTTGTCTGACCGCTGCCTGAGCGAGCTCGGGCGGCGCGACTAGTGCGCGATAACGGTAAGCCTTGATGTAGGGCTCTCAGCTCATCATAACTTTATAATGAAGTTTTGTTCCACTTTTGTTCAGATCTTGTTGCAAACTATACAGTTTAGGACTTTTACTTTCTTAGTCGATTGAGTGACGCACATTGAGTATAATTTTATTACAGCAACAATCTTGGCATAATCTAACCTCTATTAGAATAAACAATGAACTGGAAGTAATCCCCTTTTCTCTGTAACGTGCCTATAGTTCAATAACTTTGAATAATTGATTCTCAATTATGATCGATCTCACTGCCTAGTTGGTAGCAAAAGGTTCACTCTGTAATGTCTATCGTTGTCGTGGAGAGCATTCCTTACCTTAGTATTTGGCATGTGGAGAGTGCGCATGCGCGTGCGTGGGATGCGCGTGCGACCGCGAAGGCCGCCGGACCGGTCGCCGCCGCCGCCATTGTTTTCAGGGTAACTGTAGTTTGGTGCTCCGTACACGGCGTTAACACAGGAAGTGTGTGACACGCCAATATACGACCTCGCCGAAATAAACAACCTTTTAACAGCCTTTACGGTTTTGACATATAGGTCATAAAACTCGAGTGAAATTACAACGACAAAGAAAAAGGCAAATCATGAAGTGTATATACATTCATAACATGCCTATTTAGAACGCGCAATCAATATAAATAGGTATTTAGTGCGCCCCAATATTGATACTCAGAGCGAATAATTAAATCTGTACTCAGACGATAAGATAAAACGATACAAACGCCAGTTAAGAATACGAGAACGTAACATTAACATAATTTATCTGTTTGTTTTATTAAGTGAAGTGCCTACGTGCGACACATTATTCTATTCTCATCATGTTCAGCTTAATGGGGCAGAATGTTCGCGGGCCGGTGGGGGGCGACACGAGGGGGGGGGGGAGCGGGATGCTTCTGATCATTACATACCTCATTAGGTTCATTTACAGTCATGTATCTTTTCACACACGCATCAATTATGCAAGAAATGACGCATGTACCCCAAACAAAATGTACTCTTAGAAAATTTGGTGTTCTGTGATTTAGTGTGTTCAGTTGAGAGCGCAGCATATGCTCCTACTGCTACGTGGAGAACAGTCAGCTCCTGCGAGAGTGAGTCCGCGGCGGCTGTGCAGGTCGCTCGCGTACTTAATGCTAGTCTGAGAGACAAGTCGTCACCATCCAACGAAGTGTATGAGCGGCGCATGTAGCGGCTCTTTGTTCGCAGTAATCTATGTAATGAATTCGGTCGATTTGATCGTATCAACAGGTTATAAAGGGGTTTCATTAGCTCGGCGCTCTCGCCGCGCCCTCTATTCCCGCGGTAATGGCGACTGAGGGCCGCTGATAGTTGTGCGAGCGCGTCGTTTGTGCCCCCTCGCCAGTACCAATGTTTTATGGAGCCTCGTTTTCGGCTGAAACGGCGACTTATATCAATGTCCCAAATGAACGTGATTGTATTTTATTATCTGAGTTATCTTCAGTGAATTGACTTGTAATTCAAGATGTTGTATTTCGGTCGGTCGCGCGCAATGAGCGAGGCTGGACATTCCGCTCTCGTGCCACCGAAACGTATGAAAAGCGATAAATCTGTAGGAAACAAGCGAGGCTGCATAAATCATATTTCATGAAAGTAGCGAACGACCTCCTGAACTATTAGATAACGGAGTGGGAAGAATATTCTTTACAACTTTATAGCGAAATATTTTTTTTTCAACGTTTCAAACTCCCAAATACTTAATCAAAAGACACATAATTTTGTTGATCATTATGAATTCTTAAATAATGTTTTGTTTACTTATTAAACAATTTATAGACACGATAAATACTAAAAAAAACAACAATTAGATAAATATGTACAAAGGCACTGCTTATATCTTATAGAAATATCTTACAGAAGATTGCGAAAGGAGAAATTTATTAGATCTATAGACTATGGTGTACAAAAATAACAACATGAAATAAAAATAAAGTAGCTACTATCAAGCAAATAATTCTTGTTCTTCTTGAATGTTTCATTAACAAAACCTAGTAGTAAAAAATAATATAATTGGTGCGTTCCGCGAGTTTGCTACGGCGAGGTGTCGCGTCACGCGTCCCGTTTACGGCGACAAGCGCGACGCGATAACGCGCGCTCGCTATGAACACACGCGTTTACGAGGCGGCTTATATCGCTATACCTGCCTTCATGATATTGTTCCACACAATCTCGATTGAACCGCAGATGACACGGACAAGGAGATACCTAAGAAATACACTAAACATAATGCTCAAAGATAAAATAAATTACACTAATGAATATCGCACTTTTCAGAATTTAACTTACTTAAGAATCGCCCACCCTGAGCTTTTCTTAGCGTTATCTTCGTTAATTTAAAAGCTTTGCTGTTATCGGCGAAGCAATCGCTACCACTGTCTAGTTCTTTGGCCTCATTTTGACCTCCCTCCGGTATGCAGTAGCTTATCTCTTTAACAAAACTCTTTAATTATCTCTTGGGACAAATGTTTAAACGTATGTCATGTAAGTTAACAATTTTAGTAGGAGTACTATCACGGTGAATTTTGTAGCTCGATGATGCGAATATATTATTATTTTAGCGTGGATTTAAAGTTCGCCGATAACGCTACAGTTAACATGGCTACCTACAGGGTGCATTTAATAAAACAGTTAAAACCGACGAGTCAAAAAGAAGAAGATTGGCTATACAGAACATATTATCATTGTGACAATCCCGTGCATATTAAGGTGTCAACTTTGTCTCAGATAAGATTGCTCGCAGTACATGTATGTACGCGACATACAGCGCGCGGAGGCGGCGGAGTCTCGTGCTATTGTTTCGTATAAGCAGCGTCACTTGCAAGCTGTAATTTTTCCAGACTAGCTCCAATTCTGTCCCGTAACACGCCAACACACAGAAGGTCTGCTAAATTAATACAACTACCATTCATTTAAACTGTTCTTTAATTGTATCGAAACTATTACTTTAATGAGGGCTACCGTTATAGTCACCAGTTGGCGCCACAACTGTTCTTGAATTTACTTATATTTCCTAAACTGAAAAATCCTTATAAAACGCTTAAAAGAAAAATAACACAAACAATCCCGTATTTAATATTTATTTTTAGAACGTAGATAATCGACCATATTTTGCACGTAAAACATTATTGAGCCACTGTACTCTACCTAAAATTTTGTGTCAACGAGTTTTATTATACAAAGTCACGAGGTTCGCCGGCAAATCCTCCCAAGCTTAACAGCCTCGTCTCCTCCAGGTATCTTCGCGATCAGGTTGTTGCGCGGAGTGGTGCTTCTGCGCGTCGCGCTCAGTGGTTATGGTCTGGGGATTCCCTCGCGCCGCAAATTGGCCGCACACGTTCTAAGCGTCCTTGACTCGACTTCACTTGATATTCTCACAGAATACGAACAAACTAACTTAGCTACGTAATATGATTTGGTTGTGTTCAGTATTTTAAATGATACAATATTGTATTATCGCGGATAGAGGGACATTATTATGTTATAGGCGAATCGGAGAAGATTGCTTGTCAATATATCTAAACATGTGGATATTTAACGGCTGGATATTGATTTACTATGATGTACATATTTGGTTTATACACCTACCAAGTGAGCGACGCACGTCTGCTGGCTATAGAAATGCTATATTTGTCAGGTCCGACTAGGTCCGCGTGGGGAGATGAATAACTCGCATAATTTACCATTTTTTGCACTCATTTGCAAGTCAATGTGGAATAATTTGTTGAATGTATTTTGCTTAAACATGTCTTCATATTCATGTACCAACAAATTTTATTTTTCACGAGTTTTTAATTTTAGCTACTTTTTATCTTGTCGTGTTTTTTAAACACAGATTTTTTTATCTTTTGCCAGTAGAATTAGTTGTTCACAATTTATGTTGTCTGTAGCAAAGCAACATAATACACTCGGCCTAAAGAAATCCAGTGCCAAGTACCATAAACGGAAAGCCTCGCAATATATTGCGTCGCTATGTGTTAGTATTAAGTTTGGGTAAAAAATATTTGTTTTTTTGTTGTGAAGTAAGTTTGCATGTAAACTAAGGCGCAGTAGAGATCGCGCGCGGAGCTCGCGGCGGGGGATCAGAACTTACTTCATGTTTGTTCTCAAAGAATAACTTGGTTGTAGCCGCGACGCTGCGTCTTAACACTCGGGTAAACAAAGCGAGCCTGCGCTCTCCAGATACAACTAATTTTATGCACGTTTTCTTCCGGCTGCAATAACAGTGGCGACTAACACGGCACCGACTTATCGTAGCAACTGATAATATAAATGATAGTTTTCTCAAATAAAAAAAAAATAATAATACCTAAAGTTGCTGGTATATTTGTGTAGGTTATTATTTTTGCAGTATGTATTGTGTTTGTATAACAATTTCATGCCAAGCCACCAGAAAATTAACACGATTTAGTGTCGTGCAGTACAATCTTAGTTTCCCAGGAAGCATCATCAACGTGTATCGATCGCTAAAGCAAGGATTTAAACATCCGCGGCCCACGCCTCTCTCATGTGAAATAAACCTCGTAAAATACTGAAGACAATGGCACATTAGCGCTGCGGAGATTACGAGACCCGGAACATGTCCCACTTGGTACGTAACAGTACAGCGGGACACTGCCGCGCTACTGAAACAAATGTAAAATTATCTAGATTAAAATCTCATTAAATTTATAATGGAAATAAATCGGAAGGGACATGTGCAAACAACTGAGGATGTCACACGTTTTAATCGTGTCTCCCGAATCAGAACACATACGCAAGTAGGTACCTACTCTGTGTAGTGTGTACTTCAGATTAGTGCTGATATCGGTTAGGTTGTGTATGATGTATGTATGTCGTGTAGACAAAGGACGAAATGCTTTAACATACAACTTACATTACGTAAGTTTGGTTATTAGTATCATGTCTGCGGATGTCGTTGAAGCTATATTAACAAATCGTAAAACTGTAAGATAAGATCGAACCGAACACCTACGTAATGCCGGTTGGTTCGTAACACAAAGCTCTCTGCGCTGACAAATAAGCTAAGTAAAAACTTTTCTCCCGAGACGTTGTTAAGTGACAGGCAAATTGGGGCGCAATTTGTAGGCGGCCCGTAATGAGAGCATAACAATAAAGACATCGACATCCCCGCCTCACGGTTCCTACAGGGCTACAGGGCTTACGGATTTACACGTATTATTTATAACGCCAAAATATTCTTGCTTATTAAGAAGAGATGTAGAAGACCAAATTATTCCATGTCATCTTAATATCAATGTCATTTTAGTGTTTCTATAATACTTTTTGTTTATACGATGCCAGAGCGTTAGAATTTTCAGTTAGCCTAATTTTAAAATAAAAATAATGCGCGATTTAAGCAGGCTAAGGTTTCGGACTCTATCCGAAATGCGGCGACACAATGATCCTTGTGATAGATAGCTGCACATCTATTAGGTAGTTAACACTATACGACTGCGAGATGATCGCTGTTACGGGAACGAGCACACATCAGCAGGATTGTAGTGGAGCCACAACGGCCCTCGCTCACGAGATGTCGACGGATCGCACACGTCACCGCTAAGCACCACTCGTATGGAACTTGGTCGACGACGCCATTGTACGGTAAGGGTCGAGTGTAAGGAATCAAACACGATGAATGCTGAGAATACACTGGTTTATTAATCTAAAGACATTGGATTATATAGGATTATGATTACATACAAGTACATAGTATAGTGGGGACCTCACACCTCCCCCCTTAGAAAAAGAGAATAATACATTTTGATATAATTCGAATCCATTGAATACAATACAAAATACGAGTACATTATTGATTACAAAAATATGGTTATAGTAGTATAGATACTATTATGTTCATTTACAATAATACAATTTAGTGCGATTTTTATGGATAACGTCGATTTTGTTGTTCTTTATAATTTCAACATTCGGTGTTATGTCTCTGACAACCACATATGGTCCAGAATATAAGCTATCTAATTTACCACCTACCTCATTTTTAATTAAAACTAAATCATTAGGGTTATACGTTACAGGTCGCTTATTTTTATCGTATTTTTGTTTTCTATGTAATTTACCGTTAAGCAAATTGTCTCTAGCCTCTCTTTGTGTCAATTGAAGACGATATTTCAATTGCATTGGGTAATTATCGTAGTTATATAGTGGCTCGACATTATTAGTTAAATTACTAGGGAGAGAACATTTCTTCCCAAACACCAATTCATATGGTGTGAATTTAGTTTCACTGTGAACCGATGTATTAAATGAAAAACACCAATATGGTAACCATTTGCTCCAACTTTCGGTATGGTTATCACATTGTATACGAAGAAATGAAACTAGATGTTTGTGTGAGTTCTCTAGGGCACCTAGAGATTGATGGTGATATGCCGTTGAGTTTATTTTATTAATGTGTAAAAGTTTACATACCTCTTTCATTGTTTGGGACATAAATTCCGTTCCTCTGTCAGTCGCAATGGCCTGGGGGATCCCATACCGCAAAATGAAATTATTAACGAAGCATTCAGCTACTTCAACTGTGCTCTTGGAAGTCAGTGGATAGGCTTCAACAAATTTAGAAAGCTCGCACTGAAGCGTTAATATATAGGAGTAATTGTTGTTATCTCGATCTAAGGGCCCGACGAGATCTAAATAGATTTTCTCAAATGCGTAATTGGCTGTTGATGTTATAACCATGGGTTCCTTTATCGGTAAAGAATGTTTATTTCTCTGACACTTATCGCAACGTTGCACAAATTGTGCGACATCTTTTCCCAAACAAGACCAAAAATAATATTTCTTTATATTGTTCAACATACGTCTCATGCCCGCGTGGCCACTTGTGGGTAAGAGATGAAAGTCGTTCAATATAACCTTTTGGTCGTCTCTATTATCTATCCTAGTTACGTTTTTTAATATGTATAACCGCGGTATAGTTCTGCTAGTATAATGTTTTATCTCTTGTAATAATTTCCGTACAAAAATATCGTTTGTCTTAGTAACAATAAAATACAGTTCGCTAATACTTATTTGTTTACAAAACATATCAAGTTCTCTCACAAATTCGGCTGGCGTAATCTGTGATGGAGAATTCTTATATTTAATATAAATGGTATTTTTATCAAGAATAAAGCAAAATGTAGCGCTTTCGTAATTAATATTCTTTAACTTTCTCATGCGATCTAACTTTTCCTTTTCAATAAACACTAGCTCTGTCGAATCCTTTGGTGTGATATGCGTCTCTACAACTTTTGTTTGATCAGGCCAATCGTAATTGGAGCCGTTATCTACTAAAGATTGCGTAGGTGGCGTTTGTTTACGTTTTTGCGCCCTTGTCATAATACTCAATATGTTGTCATTCATTTCTTTTAAATCTTTTATGCTTATATTGATGCGAGACAACGCATCTGCTGCTGCATTGTCCGTACCTTTAATATACTCTACATTAAAATTATATTCTTCTAATAGAAGCCTAAACTTCATTAACCTGCTCGAAGGATCTTTCATAGAAAATAAATAGACTAGCGGCCTATGATCCGTCTGAATTTTAAATGGTCTACCATATAAATATGGACGAAAATGTTTTATAGCCCACACAATTGCCAATAACTCTTTTTCAATTATTGGATAATTTTTCTCCGCCTTATTCAAGCTTCTGCTAGCAAAGGCTATTGGTTTAAGGTCACTATTACATAAAACTGCGCCTATAGCATAATTTGACGCATCTGTTTGTATAATAAACTGATTTTGCTCCGAAAAGTCTGGATACTGCAAAACTGGTGGTGAAATAACACTGTCTCTCAGGGTTTCAAAAGCTTTCTGACATGCGCTATCCCAGCTGTAGGGAACATTTTTCTTACATAAATGATTTAGAGGTATAGCTAATTTTGCGAAGTTGGGTACAAATTTTCTATAGTAATTTACAAATGCAATAAATCTTTTTAGTTCGTCAAGGTTTTTCGGTGAAGGATATTTTTTAACTATATCAATTTTTGATGGATCTGGTAAAATTCCATCACCGGAAACCACATGACCTAAATGAAGAATCTGTTTTTTCAAGAAGTCACATTTTTCCGGGTTTAGTTTAAGGTTAACTTTACGCAATCGTTCAAAGATATCCTGTAAGTTTTTATTATGCATTTCCAAGCTTTTTCCAAATATAATTAAATCATCCAGATATATGAAACATTTTTCATAAGTAAGCCCTGCTAATGCCATGTTCATCATGCGCGAGAACGAGCCTGGGCTTGTCTTCAAGCCCATAGGCATTCGCACCATTTGGTACTGTCCGGAGCAAAATGCAGTATACTTCCTACTATCTTTTTCTAGTTCAACATTATAAAATCCGTTATATAAATCTAGATGTGTGAAATAAATACTACCTGACAAGGCATCTAATATTTCAGTCATATTCGGCAAAGGGTACTTATCGTCTTCAATCAAATTATTTAACTTCCGGTAATCAATAACTAATCTAAATTTCTTTTGACCAGAACTATCCATCTTTTTGGGTACTAATAGTAAGGGACTCGACCAACAGCTATTACATTTTTCTATAATATTATCATCTAATAATTTATTAATTTGTACGTCAATTTCCTTTTGTTGTGAGTAAGGTAACCGGTATGGTTTTGTAAAGACAGGATTGGCATTAGACTTTAATGTAATTGTGTGTTTGTAAATATCGGTGGTAGACAGCTTGTCGCCGGGTAAATAAAAAATATCTGCATATTTAGCACACAAATTCTCAATTGAAGTTTGTTCTTCTTCATTTAAATGTTTTAAATTTAGTTGTGAAAATAATCGCTTAACCCGGTCAGCGTTTTTATCTGTGGCGTTAAATGAACAAATCGAGTAATCACTCAATTTATGAATGGTTGGCTCGATATTCTTTAAAGTTACAGTATTATCCGTCGTGTTTAAAATCCTAACCGGTATGAGTCCATTGCAGGGAGTGGCTAATGAATTTGCTAAGAAAACACCTTCCTCTAATTCTTTGGAACAAATCACACATTGTTCACTAAGATCTGTTTTTATGTAGTGTATTTGTTCACATCTGGCTGATATTTCATACCTACTTTCATTCTCGCACACAAAAGGCAAAGTATATTTAGTACTCGTACTTGTCCATAAAGCTAAACTATTGTTTTTAAAGTCAATGACTGCGTTATGTTTATTTAAAAAGTCTTGTCCTATAATTCCATGTGCCTTACAAGGCAACGTATCAAATAAATAAAACTTGTGACTAAAGAAATGATTATGGCTTTGTAACTGTAAATATGCATATCCCATTGCTTGGACTTTGCCTCCTATGCCATTTATGATAATCTTCTCGTTATAAATAGGGAGATTCTGTTCGAGCGCATATTTATATTTTAAGGCCGAAATAGTAGCGCCGGTGTCGAGTAACCAATAATATGATACGTTATTTACGAATAATTTAATCCAACAACTATTACTGTTAGATGCACAAATAAAATTATTATCGTTATTCACGAAAAAACTTGTTTTCAGTAATGCAATTTACAGGTTCATCGTTATCTGACTGTTCGGTATCCGCGACACGCATACGTTCATTGCTTATCCACTGATTTCCGCGTCCGTTATGATAATTATTGTACCTACCTCTTGGTTGCCAAGTTCTTCGCATGGACGTGCCTTGTGGAGGGAACGACTGACCTCTGTATGCTTGACCTCGAGTATTTGGGGTGCGATAAGCCTGATTTGAAAAAACTCGAGTGTATCCGCCTCTTATCCCACGATGATTTTGACCTCTTCTAGAAAACAATTGTGGCTCAGAATTATTTTGGTACATACCCATGACATCACCGGACGTAGAAGGTTCCTCAGTTTCTTCCTCCTTGGCAGCCTGTATAGCGTCCTTGAGGGATTTGTAGTTCCTGGCTGCAATAACCGTACTGAGCCTACGGTTTCGCAATCCATCTGCGAACTTTTTGATGGCAAATTTTTCATTAACATTCTTCAAGAGATTAAAACTCTCCGAGTTGCCCTCAGATTGCGAAATCGTAAGCTCCACCAACATCTCTGATACTTTTTTTCCATAGTCTTCGATTTTTAAATCATTTTGTCTAATCCGATGCAATTTATCTTGGATAGAAGCGGCTGATTTTTGAGGTAAAAGCTCTTTACGCATATCTTTGATTAAATCGTCAACATTTAAATAATTTGAATTTAACTTTAACTTGGCACTTTGAGACAATCTACTTTTAATTACAAATCTAATCAACTCATTTTTACAATCATTATTTTTTAAGACAGATGAGTAATATTCTATGTTATCTATCAGAGTTTTTGTATTCGATTCCTCGTCAGTCATCTGTGGTAACAAAGACAACGCGGTTTTTAAATTAAATGATTCCATTTTTGTACTAATATTTACACCACAATCACCTTCGGAACAAAGTTGCTCTATTTCAGAATACAATTTTTGAATATTCGGAGAAAGCTTGTTCACTAATTCGGCGTCAGCGGAACTCACCTTTCCTTCCGTTATATCTATAGATAACGTGTGTATTAAAGATTCGTACTTATTATAGAGATTGCTTGCTTCTTTCAACTTCTGAATTAAAATGTTCCCCTGGCGCCTATTAGGACCAATCTTAATTAAATATTGTCTTACAGCTTTCAAGCTTTTATACAAATCTTCTAATGTTTGAGACATAACTTACCAGAGTTCACGGAATGCGTCATGTTTTGGTATCACACTGTTACACACATATTAAATATTTATTTCGAGTATTAGGTTACGTTAATATTAATAAAAAAAACTACTTATTTTTTTTATTATATTTGACATACAGTCATTATACAAAGTCAAAAGTTTTCATCACTTTTCTTTACACGATCCTATAACGCCTTTGTTACGCACGAACGAAATAACTTTAATGTTCTATATCTACGTCTGTTTTAAGTATGTTTACGCGCACAGCTATTTTTATTATTTCTCACAGAAAACACTTAGCACTTTTTGTATAAAACCGCACTAGTTTGTATTATTTTATTTATTTTTGATGTCGCCCTCGTCGCTGGTTAAACATCACGTTACACGATGCCGTCGCTCTTCCGCTCACTTGGACGATCACGTCGAAAAATTGACCGACGTATATTACTTCTACTAATTTCTTGCTGCGTCCAGCGCCTATGGCATTTCTTGTACATGCGGTACACGAGAAAAATCAATCCAAGGCCTATAATTAAGGCGATAATGGTTAGAATGATATTAGTCGTATTCAAGTGGAGTCGTAACTCGTCTACAGTGGCCTGATTGGAGCCCGCAGCATTTTGCGCAATTATTACTTCTTCACGTGATTGAGTTTTTCCCATTTTGTAGCACAATACTTTCTTATATGACAAAACGTGTTATTCACAATAAAATAGTTAAGTTTCTGCATCTTTTACAAAGTTCGGTAGTCACTGTATTAATGTTTTTGAATACCATGCCAAATATGGTTTTGCTCCGTCGAGCTCTACGCGGTATCAATTACGCATGGCAGGGTCGCCATGTACGGTAAGGGTCGAGTGTAAGGAATCAAACACGATGAATGCTGAGAATACACTGGTTTATTAATCTAAAGACATTGGATTATATAGGATTATGATTACATACAAGTACATAGTATAGTGGGGACCTCACACCATCCATGTACATCTGTTATACGTACAATGTTATGTATATTTGTAGACTGCAGAAATGAGAGATAGATAGATGCAGCAGAAATGCAAGAAGGCCGCACATTACTAGTCAAACTTCAAAGTGTTACCACTCAAATAAAAATACCATTACTCATGACAGTACCTTGTTCTTTCTCTCTAAGTAGTAATGTCCATTTTCTTAATTCGTTGTTACCACTGCGTGTGGTTGCTGTATCCGAAGTTCTTACTAATAAATTGCTCAAGTCTATATCTAGTAGTGTTGGCATATATAAGTTTAGTTTGATCGTGTTTCGAACATGACCTTGCAGTTTGTATATTGTCAAATAAGATGGGACCCTGTAGGTACTGATACAGCCATACACAGCTATATTGCGAACTGTTACACGCTATCTCAGGCTTGTAAGGCAGAGTTTGATTAGACAAAGGCTTCGATTGGTAATGAAAGTCGCGTCTTCGCTCATCACATCGTTACATAGCCGAGAATGAATATTTGTTTATTCTAATAAGTGAAAACGATAATAACGTAGCTTTCATAAAAAAAAATTAAAAGAGTTCAATTCAAAACTCATTTATTCAAACTGGGCTACAAAGTGGCACTATTAAAAACTGACACTATTGAAGGTTAATAGAAAATATTAAAGTCCGACGTAGGTCGAATAATTTCCGGGAAAGAATAATAACTGTTATAAGATACTTTTTAGACCATTTATATTTAAATAGACTTCATACTTTACTGCGTCTAAATGTACTTTACTTCTAATGTGGGCTATTTGAAGTAAAGTCTATTTAGAATGAAGGTTTCCGGAGCACGCGCCTTGCGGGCCACACGGGACGTGCACCGCGCGGCAACCGCACGCAGCGCACGTCGTCAATGCGGCGCATTCATACCGAGCTCGTTAAGTGTCCTCGACGTCAGGCGGCCGCGCACAGAAGGCTCACTAAGACACGATTCGCTACTTCAAATCAAATCAAAATCAAATCAAATCATTTATTTTTGTAACTAGGATAAAAAATCATCACTTTTACAAGTCACATAAAACATTTTTTTTGAACTCGCTGGATTCGACATTTCCTAACTGGCTACCCTAAGAAGAAATGTCGAAACAAACTCAGGTGTCAGCCTCTTTTAAAGTCCAGATATTCAACATTAACAATAGTCAAAGTAAATCAAACTGACGTAGTATCTCATAGCTTTGTTCGTAGCGTATTATCGTCACTTTACAAGGCAAACGGATGTCGGCCTGTGTCTGCTTGTGTGAGGCAGTTCAGTCCAAGTCAATTATCAAGCAGCCTTTAGTCCAGTTCTTCGTTTTAATGTTATTAGACTTATTTGCTAACATCGCTGTTTCGTATAACTTATATGTTAGAATTGTGTTTCACTTCATATGTTTTATTTTATTACGTAGTGAGAGTTGTTTTTCTGTAATTGCCTCCGTCACGTCTCCGGCTCCGTTTGCTGGCCCCGAGTGGAATTAAAAGATGAGTCCTGTTCGCTAGTAAGTGTGTCGAGAGGCTCGTCCGCGGCGCAGGCGCCACTCGTGACTTCTTTGATTAAAACTTATGCAAATCGTAAGAGCCGAGTCAAGAGACTTCGGCAACTTACCAAACGATAGTTGAGGAGCGGCGGCGGCGCGAGCCACGAGCGGGGGCGGGCCGAGCGGTGAGAACTGCTGCGAACTGGTTGGGTACTGTGATGTTCAAGTGAAAAGAAATTGTTAATTGTGGCTATCAACTGCTTTTGAACTACCAGTATGTGTTGGCTAGATAAATATATATTTGTATAAACATGTGCAATATTATGTACATGTTATTACTACATATATATATAAATATAGATGAAAACAAAAATGTTATACGATTCCACATTATTATTTAGAAGCGACATTACTATTATGATACGAAGAAATTTAATATTTCCCACTAATTTTGAAATTTACGTAACTTGGTCGTCTCATTAAGTACCTGTGGGAGTGTGGAACAACAAATCCATCAAACTTTAAATGAGTTATTACGTTTATCACAAACAAATCCATTAGGATTGAGTGGCTGTAAACAAAGTTAACACACCGATGTAATTTGACGGATCCGATGAAATGCGTACTTACTAACGGTAACGGTTTAACTTGATGACAATATAAATCGTCGTGAACATTTAGTTGCGCGAGCCCCGCAAGGAGTTTCGGGAATGTCCATGTTTCGTTACTTTCGATAAAAGACATATTCCCTGCTAACAGCAAAGAAAAATATCCTAATTTCAATACAAAATCTTATTTTTCATATCTTAGACTCAGCTGCTATAATGTCAAAGCTTGCGACCTTGACAAACATAAGATGTTATATCACAAATGATGTTTTTTTTTCATCCGACGCAAGATTTATAAGCATTTCCATAAACTTTTAATTTCAAAATAGGTAAAGACGGGGTTGTTTAAAATGCGCTTCTCAAAAGACATTAATTAACAAAAACAATAAAATCAACATTTAGGTACTCTTTCCAAAAAGTATGTCTTACGCATTCCGCATGACGAGGCTAGTCTGCGTGTGTCGTGCTGCGCGCCTAACGTAATTACATAAATACACGAAATAATTAGGTTATGTTGCCGAAGACCTAATTATGCGCTTCTTATGTTCTGCTCAAATATTGAAACACCCGTCGGCGAGTAAACACAAAATATTTATAATTTTAGCTATTAGTAAATTATGCATTTTAACGGGAGTAATTTTAGTGGGTTTTATTATTAGGCTAGTCAAAGAGTTTATAAACTTATAGAGTATTTTCTAAAGTATTCGAATATTTAAAAAAAGTGTTTTCTTGACAGTAAGGTAGGTATCTAAAACTGGTTTTTATAATTTTTGGATGGCAGTGAACAGTTTTGGTAATCTCTTCTTTGTACATAAGAATTGTAAAGGTTGCCATGAATGCCCAGTTTAAGCATCATTCAGCCTTAGTTCCAGTCAGGTTATCGCGATGGTTGCATTCAGCCTGCGTGTACTTCCGCCCGCTGCCGCCTGTGTATCGCGCCGGACAGTTGGCGGCAGTCCGTGGTGCTAACTATTTGTGCGGATTTTAATTAAGTTTGCGCGGTTTGAGTGACATTCGCCGCCGCGCCTCACGCCGCACCGCACGCCTGCTGCCACTTGCGAGCACGTCGCCGACGTTTCATTAAGGTGTCCTAAAAATATACTTATACATTATTCACAAATAGTTGCATAATCGCCCGTAGTGCTGTAGCGACAGTAGTGTTAGGTATCAATCCTATTTTTAATCCTGTTCAAAGAAACAAACTGCTTTGTACGTGTAGTATATTGAAACATTTTATTAACTAGGTACGTATTTTTTAGTTTCAACGTACCGAGCTTCGTTTGTGTTTTCAGCACAAATATTAAAACTACAAGCAAATATTAGTGGTATACGTTTAGGATCCTGTTCACTGAACAAACGCAATATACTCACCTCCCGCAGGACTACACACGATATATTGTAAATTATGAACTGCACACAAATAAATAATGAAACCATTCGACATTACAATTAATGCGCGAATGTCGATGATATAAATATTCTAACATTTGTTAATATCGTAACTAATACATTGTATGAATACTAACAGTGGCTGCGATAATCACGTGAAATAACGTTTAAAACTAAATAGGTATTGTTTAATGTATTTAATTACGTAACAACTGTTTAGTTTTAGATTAATGGAATGTGTGCGACCAAACAAACACGGGCCACTTTTGTCAATAACCTGCCCACTGCACTGATTGTACACAATAACATAATACTACGCAATGTTATAGTTATGTACAAGTCTCTCACTACGACAACAGTCTAAAAGTACATTTAAAAATAAATGTAATAAGTATTTTATCTCATAAGTAATGTTTTTAAAAAGCGAATTTATTTATGCCCAGGGGAAATATAGGCGCGAAGATCTATTTAACTTAGAGTCAAGATATCATACGACAAGATTATTAACCGCATGACTTTAGCATCGCAATAAGGTGAAGGTCGTCTTAGAAAGTGACCCCGCGGTCAATACGTAAGATGTGTGCACAAACAAATGTTGCAGAAGATCCGGTCACTATCGCACTAAGGTTTTGTTAGAACGGACTTCAGGGTATTTTTTTTAGATCGATATGTACCTTTATAAAAAAAAAACTGTAAGTTTTTATAAAGTTACCTATCGATTTTCATTAAAGATTAGTTAAGAAATTGAAATAACTTCTCACATTTTCGACTAATACTTTAAGAACTAATTTAGTGATTTATCATTGGCGTGGTTTGCTGATAATTATTTACACGTTGTTCGGAAGTTGTTCGTCGAAAATACTAAACTTTGAGTTTGACGAGCCTACAGAATAACCAAATAGCCTCATGAAAAGCGTATACTTAATAAACCAATATTCGAGCTGATGCTGTGTTCATAGTAAGAAGACCTTCTGTATCGCTCTACCGCGTCACGCGTCTGTGGCGGCGCCGGCAGAAGCACATTAATCACTTAGTGATCGGGTCACCTTCTGTAACCGAGTTAGCGTGGCGCCCCCGCCCACAGCCCGGTGACAGAACAGACCTGCTGCTAATTGTATCACCTCGTTAACCAAGCTAACTTTATTTACAGTTTGTCAGACTTCACGAGTTCCGTAACACCCGTAACTATTGCTCACTGGGGTTGATTTGCTTCGGGGTTCCTGTGATTGACGAATTTAATAAGAAAATGTATGTGTTTTTCGCACCTGATGTTCTTTTTAGCTGCCTGTTTAGAAGTGATGAGACGTGTTTTCGGTATAGGTTGGGCCACAAAACTTTGTAAATTAAATTGTAAGTAGGGGATATTATGCTTAGGTGCTTAATTATTGTGTTGATGTCAGTATGTTATAAAATTCTATTTTACAAAGCAGGAAGTAGAATATTATTTAAATATCCTCATTCTTATAAAGTTTTATGCTACCTCTTTAGTGACGCCAGTAAATCCAAAAGCGATAAAGTTTTCAAATAAATCAAAAGTAACGTTGTATCCGAGAATCTCCAGTGTTGTGTTGCAATTTAAAATATTCTCGACGAGGTAATATTATGCTGGTTTCCCGAAACTTGAAGAACTGAGGATCGGGTATATAAGTTCCGCTAAGTACCTGTCCGTGTGCCGCCTGCGCCGGTGCGCCGCCGTGGCCGCCACCGGCTTAAAGTATTTCGTGAGGAACTTACTTCGACCGGTGCCCACCGATATGAACTACTGTATAACCAAACAGTTGGGAACTTTATTATACAACATTTAAATAGGCGTTATATTAGTATAGTTGGTTACTGGCACTTACAATAGAATCTTAGAATTACATTTTGTAATGGTCAAGTTACTTAGTCTCGGGTCATTATGACAAGATGGCGTTACCAGTTTCAAATCAAATAGAATATCACTTGAGAATGTTGTGAAAGTGAGGGTAGCAAAAAATAAAAAGGCGGCAGTGCATTACAAAAACAGTGAACAAAGGACAGTCGTGTATTTGTGCTCCGCAATTATTGGCGATCTCGTAAAATTATCGAGTGTTACATTTGTAAGTGATGTATACGGTATTTGGTAATTAGTATCTCGTGCAAATGATTATCACTGTTAAAGTGAATATTGTGTGCGAGTACGGCGGGTCACGGGGTAAGTGTTTGCGTCTAAGTTAAACTTTAAATGATCAGGGAGGTTTTCGCAAGCATTGATTGTTATTATATTTTTTTCTCAGCTTGCAGAATCGCCCTTACATTGCGGTAAATAAAAGGGACTTAATAGCTCGGTGACGCTGTTGAACGCCTCAGAAATATGTTCTGCACATTCGCCATAGTTCGCCATAACCTTATCAGGCTACTATTATACTGGCTTAGGTCTCAACCACCACCGTAAAGGTCTCGAGAACCTTTTTTTGAGACCTAAATTATTTACTTGTCACCTACTTAACTTTTATGTGTACATATGTTAATGTGTATTTTATATTTAAAATCTTAATGGTTTGTGGTCACCCTCACGTCAATTATTGGGAAATATTGTGACGAAGGGTTGAGTTGTTGATTGTATACACCATATGTGACACGTCTTTATTTAAATTAAATTCCGTTCGAACCCACCTAATACAATTTCTTTTAGTTAAAGGCATCTGGATGTTTAATTAAAAAAACTGGATGAAAGTGGTTGTAAAAAAAATGGACCGAGTTAAAACGCCGAATATGCCGAGAACCAAGTAAAAAACGAGTACATACTTACATACTTGGCGCATCTCTAAACACAACACACCCTTTTCTGCCCGTTCAGGGAATACAGCCACTCTTCATGTGTGTGTATGTCAGTCTGTGTAATGAGATAGTGGGTGGAATGCAACCTCCACATGTAAGTCGAGTTCTATGCAAGTCAACAACGTCATGAATATGAATTTTATGGCATTACACATGTTCGGCTAATATATTCCGTGAGGACGGGATGACGTCACATGTCATATACACAAGCTCGTAATCTGTAACGGGGTTGGCAGGGAGCGGGTGAGCTCAGGTTACTGGGAATCGTGTTCGCGCGGATGATTTTGTTCGAGATCTGGCTTATAATGTATTGAGCTCTACTTACGAGCTAATTTACTATTCCTGGAAATGATTTGCCACTAACTAGTAAATCGGATTACTTAAGCTGTTTGACAAATGTTGTACTGAGAGACTCTCGGTGTTCTGTGTATATCTAATCTAGACTGTATAATCTAGACCTATATACAAAACTGATTTTTAATGATCTATATATATATAATTAATTCATAATGCACCATTCTTTCGCCATATTTTTCCACATCTACCTAAATAAATATTTTACTAAGTAATATCTTTAGCAATTAATAATCCATTGCTTGTCGGTAGTGCGAGGTATCCAGGAAGCTCGATACATCACTCGTGTTGGTTTAGGACGCTGCTGAAGTTTTTACGTATCGATAGCCCACAGCTGTGCTCCTGCACACTTTCACAAACTATATAGAGCTTGGCTAATTTCACACCTTAAAATATACCTTATCGTATACAGTATAGAGTTTGTTTAACTTTGGCCCATATCTAGCAACAAAGTTGCAGGCCAGATTTATTGTGAGACGTGTGTAGATAGTTTGATTCATATCTTGCGATATTGTCTTATCGTTACGTTAATCTCCTGTTGGTCAATATTATTAAAGCTATATTCTATCTTTGATACATTATATGGCATGATTGTGGTTTCATTTTGTGATTCGTTGCGATGTAATTATTAGGTTAGTTTGAAACTGCAATCTAACAGCCAGACCGCCAAGAGGTATTTAAACAGTTGTTTGTTACAATGCTAAAAAAAGCCTAAAATTAACTTACCATTTCTGACATTTAACAATGAGACTTAGTTAATATTAAACTGGTAAATCGTAGTTTTTCAGGTGTATCGGGCTTTTTGTTTCGGAACAGCAACAAATATACATTGTATAAACGTATTTATATTATTATATTTATATTATTTTACGCACAATAAAAAACCATACCCCTAAAGTTTCATCGCGTTCCTCTAAATTTCCGATATGGTTTCCTAAGTCCCTTATACATACTTTTAGAAATAAAAATAGAGCCTGGATAAAATGGAAGGTGTACGGCAATATTTCAGACTATGAACAATTTTCTTTTTTAAGACATCGATTTGATAAGGAGTGTAGAGATAGTTACCGTAAATACATACAATCTGTCGAAGAAAATATTAATAAAAATGTTAAATTTCTATGGAGTTATATTTCGAATCGCAGAAATACAGCCGGCATACCATCCACGATGTCTTACAATGGACATAGCTCAAACGATCCCACTGAGATTTGCAATTTATTCTCAAACTACTTTCATTCAGTTTACGAACATTCCACATTTGATCAAAATACCTGGTTACCGCCACAATCATATAATGAAAATTCCATTCTTATTAATAGTTTACATTTTACTTTTGATAAAATTTTAAAATGTCTAAAATCGCTAGATACTACTAAAGGTCCTGGGCCAGATGGAATACCAGCGTATTATTTAAAAAAAACCGCTGACGCTATATGTTTACCCTTACAAATAATTTTCAACAAATGTAATACAGAAGGTTCATTCCCAGAGATTTGGAAATGTGCCAACATAACGCCTGTACATAAGTCTGGGTCTAAGCATGTTATAGAAAACTATCGGCCTATCTCTATTTTGTCTACCTTGCCTAAGCTTTTCGAGAGACTTGTACATGACGAGATCTATCCTATACTACATAATATTATATTAAAACAACAACACGGTTTTGTCAAAAAAAGGTCTACTGCCACAAATTTAATGGTTTTCAGTGACTTCTTATTTAATAGCATGGATAATCAACTACAAGTAGATGCTGTATATACAGACTTCCGGAAAGCTTTTGACAAGGTGGACCATGAGTTGCTGTTATCAAAACTTGCTTTTAACGGAATACGTGGGGATTTGCTTCGCTGGTTCACTTCGTATGTAACAAATAGGACGCAAAGGGTTGTCATAAAAGGCTTTGAATCTGCTAATATCCATGTTACTTCCGGTGTACCCCAAGGCTCCATATTAGGTCCTCTTTTATTCATTTTATTCATAAATGACGTTGACAGGTGTTTTAAACACTCATATTTTTTACTTTATGCCGATGATCTAAAAATTTATAGAAAAATTGAAAATATTAATGACTGTTACTTATTACAGGACGATTTAAACAGATTTACAGCCTATTGCGATATTAATAAGATTCAATTGAGTACTGAAAAATGTTCTTTTATAACATTTACTAAAAAGAAAAATACTATTTCCTACAGATTTAATTTAAATAACAGCGATTTGCAAAAAGTTAATTCAGTAAAGGACCTTGGAGTACTACTGGATAGTTCACTGCATCTTGACACCCATATTGATAAAATTATAAATAATGCTTTCCGTATGTACGGGTTTGTGATGCGATCTACGACCGAATTTAAAAGCACGCGAACATACATTTATCTTTACAAGTCTTTAGTTAGATCTCAGTTGGAGTATTGTGCAATGATATGGAACCCCTATTATAAAAAATATGTTGATAATCTGGAGAATGTACAAAGAAAATTTCTTAGAACCACACATTACCGTTGTCATCATAGAACTGACTCTTACGACAATTTACTAAAATATTATAAACTTGTTACCCTAAAAGCTAGGCGCACATTTTTGGAAACTATGTTTCTTTTTGACTTGTGTAATAACAAATACGATTGCCCTGATTTAACTAACAAGATATGTTACATAGTACCCAGGACTGTTATAAGACGTGAGGTGCGCACCCGCCCACTGTTTGCCCTAACTTCATGCCGCACAAATGCAGGGGTCCGTGCACCCTTGTATCGCCTGGCGCATAATTATAATGTCTACTCCTCAGATTTGGATATATTTTCCTGGCCAGCCAATAAATTTCGTCATTCTCTTTTAGACATTATAATTTGATTTCAGCTGTTTTAAAGTTAAGATGTATTTTTTTATTTTTAAAAACTGTCATTTAAAAAAAAAAAAAATTTATGCTTGAAAATTTTAATACGTACGTGTTTATCTTAGTACATTTATATATAACCTGTGGATAACATAGTGAGTTACGCACTGATTCTATTACTTATCTTCTTCTTAGCGTATCGATCAATGGCATAGTAGCTAGATTTTTGTGGACCAGTACTCAGCCACGCGGACAGCGTTATCTGTGGCGTTGTACAGGTCCTCGCGTGTACAGGTGGTGGGACACGCTGAGCAGCTCAGCAGGTGAGCCATGGTCTGGGGAGAGGTACCACACTCACAGGGCTCGTGTGTGCTGTAACCCCACCGATACATATTTTCTTTACACCGGCCGACTTGGGTCCGGAGTCTATTCATAGATTTCCACGTCAGCCATGGTAAGTTGTTACCGGGGGGTAGTTAGGTAGGTACTTATGAAACTTATATTTAGATAACTATGTTAAGTGTGTAATTGTTTGTTTTCCCTAATAAATAAAATAAAAATAAAAAAAAAATTATCCGCTCTGTTGTTTTTTGCACAGGGGACGTGGAGCGTCCGCAAATGGATATCGAATACATAATTGTCTCGTTTGTCAATCACGCGCTCATTGGACCAATTAGCTTGTTGTCTGCTGTGAGAGCTTTAATATCGAGCTATGGAAAGTATACCCAGATCAAATTAATGCGGCGAGGTTATCTATGTATGTAAGAAGTTGGTTTAAAATGAATCTCTTTTTCCCTTGGTCATCGCATCGCGCGTGAACGGATGGAACAATTTCGATAATTTTTTTCTTTGTGTTAATTATTGTCGGGAGAAAAAAAAAATGTAAGGAATAAAGTAAACGATTTTTATTTACAAGTTAAAATGCATCGTGGATCAATTTACATTCATATTGTTAAAGATTCGAAGTGAAGAATTTACTATAACCTGCATTTACATTAAACTATGTGCGGAATTGTGTTTATATACTTTAAAATTATGAAAATTGACGATGAAAAAGGAAATGGCGATGCTACAATCCTTGATACCTACGTTTTTATCGTCTGACCAACTTGAGTACCTACAGCATATAATGGTGAATACTCTGGTTCACGCGCTGTTCTATTGCCGCACCGCGCCGCGCCGCCTCTTACTAATTATCGCCGGATTACTCCCGTTCCGATAGCGCTCTCCACGGCACCGTTTTATGGAGATACTCAATGGATCGTAAAGTGGATTTCAATCGGATGTACTCATAATGTATTGGAAGTGGCTAATTGTGTTTATTGCTATTAAACATTCACTTACTGATTAGCCTTAATTAGAGTTGGAATGCGGATCGAAGCCTCATTTTATAGCTACGGCGACTAATGAAAATGATAATGGCATATTAGTTATAACGTATGTGCTGTTTGTATCAACGAGTATTTGTCAGAATTAATGCGTAAAGCTACATTGTTCATGAAATGGAGATATCGTGATCAGAAGTTATAACTAAATAACATGTTCATATAAATTAGGTGTGCTTCCTAACGTGTCGCTTATTTGATATCACGTCGGGATACCATGCTGCTGTAAAACCACTTGAGTAGTAGGGTTGTGTGGAGCGGTGGAAGCCACAACTGTCGCCAGCCCATCAGTCGAACTAGTTCGCGACGAGTAGTTCGTGTGTTGTGTGTTATCCACTGAGGACGTGGTATTCCTCTCTTATACGTTTGTAGTGTGATTATCAAATAATGTAACCTATCAATCTAAGTGTTTGCACGTCATTTCGTCAGGACCTTAGTAATGATATCACTGGCTTTTGTTTCATATTTTGTAGGTATTATTTACAATTTTAAATACATACAAACTTAACTATATACACTTAAAACAAAACTAAACTCTTAACTAATAAAAAAATCTAAAAAATTGTGTCAAAAAATTCATCCGCATCGCTGTCGACTGTAGGTTCCATTATAAGTATCATCATCATCATCATTTCAGCCATTAGACGCCCACTGCTGGGCATAGGCCTCCCCCAAAGATCTCCACAAGGATCGGTCCTGCGCTACACGCCTCCAGCCAGTTCCCGCAGCCCGTACAAGGTCATCACTCCACCTTGTAGGAGGCCTGCCCGCGCTGCGTCTTATATTATAAGTATAGGGAATAAAAATCGCTAAGTCATTATTTTATACCAAAATGCAGTAGTTATTTACAATTTTCTTAACAAGACTCTTTCTTTTTATGTGGGCCTTCCACATACCAATTTCTAGCAAAAAGTTTTAGAGTTAAAAGAGAGATTTTCCTCTTCAAGTTTTATGAGCGATCAGCATCTAACTTGTATTAAATCAGCGTCTCCCAGCAAATCTTAGCAAACACTCGTGACATTTCCGAGCGGCGCTTGCAACTGTCCGCCTAACTACTCGCCGCTAAACTTGTTCCGCTCCCACTGAACTAACTCATTCCATCCATACTTCCCAGCTTAGAGCATGAATGTGACCATGTGTGGATAGCTTGTTAAATTTTACTCTTACTGTTTTAGAAGATATTTAGTCTATAAATTATGAAGTGGCTTAGTAAAGTGAGAGAGAATTTTCGGTTACCGACATTAGTTAGTTCAAGTAGTTAAAGCGGTTAAAATTTAAACATTTTCCATATCAAGTTAGATCCGCACTCTACAACTTCTCCATACGTGATGGCTGTTGGCAAAGTTTCCACTCGGTCGAACTTAGTTCACACAACTTTATGAATTCCTAATCTTAATGTTTTGCTTATGTTAAATAATTTCCGTGGTATTGACGAGGCTAGATGTTGCTGATCCTGGCTAACTGAAGTCACTTCGAGCACAAGTTTAGGGACGCGGCGGACAAATTACGTGAAACTTGTGCTAATGTTTTAAGATAACAGCGCTCGACTGATGTCAGCCATCAGCGATGTCTCACGTCGTAGTTACTCGTGATTGGCTATCTGGGTGATAGTTTAGATGATCATGACGCGATTAAACACCAGACAAACTAATGACTTACAACCTTATTTGTGGTGCGAACTCTATTCTTGGAGTGGATTTAGATATTAATTTTATACTTTAACAAATAATTTTATTTAGGTTTCTATGAACGGTAGTACGCTAAGACTTGCTCCCTATTACAAAGTGACGTCACAGGCTTAACGTATAGGGCTGTCGTAATGTAATACATTATGCAGACACCGTAATCAACCACACGTTACGAACTGCGGTCGACCTGCAATCTGTGTGTCTTAGCGGCCATTATCCAGGTGTTATACTGCAACACACTATGTAGGTAGGTATATGTTATTGGTATAATGACGAGCGAACGCGAGCCAAATGTGCCAGTTATGTCCATATCCGATGTCCGCAGGCGGCGCGCTTGGCACACTGTCGGGCACACATGTACTACACACGCTACTCATATTTTACATATAGGTACAGATAATAACCCTTTTTTTTTTTACAATATTTTAGATATGTAAGCTTATCCCCGCTCGGGCCGGTCGGTCGAATTTAGTCGTAATCGGGCCTCCCGATTGTATCTCGTGAGTAAAGCCGTTTGGTGTTATTTATTAGTTAATATGCTTTACAAAACTTATCAAATATACTAAAAGGTATTATCCTAACCAAAATAGGTGAAATTTACAAAATCTATTAGGTACATGATTGCTAGTAAACAATACTTCCAAAAAACGTTTAATTTAATAACAATAACCAGGTTAACTAAAAACAATGAAAATACACACTAAAAATAATAAAGAGCACAAGTGTTTCTGGTTGTAAAGTAAACAAAGTCACTGGGACTTTGTTTACTTTACAACCATAAACTAATATTACCGTAAACTGCTCTAATATTGCCTGAAAAGCAAACGAATCCAAAAATTACAAACTGACATAATCATAAATTAGAAAAGTTTCATTAAAATATACAGCGACCGGACTATTACTAACAAAGTTTACATTTATTAGTATAAAACTAGGGTCGCAGTAACTTTAATTGCTGTTGGGCAAACTTTACCATTTAGTTTCGTTCATACGATGAGTGCCATCTAGCGGACTTTTCCGGCGTTAAAACCGGAGCGGTGAGCGTCACGTAGTACGCGGTAAAAAGCGCAGAGCTTTGCGAACCCTTTGTTCGTTTCTTCACCCCTCAACAGATGGCGTTACCAGTATTCTTTTGTTAAATCTTACGTTTCAGTTTAATTAGGACTTGTAGCTGTCGTGAACGTTAATATTTCATGCAGCTTTTATGTTTTAATAACATTGCCTCATTTATTGCTCCACTCAGGTGAATTGTCAGTAAAGCTATACATACGTTCAATCATCACCTATTTAGATCCACTGAGAAGTACCTATTTTAACAAATGGATAATATCGGAATAATACTAAGAAGTTTACTATCGCATTGTGAAATGTAGCAAAAAAGAGAGAAACAGGCGTCTCTCCGTTAAAGAAATTGCATTATTATTTATTTTTTGAATTGACATAGACTACATATACTGTCCCTTTGCACATAGTTTCTTTATTCTACCTACTCAATGCGTTAAAATATTCAAAGTTTTAAATACATAATATTTATCGTATATTTTGGAAATTGACTTCGCGCTATACAATAACGTCTCCATCGCCTGCATCACGTATAAATTGTGTCGTGTCGCTCTCGTATCGTGACAGTCTTTTGGGAAATTACGCATTATTCTGGTACACGTGCGTATTACACGATGCTACACGCGACAGCGACGCCACGGGGACGCCACGACACCGGAACGAAGCGGCGCTCACCTGTGACAAACGTTTATCTTCAATAGATGGGACATTCGCGATTTATAGACCTTTGCTGACTTAGGGGAACTGGATAATTATGACTTTACAACTCGCATGTACTTTATCAGTACGCGTTGTTTTGGCAAGAAGCTTGCCGCTTAAGTTCGAATGAACTACCATCAATCTTGGAAACAAATATTACACCAGCCAGTAGTAGTCCCCATAAGTATATTGTGTGATGTCCACATGTGCACTACAGCTAGGTACAGTAGAATGATTAGTGCGCGGCGCGTAACGTGACCCGGTGCGGTCCGCGCGCGGTGTCTGCGGCCGGCTCACATGCAGTGCTCGGGTTTAAGCACGCCGCCCGCTAGAGGTGCCTCAACTATGCGAATATTAAACACACCACACCATGCTACGTAGACCTTTGGCTTAAACAAAAATCTTATGAAATGTTTAAAAAACAATGTCGGTCACCGGTGACCAACGGACAGTTATTTTGATATAATACCTCTTTTGATAAAAGACTGGCTTCCAAAGTGCTTTCGCATGCAATACTAATGTGAATTAGGTGGCCAGAGCTGTCAATGTTGATGGAATTTCAGTAGCTTTTAGTTTTGTTCAGTAAATTAGAAGTATTTTATTTAAATCTATGTGCAAGTAACTTAGAGCTTACTGTAGAGGCATTTGATACATCAACTTGCGTCTGTGGCTGAGCTTTGTGGTCAGGCGTTTCTAAGTCATCACTACAACAACCTCGTAGCTTATAAATACTGGTATAAAAACCCGAAGTTTATTGCTCAAACTGGTCGAAAATAATCCGTCTTTTGTGGAAACTTGAAAATGTATCCATTTATTTTTTATTTTCTAGCATAATATTATTTTGTGTCGTTACATGTGTAAAGCTCATTCGACTGACCATCACATAACAGTTATAGCGCAAACATTTTATATATTTAGTGACCTTGCTATAAATGCCCACGCTCTATATGATTCTATAAAATATAAGTGTTACAGTAAAGCCAAAATTAGTGGCCTGTCATAAACATTTAGAAGGACACAATATGTATGTCAAAAGATAAAATCTTTTTTTCATATAATTGAACGAGTACCAATTCAATAGGAATAGTAACTCAGTTTTTCGCGCGGCTGCATATTACAAGTTATATCGTAAACTCGTATAGTTTCGTTTGGCGGCAGACAAGCGCGTCTAATTCCAGGACATGTTAATTAAATATGTCGCGGGCAATCGCGAGCTCGCGCGGCGCGGCTCCGCTGCAATGTAATTAAACCAGAATGTAACGCGACACCATGGAAAGACGTGCGTACGTGCGACTTATACGTTAAAGATTAATTATTATAGTCTCATGCTGACGTTTTTTTATTATTGTTTTGTTATATAAATTATTGTGTAAATAAGTTTCACACAACAATAATTATCAATTTAATGATTGTGTTCCATCACGTGCACACGTTATGCCATTGAAATTAATAGTACTCCCCACATGTGCAGCTGTGTGAGCAATCAATGGCATTGAATGGGTCCTCGAGGTAATTACATAGGCCGAGGTCCACTGTGCGTCCCTCATAAGGGCCCTCGACCCAAGCCCTTGAGGGGCGCGTAATGAACAGCACTACTGCCGCGATAATTGTGTGATTGTCGCCGTCATTGTTATGAAGGGGTCCAGACAACTGGCGGTACCATTAATTGCTAGTGATACGATAATAGAGGTCAATCAACTTTAAGTAACTTGTAATTACCGTTATTCACAGAAATAAAAATCTGTGTTCCGTTACGGTTTAGTCTAGTGACAAGTATTGTCTTTTACTTACACATTTCCGTGTATTATCGTGTATGTTAATTTAATTTATAATATAATGTAATTAATAACTCAAACTAAATATTTCTCCGCATTACATTTCCTCGTCCAGGTCGTTGGCTATGTGTGTCGCGTCAGGTCACGGTCGCAACTTCACGATGTGTCAATTACTTTGATTTACTGTCCCACGGTCAGAGCGAGTGCGGTGCGCCGAACTACACGACATTTATACATAGGCTCGCTCGAGTCTTCACACTCAATAAATGGACGTAATTTCATCATGTCGATGATTTAAATACCAAGCAGTATTTTCCGTATGATTGACGACTACAGCGCTTTGCATTTTTCCATCGACCACCATAATTGTCAGCCGCAGCGTGTCCAGATGTGGAGGCTGATAAAGTGTTTAATTCGCGTTGAATTTATAATGAGCGGCGCATAATGAGGGCCCGCGATAAGTGCGGGGCGCGAACGCCTCCGGGTATCGATGCTCATACGAATTAACATAAATCATATTATCGACACGCAGCGCATCACTACGCGAGGCCTGCGGGCGAGTGCAGCGCCAAGAATATTTTGGTATATAACGGTGTTTATGTTAAGTAACTCAATCACCAATACAACAATATATGAATTGCTTCGTAAGTTATGAACTGTTAGGTTGACATTTGTTTAGTTGTTATGAATACCGTTATAATAATTATAATAGTCGACATTCTCCGCACCGTACACTTTGCTTTTTACCGCCACATTATTGATAGGTACGTTTCGCAGTATATTTACTATCTCGACAATATTGTTAGTGTTTATAGTATTATATTTTACAAATATATTGGTTATTCACAATCATACCGTTATATTAATGTGTTATGTTGTTGCAGTACCTGGGCTCGTTCCCGGTGGCCGGCGGCGAGCCGGCGTCGCGCGGCGACCAGGTCTCCGCGCATCTACACCTCATGAAGGTCAGTATACACCCGACAGGGAACTCGGTACACAGCGGGGTGAGGACAGAACAATGTGTGTCTTAATCATCACACTATAGTTATCCTACAGTTATGAGGAGCAATAGAATGGAATGGCCACTGTACTCTGACTATATTTCAGTCTTCTATGAGTGTAGAGTTTATACTTTCTTATAAATTATTTTTGAGAGTAATTGATAAATAAGAGCAGAGAGATTGAAAATATTTGCAAAAATGTCGACTAAAAATAATATAATTTTTTAATTTTCAATATCGTATAATAAAAATGAATTTATCATTAGCCGAGGGTGGCTACACTTCCCACGACTGCACCCTTCCTAACTTACCCCTAAGGGTGTATGTGGTATTATTGCACCTCTCAAACCACATCCCCCGCAAAGGTATTCTCCGCAAATAGAAGGGTTCCCTCGCGTCGGGCCGCCATTTCTTCACTCTCTCTCAAATGAACATACAACGAAACACACTCAACCCTTTGTTTTATGACTTTTGCATCGATTTTTTTTTTCAATGATTTGCCATTAATGTGAAGCACTCATCGGTAGGTACATTTTCCGCGCGACTCGGGAATATTGTGCTTATAACGTGCGTGTAATGGAGCGACATTAGTTCGGTAACGACAGGTCGTGCGCTTGTTATCGTCATTATATTCGAGTTTGATGTTTGCTCCGCGAGCTACCAGATATTTCTTTTACTTGGATAATAAGCAAAACATATAGGATTTTTAAGCTTGATATTATTTGTCGGTTTATTGCAGTACATTCTTAACCTATTTTTTATATTTCTATATTCTTATTTGTTTTGCTAAAACAAGAAAATCCTTTGTATTTGTAACTAACTCTAGTAACATACTTTTATTTTATTATCAACTAAATAAATTGGTTATTTGGGACTCGAAACAAGTAAACACAGCAATCTAAAAAGAAACAGGAAAATACCCGAAACCCTGAATTCACCCGGGCCTAAGCGCCGTAGTTTTTAAATTAGTTTCATCCCGTGTGGGTTGTTACAGAATCTCTCATTAATTGTATGTTCTATCTCCAATTAGTCTAAACTGATTTAACACAATTACTATTATCTAAGTGTTATTTTAGAATTCGCAACTAAAATAATTTAAGCTTTAAAACAAGTTTAGATAACCCATTGTCGAGCCTCGCAAACGTCAAGGTAACGCATAATTATGTGCGGCGTCGGCGGTGCAAACTGACGGCGACATAAAGCAACCGCTGCGAGTGCTCGGTGACGCAGGTGTCACGGAGGGACGGCGGTGATGACGCGCTGACCTCGATGTCACGCTCGGTGCTTCTTAGCACGCTGTCTCGAGAGACACGTAGTGCGGAAAGGGGCAGCGTGACAACGAAGTGTGCATTAGATAGCAAATACAATAGATTTTGTAGTTCAAGCAAAACAACATAAGAATTTTAGAAAACAAACGGATAAAGAATAGCTTAAAAATATACTAAAATTATGGCATATAATTATTTGACACCATATAAAATTAATTATTTACAGTAAAATATCGTTTCTGTGAATGTTGGTTAAACACATTCACTGGTTAACATATCACGATATTCACACACGTATTCAATGTGTAACGAACTCTGATCATACTTTAATTTTATTATTAACAAGTAAGTTTGTAGAAAGTCTGTGGACTTTCCATCCGAATCGTCTGTATTGATAGAGTACTTTAAGGTAACAACTTAACGTTTCTTAAATTTTGAATGTCATCATTTTGTGATGATACAATTGCCTTACCTCGCTACCTGCATCATGCACCAAATGCGTAACAAAGTTTACGGCACTTTTGTAGGGTGTTGTGTCAAGGCAGTCAACCTTGTATAACGCTCGTGAACACTTTGTTTATGATTACATTAGCTTCTGTAAGAGAACAACATCTGATTAATTTTGAGGGATAAAGTTCGCTGCTTATTTGCTTAATACATTCTTCTTCTAACTCTATTGAACTTTCTTTATTTAGTTTTTTTTCCCTTTCTGTCCTACTGCAGGGCAAAGGTTTCTCTACCCTCCTTCCACCTATCTCTGGTTATGGCTGTGTTGAACCAATTTTTATCGAAGGCTCCAGCTCATCTCTGGGGCTACCGCGATGTCACTTGCAATTTAGAGGTACCCATTAGGTCGTTGAAAATTAATCCAATAAATTAGAATAAAAAAGTTGGATTTATTTCCGAGACTTTTATAAGTTTAAAGTCATATCTTATAGGCATGGGAAACATACATTCTGTTCATTCAGGAACAATGTGACATAGTTGTTGGTACCTGGGAATGTATGTTTGAAGCGTGTCGGGGCATAACCCGCATTGCTCTAACAAAGCGCGCGCTGTCCTACATTCGCGCTCAAAGCCGAGAGCTCAATGTGTCAGGTGACACGAGTCGCAGGTCACTCGGAAAAGTGAAACAAATATGTTGGCTTCTCATTAACGGATAGAGCTACACTTTGAGATCAAAAATATGAGACACATAATTATACTAAGATGAAATAAATTTATGAAATATGGACTTTGAAATGCTATATTTATATAAATAATATTTCAGTCTCCATCACGTATTTGTATCGGGTAGAGTGGTAAATATTCTTGCTTTGTAGGTAAGGTTTTGATCAATGATCGAAAAATACATGAAGAATATACGCACGACTGTATTTGATGTCAAAATACTACAAATCACCGGAACATGTCGGGTCGTGCTGTGATATATGTTCTTAAAGAAGGTAGAGCTCTTAAACATTACCAATCGAGCGTTACGACTGCGGTGTTCAGAAGTAGTAATACATGCTGTAGTACTCTGCTAGCTAGCAAAAAGAGAAAATAAAATTTAAATTTCAATCTGATAACTTAGGCGCGTTAACAAAAGTTGTATTTATATATATTTTGCAGCAAACAAATTTATACTTTAGTACTTGGTTTTATTAGTAACATTAGTTTCGTTGTTACCTGTCTACGCTTTAAGCATCGCTCATGAAACTGAAAATTTCACGATGTCATTCAGGGGTTAAAGTGAACTTTAGTCATGACTTATTATTTATCCACTTCATGACTGTGTATAATACTAGTAAATTCAAAGGTTAAAGATTATTATGTTATATAATAGCATTAATGAATGTTTTAAACTAGCTTTAAATTTAAATCGACCCAAAACACTACTCCGTAGGAAGCTGCTACGAGAAACGTAGTTTAATATGGAGTGGTTAGACTAGACTCGTAGCGCTACGCTTGCTACGCGCTACGGTTAACGATGATAAACGAACGTGGTAGCGGGTGACTAACAACAACGCCTTGGAGCGTAGCACACTGCACACTGTATACGTATAAATATGATATATATTAGTTCAATTTGAATATACTCTAACATATTATTTGACCTTAAATAAAGTGTAATCGTTCTAAAATTAAAAAAAAACAAGCCTATATTTTTTTTAACAAAACAAAAAAAAAGCCAACTGATAAGAAGATATTGCTGCCTCCAAGCGTGATACACGTACTCCTCCATGTAACCCAAACACGGTTGATTAGGTCTCGTCGTGTTTCGGCTCGGCTGTGATGAGATGGGCCTGTTTGGTGTCGCTTATGAGGCGGCTGCGGGGCGCGATTACACCTCGAGTGCTACGAGCGACCGCACTGAATGACGATAAGTCTTATTACCGCGAGGTGACGCGACACGGGTCTTTGTCTCGTGTAAACAATACTTATTAGTGCATCAAAACTTACTACTAACTGTGGATGATGTATCATAGAGATTAATAACTTGATGTCTGAATGTTTGCACTTAGTACAGTCTGAGAGCATAAATGAGTTACGTTGTAACTTTGTCACAATAACACTCTCTCTGTATTTGACTTGTTCTTTTATTAATTTAACCAAATTTACAAAGTAAACGAGCAACTTTGATGCAGTCAGAAAACTTTATGTGGCATAAAATTTACAATGTATACTAAATATTATCTATATACTAATAATATTTACAAACATATACAGAAAGAAAGCTTCATAGGTAGTTTATGTTTATATGAGAGTTCGTCGCTTGCCGTGTGTCGTGCGCCGTCTGCTGGCAACAGCTCGGCGGCGGTCGCCGATTCATCTCGAGCGGGCGGCGTCGCCGGCGCTGGCGTAGCTCCCGACACGGCATGCGAACGAAATTTATTCATTGGCTCATGTGCAGCAGACATCGACTGCTGTACCATACAGATACTAACAGAAGGTACACGTTAGCAATGAATGTAGGTAAATATTAATCCAAAAACGATTTCCCTTGGTCACGCTATAGCTTCCAAACAACTCCACCAAATCGATATTTTTTCATGTTTCTTATTGTAAGGACAAGGTTTTTATAAAATAAAATGACAAAAATTCTTTTGAAATATTTTGAAAACTTTACATCATCCGTGCAAAGACCGGCCGCGGGCAGCTAGTCTAAACATATTTTCATGATTTTTGGTTTGTTGGATTCATCTCTACTCTACCCGAATTGAAGTACCAAGAATAACTATAAACACATCTGATAAAGTCACGAAAAAAAAAAAAAAATGTCTTTCGGGAACGGGGAATATTTACGCAGCAGAAGCCGCGAGTCACCACTAGTATATTAAAATGAACATCATTTATATTAGATTTAATTATGCTGCTAATTGAGATATTTTGAAATAAAATGTTTGTTTTTGAAAGATAGAATCGAATAATCTAATAATGAAATTCCAATAATTGTTATGGTTAGGCCTTTTGTAATTTCGTGTTTGTATGATGTCCCCACAAACAGCGAACAGGCCGGACAAATTGATGAAGCGATACTCCGATGCATACAGAGCGGCGGCTAAACGAAACACATCGCCAATATGTCGGCCGCGCGACAAGCACGTGCCGCGCCATGTTGACGTAGACATAGTATGTGGTGGTGGTACTGTTAGATAAGAGTTCGGAAATTTAAACATTACTGGTGAAAATATTTCACCAAATTATGTCATAACATACCATAACCCCAGATTGATTAATTATTGAACGTGAAATATAGACCTTCATGATATCCAAGATTTTTTTACAAAGTTACGTAGCTGAAACACTAACTCTGATTTGAATAAAATATCCACACGTGCTGAAAAATTGAAGAATACTTAGTAGGGGACAAAAACTTGAGCATATAAAGATATCACAGAACCTCTAAAGCGAATCCTTGACAGCAAGGCTGAGCGATCACAAAGCAGTACAAACAAACAAAACGCACATTATTGGTGCAAGTCCCCCAAATGTCTGACGTCTACCTCCGCTTGAGGCGAGCTTTGAGACATGAAAGTAAAAACGTACTAGAGCGCTCGAATGCGCGTGAAATGTGCACGGAGCACCGCGAGCCGCCATCGCGCTGCCGAAACCTCAGTAGTCTCACGTTGCCCTCTACACTCTTTTAGCTATGATAGGGGAAAATCATACAAATGTCAAAAAGTGAAATTGTACCTACAAGTTTGGAATATGATGCCCAAAAATTTTAGACCGAAAGTCGTTTGGGTGTGTAAAATGTTTAACTTTTTTGTTATCCTTTAGTTAAACGTCACTATTTAATCTAAACAAAAAAAGGACTATATTTTATTGTTTAATAGACTTTATAATAACTACATATACATGCAGAACTGTGTTTATGAGTCGACTAGTTATACATACTCGTTCCATACTTCCTCATAAAGCCCAGTTCTGCAGACAATATCGCCCGCTTCATTACCACGCTTGCCAGTTTAGCGAGTCTTTTTGTGTAAGTTAATTAAAATCCAACAATCGACAAACAGGGACAATGTCTCGCAGTGGGGAGCTGCACCGACATCACACACAAATAAACAGATGTTCCACTTCTTATAATCATCACTTGTAGCACTACGCGTGTGTGCGTACACACGCGTAGTGCCCGCTTATGGAAAATGAAGGGGCAGATATACGAGACTAACCAACAAGTAAAATCTACAACATTTTCTCAATAATTACATACATGAAAATATTTGTATAATTTTCTGTACTTAATTTGTGAAGTTATGTCAAATGCAGAGTAAATAACGATAATTACACATTACCTATTTGCCGTTTTAAACATACTTTACACGGGAATAATAAAACGGGCTCTTGCGAGCGACGGGCGGCACTGCATCGCTGACGCAGCAAAAATATAAAATTACGTGCATGTGAACAGGCCGAGGCTACCAGCCTACTTCGTCCACGTGGTGAAGGTTGCTGGCGCTTGCTGTTGCCTTACTGAAACACAAGAGAATTTTTTAAACATTATCTATTGAAAAAGTCGCTTGAATGAGGTCTGTGTGTGCGTGATGTTAACTCAATGCATTCCGGTAATACAGCGACGTCGTTCCGGTCGCGGTTTTATTTGTGCCCCTCTCAGGCCTATTCCCTGTACGCATTGTCGTTCCAACCCTTTCCCTCGATTGATATAGCTAATTAGTTGTTCGTACTCATAGGAATGAAAGCTATTAGAGCTCGGTGTTCTGTAAAACTTTAAGTTAAAGTGTCTCCTAAAAATGTTGCTGGAATTCTTATGTTTTATAGCTTTTAGGCGAGTTTAAGTTAATTAGAAGACAGACGTCTGTATTTTTAATGTACTAAAGTTTGAAATTTCCATGTAGGTAACAATGTGTGTGTGACGGGCCTGTTGGTCTAGTGGTTAGTGACCCTGACTGCTAAACCGGAGGTCGTGGGTTCGATCCCCACCCAGGACGAATCTTTGTGTGATGAGCACGCCTAGTTTGTCGCCTACGCCTTTGTCTGCCTAGTTTGGGATCAGATGACCGTGCGTGAGATGTCCCAAGATATTATTATATTATTATTACTATCATAGAGTGTAAAATACGTCCGGGTTGTGTACCGGGAGCGCAGTCGCGCGCCTTCGGCAACACAGAGATTAATCCCGCGGCCGTTGTTCGCAAACAAACAGACGGACGGGAAATTAAAGTAAAACGACAGTGGGGCCCATCGGAGGATTCTTTGCGCACGCAACAATGCGTCTGTACCCGCAGTCTGTGTAGCTCGCTGCGAATTACTACTGGAGGTGGATGCAGAAGGTTAACTGCAGCGTAGTGGCTGATACTAGACCAACTGAACTACTTGTTGATGAGTCTATAAATCCAAAGAAATATGTAGTTTTCTTTAAAAAACTTATTAGAGCCGGCTTATACTGTTTAGACAGAAATTTAAAACGGTTTGAATTGTTTTGGAATATGAAGTTATTTGTTTGATTTCAGAGATTGATTTCAAACATCAGCCGAACCATGTTAGGTTATTTAGTGCTCGAGTGTTGTCCGTAGTAGAACTTCTTCGCTGTATTACCCGATGGCAAGTCTCTGCAGGAATGCCATTTTCTGGCTCACAATAGATATTTTTTCTCATTTGCAGCCTTCGGCGTTTTATGAGTAACGTGTAATGACTTCTTTTGCTTAGTTAGTTCCTTTCCGCTGAAATGTAAAATATTCTTGCGTAAAGACTCAACGAAAATACGCTAAGATTTACCTTCGCAACCAGCTTTGTTCTGACTTGTATTAAGCTCAAAAGGTTTCATTAAAGAAACAGCTTTGCCGTTTATTTTTATGGAGTTCATTTATTATAAGAAGATTTTGCATCTACTTCAGAAAGCTATGTATGTGTAACCCCACGTATTCATTTCCGAGACAACTGTTTCTAGCGAACATACTGGTGCAGCATGATGTATTCAAATGTACTGGTAGTAAGTGGTGCGGCTGGATATCGGGCGGGTCCCAATCAGGTTCAATGTACGCGATGGTCCCGGCGCGGCCCGGCCTCGCCGTTACCGCGCCGAGCGCTCCCGTGAGACCGGCGCTGGCCCGGAACGCTGTCGACACTAGCTCGCCTAGTTTCAGGAATCGAATGGAAATTACATATTGCCTTTTGTTAGACTTAGACTATCTAGTTTTTATATGGAAAGTAGGTAGAGAGAAGTGGGTATCTGAAATGAAGCCTTTTGTATTAAGCTAGCGATACGTGTTTTCGAACTTTAGTGTTAATGATAAAATAATAACTATTTTTGTTTAAATACCGTTTTTGAACGTTTAACATGGCCATGTAAAGCTAACTTTTCGAGTTAAGTTTTAGTTATGTTTTATATTGCGATGACGCGACGTCCTACCGACACAATTCTGAATCACTCGCCCGTCCGAACAAACGCCCAGCTCCACGGTCTTCATTTGGCCTCGATCTGTGCTCCACCACTGATTGCCTTATAATTGCCTATTTAAATACCAAATGTATACAGATTCAAATTACACGCCTCTTTGATTGGCGTCTAATCTCACTTAATGTTTCCTTCGCACATCTTATTCTATTGTACTTGTATCTTTAATTATGTAGAACCGAAATCTGAAAAAATAAACCTGTTTTATTTTGAGACGTTTTAACACAATATTAATATATTTAGTCATTATTGTGAACAACAAAACATAGTAAAAAATTTTGGGATCGATAACAAAAAGAAAGGTTTGATTGTTGTATTATTATTAAGTTAGCTCTGATAGAATCGAAGCAATTTACAAAACATATAAAGTTCTTTATATAAAACATGAGCGACCCACAAGCTCAGAAGTACGATAGGTTCAGAAAAAATAAATGGTATCTATCAAAGATAAGGTCTGTATGAGGCGGCGTGTGCCGGCCACTTGTCGGCCGGACGATATTGGATCGCGATCGCGGCCGGACCGGCCCGGAACGGCCGGGTACCGCCAGACCACTCCGAATCACGTCTTACCAATGTTCCTATTAAGTTATGTACACATCGTCAAACTATATCTTTGTTTCTTATTTTACTAAACTTTTTAACGTTTTCTTTGTTTATTTGTTTTACGCCAACTACACGCTTTACCTTTGCCTACAGCGCTGCGCACTAGCAAAGGTTATATTAAAGAACTTTTAAAACGTTTGATATAAACGCTGAGATTTTTACGCTGGAGGGCATTATAGAATACTTAGGAACTGGAACTATGCTTTTAATACTTTCTAAGGTTATAATCTATATATAAACATCGATAGAATCCTTAAAAATAGTTTTATTTGTATGCTCGTAATGTTTTAAAAGCTTTTTCTTATTAGAAAATATAATAAACAATCTATATTTTTGTCGCAGCCGTTTAGTGAAGACGCGGCTTTATATAGACCTTGTCCCGATAGGATCAGTCTCAGACAAAAACTGTATGAAATTGTTGATCGCAATATCTTGTACGTACTCGAGGATATTGAGGAGATCCCATGTTGGATAGAGAAGGTTCATGCTTAAACCTAAAACTATCTGTAGTACGAACGCGTTATCTGAGGAGGGAGTTTTATATCTTAGTATGAATTCTACAAATTCTTGTAATAGTTTTTGACGTACTCGTAATCATGTAACATATCTGGGTACTGTTAAGAATGCAATTACAACAATTATAAATTTTGTAAAGTAAGTAGTAAAGTTCATTAAGCTACCTACAAGAGAAACATAATGATAGTCATAATTAGTGGTACTTAAGCACAGTAAATCATAAATGTTCAGCACAGTAGAAGTAATGTGATAAATGTACCTTTACGACTCGAGTAACGCTGACGGTAATGGCTCATCTCTCGTAATTACTTCAAGGCTTATATGTAGTATAAGTAATCGCAACACGCTTAATATTAAGCATTACTTAAAAAGTAATATGTATGGAGGTGGTTTATGGCACGGGATGGCTTTACGACCCTACATGTGTTTAGTTCCGCAGTTATATGTGTGTAGATAGTCAACTTGCAATATCGTGATGCACGCCTCGCGATTGTCGTGCTCAGCGGGGTGGCTACACCCAAAAACTGCCTGAAAAAGGGCTAAATTTAATAAGACGAGTCTAGTTATGCTTGCAATTGCTTTGTAATTGTCTAGACTTTGAAAGAGACTACGACCCTTGAGTTTATTTGAGTTTCGACATATCTTCTTAGTTAGTCAATCATACAGTCAGCCAGTAAGGACGTGTAAAAGTGATTATATATCCGAACTGAAAAAATAATAAAAAGATTTTTTTCCTTGTCCAAATAAAACTCGTAAAAGAAGTACTTGAAAAAATATGCAACTGATTCTTTAATGTCTTTTAAGTTTAGTAAATAATATAGGTACATGTTAATCAAAAATTTAAATAAATAATCTAAATAATTTAAATTAAATAATTGTTTTTGTTGTGGGGGTTTTCCTACCAAATCAGGTAACCCTGATACGTACTTACTAGTGGGGGAGGTGCACCGTAAAAATCTAATCAAAGTTTCATGGCGAGAGTATAAAAATGCTTATTAAACGTGATTCAGCGAGCTAACGGCAGGTGAGGCGATAACCGCGTAACATTGTCGATTACCGTGCGGTAGCAGGAGAATGAGCATTCTTCTATCATTGCAAAGACACAATACCATTAAGTGCATCGTAAAATTATTTGTGTAATTTGTAGGCACGACTACAAACGTATGACTAAATGAAGAATGATCTAAGATGATAATGATATGTGTGTAATGATTATGTGTTGATGAATGATCATGTAGGTAATTCGGTACCATATCGGGTCTCTTCTCTCGTAAAAAAATACTTGGATCCTTGAAAAATCGTAAGGAGTCTAGTGCTCGTAGCAGTGTTCGTAATTTGATATTATACTTAAAAAATATAATTGGATATAGTAGCTATAAATAAATGATTAAAAACACACCGTACCGCATGTTATCGATATGGATATCTTGTCTAGAACTTTAACAAATTTCCTTGCAAACATATAAGCGTGTTTACATTTCCCTTGTGAAAAATCGAATTCGACACAGCCTCATTGATCCTTAGTAGGTACCTACGCATTAACTTATGATGCCATACCATTAACCACTTCAACATAGAATACTGGAATAAACTTCTTAAACAGCAAAGGTGTTATTAATTAGGTTTGGTATTATTAGTTAGGTTATATTAGTTTTTCGGGGTCTTCTTTTAAATTGTTTATTCTTAAAAAAAACAATAGAAGCTAAGTCTATAAATAGATAGGTGAAAATTATTTCTACTGCCGCCAGGTGTTTGTGCAGACGCATCGAGCAGGTATTAGTGGGGGCTCGGGCTCGGGCGCAGGCGATGGCGACGCGACGGCCTAATACCAGATACTATCCTTTCACAGTGATTGGCACGCCAGACGGGGGGCAGGGCCGGACTGGCTAAGGAATAAGTAATTATTAGAAAAACATTTAAAGACCAGGAAGGATATCAATTAAGGTAAATAAATTGTAGGCTTTCGAGTTACAGATTGGGTTACCAGACTGCTTATGAGCACAGCCAGTGCAACATGCCCGAAGCAAATGGAATCAAATTAATGTATAATTCTCATCTTAATTTTAGTAAAAAAGGGTACTACAGATGTAGTTTACTTAAGGTACTTGATTTTCTTGCAATATGTTATGGAGCAAAAAATGTTATCTAAAGTGTCTGTACCCTAATTGCATACTTGCACTTGTTTTGCCAAGTACTATCTCGTTCTTATTTATAATAAATATGAAATGTTATTTTTGTACATAGCTATTGAAGTAGTCCGTCCCTGTGGCCCGGTGGGGACGTTTCAGAGAATAAGTTCGCCGTCGGCCGCCATTGATACGAGCGCTCGATATAGATGCAGGCGACAGATGAATCTCCTGCAATATCTCTGATAGCTTACACTTACCGTTATAAAATGTTATGCGGTAAATATCTACAACTAAGTATTAATATCGGTGTATTTATAAGCTCAATACATAAAACCTGGTAAAATATTAGTTTAAAATTACAATTGTACTTATCTACGAAAAACGAACGAATCTGAAATAAAATAATGGCGTGCCATAAAGATAAACAATAAAATGATAATATAATTTAATTGTTTTTCTTTATGTTTATCTTTATATTATAATCTTATCAGGTGTTTTGCTGCGAATTGTAAACAACACAAACACACAAATTAGGATTTTTTTTTAAATAGTTGTCTTTTAAATTTGTGTATTTACGGGAAGGCAGGTTTTTCTACATTTTTTTCCATCACATCACTAGCTATCAATAACACCGTATTTTGCATCTTCAGTTTTTAGGCGAGCGGGCTTGCGACAGAACGCCCGCTGGGGCTCGGGGCGCTCACACAATAACAGCTCCATCAGACGATGCTATTGAATGCAATACACTAGACACCTACCGTATAGCCACTGTCGCCACCTATATCCACCTTCAGCCAGCCGTCGACACTAGCACGCCATTGTCACGCAACTTAGGTAATAACAGTCTCAAGTGGATAAATATAATAGGAATAGATCAACATGCGGTCGCCATAAAACGTAGTCGATTGTTTTTCGAGAATAGAACTAAATTTGAATATAGAATGTCGAATGTGAAACGTTTTCCAATCGAGATGGTCCCCGCCGCGGAGTTCATTCAATATCAGTTCAACAAGTTGAGTTCGGGCGCTCCCGGAAAGTTGCTTAATTATTGAAGTTGTTCCAATTAAGCGAAATCAACGTGACGAGGCGGTTGCGCGTGACGCGTGACCGCAGGCTCGAGTGTCGGTCGGGGCTGCAAACACTAATTACTGCGTTATAATTATGTAATTACTAGCTGTCCCCCGCGACTTTGTTCGCGTGTTTCAACGGTTTTTCATTTTTGCAACATTTTTCATTTATGCTCCGCTCCTATTGGTCGTAGCGTGATGTTATATAGCCTATAGCCTTCCTCAATAAACGGACTATCCAATACTAAAAGAATTTTTCAATTCGAACCAGTAGTTCCTGAGATTAGCGCGTTCAAACAAACAAACAAACAAACTCTTCAGCTTTATAATATTAGTATAGATTACCAATTTGTGCAGTTCCGACAATATAGGCGCACACTGTCTTGTTTTGCCGCCTTTGTATAATGTATCCACAATACATTATACAAAGATTAGATTTGAACATTCATAGTTCTAATAATTTATATTTTATAGTACTTATAGGTAATGCTTATTATGCTCATGAGTAGGTATTATATAGTAATAGTGTATTATGTATCTTAATATGAGATGAGATAATATTCACGGATTAGTCCACTACAAGATAAAGATTTACCTCCTCTATGTTAACTTGAAGAGATTATAGCATGTTAATATAAGCCTCAAAGCCTGATGTGTGGCGTTATTATCAAATAACATACAAGATTCTTAATTAAGTCTTTTTATGATTAACGTACGATGCAAAGCATAAAAAAGCTAATGTAACTTAGCAGAAGTCTCATTATCTTTTAAATTTAAAGATCTTTATTAAATTAAAGACTAAAGGCGCGGCCATCTGTGAAATATTCTCATGTTCATTTCATGAGGCAAGTTATAGAACTTCATAACGGTCCACAGCGAGAGTCCCTGACACACACAGCTCGCTGTAATGCTCCGGCCATCCGTCTGACACTGCAAACGTTTTATTTCACCGCTCGTACTCGTAAAATGGAACAATCTTATGTATGGATAGTGACGTAAACATCGGCTGCCTTTCAAATCAAATAGATCGGCCGTAAACCGGGAACACAGGTGTCAGATGTAACATATTCGTTTTGTTGTAAATCTGTTTAGATGTAAACGGAAAGGTTGGCTTTATTACAGCTTCGATTCAATACTGGCTATAAAACATAACCATGTTATCCTGAGGGGATACAAGAGACGTGTAAGCTGACTCTGGTTCTCTGTGTCGCGATGAAACATTTTATTTCGGAAAGATCGTCGCAAAGCTGACCGTCTAGGTTGTATACCACATAACACTACAGGGTTTAAAAAATCTTTACTTGTTGAATTCCTTCTTTAGTCAGATTGAAGAAAGAAATTTAAATGTGTTTAGTTAGATTAGCACAACATTTTTCTGAAGTACTATATGTAGGTATAGACAGCAAGTTTGTTGCGACTCATGAAACATTTATTAAATGAAAAAATCTTTTACGCTAAAACGTCTGTATTATTTATGACGTTTCTGACTCTGTGTTATACTAAAAGTAAGAGAATAAAACACTCGAGTAGGTCCGACACAAAGTTTTCGTATAAAATTTCGCAAGAACCGACTTACCTACTTGTTGGAGAGAAATACTTACTGAGCGGGCCGGACCGACCTGTCTACCGAGAGCTCCGCCTGTAGCCAGCGCTTTGCACATCGTTGAACATTCGCTTTATCTCGTGTTATATGACGGGTCTCGACTAACTGGTAAGTCAATTATGACACTATTAAAATTTTACGTTTATTGATTTTACAAGGCTTTTATGAGTTATTGGATGTAAGTTATGCGTGCCGATACTACGGCCGTTTGTTTCGTGAATTAATTGATGTCGGATTAATTTCGAAATACAACATTTTGTCAGGTTGTGACTCTTGGGTTCTGTCTTATAACATAACTGTTGTCGCAAATAAAATAGTTTCTATACGCACTAGCTACTACTAAACCTAGGTTCTAACTATAGTGCAGAAGGTCGAATAGAAGTCAAATCGAAGTATCAAGCCTCAAATAAATCCGTCTCCAATTCAACACGTGTAAGCTGTAACATCAATTCTACAAAGTGCTACTGTAATACAAATAAGCCCTACTGCCCTATACATAAGTAATGTGGAACTGCCGCGGACTGACCAGTATTATGAGACCAATCTGTCACAGTGCTCGCACGCGGCCTCCCCGCTACCAATCAAACGTACCACATTGCACGAGACATCCTTCATATTTTTGGACATATTTGTAGTTCGGAATCATACGAATTTATTTTTAGGCGAGTTCATAGACATATTCATTTTTCTGCATATTTGGTAATTTATATGAATTACCTCACTCAATAAAATAAGGGCCTATGTACAGTGCTGGATATGTCCAAGTGTATTGTAATAGTAGAACTTGATTACTTTTAAAGATCCTTAGGTAATCAATTTTATGCGCAAAGTAATGATAATTTAGGTGTATTTCAGAGCATTTTATTTCAGTCTGCCTGCGATCTCGGCCGGTGTACCCTGGTCGAAACGCTAATTCCCGTTACATAATATATTATTACTTTTCAGAGCAACTTTTTCTTTCATCTTTGAACAGATTATCTACTTCGTGTCAGAAACATTGTTTTTGTTGATTGTAATATTCTGTTGTGTTGCTATCCATCGCCCTTGAATCTTTTCTTCAAGGAATTCTAGTCCCGACGTGATGCTCGGACCATTTGATTTGAAGAGCGGTCGTCGTTACCCGCCATAGTTGATCTGTTCGAATTGAGTTCAGTTTACGAGACACGTGTAGCTATGCTCAGCTGAACCAAAGGCTTTGACTCATTACTGTACAGTGTACTCCATCGACCTTCGTACGTAAACGTGTTTTATATATTAAAGGAAATTGGAGACAATTCTCTTATTCGACGCGTTTTATTAGCATCACTGCATTTCATGTCTTTGTGTTTCTTCGATTAAAGTGTAATCTTTAGCAACTCACGCGGGTTTGAAATAATACATTTCTTCGATTGGTTTCGAACATAACATACCGTTTCCTTTCGTCATGTCGCGATTATGACAGACAGCAAAAAATGTCTTCTCGTCGAAAAGCCCCCATCGCATGTGAGCATCCCCACTTCGTGTTACGTACTTAGTATCATCATCAAGTCGTTACGCGCCCGTCCCGCGCCCGTCCCGTACCCGTCCCGCGCCCGTCCCGCGCCTTTGTTGACGGCACCAATATCGCGGTGATGGCGAAACAACGCCACAATCACTCGCAGTTTAGCCTCACCCGTGTGAGCCATTTGCAGCGTCTATGTACAGAAGGTTTACTTCAACTAACGATTGTTTATATACCTTATGGTGTCGGGTAGTAGTCTGTGTAAAAAGGTTTAATTAATCAAATAGATACATTTGAGCAGACTGCTGCTGATATTTTTTTATACAACATTTATAGATATTTTTATGTCAAGCATAACCAACACTTAAAGCATTGGTCTTATTAAAAAAAACAAAACAATTTGGTAAATCCACATACATTTTTACACTGGTACCTAATATCTCAACTGTTGATCAATTATATTCCTTGTTCCCACTTCTTGTGAATATGTCATGGGTGTGAAGCTTCTGTGTTGTCGAGTCCCGTGTATCGGGGTTAAGCGACACTTGGTAGCGGCTCTAGCGCTGCGGGACGAGTGTCGGCCATTACTCGCGTCGTTTGAATCCATCCGCGAATGTTTGTTGTCGACTCGAGCTGTTGATGCAAAGCAGACAACGCCATTTTACGTTTTTCTGCTTGCCTTGTAAAACTCGAATAGATTTGTTTTCGGTTTTATTTCAATTGAAAGTAAGAAGAGAACTATTAATAGGTCTGTGATATGTTTAATAGAAGTAGTTTTACTGATTTTTATATAATAATCAGTAAAAGGATTTGTTTTGGGTTCTCAGGGTAGTTATTTAAGAAAGTCGACTCCAGCGAACTCAAAATGAAGTCACCTAAAACTGATATTATTATTATTATTTTATATCCCTAGTTTCGGTATAAATATTTTAAATGCCATTTACCATCATAGTGAATAGAAAAATATCGTAAAATAATTTGTCTTTCTACGAAGTTAACAACATTTTCGTCAATCTTCTTCAAACGAAATAAATAATGAGCACGTTACATTTGCTCCGTACACTCTGCACGTCGCACTGGTACCTACGTACCGGGGCAAGGAGCGCGCCTAGTGGAGCTACAGTAACAAGGTAAACGGCGCGGGTCGCAGCCGCCACAACAGCGACACGCGAAAACTGGATGTGCACGTTAACAATGTATAAACGGTACTTTGTGTAGGGATAATCCCGATTTAAATTAAATTGTTGTGAGTAAATAGTTTCTGAGAATTAACGAACACAAAATTGTTAGATTTTATCCAAAACATGGTTTCGTGCAATATTTAAAATCATATTATGTAAATCTCATGGCGGCTTTTCCCATATTTTCTACCCACGTCATGCACTTGTCACTCTGATTTCTTTTTGCCAAATTACAAATTATTAAGCAATTAACATCTTAAAAAGAGAATACTTATTCATGTTTTATATAAACTAGCTGTCCCCCGCGACTTTGTTCGCGTGTTTTAGTTTCAACGGTTTTTCATTTTTGCAACATTTTTCATTTATGCTCCGCTCCTATTGGTCGTAGCGTGATGTTATATAGCCTATAGCCTTCCTCAATAAACGGACTATCCAATACAAAAAGAATTTTTCAATTCGAACCAGTAGTTCCTGAGATTAGCGCGTTCAAACAAACAAATAAACAAACAAACAAACAAACAAACTCTTCAGCTTTATAATATTAGTATAGATTATCAATAAAATATAAACCATTTAATGCAGGTGTATACACCCATAGATAGTATTACTACACATAACTATAAAGTGTTTTTTTTTTCTGTCACGACTACCTCTCAAATATGTATCTTCTTAATTCTTCAGAGCAGAGCCTCTCCTTCCTCTCAAGTTGAACGCTAGACTTTGCTTAATAATAATATTCGCGTGTAGTAGTGATGTCGCCGCGTCGTACCTACACGACGGTCGCGAGCGGGCGGCGATCGTCGCGCGCCATCCGTCTGCGCACCGTGGCTGAGGCGCTAAGTACACCTCAAATACTTTCTGCATGTAGCACACACGGACGATCAAGATATTGGGATAGTAGTAAAATTAATACGACGTAATAATAATTATTACGAGGATTATGCAATATCCTGCAATATTGTAAACGTGAAAGTTTGTGAGAATATGCCTGTGGATGTTTGTAACTCTTTAGCGCCATATCAGATATATATCAGAGCAACAGAAAAGCCATAATTTTTTGAGATATGCAGCTGATGTCATTGGTTTTGCTGCTCGTAAATAACATTCATGCATATTTTTATACTTCGAAAATATTGATGCACCGTACAGCATTTCGTCAAACATAGTATGCATGTAATATATACGCTTATACTATGATTAATGTTCCTAATAAAAGTTTTCGAAAAATATAGCTATTCCAATATCAGATAAACAGGTCAAATACATGAAAATGAGGCCCAATTGCACTACTACGTTTATAATCATATGATATTATTAAAAAATAGTCAGCGGGGTTATACAAACATTCATTTAACTTTTAGCATACAGCTGGATCATAATTTCTTACAATTCGCTTAACCGAGGCGGTAAAATATTAAAATATGTATTTTCTGGAAATGTTCTTTGCATGAGTTCACAATCGATTCTTCAAACCCAAAGTTAGATTGGCAAGTGAAAAATTAAATACACAAATCAAACATTTATAACTTGGGTAAAATGCCACCGGACGCGTCCGTACGGGCCGTTTGTCTCGTGCGAGTAACGAAGACATATTTACTGTTACCGGCGGCGCGCGGCGCTCCTCGCTTGTTCTTTAGATTGCAGTTTCAGGGCCCGACCGGTTGTTGTCAACTCTTGCCAGGTAGATACTTATTTTAAGTACATATTTTTCCCAATTTTTCTTTTAAGACTTATAAATGAGGAAATGACGTTAAATGATTTATAAAGGATTTCCAGATGGTTTGTAGCTAAGTGTAAGCTGTTACCGATAATAATGGTTAAATCGCGCTTCCCGCGGTTGGTTCGTGGATGGGAGACTATTTGTAAACATACCGAGACCTCTCCGTGCCTCGGAAAGCACGTTGAGCCGTTGGTCCCGAATATCAATACATTGATCTTTGGCAGTCGTTAAGTCATTATAATTCTGACAACCAGTCTTACCATAGGATTCTGTATTGTCCAGTTAAATTAGTTGTGAAGGTCAGATAGGCAGTCGCTCCATGTAAAATACGAAATTCAGCTGATTCGAAATTGATCTGGATTCTGACCCTAACATAGCTTGGGAAAAGAATAAGAAAGTCTCCTCACTCATTTAAAATATAAGGTAGCATTTTTGTTTTAACGCTAGTATTTTAAATAGAAGATACAATAACAAACGAAATAAAATCAAGTAAACAATGTTAATAACAACCCTTCTGAAATAAACGTTCATAGCTTTTCCAGCTGTTTAATTAAATCAAGGCATTGATTGCGTTCGTGAATAATGCATTAAGTGGCGCCTCCACCGATATTATGTTATTTATATGTTAAACAGAGCCTGAATGTCTTCTGGAGGCTCTCTCCGGATCATTTGCTCTGCTTTCATTTGATATTGTAATTTACCGCTGTAACGAATTGCCCAGGACAAAACTTAGGTCAGAATTTCAGAACCGCATGAAGTATATTTTCGTTGAGAAATAAATTAAGCTAACGTAAAATAAATAGCTTCTGCGTAATATTGCATTCTGTAGAAGATAAATGAGATAACGAACAACACTTTAATGGCTGTGCAGTGAATGGAACTGATTTTTTATTGTTTAGGCTATTAGATTGAGAAAGTATAACTGAAAGAATAATTCTTATTAAAAAAAATATATATAGATTTGTTTTATGATTTCAGATTAATAATAATAATAATAATAATATCTTGGGACATCTTACACACGGTCATCTGATCCCAAACTAGGCAGAGCCTGTGCTATGGCAACCAGACAACTGATAAACATACTTATATATTTCTAAATACATACATATTATAGATAAATTACACCCAGACACAGAACAAATTATCGTGCTCATCACACAAAGATTCGTCCTGGGTGGGAATCGAACCCACAACCTCCGGTTTAGCAGTCAGGGTCACTAACCACTAGACCAACAGGCCCGTCAAAAAGATTATAAAATCAACGTTGCATAATGCCATGTAGTTGTTATTTGTAGTGCCAAATAATTACTAATACATTAATCAGGCACAACTTTGCTTGTAAAATTGAAAAGTTTTTACTTTTTTATGAGTGTTAATAGACAAATAAAATAAATAGTCACACATTCGTCTTTTTTATACAATACCTAGAATTGGATCTTTCTAATACTTAGAGCGTATTGAGTGAGAATCACACTGGTATTGATACCAAGTGTCCCCACTAGGTGGCCGCGAGGCGGCGCGAGCTTCCCTCGTCCAAACGATGATGGATGTCCCTGCGGCCTCCCTTTGTCTTATCTGAACCTTTGTGTGTGATTGGTTGGTTTCCGCATTTGTTTTATGGGCCGCGTTGTGTACTGGCGCTGAATAAATCCTGTCCTTATCCCGTCTTTGTGTAAATCCTGCTGAAAAAATGTGTCGTTACCAGTTTGATGGTTGTAGTTTTAAAAGTATTATTGGAACTTAAGAAGGTTTATCATTATTTGAATGTTTCAGTGTCTATTACAGAATTAACAATAATCTTATTCTAAATGTTAAATTTAGAATAAGATTATTTTATTAGATTACAATTGCAATAGCAAATTAAGGACAGCTAAGAAATATCCTGTATTCATAATGACATCATTGAGTGGATTTAACAAATATGACTGTAAAATCCTCCTATGTTTTATCTTGAATTTATTTAATTAAAAATCTTTAAGCTCGTTTACGACTGTTCGTAACTTTACAGAACTAAATAAATGTCTCCTTGGATAACATCCTGTCAAACGTCCTCCAAAGTACTGTGTATAGCTGCGCTGGTAGCTGGCGTGTAGGGCGGCGTAGGGCGGCAGTAGAGCGCCGCGAGCCGCCCGGTCCACACGCGCCGCCCTCGCTCTGCCGCGTACCAACTACTTGGGAAACTTCGCGCTCACCGCGATACGTAATTCGTACATATTGGCTTACGGATTAGTTTTATTCACTGATTATATAATAGGTAAGTTCAAAAACAAATGTACTGGTTATTTCATTGTTAATAATTAATTTTAAGTTTTAAATTGGATATTAATATATAGAACTCCAGTTAAAAGTTTGCAATATTACGTAACCAAAAAAGTTGAGGCAGTTTTTATGTTTCAGACCCACATATGAGATAGTATTTTAATTGTAAGTTTTAAGACTTTTGTAAGACATAAAATAAGTTTTTTTATCGCGTTGAATAAGTATTAAGATAGATTTACTAAAACTTTCACGTGTTTTAGCTAAACTATTGTTCAATATAGTTTTGTAGCCAGACCGTACTTACTTTAATGTATGTTTGTTTCCTCAATTTCCGAAAAACTATTATCCACCATCGCAATTTGTACCGACGAAGTGGACGCCGGCTCGGCGCTCCTTCAAGCCCTACTTCCGTTATCAAAGTGTAGCCGTTGTGGGCCAGTGGGGCCGGTCCTACCCTTTTTGGATAAGTCAGATTTCAGATTTAGATAAAGTTGTAAAGATAAGGGTAAATGCAAAACGATTTCGTTTACTGTATCAATTTATTGTTTCTGCATAAATAAATTTCCAATAGTTTACAATCTATTGTCACTGTTATTCGGAAGGTTGGGGGTTTTGACTAAGTCATCATTAATTTATCTGGATGTTGTTGGTTCACTTAACATTTTACACTTTCGTTGATAGTAAGAGAGCACGAAGCCTTCATGCAATGCTGTCTGATTTTTTAATATAAAATAAATATTTTTTTGTCGGTGTTCAATTATTAAAAATATTGTAGTTTGGTCACGCTTCGCTAGATCCATAGCAATGACTGCAAATTGTAGGCTATTACTGAATACCAATCGATTTAATGTAAAATATACATTTCATATTTTTTATGTTGATAGTTCATGTTTGCCCTTTTGTTGATGGCGATACGTATTTAGGCTACATACACTAGAGCTAGTTATGGTATACGGTAAAGGTCAATCACTATTTATTGAAGTTGCACACTTATTGTTGTAAAATATGTATATAACAACACTGTAAGCTGTCATAATATCTTAACATAAACCAATTTGTTTGACCCTCAATGTTAATTTGTTCTAAAATATTATACATAATTATTAAGTGTCGTAGATAACAGATAAATATGCCATGGAAAACAAAATAAACCGTCAACATCCGGACCGACAGCATAATAGATTAGATTTAGACCGTATTACATAAATCATAGTCATAAAAAATATTTTTAGCCAAATTCCCATAACGTGTATTTCATATTTCCGTGTTATCGTTGGATTAGAGCGTTCACCACCATAAAACATAACACGAACCCGTGTTTTATTCACATAAATCTCGTGCGCCTGACGGACGAATAAAAGACGGAGAACTTCACAAACTTAGCTAAGTATTCTTCAAGGACCCCACGTCATTCGCCCAAGGGATATATTTGAATGTCTCATCCGCAGCAACAGCGGTGTCGAGCCTAAAGTTAGTCTGTTATTGCGTAACTTTTCCCATTGTAACGTGTCAGTAGAGTCGCGCTGCTCTGGTCCCCCGCCCGCCCCGACATCTCAACCTGTCGTCTCAAGTAATTAGCTGCCAGCGTACGTAACGACACAACTCAATGTTGTACTTTCCTCTTTAAGTAATTTAAGAAAAGTATTTTTGCGCGGCTTCTTTGTCATCCGAAGTTTTTGCGTGCCCTGCTCTTGTTTGATGATATTAATTGAGAGGTATTTCACCTGCCGACAAAATGAGGAACGCGATAGCACGCGCGGCTGTAATGTTGACAATTATACTGCTCGAAATGTACATATAGTTAAGTTTCTTAATTATTATGAGTCGTTAACGTAAATTGCATATTTCCACGATTCGCTTCTTAATTTTGACGTGAAATAGCTTGTTTAGTAAATTGTACGAAGAAATCAAAACACAAAAAGTTTTTAAGCAACTCGCTTAACCGCCTTTATTTAAGTAACAGTGAATTTTACCGAGTAAAATACATTTCATTGTACCAATTTATTGTCGACTTTCGACCTTCCGAACGTTTTAACCATAAATTAAACAAACAATGAACAAGCGAACAAAAAGTATTTCTCCACCGATCGTCTGTACAATAGTAAATATTCGTCGAATGTTGAATGCATCGCAGTCCGAAGCGTACTACGCGGCGTAGTGCACTCCGGCGCGTATTAAAATACGCTATAAATGCGTCATTACGCGAGTGCTGCGATCCGTTTGCTATCAATTGCTATACACTCGACGGTGAACAAATACTTACCACTCCGACGCCGAGTGGCTCGGTGAAAATTCAATTTAGCTGATTGAAGTTATTGAGGACAAATACTCGATAAAGTCATTGTTCCAACACGGTGAAAGCTGAGATGAATTACTATATTTAGAGTATAATGTTAGGTTATATCAGAGTGTTGTGGAACCTACATAATAAATTCATGTGTGCGTATTTACCATACGCGTAGAAATTGGAAGTTACGTTGGACTGTCAAAACACACACCTAGCCTTTAAGAATAGAAAATCGATGAACATAATCAATTTGCTTTAAATTGCAAACGATCCGGATCAAATCCCTTGCAGTGGTAAAGACACTTTACTCTCATTTTTTTTATTTGTTATACTTACGTAAATAAATATCAGGTAGTAAAGTGTATCTTCTTTAGTTTATATATTAATGTACTTATAAAAATTAACATGTTTCTTTAAAGTTAGACTAAGATAAATGGCCCGTTATAAATAAGGCTCATTCTGCGAAAAAAAAATAGGAAATTAAGTAATTAAAACCGATCAGAAAAAGTGTATACGTCAAGTAACTCACACACACTCTGCAGGTATGCTTACACACATACTACTGTGACTTATTTGTAATGATGTTTAACTTGTGCGCAAACTTTGGATCATTCAATATTATTGAAGAAAAGACTTTATACGAATAAAAAAAAACTATATTACGTGATGGTATCTTATATTTAAAACTCAAATGCGTTTATTGCCGCTATTCTATTAAAATCTTTGACCATAAATGAGCTTATGTTTATATGAACTAGCACTAAGTGAAATGTTTATCTTAATAGTTTTATTTATTTAATTTCTCTCTCCTGGTATGAAGACAGCTTGCTAGTGCTCGTGATGATGGCCGGCTCTGTTGTTAGTGGTGACTCGTAAACTTATGTCGCGCTCGAGCCCCGCGCCCGCCGCGCCCGCCCGCGCCGGCTCCAGCGCCGCTAATGGATCCGCTCTGCTTTCGACAGTTTGAGGGGAGAGCGAACAGCGGGAATTAAACCCGTATTCAGTATACTAGTTTCTGAAAAGAATAGCTTCTTCTCCTCAAACATAGTTTTGAAAAACGCTTTTGGAATCGGATCTCAGTCTGACTAAAACCAGCTGAACACAGAAAGTAATTTTACAGAATACCTGTAATATATAAGTATGTAGATTATGGGAATAAAAATTAGTTATTTTTAGAGGTTTAAGTTGCAATTCCTCCCCAAGGTTAACGCCTTGATTGTGCGGCTTTGTGGTTAGGCTAAAAGTAAAGCTGGGATTTCCTTTATTGTATGTACTGCGACACAATTGTCTTAGAAGAAACGAAAGTTAAAGCGGGATAGTCAGTAATTTTACAGATTGTATCAGATGTGTAAGAATGTAGAAAAACAAAGACGGATAAAATTGAAGGAAAATGTTTGGTATTTCAAAAAGTTGTAAACATTGGTCACCGCTTTTCAACGAATATGGTTAAAGAAACCGTAAAATCCGCAAAAAATATAATATTAAATAAATTAATCATTATTGATAAACTACCTAAAATAACTTACTTATATTAGTCCCGTGATTGTAATAGTCAAAGCTGTGTATATCTTTTGGCCTCTGACTGCTTAAAGTCCGCAGTTTTCTTATAACTCGACACTATAACTCAGTGCGGCGAGAGCTGTTAGTGTAGCCCGCGAGTAAGTCCCAGCGGTGCGCTCTTTACGTCCCCTGAACTACTCTGCTGTACCCTGCAGTTGTTCCCTGCTATTCCCTGCTCACATCTCACTCGGTAAATATTTCACTTTACTTTCAACGCGCCATTTCGATGTTGGGTTTAATTGGTATTGTATTGTACAGTTTGATACAGGGTGTTTCTTTTTTAGTACCTGTAGGTATATTGTAAGTATACTTAAAAATCTAAAATTACATTCTAGTACATTCTCAAACATTAACTTTAAAAGTGATATTTTTTAACGTGTAAACTCACAAAGGCAGGTTCTTATGGCAAATATATCATTATTTTATAAAGACCCCTATAAAATCATCAAAATGTCCGGAAGTTCCAAGTAGGACATAACAGTTGGTTCGTAATGCGACACATAGCAGACAATACAATTGTGTGGAAAAAATGATAGCGGAGAGCGTAATGAGGCGGTCATAACATGTCCTGTGTGCCATGCGATCCTGGTAATTGCGCTCTTCAGCTCACTCCGTTGTGAGCGGGATGATTGTCAAATCGCCCCTCCCCCCCTCCCCCGTCCCCACCCGACATAAACCATCGCCGCGTCTCTCCTACTGCGTCTCCACAAACTTGTACTAAATCAAGGAATTAACCTTGCCGGCAGAAGTTAGTCAAACTTGAGCCATTATATTTTGTCTAATCGTGTGGCGTTGTTCCGTTGTATGTGTTGAGCTTTAGAAATATTTAACACTTTTTTAGCATCAAAACATAATTTCAGCTCTCTGTTCAGGTAACTTCTATTCACAGTTTACCGGAGTTATTGGTTTCAATACCAGTTATTGGATCGAATTCTAGTCAGTTAACTAAACCAGTCATTTTCATTTAAATAGAAAAGATACTACAGCTACACTTGCTTACAAATGTAGGTTGCATGGAGATGATCTTCGAATGTGATAGCCAATAAAGGTTCGGTGACAATAGGGTCCCCCCGGTCTCGCCGCAAATGTCATCGGCACGCGGTTGTGGCTCCCTAAGGGGCGAACGCTGGCGACCAGACCCGAGCAAGTCCAACCAGACCCGAACAGGCACGATCAGACACGAGTGGGCACGATCAGCCGCAACCGCAGCCCGCTATCGCTTTCACACGTGACGGCCGCAACCGCGACATTACACACATGTGCAATATCGCTTACCACTATAATTTATTGAGCCAGGGGAGGCCTGCTATAGTAATTTCGGTGAATGTGGGAAAGTTAGTCTTAATCTATACTAATATTATAAAGCTGAAGAGTTTGTTTGTTTGTTTGAACGCGCTAATCTCAGGAACTACTGGTCAGATTTGAAAAATTCTTTCAGTCTTAGATAGCCCATTTATTGAGGAAGGCTATAAGCTATATAACATTACGCTGCGACCAAAAAAAGCGGAGCATAAATGAAAAATGTTGCAAATATGAAACACCGTTGAAACTAAAACACGCGGACAAAGTCGTGGGGGTCAGCTAGTTTGTAATAAAGCACAGCTGTGTTTAATCAATTTATAATAAAGCGTCCTGTTTTATAACGAAAGTAAATTACATTTGTCGAACTGTATTTCTTTTGTAACCGCAAAACGTTTTTCGTTTTTCGTACAATTTGTTTTGAATTTTATTTATTTCAATGGTTTCGAAAAGTCAAACGTGCAAGGACATTTATTAGAGAACGAACCTTTCCTTTGAGAATGTTATCAAGCTCACGTGTTCATCGATGCGGACGTAATGTAACGATCTGACGTCATTATGAAAGGATTAAACAGAAGGTTCATCCTAGAATAGGCACATTAGGCTCATACTGTACTAATGTCCGTCTATCGTAGCGAGCTTATTAAAAATTGTATACCATAAGCGTGCGTGTTATAGGACCCCTACCTTTAGAGCCCCATATTTCTATGACCATGATAAGTGCGACGCTAAAACGTAGTACCAAGGTCGCAATATCCCGCACCACGAATTCGTCATTTACATACAAACTGCCCCCACCCACCGCCAGAACGCAATATCTTCTCCTGCGAGCCTTTACATCGCCCGCTCGCGATGAATATAAAAACTACGAACCTGATTAAAAGCGACCGTGAATAATAAAGTACATAGATTCTATCTTGCGAGAGTAAAGTGAAAGCACGTTTACCTGGCGATGTTGCTCATTTGCTTTGTCAGCGGAAAGTGTGTTGGTGGAGATATGGGGAGGACGCAGCTGCGCCGCGACAAACTGCCATCAAAGAATATTTAATAAAGATGCCTTCAATGTACCTACCTAACGCGAAAGGGAAATATTGGCGCAAGTTTTCTCATTTTTTTTTAAAGCTAACTACTTTTACTTAAAATTCGTTACAACTTGATTCGAAAGTTAAAGGTTTTAAAAACTCTTCAATCTGTTAGCTATGCTATTCGATTAGTTGCCATAGATAGGTTTATCCACAGCAGCTGGTGTCCTAGACCTGTACAGCGCACCGACGCGGGCGCGGGCGGAGTCGCGTGCCGACGTAGGTGCATCGCTTTTCTACTATCGTTTAGTTGAATGGAATGGCTCCAGCGCAATAAGCTGAAACAATACACTGCAATGTTCTTAATACGATACCTATCTAGGTATCTCGTTTACTCCCATGGCATTTTCTTTTAAATAGAAATCGTTTAGCGTGAAAGAACAAAAAGCTTACTTAATCTTTTTAGAATATTTGAGCATCCGACTCATCAACTTTCTGGTTTTTTCAAATGCAAAGACATTGCCTCGTTCACGATATATGCACGTTACGGGTTCGGGTTATAAATGTCATTTAGTTGAAGATTTTAATTGACAAGTCAAAGATCTTTGTCTAAAGAAGTAAACGTGTTTCAAACATAAACGAATCTGAAAATAATTCATGAACTGTTCTATTTTATTACACAAAGTGAACTTGAGAATTTTACTATTTTTGCGGTTTCGATACGTTTCTAGTACATAGAAGACGCTGCCTATCTTCATGATTAATGCTCTCTGTCTTCACGACTCCTGCGGGACCACTGCTAGTTTTGTTTGTATGTTCACGAACAACTCGGCAATAATGCAGGCGCCTACAGTCCCATGTTCCCATGTTCAAAAACCACAGCGTAACGAGATTGAATTTAGAACAAGAGTGCTTTAAGTCAGTTAATGCTGTAACTGCTATTAGCACAGTGAGAACAGTTCTGAGCTCGCATTAAAACTTGCCGACCTTACGTACTAATGGCCGCTTCAATGTACCTCCAGAGCCCGCGCTGGAACATACCCACTACTTGTACCAAGTGATAAGAATTAACGTTTTTAGTTCTTTAGTGTATTCTCGTGTACCTGAGTAGAGCTTTCTGCAGCATAACAAAGAAGTATAATTTAAGTTAATTTGACAATGGATTGGTCCCTAGCTAAAGACTTAGCATAGTTAAACCTAAAAGCAAAATTCTCTACACCTCAAAATAGACAGACTTTTAACTGTAAAGCAAGAAAAAATATTTTTCTCAGTGATTATACAAACGCTGTTTAGTTTCAATGTGGGCTGAAAGGAGTTGGCAATCAGTTTCCTCTCTTTTAGAGAAAAAGTTTTGACAAGAGTGTTAATAACCGAATTTGATTGAATAACAAAGGTTTTTTGTATCATCACTTTTTAGGTGTTTTTGAATGGAAACATTCTATCGGAAAACACCCACTTTTTATGTCTTGAAGAATTATTATTTACTTAAGCGTGTCGTTTCATCTTTGTTTATTTTGTTAAATTTGACTTTCACCCACCATGTTGATAACAGTCTATTTAAAATTACCCCTACGCAACTTAATGTATGTGATTATGTTCCTCCGTTTTAAATAACTTTAGGCGGACATTATTTTCCTAAAATCCCTTTTTAATTGAGCCTAAATAAAATTTTATGAAGCATTTCAAAGATGATTTTGCAAATGCAATACATTCTTGTAAAAGAAAGGCATTACTTACATTGACTCTCGTGTTTTTTTTTCTCATATAAGAGCTATTGGTACACATGAGTAATAAAATGACTCTTATCAAAGTGTACGTACTCACAAATCAGGTCAGGAATGTGCCTTGAACTTAATATGAAGCAAGATGTAGTGCGGCAGGTAGATATCCGAGATGGCCTGCGACCGCCCGTCTTAATTAAAATGCCTAATGAGAGGACCTGTGGGACCATCCCCACCCCTCGCCCCGCGCCCTTCGCCCAAACAATCACCTTGGCCACTAGGTTACACCCTCTCACTGACTAATGTTGTTTACTAAATCAACCTGTTTTGTAACTGTTAGCATGCAAGGGTTAGAAAATTAATTAAAAATTAAGTACGGTTTTTCATATATATTGTCATCTGTCCCAAATTAATAAAGATTTGATTATTTCTCATGGTCTTTGTTTTGGTATTGGTAACTTCATCAATAGTATATTCAGGTATCATGGAAATTTATTTACAAATTAAATTCCAGACTTTTTTGATCAGATATCAAAATGATTAGATTTTTTGTAGAATTTTTAATTTATATTGTTGTTCACAGGAAAACGGGCGTGCGGTCCCTGTGCTTGTAGTAGTCGCGCTCTCGGGGGTCAAAGTATGCGACCCCGAAGACCAGGTAACTTGAACTGTCATAACTCTACATGTTGTTTTTAATAAAACTTTATTGATTGACTTACATCTGAGTAGAGAGTAGAAGGTCGTGATAGTAAGTTTTAGCAGTAGAAGTAAAAAGTCATTTCGAACTTGTTGGTAACAAGTATCAAGGCATCTCGCACGCGACGTGTGAGGCTCACGCATAGTGCTCTACCCAGCAGTGTGACAGCTTCAGGCTGGTGTTATTACACGTGTGTTGTTCGCAGAGCGTGCGCATGTGCCACGCGCTGCGGCGCATCTCGTACGCGACGTGTGAGGCGACGCGCGCGCTGTTCGCGCTGGTGGCGCGCGAGCCGCGCTCCGAGCCGCCGCACCACTACTGCCACGCCTTCCAGACCGACACGCCCGAACAGGTCAGTACCCTACCCCAAAATCATAGACTAGTAATAAATGTTTCAATAAACACTTTTCACTATTCTACTGACAAAATTATTTGAGAAATTTTGCCATTATAGGCCACGAGTGAAGTTTTACTGTACCTAAAGCGCAAAACACATTAGAGAGACAGATATAATTACAGATGTACAGATAACATTTGATCTAATAGTATACAGATCATAATATCAGCATTAGTTAAAATCTGACTTTCGGGCGACTTTTTAGTTCTCCCAGTTAGTTTTGGTTATTATTTGCGACCCAAATATACTTAAGTCAGAGAGTTTAGCCCTGTTTTGAGGGCACAGTAAAAATATCTGAAAATCCTGGATATGATTAGATTTGATCGAAGAAATTCTTATTGAAATAGCTTACTAAAGTTAATAACACTGGTTAAATCGACACCGGCATCAAACACCTCGTGAAGCTAATCGTTTTCAGTTTCGAATTTATCTCCGTCACTTCCCTGGATGCGAACTCGGATCATATTGTGGGCACACGCTTGTAAGGCACTCCTCATGAATGTGTAATTGTCTGGTTATTATGCGACGCTTGGTGTTACGTGTTACAGCTTGTTTTGTGGAATTTATTGTGTAAAGACTTCATTCATTTCCTATGAGCGACAGACTGCGACATTGTCTTCCGAATACGGTAATGGAGGAGGTCAGCTAACGGAGTAAATGTAAGATTACTTACTTTAATAGCTTGTATACATAAAAATTATTGAAGAATTGCTGCATCTATTGAATTAGGTTTACCTGTTATGATAGATGTAAAGTGTATAATAAATAAAAAAATAAATAAATCATTTTTTAATTTTTATCTAGCTTGTTTAATCGAACGCTGAATAGAAACATGATTCAATAGACTAATCAATCATTCAGATCTTGCAAGTTGACAACATCTTGACTGGATGTCAATCAGATAATTATATGGAAATTAAGTAGGTAGGAACTTTGAAAGTTGCGGAGAAAGTATTGGAGCGAGTTCCCAGGGTGTGCGGTTCGAGGTCACGGCGCGGTACAACACCGTGTCGCGAAAAGCCGGAATATATTGAAGGGAATGAATAAATGACGACACAGCCTAGTGTAGGTATCAACTGAGATATGTTTGAATAGTTTATGTAATCTAAAAAACAAAACCTTGCTTTTTTCACATAGAAAGCTAGATATTAACCATGTATATCCAGTTTCATATTCGTGTGGAGTCTCAGCATATGTTTGCAGTAAGTATACGACCAACTTGAACCACTAACGTGTCATATGTTGAGCCGAGTATTTCGTCGTTGAGCAGGAATAGCGGCGCCAGTCAACCGCTCTCTGTGGATATAAAGAGCTTTGAAGTCAGACAGATATGTGCAATCGAATGCACATCTGTGATATAACCAGCACACTTTTTTCCAGGGAGTAAAGTTATATTTCAATTTCAACTTGTTTAAGACTCTACACTGTCGTTTTGCGTTTTATTTAATTGACGAATTGAAGTGCTTTTATTTATTTACATACATTGCAACAATAAGAGTATTCAGCATAGACATAATATATGTAATGCCAATCAATGTTACATTTTAGGAAAATTGTTTTGTTCTTATATCTCCGGAATGAGGGCGTTATGAATAATATAATATGGTTATAATAACATTATATTATGTGCATTGAAAAGGGAATGTTTATAAATAACCGGAAGATGAGCCGCTCTCTGACGTGTACCCTTGTCACAGCCTACGCAATTAGATTTCATATTTACACGTTCCGTGCCAACATAAGAGACATGTCCACCCGTCTGTTCCAGTACATTACTATGTCTCAATTGTTAACCTCACAAACTTAGAAATGTTTCAAGAATATTGTGACATATTTCAAAACTTTTAGGAACCATCGAAAAATATTTAACACCCATTAAATTTATTGGCGGTTGCATTCAACGTACGGTCGGCACAACGGTAGTTTGACATTATTTTTATCTCAAATTAGTCTTACTTCACAGTATCACACGTGGTGTACTGAACCCGGTCGGCACGAGTCAACCTCGCACTTGACCGGTTTCGACTCGGCTAATTAATGCGAGTCGTGACTTTATATACTCTGGCTTTAATTGGAACTTTGCTGATCCTTTAATGACTTCATAAATTTGGTTATGTATGTATCAGGCTCATTAGGACATTGTTTGTGAAGAGTTATATCCCTTAATCTTTTATACAACACGGAACGCTGAGAACACACGCATTTATTTCATACATTATTTAACGACGGTCTCTGAATCAAACTGAATTAAAAACTTATGAATGTGTATGTATCGCTAAGGGATATATCTACACATCTACAAACAAAAGCTGTCAAAGTGCACTTGAGAGTGCGCCCACAACGGCGCCACAACAAACTTTGTTATCACTTAATTTAAAAAGAATGTGGTAGAACCCTTTTGGTTTAGTCCTCAAACTTGCATCTAGTCTGTACACTGCAGAGCAAGAAATCGCGGCGGTTTTATAAGCGGTGCGCCGGCACTTAAGTCGTGCCTAACTTGCACTGAGCTCACAAACGTCGCTCGAACTTGGTCTGCTCCCTTGCTAAGACTTGCGGAGTAAGAAATGTTTTGTAAACCAGTTGAAACTGCGCCTTCTTAGTCATGATGTATTAACTTGCGAGAACTTAGCTCTGTTTTTGTGTTAGGTCAACTAGCGTCCAGGTTTTTGTAAATTGTAACTTGCTTGTATTCTAGATGTATCATTTAAGACTGTTATAGTCTAGCTTTATCTCGTGTATAATATTGTTGTTAATCTTGCTTGTTTAGTACATAGGTAATCAAACATAAATTTTATGTCTAAAAATTCCCGGGTTATAAATTAGTTTGCGGTCACATCAGCATTTGCTAAATCAGTTTTACCCTATAAACTTAGCCTTCCTGTTGTAAAAATCGAAGTGTTGCAAAGCATTCTATTCTTTAAATAAATTTAACAAGCCATGTACTTACACACTTCAAAAAAATAAAGTAATGTCTGTCACTTTAGTGATTGCTCAAATTTTTGAATTCCCTATATAACAGCCACTGAGCAATAATACTAGTACAAAGTAATCAAGCTCTGCCAAGTACACATGCCGACAGCTAGTTAAATAATTTCGCAAGAACCGGCGGCGCGGCTCCCCGCGATACAGATCGAACTAGTTTCCCGCAGATAAACTGGAGAGCCACTCAGATACTATCACTCAATGGTTTGCGAGCAGGTTTTTGTCGATCACCCAGTGACAGATATTTATTGGTCTCCGTGTACTCTACTTTGTTGCTTCGTTGTTACATGTGTTTAACATTATCTTGCTTCTGCTCTGAGAGATTTACGTTCACATTCATTCTTTCCTAGTTATAACATTGCTGACGTTACTGTTGTACTGATATTATTTTGTTCAAAATATAATTATCTAACTGGGCAACTAGATGCTAATATTAAATTTAAAAATTCATTCTCCTGACATATTGTATGTATTTAATGCCATATTTATTCGTCAAGAAGTGATCATAAATCCAATATTATACTTATGTTTATCAAGGAAATACTTAAAAAGCCGGACATACAGACACTACTATAGTAGTTCGGTGTCCAATACGGTGTCCAATCACTGTCAAGTGACGCAGCGATATTATACTAGTCGTGACGAATGCTCCTGCGCAGCCGTCTGTCCCGCCGCCATTAACGTTTGTGTAACAACCGCCCGACAAACAGTAACCGGCACTAATCAATCAGATCTCACAATGATTTGATTAGAGTAGAGTGACAACGAAATTAACAGCAACTTAAATATAACACTTTACATTGAACACAATATAAATAAATATTTTTATAACATTTTGTATTTAAAATATGTTTTAAAACTTTCTCATTTATAAGATGGCTAAGATTGACATTTTCTAACTGACTACCCTGAGAATAAAAGCCGGACAAAACCCGGGGGTTACCATTGAGGATATTATTATCGAAAGGCCATAGCTAACAATTTTGTCCTTCTTGCGTCTTAAGGCATATTTATGTGTTATTCAACCTTTTTCAGTTTGTTGACCTCTAAAGGCTCAGGATATAATATAATGAATATTATGGGTGTGAACAAAATTAAGTGTATCAGTCGCTAGATTTCCCGAGTGGGACGTAAGCCTGGATTGAATGTTTTGCCTAGACATATTATACATGATACAAGTTACTACAATAGGTTAATTCGGTACAATTCAGAATACCAACGATGGCATGACAAAAATATGATTAAATTTATTTTAACAGAGAGTTGAAATTGAATTTTATTTGAATACCAATTTTCATTTAACATTTTTTTGTATCGCCAGAGATGTCGTGTTCTTGATTACATGTCATTTCCTTAGCATTAAAAGCTTAACTGTTATTTATATGAGACAGCTTAACTTTGTTCCATAATTAATTGCCAAAAGCGTCAAACGTCCAAAATAAGTGAACAAGTATAATAAACTCGTGAATGGGCCATTAACACTTCACTCTTCTTATTCCGTGTATATCTCCGTGTTTGTCGCCTTACAATTTACTTGTCTTTATTTCTGTAATCGGATTAACGTCAGCGCGGAGTTTATTTTAAGGGCAATCGATTCTCTCCCTGACAGATTGTAAATATTCGGTTTTGTGTAATCTGTTAGCCATGGCATGTCGTTGATAAGTTGCTTTACCCTCCTCGTCGTGTTTTACTGTTGTTGTTTGGAATGCAATAAACAAATGCAAGAGGAACATAAAGTATTCTTGCAATATTACTTGTCATTTTAACCAAACATGTTTACGGGTTTAATTTGTTGGTACTTATTGAACTTTCTGTGGCCCTTCTGAATAGACATTTGTATGAGTATTAAGTTAGTTGCATGGGGCGCGCGCTGCGCATACCTTTGCGCGCGACCTTGCACGAGCGACGCACCGAATGTGATGTTGTGGGGAGGGGGCATTCCACGCAACCGCCGCCCAAATAGTAAACAGTGCAGATTTGCTTACGTCCGCTATCGTCGGACTCATCTAGCTGTCCGTCCAGCCATTCATGTGTCCCGCCAGTCCGCGACAACGGACAGAAAAAAGCTCTTGATGAACTACCGGCCATTATGTTAATGTTAACTTTGTCTGAAAACCCGCCGCTGATTGCTCGGCAAATGAATAACTATTAACATTGAATGTGAATTGTTCGATCGATGGCGGTTGAGGTCCCATTAAATTATCATTAAGGACTTCTGTTTAGGGTCATCAACCGTTCGTCCGCTCGCAGAAAAGTTCGACGCCTTATAAAATTAAAAAGAAAAAGGAGTATACGACACAGGTGCGCGGGCGCTCGCGTTTCCCATTGTGCCTGCGCCACTTACCGTGAAGGCTTTAGTGGAGCTCAGAACGAGTTTGTGAGCATCTCTGTGAGCTCAGTCGCGAGCCAGCTCTTGGAGAGCGTGCACGTCGCTGCGCCCCGCGCCCCCCAATATAAGTGACGCGCGTGTCATCAGTGACGTCGTCGTGGTGATTGATTGTTTGATCACGGCATGTCGGTGGTGTTACCCGCCGTGTAGTGAGGTGTGATTGACCTGTGAATAGTACGAGTTTATTGTTCGTAACAAATCGTGGGAGCTTTCCTCTGGTATGCAACTGTAAGCTTTTGTATAGGTGTGTAGAGAAATTCTTCTGTTTTGTCCTATTAAACATCGTTACTGTACTTCGTTGTGTTCGTATAGGTCATGGAAGTGCTCGGCCAGCGATTCTAACGAGTATCACAACTGTGCAGTGGCGTTATAAACCCCTCCATATTAACGAGTGATGTTTTTGCCGGCGACGTAAAAAGTGCGACAATAGAGAGCGGGTGGTCTGCGCGCCCCCGCTGCACTCTACCTGATCTTTTAATTACAGCTCCCTTTGTGTCCAGGCAACGTTTTGTTTTGCATCCATTGTGTATTTCCCTTTTGTTCCTTTAGCTGTCTATATAATTGTACACAACTCAAAATTTGAAACAACTAAATACATGCCGGTAACAGATACTTCTACTAACTAATCAGAATACACCTCGCACACTACATTTTTGGGATTGCAGTTTATCTTTATCTTACATTCCGATCTGGTTCAATAATACGATCGTGATAACTGGGTAGAATCGAAAAATTTACGGTTTATATCATATTTCTGTAATTTTTAATGAAAGGTATTCATGGTATTTAGATACATTATGTCTAACTAAAATGTTGTTAATTACTTATGGTGCTGGTGTGCATAAAAATTATGTTTATTTTTTTAAAGACTACACTAAAACATTTAAATAAAAAAATAAAACAACAAAAAAAAAATCAAACACCGCTCCTATACGGAATTTAAACCCTGATCTCACACTCTTCTAGTTTTGCAGACGTGATCACAAGTGACCACGAGAATATATATAAATATTAAAAAAAAATTAAAATCAATAAACGTAAACGTATCGTCTGGGACACAACCGAGCGATAAAACCAATGTAATATATCAGGTTTGCCATATTTATTGTGTTCGTTTGCGACGCGACGGTTCGCTTTGAAACCGGAGGTCGTACCTACGTAACATTATGTTTTTATGAGGCGCTTCTCCTCCGGTCCGGTCGTCTCCGGTCATGTCCGGCCGGTCCGGTCTGCCAGTCCGTCATCTGTTTGTGCATTATTGTTTTACAACCATTGTACGCGAAGTTTATTAAATGACCAGTTATTGTTTGCGGAAGTCCATGTTTAATTTCTTGGGATGTAAAGCTCCATTGTTTTGTACATTCCTTTTAAGTTGCAAGAGGCAATCAATTGAACGTTCTTGAAAACCATGAATGACTTACAATATTATTAACATAATATGAAACTTTTGAATAATTTTGAGAAGCTGTTGGACTTGTAAATTTTGGCAATCGACAAGTTCTCTTCTTTTTAACCACCGAATACTGAAAATCAATTTAATTTTTAGACGTTCTTATATGTCTATATGTCGATACTTTACACCTGAAAGTTATAGAGACAGCACAAGACGATTATTACTGATTGACATTTCAGTTTTCGACCATTAGTATCTAAGATTAATATTCTAAAAATCAACTTTTCTAAAAAAAAAACTACCATAAAATCGTTAGAAATAGTATAGCTTTACAATTTTATGTCAACAGCATCATAAAAATATTTGTCGACCAACCAAAAGCGTGACAGAGTAACTAATGTGGAGAGGAAACACTTAAGTAACGCTTCTTGATAACAACCGAAGCAGTTTGTAAGAGCTTCCACATCCTGTCCCACTGCGGCGACAGATTAATACACATCGACACCACCGCGGACGCGACGGTTTTATTGTCCAACGCATTAATAATGCTGACATGAGACTCTGTTAACAGAATGAAATGAGAAATAAAGGAGAGTCTCTAGGAGAGCTTTCTTGAAAGGCCAGATAAATACAAAAAGCCACACCAGTATTATTTTTCGTAAAAACAGTCTATATTTTTTTTCTATTTTATACCTGCAAAAGTAAAACTTAAGTAGGTAAAACAAAATATGCTAATGCTTATGGATCTAAGTTTTCTGTATATTTTAACTTAAAGCAAGATCGTACCTTTCTCGTTAGTTTAATACGTTATGTTTGTGAAACAACAATACGCGTAAATTAACAAGAACCAAGATAATTCTTAACATTAATTACACAAATAATGTAGGTATCTTAAGGGTAAGTTGAAAATTAAACTTTCAGACACCCAATTGTCTCTTGTCTGAGCTCTGAACACATTTCATTTCACCGTCGTAATTATTCAGCCGGTATTCTAGAGCTAAGACGAAGGACCGTTCATTATGTCGATAGATATCAAAAGTTTTACTCGGAAACGTCGAAACAAAGTAATAATAATATCTCGTGTAAGACAATCTCAGCGTTCGGCAGTTAATTAACCGTTTAATATGGCGTAACCTGATAACGCGCCGAAAAACCGACCAATTCTGGGAACCGTCGCGTCGCCGCCACAGATCGTTCCACATCGATTTGATTATTTTTACATATTACATTTATTAATTTTCTGCTTTGAATCGCGAAATTTTTATGTCTTACTATGTGCGTGGGTATACGAACAGGTATTTCTAAATAACAAATAAATTATGGTATGCTAGATTTTATTATAAAATTGAAATAACAAATAAATCCAATTTGAGAGTCATTCGAGTGAGTCAAGATAATACATTATCGTAGCTACTACTTAGATGTTTAAAATCTATTAAGATTCTTTAAGCTCAACCCCAATATTTCAACAGGAATTTATTTTGGAATCAAAGCGGTGTAAATGGAGGACAATAAATTGTTTAGGAAGAATGTAATCGCTGGTGATTCGTTGGTATCCGGTATTAATTATAAATCCTACGGTAGGCAGACGTAGCGCGTCGCGTCGGGCCGCAGCTACAAATTGAATAATAGCTCCGGCGAGAGCGCCGCGCAACAGATACTAAACAAACATCAAATTCATTCAAAAGTTAATACTTGTTCGGTATATTAGAAAAGTATATAGTTCCGTTATTATTTATTGACACATCACTATTAATTCATCAAAATAAGGTTACTTCCATTTTAAGTGTATTGTGGTCTGTATTTTTATGTTAATGGCAATTGTTTTAGTTAATTAATGTTACTTGACAATTTGTTTATTACACAGTCATTAAAAAAACGTGTTAATTTTCAATAGTGGGCCTCACTCTCTTATAAAAGTGCATTATAAATTAAACATATTCGTTCCATAACTGAAATCCTTTGATCATTTTTAGGAAATGTCACAAACTTACAATGTCCACATAGAAGAGTTTAGCTAAATAGAAAGAAGGAATAGCGTTGAAATATCAGAAATGTTTGATTCACGGATTTAACCTGCGTGTAATATACAGTTACCTCTTCAAAAGGAATCGCACGAAAATATATAGGCCTACTTTTTATTTATTCGCAAAACTTTTTCTTTTTACTTGTAGGTGCGTTCACACGAATATTTATAGGCCTCTTTTTATTAGACATTTGACATGGGTCGCGGAGTTCACACATACTTGTTTATATCGTGAATATATTTTCAATGGAAATCTATTGAAAACTAAATTCCAACTACAGTTCTATTGTCGAAACGGCTAACTGAATTTCAATCTACAGATTTATGGAGTTGCTAAGAAACATATTTTACTCTTGTACAACACAAGAATATCGACACACCTGATATAGCAGTATAATGGAAAAAATAACAAATCAAAAATTCATATATTAAAAAAAAATATATATATATGTATATATAAACAGACAGCTCTGACAGTACACCCTGTAATTAGAAAACACTTTTCAGTTATAAAACTAACTTATTTGAAAGAACTGCCTTACGTAGTCTTTGCACACACAGAACATTTATGTTAATAGCTTGTTATATATCGGCCAAAATCCCAGCTTGTATGAACTGCTTCCAAAAAAACCCTCGTGTTTACCAATAGCGAGTACATCTCCAGGCAGCTCACGTCCCTGCGTCCGCCGGCAGCGCGCGGCGGCGGCGGCGGCCACACGCGCTGCCCGACACCTGTTTGTTTACACCACGTGTTGTTTGATTCCAACCAACACACCACCCCGGCCACATACCATCCCGCACAAAGTTAGTTCTATAACAAGCTTAGTAGAACCAACTAATTAAGTCAAATCCAAGGCAGCTTTTTTTTTTCCAAAATAGGTGATATATTCTAATGCAGGATAAAATAACTATTTTATTAGCTTGTTACACATACGTCAGATTAACCTTAAAAAGTATTACTATTAAAATATAAAAGTTGCTGAAGTTTTTGGTACCGCTTAGAACTCTTCTTTTACAAAACCTTTGATCAGATGGTTTAAAGCTTTCAGAAAACTTATAACCATATCATACACAGGCATTTAAGACCGTTAAATTCCGTTTAAAATATATGCTTATTGATATCACATAATTTTGGTCTTCAAACAAACAATAACAATATAAGTGGGACCATAAAACAGTATCATGGAATTAAAACCGGAATCGTTGGCGGCCCACATTCAGGCGCGCCCCGCACGACGCGCGACGCTGTGAAGCAGTCAGTATGCTCGCGACGCGGTGACGTCACTCACCAATCCATCTTGGTTCGTTAATGGTCCTCGACAGCTTTAATTACGCCGCGACTTACAACTGAATAGATTCAATTAGCTTGGTATTGAAAATGGTGTGTGGAGGAGCTCAGCTTTTCATGGCTCTACATTTCTTATTTGGTACTTGCTGCGAGCTTTCGTGTTTGTTTTTAACTGTAGAATTGCTTCTGTCTATTTTTCATAGAACATTAAAAATTAAATAAACAAAAAATATATGCTTGTGAAATAATGTAATTAATATTAGTTTTAACATTATTACTTACTAAGAATGGTGATTACAAATATTAATTTATTTAATTTCGTTTATAATAACTATTTTTAGGGTTCCGTAACCAAAGGGAGCCCCGGGACCCTATTAGTAAGCCTCTAAGGTCCATTCGTCCCTCTGTCTGCCAGCGGGCTCTCATAAACCGTAATAGCTAGAGAGATGAAAATCTCAGAGTGTGTATTTTTGTCGCCGCTATAATATAAAACAAATAAATTAAAAAATAAAGGGGATCTTTAATTTATTGCACGGAACCCTTCATATGCGTGTCCGACTCGCACTTGGCCGGTATATTATCCACCTTGTGGTTGTAGTTTATATAAGTCGTTGCAGGTGCTAATACTGACATTTAATAACTTCTCTTTAAATGTATGTCTATTTATCTATTTATTATTTGTCTCTCATAATTTATTACTACACATTTGTATGTGGTTAGGTAGGTACTTCAGTTGTTAGTTGAAATATATAGCCTCTTTAGTAAATTAATTAGGTAAGAACGCTCCTTTCTAACACCATAATTAATTAATGCACCTAATAATAAGTTTACGACATCGCCAGTTGAAGTCATAAAATGAACAATATGTAAGAGGAAGTGGCCAATAAAGCGGGTCGCAGTGATCGCAGTGCACGCGCTGCACGCGCTGCACCGCCGCAACGAAACGCTTCCGTCGAGCTGCGCCTTAAAATAGTTTATACTACGTAAACACAGCGATCCTGTGTAAATATTTGAAGAGCCGAGTCCTGAGCGCTGTGAAACTAATCAACTTCACTCATTACTGGCATTTCTCATTTCACACTTTTTTACGCTGTTGCATGTATGTTTGTTAGAACACTCCTAGTGTGTGATAATTAATCTGTATCGAATAGGAAGTTCGAGATCGGTAGTCAGTCTTATTAACTGAAATTTCGGTTAGTTATATCCTGCGAAAGATTAGCTTGTAATGTTTTTCGTAAAGCTTCTAATTTTATGATTAAATTATTTTACACTGATAGACACACTCTTAAAGTGTTATTTTGTGAACCGGGGACAAAAGGCTGACTCGCTTGATGGATTACAATAAAGTTAATTTTGTTTGGTACATCATATATTGCCCTTGAGCCTATTATAGCCATATTTGATTTATAAATTGTAAAGAAAATGAGCATAAAGTAAAAAAAACGAATAAATAATTTGTTTCCCACTACAATAAAGGCTGATGTCTCAGTTCGCGCGGGTCGGTCACGCGCGACCGCTCTCCATAATGTATTGCGTTACCAGGACCTGCTCCTCCCCGGCACTTCCTCGAAACGAAACGCTTTTACGACGGATGTTATGCAAAAATAAACCTTATAAATAAGGCGTTTTCAATAACAGTGGTGTTGTATTAAAGTGTCCCCAATTCGTATTTCGTACCGTCGATGATTTTACTTTATTATAATGATATGTTATATGAGGTGTATGGTGAATGTTGATTGTTACTCTTTAAAGTGGATATTAATTTGGTTTGCCAAGTTTTAAAACTAACTACGTTTTTAATACGCTCAGTTTTAAGTAACTGAATCTGACAGATTATTTTCTCTTCTTAAAATCGACATGATGTAGGAAATGATGTTCTGAACCCAGTCACTGAAGACTTTACATAGTATTTATAGGTTATTTAATTTCTTTGCTATAAATGGCTCTTCATTGCCACTCGTAAAGAGACAACCTATCAAAATCTAAGACTATCCAAATCGAATCCATCACCAATATTTCCGATAGCCACAATCTGCTGTGAACCTGCCGCACCGTCTCTAACTGTATAATTACATGTTGTTACCTCCCCCCCTATGCCTTCGTCTGTACCCCGCGCCTCATCCCCTCCGTCGTCCAGCACCTCAGTTAGCGTGCACTAAGATTTATGGCCGGCTACTTCCCGTTCACAAACTGCGGCTCATATGGGTTCGAACTCAGTTCGAATACCTAACTTTAATAGGTAGATCCTCTTTTAACACTTCTTTTATGCCTGTCTTCAAATGCTGCAGTAAAATGTAATATTTGGTTATAAAACCTACCTAGTTGGTATTTAATGTAAGACGACAGATAATTAGGCAACCGATATTCCATGATGCTGTGAAATTTTATGTTTTGAAACATCTAAAGGAACAATAATATTTCACAAGGCCCTTAACAGCACGCTTCCAATGTACTGTGGCGAGCAATAACTAGTGCATAGACTTGGCCATCTGTGCACTTGCTCGTAAACGCGTGGAGAACATCTACCACATGGCCTCTTTGGCACTGAAATAACACGAACTTCGAGTAATACTTTATTCGGTAAACTGTTTATTGCGCACATACATGCGTGAAAGAGACCACATAAAATAAATACGAAGCTTCCAGCAACACACGTATGGTAAACTTCAGGCTGTCTGAAAGTAATCAATGGAAACACTTGAAATAGCCGGTCAAATTCCGTTATCTGTACAAAGCGCCAATAAATCTTTGTTTGAAGTCTGACCCATCACCCTACATGTGGTGCATATGCCACGCAAAATCAATAAGACCAGAAAGTCCAATTCATTCAACACGGGAGAATATTCTTCAGTATTTTAGTGCTTCAGTAACTGTTAAGGCAAACTTTACCCCTTAATATACTAAATTAAAATATCATAAAATTAAAAAAAAAAACATATCATATCATATTTTTTGCACAATAACAATTTGTCATCTAGATGTTTGAATTTCTAAAACTAAAATCTCCTCTAAAACATTCCTCTTAAAATTTTATTTAAAGAGTTTCCTGTTGAAAAAAGTCCAGCAGTTGTTTGTAGTTCAGACTGGTTCTATTGCCCTTAGCTGCCTTGTGGCTGCTCTATGCACGTGTTCCAGACAGGAAACAGACGCGTCCTGCGGGAGCACTTCCCCAGATAACACCGGTTTACGAGTTCAGGCTTAGGGAGGACGGCAGTGCGCGCTGGGATCACGGGTTTAGTGCGCGACCTAATATATGACAGAGAGAACGAAGTTTAACTTGTGGTCTACATTTTAGTTTTTTGTCGATTTGTGCAGTTAGATTCGAGTACTTAGTGATTAAATGTCGTAACGTAAGTAGTTGTAGAATTATAATTTATTTACTGAAATAACCTATTTTGACTTTTAGTGTTTGTATAGGAGACTAGTGTCCCTTAACTACACGTTACAAAGTTAAAAAAAAAAAACATTTCTATCGACTACTTTCAGAATAATTCCTTAATAATGATGAAATAATTATTTAATGTTCGTGTCTATTGCCTGTCCTAAAACCTTAGTCTTTAATTCAAGAGGCCTCCAAATGAAATTAATTAACAAAAGTTAACTGCGCCATCCCTACCGAAGCAGTGGATTATTTGAACGAACCTGCATTGCTCGTCATAGAAAACACATAAACTGCGCAGATACCATCCTAATACTATGAGATGCCTTTCACACAAATTGACCGTACATCCCCTCCCCCCACCTCGGCCGAACCAGATATCAGGCTAATGCAACATTAATCAGGTAGAGAGCACTGTCTTAGTTTTATGATGATTACGCTTGTAGTTTTTCCTTCAGCAGGCGCCGTGCTGGGGGAGCCCGGAGCAAGCACGGGTACTATACTGTTACGGTTAATCGGCGACTGGTCTGCTCTCCCCCAGAATAATGACTGAACAGGGAGCAGGAAAAAGAATGCTTTTGAAGCTTATTGTCATCCGAAGTTAAAGAAAGAGGATGAAATGACACACATAACTTGAAATACACGATTTGTAGCATATTATTATCTTAATTGATAAATATCCCTGAAAAAAATGCTTATGCCAGAACTACACTAACGGTCAACATCAATGATAAATTTTAGTTATCACAATGACGGGCATTGTAAATTGTCGCGATAATTCGAGCGTGGCCACACCAACGTAAAACGCCCATCATGGCGATAATTAACAGCGTTTCCCGTTAGTGTGACTCCAGCATAAAAAACATAATTATGTGGCTAAACCTAAAGTTTTTATTTATATCTTGATTCTTGTACTTCATTATTTAATTTGTATTGTAATGTAAAATTTGTGTAAAACTTTTTAATCTTAATGTTTACGGCATCCGTAAGAAATTACTTGTTTGTAATGAAGCATCACAGTTGGAAAAAGTGCTTTGTTTTATGTTCAAAGTTTTGAACATACAATAACATTTTTGCGTTGCGTCTCTACGGTACAATCACAACATAATATCTGTGTAGTCCCCCCCCCCACTGACTTTTCTGCTGACTATTTGCAAGCGTGGTCTGTTGTGTTCTGACTGTTTTCATAAGTATGCATAGCGTTTTCTTATTACCACGGAACAATGCCACTAGGGCCGAAATGCGACGACCAGCAAGGAGTTTCATAGTAAGAATTAAACAAAAGGTGAAACTTCAATAATGTACAAAATAAGCAGGTTTGTAGAACTGTGTATGTAAGAAACTATATCTAATTGAATTAAAAACCCAAACCAAATAAGTCTGTCTAAAATCCTTTGAGACAAGACCATGGTTATTAAAGAAAATGTTCGCCATTTTTCATTTTTAATTTGTCTGGAAAGCCTTTAACCAAAACTATAGCCGGAGGTAGGCATAGCTTTGTATAACATATAATTAACTGACGAGTGAAGGTAGACTTTGTAATCTGAACTAGGTTTGGAGTGGATTTTCTGGACCGATACGTCTTGCGGTAAAGTCGAGTAGGGTCGCCCCTAGCTTTGTAAACAAATACCAATACATGCGAGGGACTAAGCTTACGTTGTGGTTTCACTGATAGCGACTTATGAAGAAAAAAATAGAGTACTTTTATTTTATTTTTGCCGCTGTTTATGTGTGTTGAAGGCGATAGGTATAAAAAATAAATAACAAGCTTTGGCACTAACACATCTCTCTGAGCAATTCGTATTTTTTTTATAATTTTAGTTAAAAGTAATCTTAAACCCAGGAGCCACAACGTCAGTACCAACAGTCGCCTGACGTTCAGCTCCGTCTCGTCGCTGTCACTAGCACCACATTTAGTCGGTCGCTATCAATTCGCACGCATTTTGGTGGCGCTCGATTGAATTACTGTAGTGTTTTGCGGCTTGAATAAAATGTAAATGAAACGATCGCAATCCTGTTACCGATGGATCGATGCGGACGTCGACTTGCACACTCACATATAGACTCGCACATACGTACAGGGAGTCTCTGTGTGTGTCTGTTTAGCATTTTGTGGCCAGTTTAGTGCTTCAGAGTTCGGAGATTGAGTTAGGTTTTTTGATGTGAACTGAATTCTAAGTGGCGTATTACTCCGTTTTATTTAAGGTCACGCAAAGCACAATGAAGGATTTTGTTTCGTAACTTAAAGATATACAAAGTTTAGGTACATAACATACCTATAACGACTACACACTTAATGTTACGATGTACATCAAACATCGATGTAGGAAAGCGTAAAAAAAAGTCTTCCAATTTCCCGACAAAACGATACAAGTTTCTTGATAAAGATATTTTACCTTATTTAGGGAAAAAACATAATGAATATTTTGTCAGACAACATAACAAAAGTGACATCATAAATCGAAATTGATATCTTTACTTTTAAACAATTTTATAAATGTATTTCTCAAACGGTATTAACATAATTTGAATTATGACTTTATTCACCTCATAACCATGTAATAAATAATAGTTATTTTCCTTATAATTGTATACAAGTGACACTAGTAAAGTTTATGTGGTAGTTGTCGACGGCAGTCCCATAGATTTTACTTTTACGATCAAACTAGTTTGTTTCGAATCCAGTGAACATTTACATTAATTAAGGAGAATATTAATATTGTAACGAGCTGGCGATCGTTAACGTTTTATAATGACATTGGTTTATTTGATATTTAATGTTCCAGCGATGGGTTTGATGACTTGTCAGACTTTTAGAATTAGTCGACTCTTCGGTACACAAGTTTTATAGGAGGTTGCCACTATAGGTATTTTTTTTAATTATCAAGTATTTTCATTTGATAAGCGCGAGGTATTTCATTTGATACTTATCTGAGATATAATTTGTTTTTCAGTTTTACAATGTGATAGTCTGCCTACCTTTTCGTAATTTAGGCGTGATGATAATGTAACTTTACCGCGTTCAATTTATTATAATAAGTAGTTAGTGTGTTCAATGTGCGACCTCTAAATTAGTTCAGCTAAATAGATCTCCCTCACACCACTTAATTAATTCTGATAGTGATGGTGCCTCGTTTACGTAGAAAATTTAGTGATCTTTTGCTTGAATTTGTAGAACATTAGGTTGTATAAAAGTGTACTGATTAATACTGTATTTAAGATTGGAATGTTGTTGGTTATCAATGTTGTTATTATTTATTTAGCTAGTAATAACAACAGGTTATGCAAGCTTTTTTAAAAAAAAATTGTACGTAAATTTACTTAACAATCTTAACATCATAAACTTAAGGAGATAAACGTTCCATTCTATCAATGTTCCCAACACGTAGGTACAAGCGATCATTAGCGTGAGTGGCGGACCGTTACCGTCGCATATCTAATTAGGTTTAACACACATTAGCATCTCTGTTATGCTAATGCCGCCCTGGTACCTTCGAACGCTGACGTTAAATATAACTGATTGAGACGATTATCCCCATTGACAGCATTTTACAGGGTATACGACCTTGATCAAAGCTTGTTACGTCACTGCTGGGTTCAAAGCATAAACGCGATCACATTTCGAGATAAAGGACAGTCATTTTTTCTTAATAAGCCAACACTATTTGAAATTTGAGGAATCTAGTATAGTAAAAGAGCATTTTTTTAAGTAAAGACTGTAAAATTAGTGTGAGTTTTGGAACTAATAACACTTTTTCCATCTTTAGTTTGCCCTATTGGACCCAGAATGTAATCACACCTAATCCCTCTATACATTAGTGTCAAATTATCGCAACGTAAATTATCTTTGAAAGTAGCAACAGATGTTCTGATCGCCTATTCTCACCGATATCCCACAATGTAGTTAGCCCCTCAATACGAACGCTTCACACGTCCCGCGCCGTATAGTTGGGAAGTAAGTCTGACGCCAAAGTTTTCGACAACTATTTACCGCAGCGTCGGGTAAGCTTTATCAATTAGCTAGTTGCCGTAAGTGCTGTTTGATGAAGGCTCGCTAATCTATCCGGGAAGTTGATTGTTGTCATGGTAACTATTTATAGATAAAACAAATTTTTTATGCATCGACGGAAGTTATTATCAAATGTCAATTTTCATCCGCGAAAGTATCGTTAAGTCTTAGACGATGTAAATTTTTAATGTAATGTAATGGTTTGAAGAACGTACATACGCAAAGATGTTTTTTTACAAATTAAACCTTTTGTGTGTTCAGTATTAACTAACATTGTATAGGTATTATTTTCAATTTATAAGTCATTTTTCCGCGTACACCTTTAACCGGACATAAACGTAAATGCTTCTCTTATATCATGTTTTTAATTCATCATGATGGTACATAATATACTAGAGGCTGTAGTCTGCGGCAGATATGCGGGGCCACATTATGATGCGTGCGCGGGCCGCATGCCTAATTAAGTAATTAAGATGGATAGATAGGAGCCGAGATACGAACCGGGTTAGGGTACTGTAGACGGGACTTACGTAGGATTAATTCGTGCTGATCCCGAAATATGGTTCATAGGAATGATTTAGTTTGAAAGATTTAGAAGAAATCAGCCGGCTCAGCCATTATTTGGTGATGCTGAGTCTAACGTCTTGCGCGCTATCCGTCCAACTTTAAAAATATATTTAATAACTAGGGTATTTTAGGGAATGACAAACCCTAAAATGTTGTTGCTTTGATGATTAAGATGATCTGGAAGTCGATTTTGGCATTGCGAACTTGCTTTTGCTAAACGCGAACCATAGTCTACCGCACTGTCGTAAAGCGGGATGATAAATGATAGACATGATAACGCAAGTACAAGTATCAGTTATTTATAATATTCTTATAGCCATATGTAAGGCTGCATGTAACATGTAAATGTTCGTCAGTAGAAGCGCCGGGGAGCCTCGCTCCGGACGAGTTGATCTCACACGATCTGCCGGAGAATGGTCGGGACACTTCCATGAATGCGTAATGTTTCCCTATGATGTATCCGCGGAAGCAATATTTTGTATGATATAATACAATATCTTGGTCCGTCTGGTAGAGGTTGGTGCCCTGCAGTGGGACAGTTATGGATTTATATCATTGTTTTGGGAATACAAATTTTGATGGTAGGTTAATGAACGCTGAAAAGTACGTCGAGAACTCGTTAAGGCAAAACATCGGGATGTAGGAAAACCCTAAAATAGAGTGCCGTTTACCAGAGAGCGATTATATCATAACCTTAATTTTTTGGTGCAAACTTAAACAATAAGATTTTTTCACAGTAGATTCTGCCAGAACATCATGTTAAGATAAGCCTTATGTCCTAACAGAATCAGCTTAAATATAACACGCACATTACATATGCCGTAGTGCCCGACACCCTCCTGCCCCTCCCCCAGCTTTACGTCCCCATCCGGCGGTGACCGCGGCCGCGGTTTCTGCGGGACAATTAAAACATTACGCTTGTACGCAACGCGCGCTCAGCAGTGCTGCGGTCACGAATCATTACGGTCTATAGGTACTGCATTAGAAGGGTGTATGAAAAAATGCAGACTGTTCCAAATGTCTGTCACATACCGAGAAGGCTATCAGATGTGGAGAATGTTACTATAAATAGTTTCTTTATTGGTTTCCTTACATTAGTCTGATATTTTTAGAAACAGCCTTTGAAAATACCCAAACGTGCGTTGTGTGTTTTCCGTGAAATCATCAGATTTCCTTATGAAAAAAATGACAATAAATATAGAACTTTTTTCAATAATATTTTCCTGTTCCGATAGTTCGATGGACTTCATATTAATAGTAACAACAAAACTAGACCTGCTTTTACGTAAAGGAGTTTTTAAGGTAAATGTGTTACCACTGATTTCCGGTCAACACCTTATGACAACCTGTTGTGGTGGCGAGAACAATAAAATAAGTGTCTCTCTATATTTTGTCTTTATAACTTTTTCTTGCACTAAACTTGTACTTCTGCACATTTCCTTCCTCTCACAATGTTCAAAGTATAATGACAGTATTTTAATGCTGACAATGTTAATGGGGATAGCTTTGGTCCTTTGTGGTTCATTGTTTGGATGTTATGTCGATGTTCTTGTGGAGTTTTTGTTTCGCGACCGGTCGTAAATTCATTAGCGAGACTTGTTCCGTCACTCAGCGCGGCTTATGTTTAGTGAAGGATGTTAGCGAGCTAGACATACGTCTGCTAACAGTAAGGAAACGTCGTGATTAATGCTCCTTACATTTCTGTACGAGATTTCTTTGCTTTGCTTAAACTAACTAAATAACAAGATTCGTTTTGGTACAGCTTTCTTAAAAATCATAACACTGGGAAAAAGTAAAATATTAAAATGTTCTATTATTAATTCGACAGATTTTCGATATTACGTAATTGACTGTTTATCGATTGTTTTCAAGTACCGTGTTTCGTTTTGTTTTCCGATTGTTGTGTTGTGCCCCCCGTGCCATAAAACTTATGTACTGAACAAAATTTACCGTGGTATAAATCACGTTGCTTCATTACTTTCGCCGAAATTACCAGCCTCATAAAATATAAACTCGGGTCATAGTAAAATAAGGTACCTACTCATTTCCAATGATTGAGTGGAAATAAACAGTTTGTTTCCAGTATAAATATTTAAAAAGACTTAAAATGTAATTAAATACAAATAATAGAAGGAAAAACTTAAACCTCAGGCAGGACTCGAACCTGCGACCATGGCTTGACGCGCCGCATGCGTTAATGCGTAACAAATAATTAAAAATAATAAGACTTAAAAAATCATGTCTTGCAATAAAGCCAAACACTATTTTAAATAACATTGTCTACTCTGTAATTTCTTGAAGATCTGATGCTCGGTATGTGCCGGACATACGTTATTGGTATTATCGCACGCACTGTTTGAAAATAACCAGGAAAACGAAACTAATTGTAAAAAACCTCTTCTCTTTGAATTTTATACATAACATATACCTACCATAGCTATTTGAGTTTCCTGTGAACTAGAAAATTATCCTGTCACTGAGACTCAGCGTTCAAGACTGTTTATTTATATAATTACATGGCTAAGAAAATTGTGCCAGTTTGCTTTCCAGCACATGCCGCTAAAACAACCGACTACCAACCTTATGCTGTTAGTGTAGGCTCCACTGTAAATGCAAATAGTTGGTCCAATACTGGTCTACCCGAAGGCAACAGTGGGTACGGTTGCAATTATAACGCGGTTGTTCGGTCAGGCCAACTGATCGTTAGGCAACTGCTACCGGCGACACGCTCCGGCCGACGCCGACGCCGACGGAGAAACATTACTGTTATCAAAGAAACTTCTTCCTCCTAACGGTGGCACAATTATAAAAGTTGATGCATTACGCATACAATTAATTAAATATTGATGCCGCAGACTTTGAAGTTTTCCGAGTGATATATTACTCGATTATCGGCTACCGATAAAATCGATCACTCAGCAATCGATTATTTTTTGTTCAGTACACATATTTATCATAATCATGTTGCGATACCAACAAGTAAACTGATACAAATTAATTATATTCTCCAGATTGTTTTTTTTACCGAGTGTTGCTTATTAATCAGTGGATCTTTTGGTCGGTATCGAGTATTAAGTAAAGATTTAGGTGCGTCATGAGCACGAAATTGAAGTGTAAATTAAATGCGGCTTGTAGCGTGAATAATGCAACGTTTAGTACATCGGGATCATTAAAGCGCTTACCAATGGTAATGATCGAGGATCTTAATTGTTCTTATGAATAAGCCTCGTAAGTACTGTGGGCGTTGCTGAAGTTTACCAGAGGATCTCATGACACACTTCTACGTAGGATGAAATTTAATCGGTCAGCGTTATCATTATATTATTGTCCCACTGCACTGACGGTGGGAACATATCTTAGATCAAATAATTGAATTTTTAGATACTAATAATAACTACAGTCGGGCATTTCCATATGCATCCAGAGGTAAAGTGCCACAGTTGTATAAATTGAGTTTAGTTATATTTTTTTGTTAAATTAAGAAATAAACAAATAATTGAAAATTTTAAATAAAATGGAATAAGAAAAGTAATTTTAGTGATAAACATACGTAACCATTCAATGTACTCAACATGAATAACAAATGATCGAGAGAGAGTTGCTTAAGATACCTGCAAGAAACTTTTGGCTTCTTGTTTTTTGGAAACCGCAATCAGTGTTATGTTGTACAAAGTAATCATATCTTGTATTGGTAATGAAAGCAAATAAAAAACTAAAAACATACTTAAATTACTTTGGACGGGTTAGTCGGCAATGTTTTGCAATCAAATATTCTATACAGACGCCACGTTTATTGTGTAAATGCGCGAAAGTGAGGGAGTTAATTAACAGTCAATGGCCGCTGTGTACGTAATCCCACAAACAGAGAAACGTCGTAATCCTCAGCTTTGGCCACGAAGAACGCGGGGAACGAGGAAATTAGCGCGATTCATGAAAGATGAAATAATTGTGTCCGTAAAGTGAAAACTACAAACAGTAATTTAAATCTGTATGTCTTAGGTCCTAAGATTGACAACTACTAACGTAATAAGTAATATAAAAATTGTCAAAATAAAAAAAAAACGTTTGTGCTTAAAGTTAATTTAGGTAGTGAATATATTGTTCGTATAACAGAGCAGAGTAAACGTTAACAATAATGTATTATTTAATGCAAGGAACATTATACGCTTTGAAGGGATAAAGACACAAACACTGACATAATGTAACATTACCTATGTAACATTTGACTAATGTCACAAGTCACTCGTCACTAGACATTTACATCCTAACGTTATTCTAACTGTTGTTGTTGATTTGTAAACTAGCGTTACTTTTTCAGTCGGCAGTCGTTGGCTGAGGCACGTCCGGGCTTTATGTATGTCTGTGCGAATTAACTTCGCAGCCGACACTTTAAACAGGCATAGTAGACGCAGGCATAGTCGACGCGCGGCGGCGGCGGCGGCGGCGGTGCTAAGTTTTTAATTAAGTAACGCTTTTCTAAAGGTGTGCCGTGTTGTGGCTTTTGTAAAGTTTAGTGGTTGGATCCATTAGTTATTTAAAAAAACGAGGTACTCTCGTTTTTATTACTTATCATGTAATGAAAGATTCGTTCTTGTACAGTTTACACAAAATGCGCTTTAAAATCTCACAAATTTATTACTCATATAATCTCAACACAATTAAGAACTAATAAATTGTAAAACGTATTTAATTACTTATATCATTTGCCTTCAACATGTTACTCTATAGGGAAAATACAGATTATTTTCATGGTTCTATAAAACAGTTGTTTGTGTACGTAACACATCAATCGTTTCAGTAAATACTGCTTCACTGGCGATGGATTGAACAACTAGATTGAGAACAAATACCTATCTAGCCTCTCAAATGTTTGTGTTGACTGCAATCGGAGCCTGGAGTAGACGCGCCGGCTGAGAACCAATCAGAAGCAGGGCCGCAGCTGTCCGACTATTGTCTAAGCCATTGTGTATAGAACAACAACTAACACGATATAATTAACTACTGGAAATATCTACAAAATCTGCGAGACTTCTAAACTAATTTATACTCGTTAATAATTATTTCGATTAAAATTGTATGTTTTGATTGGAAAATAACGATACCATACAAGAGGTAGGTTAAGACAACCAAAAAGTGACGTGCGAAATACTTAGAAACGAAAGAAGAAACTAATTTAACAGCACACATAATCAATTTTATGATTAAACTTTGACTCTAATGCCCTAAATACGTCCAATAAATTAAGCGATGAGACGCGATCACATAATCCCGATAAATACATTTTACTGATGCGCCGTTAACCACATATTTAGTTGCGTTATATCGCTCGATATTGTATCAATACAAACATCCGTGACGTGGACACGCGATTACGTGCGCTCACATAATATGCCCCCATATTGGTGAGCTTTACGTGCCGCTAATACCAATCAAATGCTTCTTTATCATATAAGTAAAAGGATATTAATTATTGGTGCTCATAAATGTTTATTATCACGTGCTTTGGTGCTGGAGGTAATGAAAAATAAAGTGTCCTTATGTTCATTGCAGCATTTGAAACAAATCAATTTGATTCAATATCTGACACAATGAAATTTCTTCATGCCACCTTGTGCATGTGATAAAAATATCAATAGAACAAAACAAATCCAAAATTTACGATCGATCATAATAATATAGAATTCTTATAATAGCTACCTTCATAGTTTTTATTGGTGTGATTTGTCTGCATAATCTTAAGTGGGATCCCGTTAGGCTGTGGCATCATATCAACGTTCGATTGTTCTCATATTTCTGCCATGAAGTCACTTCTGCGTCTGGCTTGACTTAGTTTAGGTACGTCTCTCACTATAGGTGCTACGGATTGCTAACAATAGCTTTAAGGTTGTTAGTAAATTATTACTTGTCTAAAAACATTACTAACAAATTTTGTAATATTTGATATATATGTTAGTTTGTAAAGTATATATCTATGGGCCATAGCGGCCTGATAATAAATGATTTTATTTATTATTATTTCCTTTTGTTATTTGTACCATTACCAATAAACTACTGAGCAGTTAAGAAAATGAATAACATTTTTTGACTTAAGTTTATAATATAGTTAGCTATGTTTTTTTATATCTAGTGGGCCCTAAGTTAGATTATTTTAGAATGAAGAAACATCACTTTTCGTAATCGTAGCTATCTCTTTGCAGTGTGATATTAGCTTCTTCGTCAATCTTTGTCGTGGGCGCCCGACGCCTATCATTCTCGCATATCGTTCACACCCACTGAACTTTACTATTCACTGTCACACGTCAAAAACTATCTTGTGTCCATCACTTTAAAGTTGAATTTAGTAAAGCGATAGTTATAAGTGTATTGACTGACCATACAAGGCATCATGACTGATGTTATGTTTGTCTTCGACAGCCGCTCTCCAGTACTGACGGCACTGTATACACTGAGGTGTAAATTTATTTGTGTTTACTTTACCAGCGGTATCTTGCGTTGTCGTCGGTAGCATAAATACCATCAACTTATGATATTTGGTCATTTTTATCATAAATTGCTATCAAAATATGGTTATAATAATACCTAAAGTTTAGTACATTTTCAGCTGTTTTCAGACCTGTGTAACCCACTGCTGGGCATAGACCTCTCTTTTGTTATTCCGATTTTCTCTGTCTTACCTGTCACATCAATGGATGAGACTAAACTTACTCTACCAAAATTTCATCTTTTGTCGTTCGTTTTACCTGTAGCAGATACGAGAGTTTTTAAAAATGAAAAAAATTACTCTGAACTATACGAAAACAATTTTTTATAGATTACATCAGCTCTGTTGTACCTTTTTCTATGAAACAGTTTCCTAGCAGGAGTTCCTAGCAGGAATCCCAACATTCCAGCCCACTTTAATATCGGCTGTGTAATTATTCCCGTCCATTCAGACATTGTAGAGGCATTATTGCCCGGTCGTTCGAGACTTTTCCGATTAATACTACTTCGACAGGCGGCTTGCGCTCGGCTTGCCCGCCGGCTTTCCCTGCGGCTGTGCTTCAATATCGCACCGCACCGCATTCCGACTCGTCTAGTGGACCATTGTACAAAGTGCTAACAAAATTATAAATACTGTTCAGTGGGTGAACTCCGTAACGTCATTCAAAAATATGGAAATATATATCAATTTTGTAGCTACATCTGGTACTTTATTTACACAATATTTTTTATTCAAATGATTGTCTGGACTTCAAAAGAGGCTGACCCCTGAGTTTGTTTCGACATTTCTTCTCAGGGTAGCCAGTTAGGAAATGTCGAATCCAGCGAGCTCAAAAAAATGTATTATGTGACTTGTAAAAGTGATGATTTTTTATCCTAGTTACAAAAATAAATGATTTGATTTGATTTGATTTGATTTCACAATTTAACGTCAATACTATGTAAACACAAAAATATTTAAATCAAGTACGGAGATCGTTTTTGTTACATTTTAAAATGTTAACAACCGTTTAATAAAAACGTTCGTTTAAATGACACTAAAAACTTCAATTACACTTTTTATTTCAGTAAAACAGAGTTCTGTTGCAACAAACTTGTAGTGTCGTAAAACTTCTGCATCTTTGTTTGTAGGGTGGTTTGAAGTGGAGCAATAGCGCAGACTCCATTAAAACTTACCGCCTGCCTTCGGAAAAATGTTACGCCTTGTTATATAGTAATGGCCGTTTTGTCCAGGCTCCTGTTACAAGCACTTGTTGGTTATGTAGGACTTGTGCATGTTGATAGTAATCGCTTGAATGTTATGATAATACCTATCTGCTTTACTATGCAAGAGAAAATTGGTTTTTGTTTTAGGGTCGTGGTCGTTGTTGGTTGCGTTTAGATGGAAATACTCGTTATTTTTTATGATACTAACTAAACTGGTCCATATAAAAGTAGTGCAAAGTATAAACATGAGGTTTTGTGTTGTTGCAGGCGGAGGAACTGAACTCGCTGGTGGGAGATGCTTTCCGAATGGCGTTCGCGTCGCAGCTGCAGCCTTCCGCGCCGCTCTGGGTAAGTACATACCACTTAGTAGCCAGAAGATATACTGGTCTTCTGTTGTGTTACTCCACACTAATTTTGTAAAAGTCCGGTGAAACAGTCAAAGCCTGCGCTCAGGCTAACAGCAGTAGACCTCTTCCAAAAAAAAAACACAACGTTTCTGGTGGTAGCAAAAACGTATATTATTATTTAATGTCTAAGTTGTCCCACTGCATGGCTCAAGTATCCTTTTTCCATTTTTTTCTTTACTTTAATATAGTTCAAATATTAAATTGTACGTGAGGGTATCAATGTCAAAGTGCATTCGACTGCGTAGGTAATTGAAGACCAAATTACATTCCATGCTTAAGCGTGCAAGTGGACAATAAGGGTCAATTACTACAGCACAGTTGAAACGCATCGAAGCGTCACCCGAAAAGTTAATATCCAAGATAAAATATTGCCAGTAGAAAACAAATATGTACATCCCAATAATAATTAATTTTCTTAATAGTCGGTGTTAAAATTAACCCGGAAGCTTGTACTCTTCCGGCGCCCGCTCGCAAACTTTATTATCTGTTGCACTTCCAACTAAACACTCAGTTATTAAAACGTGCAGGTGAACATTAAAGATGATTTAGTGTTGCGAATGGCCGCCGCTAATGCTGCGCTACCGTAGCCCAGGTTAGCGCAGTGTGCTGGGGCGAAACTTGTATTAACACTAAACACATGACTGTTATTAACGCACTGAACATTAGTGTTGATTGAGAGTGTAAGTGCTTCTCTAGTCCTTGGACTGTGAACTTAGATACATGTTATACATTAGTATTGTGCCAAGATGGTTCGTTTTTCCTCAAATGCTTTTTCCTTGGCTTTAAACTTGTTTCGGACTCCACCGAAGTCTTTTTCAACAAGCTCGCCACGAGTGTATGAGTTGTTCAATGGAATAAAATAATGTAATCCCACTGGTTTCAGTAAAAGGTGCGAGGTCAATGTACAAATTATACAAGTTATACAAATATTTCAAGTTCTACAATAGTTTAACGATTAGCAAGAATACTGCGTAAAATATTATACCTACATGTCGTATTCAGTTACCAGTAGCCTGTGAACGGGTTCTAAATGACAAGCCAATGCTATAATTAAATTTGTCGCCTCCGTATTATCATAGTGGATCGTCAACTGACATTACAAGGGATCTTCAGTAATTTGAAGCACTTACAGTAATGCCAGGCTCCTTGTGTGGTGGGAATTATTATGCTAATGCCAGTGCAAAAAGTAAAAACACTTTGGCAGTGAATCGCTTTATTTGTGGCCTAAGAACGCGTGGGGCCGTAATCGATGGGACATTGTAGTGATAAAATATTGTGTTTATGTTAATCTGACCGGTTTCGAAAAAATACTTGTGTTACAATACAAAGGCGTTATTTTGACAACTATTTATGTTACATTCTCACTGTATGGAAATTCTTGAATACTTGTGTACCTACAAGGGAATTGTTGTAATGTAGTATTGCGATTGTGTTTAAACTTTGACATTTACATATTAACGACGTCATAAAATGTAGTGGGTAAGGTAGGTTTAATGAACCGAACGTGTTTTAGCAAGTCTCAAACATTTTTTTTTTTTTACATTCAGACATACAATTGTATATTATTATTAATAAACTTAATGAAACGCTTACAACATTCATCTTACCTGTAAAGTTATTTTATAACGTTAACACTTAAACCTATACTTAACCAACACTAAAGCTACTCCCATTATATCTCGAACCACTTTAAAATAAATCCATCATCTTCGAGCAATCAATCAAATCGTAACACCGGTTATAAATACGGCTTGTGTGTTTAACTGAAGCTATCAATTTCGTGAGAGAGCTATAATTAAGGGCGCTAAACGTTCCCGGCTCCCGATGCTCGGTGCTCGGTGCTTGGTGCTTGGTGCACAGTGCTTCGGTGCTTCGCGCAACGCTTCCGCTCTGGAGACTATAATAATACGTTATAAACCACCAACTAAAACTAACCACTTGAGCGGGAAAAACATAAGGAATGTCGAAAATTATTAGTTCTGTTATGTTTGTTTTGTTAGTCCGCTATTTCGAGAATCTGACGTATGTTAAAAATTGTGTTTGATTAAGTTAATTTCATACCGCAATTATTAAAAATGTGTATAGATAATATGATTTCTTAAAAGTTTTCTTAACTTTAATGGTAGGTAGGGTATGAACGGATTCCCTAAGAAAGTAAGTAGTGAAATTGAGGTGTGTTATAGCTAGTGGGCGAGTTTATTGCCTTCTATCAGACACAATAACCAATAGCGGCCCGATACCTTTTCAAGTGACTATAGGAGGTATATAGGAGTACAAGACCTATATTTCTTTGCTTAGTATTTGTAATAAAATATTTAAACCAATTACAATTAAGTTATTTTGTTATATCCCATAATCCTTACTAATATTATAAATGCGAAAGTAACTCTGTCTGTCTGTCTGTCTGTCTGTCGCGCTTTCACGCCAAAACTACTGAACAGATTTAAATGAAATTTAGTACACAGATAGTTTAGAGCCTAACAAAGGACATAGGCTACTTTTTGCCACGATAACCGACATAAACGCGGGCGGTGCCGCGGGGAACAGCTAGTTACAAATAAATAATAAAAAAATCTCGCTAAATTATTATAAGGATAATAGATTTAGTCCATGACCGACCTTGTTCAAAAGCTTATCGTAAGAATTGAATCGCCTCCGATCTACCAAACGTTTAGATTAGGATAATAACTTATGACAATAGTTAGCGAAGTCTGAGTTCCGCAGCATCCAAAACTCGGAGATGAAGGAGATAAAACTGTTCAAGTTATCGACGCTAATGATTATTATGAGAGTGTTCGAGACTTCAGCAAAGATTCTGTTCGAAGGTAAACGCTGATAATGACAGTTGAAAAATATTTCCGTTTTATCTAGATTGTTAGGTTAGATAATGGATAAAGTTTACATTACTTCTGGTAAAACAGAAAGGAAAACATACTTAAAATTAGTATACTTTGTGATTTTATAAAGTTTTTTTAAGTGAATTAAATACATATATTTGGCTCAAAAAAACTTTATCTGTCAATGGACTTACTTTGACGGCAGCTCCTAAAACCGTATTGCCAATAACACTCTTCTGCGTATTCCTCAGTGAGATGAAGCTACATCCATGCATATACATGTGCAGTGCCCCGACTCCGGCCTAATGTCCCTCTATTACAAGCGGCACACGTGCGGGCTCCGAGCGGTCTATAATCTAAACCACTTTGCAAGCGTCGCGCCGGCGTCGGCCCGAAGCCGCCCGATTTATAACCCACGCCAGGCTCCTCTTACATAATTAAATTGTTGGATTTACCAAAACTTGGGCAAGTTCATTGTTTGCTTGTTTGATTAATTTTGGTTTACTTCATATCCGTGTTAAAAGAGTTTGTTAAGTGATTCTGTTTCTTAACTCTATCTGTGTGTTAGAACACAATTATGGTTTGGTAGATTGTTCAGCAAATAGCTATAGGATTGAAGGAATTGCGGAATTAAATCGCATTAAAATGAGAAAATATAGCCAAGCAACTTTGGTTTTCGCTGTAGGTACCCAAACTTGATCCAGATACATAAGCAAAGTGGATAAAAAACATAGCGTGTTTGTGAGACACATATCATCATACACAACAGCTAATACCTGTACATAATAACAATTTACACTCAACGATAACGGAACGGTATCGTGACGATAATTAGCATCAGGGTTTGTAACATGTCCCACATACATTTAAATTTAAAGGCGGACGATAAACAAATCTTAGTGCCCATAAAACTGTACCTTAGTTGTTTCTTTTCAAAAGAATTACGTGAAAATATTTAATTAATTAGTTGGCAATTAAGGTGTTTAGTGCGCGAGGGCACGCGGCGTGACGCGGGCGCAGATAACGCCAGATTTATTGCAAGCTCCTGCTACTGATAGGGTTTTTGATAATACAAACTCTTTTGCAAAGCAGTAGTAGTTATTTATTCCTTTGTTTATGTTAAAGAAATTAAAAAGCTTTTACCTATCCTATTTTTTGTTTTCATAGACACAATGCTATGTCATGATGACTTGCAGAAACCGAACGATTTTCGTGTCACACTAGACAACCTCTTTGATGTGAACCATTAACGTTATTAATACAATAGTCTATTGTTCTAGTTTATCGAAATGGAAACGACTGTGTATGTAAGTAAAGACAATGTAATTAGGTGCAACGCTTTGGATTAACGGGATAGGAACCTAATTTTTGAAAGAGATTATTATAAAATTTTGTTCTAAAGAAATAATTATCTTTTTTGCTTTGCATAATTGTTTACAAGTGTAAAACATGAGTGTTGGAATGTTGTGTTACGTCACGACATACAAATCACAAATCGTCCTTTATTTTTCTGTACATATTCAAGCATCACTTTAAATTCTAATTTACCTTGATCCCTTGATGAGAATTTTATATATGACTTTTAGCTTTCCTACCTGTTTTTATAACCTAGATATTAGGCAGCCCTACCCTCCGCGCCTGCCTCCAGGTGTATTATTTAGATAAAGGACTCTCTACAATAAAAGTTTACGACGCTTTTTACTTTTCATTTTTAAACCTTTCGCTTTCGCCACACTTTTTCTAAATTGTTTCTGTAAAGCTCGAGGGATGTTTCATTGTTACTATGTTTTATTGTTTAAGTTCTCTACTAGAAAAATATTCGTAGCGACAACTTTAGTCTACGATGTTTTGTAGCGAAATACTTTCATAATGCTTGTCAACTTTAAGTTCTTATAAGCATGATGCTATTGCGTATGATATATAATTATAATAATTCGGCGATTTCAGATTCCAATTTTTGGAATCCAGGTTTCCTCACGATGTGGTCCTTCACCGTTTGCCAATGGTGTCTTAGAATAATTATGGAAGTACATGTAACTTTGAAAAAGTCATATTGGTACTTGCCCATAGTGGTTTCGAACCTGCAACCTTGTGCATGTTGTGCAACCTTGTGCACCGCGTTACCGACCTTCAGTTACATCTAAAATCAAACGGCCCACACATACTCTTTCCTATCCCGACGATACAACAACACTTCTCCAAGAAGCATTCGAGTTATCTAGCAATAGCAATACAAAACACAACCGCCGTATATTACGTCCTCGCCGGCGAGGCCCGTCGCGTATAAATAATTGTAACGTAAATGTTACCCCCCCGTCCCTAGATCAAGCTGGCCCGAGCCGGCCAAACTAGCAATAAAAATATGTCCTTAAATAATAAAAACTTAGATCAAGCCCTCCCTTGCTGTTTTTGCCTTATTAAGATTGTTAGCAACGCACTAAGTCGAGGTCCGAACCCCACAGGGGGTGCCCTTAGTGAACGTTGCTGACGTAGTTAGTTTTTCTATTGCTCTGGCTGGAGGCCTTTAAGGTTCTCGCCAAAAGTCCGGTGAAGCAGTCAAAGCCTGCGCTCAGGCTAACTGCGTTAATCTCTTCCAAAAAAAAAAAACCTTGTGCACAAATCCGTTCGTGGAACCGCTAGGCCATCACGACGTTATTGCGTATGCTATCTCTTTTTACAAATCCTGGCGAAATGAGGAAAAAGTGTTGAACAGTTTAAAGTGTAATTAAAAGATACTGCAGCTGTTTTATGGAGTAAATAAGTATGTATTTGTATAAGATGACATTGTATAGCATTACCGCTCAGATGTTTTTGCTGTCGTCGTTAAAGTTTTCAGTGCCAATAAAGAAACTTCTTAAAGCTGTCTTGGCCACTTGTGAACTGTCGAACTGGAACTAAGTAGTGCCAATATTTTTTATAACAACAAATGTAAGGTAAAGGTAATCCATGTAGTAGATAACAAGCTCCACTTCTGTTAAAAACAGATTGAAAATAATCAAATGTCAGGTAAACAACGCTAAATTTAGGTACTTATAGTAAGGTACATCTACACTAGGTATTCAACTTCAAAGGGTTCCGAAGTCAGCAGGTAATAGTGTAGCCTCACGAGAATGTATTCCATATAAAGAGTGACACCGATTGACCTCTATTAGAATCAGTTCAGCCGTCGGTAAGTTCAGGCAACAAAGTAAAACACTTTCTAAATGTGGAATTCTGTTCGCTGTCCCGATAATTAAATCCGAGCTTGGCCCGCTCGCCGATACTGCCGCCTCGCACGCCAATCCGTACGACCCTGGTATCTGTCTCGCTCGCACTCGTACATAACCCTATGCCTGGTCCTGCTCTCAACGAAAGTGACTTCAGACGGCATTCCCATTATTACGACTGTTTAAATTATAATGAAACACGCTTCTACTTGTTTTTTTCTAAATATTTATTCCGTTTTGTTTTGTTTATTTTGGGTTTTGAGTTATTTTGCAAACGAGCTTTTAAAGAAGTTAAAAAATGATGAACTTTTTAATAAAAATAATTTGAACTCCAGACCTTGCAGAAATGTTTGCTGAGTTATAGAGTTCGGTATGTACTATGACGTTAATGGATATTGTTACTTGCTATAAAAAAAATAATGATACAGACTCATTTCAACAATTTTTCAAAAAAAATTGAAGTAATGTTTGCGAGAACTAAGAGACTGCGTACTCCGTACCAAGATCATCAAGGTATTTTATTTCAAGTTGACTTTCTGGACAGTTATTTCTAGTTGTAAAAGTTTCGTGTTATAAGCTAGTAACTGTGAAATAATGCGGTACAGATTTGGTACTGGCTTATATTATTACTCGACTTTGGTCACAGGTTTATTGCGGGTGGCGCCACTTACGGCGATTGAATCCTTATCTAATAAGGTAATTCTGACAGAATCGAATAATTTATCATTTCTTGTAGCTTTACAACAATTTATTTTGGGTTATTTTGTAGTAGGTCCTTAGATGGTATTATTTGGATTCCGTAATATACCAACTACTAACATAAACTTGTGACATCAGAACTGTCAGCTAATCTTAACATACAATTTAGATACACAGTTTAGAGGCCAACTTTAACAAAACGCGCATTTACAGATAAGGCTAGCCCCTAATTTAATAAAACCGTACAATGGCGTGCTTGTGTTCAATAATTAGTGAAAAAATCCAGCACATAATGCGTACGAAGGTACCGAGCAGCAGACAGGGCTGGCGGAGAACGGCGCACTCGCACGCGACTCATAAATATACCTGTAGCGAGATACACATCGACTGCTACCGAACTAATTGTATTTAATGTTGGCTACACAAATGTTACGAACGTTGAGTTAAGGGTTACAGTATATCACTAATTTTGCCTTTGTCCTAATTTGTTTATTTTTTTTTATTTTGAGTTACTTACTTAATGTATACGGGAAAAACGTTTACTAAACATTAAGCTGTTCCTGATACATAATATCTTCTCTGACTGTTTTTTGTAAAACAAAAATTATTAAATATATTTTATCTACTACGTATAATTACAAAAATCTATGCTCCGGTTTTAATGCTAGTATTTACGATTTGGTGAGCACCGCAAGGGAGTAATTTTACACCAAATCATGTGATCCTCAAAGTTACAAATTTAGGGTTATTACCCAAATCCCAGTGCGACCTAGGTCCCTCTAACATGAATAATTTCATAGCATACAACATTCACATATTACGATCCAAGTTAATCTAACTTTTTGAAGTACAATGTAAGTTACATTATAATGTGGACGTGAATTCGCAATGCGCTCGGCGGCCACAATAACTGGGCCATATAACACAAATTTGATACAAAACTGTTATATTGAGCAAACTTATGATATACTGCTGAAAACTAGAACAATTTCATTAACTACCTACTGCCTACACGAAACGAAATAGTAAAGTTCGGTACAATATAAAAAACAATTCTTCTGTAATAAGCTAGAAAGTACGCCGAGTTGAAATAACTTAAGTCGCGTACCGACAATAAAAACTGGCATTATAAACATGAAATAATTGCTGCGAACCCTCGTTAATAGTGCGTCGATCGTAAAAATGTTAGAACTCAGCAGTTGGACCTGCCCGCAGCAGGGTAACGTCGGGACAAGACGATTATTGTACAAATAAATTGAATTGTTTGACAATATCGGTTTGTTTTTGTCTCTCAACTGTAGATAAAATTGCTGTGATAGAAGCTTTTCTTTGTTAGAGTTGCAAGATCGATGAATAAGCTTCTTTATTTCTGCAAACGATGAAAGTTTAAAAAAATCCTAATTTTTATACACATTGGAATTCATGAAATGTATAATAATTAAGATATGATTCGTATCTAGTTATATATCTACCTCTCATTTAAAAAGTTTGTTATCCTACAATTATTACCCAGTGTAACGGTTCATTATCCATAAATATCTAGAACAGTTTTTCTTTTGTAAATAATAACTGTTACTTCTTTAACCTTCATACTAATATAAATGATTCGGTGTAGACGAGCCATATCTGTTTATTGTGTTACGCAAGTCGCGTGCTAGCACGGAGCGCACCACCACTATTCCCTACGAACTCGCCGCACCCCGCGCCGCCGGTTCAAGATTCTTCAGGCCCATATAAAATCGTCTCAGATTGGTTCGTGAACGATACTAGTATAATTGCTGACCTTGATTGTCTTTTGTTGAGGTTTCATTCTTTATGTTACGAAGAGAAAGAGTGATTGCACAACTTACTTATTGTATGTTGTGCAATGACTCTTTCTTTGATTCTGTATAAAGTTTTGAATAGGTAGATTAGTATCTACCTATTCAAAATAGCTAACTAACTAGCCTAGTGGCTATTGACAATCTTTAAACTAGACAAGCGAAATATTATTTTTGTGCAGAAACTTTATGATTAATAAACCCTACGGGCATCTACCCAAGATCAATTCCAACTAGATTTTTATCAAATTATAGATAATGTATAGTTTTAATAATATCCTGTTTCGTAGTATATGTATGGCAAATATCACGCAAGAAAGCTCAATTATTGCACCCTATTCAATTATGAGAAGGGCGGTTATCTAAACCTAATTGATAAATACGGCGCAACATAATAATATGGAGTTTGTAAAGCAATAACAATTTATAGTTGCCGACAACATGTAACATAATTATGTGGGGTGATCTAGCATTAGTAGGCTTCACCGCAGTTAACGTGGGGAGAGGGAGTGACGTCACGTGTGCTTATTGGCGGTTGTAACGCGATCATCTCGTGCTCATTTTATTGGTGTTTCGGTAAATAATGGGTGATTTAATTATAGTTATTTGTTGATGGGACCCTCACGTTCTGATGTTTGTAAATTAAATGTTTTATCGTGAATCGATCGATTGGATTCGGGATTTGTTATGCTTTATCGCTGCTTATAATTGGCCCCCACATACATTCAAACACCAGACTCAGAACAGATATTTATAGACCACACATATTTTTCCTATGCACGTATATACGTATACGTGTATTCTTTATACCACTCCCAACCACATCCGTCACCCCGAACCTGTCGAATTGGTTCTTTTGAATAAGATAATATTTATTATGCTATAGTTTTAACTCAACTCATTCAAATTCTTTTTCACAAACTCAAACACAATTATTCACTGTCAATGTCGTAACAAAATAAATTAACTGAACTTTATCTAATCTACTTTGATTTCAACAAATCCAGTTTTTCTTAAAACGTTAATTCGTATCTTTGTACCCCTTTCCGTAAACTTGGAACCCATTTATATTTAATTCAGTCATAAAAAGCTTGTTCAGTGCACGGCCTCGCTAAAGTTTAACGCGAGCGTTTACCGAAGTGCAGGGTGTAAAACCTACGGCTGTATCATCTGAATATTTCAGGCCGTGTTGGGCTGCATATGGGATGCTGTACGAGATCGAATGTGTTGCGCAGTGCTCCCGCGGGCCCGCCACACGGACAAACGTTCTAGTTTGGCCTTTTGTTTACATTAAGTGTCCTGAATGTATTGTTGCCCGAAATAGGTCGTTGTATTTAAGGTGAAGTGCACATCATCTTGTTTATTTTCTTCACTTTTAAATAAATGTGCCGGAGAAATATTTTGCTAAGCTAATTATTTTAATAATGTATTCATTTTGAGTATTTTGAAGACTATTTCACAAAAATCACAATTAAATTGGAAGCTTACAGACTAGAGTAAGCTTCCAATTAAATTGTAATTATAACTCTAAAGCGAGTAAACTATATATTGAAATTTCATAATGTCTAGCCAGGGCCGGCGGCCAGTCGGAAAACTGAGCGCGGTAAATATTCACTAATGGACTACAACACTTAAATTTATTAAAAAGTCTTTATAGAGCTATATTTATTTAGTTTCAAAGCAATTAAGATATTGAGTTGTATATTAAAATATTGTACTTTAGTGAAAAATAAATAAATTATATGGTGAAATTAATTTTTAGCAAACCACTCTTTTCCGAGCTTATTGTTAATACAACGCAAGATATTTGTTACATGGATAGTATAATACTAATTGACGGGCCTGTTGGTCTAGTGGTTAGTGACCCTGACTGCCAAACCGGAGGTCGTGGGTTCGATTCCCACCCAGGACGAATCTTTGTGTGATGAGCACGATCATTTGTTCTGTGTCTGGGTGTAATTTATTTATAATATGTATGTATTTAGAAATATATAAGTATGTTTATCAGTTGTCTGGTTGCCATAGCACAGGCTCTGCCTAGTTTGGGATCAGATGACCGTGTGTGAGATGTCCCAAGATATTATATTATTATTATTATAATACTGTTCGAACACCTCCGTGGTCGAGTGGCGTACACAACGGATTTCAAGGTGCGCTAGCTCTGATGTCCCGGTTTCGATCCTCGGACGGGTCACGGGACAGAAATTAATCAGTTTTCTACATTGTCTCTGATTCCATAACACAAGTGCTGTAAAGCTATATAACTTGGAGTTCAGAGCAATGTATTTAATGTTGAACACATTTACAGACAGTAACTACACTTGAGAGCAATAAAATCGCACACCTTGACTTTTTTTTGTTAAGGCAGTTTTTTTTTCATTAATCTTAATTAATATTAAAAAAAACACACACTAATTGAAAGCCTACCTCATTACCTTTCTAATGATATCAAATACAGTGTAAAAAAATACCCATAAGAGGTTTTACGGCTCAAAACTCAACAAGCGGGTAAAATTACCCAATTTTGCTTAAGAAATATTGAAAATCAAACTCAAAATTCATGACTAAATTGTTTATTAATAAGGTGTATTCCCTCCCCTAGCCTTAATTACAGCTCTTAATCGGTTTTTCATGGACCGTATTAATTTTTCCATGAAATCTTGTGGTATAGCGTTCCACTCCTCTTCAATGGCAAATTGAAGCTCTAGGAGTCGCGTAGGAGCAGGGCTTCTTGCTCGAACTCTTCTTTTTAGCTCATCCCAGACATGCTCAATCGGATTGAGATCAGGACTACGAGCTGGCCACTCCATCGCGGTGATTCCAACGTCTTCCATGTAGTCGCAAACTGTTCTAGCGACATGCGGTCTGGCGTTGTCGTGCATTAGAAGAAAATCTTCTCCCATAAGCCACGCAAGAGGCCTCACATGTCCTTCGAGCACTTCTTCAATGTATCGTGCAGCCGTCAAACCTCTCGATCTCGGGCCGGTATTCGCCCCAGTGATGAATACAATGTCAGTTTTAGTGTCCAACATTATGCCACCCCAAAACATACACGATCCACCGCCAAAAGCCACGCGTTCGCTTATGCAGCATTGTGAAAATCGCTCTGATGACCTTCTATAGACCCTAGAGCGTCCATCATGACCATGTAATGTGATTCTGCACTCATCAGAGAACATAACAGACCGCCATTGGTCATACGTCCAATTTAAATGTTCCCTGGCAAATTGTAGTCGGGCTTGTCGGTGAGCTGTGGTCAATTTGGGACCGTTTGCTGGGCGATGTGAAGTCAGTCCTGCTTCACCAAGTCTTCTTCTGACTGTCCACCGACTTATACTGACATTGCGAACTTCTCGAAGCTCTTGTCCCAGTTGAACCGCATTCAGTTGCCGATTTCTTAAAGACCTCGACACAAGAAAGCGGTCATCACGCTCTGATGTTCTGCGTCGCCGGCCAGATCCTGGTCGCCGAATGTAGCCACCGGTCTCTTGATACCTCTGGTACACACGACGAACAGAGTAGCGGCTCAAATTTAGTCGTCGAGCAACTTCACTTTGATTATGGCCTGCTTCGAGCAAGGCAATAACTTGAGCGGCTTCTGCGGGAGTGGTATCCATATTTTTCCGTATGCTTTAGTAGTAGTTTAGTAGAGATGTTATCACGTTGACCTTCGGTATGTAACTGATTAAAAATCCAAAAAAATCGACCCTTTTATACTGCGGGTAAGGGGTGCAAGTAGTGACAACGCTAACGGGTGAATTCGGCTAATTTGGTTTACGGCTGGTTTCTGTAAGTTACGTGAAGGTCAATGATTTTAATTTTGTGTTTTTTTAAAGCTAAGCTTGTATTCTTTAATTTTGCCTAATGATTTGTACTCAATATTTTTAGATTTAAGAAAAAAATCAGTAATAAACCAAATTACTAGGGGTGTGCGATTTTATTGCTCTCAAGTGTAGTTTTTTAGGAAGGTATCTACTTTAGTTAAACCTACCTACCTTACCTTTTAGATTACATTGATAAATATCCTCTTCTAAAAATCGGTTAATCTTGAACCCAACTTTTCGTCCATTTGAACCTGTTGTATTATATTGCGGTATTATAATATTTGATGTCAATATGACTAAAACAGATGAAAAGTGAAAAGCACGTTTTACTATTGTTTACTACTAAACCAAGCAAATATTTGAGCATGTGTGTCAAGAACACAATGTAACGGTTGTATAAACACTAAATATAATAGGCGAGACGAATCCTGCGCAAAACAATAGTCATTTAACTAATTAATGTAACTCCAACAGTACTGCTAATTGTCGACTTGTTGAGCGGCTATCAACGTCGGAGGCTTATTATATTAATTGTGATTTAAATGCCTTTGTTCTTACACAACACAGGACGCCTAAACATTGGCCAAAAACTTTGTTTGCAAAATCGTTCGAGTGTAGTAGGAGAGCAAAGTGAAGGAGTAAATGCTTTTATTTAAGTTAGTGCTTTTATACCTGTTTTTTTATCTATTTATCTAATAAGCCGTTGCCTATGTGGCTACCGCGTGACAAATGCATACCTCTGTCTATTTCGCGGATTTATGTCCCTAGCTAAAATGGTCCGGGCTAGCTATTTATCTCAGATAAATTCTGTGTAAAAAGGATTTTAAGTAACGACCCATATAAATAATTGATCTTTATGATCGTGTTAATTCTCCCGTTTCCAAACATTTGTCCAAACATTGTAACAAACATTTGAACAATGTAATACGGACGGATATAGGTATCAAAACAGAAACCTATTTGTGTGGACAGCCGCGGTCACGCATGCGCAGACAGGACGTCACGCAAACATACGAGACCATTAACATGCCTATATAACACGAATATTTGTTTAAATAGGAAATATTTGAGGAATGCGAGCATAAACTACTTACGCTACTTCGATGTTGAAAGACTGATTTATTCAGTCGCTAGTCTTTAGAAGCGCTTAAGAAACAATGACAACTTTTCTAAAAATATAGTTTGTTTGTTCTTTATACGGCTTTGTTGATTGGTGCCCACGTTGAAATGTAGCCAAACATTTTTTGTTCTGAGATTTCTATTTTATGTTGATAATGGAGAAGTTTTAGTTATGTCAATAATTTCCAGATATGCTAAAGAAGTTTAAGAAAATGTAGATTTTTATTGTATTACACGGCAAAGATTATAATGTGGTTCTATTCGTTCTTAAATAATTAACAATAATATTTTTCTCTAGATAGCTCTAAACTCCACAATTCACGGTTGTCACTTGTTTATCAGAATGTTACTTAAAGGCTGCTCAGTGACATAACATTAGATTAAAATACATTCTAAACGAAGCATAAAACAGGAACAGTTACTTTAAACAAAGGTTCGATGAAGCGTTTACAAAACATTCGAGATCAATTCTATTGTTATCAAACGTTGATTTGTTTGAGAATGTTAAGTTAACGGTCTTCGTTATCAAAGCTTATTTAATGGATGCTTGAGAACCACTTACACAATTATAGGGCGAGTGACGTCACTACACAATTAGTCTCGATATCATTGAGTTATGAATATCTATGTTACAAAAGTGATTTTAAAAGCATGTATTTTGAATTATTATAATTTTTTCATGTTATTCCAAGTGTAGGGAATGTCTCTTTATGTTTTTTTCATCAGAACCTAGAGGGAAAAATCCTACAGAATAATTTCTGTGATAATAAAAATTAATTGATTAAATGTTTGTACTTATTATATAATAAACTACTGGATATTCACTCGGTACTTACTACCTATGGTAACAGCATTCTTATTAGGAACAGACGCACATAAGTGGTAACAATTTAACCATGACATGGCCGTTAAGTCCAGCGCTTTCATGTAAACCTTTATTTTCGTAATTCGTCACGACTACTGACGTTCGGTCTATGCTTCACGACGTATAGATCTATCTCTAGTTTGTATTCTTGGAACATGAAAAGGAGTCTAAGGAGCAATCTGAGTTGCAGAGAGCAGTGCGAGGGCAATCGCTGTTACAGATCGCCGCACATTTATAAAACGATTGCTAGAGCTTGAGCTAGCTCTTTATAATCCAGGCATAAATCCAGGTTCCAGTAGGTGGCCAGGTGACCTAGATACGTTATTTCTAAGCCTCGAAAATGTCCTATTCCTACCAATTTTAGTCGCCTGCAAGAGCTGGCTACGTATATTTTGAGCTAAATTAAATTTAATGTAAAACTGAAACATATATTATGAATTTTTTAATGGACGATTTTTTTTATATACAGTTGTTGTCTTTTGGAGGAAGTCCTTAAAAGGCTCTAAATTATGTTAGTATATATATTATATAAAATAATGCCAGAACAAAAGCATTGTCCACTTTATAATATCAACTGAATAGTCTGCTAACTGCGCGTAACGACGCTAATGCAAATGAATAAGTGCGGTAATGTACGGTAATAGCCGGTAATATGCGGTAATACGCCGGGATCCAGTACTGATTCTATTTACGTAATACGATAGTAACAGAAGCTCAAGTCCTTTCATAAACTTTAATACATTTTTTATTAACAGGTAAAAAAATATCTTAACAAAGACAGGCTTCATTTAACATAATAAGCCAATAATATTATTGTTTCTGAAATTAATCGTATCTTTTTAGTGAAATGTTAGTAATATAGTTTTAGAATAGAAATCGACCCTTCCTCCCCTAATTTATAACGTTCTAACATTATTGAACTCTAATTACTTATAATGTAATATGGATGTAATGTGCATGGCAATATTTGAAAATATGTATTAGAATAAATTTACTTTATTTTGTGTTATTATTTTTATTTTTAGGTAGTAAGCACTGTGAACAAAATTACGATATTACGTATTGTTCTGAGTGAGCCTTCTGCATCCTTACTTATATTGTAATACATTCCTCGCGTGGAATGCGGTTACTCCGCGCTGTAATGAAGTCAAAATATTGAAACTATTGTATTGCGAGTTATCTGTCGGCGTGTCCTTCACAGCGCGGCCTTTCGAGGCTGTCGGCAGTAACTTACTATCTGGCTGTGATTACATGAATCTAGTAATACTTGAGCTTAGATACATTCCAAAATAAGTGCAGATTATTTCTATGTTAGCAGTATTTATAGGGTTGTTTGTATGTTATATAATATATAAATAAATGAGGTATATATTATTTTACATAACAACCCTAGGACTGTGCTGATAAATGATGTTTAAAAAGGGAATAAAAGATTATACATATACGTGTATTTCCATATTAGTGGCATATAACTTAAATATGTGATTAAAATGTAAAAACATCTTAATGAGTTCATTAGTATATTTTATTCTAGATAATAATAGATATATTCATTAGGAAAAAACTTGTATTAAAATGTTGTTATACATAAAACTTCATTGTATAACTTGGAATAACTATACAACAATTTTGTAGGTCCAACAAATATTTCTCCCGCCGTATATTGAACCCTGGCTTAGCGGTAAGCTCAGCTCACTCAGAACGCCAATCAAGTTGTCAACAAAAGGAACGGGACGCTTCCCACTGTGTACACAAACTTACGAACGATAACAGTAATAAGCTGCGGCTGATAACTTGTTAATACTCATATAGTTATTATAAGTAAACAGGATGACATGAACCTGTAACTTTACCCACCGCGAAGCTAAAAACTTGTTCTCATGTAGGTACAAAAATATAAAAAATATCTAAGAATAAAACCCACGTTAGTAATTCTAGAAATGAAATGTTTCCCGCATACTTAAGATACGTCAATATTGAGTATATGCACACAACCACGATATAGACTGACGACGTAGACAAGATTACTTTTTTTTTAAATTATCGTCAACTTCTAAATTTTATAGTGTTTAATACCACAACTATACTATTTGGAACCATTGAAGAAGTGTGTCTCTAATCTCCTTACATTTAAAATACTGTATGAAAACAGTCCATTTGAACGATGTCCCTTGTTGCAGAGTAAGGAGTTAAGCGGGAGCGACTGCGGCATGGGCGTGCGCGCGCCCGACACCCTGCCCGGACTCACGCATCACTACTGTGGCGACAGGTACTTGCTGAATTAACTATATTGATGTTATTGGAGAAACTTAATCGATACATTATGAAATAAACTTGATAAAACACTATTTTTGGTGCTTAACAGTCTTTTGTGAGAGTAGTCTTGTGTAGCAAAAAATTATAAACAAAATAATTTGTGCGGTATACGTGCAAGAACTAAGGAAAAACAGTCTAGATATTGTATAACACCATATACCATATTAATATATATAACAAAGTCGTTGTCATTTTAGGACAACATAGGGACTTCTCCTTTTTTGCACTAACACAAAACAAATAACTTCGGGCTAGTACCAAAACCAATTTCAACTTGACATTACACAAACGAATGGAACTCGATTTTTATTTGACTTCCAATCAGTTTTATGGACCGTCAATTTTCAGCCACATGACCTATATTTATATTGCAGTCACATACTTTACGATTTTATGAAATACACGTAGATTGCGTCGTTTTGTGCATTGCAGTCTATTTTGTTTACCTACTCACCATATTATAATTTTATGACGTATTAATTGCGGGTAAAACCCTCTCTACCTAATAAAATTATGACATAATTTTAGGGTCATTAACAATTTTGCCTGTTTCATTAACCAACTCAGGACAACATAAAATTCAAATCTTTTTTTCAAAATTCTTTCATATAAATAACCGAAGGCCTTAACAACATATCAAGCATTTCAAAATATTTTTTTGTACTTTATAGATCCCCAGCGAAATGCAACATAATGGGCGTGACGAAACTAGTGAACGAGCCAAGTCCCAGCAGTTCCGAGGAGTCGAACTCGCCGACGGAGATGAATTGCTACCGGCGGCTGGGCGAGCGGCCGCCGCTCATGAAGCGGCTGGCGATGGGCCTGAGCGGGGCCTTGCTGCAGCCCTCGGACGATGACTCCACGCCGTTGGTCACAGACACGCCCACTACGTTAGTATCTGACCTCTGGTTTGTTGCTAAACTACTTGCAAAGTATATACTTGTTATTTAGAAGTACTTAGTAAGAATCCAGCGTCAGGTTAGATGATGGCTGGTTGTAAACTTTCCATTTGTTTTTAAATTTTCAAAAGGGTTGAATAGTAACCAATAAATCCAGCGTCGAATACGACAAATTCTTCTTATTTCTATTTTATTTTGTAACTAGAAGTTTTTGGATTTAGGCACTTCAGAAATTACTTACTTTTCCTTTATATGTTTTTTTTTAGGTGTATTTTAAATTCTTAATAAGCATACATCTTTGTAGTTCAGTCTTACCGTTTCATTTCTTTAGGTGAATTTAATCTTATCCCTCACGATTCTACTTCCAGGCCCACAAACCTGCCCCTGTGCATGAACGGGGGCTACATCAACGAGGCGTCGGAGGCCGAGGCTCGAACCCGGGAGAGCAACCGCGAGCCGCCCGCCGTGCCCGCTGCACCGCGACGCACCGATCAGTTTATGCACTCAGATCTCGATGTCGACTTCAGAAGATGTAATAATCTTAAAAATAGGTCTGTTCAAAACATAATAAACGTAATTCAAAACATATTTGTATCGGTCTATTGCAAGTTTAAATACCCGGTTTTTTTATATTGGTAAAATGCTATCGTATTGTTTTTAGGTTAGGATAGATTAATTAAATTCATTGTACATATTCAAAGGCAAAAAAATAACTACTTTATGCACTAAGGAATATAGAAAAGGAAACGAAAAAGAAAAGGAACTTCAACTATAATGACATAATTTATGCTCTATGATTTTCACATCGTAGAGCAAACACGTTAAAATGGCACCTTAATCTAGAACTTACAAAGTTATCCCGGAAGCTTTAAAATACTTTCTGCAGATTTAAAATATCGCGTAACGAGAGTCTGGAACTCGGGCCATTCTATTTACTTTCAGCTTTTAAAAAAGTTCTCCATTAAATTACCGCGATGATAGCGGCTTAATGGAAACTGGGTCACGACTTTTCATTCTTTTGAATGGCTTTAACAATATTTTATTTTAAACCTTTTAAGCTGAAAGAACAGAGCAAATGACATTACAACTTCTCTTGAATGAACATTATGAATATTGACTAAGATATTTTAACTTGAACTGAAGTTTCAGAATTTAAGAGATTTCCTTTATATTTAATATTTCGTTATTGAAATAAGGCTACAAAAATAATAAAAAAATCTGTTTTTGTTGCTATGCTTCTTCCATAATCTCCTTTAAGGAGTTCCTTTATTGAGTTTTTTGACGGTTCTTCTCCATAGCAGTGACATTTTGGAACTGCGCAACTAGTGTCACTGAACGTTTTGAAAGTGCCTGAAAAAGCCTACTTGAAATATTTTTTTTTTTCATTTCTGCTAGGTTCTAGTTATCTTCTAGAAATTTCCAGGTAATAAAACCGAACTAGAAAATGTTTGTTCTAATACTGAAATATTAATTTGTTTACCTTTCAATTGTCTAACTTGCATGGCCTCCGTCAAAATTAACATAAAGGTTTGAAGACTTAAGACTAAAAATATATTTCACTTTGTAAACATTGAACCTTATTGTCGTAGCGAGTCCGGCGCGTGCAGCCGCACCACGTCGTCGTCGTCGGGCGCGTCGTCGTGCGGCGGCGTGCCCACCAACAACAACATCCCGCGCGCCGAGCCCGAGCTCCGCCAGGCGCCCTGGTTCCAGCACGGCATACCTAGAGAGGTAACTAACACTGCTATGCATCACTAACATTTGAGATCTTTGGGCTTCTCTTGGACCTGAATCTTTGAGTTAGAGTTTATAAACCTGTTAACTTCAACACTATTGCCGCAACTTATTATCTCATGAAAGCGTAGAGGAAAGGTTTTCATGAATTTGTAATAAGAGCAACCAACATTTTATTAGGTCTTTTAGCACCTATTGCTGCACATTTTTGCTACTTGATTATCTTTCAAAACAGATAGGAACTGAAAGTGGATCAAAATATTATTTGAGGTCATACACGACTTTTCACAAATTTTTGGGCATGTCCATTACAGATAGCGCTGGAAGTGCTAAGCTCGCAGTCGGTGGGCGCGTTCTTAGTGCGCGGCAGCACGACGCAGACGGGGTGCTTCGCGCTGTCCGTTCGCGTGCCGCGAGACTTCACTCCCGCCGGCATCGCGCACTACCTCATACTGCGCACGCCTAAAGGATACAAGATTAAGGTAACTATTTTTTTGACTGGGTTGATGTTGGTAGGATAGGCAATGTATGCTGTGCAGTGATTAAAAAGTTTTAGTAAATAAAAAATTAGAAAGTCCGTCTGTGAGAACGTGATTGTTCTATTTGGAATGGATGTAATAGGCGAACACAAAAGACTAAAAAGTCAAAGTAAAAAAATTGGTTGCCTGTAAAGTCGGTATACGGGCGAAAGTTTTACGTGACAACGACTTTGAGTGGTAAAATAATTTTAATGTGAATATTCATTCGTATAGTAGGAAGAAGGATGAAATAATAGTATGTCTGTCTCTCTCGCTCTTAGGCGGGCTAACCATGCCCGAGTGGAAGGGACGCGTGCCTCTCACTCGCTCTCATTGTGAGCGCATAACGTGAGCGGAGCGTAACGCAGTTTCTTGAAGTGTCACCCGGCAAACCAATTTATAAGACGTTGTCACGTCAAAATTAGGCCTGACAGTAGGCTAATCAAGTGATGGTTTGAAGCATCTTTCGTCAGCTGTTATGGTAACATGGGACTCGTTATATAAATTAAACGCAAATTGCAGAGATCACGACGTGCTTTTTCTTTTGATACGTAAAAAATGTTTTTGTGCGCTGACTGTATTGTTATGTGTGGTCGCAGGGCTTCACGAAGGAGTTCACGTCGCTGTGCGCGCTGGTGACGCACCACAGCGTGATGCCGGAGCTGCTGCCCGTGCCGCTGCGCCTGCCGCGCGCCGCCCGCGCCGCGCCCGCGCGCCGCGACCACGCCGACCTGGACGCGCTACACACGCACACGCACGCGCACGCGCACGCGCACCCGCGCCACCCGCACCACCCGCAGCCGCCGCACCACTTCCTAGCGCAACTCGACGTCTAGGCACACTCATAAACATACCGCTAACAGAATTACCCCTTACTGAGGTTTTTCAATAGCTAATATTGCGTAGCACTCACTAATAATACTCGTCATAGCAAAACATTGAGAAGTGAAATCAACAAAAAAAAAAGTACATTAAAATTCTGCTGTATTTATGAATGAGTGTTAATAACATTTTACTGCGTGTTCATTGTACTAAGAAATTAATCTCACGCAATTTAAAAAAGTCCACGTTTGTGTTTTTTTCAAAAATGTGTTATTACGGACAGTGTAACGGTAGTGTTTCGGGATTGAGAAGGTCAGAGATCGGCACAAACTTATAGACATTTTCGATACAAAAATAAGTCATTTTATAGGCAAGACAACATTATATATAAATATATGTGATGATACCCAATGCCATAATTGTATGGTTGCCATAATGAAATTTGAAAATTTGGAGTTTTCAAATAATTTTTAAATTAGCGTTTAAACTTTCTAATTGAATGAAAATAAATTTCGACATTATCAATATAAATTATTGGAAATAAAATTGCTATCCGCTGCCTTTTGTAAAATAAAAAACATGTTACGTTGTGAATTAAAGCGAATGCAAAGTGGAAATGAAGGCAGTTAAATATTAACGCACATTAATATTCTGATACTAAAACACATTTCTCACTTAAATAACACATTAAAATGATAAATCTTCGCATTAAAAATAAATATTCACTGTTATATAAAACATAAATATCAAAAATAAATAAATATTTGTATATCATTGATTAAAGAAGATTATCTAAAATAGTCACGTTTAAGGAGTCATTAAATTATTGTATGTTGTCTAGTATCTGTTGGTAAGTTCTCTTTTGTAAGAATAATGTGATAAATATCATACATAGGGTGTGTACGCAAATGTAAAAAAATATATTTGTAAAAATAAAATGTGTATATGGATTGTAATTATTAGAGGGTTCGTGTCATAATCATAGTAGGTACACACGATAGGGTAGGGAGGGAAGAGGGAATCGCGCGCCTTGAATTGAGAAACCCACTCGTGGACTACGTACTAGGATAACAAGTACACAGAACATTATTTGTCAATAAAAACCTGTCTGTATGTGTGCAATATTAAGTAAATTATGAGATCTACTTATAAACGCAAACTATGTTAAGAGCTGTTACCAATAACAGGACCACGTGTCGCGCAAATGTTCTGTCTTCACGCAAATGGTCTGTGTCCAAAGGTGGTATCCGAAATTTCTTAATTGTGAGATCCATACATTTGTCAACTAATAACTATTAAAATTACACTAATTGGAACGCGATATTGTTAGCGATATTTATGCACATACATAACTGAACCATGAATATCTAAAGCCCTAGTACGTAGTGCGCGTGCGGTTAGTTTGAGATAGTTTGCGCTTAAAATGTTTATGTTAATGTTGTGTAGGTATGTTCTAGTCTAATGAGATGTACAGTGATTGTGTGAGGCACGGTTTGTTTGACGAATAATACCACACATTATATTATAATTAATTACATTAGATTGTGTAACGCGTTACAATGATGAGTCTGACATTGTTGTCAATGAAGGTGACTAAATAAAATCCCAAAATCATGCTTTTAATGCTTGCCATTAAAATTTTAACAAAACGAACTATACAAATAGAAATATTTGGCAGGATTATTACTAGTTTTCTTACATAGATGTCGAGATAGATATAATATCAGCGAAAAACACTTATAATACACTAGACATAGAGTCAGATCATAATTATCATAGAACGTCATTTCTGAACACCTCCGTGACAACAACAGTCAGACTTTTGCAATAATTTAAGAGTTAACGGAGCGACGGTGTCGCCCCCTCGGTGTATATTGTAAACAAGTTGCCTTTTAGCAAGTACACTGCGGCTTCGCGTTCATGAAGTACAGATTCAACCTTTACAAAACACGCAATGATTGTTAAGGTTTGGTCTTCACATGAGAAGTGTACTTATATAGATCAGTAAGTAAATTGTCAGTATGTTTATCTATGTTTGGCTGTTCGGTGCGATGCACAAATGTTATTGTTGTACACTGCCTTAGTACGAGATTGTAACATGATATCAGTAGACTAGTCTGTTGATGTTTTAATATAACTTGCCATCAATAGTTTTACTATAGCGACGTTAGGACTCGAGAGATATTTCATATGGTAACACTGGCTACACCCTGTATTAAAGTTACTTAGTGTTTTTTTTATGTATTTCATATCATTATATAAAGAGCAATGTAATTTGAGCAATATTAAAATAACATCAAAATGCTTCAGATAGAATTTGATCATGTATTTCAAACCTGTGTATTATTTTTAGTAAATTTTGTATGATTCACTATAGTTTTTATAAAAAACTATGTTTATAAAGATTTGCACGTACCCGGACAATATTTCAGATTAGAATGTAAAACAAAAAGACATCGTTTTCCGCCAAGCCATGTGACAAAACTATACACTCAACAAACTCGTGTACTAAGTTCATTTATCCTGAATAACATATTATGATGTATTAGAAAACCCATTTATTCATTCTGTAGATGTAACATGTTACACAAACCTGACACCAGATGTCGCCATGTGAACTAAATGTCAGTTTTGTACCTAATAAGTGAATTTTATCCACCTTGACATGTGTAGTTAACTACATCAGTGAAACTAATAATTTATTTACGTATGAATAAAATAAATATCAAGAATATTACACGCGTGTTTCTTTTATCGATTTTAAGTACTTAGTTAGCTCTTCAATTTAAGTTCCAACTCCCTGCCCCTCTAGACAAGAGACCATTCTACAACGGAAGTGACATTTCCATCGGTATTGTTAACGATTGTCAAAATAACCCTTGTCTACGGGGGCTGATTGATCTACCTACACCTTAAAGTGATGCCAAGTAGAAGAAGTAATATTAAAAAATAATAAGCACTGGATACAACACTTCACGTTATGCGTCAAAGGTTGTACTGGAAGAAAACTCAGTGTTGAGTTAAGCTCGCCTTTGTTTATTATTCAAAAGTGTACCTGTATGTTATGTGTCACGTACACATAATATAGAATATGAAAAAAACACTTTAGACAATTATCTCATTTAGAAAATAGTTTTAAAACAAAGTTCGATTACATTTCCCTCATGATACAGTCTCCGTCGGTTTAAATGACGGTAACTGGTCACAACGCCATCTATCGCCTCTCAGTAAAGCTTCGTTAACCTAATCGCACCTCTGACTTCAGCGACTGAAACCAACCCCAATAGAAAGCAAATGGTTGTATTCCCCCCGTTTGTCGAGCAGACCACTTCGCGTAGTTTTGTTTGAGGCATTCGCTAACAGATGTCAGATGTAACGCCAAATATTATTCGTAACCCCATGTAGCAAATAGTACCGAAAACTAATTTTTTTATCGAGATAACCGACCAACGGGGAAACGGCTTTTGATGGACAGATGCGTCGCCGGTTTTTTTAAATACCACAAACTCAAACTTTAAGTCGGTATCAAGTAAGAGAAACATCTACGCCTTTGGAATATCCAAAACAAATATCCTTTTGAATATAAATGTTGATATAAATGCAAGATGTGTTAAACATCTAACTCAATTGCAGGACATGTTTATTTGCTCATTGTTATTTACTTGAAAACGTCCATCATGAATTCTTAACAAACATATTTTAACGGCTCTTGTATTACTGTATTGTAGAGCCATTTTATCCCAAATTCTATTTATATCCCAATCTAATGGCTACGTTTCTATTCAATACAATGAAATTACTAAAGATGTTGGGTAGGTATGTGAATCGTACAGAGGTCTCAACTAACAACTTAACTGCTAGTGACGCCTAGTTTAATAGTTTTGTTACATTTTCGCTAAAATTAAAATAGTCTTATATGATTTGGGTTTTTATGATCGGTATTTTATTTTGCACAATTTTGTATATTTTATGGAATTACATAGGTGGTAACAATCATCACTACATGTACTTTTTCTTCCCTCTGCTTAACATACCAAATTATTAATAGATATTGTATCACTAAGATAGCCTATATTAAACTACTTACAAGTTTCTAAAATAAAAACAAATAATTGAATAAAATGAAAGGATTGTATACGAAATTGACTTTATAAAAATACAATCGAGCATTCTGGACATTTTCAAACAATTTCAACCGAATATCCAGTTCTGGCAGAACCAATATTGGGCCCATTTCAAATACATTATGTACAGAATAGAATGCAGCTGCAGATTCGAATGCGAATATCGAAAAATATACGAACGACTGCTTTCGTATTCGCATATTCATAACATCACTAGTTACGTGACCAGTATTAGCTTTTAAGTTTATCGCTTTAGTACATTTATAAGTGCGAAAGCAAAGACGTGCAGTTGCGATATTTACGAGGCACGTTCGAGGACTATAAAGGTTCAGTACGATGCGATCCGAATGGGCGAATACCGCTTGTTTTGTTATCGATGTACAGAATATGACTCCCTGTTATATGGCTTTTAGATCTTTAGACTGGCTGAAATTATAGAGCTATTGTTGTGGAACGTGCGTGCAGCGTATTGTATAATAACGTTTTGTTTTGACAAAACCTGTGAATATCCATCAATAAATGTCGACGAGGGTTCGTGTCATAACACATTGGAGTGAAAATACGTACCTACCTATATTTAAATAAACCCGCGAGCTCTTTTAGTCCATAGAAAACCTTTTACTCTTTTATTTAAACAAGATTTAAAAACAAAAAGACTGCTGGGATTGCTATATATTTCATAAAATTTCGATTGGTCGAGATTCAATGCTGGATGTATACTAACTCGCCTAGTTATCTTTACACATACAAGTTTAAAATAAATAAAGAAGACAGATAAATCAGAAACGTTTGCTGTTATCAATGCCCGCTTTTCCATTAAGCTGTGGATCGGAATAGACGTGAAAAGGATTTTCAAATTTATCGAGTGGCTTTACATCGGACAGACAGATTGACACGACCTTTTGTTTCAATTCAACATAATTTTTAAAACGAAATGTTTTGTATTTTTTGAAGCATCCGTGTAGCGGAATTAGTGAGCAATAAGGGTTTAAGAGAACCAGTTTAAAATTGATGCAGTATTTTTGTAGAGTTATTTTATTCGGACTGTGTACAAGCTTAATCATTAATAATAGATATGAAACTTGAAAATGTTTGCATTCATTCGTCACATTCCCATAGCAATAACGAACGACGAATTTTTTAGAAGGTATATTGTATTTGTTTAGTTTAGTGTTGTACACTCTAGCTTGTCCCCAGATACTAATTTACTTCTTTTTATGCCTCAAAGGTATTGCTGGAAAAATCTCAGTGTTGAGTTAAGCTTGGCTTTGAACATAAAATTTCCAACATGTACCTTTAATTGAATGTTTTCTATACAATAAAGAATATACACATACAATATACGAATGCCTTCGTAGTTTTAACAAATAAAATTTCGACAAGACAACAAACACTTCGACAGTCCTAGTACATTCTGGAAGCGTTGCCACTTTCATAACGCGACTTGTAAAGCTGTAAGGAAAATGTACTTTGTACTACCACTAGTAGATAACTGCAGAAAATCAATTTCGATCAGTCTGCAGAATTGATAAATTGTCCTTTTAGCGTTTTGCGTTGCCTGTTGGTTGCTCGCTAACAAGAGGGTATAAATTTAGCTAATCGCTTACACCAGTTCGATGGAGAAACTTCCAAATAGCCACCGGTATCATATCCGTTATTTTTCAGTACACCTTGTTGATTTCCAGTGACTTCTTGGCCTATTTTTTTGTATTGCTGGGTGTTCTGTATCAGCCAGTGTTTCAGTTTCCTTGCAACGAAGGCGCTAATGACGTCAGCTAGCGTCACTTGAAGGGTACTTAACTCTCGCGACTTGTCGAATGCATTGGAAGGCTTCGCGAGCAGGCTTTCAACTACAAACACTGTTTACACTTGCTTCAACATTAATCAATACGTAAAGAGTTGTTGTGTTGTTTACTATGCATATGTATGTAGTAAGCAGTGTATTTGCATAGGTCTCAACAGGTCTAAACACGTCTTTATTCTATAGTGGTTTGTTTTTATTTAGTATGTATGAGGTCTTATTTCCACAGGTTTTATGTTCGTAATATTACTGGTCAAACGGAACCTACTAACGAATCGAACCCACTAACTAATCGAAGGTTTATTCACGATCATTTCACCAAGTAGAGCATACTTACATCACCCATAGCAGACATACTGTAGAAATTGGTTTATAAATAGGTACAAAAGCCTCTAACTGAAAGTTCAGCTTATTTCAAAAAGGTTTCATGTTAATCCCCAGTCAGTAACATAAAGGAAAATGTCTACCCATAACGTTACCGTTACAATCCTACAATACCAGTTATGCAAACTCTTGGGACAGATTCTTGATCTAATTCCGTAATTAGCATCGAACCCGCACTCTCGTTCAAATGTCTACCCACTGAACCCTGACAGCATACTAATAATCTTTTGATCTCGCAACTAGGCCGAACGACAAACCTTATTATAGAAAGTTCTGAATAAAAGGATAATTTATTTTTGGTCCTTTCAGATTGAATTAGTCCAAGGTAAACAAATATGAGCGCTATTTGTATAAAGGGATAGTTTTATTGCTTCATTTTATGACGACGTTATATTTTTATTACGTCGTTTTAATGGCCCATGTCGGGAATAAGTCTGTTCTTTAGTTCGTACGTATTCGAAAACTTATTTATTATGACCTTCTAATTAGTTGAAGGTCTCGGTCACGGTTCTTGTTCACAGCTCGGGATGTGGTCCAATTAATTAGGGACGGGACCTTGTAGCGAGGGACTAACTTTGCCTATTTTTCTGGAATAATCTTGCGAATGAAGGTGTATTTAATCATGATAACGAACATAACAGTCAAGGTTATTACTGATATTAAAAAAGAGTCTTTTAAGTTATTTTGAAGAGTTTACGAGTGTTCAAATAGTCGCACGCCGGGCGTCATTGTCTTTCTGTCATGTTGACTGTCAATTATCGTCGGTTTAAATTGTATATTTCTATCTTTTATCCTTCTATTATTCATATCTTCTGGACCATCTGTTTTTTTTAAATTTCTTTTCTCTGTTTTTATTGTATTTTGTATAATGATTTCATAATTTTAAATTTATTAGTCAGTTAGTACTTGGGATACCTATTCGGCTACTATCATTTTGTGTAAATATTTCAGCCTAGCTTAATCTCAGCCATATTTTAAATTTATTTCGGTCTTTCCATGGTAAAAGAGTTATCTATGGAGTTTCTTGCCGTTTCTTCTTGAATTTCGTCACTAGAAAAGCAAACGCAAATAAGAATGACACTGGAACCGCGCAATTAGAGTCACTTAACGTTTCGAAAGTACCTGAAAAGGTCTACCTACTTGAAAATATTTTGATTTTGATTTAACAATAAAGTGATAACTTTTATAATATTCATCATAACATGTTACTTGTACGTAAAACATAACCGGAGCACAATCACGTCAAAGTTGAGTCAGCAGAACTGACGATAAAAACAACTTTGTAACATTATTATGATCGCGGTCCAAACATGTTCTACGGCGAGTCATCGTTACTTCACATACAATGTTCCTACACAGCTATGAAAGGAGCGCTTTCTACTTTGCTTATACTAGGAGGCATATGTAGGAAAGTAACACTCTTTTCACACATTCCGATAATCGGAAATTACTTATTGTATCATTACAAATTATAATATATGGATTTCCACATATTACACATTTTGTTTTTGACGAGGTAGATTTTTTTTACCAAGATAACTGTATAAATACGACTTGGCATGATATGATCGAAATACTTTCAAGGTAGTTCTTCAATAGTAGAAATTAATAGTATGAATATTAACGAAGTGGTTGTAGGTACCTAAGTCAACATCGTAATTGATTGACCAACACGCCCCCCGCCCTGCCTGCTGACCCGCCGCCCCAGTTACACAGACAAACGTCAAAATTTCCATTTTGAAATCAACGTCTTAACCGCGCTCAACAAATTTAATAGGGTCACTGAGATTTACCTCTCCGCTTGTCTATCTATATTATACTACTAAATTGTTCTGATTATATCTATAGTAAATATAATTTATTATTTAGGGTTTTTAAAGTATTCGGTACAATTCCAAATCAAAATGATTTTACAAAAGTAAACCATTACAGACGTTTAAGAATTATTAAGACGATTGTACTCGCACTGCACCGTAATGGAGAAGAACGGATAAGAAAATCCTAACGTTTTTCTCTTACTTATAACTTAGACAGTACTACTTATCACGGAAAAAGGAATTAATATTGTTCCCAAAAACTTACTCTTTATGACAACCCCAAACCGAAAAAGGTTAAGGTGCTGAACGTGTCATTTTTACTATTTGCATTTTTATCAGCTATATCTGTCCTACTGCAGAACAAAGGCCCACTCAGAGCAAATACTTTGAAATCATAGGTAAACATTATTTGTTTGCATACAAAAATATTGAAACGGAATATTATAGACAAATACAAAAAGAAAACAATTGCATAAGCCTATATACATTTGGTAAACTTTCTCATATTATAATAATTATTTACTATTTTTATTGATTTGGTCAATTTAAAAGTTACAATATAATAGATATTAAACATAAATGTTCACTTGAATTAAATGCTGTCTGAATGCAATATAAGTTGATGCTCGCATAAAGAGGTTTATAGCCTTTACTTGAAGGTCCTTTTAATAGGTATTCATCTAACTTGGTCTATGTTTTATAAATTTTCACAGGGGGTCTTCGACCCTAATACATAGAATTGATTCTATGTTGTGATTTTCTCAAGACATTAAATTGTTTATAAAATTTCATGCAAGTGGGATTTTTGGCAAGTGACCTATGGCAAGAAATTGTGAAATATTTTTACTATTGTTGTTGTAAATACGCCTTTGTTTTTAACTAAGTAGGTACATATTACGCACTTAAAAACGCCAATTAACCTAATATTTAATTCTGCTCGCCTAAGACTAACTAAACCTATATCAGCGTATGTAGCTAACGTCCAATATAACTTTACAGCAGTATATCTAAGTGCACTACAGTTTCAGTATCATCTGGTCGACTGAAACTATAATTAATTCCTAAACGCAACATGAGGTGTCGCTGAGTAAACTTCGCCATTGTTATGCACTCGCTGTGAATGAAGTACGTGACTGCGAGGCCTGTTTTCGCAGTTACCGGATTATACACCGTCCGGTGTGCGAAACGCTGCGAAAATAATTTAATTTCGAAAAGCTACTGCTAAATGGATATGATATGTGGCTTGACTATAAAATTGTTTTTGTAGGGTATAAGTCACACACAACTACAAAAAATATTTATGAGTCGAGATGAGACATTTAAAATAACATAAGTTAGGATCAGATTTGGCAAATGAAGTGTTACAGATGTAACGATCTATCGATACTTGAATGATCTTTGAAGTATGTCCATGTCTAAGGAAGCTTAAAACACAATGCTTGAACAAAAGTTAAACCAACATTAAATCTTACGTCTCACAAAGAGGAGACTCTACGAGAGTGCTAATTAATGAGTTAATTCCAGTGCCTGATATGCGGGTGTTTCTCGACGTATTGTAATGCGGGTGCGGTGGTGTTCATGGCGGCGTGTGACGGCGGCGGCGCGCGCCGGCGTGGCGAGAGCAAGCGTTGCATGCGCTGTCGCGGATTATATCCCTGACAGGGTGTGTAAGCTGCAACTGTCTATAAGAATATTCATATTTTAAAGGGAGGATTAATTTTGATCGTGTATGAATTTTGGTCAATGCTGTGCTGTTTCCTGATAATATTCTGTCTCCGGCTCTCCCTCCGATTTTTTTATTTGTTCATGTGAGTTAAACAATTACAAAACATAAGATATAGATTATATTTATGGCTTACCAGATACTATATAAATTTAATGCCACTTCGATAATTTAAATTGGTTCTCATTTCATTGTGTTGCATGCCTGCAACACAATGAAATGCTAGCATGCTCATGAACACCGCAAACAAAGAAACTACGATACAATTAAACAGTTAACAAAAAACAAAACATAAAAGACCCAAATTAACTAATATTACTCCAATGCTACCCACTTAGATTCACCCTCTACCCTCATCGACGTATCCCATCGCGCGTCAAACGTCTAGTTATAATAACAAATGTGTACAAAGTGCACATAGTCGCGGCGCCACATATCAAGCGTTCACGGTTGCTAAGCATGGCGTATTACGTGATCTGTAATAATTGGCGAGGTTTTTGATATTATAAAATTATTAAATTAATATGTACTTTTTCGTTGATTAGAGATCTGTTAAGTGTATATTATTATAGTTTATTTTAAATTAATTATGCAAAGCTATCTTTACACATGGAGATAGGAACAAACAAAAGTATATTGTTTTATAAAGCTAGTATTTGTTCTATCATAAGATATAGTATTAATTTACAGGTCTTGTTAATATTTTATAAAACGTTTGAAAATGTCATTTACTCGCCAGTAAATGCTAACCGGCTTCTTCTTTTAATATTAATAGTATAGCAAGTTGCAAGACTTGCACATATATTTATGTGCATGGCGGGATGCGATATTCGAGGATTTCAGGATGTTCAAAAGCACACCCATTACCTTACTTAGTAGCTCGATTAAGATCAGTTGATGTTCATAGTATTCACTTAACACAAATTTCCTGGCAGCAGCCGTGTTAAATATATTTACGATGCAATAATACGAGGTATAAGGCAATCTCACAGTATATCAGCCGGTAGTCTCGTGTAAGGTTAGAATCAATCTCGCGCGCGTTGCATCAGCGAGGCAATTAATCACGACGCGGCGTCGTGGAGCGCAATGCGGCAGGTGCGGGAGCTATGTGCGGCCTTCAACTTAGATTGTGTCCGACAACTTGGATGACACGAGACCCCGCGAGGTACGCCACATGTGGCAGTTAGCTGGGAAACTCGCTCGATTGATTGAATCCAGAAGTTGCCGTTCGAAATATTCTATTGTTATATGAAAACGTGTCAGTCGGGGGAGTACCTCAAGGATATATTTTAGGTCCCTTTCTGTAGGACACATTATTTCATAAGCCGTGAACACATTTCATCATCAGCAGTAATCTTGAAGGTGCATTTCCTTTTAAAATGTGTAATGATGAATTTCTACGCCGTGCTTATCAATTCGGGCTAAATCAAAAGACCACAGCGTGACGCTACTACCTACTAGAAAACATACTTCACTCATTTAAATCCTTTGTTATGCTTTAGTTTTATTTTACGAACAATGCTAGTAAATTTTCATAATTTTAAATAACATAGTTTTTAATTTTTATTTTTATAGCAAAAACAGTTTGAGTACAAAATACAGTTGAAGTCCGTTGGGAGCGCACTGGCTTTTAAAATAGATTGCATTATTTGACACTATGTAAACGTAATAAATATTAAGTAATTCAGTAGTACGTTTTAATATAATTTGATGGATTTCGAAGAATACTAACAATGTAACCAGTTCGTGTTATTATAATTTGGTAATGTGATCACTGTGTCATCATTATCGCGTACACTTGACATCTGACATTTATGTCTCTAATGGCGGTGTTGTGTATCAATGTCTCTACCATGAGTTGCTATCGAAAACTTACTTCAGTCGCTAGCGACTAAAGGAGCATCGAATAGTTTTCAATAACTTGTACCATGACATACTACTGTCGATACGGTATTTCTCGATGACATCTATCAAATTTGTGACTCGTGGTACCGAATTTCATATGTAATGGCTAAAAACGTTAGTCGCTAGCGATTAGATTTCGATAGGTTTTTTACCTATCGTCTCATACTACTCATTTTAATTCTTGAAGTGTCCGCTAGTGGCGCTGTACAAATTTGCCATGGAAATCGTTTACGCCGTCGCTAGAGAGTACGTTTGTTAAAAACTCATGGTAAAAGACACAGGTCGATTGTTTCTCACGTAATTGTCGAGAGAGTGAACTATACAAATACTAAGAAAATGCAAAAGATAAAGAAGTAAACCATTAAAACTAAATAAATTTCCATTGAAGTAGTTAAAATATTTGCAAAAGAATACTTGCTTTGATATACTTTATTTGATCTTATAAGTATTTTAATTTTAAGAGCTTTAATTTTTTGCTACAAGATTTACTGCTATAATTTGTTTTTTGATGTTGATTGATGATAAATTTGTACTTACAATCTTAAATATTTACACTTCACTGGGCCTTTTTGTTAAGTGCTGAATTAAATCATCTCAACTATCATACTTCATGAAATGTGACTGGTGCTGGAGTTGTTAGAATTAAAGTGGGAAATCTTATCGTAAGCGGGAAGTGCAACCGTGTCTCAGGCACCACTTCATCACGTGGAGATTATAATTGTGTGAGCGTTGAATTTAATACCATAGAAATTTAGTATATTAAGGATTTATATTTGGATTATGTAGTTGTGTATCGCCAAAGGCATCATGTTTATAACATCTAATTGTTACGTTATTTACTTATTTTGTAATGACATGTACAAGACCATTGAACATGTTGTTTGCGTAACTCAGTACCTACTGGTTGGGAAAATTTAACTGACAACGCTAAGAAAAAGTAGCTCATAGAGAATATTCAAAGTGACTATTTTCTCAAAAAACTCCAAACCTTCATAAATGACAAAGTTGATGGAGGACGAAGGGAGGTAGTTATTAAAAACTATTGCAATTCGTACTTCAAAACCATAAATCACTTTTCCAAGACAGATTCAATTCTTAAATCAATAAAGCAGAATTGCAATCCGATATGGCTACGCGAATAAAATTAAATATTGAAAGGTACTCGCACGGGCGCGCCGTAAAGCTGTCCGGCGCGGAATAAAGCCATAACTGAATGCATTGCCTGAGAGCTCCACATTCCAAACGCGATTTAGGGTTGACTTATGCGTCAGTTTAGTTGCACTGGGGAGCTTAACTGATAGTTATACTCAACCATGTTAAGATTCATATCCTGAATTCCAAGCAGATCTCCTTATAATTCATGAAATTGTCTTTTTTTCTTTTCATGTCCTAATACTAATCTATCAATGAGATAAATTTCTGAATGCCAATTGTAATCCAAATTATAAACATGAATTGTCAAAATTAACATGATTCTGCGAAACGATAATTTTAGCCCCCCAGTTGTGCACATCTGCAGTCTGCCATAATGTGTTTATACAAGTTAACTCTGCTTCAGGGACTACTTTAATCAGTCGCTTTCAATTATTAACTTCTACCTTTGACAATTGTTACGGTTAGACGTAATCTTGGGAGTTGAATGACCGGTCTCTCTTTGAAATATTATGGATCACGTTTCATGGATCTCCAATGAAGTCTCCATTAAAATGAAGTCTCCTTAGGATAAAAAAGTGATTCTTAGTAAAATTCGTGATTATGATCTATGTCTGACTTTCAAATAAAACGATATTAATCTGTGTTACCTGTTACCTCACACCATGGAAATTGATTAGGAATTACATTAAAAAACAACTCTTAAGTTCCTCTTCATAATTCAGTTAATAGTTATTTATGCTAGAACGAAGCTTGCCCAACTTCACTTCACCATTTCGCTTAAAATTTTAAAAGCATAAACATTTCCATTTACAGTAGCATTGTGTGGCATAGTCACGTGTGCGCCCATGACGTCACGTGCCCGCTCGAGAGCCCGAGCGACCCGTGCGACCCAAGCGATGCGAGCAGTCGGTGTGCCCCGTGCGACCCAACCACTAAGTTGTGAATATTTTCAATTCAACTCGTGCAGAGTTCGCGCCGCAAACACCACCTAACAATTACAGCTGGAAAAGTTTAAACTTTTTCATCGTACGAAATAAGCGAATTACATAGCTAATTTTATTTTTGTTTACTAATGCAATTGTGAAGGGCAAAGTTTTGTGTAGCATACTTCTGTTCATCTATATTTTTCGAGAACTCGGAAAAGAAAATATATCCGTAGAACTTGTGTTTCAAAATATGCTTTTAAAATATAAAAGACCTAGTTAAGTTTAGTTTTTTTTTTAAAAGGATAAGGAGTATCGATAGCTTATCTTTCAAAAAGCAATTTTATTAAAAAAAATAACAAGTATTTCTACAGCCTTGTATGTCAAAGCATGAGCATCCAATTATCTAAATACAATTTCTGTCCCGTAATTTAAGTCAAACGTTAATTGAATTAATACTTTATCAGCCAAACAATAGTTTCTAAAACTTTGTAGTAGCAAATAAATACTGTTGCATTCACAAACGTAACTCAATTAGCAAACAAATACGAAACATTCAGACTTCACACAATGTTTCGCCGCGCTCTTGACAATTACAGGCGGTAATTACCTTAACTTTACACCCGTTAACTTTCAATAAACGTACGTAAACGAATAATTAACATTATAAAGGAAATGCATTTTATTATTCTATGCTTGCGGAGTCGCGATCGACTTTGAACATAGTCTATTGTGAAGGCAATCATTGTTAAAAAACGTACTGACGTATGTTTCAAGTGTCAGATTTCACTTTATATTATGGTATGTTGTATATATTATGTTCCTAAGATTGATCTGGATTTATTTAGTTAAGGTGTATAATATATATTATGTCTTTTCTTTTTCATTTCAGCCGTTCTTAACCAGATTGGTGTAAGCCTCGTTAACGTTAGAAAAGTTCGTTAGCGCTCGCAACCACCGAGGAAGAATGTGATCTCAGCTCTACCTCCAAAAATAATCACACAAATGTATTACGTTATTATCAGTATATAGTATATAGTGCATCTTAAAAATTTTAGGTAAGACACGACGTTCAGTTCTGAACTAATTCCAACAAATAAAATTCTATCACCACCTATTCCCCAAATCCTAATCGCTAATATATGGCATATAATTTGTATTTATATATTCCATTTGTATATTCAGGTATTTGATACCCGTCAATAGGTATCCAACATTGTATACAGCGTTGAGCCAACATAAAACCTGGCTCTTTAAAGATTAATGGAAAAAGGTTGTTATGCGCTGATTGCTTTAAATTAATAAGGCCTGTTTAATTTTATAGATTTAATTAATAAAATGTGCTGTTACCGCCTTAGTTAACTTAGAGGGGTGATTGTAACGCCACCTTAGGCTTGAGAGAATTAATATTTTGGAGTGTTTACGAGAATTTGAAATAGGGATGTATTTTATGAACAAAGTTTGACTTTATGGTACGCCTGAAGCAGACAAAATTGTAACTTCTAATAAACATATATATAATACATAGTTTCAAAACAATAACATTTTCTTTAATTTAGTAGGATTATTATCCTGTGCATTCCACCACGACTTAAATTATCACTTTTTAACTTAGGTGATAAAAATAACTCATCATTTACTAGCCGTACTATAAGTTCCATCGAAGTTTTTAGCGTTGATAACGCCTTAAACGAATTTTAAAACAAATAATTCTCATCAATTTGATTTGATTATTTAAAAATATATTATGATTTGAAGTGCTCGTGCGTGCTCTGTGTGTCACTGATGCTCGCGGCTCGCGGCAGTCTGACATTCGATGTATCCACGATCTGCATCATATTTCAAGCTACGTGACAGGTTTGACTAGCAGTTGCTGGCGACTGTCTGTTATCATGTTCATACATTTCAAAGACTCCATTTTAGTTCAGTGATTTGAATAGAAAAGTAGAGAACAGTAAAAAAATTGCAAAAAAAAGCTATCTAATGTAACCGAGTTGATGAATGAACCGTTGTTGGTTTTACTTTAAAGTAAACATTATTTATACAAAATGAGAATTAAAATATGTGGTAAACAAAATATAGATGTTGTGTCTGACAATGTTGTCAGACACAACGTTCCAAATATTATGTATATTTTTCATATTTATTCGAAAAGCCCCGCGGGCATCAGCTATTCTACCGCCACTAAGTACGGCTACTAGACTAATTTATCAAATGATTTAAGCAATATCCGGGCGCAGATGGCGCGCCGTGCATTATTTATGAAAACGAAACAAAACCAATAAAACTTATTGCAATGAATTTCAATTCGTATATTTTTCTCCGTTTCGTTTTCCTAAAGTTTTTCTTTGCTTGCGATTAATGAATGCGCTCGCCGTTTGTACTGATTTCGTAAAATGTTTCTGTTTAGCTATCTCGGGAGCGATCGATCTCGAGAGATCGCCTTAACACCTTGCTGGGATTAGAGAGCTGCTGCAGGATGCCGGTTACAAACAACTGCGCTGGGGTTTTTTGGTTCACTACAGTTTCCGGAGTATTTATTAATTACTTAGTTATACTGGAACTTATGTACGAGATCCTTGCAGACTATCCTAGCTAGTTTATATATTGAGTCTTGTAGGTATTTAAAGGGAAATGAATAAGATTGAATCGATAAACATTTAAAGTATTTACTCGTAGTGTAATAAATACAATTATTTAAAGATTAGACTCGACTAAGTGGAACTACCTGAGCGTTTCAAAATACTTCAATGTTCTTTCGTCCGTATCAAAAGCTAAGTAAAAGCTTTCATAGAAATTGCTTTCACTATTGTAGTATCATTTGAGCTTAAATGAGTAAGACTCACTATTATCGTCTTCGTGCTATTTTAAAATTAATACCGGGTATAAAAATATACACTAAATGAATCCATATAATAGTATTGATTTACCTTTAACAAATCTTATGAACTTATTAATAATGATTTTAAAAACATAGTTTTAACCCACAGTCCATAGTTATCCATTTTGAAGTTAAATATCATACTGCATATTATGTACTTTAAATGTAGACTTGTTTTGCCCTGCGGTTTCCTCCGCGTAAGTAGTTTCCGTTCCTATCATGAAAATCGTTTCACCCTTTTTTGAGTTACAAAACTACCATTGTAATACGTTGTCCACTTGTTAAGTAAAGTTTCCTGCTCACCAACACCAAAAATGTATCATCCATACACCAACAATTTAATTGTTCCTCTTTGAAGCAAATCAATTAACTCTTAACTATATATTATTTTTAAATGATAGAGTAAGTGTTCTGAGTCGATTGGAATTTAATTATAGAAGAAAAAAAGGAGTTTAAGAAAAGCGCTAAGTTTTCAAGAAAAAGTTGTAGTTTTTATTGTTTTGTCAACAGCCGAGTTGAATGTACGCAGTGCACTTAAGTTTTATGAGGCGATGTCTCGATTCACTCGCCTTTGATCTGTTCAATGTTTTTATATGGCTGTCTGCAACAAAGAGACTTGTATTGAAAATGCTTTTCTAATTTTAAAGTATTTGTTTAGATACAATTTATGTAGAGAACTAGAGAAATTAAGAGGCCTATAAGTTCAATGATTCAAAATCTCAGCTATTGTAAATTTACATTGTTAGCTTTTGTTTATTGCTTGTTTAGTTATTACACGCGTACTGTAGTATTTTGCTTATAATGTGCCTGTAAACGCGGAAACAAACAAAGCTTGTCAGTATTCAATTTTAACGTTATAGTTTAGAGTGCTACGCCGTAGCGAAGCTACAAATCGTAACAGATGTCTGGTACGCTAGCTACGCGTTGATTAATTTACTTTGTTATGCGTCGGACATCTCATTTAATTTAAATAATAATGCTTTTAACAATGTTCTGTTTCGTGCCACTGAACATTATATTATATTATTTTAACATAATATTATTTTAACCATTTAGAAATGGACTTTTAAAATCAAGCAAGCATGATCAACAATGATTTTTGCAAATGCAAAGATTTTGAAATTGCAAATGTACAGAGGGGAGGGAAATGCCTCTTCTCTGTAAAAATATAGGAAGTCTTAACAAGACTTGGTTATTCGGATGTAATATGAAAACGGAAGGTTCGGTAGTTATACGCATTTACCTACAAAAGGATTACTTTATGCAGGTAAATGCGTGTAATAAAAATATAGTTTTCGTATACATATTAACACACTATTTATCCATATATTAAAGCCACCATCCTCGACAACAACGCGCCAGTATTAATAGCGTTACGAACAACGATCCGTAGTCGTCAACAACTACATTATGACAGTCGCGTAGCACTCGTAGCTCTCGTAGCACGTCGTGCAGTAGTCCTGGATCTGCATGTCTGATTGCAACACGACACGAATTTATAACGCGTTCATTGAATAATGTATGTGTTAGTCAGGTACGATTATCAGGGAATAGCAAAAACTCTACTCATTAAGCTGAAATAAACTTAAATTACAACAAGAGCTAGAAATCGCTTGTCTGAGCTGCTAGATAAAGACGACAAGTAATGCATATTTATCAATTTTAGGATCTAAATAATCTCAAGAACATTACTACATCTATTTGCGTCAGACTTAGCGTTAGTGCAAGACAAATTTTATGCTTGAAAACGCACTATGAAAACAAAAATAAAATTTTTGTTTATTCGTTTCAAAACTTTTTATTTTACGTGGTCCATTGCATTTATTTCCGAAGTGTTATTGGTGAGTTATTTGACTTCCAGCCATTATATTGGTCACAGGCGATGGGCGAGCAGCCAACTGGCCCTCTAACTCAACAGTTAAACCGAACACGGTATCGTTGCTCGTGACTACGAGCATACACATTTCTTAAACCGTGAATGAACTACGGTTCTATTTTAAGAAGCAAAGTATATTTCCCATTATATTTTTTTAGTATATATATGTATATTATTTTTTTTATCAAGGTATGGATATTCTATATTTGGTTTTTTTTTTGTAAAAATGCCAAAATATCTCCATTATTCAAGGCTATATGAATTTTAGACAGCGATATTACACGTACCTTGACGTAAATTCGATCGCAGAAGCAGATAATTTAATTTTACGTAAAATTGAGTTCTAACTTCAACTTTTCTAAGCCTTGTGGGAGAGCTACGTAAGTCAGATTTGCATTGTAATGTTCGGGCTAAAGATTTATTAGTTTTTTTAACGATTTAATAAAGTGTGAAGTTTTTTATGGTATGCAATTACTGGCTATTATGGATGAAATGTTAAAATAAAGTAGAATAGTATTAGATAAAAAAAACTTGAAAGAAAGCTTGGTAGCCCATTTAAATAGTCAAAATTATGTAGACATACAGTACGAAGCAACCGCTTCTGTAGCACATTGCCTAAAACAAAATAAACCAAGTTACATATTTTCAATTACTAGAATCCATAAGGTCTAACATGTTAACTGGTTTTACAAATAACCAGCTATTTTACAAAAAACCTTTCAACTTACATCGCAATTCCATCAAATCCTATTCACGTAACAAGTCAATACAAAGGTGTTTGCCCACCGCTTGGTATCGCCGGCGCTCAGATCGCGATCGTAATCCTATAGAGTCGGCGCGTCATTAACGCGACGGCTGAACTCTAAGCCAGCTCGTGCTTGAGCTCACGAAGTTTCTGCAAAAATCCCGCCCAAGTGATTCTTTTAGAAAATAATTGAATGAGAAGTTTTGGGTCGTTTTTTTATGCTGTGGTGTTAGGAATACAAATTACTAGGTTCGAGGTAGAGATCGGATCTATATAACTGTAAGGAAGTTCTCTGATTATTCTTATATATTTAATGATCTAGTAAATTACATCGTCTCGTTAGTTATTATGTTGATTTTTTTAGGTAGATAAGAATTTTTGTTTCGTCTTGTTTAGCAAGAGAAGCCACATGAATAAAAGTACAAAATGTTTTATAAAACTACCTACATTGGTCCTGTAATTGGGTTTAAAGTCGCGACCTTTAGCGCAACAAACACATCGATGTTGGTTACATGAGATCATGCTGTGGTTCTATTAGAGTTACAAGAAATTATCGTTGTTGTTTAAAAAAAAATACATTTACATTTTACACGATTTCAATCACACTATAGTTCACCACATGGTCATACTATCTCCTGCTTGCAATCCTATCCGAAGCCTCAAAGCCGACATCATGACGTAATTTGCATTAATTTCCAGTAATCAATTGAATCGAATCAATTATTACAGCGTCCACAGATTACGCTAAGTAGTCGTCACTACTTAATGATCGTTAATTAATCTGTAAGCTAATACGTCGGGCTGTGTACTCAGTACACAGTGTACTGTTAGCAGAGACTGCTATTGTCCTGAAGGTTGCTCTAATCATGTTATTATGTGCTGACTGTTACTGACACCCAACCAATAAGATAAACTCCGTTACTGTATTGGGTAATATGGAATTATATGGAAAATGTAGAATTGTATCGTTTTTTATTTAAATTTTATTTATTAGTATGTTAATGACGGCAAACAGAAGTTAAATAAAAACTTATCAAAACATTTTTACTCGTAAATAAAATCAATAAAATATTTACTACAAATGCGTGATCCAAAGTTTTCTATCAAACTGCTGACACGTAGTGGTAGTATAACGACAGGTATTGTAGCGTCACTTGAACTTCTCTATTTTTACTTGCTTTGAAACCAGATCGGGTGGGTGCACACTATCAAATATTAAATGACGCCAAAATCCTCGCTGTCAACCGGGTGTCTAATAAAGTCTATACCAATCGTCACATTAAACAAACAATTGCAGAAGGACAACTCTTCAAGTCGATTAAAATCCACGTATTAAACAAAGTGTATATAATTAATACTACCTAAGCTACTGTGCAGTAATAAAAAAATGTTTGTCACACTTGCCAATCTATTTCGCCAACCAGTAGCATTAAAAATTTGTGCTTTTGCATTTTGTTACTAAATTATTAAGAAAAGTGCAATTAAAAATTTCGTAAATGAAAACTTCCGCATCTAAATCTGCTTCTACCTGACAATTGTGGTATTAAATAAGCAGTCCCCCTTACATGTACACAATTAAGGAATTGAAACAAAACAAGCACATATATGTATCAAGAGTGCATCTTACCATCACCACACACAGTTGACTTTCTGGTTATAGTTCTAATATGGTGGTATGCGGATCACGATCGCACGATATGCGATCACGTCCGCGCGGCAGCCGCGGCCGCGCCGGCTCCGGCGGATACCGGCCATGATTGGACGCCTGATTAATACGGAGGACATCCACACAATGCGACTTGTTGTTTCATGGCTGTTTTTATTAACCAATCATTTGACCCTCCTTTGTCGTATTATCACATTTGAACTGATACTTCTGGATGTTGTTTGATTACTGCTGTTTGTACTTCATATGGACGGACACGTAGTATTTTGATACGAGTAAATACTTCTCTCAAATAGAACGCAACTATTCAGAGCTTGCTCACTCAGGTATTTTTTTTAGTTTTGAAGTGTTCAATATCATGGTCTAGTTTACGTCCGCTGCTCCGCCCGTGGATGTCGGTTATCGCGACAAAAACTAATCTACGTGCTTCTGTGAATTATAAACTAACTCTAAATTTAATTAAAATCGGTTGTGTGGTTTAGGCAGAAATAGTAACTTTTACATTTATAACAATGGTTCGGATTAAGAATCTGTAAAATAAGAATGAACTTAGAAAAAGTAAACCTACATGCACTGATGTAAAATATAATAACTTTGTTTCTTAAAATAAACCTTTGAAGGAGTTGATTTGAAGACAATAACAGTAACCGAATGAAACCCGGCGGGCCGTGAGAGGGGATAAGCAAGTGGGGTGGGGATCAGGTGCGGACGCGCTCGAGTTCGCGCACTCTCGCACCGTGCTTTGCTAGAACGTGAGACTTGTATCAAATATATTATTATAAACACTCGACCGTATTATATTTGATTACTATTTGCCATTGTCAACGATGTTTTAAAGCAGTGAGGTTGATTGTTGTAATTCGCTGTTACTATTGAAATGCAGTTGACTATACGGGATTGAAAATGGTTTGTAAAAATGTGGTTAGCATATACATTCCTGTAAACCCATAGTTAGTAGCTACGGCACTTGTGTTATGGAATCAGAGGCAACGAAGGTACCACAAACACCCGGACCCGAGATAAACTGGTTTTTCCTACATTTACCTGAATAGAAGAGTGTACGGTATTTTAATTTACCCTCTGTCTATTGCATAACAATCTGTTTAGCCTAATGGCAAAATAATAAAGGTATTGATAGATAAAACTATGTATTGCAAGTCATAAGAAAAAAATATATTTTAATAACAATGATTTAATATGGAGTGTTTTAAACCTGTAGTTTCACGGAAAAACAAAGTACACAAACAATATTATCGTCTTCTTCAAAGATAATTATCGCCTAATGCCGTCGCTAGCTTAATTCGTCTAACGAAATATGAAAGTACTCGTAATACACATACATTTCGTAACATTTCATACATTATGATGTTTACATCCATAACTCGTTCATTATTATCTCATAATAATAATATATTATATACTAGCCAGTAATATTACATGTTAGATCGCTTACATAATTCAAATTGTATTCTCAACTTTATCGTAAATATATAAAACACGATCAGCAAATAAGCCTGAGTAAGTAATGCAATAGGCAAACAGTTTGAGAGCAACACAGCGTAGAGTTAAACAGTAGCTCAAAATAAACAAGCCTGAGGCAATCAAAAATAAAAGGCCAAGAAAACATTTGTTTAAAAGAAATGTACTAGATTTTGTTTGTATTGGTTCATACATTCTTTATATTTTCTGACAGTTTATGGAATAATATGGAATACTTTTCTTCTTTGGATGTAAGCAACACCCAAAGAAGAAAGGTATTTATAAGATTTCCGGAAGATTAAGTTACCTACTGCATGTACGGTTCCTTTTTTCATTTAACTGAGTAATATAAATGAAAAATACTAAACTCAGAAGTGTACTCTTAGGGGATTTTTGAAGGCCTATGGGACCTAAGGTTAAGAACGGTCAGTCTGAAATTGAAGCAGCAGCATTAGTCCATGCCGGTCGATTTATCTGGAAAGCGGCTGACGCCCAGGTGTGGTCTCCCGGGAAATCACTCGCGCTCTTGATTGACGAGCTCTCGCGCCTTCATTCAACATCTTATTCACCCTTTAACTAATTACTCCTTTGTTGTTAGAACGAGAAGTTCTTTAATCCCCTTTGAAGTTACTTTAAATGCATATTTTTTTATGTCTTTCCAGTAGTTCTGATAATTAAAAATATTGATCACGTATTTTTTCTTCGTTTGCGTAATAAAAAGTTTTTGACGATACATTAATTTAGAATATCTTATGCTGTAACGATTTGGTACAAAATTGTAATGCCATGAGCCTCCACTCTTTATTATAATTCACTTTATCAAAAAAGCTGTTTTCAATTTCAATAACAAAAAATACGTGTCCAATATTTTTGATTATCTATTACTTACAGGTACATTTATCCTTTTTGTACCCAGTCGTCATCTCTATTAAAGTTAATATTAAATGCAAATTCTGAAAGTTTTATTTGAAAGTTAATGTGTGTGATGATAAAGTGTTTTGCGTTTTTGTGTTAATCCCGACTGTATTCAATAGAGCGGAATGTGCAAATTAATAATGATAATTAAATTTCATTTTAATATTTAATATTGTTTTCATTTAGTTGAGGAATGTTAGCGGTTCAATTATTGTTAACGTTGTTTATAATTCTGTTGTTATGTCATTGCTCCCTTAACTTTTTTTGCAAACTTTGGTTAAGTACTTAGCCAATGTTTTGGAGGGGAGCTCCTTTTATGAGATAATTTTTTCTTAGTTTAAAAAATCTTTACCTCATTGGTTTAATCATAAATATATTCTATCAGATTGGCATGCGAATGTTACGTTTCGTGGTATATGTCATGTAATCAATATCGGCAACATTTGTAGAATTGAGTATGGTTAATTTGATATTCTAAATGTGCGGTAAACATCAGCAAAGCATCACAAAGAAATGAGTAAATATAGAATAGAACATTTTAATAATTTATTTTATTTTTCATATATCTTACGTAAGTATGGGTCAATATAAAAACATTCTAAAATATTTAAGGAGCGTGGGAAGCATCTAACAAAATATTCCGTACGTAGTACCGAGAGCTCTTCATGGAAATAAAGATCGGATTATTTATCGAGAAGAGTATTATTCGTTCTATCAGTATGAAAATATTTATAATACTGCATATTGTGACCACATTGATCACATTAATGAGTATATTATACAAACGATATTTTGACCAAATTTGATGAATGAATTAAGTATAAAACCCTGCTCGTGCGTAAAATAATGCTAATCACGATGAAAAAAAAAGGTTTTAAACTAGATAATGATAATTTAAAACTCGAAGCAGTACAACTGACTTAATTCCATGTGTGTAACTTATAGGAAACGATGATATTCGTACTATTTATTTCTAAAAATTAAAAGATCCCTTGCACGTGACGTACTGTACCTCTTGCGCTGCACCGTCGGCGGTGTTGGCGGAGTATTCGCAGGCGGGTCACGTGACCCCGCTAAACGGTCACGTGTGAGCTCCGCCACGCGCCGCAACAATGGCGACACCTTTCAGTCGCGCCCAACAACTACAATTCGATTCCATGCGATCTGTTCCAGGGAAAGGGTAAAAATGGGGGAGGGGGGAAGAGCACGTACTCCTTGAGGTGCGTTGGAAATGAAAATGATGAGTGCCAAAAAGTTAAAATGCTCGAGTGCTAAATAATTCGGATGAAATAAGTTAGTACATAACTTGGTATTATACATGACACATAACTGCGGTGGCATGAACTAATTAGTCAAAAGTTAGATATATGTCACATAGTCCACAAACTTTTCGTCGTTGCCAATCTGGCTGTCCTTGCTCAAGTTAAACAATAATGTAATAATCACATTTTCCATGTTTTACACTAAAGAATACATATTTTTGCCTTTTGCCACTGACTGTACCTGGAATAAAATTCATTATAATAGTAAAAAAAACATTTTAAATCTCTGATACCGTTCATATTTAAAAAACTTATTCAAACAAAGCGTGTTCCGGCGGGCCGGGGTTCGAGGCCGGGCTATAAATGTGTGGCGGACAGCGCCACTTCCGTTTCCCATAACAAATTCTTTGTTGGTGACGGGAACAATTTATTTTTGTTTTTGTTGTTAATTGCCTCCGTGTGCTTAGTGGTGGCTTGTGTGGGGAATAAACAACTGTGTAGTAAGTAGGGGTTGTTTGTACGAGTCTGGAATTTTCCTTACATATATTTTTTATATATTTATATATATCTACTGGAAAAATAACAAAGTTTAGAGATTTCTTACGTGATCTGAAAGATCAAAGGATGTTTTTGAAACAATTCTTAAACATTTTAAAATAGGTATATGAACACAACAATATCTTTTTAATTATGTATTTAGCGAAAAGAGAAAGAAATCAACTAATATTTGAATCGCACTGGTATCTAACCCGGGACCAGTTATGCAGATAACTGAAAACCATTAATCCAACCGTTATAGACAGCGACATCACTTCATCAGCTCACAATAGGCCCCCATCCCCCCTCGGCGTATCACCAGTTAACACTGCGTGTATGCCATGCTTCACATACTGCAACCCTGGGGGAATCAGGAACGTGCAACTGAATAGTGCCCGGTGATATAATCTCTTAGTCACCGCCAACGACACCCGGGGGACAAGATCAAGAGGCTTGGTCTGTTCGACTGACTGAGCTCGGATATAGTGACGTAAGCAATGTGTGTAATACGCCTGCTGGCTTTGATGAAGTATGTTTCTATGACTGAAGTGAATCGGTTAGTCTTGTGGCGTAAAGAACAATAGTTTGTAACATTTCGACTTCAAAGTCCTGGCAAATTTAAATTTCGAATTTATTACGATTTCGATTTCGTTTTCAATAAATATACTAGCTGAATCGGCAAACGTTGTTTTACCAAGGCCACCCTTGTCTCCTAGGGAAATAAAAATAGTTTACGTCCTATTCTTAGACCTACCGCTACACAAAAAATTAGATAAAAATCGGTCAAGCCGTTTCGGAGGACTTAGTTTTTATAGATGAAAAACAGAATTTAGCGTATTAAAAATATCGGACTGTAAATAACATTTTTATATTTGGTTTAGGCCTTATTGTTTGCAGGGTATAAACCTGCCACGAGACTATGAAACCTGTCGACCTATATCAATATATCCTATGTACACCTGGCAGAGGGTATTCAATCCAGCTCACTCCGTATATTAATGTTGAAGTTTCTGCTGCATCACGCCCTCGCTCCTTCAACTTTATCGACATTACTTATACCTCTTATTTCTCTCATACTTCGACAGACATGCATTCTTTGTACGATAATAAATGGTGGGGAAATATGCACCTTTTACGCCGGCTAACACTGACTGAACATGGCAAGGAATAATGGAACGCTTGTCAATAATGTTTGTAGAGGTGTCCGGGCTTAAAGTGTGTTTTGTGGCTTTATTATCATGCCTATTGTTGCCTTTGTTCTTTGAAAGAATGTTCCTTGCATGTACACAGTTGTGCTATAAATTGTTCGTAAAAAATGCCTCACTGGGGTATTATAATACTATAAGTTCTAATTAGTATGCTAGCAAATGAGTAACAGGGTTGGCAAAATTTAATATTATTATAGTAAAAATAAATTCAAGAAAGTACGCGACTTTTTTACTGCAATCAGTGTTTTACGAAGCCGAACTTGCATTGGCCTATACTATAGACGTTAGATAAAACAAATATAGAATAGTCATAAGGGTACAGTCACACATTTCATCCGTAACATCAATACCAATTAAGCCGGGATTGGATTATAAACTAACGTCAAATATTAGTCTATGTAACAGTTTGATAACACAATTGTCGCCTGCCAGTGATTTCCACTTAACAATTTATATTTAATGAACTGCTAAAATAAAGTTACATTGGTATGAATATGTTTGTTTTATTATAATTATTCACTTACTTTTACTGAATAGTAAACCAGTATAACTTATCTCACGGAGTGAATATCCTCGACTACACTTATACGATAACTTGGGATCAGATTCTGCTGTTTGCTTCAGACGAAACTTGCAGAACCAACTCTCTTTAACTTTATGTTTCGAATTCCTTGTACTAAAACTAATGCAGTGTTCTTGGTTTGTTTACTATTTACATTTAAATTGACCTGTCATTTAATAATGCTAGTGATTTTAATGTTAACATTCATTAATTAAAAATAATAACACAAATTCAATAAATTAAATACTAAAAACTTAATGTATACTATCTAAAACTTACAATATAAATAAATTAAAACGTAAGAATTTAATAAAAAATGGGAGTCTTATTAACCACTAATAAACAAAATTGTTCCATAGTGGTTAGCCAAAAGCGTCAAAAAATTTATCGTCATCTGTGTCAATGACAGGAAACGTGCCCAGAAAGCTAGCAACGTTGCCACGTTGAATGTCAAAACAATTTTTTTTTAGAAAGAAACAAGCCAGCCCTGTGATCACAGGTAGGATAAAATTAATGCCGTTTGTGCCTTATGTAATACATGGTTAAATAAAACAGCAATGTGGACAAATTATAAAACAAGAATCACACAAGCAAATCAACTCTATGAATACGCTTCACAGTATAATGTAATTCGTTAGGAAAAACTGAATTTATAATTTAAACAAACAACGTAATCCCTGCAAGCGCGATCTAACACACAATGTCGTTTTCAAATAAAAACATAATTACAGTTATAAGCCACTTTTTATAATTAAACCATAGAATTATTATTCAAGAGAATAATAAATTCAGTGCGCAAACATTCCGCAACATAAAGTTGTGACATAAAATAAAAAAGTTCGTACCCACCGTCCACATACATTCATATAATTAAATCCTTCGCAACAACTGCACATTGCGAGTTTAATTAAAAAAATGTGGAAAAAGAATAATACGAAAAGTATATGAAACCGTGTAACGTAACTAATTCAGAAGTTTTCACCTTTCATACCGGGTAAGTTGGCGCGCGGAGGGTTGAAATTAAGAAGTTCCGCTAGCCCGGGATTATTGGCGGGTCGAGTTCCCGGCCGGGATCAATCGGGACGTTGCAGCCGAATAAATTGTTTCACAAGTATTTAACGCCCTAATCTCGGGGTTTACTTCCTCCAGAAATTGTTTATTTTTAGTTTTGAGTAAGAATGTTTTGTATCTATATACTTAAGGGACAGAGATATTTTGCGCTTGAAATTTCATATTTCACGATTCTAATGAAATATGAATTAAAGAAAATAAGATCTTATTTGCCAGAAATATGGCTTCGCAAAGGTGTTAGTTAGATATAAGTTGGTACATCATGTATCACTGTATGATGGGCATGCAAATATCAAATATTCTCAGGTCACATTACATTATTTTCCAGTTAATAAAATAAATACAAATTGATATAGAATTAGGTATAACTATTGTGGATGTAGTGCAATGAATATCCACATTGAAATAAATAATTTCATTACCGTGTTAATCCTTAATACTACATATTGAAACAAAAAAAAATATGAATTTCAAGTATTTTTTTTTTTTATTACTAGTAGTAAAAAAAATCCCACCAAAAACATTTTTATGTAAAATGTTGCCAAGACGAGCCCATATGACTCGCACTGTCAAAAAGTTATCAGATCTCATGTAGAGCCAAGCTTCTAACACTACACGCCCTAACTCTACAAGGCCTAACTTCACAAACTCTACACCTTAGTCAAAATATGTGGCTTGGCCATTTCGCTACATTCACATCGGCGTAAGGTGAAAAATTAATTCACTGTTCATTACTTTTGTGTTATACAATAGTTCTTGTAGTAACGAACGGCCAAGCCACATATTTTGACTAAGGTGTAGAGTTTGTGAAGTTAGGCCTTGTAGAGTTAGGGCGTGTAGTGTTAGAAGCTTGGCTCTACATGAGATCTGATAACTTTTTGACAGTGCGAGTCATATGGGCTCGTCTTGGCAACATTTTACATGAAAATGTTTTTGGTGGGATTTCATTTCTTTTTGTAAGTTGTTTGTAACAATTTTTTTTTTTATTTTTTTCTTCTTTTTTTGGGGTGTATTTCTTGCACATCAGAGACGCCTTTTTTTATAGCCCACTCTCTATCTTTGCCTTTTTTCTTTGTTGATTTACTGTTTATAATAAGTGATAGATCAGGGCGATACTTGGTTCTTAGGCGATTATATTCGACTATAGCTGACTGTTGTGCTTTAATACTACTAATATATTTTTTTTTTTTTTTTACAAGGAGTACCTATACATATATATATCTAGGGGAACCAAGTTTTAGATTATTAGATTAGACCTCTAGCGTCATCAAAATTTAATTTAAAATTACAGGTCTCATACAAACTCCCATCCCCTAGTTTAAGGGGTTGGGGGATGAAAGTTACAAGTTTTATAATTTTTTTGTTGTTTGTGTGCTAATACTAGCTTACATACAAAATTTCAGCTTTCTAGGACATTAGGAAATACCTTAAGAATTTTGATGATCATCAGTGAGTCAGTGACGAAATTAGCGTTTTTTAGATATAAATAAAATCTGAAGTATAAAAGCTAATGTAATTAAAACTTAATATGTTCAATAAGTCCGCTATTGACAATATATCCCGAAAATTTTGTTAATCTAGCATAATCCAAACCCAAGTTATGAGGGTTCAAAAAAACGACGAAGCGCTTCGAGAAAAGGTAGGTAGTGCCCGTGCGCTTCGCTTGGCTCGTCTTGGCGGGGGCACTACCGTGCCCCCAGATATCTTTCATTGAGAGAGATTTAATAACTTTAAATTGTGTAAAAGGTTTTATTTTATCTCTTTTGGTATTTTGTTATAAATACTTGAATAATCATTATAATTAGAGCTCTTTTTATAGACAGTTGTTGATATTTAAGGGAGCAGTAATTTATACAGTAATAGTTTTGACACTAGATAAATAATTTTTATTGTCACTGTGTTTTTGGTGGGTGTATATGTTGCTTATGGGATTACTCGTGTGTCTGTCCATCCGTCTGACACAGTCAATTAGCTCCGAAATTACGAAACCTATTAAATTGAATATGTATGTCGGTGACCTTAAGGCAGACGTGTAAAGTAAATAAATGAATTTTAAGAGTAGGCAAAAATAATTGTTCTGCAATCTATTTTGTGTGACTTAAAAATGAAAGAGCTCTTTATGACGATTTCAAATATTTTTTTATTTTAAAATAAATCATTTTAGAAGTTATTAAAGAAAACAAGCAAAAATTGACATTCCCCCCACTTATCTTCGAAACTATAGGGCCTTGAAATTGTAAACAAAATACAGAAAATAGATTTTTACCTATAGACTACAGAAAAACCTATAACATGTAGGTATGTGGCATTAAAAGTAATAGGTCATTTCTTAATCGTACGGAACACTCTCCGTGCGAATTTAACTTGCGCTTGTTTAATAAACATACCAACTGTCATATTGAAATATCGCCAAAATTCAGATTTTGATAATCAAACCACAGAATCAAGAAACAGGTCGTAAAACCATGTCATTCAAGCCTCTATTTTCTATGTAACAAAACTAGAACAACAATCAACCACTCAACAGATTGCGTAAACGTTAAATAAATCTGCAGCCATCAGATGATCATCGACTCGCGATGTCAACACGTCCGCTCGATTCCCACAAGATAAAGGCCTGCGCCACTTTATAAATCACATTGACCGTTTCCCTCGCTTCGCTAAAAACTCGCTCGATTTTCGCTTAAAACAGCCGAAGCCCAGCCATTTATAACCCGCACCCTTCATACATAAGCATCGACCTTTCCGCGCGTTAGAGGTGGGCCCACTCGATTTATTACGCGAATAAAAGTCGAATCGGAGGTAAATCTATTTAACCGGCTTTGAAATTGATTCAAAGTAGTATGATAACGAAGTCTCTTTCTTGAGCGAGTGACGGATGGCCGAGAGAATACTCGGCAATGGTTGCTGGCTCCGGGTCACGATATTTAAAAGATTATTTCATAAAATGTATGTAACTACAATAAATAGATAAATACCAAACTAGTCATGTCAGTTTTAGTTCGTTCATTCACCAGTCGCCGAACTTTTAGCTTCTAATTAACTTAAAATATACACGAGCGTCAGTTCAGTTCATCATTGCAATGTATTTACACGTGCTGGGTACGCGCCCTGTTATTACACTACACTAGTTCAAACTTTAGATTAAATGGGTTCCCAACTACTTCAACTTGTTAAAACTCACAGACATCAAAACCCGAATTCAGCAAAACTCCATGTAAAAGCTTGTTTATTGAATAAACAAGCAAATCAACCGGCGCTGGCGAACAAAACTCAACACAATTTGTGTGAACTCAGTCGTTGGGCACCGCAGTCAGACCTACTTGCACACGACGACGAACGAAACAAAACTAATTCTCCGTTAAAAATATTTGACTCTAAAGTTTACTCACATTCGTTATTGAAAATACCCACAGGTACATACTTTACTAAAATGTAACCATGAAGAGCATCGCATAATAAATTTAGATATATTTTTTCCAGTAAAGCTTTTGTATTTTATAATTATTTTTAACATTTACTTTACCTATTGTGAATAAAAATATTGAATCGTAATAAAGCAAATAAAAAATATTTGGCAATATGACAATTTTTCTAAGTTAATACTAACATAACTGTAAAAAAAATGGCAAGCATACTTATAAAAAATTGTTCGATTTATATTTATTAAAAAAGTCACGAAAAACATCTGGATATGCGTCGTTGAAAGCCCGCGCGGGACGAGGAATTTGTTACTTTTAAGTATTATTCAAATTGCATATAAAACAAGACTGACCCTACTCAATCGATGTGTCAGATAATGATCTAGATTGTAGCCACTTTGATTTATCTACTAAATACACTAAAGGCATAATTTATTATTATTAAATTAAAAACAAAATAACTAGTTACCCTGAACACTAAACTGACATACTGTAGGTATTATCTGGTATTTTTGTGAAATACTTCGCTTGCTATTAAGACAGTAATATTAAAAGTGCGGCGTGTCCCAACACTACTCGTCCGTCGGAAAATGATTTGTTGAGTGCTATGGAATATTCCATTATGCAAACACTTGGGCTCAACGGTTTTTATTCACATATGGGGGCCCATGGGAATGTTTTACAATTCGTTTCGTAATCGTTGTGGGTTCCATATTGTCTCACCATGAACTACACGACGTGTGTAATGTTTTCCTCTATTTTGTTTTTGTCAGTTTTGGAAAATTTAACGTGTAGTAATAATAATTTAGTTTTTAGTTTGGTATAGTTTTACTACCTATATAGAAAGAGAATACAATTTTAGATTTGATTGTGTTAGATAACTACTGGACTGGATTAATTGGCCCGAACAAATTAACATTGATAATCTATTACACTGCACCTGAACGTTTACCGTCTCTCAGATTCCCTTAACAATCGAGTCACAAGCTGCTACGAATTAGATTCTTCAGTCAACATTTGTATAGAATTGTCACGTCTTAGAGAAGCCTGCCGCTTGAGAACTTCAAGCTTTTTGCCACTGTCCAAAAGTGCAAGAAGTTTAACTCTGCTTAGGAATCTAAATGAAACAAACACACAGTATGAACCAGCCTGCAACGATTACAAACAGAGATGGGCTGTTATCAGTAAACAGACAAAATAATGTAACAAACAAAAGACTGAACATTTATTTCAATCCTTTAAATATGCAGATTTATTCTAACAGAGGGACTTAAGAGCAAAAAAAAATCTCAATTTAAAAAAAAACGTTGTTGATAAATCTTAGTAAAATAAATGAAATGTAGAGAAATTGGTGGCTACTTATTTTTAAACCACCGTTATATACGTAAGTAGGTACCTACAACAGCTGAAATGTCTAATTTATAACGTCGTTACACTTCTGCGGGCCCTTGTTTATCATCTTTGGATCCGGCAGCAAGTGACTTTCAAACCTGTCTAGGTAAATGTTTACCTAGCTTCATACTAAAGTTGGGACTAAGTTAGTGCAAAGCTAACGAACAGTCCAATAGTTTGCTAGTAATAATACTTAGCAACTAAAGCGATAGGTATTGTGTCCTGAACCACCTTAGTTATATTCTAAAGGCTGTATTTAGGAATCTCTATTATTAAAGGCTGTCTATAAGACCTTAATTATATACCTAAAAATCTCTTCATATTAATATAAAGAGCTTATTATAAACACGTATTAAAACAACAAACATCAATTAACAAGTATTCTTGTTATGTAAAACATTATCAAACTCCAACCTCTGTATATTTTTGGTTGACGAAAGTAATATAACGTTATTACATGTATTACAATTCTTCTCTGAATAACTTTCAATTGTTTACGTTATGCGAGCCGCAAAAACAAGAGTACCTATAATATAGTTAAGTTGTAAAGTAGGGTGGAGGGCCCATGTATCGCCCGCACGCTGCGAAGTTATTATCGAGAACAATGGACCTAATAGCCACACACGGCGACAATAAGAATTAATAAAAGTTGCGCCTAATACCTGGTCACGTGAGCAAGTTGAGCTAAGTTGTGAGACGCCAACAACGGGTGCTGTTACCACACTCGCAGGGCTACGATATTACATGATTAAAGATTGTGGGATAACAACAAATATTTTGACACAATATTGCTTAGGTTCTATGAAATGTGGAGTTTCCTTCAAATCCTACCTCTGAAACGTAATTCGCTGCAACCGTACCTTCATAACGTAACCCAACTTCCAAGAGATCATATAACAGGAACTTCGATTGTAAATCAGCAGCTGAATTTGATTAATTCATCAAAGTGTGGCAGCCCTGCGCGCCGCCGCCTAGTGCCCAGAGTTGCCGATAGATTTTAATTAATATATAGTTCCCCGGAGTTATTCCTCAAGTTTAGAAGTGGATCGCGCCGCGTGCGTAATTAGAATTAATGCTGGCAACACAGTGGCGGCAGGTAGGAAGTTCGCCGGCGAGCCTCCCCAGCCGCGCCGCGTACCAATTAACTTGGGACGTTTTGTTTGTTGCCAACACTCCCGAATAAATTCTGCAAGTTTTTGGAGAGGCCTCGTCGGATAGATTTGCGTAGCTAATGTACTTAGGAAGAAGAGATTAAGATGAGTTTTGGTTCCTTAAATATTTAACGAATCATAATTAGCTGGCGTAATGTTCATTTATAGAACAGCGGCGCCTCTTTTAGGCGAGGTTGATAGCATTCTATTGTTTAATTTATCATACCTACCCGTCTTTAGCTTAGTGTTTTATTTCAAGATTGTAATAAAACATAATTGTACAATTTTATGTTCGTTTTGAAATATTTCACAAAAACTTTTGAAGTAACACAATCCTCCGAGACCCAACCACACGAAGTTCATTGAATGTCAGTCATGCTAAAACATTCATAAGCCAATTTATTCGTAGTCCTTCTAAAAACAGTGGGCTCTAGTTTTATCCGCATGTCACTGTCCGTTCACCCCTTGGCATACACGTAATTTATCAAATAAACATGTTTCCAAAGGGATGTGAGGGGCCGAACTGTCACCCAGTGAAAAAGGATCTCGGTCTAAATTCCGCAGTTTATCGTAGTACCGTACAAACTACAGCTTACGCTAACGTATGCAGACGACAAATGATGATGGGGATCCATTGCTGGTGCGCCATTCTTACGGCATTTTCCTTGATGTTTTCTTGGGAAAAGAATGGGAAAAGATTAACTGAAATGTGCTTCAGCCCATGGGGAAGAATTGGTAATAGAACGTAATTGAGAAGAATTATCTGCGTTTCATTTATTTGGTCTTCATGATAAGCAGTTTCATCAAACAAAAGTTCTAACATTCGATCCTAAAAAATTACCAACAAATCTTACGACTGAAAAGTTTGAATAAAGTTTGAATAACTAGTGTCATATTAATACTTAACATTGTCAGTCTTAATTATACCACAATACACTCGAAGCCCTATTTCCTTTTTAAAAGTTGGCTTTAAAAAGTAATAAACATGATTTATTAATAGCCTTGTTTCAGTCACTTAAAACCGTTCCCCACATAATTTAATGTTGGCGAAGTATCAAAAACGTCGACGGATACACAAAAAGAGGCGAATGCAAAGGAAACCATATAAAATTGTCGAAAAAACGTTAACAGGGCTCGCGACCTCGTTTTCAATCCACGCCACATTTGGCAGGCGGCGCGAGGGAATTTTAAAACAAAGACCAAATAGAAGTAGGTCGGCAACTGGGTGCTCCACCTTGCCTGCTGTGGGCTCGCCAACTTTTACACGATTTACGGGGAATAAGACGAACAAATATTGTTAAACATACCGACTGTTGTAATTGTGAAGTTAATTTGCCAAAGTTTTTAATATGTTTATTTTGTTTTACGAAATTATTTGGAATATGTTGCAGTAGAAGTGTGCAGTTGGGTATTTGACTAGTTACGTTCTTATGAAGTCGCAATACCTACTAGAACAAATGTGTGTTCTACTATTAGATACATATTTGAATTTAGATTGTAACATTATTTGAATTCTCTCCCAAGTATAATAACAATATTAAATGACATTACAATCATTGTGAACAGAAACATCAGAATTATATTATGAGTCATAACATACAAACCTTTGTTCTGTTTTATTAACATAAAAATTCCATAGTACTTCCCCTCATACGAAACATTAAAGAAAATGTTCCTCTTTGTTAAATTCAACGACTTGAGCGAAGAGAAAGCAATTTTGTTCTACTTTTCCCCAAAATCAATATGCAAAATATGAGACATTTACATGCCTTTAACGGTAAACTTAGAAACATTTCGCCGATGCCCTGAATTCTTGGATACTCTAACCGCAAGCCGTCTCTTCACAATCCTCAGGGGAATATCGTCCTTATATGTATCTAATAAGAGTTACAATAGCTGTATTGAGCTAATGTTGGGGTTCAAATGTTTTTGAAGAGACGTCGTAAAAATATAACGCATAGTGGGCGACACGCGAATACGGAATCCAAAGGCCATTTTGTATTTATTGATTCATAAATTTTATTTTTCCGTATCATTTGTTAGGGGAGAGAAAATAGCCGTTACTCTTAGTTATATTCATTTTCCGTAAAACGTTGTAAGCGGTGCTCGTGATATATTTTCTGGGCTAATGATCGAGGAATTAAGGGGAATGAAACGCATTAGTTGTATTCGCTTCGTTTCATTCGCAAGTGAAAATAATTCAATAGTACGTAAACAATAGGATAATGTGTTACCATCATAATAACAAATAATAGTTACACTGGCCACCTCACTAATGCACAGCTTGCGGAACATTTACTAAATGGAACGTCCGTTACTATGTATTGCAGTGGTTAAAGTATATTTTTATAGGTAAATACTAACACCAACCAAAACCCTAACCAACACGCTAAACACGGTTTACTGCGTAATTTGTCGATTTTCACCCATAATCATATAATTTCGTTTAAAAAATTACTTGGGTCATTAATAACATAATAACTACAAACATTAGACTGCACGGATAGCCGAGTGGTCACCACGCCAATCACCACTGAGTGCGACGTGCTGCAGGTTCGATCCCCGCATGAAGCCCCCCGCAATACAAGAACTAAATTCCTTAGCACGGCAGACGTTTAAAAAAAATAGCTCAGTACATATTTTCAGTTAAGTGAGAGCTTGTCCCTTCAAATGGCTAACGTGACAAGCGAGCTATTTACATGATAAACATCAGCAGCGCTAGCTTCCAGCTCGTAAAATATTTAATAGACGATAAAACTTGGTAGTGTGTATAAACATATTATATGTAGGTATAGTACACACATTTTTATTCATGTTTTTGACTAACAGTTGCTTTGAAATAAAACTAGTTTGAACGGATTCTATCGCGGTTTATTTTAGATTTTTGTTCCCGACGTTTCGACGCCTTTGCAGGTGTCATGGTCACGGGCAGACTGAGGTGGTATTCGTCTTGACAGGTGATGAATCCGTTCAAACTAGTTTTATTTCAATGTCTAATATTCGCGTAAACCTCAGATAACAGTTGCTTATTAATCGGTTATTGACCTTTTAGGTTGCTTAAATTATATTGATTCGTATTATTTATTGATTTATTCTATAAGCATAATGGTTGAAAATACCGAAAGTCTAAAAATCCATTTTCGTACATAATGACAATGTTTAACAAGGTCAACATACTTGTCTTCATGATACCGTAACATTTACTCAGGAACAATGTGATAAAGTTCCTCCATAATATAATCATTAATCAGAAGCTAGAATTCTGCAACTTTTTCCAATAAACCAATAAACGCCTTTCCACGCCTTCCATAAAACAGGTGTGTAACTTGTTGGGGTGCGGCCATAAACCACGGCGAGTTTAAAGCGCCGTGACACGCGTTATATATGGCCGCTTCACCGCACTGATTGAAACGTAGACTCGAATAAATGTGGCAACCAGGTTTACTGTAGAAATATGCTGGGTTTACTTTCTTTAACAAATTGCCATGAACTAAGATCAAGTTCATACAATATTATTGTTTAGAATTTTTATTATTTATTAAGCATTAACGCTTGCTTAATTTTTCTAGTTATACATAAGTAGTAACACCAAAAAATTACTACCATAAATCAAGATATTGATCGTTGCTCAATAATCGTACAATATTTTACAAAACACTACAATTATACACTACAGCATCCTATATATTACCTGTAATTAAATTAAAATACCAGTATAAATTATATATAAATAAAGAGATTACAATGGAAATTCACAATTCCCTGGATTTCAGAGTGATTTAGAAATCAACAAGAATTGAGTATCGAGAAACTTTGTAATGACGGAAACCTCTTGGAAACTTCACCAAAGTCACGGACAATCTTTTTTAAATCATTTTTTTTAATCTTTTTTTTAAACGTATAAAGTACTAAATTATTATTCCATATTATTTACGTACATTTTTATTTACATTTGTTAAAAAATACTTCATTTTTAGTAAGTATTTTTATGTACCTACATTTACATAAGGCATGGACAATGTATAAAATAATCTGAAGTGAAATAAAAAAAATGGGTGACATATTTGTAAAATCTATGATAGATTAAACTATTTTACTCGTTCCTTAGCTATTTATTATCTCTTTCATTTTACGTGTAACATATACCAGCTCGTAGGCTGCCCTATCTGGAATTCATAAACTTGAAAAGAGTAACATCTTAATCAATAACACTTTACCGAACACTGGGCTCCGCCACCCGCCGCTGACGTCACTACCACAACAAACTATAGTTTTTCTTAGCTGTTATCAAGCAAGTTAGCCCGCAGCTAACAAAGTGGAAAGTAATGACCGCAGTTGTGTCCCCGGGTGATAAAAAACACGTTAGTATCGCCTTTTGTAAAGAAAAAGGGTTTATTCAATGTACCGTGTACGGGTAATATCGTAGTAAGTAGGTTTACGTCGTAATGGAAACTTGCTGATATTTTGATGTGAGATGTTTACTTTGGGGCTTAAGAAATTTCATGAAAACTTTGAAGTACCTATATTGCGGGTTTGACATAGTTCGCGTTCAAAGTGAAGCAATACACGACAAAACTGTAAGTACTTTATAATTTAGCTTTTTTCTGAAATATTTATTTTCGGTATTATACTTAAAACCAACTAATAAATACCTTTTTGTAAAGACTACAAGAACACCTAATGGACAGTTTGGTATAACAGAACTCGTAGTGGGCCACAGTGAGCCGTAAGAATTTAATTCGCAGCGAGTCGCGGCGTCTCGCGGCGCTCATTAAAGTGTCCGAAACAAAGGAAAAAAACTGTCAACTTGGACCAAGTTTAATTGCCTTAATAAATCTACAGGCGAGATATTTACGGCCCCGAAGTGAGCGGGCGACGATACAGGTGGATGATTAGCCTAATTTATGGAATATCGGGAGCTGTGAGCTCTTTACTAGGTGCTGTTTAATTACGAGGGGCGTCTTAAAAATTTTACTTGTTAAATCGAAATGTTTATGCCAAAACATTAAGGTGTTAATTATCTGTTTAATAACAATAAATAAATACGTTTAAGCTTAGCTTGAGTTTTGACCTGTGAAATGCCTAGGTTTTCGTGCAAAGTCGATTCGATTTCCGCTCGGGACAGATATTTGAACAAGTGTTTTAGAGTGCTTAGGTAACTAAGTAAACAGCGTTCTGTATTCAGTGTTCCCTCGTAGATACTTTCACAACATTTGCTTACTTTGCCACTTTAAAATGCAAAATCTTTGTTATAGCTTCACAATACTGGCTTTCTACTAAATTGTTCAGAGCTAAGCTTCATTAAAGGCGGTATTAGTCAAGACTGCCGCAATCCGGATCGGATCGGACCTACATAATGTATCACGAAGGATGATCGCTGACTTAGTGGCCTCGCGAGCGCTGGGATGCAAATGAAACTCTTTGTAAGGAATCTTAGGGGATTTATCCGTAAAAATTTTCGACCGAAACGCGGATCAGCGTGACAAAAGAAAATAAATTGGACCACAGTGAATTTACCTATAAATGTACGTTATATGTATCTAATTTAAGTTTTGGCAGAATACAAGATGCACCTGATGTTTGTGGGTGGTATTGTCGCAGGGTGGGATACTACTGTACAAGCTCAATAGAAAATACCTGTCAAATTATGATTAAAAAAAAATCACTATTTTATATTTTTTACATTTCTGATGTATAAAATACTTTACGGAGGTCATTGGAGAAATCTAACTAATTATGTTTAAGCACGAAATTAATTTAAAATGAAAATAGTAAATGTTTCTGTAAAAGATCGAATAGGTACAAAACTTTTAGCGACATATCCCATTGAGGTTTCTTAACTGTCTATAGTAATTTCTACAGGTGTACCGCTCCAAACAGGGTTCTTTTCAGAATACTTCAATTTGTAAGGAAACCTATCCAAGTCGGTTCTTTTCAGAAACCTTGTAAGGGTCGGTGACAATTTGTGGTTCTAAAATTGGATACATTTGGGTCTAGCTAGTCCCCAAATACAAGCTTCATTTGTAAATTGACTTATGTGTATATATCATTAGAGTGCTTGAATAGGCCGAAATAATTATGTACTTTGAAAGGAAAATATTACTAATTGGGTTATTTGTGAATTAGGTACTCAGAATGGTCCCAATGGTAAGACTTTCTGAATTATAAAGCAAAATGTTAGAACTTCCCTCAAAATGAGTTCACAACTTGAACAAATTATTAATAATGTAATTAGATATAAATTTAAGCTCCTGACTCTGCTACTAGCTAAGTTCCAACTATTTATTGTTAATTGCAAGAACAAAAACATGTTTACTGTCTTTTTTACAGTCATTGTTTTTTTATTGTTATAAATAAAACGACTCCCACACTAAGGACTTTAATCCTTTTGCTGCGGGTGGTTTTAAAAACCTTCAACTCGCATGCACAAAGAACACCCAGACTTGGATCAACCATTAGTGGATCACACAAATGCTTGTCCCATGCGGGGAAAGAACACGTAGATCGTCATAATGGTATTTTTTTTTTTTAATTGTCGTGTTGACCTATATATACCATTCGGCTATCCGGGCTTTGTTTTCACTTGCACATAGCATATAGTGCAAGTGCTCAATTCATCACATGTAATTCATATGCGATTACCAGTTTGACCGACATCATTGTTTTGAGGTAAACACAGTGTAAGGAAAAGTTTTCTCAACGAGGACTTTGACAGTGCCCTGACAAATCGATCAAACCTTTTAGCCTTGAGCTTCTTTTATAGTATTGTGAACAAAATTAAAAAGTTTCGGTTTGCCCTCCCCCCCCCCCCCCAACACATCTCACAATGCTTCTTAACTTCGGATTGAATTCCAGATATAATTTATTTTCAACGATTTACATTTCTTATTTCGCTCCGTAAACGTTTGTGAAGGATACTTTTTTAAATTAAATGGTCTTTAGTTACGATTTCAGATTTCGCAATATTTAAATAGATGTTTTTTCTGCAAGCTTAACTTTACTAAAAGCCTGTATATTGGTTTTAACAACACGATGTAATGTGAAAATAGGTAGTGTTGTTTTGTTTTAGCGTATCTCCAAAACACATTCAAAACATCCCTCTTATACACCATCTAGAGCCTGTCAAACATACGATATGTTGGTGAAACCATTTTATTTCACCATTGTAAGTCCCAGTGGCCTAATTTAAAACAAACAGGGCCCATAGAACGATCGCTTATGGTAATTTAAATTGGATTTAAATCCGTGTAAAATATTACCAGACGTATAATAAATTAATTCTCTGTATAATATTTTGTGGGCAGTATGATCGTTAGTGCCACATGGACGATAACTTATACTGTAAATATTCAGTTAACTTATAAGTTATAATAACTATTATGTAGTCAGTAACCAATTTTTTTATTGCAGATACACAACTTGCGATTTAGGATTATCATCGAAATATATAATGTAGTAAATATTGCTGATTGCCAAATCCTACTTATGAAAAACACCGTAAGAGGAGGAAATCGACAAGGCAACTACCGATATTCTAACTTAAGAATATGAGAATGTCTTCGATTCCTGCATGTGTTTTGTATGTTGCGATAATGGCCACGCTAATAGACGGTCCTAAAAATACATCGGAAGGGATATAACTTAATAAAGTGGGTGCTCAATAAAAATCCGTATGAGTACGTTAAACGGAATCCCATGTCAGTTCATGCGTCATAAAATAAAACCATTAAAATAACATAAAACAAAAATAAAAACTTACGATTACATTTATTACAAGTTTAGAAAATGGTAAGTGAGAGTAAGTGGTATCGTGATTGTTTTTACAATGTCGAAGAAACGGAACTATTGGTTGAAAACCATATAAACCTAAATCCGCTTTAATTCCACTTGTCACTCAAAAGGTATGTTAAAAACTAAGCGCCATAAAATAATGTCACATTTCGATTATCTCGAGCAAAATTCTATGATGAAAAGAGTAAAAAAATATTAATTATATTGTGTATTATTTTGTCGAGATCAAACATTAATATGCACTAAGTATAATTTAAAACCTGTTTTTACACTGTTCCATACCACACCACGAACGACACCTTTAGATGCTTTGTAAGCAACCGTTTCCGCAGTAAATGATATTTTCATGCTACATGCACGCAAAAAAGCACCAATCAGTCAATTAATTAAAATTTTCATCCCACTCAGTCGTCGAACGCAATTATTTTGAATCATCATCATGATTGGGTTCGAATCAAAGTATCACGCGGCACTCGTCCGGACGGCCGCGCCGCTCCGTTGTCCGCCCATTGACAGCTCATAAAACAATTGATTGCTAATTAAAATGCTGCATGAGTAATTAGTTTACATTATACTAGTATAATTTATTTAACTTTAATTGTGTACAGTTTGATTCGTTATTGGTAGATTTTAAACTAGCTGTTTCATGTACCGTTTTTACATTTTAATTATCTACAGCATTTATGTTATAGTAAATTAATTAAAAAACTAAAAAAAAATACAAATGAAAAAGAAAAGAATAATAAATAAATTAACAAAAATATCTTTATTGTGCCAGAAAAAAAACTATGTTTTTAAAAGTCGATTATCTAAATAGTCCATTTAATAAGTATAAATATTAAATTCTTATCATTACTGAAAACCGTGTAAAAAAAAACAAATTAATGCCTTCACCATTATGTTAATATTTTAGAATCCCAATTTTTTGTAATTTAAATATCCATTAATCTTATCATCGCTTAAGTACTTAATAAGTAAAAACGCGGGATGATAATAAATTTTATTTTTGTGCACGTATCTTCGAACGTGGCTCTCGTTAAAGTACCTCGGCCCATACTAATGACTTTGCAAGACGATAAATTAGGTGATCATAATATTATATCTTACTTAATTTTTATATTTCTAATTAATGACTATAGTAATTTAGCTTTTTTTTGGGTCGGTTTTTGTTTTTCATATTGATCGCTAAGTTTTGCTTATCAAAATTCTTGATAGAATAACGTCTTTTAATAATGATTATGTGATGTAGGCTACGTCGCAGAAGATTACACTACGCCGTAGCATATGTAGTAGCTCGTAGCAAGAAATTAAAATAAATTTATTAAAACTGCCAAAAGGTTATAAATAATAAGTCTTTTTCAAACCAAGTATATGATTATGCAAAAAATTTAATAATATATCCATAAATTAACAGAGCACATAATTATTATATTATTATTATCTTTCATATAAATAAAGCATGTTTCGTACACTAAGGCATGAACAGGAAGATGACCCTGCCGTACTTTACATTATCTTAGACAAAACCTAGATACAGTAACAGAAACATTTTTCTTAGTATTGGATATTCAGTGAAATATCTGTGAGCTGTAGCAAGTCCTCAATACCGGCTCCTCCGGAGCGTAACATCACTAATTGCCAACAGACTAATTAGTCCCGTGTAATTGGTCGTCCCCACCGGCGCTCCACGTTTTATCGAGACGACCCATCAAATAGCGGGATAAGGATGGATTCTGACACAAATATTTGGGCACTAAATCTTGTTTGGGATTTTAGAAGATGTATGAATTAAGTTAATAAATAAAAAATGTGTAAGTTGACGTAAGATAAAAATATATAAATTGGTGAATATGAAAACCAGTAGTGTTGCTGAAAACTAAAACACAATTTGGTGCATAATTAAGAAAATTCAATTTATACCAAACGAATGATAGTTTTATGAATAACTATTTATCTCCCGACTATAGTATAACAATACGTGGCAGAAGTGGTGACGTACATATATTGAGTTGACCAGTAATCATATTTCATAGTAAGAGGCGTCTGGTTGAGACTTATAAGCATGGCCACACGCGAGCGCGACTTATGAAGTACTTTATTTAATTAAAATAACTAAGCACTACTCGCTTCTTAACTTCTGCAATATCAATACTGTTCACAGTTTAACGGACCAGACGCTTTCAATATAATGCACGTTTAAAACAAAAATGAACCAGTCTGCAGTCTGCTACAGGGCAACACAATGGAACATTTTCGTTTCATTACTCAAACATAAAAGTCATCGACTCTGCATCAAAAGTTCTGCACAGACCTTGTGTAAACTTCGGACCTTTGTAGAGATCTTTCAATTTGTTCGTTAAATTAATGTAAGTGCATAATGTTTGAAGTTGCAATGAAAAGGTACTGCAATGAATAGAAATTGAGCTGATTTTTCTTTTAATTAATTAAATTTTACTAAAGAATTACTTTTATTGTGTATGTTTAAACATAAATATGAGTCTTATAATACCTACTAACTACACTATAATTCACAATCTTGCATCAAGTAAAAAAAAACTTATGCTAACATTTTATTATTGTTTTATTGACTGAAATTGATAACATTAATGGTAATGTTTTGGATATTGGTTTAAAATAAACTTATAAAGGATTTTTGTCAATTGCATGTTTGAAATAATGAATCTCAACCAAACAGCATCACAAAAATCTCACTAACATAACTTCATATTAAAATTGAATATGCATCGTTCGTTCTCTTGCTACTTTAATATTCATCGCTCGCTCACTACACAACTCAATAAAACGTGTTTACGAGCGAGAGGCGATGTAAAGCGAAGCGGGCCGCCCATGAATTGCTAACGTGCGATCAACTCTTGCATTACGTTGGATTTTATTCGACTCAGTATATCTGAGTACAGGGTTTTAAAGAAACTGCAGTTTGCTTTAAAATGGAGATTATATAAGCTTTATGTGTAGTGTTCTCAATGGTCTATTCAGAGGTAAGGATCGAACTGTAAGTCAACAAGTCTCGTATATTTTAAGCGACTTTCAGTGTTGAAACGTATTTCAGAAAAATTGTGTACAGTTTAACTTTAATAATTATACAAGATATAGTAGTTACATATACATAAGCTGATTCTACAATTACGAAAAGGTACGGTTCATGTTGTCTCGTCATTACATATTTGCTATGTTTGTTTATTTTGTTGGAGAAATATTTTTCAAATTATCTTATAAGAAAGACTTAATCGGTGGCTAATTAAACCTACATTATTAAATTGTGATCTGGGAATCTATAATATTTTCAATAGATTAACTAACTGAAAGCACGCGCTTTAAACTGAGATCTTTATTATTATGATAATACACCCAAAAAATCTTATAGCAAAATAACACAAATATAATTAATTACCTAAACACTTCGTTTTTTTTTAAAACATAACACCAACTCTCTCGCAGAAAACAATTGAATACCACAGAAAACAATTTATGATACGGATCTAGTTATCTTAAACTCCCACAGTACAGTCATCGCGTACACTCGCAGACAGTCTGAATTTTCCGGAGTACAGATATGCACAAAAGTGGGCATAAAATCTTGTGTGTGACGCGAGTTGCAAACGTCGTGAACACGTGAGCGGTCCGCCACTGAACCGCGCCATTACACGGAATTGCGGTAAATTGCTAAAAGACCTGCAGCGTTCCGAGCATTGTGCTTTATAAGTTCATCGCAACAACAACGGTTTTGGATAAAATCTAGCCATGTGTCGTGTAGGAAAAGATTTAAGAAGTTTTTTGAAGTAGCTATTTTATTAAGAGACTTACTATGAGACCAGATATGATTTAATTTAGTGGCATGTGTTTTATTACTAGATGCCTTTTTTATTATTATGACATTTTATTATGATATTACATTTATACATTAGAAGAAATAGTTAATTGGCTTCAAAATAATTAGTTGTTTAACTGTATTGGTGAAATCGGTGAAATCTATGCTCAAATCAATCTATATCATCGCTTGAGTTGGCTATGAAAATTGTATTTTTAACTCCTAGAGTAGAACTCCTTAGGTATGAAAAAAAGTAAGTATATCATGGTATTGTCCACTATACTATCGGCCGGCTGCGGCCGGGACATTAACCTATTTTTCTTCAGTTGACTTACTTTCGAGGCAACAACTGATAAATATGGAAATTGATGTGGAATAGCATGCAAATACAAGGGACAGTAACATTCTAAAAACTACTTACAACTTCACTTGTTTATTTCATAAAGTTTAAGTTAAACAATATAATATTTTCAATTTACTTTATATTTTATATCTTGCATTAGAAAATGAAGAAAATAATGTAATGACAGATGAATGTAGTTTTGCACACAACTGTACTTTGGTACAGTAGCGTATAAAAGCACGTTATTATTAGTACAATTTATGTATACTAGTTATCGTGTATTACGATTGGACGATTTTCACTGAGAAACAAGCACTGAGCCAATCAATACGAGTATCTGAGCAACAGAAATAGATCCTGATAAAATTAAGAGGCGATCGAATAGTTTCTGTTCACTGAAGCAAAACTGATGGAACTGGCTGACAAAGCCAATTCAAAGGCTGAACAATTTCAACATTAATTTGTAGTAGTATCGCAAAGTCTTGGTCTGTTAGTCAAATAGGAATCTATTGATGTCGTCGTCGTGGCGACCGTTACCTGGGGACTCACAAAGCTATCCTTTGTGGTTGCGGTTTGAGAACTACGAGGATTAATCAAGTATCAAGATTATTTTCAATATTATATGTGGTTATTCAGGTACCCAAAGATGTTTTAGTCGTTGAAGAGAAACAATTTAATGAAACCCGGATTCATTTCAATATTCAAGTAATAACACGCACAAAACCTTTCATTTCATTTCTCTTTCAGTTACAAAATGTGTTTGGTTCAAAATTCAAAAAATTCAAATGTATTTATTTGTGGAACATAGATTAATATTACAAAGATGTTACAATATTTTATCGAACGCTATGTCCTGCCAATCATGACGTACAAATAAGAACTTATAAACTAATAAAATGGTTATGATGGTTATACAGTAAATAAAACAGAAGAAGCGTGTTCTCTTTTTGCTAATAAATTTGTTCTGAGACGAAACGAATCAAAGCTAAAAAAAATTGACTTTGCCATTTGGTATCGCGGAACCTTTTTTTAAAACTATTTTTTAAAAATATTTTTAAGTACTCATGTGTACATCAGTAGTTTAAAATCGCTCAGTAGTTCCTGAGAGTATTGGCGCTGGTCGTTAGCTAGAGCTTGTAAGTCAATTACGATGCACGATTAACTCCCGTATGAGCTGCTTCTGTTCGCCCCGATATTTAACAAACCAACTTCAAATTGAGATGAACTTTAATCTACTTCAACTTCAAATTCGGATAAAATTCAATCTACTTCAAGTTCCAATAGGGATTATTAATACGATAGTTTACAGGTCTTATGGTCTCATCTATATTATTTTAATTTTATTCGGTGCTTGTATCTGGAAGTATAAATCGTTATAGCCACGTAATGATATTTAACGTCAAATTCATATTTTTTTAAAAATAAATATTTGTTATAAATTATCTTTTTTTCTACAATGTAGCATTGGATGCGGAAAGCAGAGGACTGAGTGACATCATGCAACTTGGAATAGGCATTGTCTCGATTATCGAACATTGTGAAAATGCAGTGAATCGCTCTCGGCTCAGTTGAGTTATAATTTATTACTCGAAATAAAAATCGTTTTTTTTTCGACCATCTAAACTCAAAACACATACGTTTGTATTAGTGAGAACAATGGGAATCTTACTACATTTTATGATTTTTAAGCCATTTCGAAGTACAGTGCTTAAATTTCCTTCATACAATAATAATCTGACCTACAAAAGTTTGGAGCGAGTAGGTTTCACTGGCATACAATTAAGTAGTTACTGAGAAACAAACCGCCGTCCTCTCGAGAAGAGAACTTAATTACTGCTCTTTCATTCACTATTTATGTAATTTTCAATAGCTTCGCGAACTCAAGAAGTAGGTTCGCGTTAGGCCGGCTACACGCTTCCGATCACCTACGTTGTTCAAACTTGAAATGGTACGTTCTGATTTTGTCTTAATTTGAATGCTCACAAATGGCAATTTTAAATTGCAATCTGTAATTTTCGTATTGAGAATTGATTGTATGATGACGTGTAATGAGTTAAAAGCATATTTATCTAGAATTAAAACGCCATTCATGCTAGCGTATATTAAACATATAATATAATAGACAACACCTTATAGGCTTACCAAACTCAAACCAATCGAATCGTTGAATTTAGGATCGAATTACTACTACTAATTGTTAAGAGTTGATCTTAACAAGTAAATTAATGTAAACCATCAATCGTATGTCTGCAGCTGCCCTGTCCCCGATGTACTCGGATATCGTCGGCACAACTCGGGTCTGCAGTAATTAACCTCTCTGTTTGTCTTCCACGTCGACAGCTCGGCTCGGCGGCAACTGAGCGGTTTATTTTTACACTAACCGGTTTATTCTCGCTAACCGGTGAACGATTAATCCCTGTGGGCTCCGAACTAAAGTTATCGGATCTAGAGGGAGATGGAGGCGAAATACTCGCCAATACCAGAGCGGTTTTATTTCCTAGAATATGTATGTACCTCTGTTGTCGAGAGGGAAACCGAACTAAAAATATTTTCAAAAAACATTTTGTTGGGATCCAGTTGAAAGTGTTTTGAATGATTTATTCACGTGTCTGTAGCAATGGTTTTTGTTGATTAAAACGTAAATGTTATTGAAAAACTAAAATAAAACTCAGTTCGGCTTAATTTTAGAACATTCCATAACCCGTACAATAAACTATTCTAGCGGAACATTGACAACATGCTATTACTCACGCGGTGCTTTCAACGAACATAAATTAATGGCTAATTTATCAAATTCTAAACTCTGCACTTGCTATGCAATTAATTTTTGGCCATCCGACCATCAAATGTCCGTGTCAAATAGTTAACGGGCCGTCAGAACTTAATCAATTTATAAATTGAATTGGTTCGACGAGGCTGAGCAAATTTTGTAATGACAATTTGAAATGTTTAGGTAGTTAACAGAAAATATTTCTGTCGACATTTTACAATGTAGATTTTTTAGTTAAGTTAAAAGTAATATTTAAGTCTCTAATTCAGTATTTCATTTGTATCGTAGTGCTACGTTTTCAAAAAATTAAAAAAAATACACAAGAAAAGAAGGGTTTGGAAGCTACTGAGACTTTTGCCGTCATCGTCATCATCGTCATTAGCCGGAAGACGTCCACTCTTGAACAAAGGCCTCCTCACAGAACGCCATAAGGAACGGCAACTTGCCGCCTGCACCGGTTGCCCGCGATGTCGTCGGTTCATCTGGTGGGAGGGGGAGGCATTCCAACGCTTCGTCTTCCGGTTCGTGGTTTTTCCCGGTAGTGTAACAAAACTACGGGCTAGTGGGTAAAAATGTCGAGTATCTATCCTTGTACTATTTATACTTAGTATGTTTGTACATAAATTAAATTAATTAAGGGTTTTCTTTTAACAATTCTCTATCTATCAAAATGCAGTGTACAATCATGAGAATACACACATATAACTGAGCTTATTATCACCGAAGAAACACAGTTGCCAAGACGGTCTCCGCACATCTGTGGCAGTACCTATAAGGTAGACGATTTTACGACTCTAACAACGTTCGCTGTTAGACTTGTAGGGGAGTATTAAGTAAAGATCTCTCAACAAAGTAACATGTTAGCTCTAATTAATAGCCACTAAGATCTCAGTAAAACTACTGAACGTATATGACTTTTAGCTTCACAAGGTACAGACAGATTCGTTATTCATAATGTAGGTGTATGTATGTTTTGTATGAATGTAGGGAAATTTTGTGCGATACATTTTACTTTGAAATACGATTTAAAATTCTTCACTAGTAGTATCCTTATACGCCCTAAGGTGAGTTTCTGAAACCTTTATATCGGTTATAAAACCGATTAGCATCAAAAATTAAACAAACATGTTTTTTTTTTTTTTTTTATAGCAAGCGTTACAGATATAGAAGTAATAGCTGTTGTTTGTACAACGACAAAAAACTCACCTTGTATATATTAAATTTAATTATATTTGACACACACATATTGCAATTTAAATAAAATGCGGTTTAAAAGTTGCACTCAACCGGTTTAAAGTCCCTTCTATAATGTATGTATACAAGATTGAGGAAGCCACTCAGTCCGTATACAAGATTAATATTTTTCTATGTTGTCAAACCATCGTCCAACTCATTACACACAACGTAGTATTTGTATGTTTGTGAAACAGCGAGCGTACACTAACGCGTGTAACTAACAGGTTGAAGTTCGGAAAGAGGCTTATGTGTTAACTACTTGCAGGAGTGTCGAGGCTTAGCTCGGAATTCTGAGGAGGGAGGAAATGGGAGGAAGAGGACTTAAGCTAGTTTAGCGATGTTTGTGTAGGTGTTAGCAAAAATATTATGAAGTTGATTATAACTACAGAACATATGTCGAAATTGAAAAAAAAAAAAATCTAGTCTTTGAAATTACGAAATACCATTTAAAAAAAAAGATGTGTTGACGAATTTTTTTATAAATAGACCTGCAAATTTTAATCGGGTTAAGAAATGCAACAAAATATACATTTTTACAGATAATGGATTTTATTTAATGCAGATTGATAACTGACCACCCACAATCTAAATTATTTTCTCGTATTCTACATGACTATGTACACACTGTACCCGCATCACTTTGCAGCCTTCAGTTTGCCGTCAGATCGTTACTCTCGATGCACGAGGTAATTGGTAAAAGCCATTCAGATACGAACAAACTAACTTTTTACCAATCAGTTACCAAGAATTTGACATGTTCCCGCTGTTTTATATCGAAAAATGTTCGAGTAACTGCAACATGAGTTTTCATGTTTTGCAGACTAGTGAATCAAATGTTTTTTTTTTGCCATTTATGTTTTGGTTTGGAAGCTTGTATGGAAGTAAAATACAATTCGTTGGTTTAAAAAAATAACATTTAAAATACTTTATTTTCTTTTTTTTTTGTCAGTTTGGCTAAGCATTCGTTTTGTTGAGAACAAAACCTACATCTGTATTTTAAGTAACTTAAAATGTTAATTATTACTTTTTTTTTGTTTTTGCGCTTGTATGATATTAGTACGTGAAGTAGGAATGTATCTTCATTGCCTTTCATTACCTTTTCCTTACACATTACTTTTGCTACTTTCATTAGTATTCGTGAAATCATAACGCGTATATTTCTTTTTCTGGGCCATAAATACGACCTAGCTTTTACTGACACTTAACAGGTGGGTGGACAAAGAAGGCCTAATCTGCACGACAAATATAAAGCCTTAAACCCTTTTTCTTTGAAATGCTATAGAAATTAATAACTAAATAAGCTTATTCATACCAAGAAACTACCTGGTTGGTATGAATGTTAATTGCAATGTAGCTTGACTGTTATGGTGTCTAATGATTTGAAGTTAGAAAGAACAATAATGTTTTGTCATAAGTTACATACTTTTTATCCTACTTTTAGGCTATTGCATTATTTTTGCTAGCATGATGTGTACCAACTACGCGCATACAAAAAGAATGGCTTCATTATAAATTTGCGAACACATAATTATCGTATAATTATCACAACAATATTAATTAACCCATATAAATGCAAAAATTAAATGGAATTTTGCAGTGTTTATATGTAAAAAGATATTGAATATTTAAGTAACGTGAAAATGTCTTTGCGACAAACGACATTATACTGTTTGGATTCGACATAATACTACAGTCAATAATTAAAACCACATATACTCGTTTTTGAGGACGATATTAAAAAAGAAATACGAAATCAGAGCAATGTTTCCGTCAAAGTGTAGAGATTGTATTTTGAACAAATTCAACAAATTGGTCAGTTGTCTAATGAGTTTGAATACTTGAACATTGTAAGGCGATATAGCCACACAGTCCAAACGACCATCAAATAATAAAATTAATATTGTTACGAAAAAAATAAACTTAACTATATATACATACAAAAGGAATAATAAAATAAACTAATCTAATTAAACCTTAACTTAATTTAACCTTAAACCTAAAATATGGCATCAAAAATTCGTCCACATCGCTGTCCACTGGGAGTGTTCCCAAAAGACTGGCGGCATTGCCACGTTGTATGGCAATGCTTATCCTCTGTCCAAGGTAAAAGCCAGCCCTTGGGTCGCGCGAAGTGTATTGTTACTCAAATTATTATATAATATTTTAAGTTTTTTTATTCTGCAGTTATTTACTTAAATTTATGCTGCTTTGGACTACTACTGTTTCGTTAATAACCTAGATATCATACTCATGCTGTATGTTTATTTAAATACAGGTATTTGTGCAACAGCAGCAAACGGTGACAGAGTTGTATTTTTTTGGCGGGAAAACATCAAATAACAGGGTAAATATGGATTTATGAGTCTCACGCCAATATTATCTACATATTGCTCAAGTACTCAAATATTTGTCTCATTAATTTAAATTGCCGACGGTTTCATAAATTTGCCAGGATCGTGGTCGTTTAAGATTATTTTTAATTTCTATTGTAATTTACATTTCATATTTTTTGGAGAGACCTTCTGTCATTAGCTTCATAATAATATTGAAATAGTAAGACACGATTTAGTTCGTTGCAGTCTTATATGAGGTTTTTAAAGCCCATGTAATTATTTAATGAACCTTCTGTCATATATTTTCTTAGCCCACAGGTTACTCATGGTATAATTCATCTCAGTGGGGGTAAATATTCGTATTTGCCCTTATATTCCGTGTGACGGGTACTTAATCAAGTCAAGGGTGTTTCCACGGCGTTGCGTAACCAGAATATTGTCTTAGTACTATTTAGTGAAGTGTATAACTGCGGTGTTTCTGGTTTTCGCTGGGTGAACCCGCAACTATTGGCATGGTTAACAAGTAAAATGTATAATTTTTTACTGTTTTTTTTTTTTTTTTTATATTAGGGTAAAAATCATCGCAATCGCACATTCTAATTTTATTTGATATACCTTTTAGACACCTTACCTATTAGGCTTACCCTGGTTCTAGTTTTGTAATTGGCACTTTATTAAGTTTTTTTTTATTATGACACTTCATTTAAATGAAATTGTACGTCATACTACTATAATTTCATACAAGTATACACTCAGTAAGTTAAACGCACTTTTAAGTTGTACTTGAATATTATGTTAAGAAAATCCCTGGTATCTCGACACCCAATCAGTTACGATAGTCATCTGTTTTGTACGAGCTACTGTTAAAGCTAGCCGGATGATGAATGACGTATAAAATGTACTTTTAATTCCTAGAGTAAGAAGAACAAGTAAGTGAAATGTTAGATAAATTGCGTTAGAGGCAGTGGCTGACAGTTTAAGTAACTGAATTCAGGTTCAATACCCACGAAAGACTACATATTTTTTACTCTGGGCGTAATGATGCAATAGAACGGCGTTATTTGAAATAATATTTTCTGTATCCTAATTTTTATTATCATTGTAATCACTTGATGAATACACATATTGATAAATAAACATATTATTATCTATTATCCAAATCCGCCACCGACAGAATTTTTATCAAATGAATATTAAAGTTCAAGAATAATTACTCAGCGTATCACGGTACAGTTATTCGCTACAATCGTAGCAGTGTAGCGTCAATACCGTGGCATCAGCTACGCCGTAGCAAACGAGACGATAAATTATGTCATCCATGAATAGTAGTGGTATCTCAGCGCTCTGGGTTTTGCTAAATGTACTTAAAATATATCTTAATAAATCAATGGATTACCAGATTAGTTTGCAGGGTTCAGGTTCAAATCCAGTCAAATTAATTAATGTTTTTTTAGATATTTAAATAAAACTACTTTTTAAACGGATTCTATCGCGGTTATTATTATTTATAGTTATATTATTAGTGCTGTATATATTCGCGTAGAATCTGTTAAAAAGTAGTTCTTTTTTAGGTTGATAACTTTTTTAATTATTCTAAGATAACACAATTACCTAGGCAAAAAAATCCAAGGCTAAAATATTTATGGTAGACATGGAAACATTTACGATATTATTGATTACAAGAATTAAGATTAGAAACAATCTAAAGCCTGTCGACTGATTAACAAGGGTAATTAATACCGACTATTGATCACGTGACCGCTACATTATTGCCAATAAAACTTTATCGGTGTTTAATTTGAACATTCCTAATAAACACGACCATTAGACCATGACGGAATTGTCTAGCGTTTCGATAACTGAAATGTAATGAAATTTCACTAACACTGCCTCGCTCGACAGCCACAAACTTATAACGACATAACTCGATTTTTATTCACTCGATTAAGTGTCTTATTGTATGGTGCGAGAGATGTTTTTTGTTTAATTCGTTGTTTTAATTAAATTATAGCATCTTGTGTACAAAGCGGAAATTGTAGTAACATTAACAGATCATCTGCTGGGTCTGGAGTCGCAGTGAGTCTGCTCGGGAAAAGTGGAACACTTGCATTGGGCGTAGACGTTAAATAATATGCTGTGTGATTGGCTTATTTAACAAAAAAAAATGTTTTTTCTATGTTTCAAAAGGATTTTAATTACGTAGTTTCGTTAATGAAGGTATTTTTTTGCTTTTTTATATGTTAAAATATAGATAAAGGTATTACATTAAACTAGGCTAGAAAGATAATTTTATATAAACGTTTACTTTTTGTAGTGAAGAATGTATAACTTGAAATAATTTATTAATTTCAAGTTACAGACATAGTTATAAAATAATAAATTAGTTGATTAAATCGGCGTAAATTAAATATACACTTGAGAAACGAATAATTCTAAACAAATAAGAAGCTGGAACTTAGGTTGTTATTACTTGTACATCATTGGTATAGTAGGTTCATAGAACAAACAACATAGATATTAATATACATGCTGATATTATTCGCTTCTGAGATACACATTTAATTTTCTCAGTGCTCGCGTTTATTTATTATTCAATAACAGAAACGTTCAAAGAAAATAATATTAACGTTGAAACTCAACTCATCTATAGAAATTCCATTTCTTATTTCCCGTTTATTTTCCAAACAAATACAGTAAGTATTGAGAGAAAGCTTGAGGCTGTGTGTTGGCCGAGCTTACAGGATTAGTTTAAAAATAAGTAAGTGTTGCAAATGTAGGTGTGTAAATATTTTGAATCAGAAACAAACGTGCATATGTATCACGTATTGTTGGTGGGTATATTTTTGGATATATCATATTTTTTTAAGAGGTCTACCGCTGTTAGCCTGATTGCAGGCTTTAACTGCTTCACCGGACTTCGGATATATCTCATGTATTTATATCTCACAAGCAGAGATTACACATCAATAAATGTGGACAACATCACATACATTGCTTTGAGTCCAAAGTAAGTAGCTAAAGCACTTGTGTTATGGAATAGAGAAGTGTATTGGAATCAGAGATAGCGATTGTACCACAAGCATCCAGACCCGAGACAATCTACAAAAGTTGTTTTCTACATTGACCTATCCGCAGATGGAACCCGGGACCTCAGTGCTAGCGACACCTTGACAATCGGTGTGAACGCCACTCGAAAACGTTAATACAAGCACGTAAAAAAATGTTTATGCCCCATGCAGAGGATGGTTCAACTAATTGTCGTTTATCTGAAAACTCGTCAGTCGTATATCATTATTTAAATGGTTATTAAGGCACTACTGACTTATACAAAGGCAATTCATAATTTGTTTGTATACGAAATTACATCTAAACCTTATCATAAGCAAGTGCCAAATACATATAGGTCTAAGTCCTCTTGTGTGGTAGTAAGTAAATGATCTGAAATAAAGTTTAAATTATTTTTAAGAATACATTTTGAAAAAAAAATCTAAATCCGTTAAGTATTTATCACAATACAATTAATAAAAAACACACAAATAAACATTTTGTAATTCAAGCAATTTTTCAATAGACAGATACAGTAAGCGTTGTATACCCTCGGGAAGGCTTCGACACATACGTCAGGGCGACTTACGAGCAATAGTAAAGAAGTTAGTTGCAGATAAATATCTTGGAAGTTGGCCAGGGCTGGCGCGAAGCCGCATATTCGCACATAAAATATTATGGCTTTAAAATGTTTGCTGAAACTGCGACCGTTTGTTTTGGACCTTCTCTGGTTTTAGTATTGTTTTGTTTTAAGACTGAATAGGATCCTAGAAATAGGTAATCGCGCGATTAACTATTGTTAGGATACGAAGCTATCGCTTGATGTGCCTAAACTACTCGTAGTTGTAGACAGTTCAAATGTTTGTATTTTTTTAATATATCTCATTTATCAGGTTAACTTAATATAAACACATCTCTATCTACCTAAAAATATTTTTTTAGGTAAATGTAGAGACTCTCTCGGTGCTCTGTGGTAAGTGAACCATTCTAAGTATTGTTGTTTTATGTAAATCAATAACACTAAAGATACAATAAATGTTTTATGCAAACAAACGAAACTCGTGTAGGTATAGTATAGTATATCCTGTAATGCTACTTTGTGTATCGATATTGAAACAAATAACAATTGTTGTTCTGTCTGTAATGTTATCTTTAGTGCTGTTGAGCTCGGTCCGTTTCATCGTCAAGTGTACGTAGGTATATTGCGGCTGTACCAGTCACGAGGAATCGAGTATGGTAGTGAAATAAAACGGGTAAGTCGACCGCATGTGATACGTGGCTGATGTCGGCGTCTGAGTGCTACCACTGATGTGCGGTCATCTGTATGTAAACCGGGTATATTTTCTCATATTATTATGATTCTTAAATCAAATTAGTCTCAGTTTTTGTTCCTTAAGACTTCTCGAGATGTTTGTGCTCAAAGCCTATTTCCTAACTTCAACCTTACTTAAGAGTACTTTAGAAATATAACTTAACTTTATAGGCGTTTCCATAACTTCAGTAGTAAAGCTAGTCTATTGTGGTGACTTTGAGTAATGAGCGTTAACATCAATTTTAGTTCTGACGCCTCAATTTACCCACAATGCCCACCTAATTACGGAAAACGCCACGGAGCAGTGAACTAATGGAGTGATTATGGTCTCTTATTCGGAGTGTTATTGTAATATGAGACAGAAGAATAGCAAAGCTAAGGAGAGTTCCAGTGGTGGGTTATACAAGCTAGGCGGGAGATGATAATAACATGGCAATTAAGAATAGTTGGTATCTTTATAAAGGTAATTACAAGAAGACAAATACGTAGAGTATAACTTTAAACCTGAGTCTTTTACAAGAAATATTTAAGAATTTCGTATAAATTATTGAACAGACAAATTATTACTTTACAAACCATACCTACCGCTAGTTAAATACGGTAGTTTCAAACGTCACAAATTGAATCGACTTTTTTGTGTACTAAATAATAATTAGTTAGTTAATTTATATATTAATAGTTAGGTAATTTTTAATTTACCTTTGGTTTATAGTATGTCAAAGAGTATTTATTACTTTATTCGATTAATATTTTTTTATAAGTAATTATTTCGACTTAACTGTAGTCCAACTTTTACAAAATCGTTTTAAAATTATATTACCAAGTTCAACATCACGTTTAGTTTTTGATATTGCAGGTAATAAAATAGAATAGTCAGCCATTGCGTACATGTGTGCTAAACTACCAATTGTTACCACATGCATTGCTTATTGTGTTCCATACAGCTGTAATCACGTCGACACAAACATACAACATACATATAACAACCTAATTGTTTGTGTTCATAATAAACACAACCTGTTTTAGTAAAACAAACGAAGTTACCAGAAATAATAGGTAGAATATTATTAAAACTGTTCACTAAGTGATTTTAACTGTTTTTTACCCGATGCCAATGAAGGTTTTTTTTTTCGGGTGTATCTTATGGTTTTATATTTATAAATTTCTTTGTTACCTCGTATCTACCAAACGGCTAGATGGATTTAAACAGTTAAGGTATCGTTTGATTCGTATCGAAACCCCGAGTGTCCTAAAATAAATGTTTTGAAATGCGGAGTTTTGACGCTAAATTGTGAGTGGTTAATATTTTATTTTTTAGGTAAATATATTAATGTATATCATTGGTTAAAAAAAAATATTAAAAAAAAATACCACAATGGTTAATAAATAACGTGTATGTTTAAATGTAATTTAGAATTAGAAATCCAAAAAAAAGGTTTTTTACTAATACAACTTGTTTTATATAGATTTAAGTACTTCTTATTCTTTACTTTCCATAATATTTTAAATTCTACAGGGGACAATAAATGTCGGTAAACTGTATTCTCATTATATAACTTAAAATAAGTTTTTTGTTATTAGTATATTTGCACACAAGACCCCTACACACGGCTTTTTTACATCTGCAATAAACGCTAAGGGTAATGATGATAATGATTTATATCCTACCCCTTATATTACTAAGAGAAAATAATCTAATTATTTTAAAAGCTCTCGTCTCCATATGCCGTGTGAGACGCGACGATAGCGCATTCTAACTGAAGAGAGTGTAAGTGACACAGCTCCGCGCCGAACTGTGATGCTCGCTTGTTTCAGGCGCCCGGTACTGCGTCACACTAAGTTTTGTTTACTTGATTGAATTGCAAGTATGTATGTATGTAGGAACATCTTAGATTGAAAAAAAAAAACGTTTTTCAACCTTCTCTACCAATGTTGTTGTGTTATATTATAACTGTTTTGTATAGGACCGTCTACCTTAAAAACAAACTAAATATATTTTACCATGTAGTTCGTTTTATGACTTATAATTTGAGTTTTATACATCTCTATTGTACAACGTAGGTACTTCGATTTCAATAAAGCGTATGTAATCTGCACAGATTGCTCAAACAGAGCAATAGCCACAGGAATATCATGAAATTAGTAAATTAATTCACAATCATCTATCTACATGAATAGGTCTATAACATTAAACAAGGTATTTTATTTATCTCGACTGTAGACGTAAAGCAGATATTGATTAAAATAGAACACGACATACAATGTCAGTATACCTTCGAACGAATGGATTCGATTTTGGCACAAAATACAAAATGTTGTACACCTTATAAATATTACGAGTCAGTGTTTACTGTTTATGCATATGAAATTCACATCTGGCAACACACACACAATAAATAACGTCCTAGTATGAGTAGGGTGGAGCTCTTGAAACGTGGTAAAACCACTGCACTGGTCGCTACGGATATTTACGAAATATTTACAATCTAAAATATGTACTAAAAATAATGCAGCGCATTGTTCTCTTGCCATAGTTTGTATTTTGTAACAAAATGTCGTATCAACTTTAACACTTACAATGAGCCTTCGTCGTCTCAGCTTGACGTACACTGCTGAGCACAGGGCTCCTGCATGGATCGCCAGGCCACTTAAAACAGCAGCTCACAGCAAATTTCATTTACCTAACATATTTTAATTATTTAAAACAAACCGAAGCAAAAAATATTATTTTTTGTATATCTAAAGTAAAAACTATCATTTGGATCAACGTTCGCGAGATAATTCGTTTTTTTTAATGACGACTGGCAGTCGATAGACCCCTATTCAATAGAATTACCTTCTCAGGAAAGACTTGTGTGTGTAAGCAGTATCACTTTTAAAAATCCCTATTTTCTCTACAGCTGTGTATTATAGATACAACAAGTTTGTGTAGTACGGAGGACTACCGATAGCCAGTAGATAATGGTATTCAGGCTAACATGATATGCTCGCTTCACTTATGGTAAATGCAAAACCTGGAAACAACCGGAGTGCTTCGGTAAAAGTAAACGTACACTTTGTTGCATGTTCACGTGAAACAGAGTACTCTCGCAAAATGGAAACTGAGCTAGCCATCATACGAATTGTATATTTTGTGCACGGTATATAATATTACTTATTAATATTGTCCTGGAAATGTCGCATGCTGATATTTTATTTGTTAAAAATGAAAATATTTTTAATGTAGAGTTTCATGCTTCATTTTTATTTCATCAGTACTTAATGAAAGTGTAAATTTTAGAATTGTAGTTTTGAATATCGTAGTGGCGTAGCGGTTTAATGGACGGATTTGTTGCAGGTTCCAATGCGACTTTGAGTTATTAAAGGTAAGTATTTTTTTAATAGCTTTAGACAGTCCTGTATGAGCTATTGAATGGTTATAAATACCGGAATGGTCCCACAGTCACTAATTAGTAAAAAACTAGCTGTCCCCCGCGACTTTGTTCGCGTGTTTTAGTTTTAACGGTTTTTCATTTTTGCAATATTTTTCATTTATGCTCCGCTCCTATTGGTCGTAGCGTGATGATATATAGCCTATAGCCTTCCTCAATAAACGGACTATCCAATACAAAAAGAATTTTTCAATTCTAACCAGTAGTTCCTGAGATTAGCGCGTTCAAACAAACAAATAAACAAACAAACAAACAAACAAACTCTTCAGCTTTATAATATTATATATAATATATAATATATATAGTATAGATTATCAAACTTGATACAGAGTTTTGTGTCCTAACACTAATCAAGTCGCAGCCAATCAGCAAGCTCCGTAATATGAACTTAAATTCTGAAAGTCAATATTTGTGAACGCTCGGAGAAAACTCGTCATGCCATGAAGACGACCGAGTGAATCTGAGAATGTAATTTGGAATAAGGGCATTATAATTAAATGCAAGTCAAAAGGGTGATGGTATGTATATAAAGCTCATATTGAAAGACATTGGTATTAAGCATGTGCAATTTATTTTTTAATGTGTACATGAAAAAAGGAGTTTTGTTGCAAATATTCCATTGTATATCTCACCACAAAATATAATCACTCAAAAATTATCACAAACAAATGTAGTAAAATCTATAGATCGATCGACACCCAATTTCAAGGCACAATGAGTTGTGAAGCCGAGCTTGCTGCCATCACTAGCGCATTAAGATCGGCCGCAGATACCGCGTGCCGCCCTTTTAATGGATTGATTCTTTCTCCAAATGGCTCCCACTAAATGATATTGACCGTAACTGTACTTCATGTATTTCTTTTAAACTTGGTTTTTTGAATAATGTGGTTTTGATTCAATAATATTTTTAACATAAATAAACTATTTAATACCAAAATTCATAATTCCTATAAAGATTTTACAGGCAACTGTGAAATTAAAGCGACGAATCGTAAAAACTTGTAAAATGTCAAATTCTGCAAAAAATAATAAAATTTGTTAGATACCATAAATTACTCATTATGCCTACTTATCGTTTAAAAATTGGCATATATTGGGTACTGGCTGTACTTATTTATTTATTGATATACCAACAGCATAACATATTACAATAGGCTAAATTTATTCTCTACTAGCTTTTGCCAGCGACTTCGTCCGCGTTTCCGTCGTTTTTCGTAAAAAAGTAGCATATGTCCTTCCTCACTGTTCAGTGGTTTTGATGTAACAGACAGATTAACTTTCGTATTTTAGTAGGGAAATATAATATATCACGTTACACAAAAATAATCCTTATAGCTTATAGCTTATTATCGTATTTCATGTATAAGTTTGGTGTTTCTATACCGATTTCTATGATTCTTTTTTTATTGAATAGGTAATAATGTAAACTTTTTTTAATTAGGGATGAGTGAGAGTATTATAAACGTAAGAGTAAACAAATATAATCAGAAATCTCCGAACTGCTAAGCTATCGGGAGTGACACGTGTTATTGTGAGTCAACCATAAAAGATAGACATATGCTGTTGTGGGATATTTTTTAGATAATTTTATGTAGAACATTTCCGTCATACATGATTTCTATGTAGCTTTAACCATTAAGGCTGCATACGCGACGGAAGCTTAAAAAATACCGTTTTCCCAACATTTCCCTTCACTGCTCTGCTCCTATTGATTGTAGCGTGATGAAAAGTATACTATAACCTGCCCAGGAGTATGAAGAATAAATGTACCAAGTTTCGTTAAAATCCGTCGAGTAGTTTTCGTTTCTATAAGGAACATACAGACAGACAGACAGACAGACAGACAGACAGACAAAAATTTTACTGATTGCATTTTTGGCATCAGTATCGATCACTAATCACCCCCTGATAGTTATTTTGAAAATATATTTGATGTACAGAATTGACCTCTCTACAGATTTATTATAAGTATAGATTAGTAAACTGGGAAATTTGCATATTTTACAAGGATACAAGCAGACACAGATAGTTTTCATAATCTATAAACAAATGAGAACTATAACTCTCACACAAAAATAACTACTAACCAGAAAAATGTATTGTCCGTCAATATAAAGACTACATACTTACAACACACACTCAAGTACCTTTCAATATCTGTTGTCATTTCCAAGACGTCGAACATGAAAGCTGAAGGAGAAACCCGAAAGAAGGAATCTAAAGGCAAGTGTAAAAGTACTAAGTAATTGTGCTATCGGAGCAAACTGCCGGCGCGCGAACAAAGCGCTCGCCGAAGTACGAGCTGTAAAAGGAATGCAGCCAGAACGATTTGTTCCCGCTATCGTAGGTATTGAAAATGGTCGAAGTTTACTATGAACATTTCAACTGATAACTGGTTGTTTGAAAAGGTTGGTTCTTTGCTGTTTTATTGGTAGCACGTGATAATTGGTGTAACAGTACTCGCGGTGTGACATGCTCGTATAGATATTAACCTAAGATGCTTAATCGATATAAACGCAGAACAGTATACTCGAATATACGTTACTAAAATATGCGTAAATAAGACAACGATTAGATCAAAGATTTGAAAGAGTTAGCAATGCCCCCTGACTTTTCTTCAAGATTGGTGTCGCTTCCCAAAAAAAAATATTAAGCGAAATATGATGCCTTTTTTCAGCTTTTAGTGAATAGAAGTTGGTCTCCTTCTTTTGCATGGCCTTTTCCCAAGCTATGGTGGATTCGGTTTCCAATCTTACCAGATTCATAAAGCGACTGCCTATCTGTCCAATCGCCACAAATAAAGGATGGTCTAACAAGGACGGCAAACACCAGAATCTTGGGAATCGAAAACTCTAACTACCCGGGTAACACGGTAACACGGTAACACGCTCCGGGAGGATGCAACGCCAGCAGTTCCTTAGTTGACACCTACTTGGAGAATTGTGCTGGATGGGCGTGGACGGTAGCTAACGTATATGTTACTATAACAACTAATGTGGTAGTAAAATATCAGATAAAACCTCGACTTAATAAATGTGAGATATCTACCTAAGATTTGTTCATCAAGATTAGTAAGATAATCCCTGGGTAGGCTAGCATTTTGATCAATATGCTGGAGAAGCCTTTGGCTCTACAAATTAGACAGAAATAGGCTATTATTATTGTATTATGACTGAATGTCTAGACACAAAAACAGTTTTATCAATTTGTTATTACTATAATTAATATGCTTGGTTATTACTTCTGAAAAAAACGAAATATGTCATCGAAACATTACCATGTAACTTCTTTTATAAGCTATTTAACTACCTTTTTTAAAACTAAATTAAATAACTGCCTAAAAATAACCAATTTAGTCAATCCACCTTCAAAGCCTATTTTTTCACAAACCATTTGAAAAACAAAAGGGTCTCGGTGGTGTATTAACATAATAGCGGCGTGCAACGGCCCGGCGCGGTGAGCGCGCCCCATTCGCGACACCCGTGCGGACCTGGTTCATGTACATTCAATACTCCATGACGAATTCACGGAAGAAAATAGGTAATGTTTTAGTGTGTAATGTGGACAAATCATGTTATTGGGCTCTGTATTCGAAATATTCGTTATAAAACGTTGCACGATGGTGAAAAAAGAAGATAATTAATAAAAATGAATTTGTGCTACTGTTTACATTTGGTTTGCTTAGAAAATAATAGTCACTAACTGCTTATATCCTAGCTGCGATTTCATTTTAATAAGTGTTAATCAAATCAGTAATCAGTAAAAGTTATCAAGGGTACCTAATAGGAAGGTTTCCTGGGTATGAAAAGTTAAAATCTATTTAGTCCGTCAGTTAGATAATAAAAAAATATTAGACACGTATTTTTTCTTTTATCAAAACAATAAAAAAATACAAAGATACACCGCTTTAAAGTTTCGGAGTAGGGGCTTATGACGCTACGCCTCGCTAAAAATCGTAGCGAGGAGTGACGTCACGCGTAACTTCAGTTCTCTGTATTTTGATCATTTTTTGTTTGCAGAAAAAAAGAAAAAATACGTGTCCAATAAAATTCATTAATCTACAAGACGGACATTAAAAAAAAAAGTAGGAAACAGGCCCATTGCGGTAGGTGCGTTTAAAAAAACATACAATACGAGTTTTTTTTTTCTTAAACTTAATTCTTATAACGCAACCTTATGCTAAACAACTTGTATATAAATGATGAAAGTGCTAATTTCATTCTGCTAAACTTACAAAGCAGGAGATTGAACTCCATACCAAGCTTTCTACGTCGCATTACCTATAACACTGTATCAGAGTCGGTCGGAATCTCTACTGCGCGCTACTAAACGCCTCGCAACTAATTCCGGGACGTATTTATTTAGGTGCGAAACGAATTCTTTCACGGCCCACTGACGTCTAATCAAATTAGAGACAGATTTACCGAATGCGGCCACGAGGAGAGTGGTCTTGAAAAGTTTCGTTTGATAAGGAAAGAATATCAATCACTTATGCAAAGATGCGCCTAATTACTTTGATATACTTATACTAGTTTCTTAATCTCCACTCTTGTGACGGGAATTTTACTGTTAAAAATGGCATAAAAAAGCAGATACTTGTTATTTTTGATACCTGAAACGCAGTTACTAGTCTTATTAGCAAACATTTACGAAATACCATTGAGATCGCTAAAAAATATTAAAATTTCTGATGTATTCCCGGTGTTGTCGCTAAGCATTATTAAATGTAATTCTTTCATTGCTATGACCGCGATGTTTAGGGCCCACCCTCAATCACTCCGTACAGGCTTTATCCGATTTGACATTTGCAAAATTACATTTGCTCTTAAAACTCTCGTTGCCTCCGCCACCTCGTGGACGTCATATATTTATGTTAACTTTTACAACTGGCGTTATTTCTAATGATCTATTTGTATCCATTAAATATATATATATTTTATTAAAAACCTTTAAATAATTGGTGAAAAATGGTTTTACTTTTAAATTTTATAAAATATCTAGTCATATAAGTTAAACACAGCCTAATAGCGTTATAAGAATGCAAACTTTCCAAAAAAACAAAAAACAAATCACTTCCTTAAAATAAATTGCCACGTTACAGCATTTACTATTTTAACGTTAATATTTTTTTCTGAAGTTACTAAAATTATCCTAAAACGTATGGGTTGATATTTCAATACTTATGCAGCTAACACATATGTCTGCTTAATCACTAGCAAATGGTGCAATAATACGGGATATTGCAAAAGTTTCCGAGGGTGCTGTCGGTGCCGGATTAATAGCTGGCGTGATTATTGAGAGTAGGTTCGATATGTTCTTATGCTTTTGATCCGATCTATGAAGCATAGACTGCAATTATTGCTAGGTTTTGTGGTGCAAAGAAAGAAAATCTTTGGTCAGTCTCGCTAACGTCATTATTAAAGCACTTCTTGTTTTATATTTCCAAGTCCCAGTTTTGGCACCGACGTAATATTTGAATCTGCTCACTTCTTAAAATTAAGATGTAAAGAGTATAAATTCATATTTTTCTTAAGGGTTTCCAAAGGTATTATGGTGTTCCAATTAGCAGATGCAAATCAGTTCAACTACGGGTTCATGTATTTATTCATCTAAATCCAGTGTGCTTCGCTATTATTTATTGTAGTTAGAAAATTGTTCTTATTTTCTCATTTTATTAAACTAAAAATAAATAACTAAAGACAAACACAACAACTTATCAAATCGTATTGCGTTTTATTTAACTTCGAGGCAGCGTCTCAAAGGACAGCGCCGCCGCGCCTCGCCGCCCCGAGCGCTTGGCAAAGAAAGAAAACGTCAAAATTGTTACAGTAAAAACGATCCATTAAACGATTCTATTTTAGTACATAACTTGAGTGGTTTCACTTAGAAGAGATTTTATTTAAGTGGGAAGCTTCGTTTAATGTAACGGTATTGATAAATTTCAAATGTGCAGGTCAGAGAATTTTTGGTAGCCTACCGAGTGTAGGAGGTACGTTTAGGTCGCTTTAATGAAAAAAAGTAAGTATTAAACATTTGGATCATTCATCACTGAATATAAAACAGAGTATATTTAAATTATTTATAAAGATTCGAATGCATTTATAGATTCGTTCATCCTATTTTCTAACCACACACCGACCTAAACTGATGATCACATTAAAATTTACGATAAATTAATATATAACGATTTGGTTTAGTCGATACTATTCCTGTTAATCACATTTATCTCACCATTATTTCATTATAAAATTTCATGCACATCCTAAACTAAAATGGGAACAAAACCACATAGTTATTTGACCACAGAATATTGTCAGCGGCATGCACTGCTCAGCGGTAATGTACACTCGTTAGAAGATGCATTACGACTTCCTCGAGTTAGGCACGGCATACACTGCTACATAATGGAAACAGGATGACAGGCGTCCGCAATGTAAGAAATTAATTCAGCTTACATTTATAAATCTAAAATGCAGATTTTTTATGTAAATAAGTGTCATTAAAGAAGGATAACAACTTTGCTCTAAAGCGAAGAAATATTGGTTATTAAAAAACACGAAAATATTGACTAACAAAATGATTTTAATTATTTAGCACGTAAACCAACACTGTTAAACAATAATAACAGAAACATCCACTAATATAAATCCACGCCTCGAATGACCGAACATTCTTTAAAAGCAATGCGGAAATGCCATTAGTATTAAGAAAATAAACCTGTGAACGGCAGACCGCGACGTGGTTGCAAGACTATTAGTACGCGGCGTACTACAGCGTAGTGTGGCGTACTGTTGCGGACAAAAGTGCATTACTGTCCCCACAATGTATTGTGCCGACTCTCTAGTGACGCAGACTATAATAAAGCACTCTCATGCTCGCTTATGTCAATTACTCTGAGCAAAGCGGACTCACTCCGGCGATGGCGTATGCCTAATTTGTCAAAGCCAGTATATATTATTTGCAATTTGTAATTAATCATTCTTTGATTAATACTTCAGACGATGCACGTCTTCTCCCACATTTACATTCACATAAATCTCACAATTCAAACAATAACCAAAAAATAAAATAATCGAATCAAAAGTTAAGTTACAAACGCTAAACTAAAATCGCGTAGTTGACGTGTTGTTAATGAAGGCTCAGCTTGACATGCAGTACGCGGCGTATCGGCAGACATCGCTTCGCCGACGCCGACACAGCGCCGATTAAATACAATTAATTGAACGTTATATACACTTAAAACAAAACTAAACTCTTAACTAATAAAAAAAATCTAAAAAATAGCGTCAAAAAATTCATCCGCATCGCTGTCGACTGGAAGTGTACCCAAAAGACCATTTTTTTTAAAAGACCATTCAACGTGGCAATGCCGCCATTGCCACGTTGAATGGCAATGCTTATTCTCTGTCCAAGGTAAAAGCCAGCCCTTGGGTCACGCGAGGAGTCAACAAGGCGTTTCGCCAGATCTTTATATAATATGTGTGCACTCGGACCCCACGGTCCAAGTGTTTCAACCCCAAACGGCTGGAATGTATAACTTCCAATAAGGTTGTTATATTTCCGCCGTTTGAGGTTCTCAGCAGCCGCAGCAGCAGCGCCAGCACAGCACGATGAACTAGGAATATGAGATGGCGCAAGAGTATCGACACAAGTAGCGTCCCACACTAAAGGCCTACCCATCTTCCAAGGGAACAAAGACATGCCGTCCGGTCTCTTGCCGTCGTCGCGTGCCAGGCCATTAGGTTCTAGTACAGGCGGAACGCCGACGGCAACAAGAGCTCGTCGGATGATGTCGTTGATATTCGCGTGCCGCGCCAAGCGACCTGCGCTACGGCTACATGACAGCCCGTGGTGTCCGAGGCTGTTGACAAGCTCGCCACAGTGGCAGCGATGCGGGGAACAACACGCAGCGCCTAAGCGTAAGGAAGCGGCGAGGCGGAAAGTAGTATCGTCAAACAAGGTGCCTATGTTTGACGACGGTAGTGCATGAAGCCAAAGTCCTGACTCCCACTCACCCACAGCCAGCAGGCGCGCGCGTTCTGCAGTACTAGCAGACGTGGAAATTAGGTTCTGCTGAACTACTCTGCAGAGCGGCTCATCCCACCGTCTCTGGGATGACGGGAAGTCAGGAGGATTTAAATTTGGGCAGGCGAGTCTCCAGGCATCCACAGCCTCGGAAAAGCACGGCACGTCAAAATTAACCAGTGTAGAAGCTAAGATATTCCTGATTAATTTTTCAGTGCCGTGTACCGAGGATATAAAGGCTGGTAAACTTATACTTGTAATTTTGCGGACGCCGAGCCCTCCCATACGGATGGGAAGTGAGGCTTGAGCCCAAGCTCGGTCGTCCATGGCCACATTTAAAATCAAGGTAAGAGTATGTTTTATAATTTTGTCCATTTTTTCTAAAAGTTGGGGGTGCTTCCATAAATGGGAAGCTCGGAGAAAATAGATTAATTTAGGGCCAAAACAGCAAAAACGAATTAGGGTAATGGCCGAATGCATGTTAATTTGTAATAGTCTTTCCGAAACGTCATTGAAATTTTGAATTTTTTCATTAATAAAATTTGGAAAGGAATCGTCAAAGATTGGAGATCCAAGGAGACGAAGAGAGCTTTTGTCTATGATTTTGATTTCAGGGGCTATTGAGTTAAATTTTGAAATTGCCATTTGTTTGTCAGTGCTGTCCGAAAAGAATAATTCGCATTTTGATAAGTTAAGTTCAAGATTTTTGTATATATAGTTAAGTTTGTATATATTTAAAATTGAAAATAATATTTAATTGTAAATAATAAAAAATATATAATAAAAAAAAAAAAAAAAAAAAAAAAATTGAACGTTTCATTGTTCTTGCCTTCATTTTCTCTTGTAATGTTTAGCGCTGTTGGCAATTTATAACTTGGTTCTAGTACGGTAATGGTACCTACATTAGTTGAAGATTGGAAAAACAATTACTATTTTAAAGAAGAATAGAATTATTTGTATTGAAACCATCGCTTTCTAAGATGTATTGATAGCAACGTTGGTAGGAATTTATACGTGGTTTGTACGTTAGTTTCCATTATTGTACAATTTATAGTTTACCTACTGTTACGTTAATATATATATTGTGTTGCACTAGAGTATCTTCCGAAGTTGTATCCTTGTCCAATACATCTTACATTAGTGGTAATATTTTTGGTGTAGATAAATATATAATCAAATATGTTTTCCTAAATTTTTATTATATTTAACACTATGATATTAAAATCGATAAAACGAGCAAAATGAGCTACATCATCATCCCTAATTATTGACGGCACTACATTTTTTGTTCTAATACAGAGGAATTATTGAAACATTTGCCCAGTTCTTATAACCTTCCTTATTTTAAATAATACAGAATTAAATCCAATAATATACCGATTATATTAATATCCAAATCCCATTAATGTGCATACCGACACACACACATACACACACTGATCGGCATTCCTCACAGAGGTTAGAGAATCTCACCCATTATTAATTCAGCTTAATTCCGTTGCTATGCATTGGTTAGGTGGTGTATCAATGGACTATAGTACCTAGTATACAGCCAGCTTACTGTTATGATACCAGTTATTATGTTAACATGCATGTAGTTCTGTCCAGAGTGAATGCATAAGATTTGATTGTTCTATCTGGATACTGTTGGGGTTGTCTCTGCTGTGCTGTCGATATCGGAGCCAATATTCTAAAAAAAAGAACTTATAAATATTTTTAAAGATAAATAATTTATAGATCTTTTGATGTAAGTTTTTTTGTTGCGAACAAGACAGGAAAACTTTGCTGTGTTATTCTTTAGATTCATTTCAATAGAATAACAATTTCCTTGTAATAAGTAAAAACGAATTGAAGAACATTATGTTCCGAGTGTCGAAGTTACGAAACCTTCTAATGGTATAAACATTTTGTCGTCATTGATATTTTCTTGGAACTAAAATAAGATTTCATTTGATCGAAGTTATTTGAACATTTTTCTATTAATTAAACCATTGTGATTGCTTTCTGAGGTTTACGCGAATATTAGACATTGAAATAAAACTAGTTTGAACGGATTCTATCGCGGTTTATTTTAGATTTTTGTATCTAAAATAAACCGCGATAGAATCCGTTCAAACTAGTTTTATTTCAATAAACCATTGTGAGTTAGTTCCGGGTTCCTCCGTTTGAAAATGATTCGATTCTTATTACTTGACAAAGCTACATACTTGTTTGGCTTTGATTTCAGGTTTATGGAAGAGGGAACGATATTAAGCGCTAGTTGAAATCTTACAAGATTTGTTTTAATTTCCAAGCAAGTATCTGAAGTTAGCTTATAAAGAGTGTATAAAGGTTACATAATAAAGAAAAAAGAATTGTACATGGGTTCAACTCTTTGTAAGGTAATAATTTTAATAAAAAACATGAAGTTTAACAATAGGTATAGTTAACAGGGTTACTCTTTGTATACGACTTATATAATTTGCATATAAATATTTTGAGAAAAAGCAAGAGGCAGTCGATCCACTTTAAATTACTATTTGACATGAAACCACTGCTTCTAGCTCTTAAGTGCCCATATGACTTCCACATCTCTTTTACTATAAGTAATAAGGATGGTCAGAAATTTATTTGTGTAGAATTTATGACTTTTAAAAATCAACGTATGACAGCTTGGACCTCCGGCCTAATGTACTTTTCGTCGGACAGACGAACACAAGGTAAAGATCGCACACTACTATAAATCGCTAGTTATTCCCATTTGATACAATTACATGTGAAGTAGGAGCTAAAGTTGCGCACAAAGTAGCCTACATTGTAGACGATAGAACAAAATTTTATTCCGCGCTAAATTGCAATTTTATTCAACTAAAATAAGATTGCAAACACGATTCCGTCTGGAAAGTGCTTTTTGTGCTCGCGGCGTCGAACGAGATCCAAAGTTAAGCGTTATTATTCTACTGTTTTCTTATTTACAAACATTACGCCGGCTTACGGTCGGGAGCAAGAAACACGTACAAAAAGGGATTGCGATTTAACGCACTGAGAGGGAAAATTGTACTGAGAGAATTTGTACGAGGGTCGCGGTTGTATTACGCGAGCGAATTGTATCGACTTGTAATAGTTTCCCAATAGAAAAACAATGGCCGCTTATTCAGGCTGGTATATTTTTTAGTTATTACATGTTTTAACTTTTATATTCGTATTGTTAATATTATTTTAGTACAAAAAAGATTATTTGGGTGTGTAATGAATTGGTTTCCAATATTTTCATATAAAGAGCTATTCGACATAGTTAAAAGACCTTGATGATAAATTATGTATTTTACTGAAACCTGAAAGTCTGAAGACAAACTAAAAGCTAAAATTCAACTGTATAGAAACTAAACTTTCCTACTTACTAATAAAATAAAGGTTACACGCAAAACAACTTGACCTTTAATTCGGTGGGCGAGTGTGACTCTGCGGAAAGCGTTACGTACTCAGTCCAAAGGAGCGAAATACTGAGCGGATTAGAGCGAAGCTAAGCTAGCAAGACTAGTTTTTTAGATGCCAGTCCAGTTTTTTAGTTTGCCAGACCGGTTTTTAGTTCGCCAGTCGATTACAGACGTTTGTAATTGTGTTCGCTCTAATTCGGCTCGCGTTTGATTGGCCTCCTTTGAAGTGTCTCGCTTTAATTGTAGCTAATGAAGATTGTGTGAGTCTGTGCCGGTCGTGATAACAGATTGCGAAATCATTTACAGGTAGTAATGTGATTTGCTTGATAGGTTTTTAATAATGTAGCAAAATTACTATTCAAGATAGTAGTTGCTTAAGCAACACTAGGGATGTTGACTGGATATGAAAATAAAAAATCTATTTAGTCCGTATTAGATAATAAAAACACACGTATTTTTTACTTCTTTAAAATAACTAAAAACTACGAACATAATGCGAATCAAAGTTCAAGAGTGGGGGCTAACTACGTCACGTAACGTCGTCTACATAAAACGTACGAAATCTTGACGTCACGCAATATTTAAAATCAATGTACCGTTGTATGTTTACGGTTACGTAAAAAAAAAAGTCAAATCTACCAAAAAAAAATATAACATTCCTATTACCAGTATCAGAAGAATAGTGGTTTTGTTAAGCTTTTGTTCATATACGTATGAACTAATTGTTTAAATACAATTAAATAGTATATATACTATCGTACGACCCAATTTGAAGTACTAAATTATAGCTAAATAATATTCTAATTATCTAGTCTAGTCTACTATCTTATTTGACAACCGAAGCAAAGTCAATTAGGAGTTGAATTAGTAATGTCTCGATATTGGTGGTCAAGCTCTAACACGAGATTGTAATTCATTCGAAAACCAGTCGAAATTATCTCTTATCATTGAGGTAGATATATTAAATATTACTAAGTATAACGAGACATAAGAACTAATTGGCAAGGTTAATGTAATTTGGTCTAACTTTTGCTTGAATGGAATAAGTTCTACTTTGGGCGTTAGTTAATCAAATTACTCTGCACAAAGAACCAACTATATACGATATTATTCCCGTTGTTTCGAATGGTGTAACACCAATTTATAAAAAGAAATGTGTCTAAAATACAAAAAATAATAAACAAAGCACATTTTACAATTATCACCACACATCTAAACGTATTTTAACATAAAATTTTGTACCTTAACAAAATATCACATTTACACATAAAAACCTTCCTATACATTTCACACTGGAACAATAGTCGCACAATCAGCCACACAACCCCATAATATCCCTTAAGGTCGCCATTACACGGGTACCAATGAATAAAATTAAACATAATGACGTCACTAAGGCCATAGAAAAAGAAGAGCTATTTAACGAATGAAAACAAAACGCATGAGGGACGAATAATGAAAGGGAGATGGACGGTTTGGTTAAAATGTATTTTATTTAAATTTTATGTTTTTGTTGGAAGTAAGGCCGGTTTTTAAGATGATAATATGAGCTGCTATTTTGCTACCGTAGGGCAATGACCTACAATTACTTCGAATGGGATTAAAAAGTTATTAAAGTATGTTTTCATAATTTAATTACCAAAAGACGCACTCCTAATGAGGTTATCGGAAATAGATGCTTATGATGTGTCGGCGTTCCTCAACGTATTCAGTGTCACATAATAGCTACCCACATACAATCTATTGATGTAGATAAAATTAAACAAAAAAAGGCCAGTACCTAGCATCGTATAAAAACGAACAAAAACCAAATTCGTAAATAAGATATCAAATTCCAAGTGGTTTTTATAACTGTCACTTTTGATAAGTGACGTACGTACAAAGCTGACAGCATTTCCATTGAATAAAATAATCCAATTGTTTGTTTTGTGATAATAATATGTTAGAAAACAAAACAAAATCGCTTCTGATAAATATCCTCCCTTTGTTGGTATCAATATTTAATTACTTAAAAACAAAAGCATAACTACAACAATACATTCTCAAGCTCAGTGAAACTACACATTCGAGTAAATACTGTTATTGCAAAAAGCGGCGTCTACACAACACAATTATACAAATTAATTACAAACAAATCGAGCTAATCAACAGGTTAATTGGATCAGAGCGTATTACAATCAAATATGTAGCTAGCTGTAAATAATTAGCGCTGTAATAACGTAGCAAGTAGTGGGTACTAAGTAGGAAAGAAGAAGGTTAATACCTTATTAAACCTTTAAGAATTTAAAGGTAGCGGGATTTCTTCCGTTGGTGAAACCGCGGCGCACTGCTAGTCATTATTATAACGCTCACATATGCTAAACAGTTGAAAATCGGAATTTCAATGTGTAACCGGTGTGTTATGTTTGCATGATTAATGACAATTATTTTAATTCCTTAACCATGGATTAGTGGCGCAACATTCTCTGCCTCTTATATACGCTCGCGACCATTTACCAGTGGGAACGTTGCTATGGATACATTTACCTTAAGCCGAGTCACCTACACGCCTATTTATAACTTCTATCATGTCTGATGTATATGCCTCAAAAAAAGATTTAGTTTACTACCAAATTATGTTAAAAGTACGAAATACAATATCATTTGTAATTAAATAAAAATAACAGAAGGAAAAACTTAAACCTCAGGCAGGACTCGATCCTGCGACCACTGGCTTGACGCGCCAGTCAAGCCAGTGGTCGCAGGTTCGAGTCCTGCCTGAAGTTTAAGTTTTTCCTTCTATTATTTGTATTTAATTACAAATATTCGCTCCGCATGCGTTAATGCGGACATGCGTTAACTTACAACAAAATTATCTACCTACAACATACAAAAAAAAGTATAGATGACTCTATTCTTGTTAATATTGTACGAAGTTAACCTTTTGTTACGTCATAATGGTGTGGTATCATAGTGCGTTCAGAACACATAAATACATTATTCAAGGCACATTAATGATATTCTCTCCGCTGATTGAAATCGGATTATTGGCAGGCCTGCACTGATGCAACCTGCCTCTAAAAATTAATTCCCACGAAATGGTACAGCTACTAAATATGCAGACAACCACTGAGTTATAAATTAGTATATTACTTTAATGAAAGCAATCGTTATTGCGCTCAATGGTTGGCGCCACTGGCGCGTTGTGTTGTGAAGTATAGCTGTAAAAATCTAGTACTAGGTCCGGGTGCGAAAGCAAAGTAACCTCTGAATTAGCATTTTTTTTATAACTCGGATTTTAAAGCACTGACAATCATTCAATGATTGATTCGTAACTCATATGATTAGAGGAATTGGAAAATATGCACAACTTAAGACGAATAAAGGCATTTTTCAATAAACCCGGGTACCCCACCATCTAATGGAATTTTACATTTCGGGGACATCACGCGCGACTAGTCCTTACGCCTCTAGCGGCGTAATTACTAGCGGTACTGCTATTGAAACAACACTGGAAAGTCATTAGAAAAATAGTTGCTTAATAACCTTGACTATCTTTGAAAAATGGTGTAGTATCTAATATAGTTTCTTTTTATAATCATATTAACTTTAAAATATATCAGGGATGGCAATTAGGTAAGTAAAAATAAATAACTCACTAACCTTCATTCTTATTATTGTAATGTAACAAATGTGTACGCTTTTACAGCAAAAACACTAAACCAATTTTGATGTAATTCGGTATGGAGTAAGCTTGAACCCATAGAAAGACTCAAAATTTAAATTCTCAAAACACTCCATTAGAAACTATAGGTGTCAAAATCAAAAACCAATCACCGATTACCAAAAACCCCTATTTCTGAAGCACAATGATGAGGTAGCCGACAGGCCGTATATCCCGCGAGCATAATATATCGCCGACCATGAATCATGTTCCTTAATGCATGCCCTCGACTCACCTGGAACCTTTACGGGTTTATTTTTTGACGTTATATCACGAGAATTTGATTTAAGTTCTTTTACATTGTTCTGTGTGGCTTTGGAAAAATACCAGAATCGAGCGTGTTTTGTTTAAGATCGTGGTATTGCGATGAGAGAATGACATTAAAAAATATAAAGAAGAATCAGCGAATCTGAAGTAAATTATAACTTGGAGTATACATAGACAAGCATAGAATGCGCACATCGCAAGTAACCCGTTGTGCCGAGCGTAAGCAAATTTTTTGCTGTAAATACTACGCTCGTTTTTCTGTGCGACGACAGACGCTTATGCAAAAATATCGATGATTCCGATATTATTTGGGAAATATTAGGTTTTGAGATAGTTTTAATAGAACTGCGCGCTCTGTTTTGACACAAATTGTACGATTTTACTAGTTCATACTAGTGCCTACAGTTGATACCAGATTTATGCTCTCTATATTTTACTTATTTTTCTCTAAGATAATATTTTTTTTTTAAATGTACGTTATTAAATTCAACTTAATAATTAATGAAGATGCATTTCCGCTACAATTTTTTGTTTACTTTCGTCTGTTCTACTTTGTGAAGAAGGAAACTTGAGAAGGTTTCTTATCTCAATATTTTTTCTAGTATGAAAGTGCTGTCCGAGATGGAGCCGTAACTAAGAATCCCCGTCTTATTAGGTACAAGTGTAAAAAAACTTTGCTTTTTTGGTACTCCGCTGGGTCTTTGTTGTTTTATTTCAATGTAAAATGTTGGACGGCGGAGATTTCATTCGTAACATTAAGTTATAAAAAGTGTTACATGGAGTTTCGTTTCTATTTACGACAGTTTCGAACAATAATGACATACGAATAGATAATTAAGAATATAATAGATAAAAATAATAAAGATAATTAATAAAAATCTAAAAATAATTGAAATATATAAATTATAAAGGCGTTGAAACATCGGGAACTAAAATCTCAATAAACCGCGATAGAATCCGTTAAAAAGTAGTTTTATTTCAATAAAATGAAAATATTTTTCAAAGGGGTATGTTCCATCGCGTCCTTGTATGTTATTCCTACAGTATCTAGTGCAAGCAATAATTTCACACTTTGCAATAAAATTTTATACCATCGTACAGCATTCGGTCGTTTGGCACTAAAAACCCGTTGCCATAGTAACAGTGCTTCCGCAACCCAATTTATTTCAACAAAAAATCCAGAACAAAGTTTTTCATACACCCCATAACAATTATCTGTCGAGTGTGTGTGTGCGTGTGTATGTAGGTTTTTTGCATGTTATAATATTTTATGAGGTGCCCGTTCATTCTGTCGACTCCGTTAGGTGGGTTAAGTTATAAGCGATTTACACATAATTGCATTGGTCAAATATTATATTGCTGGACATTACGGATATAACACTTTCTGAGGTTTATGCGAATGTTAGACATTGAAACTACTTTTTTAACGGATCCTATCGCCGTTTATGTATCTAAATAAACCGCGATAGAATTCGTTTAAAAACTAGTGTTATTTAAATACAGATATTTTAAGTGTTTTGCAGCATTAAACTTGTAGTGTAGGTTTAAAAATTGTTTTTTTGGTAATTATGTCTGTCGCATTTCATTACTTTTACGACTTCATAGCGTTTTTGAAAAAACTTTGGTCAAGAGTTATTTCCGAAACGTAAAATTGTATTGCTGAAATTGTGATGAAATAACATTGACATACAATAAGGACATCTACTCGCTACATCTTGTACAATAGACAGTAGCACAAAAAGCCCGCTAGTGGCGTATTGTCGCTCGCTTGCCAACTGCTTCCAATGTTATTATTATTATCTTTTGAAACGCAACCTACGGCGGTGGGCGCCTTTCACAGCAATATTAACATAACTCCCGAGTTACCAGTTTAATAGAATGGGTTACTGTTTACAGTACAGTCGGTAACAATTGTCGCTTCTCCCACTAAACACAGAGGAACTTTGAAGGTGAGAGACGTATGGTGTTTACGATGTTATCTTACACTTGTAATGTAACGAGGTTAAGTTTATGCAAGTTGTAATACTAGACTAATAATAATATAATGTAAGCATGTACGTTATACAGGGTGCTACGAAAATGCATGGTCATATTTGAAATTCTGCTGCTACCCCTAGAAATTAACACTCTCTTTCTCTAAAAAGTAATAGTCTATCCTGGAAAAAAATTGATCGCCCGTACTAATTTTGATAAGCTGATGATAATTTTTGTATGGTATGATCAACTTTTCTTTGTTAATTGCCTTTAGTTTCCTTGAAGAACGCTGTTCATTTCTATGGCCAGAAGTATATTTCAAATATGACCACGTATTTCCGTAGCACTCTGTGTAATATAATATTCATGTTTGTGTATTCCAATGGAGTAGTAGAAAAACTCTGAAGTTTGTGCCTTGTTGAAAAATATACTCCAAATCAGGGTTTGCATGAAGACATAACATAGTTACTGATACATATCGTATAAAGAAGACGTGTCACTTTGCTCAATAATCAGACTTTCGCAAAAAAATCTTGATAAAATAATATTTTCGAAACTTGAGACCCCAAGATATACTTTTTACTAATTTTGTTCTCAAACAAATTGTCTTTGTTTCCCCACAAAATAATAGAGGCACGTGACGGGGGAAGGCAGGCGCTCAAATTGAACATGTTCCGTCCGTAATGAGTGATACGGCGCCGTCATACAAATCGCGTAAGTAGGCTTCCTTACCACTGCGACCGCGTGTTCATAGGATATCGATTGAGACGGAGACTGTTCGTGTAATAAAAAAAGACCTTCCAATCAGGCGGCTGATATCGTTCTGATCGTGGCAAAGCAAATGTCAGGCTTCGGTACTAAATTATAAAGGGTCATGTTTGTATGCTACAGATGGGCACATGATTGGTTTGCATACATGCGGTCCAAAAATTACGCATATAATTTTTCTAATTCTGTCATACAAATATACATATTTTTATATATATATAAGTTGAATGCTTCTTTTTAAGGTAATTTACGATCTTCATAGTTTTTTTTATGATGAACTCTGCATAAAATTATAAATCCATTTTCTAATCACTCCACTTACGATATCAAAGTTCTGAATGTAATCAAATATATTTGTGACCCAAAACCTAAAGTTAATTCAATTATAATTTGTTGAGAACAAATATTGTTTGTTTCAGACATATTCTAAAATTGGACGTATGACGTGGGATAGCGGGTAGGCTGTGGATACGTGGAACTGGACTGGTTTTAATGATTCGATTAATTGTTTGTATAGTCAATCAGTGGGAATATTGTAGCGTCTTTGTGTCAATACAGTAAGGTTCATTATCGTATATTAATCAAACAAATTCGTAATAACTACTGACGTCCGATCCATCGTAGTGTGTGTCAAATAATGATATGGGATACCCATTCAAAACGATATTGGTAACATTTTGATTTGTTATAATTGTTAACTCTATATTAGACACTTTGATATATTTATCTTAAAATAATACAAACGGATTAGAACATACTTAACTTAATTCTATATTTTTTTATCACTGACCTTATTCCAATAATTTTACTAAAAATACCTTACGTGTTGGCAAATGCTTTGTAAATGTAAATGTGTAAATACAAAATACTAGTGTTGATCTCAATATGTATAATAAATAAAAGGCGGTCAAAAGTATACCTATTGTAATAGCGTAAATTAGCTACCAACAACCTATACACATATACCTTAAATATATATAAATAATGGGTCCAACCATTTCACAGAAGTGACGCAACACTAGACACATTAAATTAACTGAATCGCAATCGGTCACCCGATGCCGGAACAAATAGCTGTGGAGCCCACAAATGTTGCTTCCGCACAAGTATCGGAAGCCTGGTGGCTGTAAAATAGGAAATGTACTGCTTTATGTTACATCGATTGGTCTGTCAGTCTAGTGGTTAGTGATTTGGACTGCTGATAGTGTGTTCGATTCCCACCCAGGGTTACTCTTTGCGTGATGAGATTGACTTTTTGTTCTGTGGGTGTAATTTATCTTTAATATGTATAAATTTTGAAATATATAAGTATGTTCATTAGCTATCTTGTTGCTATTAACAGGCTTCTTCTGGTTAGGGATCAGATGGCCGTGTGTGGGATGATCCAAGATAATTATATTTATATATTATAATTATTTAAATAGAGTGGGAATTTTATATTTAGACACCTAACATTGACCTACCTACTACATAACAAATAAGGTACAAAATAACTATGTCTGTGTTTATGAAACTCGCAATTAAGTAGCATTTTCTTCTTTTTTGGATGTGTAATAATAAGCTGAATATTTCTGAATTAATTAGATAGTTGCTAGATTTGTTTTTGTGCATGTAATGTGTGCGTGTAAAAGGCTTGTATCTCTTGTTTCTCAAATAATATTCCTCACGACTTTACGGAACAAAACAATTCTCGCCACCTTCACGAAATAGTAAGATGAAACACTCGAATTAGAAGGAAAACACAACACATTAACCATTCAACGACTTCGGGAGTGTTCGCTCGCTTTAATTTGATTAAGAATACAAAGTGAATCTATGTTTACGCAACTTAACTCTTTGGTGTAAACAAACGAACACGGGTGATGTTCGTTTGTTTACCAAGAAATTGTTGATTTTTGAAAACCAGAAATCCTTCTTTTTCTTTACAAATGCTACACTCATGTCAGAGTAGTCTTCGTTGTCAATTAGAATCCCGATGAGAAACAACTTTTCTTCTATTTTAAACGTGATTATATAAGAAACTAGTATTTGTTCGCAACTCCGCCCGCGTGGGTATCGTTTATCTTGGAAAAAAGTAGCCTGTCTTTTCTTGGGAATTAAGCTTACCCTATACCATGTTTCAATAAAATCCGTTCAGCGGTTTAGCCGTTAAAGCGTATCAGACAGAAAGACAGAGTTAATTTAAATTTATAAAATAAATACATGGAATTAAGTCATATTATTTTACGTGGAGAAACTTACAATAAGAGACAGGTTATCTATAGTTTGCGGCTTACGGTTAGAGCGCTCAGACTTGAAAACTCTTTATATAGCATAAGTAGCATTTTGTGGAAAATACCTTAGAAATAAATCACCAACCCTGCTCTAATTTATCTGTATGCAATAAAAACCACATTAAAATCGGCATCACTGTGAGGAAAACACTGCAGCGCTCCCTAGTGGACAACAACTGTAACACAAAAACTGAAAACACTATACTTATCCCTTGGGAGGCCCACACAAAACTGTATTTCGTAACTTTTTAGACCGAGAGTCGAGAGCTAGGGGTCAATAAGATCAATTTCATGATGTTTTTTTTTATACCAATGAATGCTCCACTTAAATGGCGACAGATATATGAATATGTAGTAGGTAGGTAATAAAATGCTAAAATAAATTTAATAAAGAAAAAACGCTTAAAGTTCTGTGAATGATCTGTTACAAGTAGATGTTTGATTCAAGAAATGAAAATGAAAAATGTCACGTTATATGCATGCCTGTGTAAAATGATATGCATGCGACACAACAAAGGGTAGGAATACTTTTCCAAATTTGAGTGTATTCACTTCCATTTTTATTACATCTTCGATTCTACGTTTTTTATTATATTTGTACCTAGTTTATTTTAAATACTTAAGAATATTCAAATTCTTTATTGCGTTCATGTGTGTTAGGTTGTTATAAAATAAAATAAGTACAACATGAAACCCGGTAAGGGCACAGCAAAATAATACACAGTATCCAATTACAACTGGATAAGTGCCAATAGTTAAAGTAATATATATTTTAGAAAATGTTAGTATTTTAAACTAAATGTAAATAAACTTAAATTATACGTTAGAGCCAGTAGGTACTATTACATTTATATTATAGCTATATATACCTATTATTATTTGTTTACTTTATATAAACTTATTTATTTTATTACATTACTTATATTATTTACAAAGAATAACGAAGCTACATAGTTCCTATACAAACTTGTACACTTCTATCAACCTATACATTTACTTCAGCGCCGATAGTTCCCTTCTGCCTCAGCACTTGCGGTCGGCGACGCTTTCAGACGTCTCTTAGTGCGACAGACACGAATCTTGTACATTCGTAATGTCTAACTGTACATTATTTAGCAACTGATTGACTTACATAATTTATAACGAATTAGAATTCAGTGACGCATTGACAGAAAATAGAGAATACCTAATTGACAATAATTGACTGCTAAATAAAGTAGGGCAGGATTTGTACATTATATTTTTCAACATTTCAACGCTACATTTTTGTTTTAAAATATACTTTGAATGTTAAATAAAAGTTATTTTCGTTTGCATGTGATTCATATAAAAACATAGAAAAGAGACGTGTGGAAATGTAACGGCAAATATTATAGATTGTAACATAAAATCACAAATCAATACTAAGAAAAGCTACGCATAAATAATGAATGCAAACTTTTTTTACAGACTCTTTCGTCCAACAACATTAAACTAATTAGGGCATTCACTACTTATTCTAAAATAAAACATTTCAATTAATCATCAAAGGAAACTTAAATACCCGTTCGCAATAATTAAATAAATAAACAAATATGTGTGTAGTACAGTTTGTACAATCTCGTTAATAGGTTTAAAGCGAGCCAGCGCTATCTGGCGGCCACAAAGTGAATTATTTAAGTGCTTGCAGCGGAGAGATGTTTTGAGTTATTTAATTTAGTAGTCGCCGCTTCGATTCCCAGCCGGGTCGGACGTAAAGTGCAGGACGGGTTAGAGCTACTAACAGTTAGATGTGGTATGCTGAGAGACTTGTTTAGTAGATAAACAATTCGGCATGTACGTACGAATGCAATAATTATATTCTATCATTGTACGTCATGAAACACAAATCTACTTTTCAGGTACTACACTTTATGCTAAGTTTTTTTATTGTTCTCACAAAGTAATAAATTTGCTGATGTCAACACAAACAAACATACTCGTGCCTATTTACAATAATTATGTATAATTATTCAAAAAAATCGTTGGTTGCCTGTAAAGTCGGTATACGGGCGAAAGTTTTACGTGACAACGACTGTCAATGTCAATGTCTGTCTCTCTCGCTCTTAGGCGGGCTAACCATGCCCGAGTGGAAGGGACGCGTGCCTCTCACTCGCTCTCATTGTGAGCGCATAACGTGAGCGGAGCGTTACCCAGTTTCTTGAAGTGTCACCCGGCAAACCAATTTATAAGACGTTGTCACGTCAAAATATTACTGAACTTTGTATGAAGTACAAAATATTGATATTACAAAAACAAATTATTTAATTTGTTACTTAAATTTTTATATTTCACGTGAATTCATTCACGACGCGCATCCATTTTTATCTGTAAATTTTACTAGTTGGTAATATTTTGTTACGAACAAAACGGGCCTGACCGGCCTGCAGCTACATATTGACTATGATATCACACCGTACGAATGTCCGAAAGCATTTCTCTAACAATATATTTTTTGATAGAATTTTAATATAAAAATGTTCGTTGGAAAATATTAAACGAATACCGTTTTCAAAAGGAATTTATTATAGATTACTAAATGGAGGAATAATGTAATATTGAAGCAAATCGAACAGAATACGCGTTTTTATATTATTTGCTAGATTGTTGCCATGATATCAAAGGATAGTAGGTACCTACATAATATTGTGTGTAAAATTGATTAAAAAAAAGAGAGAAATAGGTGTATTGAATACAAATCTAGAATGTAGCGGAAACTCTTATTGACTTTCACTAAGAAATATTTTACAAACCTCTAAATTTTGTCGGTTATGTAAGTTTCTTCTTAAACAATATAGTTTTTATCCATTTTCCTTCGTGCCTCATACAGCCCGGGTTTGGATAGCTACCTTCGGGAGCGGGTACGATTTACACTGGCTTGCCCCGTGCCCCCTACCCCCCCCCCCCCTCTGCCCCGCTTCTCCGTACCGCGCCTCACTTTGTTTACGGGACGTCCGCTAACTAAATAGTATCAGATCGCTTTTATCTTATTACGCGCTCTAATGAAACTCTACGATATCTGTGCTTTAACTACTCTTTGTCAGCTCTCGGCATTAATTATTGTTGTGTACAAACTTTTTAGTATATAATGAGAATATTGGATCAACTGAAAGAAACTTTGGACCACACGGTACGGAAAAATATTCCAAAATAACAAAAGTACTGCATGACAAGGTTATATTAAGGAAACAATTCGAATCAACTGAAACAGAACCTTTTGTCAAATCAACAACAACAAAAGAGGCTGGTCTAAAAAGTTCCATAAATCCTTCAGTTAAGCTGTACTATGAAGTGCTTAAGATACCGCAGTTCGGTTCTAAATGGACGTGCATTGTTAGGTTCATCTATAAATTGATTTGTAGGTTATACGCTAATGTTTGCCTCATGCGAAGAACAAACTCGTAGCAAGTCATAACTTATACAAACATAGTACACATTTGTCTAAATCATAAGCGGTTAGCGGCGTTGTATCTCTAGCTCCGATAGTTATATGTTAAAAATATTTTAATGTATGTCTGGTAAACAAAATGCTGAGACTAACCCTAATACTTATACTGACTAACCCTATTTACTTAATAATAAACTCTTGAGGAAATAATGCTGGCCAAATTAAACAATTATTATTTATTATTTGTTAAACAAATCAGTCACATTATTTGTTATGCATGATCAACATAATTGAAAGAAAATAATAAAATTCTTTTGAAACCCCGAAAAATAATTAACTGAAGAAGCTTTCTAGACACGATAGACCTATGCCACTCGTATCTTCGTATAAACAACTCTATCTCCATCTCTATCTTCATCGCTCCTATAAACAACTGAACAAAACGTTCGTTTTGTTCAATTCGCGTTACTTCTAGCACCAAGTTATCGTTCACTCACTCCTTCCACTCTCTGTTCTTGTCAAGGTTGGACGAATTTTACTCAATTTAGTGGGACTTTACCGCAGTAAATTGAAATGGCTGGAGCAGGCTAAAGCGCGGTGCTCATGTTACATTGCGTTCACGTGAGCTCCGCAATATGGTTGGCGATAAAGATGACTAAGTCATAAGCTACGAGCGAGATAGAACAAATTTATCTCCTTCATTAGTTCCGCAATTTGATTAGTTTTTAATATATTTAAAATCAACTTTTTATGTTTATACGTACTTCAAATTTTTTATAATATTCAAACGGTTCAAAAATCGATTACGTCTTAAACTTTGTAGAAGTCCTCCAATGCATAGTGAGTGTGGAATTATTTGTCGAATAAAAATAAACGCCATTGATGACAACAGATTCATTGAAGACAGTTCAGATTGTATTATGTATATATTTATTTTTTGTATGTCGTTTAAAAGTTTAGAGACCCAGTCTATCAATTTCCTAGTGTTCACCATTTTGAGTAATTACATGTGCACTCATAATATAGAATGAGTACTACAGACCTTTTCCAGACTTTTTGGAACTTGTAAAAAAACATAACATTATTTGAGGCATGGGAATGGGTAACCTCTTATTGATTAGATGAAATTTGCTCGCTCATAACTTGACGTGGCACGTTAATCAGACGGCCACAGTAGCATCTACCGTTCTCCTGATTAATATCACTCGTCCGCGCTCAGGGACTGTTTCCTAACTGCAATTGGGTAATACCATCGTTTTAAGCGCTGCGTATAGCGGGGCTGCTCACCCAACTAAATTTTGAAGCGCTATTACAATCCACTGAAATTGCTGCATGTGAACAATATAACAATTAGCGGGTAAGGGGTTAGGAAATTATTGGATTTTCTAAATGGACCATAGTAAATATGAGTGTCATTACATTTGTGGCTTGATGACATTGTTGATGTTTTGAAGTAATCAAGAAGAAAAATATGCAAAGCTGAGAACTAACTTGTAATAATTGTAATCGTACCAGAAGAAGAAGAATAATAAATAATGGAGCAAGAGCGAGCGACGTTCTTACTTTCGTCATTTTATGAAGGCTGAAATTTTTCTCTATGTATCCCTCCAATAAACAAATTAATCTTTGTAGACTAAAAAAATACTTTGTACTGATTTGAATCAACATTTTTATCGACGTCAGTTCGGTCGTTAAGTTCCTTCATTTACATATGAAATGTGATGACATGTATAAGGGTATGGACACATTTACGGCCGTGTCGAGGGCTCGCCTGTGGATTGCGGTTTTAACGAACATGAATGTCGATGGGCCGCACTTGGATACCATCGAGAGCCTTTTTCACAACTATGTCACTGTTAGGTTCTAGTTGAACTGAATGCTGATAAAATTGTACAAGTTTTTTTTTTGTTTGATTCTGGACGTTTGTGCATATAAAATTGAAATGCATCTTAATACAATACAGGGCCTTATTTATTAAAATCTCGACAATGTAGCAACTGCTGAGCAGATTCTTAATTCAAGTATTCGATAGAGAATTTCAATTTTAAATCTTCTAAGCAGATGCTACAGCGTCAAGATTTTTAAAAATAAGGCGAGGATATAAGGATATATTACAAAAAGAAAAGCATTTCATTTGTTCTATGTGAAATAAAACATTAAGTTAGTATTAAATAAATAAAAAAAATGACATTAGTTCGAGACTATGAATTGGTTAGTTTGGATTTTCACAAAAGTATTTAAGTTACCAAAATATCTCATTAATATACAGACAATCTCTACTTTTATCAGTTGTTATTGCCGCATGACTGATGTGTCTGTCAGAGCAACGAGTATGAATCAGATAGCTGTTGCCCATTACCCTTAATACAAGCAGTCTTGCAAAGGATGCCATCAGTCATTTAGCGCCAGTGACGTGCTCTGTAGCGACAGCCGCCGACGATGGAGTTCAGTTTTAATAATCTGCTAACAGCTTTCCATTTATAAAAAATTGGTAGGAATGTTAACATAATGTTATGTAGGATTCAGTTACACAACAGTCAACTAGTAACTAGTGGTGACATAGGATTCACGCACGATTACAGTTTACAAAAAAAAACGGAATGCATATGAATACAATGGACAAATTGCATCCCGATATTGTTTAACAGTTATGCCAAAAGTAAACGTTTGTGGTTCTGCCAAAAACAAATGTTTACGTCGTTTTAGTTAAGTTATCGTAATCGTTTTTTTTATAGGTAGGTAAGTATCTTATGAATGTTACTTGGCTATGCGTCGTATCGTTGAAGTTGCTTAAACATGAATCATTTTCTGAACTTTTTGTTTCACTGAGCCATAACAATTTGACTATTTCGACAAATTTAACATACCTATGCAAAAAAAGGTTTGAATTTAAAGGTTCAACCTTAAAAATATATACTATTGAGAAAACATTTGATTCTTCTTCCCGTAGTTCTAACATGAAAATAAATTTAGTGTAAACAGTTACCGTAAGTAATTTACCTACCAAAACCAAATATTACCTACAGAAACTCATTTTTCATCCAGAACCACGCCATTTGAATTCTAAACTGACATTAAGCAAAAATGCAAATCCAGATTGAAAGTTAAATAATATAGTTACGAGTATGTCTGTGTAGCGTGTAGTGTATGTGTGTAGTGTACGCTCGCGGGCAACGAGTTAACCGGGCTTCCTACATGTGCTGCGTCTTTGTATGGAGTCACAGAGTAGCCTTATCAGAGAAACGTCAAAAGGAAGTGTGGTTTGGGTAGTAATATTTGGTTAATGAGAGTTTAATATTATGTGCCTCAATGTCTGTTTAAATGTTAAGGAGTAAAAGAAACTTGCTTATCCTCTTACTGAACATATCATACATTAAGAAAATAGGGAACACATTTTAAAATATTTTACCTAATATCTTTCAATGAAAACTATCTTAAGAAGTCCTTAAAAGTCTATTCCCAACTTATAGTGTCGAAGACATCGTGAGCGTGACTGACGACTTAAAAATTATGTGACGTTTGCGTATTGTGCCATTAGAGATTGAGTATGTAACCTACCAAATAACTTTTGGACAGATGAATAATTTATGACTTCTAAACATTATTTTCTATGTCGCCTCTCTTTTATTTCCAGTCTATGTATCCAGACTCGGCCAATTTGGTATCAACATGCGGCCGCTCGACTGCAGCCACACAAAGAAGTAACGCACCGACACTTTACATGTTAATGCCCTCATTTTTATAACTACCCGCAATCCAAACATGTTAAACTTTCATCCATGATAAGATTATATAGAGGAAATATTGTTTTGTTTGTCGTTATGATTGTTCGAGCTGGAACTGGATCTAAAACTGCTGATCCGAGTCTCAAGATTCATTTACTGATATTTTTCTCGAGTGTTTTGAGTTTTGACTACAACTTAAATCTATGCGGGCAAAGCCATTGGCAATGACTTCTCTTTCATATTATTTCGTCCAATATTGTGTTTTCGATACAACGGAAATAATAATTGTGTATTCCAAAGGTTTCCATCCATTTGTTTAGAGTTTCCACCTTGACTAAACGAAGTTTGACGGGAAAGAGCGACTTCTTGTCATCAAAGGTAAATAGAATATAAACTTTTCCAGGTAACTTGGAGAATCGTGGGAAGAATATTTTAAACTACATTACTGTGTCAATGTCGTGGTGACTTACTAATCCGAAGGCTACTTTCAAATGCACAATTTTTTTTTTCTAACTTAAATTTATGAAATTATAAAATACATAAATAGGATTTTCGATTTTACTTCAAAGGCTCACAAGATAATGTTTAGTAGATAAAGTAGTATTCTAAGCGCTAAATAACTTGACATTATCATATACTTCGTCAGTCATTATTACAATTTATTTGCAATGAAACCCATAAGAGTCTCGTAGCGTCGTAGCACATTGTAGCAGACGCGTAGCAGTGTCGTAGCTGTCTCATAATTAGATTTTGTAATTCTACAGGAATTTGGATCATGGCACGTATTCTTACTCACACGAGTGTTGCACATATGTTCATAATAGCTTAATACTTTCTGTGTCACTGTATTTGGAGAGCTTGAGTGTGATTGTCTGGTATAATAGTTTTCACCCTCCATTACGCTCGTCGGTTTCATTCCTTTTGTATGTAGAGTATTGTGTCTATTCAATGTGTACTAAATAAACTAAACAAACATATCTCTAAAACAAAATATATCCAAAGTCAAAAAATATTTTGTAAAAAATATAAAAAAAAGCTGTAATTAAAACAACACACTACAATTAAAACATAAATAGAAGAATGTCACCCGTATTTAAGGGTGGCGTTAATCGCAGTTTACCGCGGTGGCTATTACCGCTGATTAACGGCCGGCGCGCACCTGCGGCAGTGCAGCGCTCACAGATTAGAGATAAGCTTTACTTATTAAACCAGTTTTTTGTTGATGCTCATAGATGGCAGGGTTATGTGGAAAATGCGCCTGCAAGATAGATTTAAGTGTTACACGTATAATTAGTCATTCGAAATTGACTTTCTAGTCTTCGTATGTCTTCTTCCTAGCTGTAAGAGCTAACCTACAAGCATAGATTACGACGGAAAATCTGAACGAAAATCATTAGGCTACCGTCAAATCTAAACCCGGATACTCCGTGCAAGCGGCCGCTAGACTCACTTTTCTATCAGTAGACTACATAGTAAATATTTAATTGTTATCTGATTTATTGCTTGTTGTATTCATTTTCAAGTTAAGTATTTAAAAAGCGTTTTTTTCTACGTAACCCTTGGTAATATAAATATAACGTAAATACAATTCTAACAACACTCACACGTTAAAACACACTGGTAAATAACTCCAAAGAAACATAAACAGCCAAGTCAATGAAACATTATTATAACATTAATACCAATTTAATGAGTGTTAATGCCTCCGCAATTGTGAGCACATAAAGTACACATAAACTGCTGATACAAGCAAAGATAAAGTCCTTATGAATTATTAACTTAATGTTTCTGCCGACGAACCACTTACAGGAAACAAGCAACGAAATAAGTTAATATTGTGTTCTTATTAGCTAATTCCATTGTTTGATTAACAATTTCTATACATTTCTTTACGAATTAAACAGTAATTTACAAGTCAATATTTTATAATATAGACTGCAGTTTAGTTCATCTATTACCACTTTCTAGCGTAAAGAAAGACTTAAGTATATTGATATTGTGAAATCATATATATTATAAAAAAAACTACAATAATATCAAGTACTAGCTGTGCCCCGCGGTTTCACTCGCTTAAGTATTCGTAGTATGTGCGTTTCCTTTCCCGTAAATCCTCATCTGTTTTCGTGTTTTTTTTCCGATGTTTTTATAGTTATTCTGCTATTTGGGGTGGAGATGAATTCAACAAATCGATAATCACGAAATTCGGTCCTCCCGTTCTTGAGTTATAAATGGTGTGACTAGCCCGACTTTCTTTTATGTTTAAGATATACAAAAATTGCTCAGTCGATGAACAAATAACATACCTATATTTAAAATTATTAATAAAATCTCGTCTCCTCTTTGTCTAAGTAATTCTAAATCCATCTCAATAACCTTAAGTGATAAATGTCATAGAACAGTTAAATATTAATCTTAGAACTCAAAAGGTGCTGAATGATGGCAACAGCGGTTTGTAACCCACAAACCCAAGTTCATAATGAATTCCCGGCGTGTACCGGGTAACCGTCACCTGCCAGTTTAAATGTGAACTTTTAGCCAAATGGGATTACCTGGATTCTCTTTGCGACGGTTGCGTGAAGTGTGCTGGTGTGTGCTGGTCTGAATTCTGGCATCCAACCCGACATGTGTTTACTAAATGAGCTCGTTTGTACTAGGAATAAACTTAGTATACTAATGTATGTTGTATATGTGTGCTTTTTGTACACTGATATTTAAATACACTTGGAGTCGTAAGTCGTCGTTGTAAGTGGTTGTCCGTAGTAGGTATCAAAAACCTTGTATATGTATAATGTGTGTATCTGATTACTTACAGTTGAAAATCCCAATAATAGTCAACACACTGGTCATTGCACGTGCTAATGATAGCTACTACTATACCCCATCCGCTTAAGCAAAAAACTAAAGCTATACAAACCCTACTATACAAAACCTAAAGTTTTTTTTGATCCCGCGTTTATTATTTTTAGCTAAAGTTATATAAATAGTACTGGTTTTTTTTGGGTTCATTGTTTGTAAGTTAGGAAAGATAATAAGTCTTGAATAATAAGTCTTGTAAACTAAACACGCAGTTCTTGGCAAATCTATAAAAACCGAAATCGAAAAGCCAAAAAAATGTTCTTAATAAAAAATCTTAAAATATCCACAATACAAGATGGAATTGAATAAGTTGTATTCGTCGTAAGCAGAGATCAAGAGGGTTGGCAGGGTTCCAGGCCACTGTTGACCTAATTACGTGCCAGTTAGCCGCCATCAAGAACGTTGCGTTACCATAAGTGGCGAAAGTGTCGGCGTGGTGTTATGGGGTAAGCACAACTGTCACACTTTATGCCTATCTATCTATGGCAGGCTGGTACATCTGCGATTGTTAAGCAGTTAAAAAAATTGATGTATAAATATTCAATATTATACTTTCCTAAATATTTATAAATAGTACGCTATATAAGTAGTGTGTAGATATGAATTAAAATGAATATAAAATAGGTAGATAAATAAACATGGTGATGATTCTATTATAAGTATATAAAAGTTCAACGAATAACGTTTATTCCGTTTCTTGTATAAAGTAAGGGTTATTCTACTTCCTACTTTGTAATTGTGAAAGTTTTTTATTGCATGCTTGTGTGTTTGTATCTACGTTAGCTTCCTCTTTAAACGAAAACGATAGAACGGATTTTTGTTCGTGTAGGTAATAGGTGAATTTTAACCTGTGGGATATAAAAACGTGCGACAAAAACCAGTGTACAATGAATAAGGAAATCACAAAAAATACAGATTATCGTAGTTGTTTAACCCTGCAAGCTGTATGCGAATATGTTCTGTAAATAGTTGACAACAAACACGCAACACGCATGCGCCGGACCCATTGTCCACACAATTACAGTTTAATTGGAAAATTTTATCCTTCAACAAAGAAGCCGTAAATTGGGTTTCCTCGTGCACAATGAAGTGTGAAGCGCAGATAACTATAATACGCTTCTGTTCGCGTCAACTTATTTCACAATGTGTATGAAGAGTCACCGAAGCGCAGTGGTTGACTGGCCCAGATTGACCAAAACCTGGTTGCCCAGGTCCCATAATAATATGTCAGTCCATGCCAGTTGTCATAAAATGCTAAGAAATTCGATTTCTGTGCTATACCCGGATCAGTTTCCACACTAAACAAATATTTGTTTGAGCCATATAATAATAGACTGGCCTGTTGGTCTAGTGTTTAGTGACCCTGACAGCTAATCGGAGGTCTTGGTTTTGTTTCCAACAGATCATTTGTGTTGTAGCTGGGTGTACTAGGTAGTAGTGTAGTAGTTTTGGCATGAAAGCGCGACAGACAGACAGACAGAGTTACTTTCACATTTATAATATTACTAATGGTTGTGCGTTTGTTTGACAAATATATAATACTAGCTGCCCCCCTCGACTTTGTTCGCGTGTTTAAGTTTCAACGGTTTTCCATTTTTGCAACATTTTTTCATTTATGCTCCGCTCCTATTGGTCGTAGCGTGATGTTATATAACCTATAGCCTTCCTCAATAAACGGACTATCCAATACAAAAAGATTTTTTTTAATCGAACCAGTAGTTCCTGAGATTAGCGCGTTCAAACAAACAAATAAACAAACAAACAAACAAACAAACTCTTCAGCTTTATAATATTAGTATAGATATGTGCACATAAGAAAACACCTAGGAATAGTGAATATCCAAAAACAGATTCAGTTACAGTCAAGGTGATACTCAAATTTATGAGAATAAGTTTAGACATTCAAATGATATTCATAAGTCATTTTGATCTTACAAACTTGTAAATTCGTAAGTTTGAAACCACAATGTGACCTAATAAATACTCGTACACTACCTATATAAAGTTAAATTAACTTAAGTACATAATGCAGTCTAATTATAACATGTTTGTATACACAACATAATCTCCGAAGCTTCACATTTTTCCAACACACGCCCCGGCATATAAATACCGACATTTTATATTCCATACGGCGCTATTTCTCTTTAATTAACTCATTAACAGTATTTACAGCAACAGTTAGTGCGCTTTCATTATGAATTAGTTACGGCACGTGTAATTTGAATTAAACTGATTCTATTGTGTTTACTATGTAGTCTTTGTGAGAGGAAACTCTGGAATTTGTTAGAGGAAAAATACCTACACGTCGCAACTACAGTAAACTGGGAACACACCTACATTGAAAGGAGTAGGAATAATTCAATTGTCAATCCATAGTTGATTGTGGTAATTTTATTGTAGAAGAAATTATGTTTCTTGTTAAACATTTCCAAATCATTGTCCCACTGTTAGAAATATAACTTCTCATAAAGAGGTGTATTATTTAATAGTTTATGCAATTAAATTATTATGAACATTTGATAGTAATATACGAAACTTAAGTTTAATTTATTATTTGAACAAATCAACGCTGCCAAAAAAAAACAAATAAAGCTAAACCCGAGAAATAAACTATAATAAAAACGTCTACGTATTTCTAACCATTGAATTGCATTTCGTTCACGACTTATGTCTCACATCCATTGTCGACATCCTGTACTGAAACAAAACATTTGTCCTATATTGATTGTATCTCTATAAGTCTATAATAGGGTCATAGAGCACATTGCCAATTCAAAAAGCCAAAGTAATTTCGGAAGTAAAATGTTTGGTAATCGTGGTTGGCGACTGTCGGAACAGATTACGCGCGGTTGCGACGGCGGACGCGCGTTTTGCCAAACAACTGCCGCATTTAGTAATGTTGCAAGTTATAAGCGGGCTTGCAACTTGTAAGTTATATTACTACACAAGTTAGAGAGTCTTAAAGTTAATATGTTATTACATATACTACTAGTACTTGATACATGTTACTTGGAGTAGATTCTCAGTAGATTTAGGTTATAGGTGCAGTGAATGCGAGCTTCAATCATTTGTCTTTGTGATTATTTGTGAGATTAATAGTTAGGTATATTTTGTTCATTTGCATACCTCTCAAAAGACATTTAGCCTAAGCCTAATTTACCTATGAAGGAATACATACTACACACATTAATCATACATGCACTGTGTAGAAGTATTTTTATTTCAAGTTCTTGAAGAAATTATTATAGGTAAGCTAAATATCAATATTTCTCCAAATAGTTTTCAATGGATTATTGCCTGTGAAGTCCTTATTCTCAAACTCAATAGAAGTGAAGTCAGTAGCATAGCATTGAGGAGCTCAACTCAATAGTAAGTTAGCCGGCAACTTATCGCTCGGCCCGCCGCGCCCTAACTAAGGCACATACATCCGCAAACAACTTGTATTAGTTTCAATGCAATCTGAGTGTTCGATGCAATGCTGTTAAGTGCTGTTTGTTGCAAGAACTTACTTCAAAGAGCTGGTGTCCGGTTACCAAGTGTTTTGGAACTTACAGAGGGAATGTTCGAAGCCTTTGTTGTACTGTATCGCTGGAATTTCTGTTTGAACTAAATTGTTCTTGTATTTGTGTTGTCGTTTTGTCGATGCTCCAATAATTTTGATAACACGACTGCTGCAGGGGGTCTTTGTTGCTCTAGTTTATGTACTTATTTTATTTAAGACCGGAAAAAATTGTTGACTGTTGATATGTTCCAGGAACTGGAACGGAATTTTATGCACGAAATTAACTACTTAGATAAAATCTAATATACTCTGTCATAAATATTAATTTCGCATGCACATACTGATACTCAGCAGCAGAATGAAAGCAAATTATCAAATGTAGATTTGTACCGCGTGAAACAAATTACAGTGACATGAGTGTGTAATATCTCCTTCCCTTACAACGTCAAAGTAAGCATTAGAATAACATTACCTCCTCGAAAACCACTTTACTTGTAAATTAATCTATGTAAACGATAATTTAGTGTGAATAAAATAATAATTCCGCGTGGCACCGCTCCGGACGCCCGCGGGACCACTGAATAACTTTATTTTTATAGCGCACACATTACTGGATCGTATTCTATGCGGACCACAAATGTTTGCTCGTATGGATTCCTTTGGGAACAAGCAGTTTACTCGAAACAACTTTCCTTCTCAATTAAGTATTCATTACGTTTAAAGACTACCATTAACGCTGTGTGTAGTTTTTCTTACCACAAACTTCTTATTTTTTTCTCAAACAGATGATGCTTTATTTCTCTTTTATTTGCCGTATTACCTTTTTAGAGAACACTATTAATCTTTTAAGAATTCTTGTCTAGCTTTGTACAGTTAAGTCACAGAAGAACATACAAGGCAAATATTATGATGCTGTCTTTTGATGGCAAGGCCGTCCGCAGAATATTGAAATATAAAATACAAGACCAGAGTTTCTTCGTAATAGGCTTCTCAAAATCATCCCTCAAGGACATTTGAGAGGGCACAATAATTTACAATCGCGATCAAAAATTTAATAACGAACAAACATCAAATCGTCTGTAATCAGGTTGCGGCTGATATTTCGGTGGCGGTGTAGTCTCAAATTTATTAATTATAAGGAGCCTCCAGCAAAAACACCAGCCATTTGTTCAACAAATTATGTACATAAATTAGACATAATCGTCGTACCGGCTGCGCTTCTCTTCGCGACACACCTCCAGCGGGGGGAGGGGGGGGGGTTACTCTAAATGTGAAAATTTAAACGAAACATTTTATTTTTTAGTAACGTTAGGGTTGCCAGATTTGTTATTTTACCTAAATATGGTTTCATGTTTCCGAATTTCAATGAAGGTGATATTTTTAACTGATTTCAAGAAGTTCCCCGATTACTCAAAGACTGGGACCGACTTGGTTTTTTTTTTTGTTTGATCTATTCAAAGTCGATCATTTTATAAAAAATTAATGTAAGCAACGAATTTTTTTCTTAGTGAAGTATTAAACCTTTGATCTGCAATTAAATATTACAGTGTAGTAATTAAGCGCTAAATTAACAGCCTTTAAGTACCTAATGATTAAATCTAAATTGCTTTGACTAAGCTAAACGTAAACATATGGCGATGAATACCAGACTGTACTGCTAGTTTTTTTATCAAGAGTTAAGAGATATACTTAGCTTTAGCTCCGGTATAATTTATACTTGAATAATTATTTAATCAATACTTTTGTCTAAATTTCACAAATATATACAAAAACATTATTTTAATTTTAAAAATTGTAGATAATTTACGCTATATTCGCTAAAGACGCTATTTACATTATATATTTTATAATTAAATTTAAAGCCATTACATTTTTCGGGCAAGATAAAATTAAATTTTTAAAAATCTAGTTAGTAACATACACAATTGTCGAAAAGCAGAATTGTGTTGCGTGAGTAGTGCATCTGTACTCAAATCATAACTTTTATTGAACTAGGCCTGTATTTTAAGAAACAGTGCCGTTACTAAATATTACTTTTAAGTTTCTACTCTGAGAAACTACTCGTAGCTACTATTTGTAGTTCAACGTTTCAATTATTAATAATAACACACTCACACACACACACGTAAAACTCTGGCTGCGTTTTGTAACAGTCCAGTTCAAATAAATATCGCCGTATGTTTCCAAGATATCCAAATAATATGTTATCGAGTTCGTCCGTATTTGCGTCGATTGATAGGCCATTTGCATATCGGCAAATATGCAGATAGCTTCGGCGGATATTAAAACCTCTTTGATGGTACAATCAGCCCTGTCATGTTGATGTGACGTCATACAGACGTAATAACCTAGAGTTCACTGAGGAGGGATTTGTGATTGATATCTGAATGAAATAGTGTGATCAACGTGGTTTATTGGGATTTGCTTAGTAATGTATACAGATAACAATTATACATGCAGTAGTCTACATGTACACTAATATTATAAAGTGGAAAGTTTTGTATGTGTGTAGCGAATAAACAAGAAAAGAACTGGATCGATTTTAAAAATCCTTTCACTATAAAAATGCTACATTATCCTTGAGAAACAGCTATAGTTATATTTATTCCTGTTCAAAAAATATATGTTCACGAGTGCGATGGTAGGACGGACCGCTATCTATTATACAATAAATGGTGAACATATATTGCCAATATGTAAGCTTGTTAAAACATATTTTTCCGTCCTGATTAGTTGAGAAGTAGACTTTAATGAGATCTCTATTATAAGCAAACTTAACACAGGCATATTTGAGTATATTGCAAGCGGCGAACGTCGGCGAAGTCATCCGTTACCAAAATTCGGCCACAAATTCCATTACTCTTGATAAACAATTTTCGAGAAATTCTCTTATTAACGCACCTAATTAATAAACAAGATAATTTAATATTTATTAACACTCCTCGATTATAATAAAGCCGGCGATCTGCCCGGGTGTTCGCGTAACTCATTTTAATCGGCGCCGTCAGTCAAGACAGTAAATTTGGCGAGCACGTCAATTAGGCTTGATGGTCGTCGTTAAACCGATCGCCCATTAGACGCTTCCTACCGTAGACAACCATTTTTTGGACGGTTTGACTTGAAGAAACTAATGACATGAAACTTGTAACTCTTGTGTAATTTATTTAGGTATTTAACATTTGTAGTATGTAAGTGTGCCTATGATGTAATTATATAAAATAATTGTTTTATTCTTGGAAGAGGATTGGACGTAAATTTGTCTATACAATTTTCTAAATATATAAAAATCTTCTGTATAAAGTTTACTATTGTATTATATTATATTGTATTACAATTTATTAGCCCATCATTTACGAAGGTTTTTTTTCTTTCAAAGCTAATCAAACGCACTGCTGAATGATCGAAGTAACAGAGTTATTCAGCCTGCGTATTGTTACACTACACACACACAAAGAGCCAATTCAATTTGAGACCTTTCTCTAACAAGGAATAAGTATTTGATTTGGAAAGTCATGTTGAACAAAAAATGCTTAGCAATCAGTTTGCAGAATATTCCATGCAGCAAAGATACGATTCAATGTATTGGAAATGCATTTGTGAGTAAAAAGCAATTGAGAATATTGTAGCGTGTTGCTGCTTTGTTACTTTATTTAGGGACATTATGGACAAGTGAGTCTTTTACCTTCAAATTAGAAATCTAAACTGTTATTTTTATTCGTTCGTTTTGTGATAAGTTACAAACACAAAGTGAGTACATGTAGGTAATATTAAGTATAAATAAAAAGAGGAGCCGTGTTAAAAACTATTATTTATAAAACCGTGTTCTGTTACTTTTTTTGGCCAACCTGACTGAGTGTTTTTATAATAATTTCCACACACAAACCATCAATATTTCTAAATTACTTGACTGAGTACCTAACAATAGCCATCTAAGGGTCCCCAATTTATCTTGCAGTTCCCAATATTCTAAATAATTTATGAATTTTTAAATAATGCAACATTGTCATATACTTGTATATGTAGTAATATACCAGAGGCTGTAACGGCTTTACCCACGGATAATAATAATAATTGGCAAAACCCGACTAGTTTCAAGCCCAACGAGGACCATAAAGATGAGCTCAGGACGCGGCGGTGTCACGAGACCAACTTTTACATTTTTCTAATATTTTTCTCTTGTATTAAGCTTTCAAAGCGAGAAACAAGATCTTAAAAAGCAGTGATTGAAAATCCTTACAAACAACTCTTGTAGTGCACTCAAAGTTGCAAACATGTCGCGAAGACACAACAGTGAACAGTATAGTAGAACAATATCGACATTTTATTCCACATGTATTGTACAGGGTGCGGGGAACTGTGAACGTCGCCAATGTATTGGAAAGGTGCACCAATCTCTGGCCAGAGTGTTGGTGCAACCAACTTTGAACGCACAGATCTCTGATAAACCTAGTACATAGATGTAGATAGTGGAATAGGTTCAGAGTTGAACTGTGATTTCTATTCTCTCTGTGTATAGATATTTTGTAGTTTAGTTTAGTAGAATGTATGCTTTTATTTATATTCTATGTTTAATTTTATATGTGTCTGTTATAGGATAAATAAAGGTATGAAGAATTAGGTAAATATATAAGTATAGGCCTATAACTGAAAAAACTTTATTTTGCATGATATGAATACAAATCATTTTTATTCATTCATCAGGATTGCTTCGGTCTTTATCGCTACAAAAGGTTTTTTTTTTGGTTTCTAATCTCGATAGACTCTAAGGAATCTCTTAAGGAACCATTAAAGTATCTGAGTGCAGTAAGTCATTAAATATACCTTGAAAGGGTTATGGGATGGATTTACAATATTGTAAAATAGATTAAATTAAATAAATAATAATAAACATTTCCAGAATACAATCTGAATATTAAACATTTTTTCAGCCATCAATTTCTACAGAAAATTTTCCTAATTGTCCTTCAATACACTAGTCAATAAGGTTTAGAATCGGGTGCGGGTGTCAAGGCAAGCGGCGAGTAATTAACTGCTGGCGGTGAGTCGACACAACACTATTAAAAACTTGCCATGGACGCCGTCGGCCTCCTAAACCCTCGGCCAAGAGGGCATTCAATTTCCTTCCAGTCATAATTATTGTTGACTTTTTGATGGAGTGGCCATTGATTTTATTAAATCAACTTTTTTATAGTTTGCTTGTTTGACAAGCAAAATTCAATTGATTTTTTGTCGACTATTATTGAATAAACCGAGTTGTTTGGCGACTAAACATTTGTGGGGTTAACTATCGTTAATCATAAACTTACAAATGCAAAAATAAAAATTAAAGTTTACCGTAGGTTGGAAAAATTGTTTTAATTTTATTTTGGTATATTTTGAGGGTGTAAACACGCATAAACTGTATGTGATCACAAATAAAGTTCTCTTAATAAAATTGTGCAATCTCAAATGTATTTTGGTATGAGTACAAATAACAATTATTCTACTAAAAATAACTCGTCATGCGGAAATGCATTTATATACAAACATTCTAACATACAAAACGCTTGTACAATCGCGTCGCTAATAGCTCCAGTGTCACAAAAACGCTAGAATTTCATTAAGAGTTTAAAAGACTCCGACGATAATTTCCAATTAGGATTTAAACGATATTTTTAGTTAACTCTTTACTTTGTTGTACAACGGCGGTTAACTGTAGGAAGTTAGCTCGACATTATCTGCCGAGCGATGGAAAGTGTAATATTTTGTTAGCGAAGTTGATTATATTTTAAATTAGTTTTTACGTAAATATTTTCCTTTAGTACTGTTTACATTGTTGTACCTATTATTTAACAAAAAGGTTTTATGCAATACACTAGATAATATATACTTTCAGATTAAGGTCAAGTCGTATTTTCAGGAAAAATACTATGTCTGTTATGATATATAACACGAATGCAATATACAAGGAGGAAGTTCGAGTGTGTCACGCACATCGTAAACACGCATACTCATAAATATATCACCTATAATAAAAAGCAACATAAAGCGTTTACAGGAAACTGTTGACTGAAAAGCAAGCCATATTTTTGACCTATTAAGCAAACCAAAACAAACCTTATTGCTAAAGAAGACAAAAACTTATCAATTTTCGTTTTAAACAAAAAATACATCATACTTATTTTTAACTATAAAACAAATGAAAAATATTTTTTATCGCTGTCGTTCTTCGTCTTAAGATATTAAAAGTTTAAGTAATAATACTGAATAGACTACTCTTTTAAAATAATATCCTCGCGAACTTCAGTCGGCCATCTTCCGAGCTTCCACACTAGATTGAAGTGATTATACAAAACCAGCCAAGCGTGTCTTGGGTCTCGCGTACATAGGGTCCCGTAGAAGTATAGATAGTGTTACTATTGGATTGAAAATTCTGTCTGAATGGCAGGATGTTTGTGATGAGATATTATATTAATACAAACGCACGCATCCCTTAGCAATTATATTTTAATATTGATTTGAATGTGAACACATTAACTAATGTTTCTCCCAATAATTATTGCAATGGTAGGATGACTGAAATGTATTAATGTGTGTATAATAGTGGGAAAGCGAAGGTAAAGATTACATTCTTGCACATATTTAAAAAACCATATTAAACAAAATGATATTATTACGAGATTCCTAAGGATTATTCATTTTCTGACGGGTCCCTAAAAAGTGCGCAGTGTAAATTCATGCGGCGCGGGCTGAGTGTATGTGTTTGACAGTATCTCAGCGCGCTTAGTGCTCAGCGCCGCCGCCGGTACTTCCCTTGCCAGCAGTTTGGCACGCTGCCAGCTGCCACACTAGGAGATGGCATGCCAGTCTCGGCAGATTTAGACCCAGAAGAGATGGTATTACTGGATCATGGAATACACTCGCATCATTATTTAATCAATTAACTAGTGACAAACAAAATGCTTTTCTATCATAAATTCAATCAAATGCCTTGCATTAAATCAATTTAATTGCAATCGAGCGACTACATACTAGTTAAAATGTCGATTGACGTTTATGATTGATCCACTTATATGTATTACGTGTAAAATTGAGATAATTATTGAAAAGAAAAGCATGTTATTCAGCACCTTTACCTTTTAATTCGACTGGCCTGTTGGTCTAGTGGTTAGTGACACTGACTGCTAAATCGGAGGTCGTGGATTCGATTCCCACCCAGGACAAATATTTGTGTGATGAGCACAATCATTTGTTCTGTGTCTATTATTATTAGATATATTATTATGATATGAAAACATTTATCCATTTATATTTAGTAGACAGATAGTTATGTAAATACATACGTTATAAAACCTGATGTGTCGTATATGCTTAAGAGTTAATATCATGTCATAAGAACTTCCACACAACTTTCTAGGAATTTCAATCGTCATTCCTACAGAGCCTACCTGTTGCGTTATAAAATAGACATGAACATCTCTCATATTCTATGTTTATTTATATCACGGCTTAGAGTAAGGCAGTAGATGAGTATTATATGCAACCCACACTACTAGAAGCTAGTAAAACGCACAACTATTATGAAACTTGCATAAAATTAATTTTATACATCAACTTTTGAGTATGTTATGCGAGTATGCTAATGGAATGCTGTCGAGGTCGCTGCCTTGAGCAACTATGTTAGTTTATGCATGGACTGCCAACCTGACAACAGCATGAGCTGTATTATAAAACGATTACTTTAGAAAAAATATTATGTTTTCAGAGATACAAATATTTGTCTGAAAATTTCTACAATTAAAAAAACAAAAGATTGTTCGAAAACCAACGCTTGTGTAATACTTGACTGAAATTGTAGTTATGATTATTACAAACAGATTATTATAAAAAAAAAAACTATGTGTGTGTGTGTGGATTGGCTGTTCGCCAATATGTTTACACTTGAAAAATAACAGTAAACAGTTTGCATACTTCCTTTAATAAAATATGTTTATAAAATCTTATTTAAATGCAGCGTATGATGAGGTTCAGTTAAAAGTATGCATGTGCTCAGTGGCGGGTCCCGTCGGTAGTTTGGCAGCCTGCCAGGACATTGGCACTTTGTGGCCGAGAAGATTGGGCGCCAGTTACACCCCTATGTAAACTATGGAACTGGCAATTGGAATACGATATTTAAAAATATTGTGGTAATTTTAACGTGAGTGTAATAAGATAAAATTAAAACATGTGTCCTCACGCTCCTTCTGTGCTGGATAAAGATAATTTGATGGAATTCCATGACATATTAGCGTTTATGAGACCCAACTCTATATATATACCTATATAGGTACTATACACAGATATGGTTTTAATATAATTAATTAATTAAATGTTAGATGTTGTGTCAATTAGAGCATAACACACATCTAAAATATTAAAATATTTTAAAGCCAATTAAATAAATAACTCTAATTTTAAAGTCAACAATTAACGAAGCCTACACCTATCGATCCACTGCTAGATATTATGCCTCTATCTGTAGTACGAGTATGTCTAGTTGCGCCATTACACTCGGTAATCCGGCTTTCGCAACCAATTCAACTCAACTAACCTCTTCAGCTCGTTCAACTTAGAAAACTTATTTTCTTACAAACGAAATAAAACGTAAAATTACAAGACTGTGTATTACAGTCTTCTTACAAGTTTACTCTGATGTCCTCAAAAAAATATCCTTTAATGTTCTTCCCAAATTCAATTAAGTAGCATTACTCGCCATAAACAGTTGGTTAGTTCCCCTAACTACTTAACGTCAGACTATTCCCTGACAAGTCTCTCGACGACCCTCCATCGCTCAGGAAGTCAATAAGTTTTTTAATGCCCTCTTGCTTCCCTATTACTTGTTAATCGATGCTTCAGTAATTTGTGTTCACTAAGAGGGTACTTCTTTTGCAGAAAATTGTATACGGTTTTATTAAATACAATATTATTTTAGTCGAAAATATTTAGATAAAATAATCTAACTTATTTAAAACAACATAAAAATTTCATTTTAATACAAAGAGTACTAAGTACTTAATGGATTCTGTTAAACTTACATTAAAAGCCTATCAAATAATTTAAGCGTTTCAAATACTCTACAGTATGAAATAACAAATATTTGCAGAGCACTCATCGATGTTCTAAAACTATGTAAATCAATCAAAGTTAGCAATCTTAATTGAGACTGAAACAAATTGACAAAGAAATAGAAAGCGAATTGTTTAACGAACGCATTTAAAGTAAAAACCTTAATTTTGGAAGCAAACTTCAAAGAAAGATTTTTATGATAAATTTCTAAAATAAATGAACTCGCATTCATATCATCTTGACTATGTTGAACTAAGCTGCCTTGACTAACAAAGACATTGACATTGAATGTAAAATAATAAATTAAATAGTTTGAATATGTATCGGAGTGTTGAAAAGATCACTGCAAGGCATTGCGCCACATTTCCTGTGTTCCTAGCATGTCTGATTATAGGGCCAGAACATAAAAGGCACTGACTTTGACAGCACCTTTTTTGAAAGTAATAAGTTTCTTCTTACTTATTTACACTTCTTAAAACTCCACTTACACGTCTGAATCTTAATCCTTGTACTTTTTATTGTAAAACTTTGCCAAGTGCAAAAGCCAAGTATTCAATGTTTTTATACAGGAACGGGAGTGACTCGAAAAGTTTTAGTTCAACGCTTGAACTTTATAAGGTAGTATTTGCATATAATACATACATACTAGGGGATACATATATTTATTCCCAATATTAAGCCAATACATCCGTTAGTAATTAAAAGTTTTATATAATTGGTAAGACATCTCTAAGCAATTATATACACAAACGCTAGTAATATATATCAAATATAAAATACTACAAATTTTAGAAAGCTAAGAACTAATTGCAGGTTTGCTTACATACATTTTAAATTCGGTAAACCACTCTATAAAAAAGAAGAGTTCACAGCGATATTAATATAATTAACTTCTAATTAATGTTTTGTAAAATCATTTATTAAAAAAAAAATGAAAATGCTAAGTATTTTCAAGATGTGGCTAGTTTAATCTTTTAAAAGTTACTTAATACTCATACAAATTATTATATGTTTATGTCAAATAAATAAACCATAGATAAAAATACATAGATAAAAAAACACATCATTATTTGCTGAGCGGCTGAATAATATTTATATTACAACGACATTGGCTTGTACCTATTTGTATTCATCTGTGTCGGAAGCCGCACAACACCGAACATTACAAAACAAAGTAACGTAATTTATAATTTCAACCCACTTAACTTGAGTTTTAATGAGTACACTCGCATTTCGCTACTTAATATTAATTAAAAGTTACGAGGACTTTAAATTCATTTTTACTTTGTGAGAAGAAGTGAAGGCTTTTGGTCTCTTACAGTTCAAAGTAGGTTGAGCGGTAAACGCTGTTCGAGTGACGATACGTGTTCCTTGCGACAGACCGGATAAACTGTGCTACTTTTCTTATTTTAGTTTTGGTTTTTTCAATATTTTTTGAAACAAAATAATCTATTTTTGAGCTAGCGACAAATTGTGTTTTCAACTTTTGATACAAAAAAGTAAATGGGTATTAAACAGTGCCTAAATTCGTTGACTCCGACAAAAATGATATTTCGACGCCAATTTATTCACTTCATCCTTCCCATTTCATACATTCAAATATTCATATTCCAATACCACATTCCTCTCAAGCTTATATTACAATAACTCACTCGCAGAAATCTTACATCATCAAATTACCTACAACGGGCGTCAGTTTAATTGAACTTTCTCGCTGTCAGACGTAAGCTCAGTGAGCACAATTTATTGCTCCCTAGACCATCGCAGCGCTATGACGGACCGAGCTGCAGCGCTAGCTCGCCTTCACAATTTAAGGCACGTCTCTATTATGATTTGGAGATTGTATAGCGCTTTGTGAGGTATTAACGCTGGCTTTGTTCGCTCAATTGTCATTTGGTATTGTTCTAGCTTCGTTTTTGTTAATGTCAGTAGTTTATGGTATTGTCAGTCAACGTTTCAAAATTCCAATAGTAAAAATATAAGATGTAGTTTTGATACACAGCATAGAATGGCACATAAAAAGAGAACAAAATGTCCAGCCGTGAGATGGCAAGAACTGTGAATGATGATAAGAAAGTAATTATTTGTTGCCTATTATTCAGTATTGATTTACCAAAATCTTTCTCTACTGAGAATTTTCTCAAACTATGTTGGAGCTGAAGCCAACAAAATTTTTAGTTCCAGGATTTGGATCCTAAATTTCCAGGATATGAATTCTGGCTGGAAAAGCGGGCATGATTTCAACAAAACACTTCTACCAATATGTATTTTTCTAACTACAATCACTTAACCAGTCCTATCTATATGTACGAGGTAGGTACAACCAATTCGACTAATTCTATTTTGGAATTATCATCTATCGATATAAATCCTAACAACACAAACACGGAACAATGTGATTCACTAAATCTAATTTCCATTCTATCGTGCGCGATACAATTCAATCACCTGATTGGCTGGTTATCTCTGTCTATCGTTCAAGTTAGATAGGGAGGGGAGTAGCAATCTTTAGTTAGTAGTAGCTTGACGTTTACATTGTTATCACAACTCCGAGTGGATCACTTAATACAGATTACATCTGAAATATGTTAACAGTGCTTTGTTGGCGCGTTTACTTAAATATGTCGCAGTTTATTGTGTTACAAACTTGTTATTATATGGTGAAAACTTGGCGAAGCAGTTTCCAGTTGTGACGTATAATAGTGATTGATTTATGTTATTATGGTGAGGTGTAAAATTGCTTATATTGCTCGACTAGTATATGAAACAATATGATTTGATGTACACAGTTTAGCCTAAAATATTTGTTAATAATATCTTAAAACATTCTGATTAAATGTTTTTTGAAATTTTCTGGAATTTCATAAAACTCAATAGCGAAACAATTTAGTACTACACATACCTAAGGGCATTGAGGTACGATATTTTCTTACACTTAAACTTCTGATCATACTAGTAATTCCATTACAAGAATCATAATACAAGTAAAAAGTACCTTGAATTGAACAGAGCAGCTATTTCAAACATGCAAGTTGGATTGCAGCAGATGCGACTGAACTAATCCTGGCAACGATATCGTAATGCGCTTAGCCGTAAAATATACGTCATTAGAGGCTTCGGTCTCAGGTATTAAGGAACGAGTTTGCACCACGAATACGGAACCACTTGAGCCTGCAGATTAGATGCTAAGTTTAGGTGATAGATGGTGTTTTGTTTGGAATTTGAATGTTTGGTTAACACCTCATACGTGGTCAATCTGAATATGTAAATTATTTTAATACTGTAATAGACGTGATGAAATTGGTGAATTTTTTATGAAGCGTTTAAAAAATAAGTAATTAAATGAATATTACAATATTTGTTTGGTTACGGTTTTTAGGTGCAAATATGGTGATAAAACTAGGTAAAAGATTGTAAAATTTAAGAAATAACAACTTCCACGAAATCCTTCTTTTATATTATTTCTCTAAAAATAGGTACAGTAGTAGGATGAAAACTACGTAGATCCTATCTGGACCATCAATTCATGTACCTTGTCACATTCTTCTACACCTCAGCGTAACGTACATGTAGAGTGCTGACACAGGAGCCGACAGCCTCTAGTGTGCAATGTCCAGTGTCAGGGGTGTCGGTGCAGTGTCGCAGGTAGGAATGCCGGTTGATCCGATGTCGGCGAGATTAATTTCCCGCTGCACGGTGCACGCTCAGCGATGTCTTCGCTCGGACGCGCAGACAACGGCGAGGAGCGACACAAGTCTTAAACTTATAGTGGGCTTGTTAATTGACTTTTTTTTCACGACTTAAAGACTTTTTATATAATTTGGTGTTTGGACTGAATTATGATACTTTGGAGGTCGAACCATTTTATAGGGTTTTTTCTTGGGGCAATAAAGTTACTCCTTAATCCATAAGACGCATTTATTAAGCGAATGTTAGTAACGTACTTAGGTACTAGGTCAGAACAGAACCTTCCTCAGTCTTGTATTTAAGTCCAAAAACTTTCAGCGTAAGAAAATCAGATTACATTCCAAATCCGGAAGACCTATCTCGAGCCTGAAATATCAACTAGAAAAAGTAACCTACTACTACTACATAAATTATCTTCATCACACGTCACAACCAGCGACACATCCAACATCAAAAGAGAAAAAACAAAAAAGCATAACAATTTTTCCCCAAAAATTTTAAAATACGAAAGCTTTTAGCTTGTTCTGCGGGAAAAGTAAAATCAATTTAGCCAGCGCGAGCGCAGCAACTAAATCGATTACCCGGCTATACCGGGGCCTGTTTGTCCGGTAATGGAGCTCTCCGTGACATCGTCGTGATTCGTCTTTGTCTCTCTGCAGTCACTCGTGTTTGTTTTACAATACAATACACAGTCGCTGGCTTGTGTACTCTTATTAGGTTGTTTGATGTTTTAAGTTTCGTGTTGTTACGTATTACATAAGTTATGTTTTTTGTTAGAATTTTTACTTATATGTTTGAAAGGTGATCCTGCTAACTTAGGTACATGTTTAAATATAAGTTTACAAGCCTACTAAAAATGTACTACATATTGAGAATTTCCACAACTTATTATAGATACCAGATTTATTGGTCGATAGAGGTCATCTAAGGTTATCGGACCGATACATAGACAAACTACATTGTTACCATAAAAATATTATTTGCTGTTAGAAACGTCCAGCGTAACAAAATTCATGACTATGACAATTTACAATTCCATATCTACCAATCTATTTTCAACCTTCTATCATTGGAATACAAACTACAATGAAATCAGATGCTTTTCTTGAAGTATCGCTTCATTTTTGCATGTAACGCGTAAAAAAACTGAACATCTCACCCCAGACGACCCTTAAGCCTTTTCCCGTTACCGTTACTATCATCTAGCTATAACCAACACTATCAACTAATGGTCACTAATACTCGACCTTATCGCAAACGTGCATAGTCCAAAATCGGTTGCAGTGGAATGCAAAAATAAATTGGTCATGCTGACCGAACGAACAAACTTATCAATACAACTTCGATGAGTCTTGCGTCATTGTGTTAGGGTTGAAAGTCGTGTGTGAAGTTTGTGGATGGATTTAAAAGTATTTGGCGTTAGGCCAGCGCGTCAATAGAGCGTAGTGGGCGTAGTGGCAGAAGTGATGTCTCGCGGCCGTTACAGTGTGTTTACACCGCAGTAACCGCCGCTTGCTGGTGTAATGTGCTCTTCAAGCCGGCCTATAAGTGGCTTAAAACCTTAAGCCACTAAGCTAACATAACACTGATCACTTTAGTTATTGAGGATTAGTACATACACCACGTTTTGAGTATCGTTAAGCAGAATAGATTGCTTACAATCATGATAAGGCATGCTTTGAGAATGGTTATCATATTTGTCAAAATTTATCTTAAAATGCACATGTCTTAACACAATGATCACGAAGAACTTTTTAAATTCAAAGCTTTGTCATGCCGAAGAGAATTCGTCATTTTCAGCGTGAAAAATAAACTATTTAAAAATTGTTTTTTTTTTCATTTGTAATTTTATTTAATACGTACTAATAGTAAGAAACAGTCGTTTATTTACTTATAACAATAAGTAACTTCTTACTAAAACAGCTATTTAAAAGAAATATCTTTGTGGAACATGTAGACTTGTATCGAAATTGTTCGGCGTGCGATACAGTTGCGAATTCATAGCGACTCTCATTGTGCATGCCACTCGTAAACTTGCTTTACTGCCTGCCCTCGATACCTTCACGCTTTCTAATAGCCTCTGTTGGACAAGAAACACACTGGGTATTTGACAAATAGGTATTTTTTGGTCTCATGATCCGAATTGTAGAATTAACTTATATTTCATATATTTTTTGCTTTTCTTTTTATATTAAAGCAAATAAAATTATAAAATTAAAATATTTATGATACTTTTTCTTTATAATTTTACTTTACATTTACTTAACATTAATATTACTTACATTTTGTTTTTACAGTGTTTTTTTATATTAGCCCAGTGCCTAGTGATCTACCTACATGAGAAGAGGCCTGTGTCCAACAGTGGGAGGGATCCTTCTTTATAGGCTGGTATTATTATAACTGATTTAATTAGCGTATAGGCTAACTCTGGAAACTGGTTGCTACCTTAAATAAGGCGCCTAGTAAAAAAGGCGACCAAAAATATTTTTGCAAAATAAAACCAACTACATTCCTGGCCGACACGACTTATCTTTGCCAATCTTTCAACCTAGGCCGCAGTAACAAAGCCTTACAAAATGTAAATGCTTTTTTATTTATATTTTTATTCCTCGGTGTGCCAGTGCCCTTGAGTAGTTACTGGCGGGGTTTTACGCCTTACATTGAATATTTCAGGGAGATGAAGTGATAAAAAAAAGTAGCCCTCTCAATTGGGAGGCCGACCCATGCTTGTAGCTAACTAGCAAGATAAATTAACAATGTAATAGTGTGATTTTTAAGTTTATTGCTCTAGCAGGATTGTAATTGGATTACTTTTTTAACTACAAGAAATTGTATACATTTATTAGGGTTTTAGGGACGTAAAATAGGCGTTTTTTAAAGAAATGAAACAAAAAACAAAATTGTTGAATACTATGAGGATTTGAATTTGGAATCGATATTGTAATAAACATTTTTGTATTTTGTTTATTCAGATTCCACAATTGCAAAGACACTCCAATGATTGCTTCATCTATTTCTCAGTATAAACATCAAAATCGATTTGAATATAATTTCCGTAAACTCAGACAGTGCAGTGTTATTTCGTTATCGGATCTGATCACAGATTGCAGACGGTACTGCAACTGAACGGATTGTTCGATTTCTAGCGACAAATACTTCAGACGAGAACTATTTTTGCACCTCCTTACTGTGAATTGCATTTCCAATCGACGTTGCAAGCTGCTGACATTCATTTTAATTTCAATTTTACATTTCCAATAGTTTTATAAATAGTAAATAAGTTGGTTTACTTGCGTATAATAATGTTTTCTAAGATTATTATTGGTTTTTAATAGTAATGTTACAAGATAACTCAAAAGTACAACATGACGACGGATGATGAGGACTGCAGCAAAAAATGAAAAATTAAAATCCATAAAACTCAATGGCGTTGCTTTAAACCGTTATGTCACTCTTTTTTATATTGGCTAATTTTCCAAAACCAACTTAACTGTGCGGTTTTGAGAATGCTCTCTAATACATCGATGTATAAGACTATCAAATTTCAAACTGTAAACATATGTTTGTAATCACAGTAACGTATTTTTGAATAAACTACAAAGTTTCGATTTGGATTTTTTTCTTTACTTGTGACGTTATTCGTATCATTATGCCGTATTCCGTGGTTCCGGGTCGACGAAAAGTACCCCCTATGAGTTTCTCGGAATTACATGAGAAAAACCACATTAATAGTTTATTTCGTTTGATTTAATTTGTTTTGATTTGACTCGATACCGCATTCCTAAGAAATAAAATGTCAGGCAGACGGACAACTAAGTGATCCGATAAAGTTTATTTTTTCCATTTGAGGTACGGAATCCTGAAAATATCGTATAAGTTTATTGTATACCCATAACCAATATTTTATTTTAATGAATCTCATACGTTTTTTGACACGTTCCGAATCTAATGAAAGAAACCCAACACATTCTGACACTAAAAGATATATTTCCTTTTATTAAGAATTCAAAAGATTCTCAAGACGTTCCACCTTTCACTAAATTACATTTAATAAGTACTAGGTTGTCAGGAATTCAAGCGGTTCGCAATCCGCCGGCTCGTTCAATTTCAGTACATTCGCACTTGCAAATGAAACCGGTACGAGTATAACACAGTTTTATATTCTTAATGTTATGTAACTGTTACAATTTAGGTAAATCGTGAAACTGTAGTCGTGGAGAATACCCAGCGGTACAATGATTGCAGTTTCAAGAAGGCTTTTACGTTGAAAAACAATGTTCACTTTATATTCTTCAGATTTCAGTTTAGAATATTGTTTGCCGGGATAACAGTTTGTTGTAATTAATTTTCTTTGTTTTGTTTAAAATGGTTTATTTACTACTCGTGTTATGTTATTTAACCTTAAAAGTATCTTATTTTAAGGTATAAAACATTTTTGGATATATTTCTGGTTCAAGTAACTTGTACAAGTTACATAAGCTGTTTCTTTTTCCTACTTCAACAAATTTCTAATGATCATTGAAAGATAATACTTGTTTTATTATTATCAAACCTATCAATACGAATCATAATATTAATGCTTTTTTTAAGTATTACGACTTTTTATGTTTATCAGCCTAAAATCTTTCGCAGGACAGTTCTCGTGCTGTCAAAAACGTCAGCACTCAATAAATAGGTCCCGAAATTCGAGAGATGATTTATAAGGACTCCCTCCGTTGAGTTATAGCGTCGCATCACACTGTACTTTCTTCGTTACGTCTCGCTCGCAGAATTTGTTTTTCCACCAAACGGGTCTAAGTTCGCTGTCTCACATTCTTTAAGTGATGTGGGTTATGGTAATGCGTGGAGTAATGTTATGCCCTCAGTACAGGTGTGGTGAAAGTACCAAAGTATGATATAGTACATAAAGTAATGCTATTTCATGATTTGATATGTGTATCGCCGACGCAAACAAAAATTGTGGCACATAATAAAATATAGGTAAATCAAAAATATGCGTATTGTGTAGGTACCTAATTATAATAATAATAATAATATCTTGTTAAATATAAAATATTTTGCCCTATTCTAAATCGTGCATTATATCACACCGGCTGCTTACGACGCATAATAATTCGTTTGTTATTCGAATTTACGATAAACTAACTCTTACACAATAAATCAATTAAATTATCAAAACACTATTTAAGCGAAAAAGGTCTTTAAACTAACGACAACTAACTTGGAGGATTTGAATCGTATAAATCTATGTCTAACATGGTCGGTAGTTTTATAGCATACGCATAGTATACAGTATAGTATACCCATACACTACTTCAACTCGTTGTGAATATTTATTTAAAACAAACGGTTTACTCACGTACATTTTCGGGATCGCCCGACTAGTTTCAGACTCAATAGGAGTCCTTAATCATGAGCTGACGCGGCGGCGGTGGTGTCGCGAGTCGAACTATGTCGTTGTGAATATTTTTCAGTGAGTTTTCTATATAACTGTCTGTCTACTGTCTATTTCTTCCTATCATGTTACTGTATTATCTGTGAAAACTTGTAAATAGCCTTCCTTTAATAATGTTTAAACTATTCATAAGATTTGCAAATAAAACAAAATAATATAAAATTTCCGAGATAAACATTTTACAATTCAGGGAACCAATAATATCGGGAAACGTGTCACCGGTTTATTGCACTTTTTACATCGATGCCACTTCGCGGAACCATAAAATATTTATATTTTATAGCAACAAATAAAATATTTACGTCGGTGTTCCCGGGAGTCGAACCCACCTGACGAGTAAACAGGAATATCTCTTTTCTAATTCAACATTCCCTTTTATATGGAAATACTCGAACAGAATAAAATTGTGTTTAAAGGTTACAATTTCCCCGTACCCCGAGTGTTTACTGAATCCCTCGTATATTTTTATTAAGTACCTTTTTACGGTTTTGCGTATGCGTTTCTATGGTTTCCGAAGTATAAAAATGTAGTGTAAGGTTGTTATATTTTAGTGTTATAACTGAATTATAAAAGGTGGACACAAAATTGCAGATGCTGATGTTATTTTTGTTTGGTCTTATGGTAAGGTTTTTTTTTTGCATTATTTCTTTCTTTACTTGTATTACAAATCATTTTATTCATAATTAATTTGAGTTACACCAATTTATTTTTATCTCAAAAGTAACTCCAACCGTTTGAATAATTAATCAGCTCGCTTAATAGAATATTACCTAGCTGTTCTATTTTCATATAAAAATAACGGTTCTAGTTTAAAAATACCGCAAACTTATAGAATTGCTGTCATAACTTACACACCGGAAGAAGTTCAGAAAAATCTGTACCGAGCGTCGATTTGACAAATATCTTTCCGGTGTAAGAAATTGATGGAGGACGGATTTGTAATGTCGTAGAGTTGGAATTCTATGACGCCTGTTGGGGATAAATAGAAGACGTTGCAATTATTTCATCACCTTTTTCAGCCACTGTAAATAATGTCTTTTGACATCTGGGTCGTTTTTTTTTGTTCGAATTTAGTAAAAGTTATATAAGTCACTTAATAGCAAAAAGCACAGTATTCAACCAATAATGATTGAAGAGCTAATAAATATAAAGAATATACAGTTTGACAGAACTCAACCGAGTGTCAACAAACAAACGCTCAGATATTTCCGAAAAAAGAAGGAACCGTGAAACTGGCGAAATGGCAAAACCCCACAGATTTATAAACGAACAACAAACTGGTAGCACTTCAACAACTTTACAAATGCGATCAACATCAAATAAAGAGTTCCTTTATTGTGCCACAATTACGGAAGTCTTGATCTTTGCGGGCAGAAGGACCAAAAACCGGGGTCCTTAAAGACCATCCTATTTGTAGAACTGCGTATAACCCGTGATTGAGAGGATGGTAATAAAGGGGGATGATGTCGTTGAATGGACTAGTTTTAATGTATGGGACAGTAGCGGTTAATTGTATGGTTGATTATACGAAGTTATGGCTGATTATGCGGTTAGGTAGGTCGCTTATGTAAAGCTGATAAGGAAAATAAAAAATGAGTATTTTTTAAGAGATCTAAGCAGTAATGCTGAGCGGAGGCTTTGACTGCTTCACCGAACTTTAACTTTGTGTTTAACTGCATATTTAGTGGTAAAAAATAAACAATTTTATTGATGATTTATCATTATTAATTAAATGAAGTACTCACTACGTAGGATTAGGTAAGATCCTCAATTTATTGAACAAAGTAACACCAAGTAGGTACAAAGGAGATCTAATTGATAGTTCATTCACACTACAAGTACCAGGCTCTCATAAGATACGAGTGCTACTCAAATCAAGCTCTCCGGCTAATTTGTACAGATCGGTGTTCCTACGTGATTGCCGAGTCTGGACGCCTTCCAACCTCAATTACTGCCCACTACCGAGATATATTCATTCATTTCATGGCTATTTAGCTAGTTACGTGGTGATTCAGATGTTTCGGATAGTTGAAAAGGTGGTATTTATATTAAATTATTCTTTTTGTAAGAGAGAATTTGCTACGGAATTATTGGCCACCTGTTTCGCTAAGGTTTGTGACAGTAAAACATTATTATTTGTTTGTTCTGTGTCAACAGTAAACTAGCAAACCCGGGGGTATGTGCACAGTGTGTTGATATAAACTCTACTGAGACGGTCCCTCCAACTCACTAAAGCTTTCCAGTTTGTGAAAGTTTTGGATGACTTCGCGAAATACTTTAATAGTAGTGAACTTTCTAGAACGATTTTATAATCATTTAGTTCACGGCATTATAACTGTTACTTTTTTACACTGGTGTGTTCATAATTTAAAATGTTACATAGGTACCTACCAAAATAAAGTAAGAATACATTAAAAGAGAAATCAATTATAATATTAATATTCACAATAATTTTATTGATTTTCTTCTGATTTGAATAGATTATACATTATGCTAGCTTTGAAGTCGGTTTTTGATACATTTATGTGTTACTATGGCTAGATGTTTATAGTACAACGATCCAACGGGTACGATGCGCCCTCGTCTACGTCATAATGACAGCGGTACGATATTCCTACACATACATTATTACGAGCTTAGTTTAAATTAATAATTCACACATATTGTTTACTGAAATGTGTGCGACTCTATGAAATACAGTTTTAAGAAGTAAAATATATTGAAACTAAACTTTTATAGACCTGGTACCTACTTATTTGCTTGTTTATTACGTGTATTATTTTTTGTTTAAAATTTGTTAGATATCGTATCAACTATGTATGTAACTTTAAAATGTTGGTTGTAATATAAACTGGGATTTTTAAATAAAACTAAAGATATCGTAATTCTCCTGACAGACTCGTTTCGCTATTACTACTGGTACATTTATGTATATTTTGTGCCGTAAATCACTGTTCACATACCTGCACGTCGATTCTGTAAAATTCGAACAACAACTCGAATCTCACTTCGCTATTCACTCTCACTTCGCATAAGGTTTAAAATGACCTTGATTTTTGCATTCTGTAAGCATCACCTAGTCACTTGCGAAGTGAAGTGAGCTTCGAATCGACCAATATTGTAGGATCGTGCGTATGACATTAGACAAACCGTTCCTTTACACTAATGAATAGTTTAGTAATCAAACTGATCGTAAATAATTTCGGAATAAAATACTAAATCATTGGTAACACAACTAAATTAAATCATTTTTAACAAAATTTTACTCATTTATGGTGTATATATTATGAAATAAGTTTAAAACGTTTTCAAGCGATGTTAATCTTTATGCATGTAACGTAATGTCATGGATTTTTTTAGAGATGGGAATTTACTGCTACGAAATTCTCGATAATCATATTTTACACTAAATTTTTTGTTATTACTAAAACTTATGTTAACTTTTTGTGTGTCAAACTAATTCCTATAGGTTAATTACTGTAAATAATGCATGTACAGTGTAATGTGTGTATACCTTTAGATTCATATTATTAACTGCATTATAATATAGGTTTATGGTTTATTATGAACATGCACAGAGTATTCATCATTTGTATTTTATATTATACTAGCTGACCCGTGCCCACTTCGTTGGGCATAATGTTAATAATCCTTTTTTAGGTACATATGACCTAACGATTTAAATTATTTTATTAATATTAATAATTAAATTATCTATACTAATATTAAAAAAACTACTTTTTGTAACTTAAATATAAAAGTTAGACATATGCTGTCGTTGACTTTTTCAAGCTCCACTTCTTTTCTCTAGAACTCAAAAATATATCTTTCATAGTTAAGGCAGCGTTCGTAAGAAACGCTTTCATTCGACCGTTTTTTCTCCGATTCACTTTGCAAAACGGACTACCACGTAAAAGCCTTTTTATTTTTCGGTTTTTTATATAACCTATGACACTCAGCAATAATGTGGCTTTCTATTGGTGAAAGAATTTTTAAAATCGGTTCAGTAGGTCCCGAGATTACCCCTTACAATTTAACAAACACACAAACTTTACTTCTTTATAATATTATTATAGATATTATAGATTATAGATTATAGATAAAAGGATAATTAAACAAGAGGTTAATAAGCGATCAATAAAAAATACATGATATTAAAAAAAGGTCGATGTAACTATTTTATTTTATTATTTTATCGATAGCACCGTTCGAATAGTGCCACTTCCCTAGTCGTCTCATACTGACAGCTGTCATACGCACGAAATAGGATTATTTTTTTAAGGAATTTGAAGTACCTAATACAAAAATGCTAATAAAAAAATAAAACAGAACTCTATAATATAATAATATAATATAATTTTAAATTCGTGCTATAAATATATTCCCTTATGAAAAAGAAAAACATGTCGTTTCGAAAATAATGATGAAGTAAGTTTCATATTTTGTGGTTGTAAAGTTTAAAAATTACATTAATTAAAATAGTATTTATTTTGTTTGCTTATCCAACATTAATGTTTCAGTCCAAATGAGATACGTCCCTTGCACCCATCGTCTTGTCTCATCTCGGCTCAGGTTTAACTCTAGCGGAGGGTTCCTTGAGAACTCAAAATGCCAGAGAGCGAAGTCGACGCCAGTTGGACGAACTACCGCCGTGCGTCTAAATAATATAGGTGGCACAATCACAAATTACAAACAGTGGACCAAGGTTAGCATCGCTTTTTATTACTACGTGTTAGTTAGAACCACATAGCATTCTGCAAAGCAAACCACTTAAACTGTACGACGAATCTTGGTTTAAAGAGGAGAGCCTTGGTTTGTACAAAATAAAACTTACTAATAAAATTTTATTTATCACACAAACAACGACGGAAAGCTGCTATTAATTTTTTTTTATTTACGCATCATAGTAATCAGTGTTATTATTTCAGCATCATGTCATAACAAGCATAATCCTCCACCACTACTGAGAGATTTCTGAGGGTGGAAGAACAGCAGCTGGAGATACAACAACTAAATGCACGAATCCGGTAGTCCTTTTTGGAGAGAAGTGTGGAAAGGAAATGGGCATGGATAAAAGTAGTGCAGAGAGAGATAAGATCATAGCTGAAGCTGTGCCTGCAGTAGGAAAAGGGCGGCAAGCATTGGCAAAGGCTAAGAATAGAGATAGGGTGGAGTAATATGACGACCTCCGTGGTTGAGTGGCGTACACACCGGTTTTCAAGGTGTCTCGAGATTCCGGGTTTCGATCCCCAGACGGGGCAACTACATACGTAGCTACTCACTTTGGGTTCAGAGCAATTTGTGATGTTGTCACATATTTAATATAAGTAATAAAGTCTAAAACTACCCACTAGTGCTGTAAGCGTTATTTCTGCACAATTATTGTAATTGCATTATTGTTATAATTTGTTTTTGCATCGTATCATATTGTACACAATGTTTGTGTATTGCTTGTATTATAAGGATAAACAGTGTAACAATTGTAGATAGGCTTATAATTAAATAAATAAATAATACAAGTTAATGTAATATATAATAAATAAAACACTTTTAAACGGATACTAGAGCGGTTTTATTGAAAGTCCATTGGTGATTAGTTTGGATTTGATTTTATACAATTCCTGACTAAAAATAAAAATCTATTGAATCTACCACCATTTCACATATTAACCAATCACTCCGCTGAGGAATGTAACGCCTCACACCACAGAATATAAAATTGTATAACGACACCACCAATAAATTAATTATGATGTGAAGGCCTATTTATTAAGTTTCGCTTATGTAATTGCCCTAGCTAGAGCTAAATCGGCGTTACATGGCAAACCCTTTGAACTTCAGCAATTGTTTAGAGCTCTTCTAGTATCTCTTCTTCTAAAATTGCACCTAAATCATCCTTTTAGAAGAACAATAATTGTCTGTGATAAATATGTCCTTCTACTTTATTATTTTCTGATAACTGCCATTAGCCAAGAATGACAAGGTGCATAATATCTGTGAAACAATAAATCAATAAAACAATTAAGTAATCTAGATCTAGTCAAAACAAAATAGGAACCAATTTGGTTATTTTGTGCATAATAATAATACCTCTATTATAACTATAAATATGGGGTCCTTAGAATTACAGGACAACATAGGTAGCAGGGAAACAACCTAAAGGGAATACTTCTTATTATGAAGTGTTTTAATTTGTGTTTTAAGCGATAAATTATGTTTGTGTGCTTGGTTACACATCAATCAGGTATTATAAACTATGTAAATACTTACCAAAGTAACTATATACTTAGTAAGATGAAGCACTTACTCAAACGAGTTGAAAGTCCTCGACTTTTTGTGGGCTTTATCAGAGGCGTTAACTCAAGTTCCTTTGACTATCTATATACGCTAACATAGTCGTCATCTCGGATTAATAAAGATAAACTTCGAATTTGGTTAGATTGTTGACTCTTTTCTAGTTTATCCAAAGTATGAGCCTCTTCTAATAAAGATTTAAACTAAAACATTTCTGCCATCGTTATCGCTTAAGTATTCACTTTACACAAAAGCCCAAATATAAGACTTTAACCACAAATTACATATATAGTTATTGTACTAATTTTTAACAATGTGATATAAAAATATTATTTTAACATTATTTATAAAGGATTTCTTCCATTGTTATTCGTCAAATTGATGCTATTTATTTGACATTTTGAATCGGGTTCGAGTGCGAAGTGAGCGTTTTATTTATTACCTTACTGAATACCACTTCTTACGTCATCTCATACTTTATCAGTCAAAATCTCACGGTTAATTTAGTTCAACTCGCTGACACACTCGCAAGTGTAGCGCTAGTGTAAATTCGAATGTCAATCAAACAACTCACGGCGGTTTCAGATTCGAAGTCACGAACGAGTTCTTACAGAATCGCACCCCTGTCCCTCTTATCGTTGTTTACCTTTTTATGTTAAAGCTTTTATTCGACTTATGCAAACAATTCAAACTGTTGCATCCTGTACCCAAACAACTTTAGCCTCTATTAATAGAATAATAAATAGCAATACACAATACATCAAGTCGCAGTTTCCTGACAATACATGAACAGCTTTGCTCAGGCATACTCAAGCAAACATTGTGAGCGATAATAAAGTTGAGGAAAAGAGAAGCGAGTCCAAACAAAGTCCAAGTTTTACTTCGAGTGGTTGAGTGTTGACATTACACAAGGGAGTTCAGAAGGCGCAAATGAAACAACACCAGATAATGGAATATGTAAAAATCAACTTTACAGCGATAAAACATTTTCTTACGAACAGTCATTATGAAAAATCTAACAACTTTACGTAACTGACACGAAACTTGCTAATAATTTTATACAAAGTTGTTTTGTTTGTGTCTAAGTGTTTTAATATTTAAGTAAAATAAAAAAATCAAAAAAATACTTTAAATAATTGTTAAAAAAATATCGTTACCGTAATTTATTATGTCATTTTTTTTACATTTTAATAATAAATTCCGTTTATATATTGATGTTGATTGATGTCAAATTATACGTGGCTTCCCTTTGAAGTAACTTGACCTTCTATTTTTTCTATGCAACGGTTACGTGTAACGCAATTTATGTATTACATTTTGTTTGTGTGAGTTGTATGGGAGCGACCCTTCCTTTTTATATCATAATGGAACTTGAGCAAGGCTTTTGTCTCACGAGTTCGTAATGAGCGTCGAACATTGTGGTTACAGTGGAAAAAAACAGGCCGAAAATGGTCTCACCAAAGTCGAAAAAAGTTACGTAAATCTTAAATAGCAAAAAGTTATCAACTAGATATCCTACCAATATTTAAATGCTAATTTAAAAACATATTTCAAGTTTAACACGTCGTAGACCCAAATTGTTTAAAGATATAATTAAAGCTGCCCGGTACTCTTTCATATATTTTAAACCCTAGACACATTATTATTTATTGTGTGGTCATGAAAGTATATTACCAGCATGAGCATGAAATTGTATTTTTAATTCATATATCGGATATTTTTTAATAAAGGCTAAGGCGTAAACTAATCATACAGTCATCATAAACAAATAAAAACTCCCGTTATATTTTCACAATTCCCGCTGCCGCTTATGAATACAGCCTCGCCTAACCTATTTATTCAAAGTACATGACAATAAATGATTTTAATATTTATCCAACTTTTTTTAATATTACACTCTCCGCTACCGCTCGTACCTGCGACCTCGCCTTACGTGTTTATTGAGAGTACATGGTAACACACGGAGTTTTGTTTCTCGTTAGCAAAACGTTTAAAACGCTTCACCTCTTGAATACGTTTAATGTAATGCTTAACAGACAATGCGCAGAGTTCCCATATGCCTGTGTGTGTGAATAAATGTATGCATGTATGTATGAGTATGTTTTTCATGGAGGTATTATAATTTTTTTGTCCTATTTGTGAAGGATAAAACTGCTTCATAATTTTATGTGGGATTATAAAATAACATTTTACTAAAGCTTATTAGGACCTCAATGTCAGACAGATGGATTTAGAAAAAATAAACGGTTATGTTATAATTAATTTTAGAGTAGGTAAATCCAGTTGTACTATTATATTCAACACAATATTTTTGTGTAGATTTGAAAGTAGTGCAAACGTTTCTATATGGAAAATCAAAGCGACAGTATTAAAAAATTTGTTGATAGTTGTTTATTTGATATGAGTCAAAGAAGACGGGTAAAATATCACCTGAATACAAAACAGGTCGTTGAACTTACGTTTTGGCTAAAAAGCCTCCACTATCTTATATATTGTACAAATGTAGGCCTCAGGTGTGCACTAAACCCACACAATTTGTAGAAGTCTTCTGAAAAAATGACATATTTATCATCACATAGCCACACTTCAAGATAAAATATTAGTCATTAAGTAAAATTATAAAGCCATTTTCTCGATATTCTCAAATTAAATTCAACACATTATATTATTTTTTACGTCTATTGACATATATTTATTGAATTTTGTTTCCTTAGAGATTAAGCCGAGGTTTGATAGCAATACAGACTTAGTTCGCACTGACAGTCGCTGGTAAAAGCTAGTGGAATCAATGAACGGAAAACAATTTTAGCATGTTGAGCACAACTTTACTACTGTCCAAAGTGCAATAAAGGTCTTGGAGGAAGATTTCTGCTACTACATAAATATTACTCCATAATTATTAAAAGTCTGCATGGATGTCAGTTATCGCAGCAAAAAGTCTTTTGGTAAAATTAAAGTCTAGCTACTCAATACCAAGTTTCATCAAAATTGGTCCAGCAGCTTAGTCGTGCAAATGTAAATTATTAGTATGGATTTCTATTCTTGCAAGAAATAGTAGGAACGATTGCAGTAGTGCCGATCGGTCACAGGTGCAGCTATCGATCAGGCTTAGCTGCGATAAGACCTAGCTCGATACGTGCAGCACGCGATACGATTCTATTCCATTCGATCACAGTTTTTCTAACGCTATAGAAGGAGCAATAAAATTAAGAGAAACAGGTTTTTTTTACAAATTGCATCTTTGTATCTGGAGTTTCACAAAATTTTCACATCACTAAAAGAAAGAAAAAAAAAATACTATTAAGAATATAAATAATCATGCGAATGATTCAAATATTTTATCCTATGTTATGGTGGCCCTCATACCTATGCACAAAAAGTATATTGGCTTACTGGTTTTAAAATAAGATTCTCTACAAATTCAAGGTTAAAAATGGTCCCAGAACGTTTCATTAGGTATGGAGATTTATATTTTAACATAACTAATATTATCTGGAAATAATATTAATTTTTGGTAGTTATATCCAAATCACACTTAGATTTAATTTAAAAGTAACGTTAACGATGAATACAAAATCTGTTCTTAATATTACCCTCGTTAGATACATTAATCTTACAGGAATTTTATCTTAACGGAGATTTCATCGTATTTTATTATATTTATTTTTCGAAGGTTGAGTAAATAAACACGCTTAAATATCTCGTCGAGACAAAATATGAAAATCTTATAACAACTATAAAAGAAAACTCTTACACAAATTGATCGTATTGCGAAATAATGTGCTTGTAGAGTACTATGATTTGATTTAGTACTTCTTAGATAAATAAAAAAGGTTATTTATTTACTTAAACAGAGCCTCAATGTTATGGTTTCAAAATATTTGTCGAACACGCTAATGTTTTTGTGATCCCGCTTGTTTTATTTTATTGTAAGTTATTCTGACGATAAACCTAAACAGTTTGAGAGATTCTTATTCCTTTTTTCTATATCGTCCATTACAGCGCTTACTTTAGTTACTTCACTGGAAATAACGAATTATGATTATTTATACTGTAAATATCAAAGTGTTCTTACTGAAGTGCGATGCACAGTTTTCAATACTCATCTGTACTAAATCTAGCGCTATAACAGTATGCACTCCGCGGGATTCGGGACGTACAACACGGAAAGATGTTATTAAAACTTTGACGTAGCATGACATAAGGCGGCAACCTCCCAGCTGACTGAGGTGTTTGGAAAACTGACGGATGGGACACTCTTACTAGGATTTTTCGATATCATGCAGTTCAGTTTGATAAGAATAAAAATGAGAATCACAATATATAAACTGATTTTTATTTTATGATGCTCTGAAATAAGATCTGATACTCAAATATACATTAGGAATTTAAAATGTCTCCTTCTTTTATAATGTAAATCTGAACCTTAATAAGAGAAAACGTTAAGAAAGCAACTTTGTACAAAAACAGAGGGGTCCTATCTCAGGTATTTAGACAAACAAAATCAACATAATCAATAGTCATTTATTCAACTTGCTTCGCACCGGTCTTTGTCTCTTTCGCACACAATACATTCCGTTCAGCTCATTTGCTCGCCTAATCGACGAGAAAGCACGATATGAGACGATTATGTACCCCTACAGACTTGCCAATACTCCACCGCAGAGTAACAATACTTCTTTGTTCGTTAACAAATAAAATACAGTAGATCAATTTTTTTCAAGGCGTTTTTTCTGCCCTGTGTCGCAGGGTTGTCTAATAGAGTACCGAGATTGGAGATGAGGGTTTATTTGGCTGCAGAATTTCGACAAAATTGTGCATTAAATTTAAGGACCATATGCCGGTGATGCTTTCGTTCGTTAAAAAGGTATATACATACTACTGAGTAGCGAGTTCATCGCGCGTCTCTACTACGCAAACATTTAATGTTTTTTTTTCTTTATATTCTTAACAGGTTTCTTTATAAACTTAAAAGGAAATGGAATTGTATTTTGCTTAAAACATTTTTGATGCTTGTAATATTATGATTTAAAATTGATGCGATACATCTTATTCAAGCATTACTTACACCTGTGAGAATCCAGACTATAGTGAACAAAAATAACAAGTTTCAAGCTGAAATTCTTTTAAAACTATTTTAAGTTGTATTCAGTTTAAATTTAACCAATTACGTGGCTATACGAAACTTGGTCGTAGATCCGGCTCGCATTCTGGGACGCGGTTAAACTTCGCTCGCGATTTATAAAGATGCATTTGCGTGTTTACTGTGTGATTTGGCGTTGGCCCGTACAAACGTCAATGGAACCAATAAATAAATTGTATTTTATACGCGACTGTTTTTGTGAACACTCGCCCGTGCCAAGCACTGCAGCTACATTCGAAATTGGGTCTATGTGCGGCGCGGGGGACGAGCGATGGTGATGCCTGGAGGATTTACATTGTTGTGATCACGACCCTGGTTTAGAATCCAATTATCTCTTTTATCGCATGCAGAACTAGGTACGGGTAATGTCATTAATATTTGATGGAGTAATTTAATTAACTATTAGAATACAGTAGTTGGTAATCGACTTAATTATAAAGTAGTTTTTTAAATAATATAAAAAAATAAACTAATTAGGCCTTTTAATAAATTGAGTTTGAATTTGTCAAATGTTTTTTTATGCTGTTTAGTTGTTACGCTGCACTATCATCGAAACTTGTAATAATTAGAACCACAATAAATAATATATTTTATCGATAAATTTACCAAACTGCTGGCCAGTATAAACCGCCGTCGCTTCATAACTTGCCCCATATGTTTCGTTTCGGCCCACGCCCCTCACCACAACACGCTCGTCTTTTTCTCGTACATTCGCTGCACTGCCAAACTCCATACAGTGTTTATACCGCCGGTTTTTGTGCCAGAATGAATGGAATATGGCCGGCCTGGCAGTCTGGCAGCCTGGCAGCTTGGCGGATTGGCAGAATAGAGGCACACCCGCCAGGACTTCACGGGCTATTTAAAATTATTCACGATGTTGTATTGCATTTTTATGTGTGAATGCACTTGCTTGTATGAGCGGAGTTTGAGGTCAAAAGCATTGAACGTTCAGTTATAGGGATTGGGAATCGTTTTACTATAACTTGTATATTATTGTGACTATACGCTTATATTTACGACTTCTTCTTATTTTTGGAAGGGAGAATGGCATTATATTACTCTACTGTACTTATATCCAGTATTCGGTCAAGTTAACGGTCGCATCGTTTACCAAATATTTGAAGATTAAGATCATTTTATTTATGGTAACATGAGTATACATACATATGCATGGAAGATATTTTATTTATTAGTTAGTACTAAGAAAATGCCATTTTTACTAACTTATCATACTAAAGAACGCATACACAATAAATGTAATGTAAATTTTCGTACTCATTTAGGTAATAAAGTTATTTATAAAGATAATTTCTAGTATATGTATAGAAATTACTCCAACGTAGTACGTATTCTGGTTGTAGCAAAACAATAGAGCAACTACAAATAGTACACGAACAGAACATTATTTCGTCTGGACGTTTGTGTCGGCTATGTAGATACCTTTTAGCGTATCATACTGCGAACTATCACAACTTTGTATCATTTAATGTTTACTGGCACGAACGTGGAACGCAACCACGAATAAAAATCCTGGCTTGTCAGAACTAACTGGATATTTAACATTGTTATATGATTATCTTGTTAAACTGTGTCTGAGTATAACATTTTTTATAGTAAGACAGAGAAAGTGATTTATTTATTTACTTTCTAACATTAAGACAGTAGTGCAATTACCCTGTCTTTAAATAAAAATAACATGGCCTCTTTCAAGTTGCGCGATAGCACTCAGTTCTTCCGTATTCTGATACAATATAAATAATACACATTGTCTACAAAGTGTTGAGCAATACACACTGTATATACATAACTGTACTAGGCGTGCCTTTTAAGTTCTGTCGTTTCCATATTTCCCGGCAATTTTGAATTTGAAACTGTTCTATATTCGAAAATGTTTAAATTTTGAATCTCAAAACAGTTGAAAGTATTAGGATTAATGCTATTATTTAGTCACAGCGTTGATTGGAACCTGTCAGGTTACGTACGAAAATGAATCTTGCTAAGGAAAATGTTCGTGCAATAATTTTCTACAACTTTAGAAGAGGCCTGACACGGCTTCAGTGTTTCGAAGAGCTAACATCTGTGTTCAGTGATGTAGCCCCATTTTTGCGGACTGTCGATCGCTAGTATTTAGAATTCCAGCGTGGACATACTAGTGTTAGAGACAAATCTCGCGAAGGACGCCCAAAATCCGCCTTCACTGAAGATAATATCATTGCTGTGAGACAACTAATTCTCGAAGATCGTCATGTGACGTATCGAGAGATAGACGCTCTATTAGGCATCTCAGGGACAACCATTCAGAAGATCTTGCATAAAGCGCTTGGTGTGAGAAAGCTAGTTTACCGTTGGATACCGCATCTGCTTTCCGACGATCACAAGGCGGCCCGCGTCAGATGGTGTAAGAAAACTCTGCAAAGGTTCAACCGAGGAGAGTCAAATCACGTCTACAACATCATCAGTGGTGACGAATCTTGGATCTATGCCTACGATCCTGATTCCAAACCACAATCTACAATCTGGGTCTTTCAAGACGAGCCAAACTCGACTAAAGTTGTTCGTTCTCGAAGCACTTCAAAGAAGATGGTGGCCACGTTCGTTGGAAAAACCGGTCATGTTGCGACTATTGCACTTGAAGATCGTAGAACGGTTAACGCAGAGTAGTATACCACAGTTTGTTTACCACAAGTCATCGCCGAACTTCGAAAATCTAACTCAAAGCGACGCATCATCCTGCACCACGACAACGCAAGCTCACACAGCGCTCGTCAAACGATTGAGTATTTGAAGCTGAAAAAAGTAGGAATTCTTCACCATCCTCCATACAGTCCTGACCTAAGCCCTAACGATTTTATTACATTTCCTAAAATTAAGAAAAGTCTTCGTGGTCAAAAGTTCCAGTCCCGTGAAGAAGCAGTCGACGCTTTCAAGTCAGCCATTTTGAACACCCCCACTTTAGAGTGGAATAAATGTTATAATAACTGGTTTGAGCGAATGGAAAAGTGTATTAAGCTACGTGGTGAATACTTTGAAAAACAATAAAAAATACTATAAGGTTCTAGTTGTGTTTTTTTCTTCAAACGACAAAACTTAAAAGGCATGCCTCGTATGTACAGTGTATACTGTACACAAGAGAGCCAAGTATTGTGGTTGGGGCAGCTTGTGTCTCCGCTCAGAAAGTCGTGGCTGACTCCTACCATTGTCCTCTAATCGTCTAACGTATTGTCATCGTATTAATAATACGTGCTAGAAATTTATTTCTATAGACTTCATGTGTGAAGCAGATAAAGTTCAAAATATAAACGTTTTTTGCCGAATACTGTCATTTTAAACTTAGTATTTTCGTTTTACAATAACTTCAATCGAAGAATGAAAATAAAATCAACGAAAAAAACAAGATGAATAATAAATGATAATATAAACTGTGCATTAATGTGTGTTAAGTGCAGACACGCATATGCACACTTGTACCTCTCATAGGTTACTCATAATTTTAAATAGAACAGCAATAACTGCTTACACAGATAGACTCTGAATTTGTACTCTTAACAGTTTAGAAGACTACTAAACAATAGATTTAGTTTGGCTTACACTGCATTTCCCCAACAAAATAGTTAATGTCAGTAAATTCATGCATTCAGCTCGACGCCCACGCTGGCGTCTGTTTCGTGCAATCGAAAGTGAAACACCTCGTTATGAAGGTACACTATAAAAAGTAATGCAAAAGGGTAACTACATAAGTTGCCCCCTCTGTCTACTTTAAAAAGAAGTGCGATAAAATAACTTTTTATTACTTTAAGTTTAATTACCAAGTCACAAACTCTAAACAGGGAAATTGAATGAAATTAAATGATAAAAGAAAGTGCTGGATAACAATAATGGAAGGATATACCTAACAGTATCTACTATTTACACATGATACATATTATACGCAAATAAAAAAATATTTGCCATTGTACATCAAATATCAACTTATTTTATTTTGTAAGTTGTGTGTGTACAAATAAAAAATAAAAATATTTTTTTTTTAAGTTTCAAACGCTTTTTCATCAGAAAATGAAGTGAAAATCTTTAATTGTAGTGTTGTAATGAATGTAAAACAATTTTAGAACATGAAAGCGTAAGATACAATTTAATTGAATTTGCGCATACAATATAACCTAGTCGTCGCGAACCGCGTAGAGTGAAACTTCTGTTTCGTCTACTGTCTAATAATACTTCATGTCCTCATCTCATTTACTTAGACGGCATCCATCTTGCGACCAGTCGTCTTAATTAATTGTTTAGATCTTCGCGTCCACCGTCTTTAAAAATGAAAGGGATGCTTTAAATTCCCTTGAATGTCCACCCTCGAATAACTAGCAATTAATTACTCTCCTAAATAAAAAGGGATGATTAAATTAATGAATGGCCTTACCATTGTTTATGGCTGTTTTCATTTGCATTTTATATTTTTTGTTTGGTTTTTTGGGTTTAGTCATTATGGAGAATGCTTCCTTGATGTTTGTTGCCATTTGTTGCGCTCAATTGATGATACCAATAAATTATTTAGATTTACTGAACATAAAAACTTCTATAGCGTTTTGATTCACTAATTCATCCTTGGTCACTGTTTAAGGATATTTGATTATTTCAACATTTTCAAATAATGTTGTTGTGGCATTAGTCAGATTTAGATTCAGTTTTAGATTTTTTCTTTTAGTATTTTTAGATTTTTTTCCATTATGATTACTAAATTATTTACCTAAATATATCTATATCTATGCTAATGTTATAAAGATTAATATTTTTTTATGTTTGTAACGAATAAGCATAAAACTACTAGACCGATTTCAAAAATTCTTTATTCAGTAGAAAGTCTAAGTAACATAGGCTATATTGCAATGCTACCCGTGCGAAGCTGTGTCGGGTCGCTAGTATGATATATAAATATATATATATATATATATATATATATATATATATATTATTATTAAGTCATCAACACAAATTTAATAACGTGTCTGTCAGTGAAACAAGTTCGCAATACTCGGGTGCATTCGTACGTTAATATAAGAGCCCCTTACAAGCCTCAACAAGTGTGAGCGGGTGCGGGCGACGCGCGACGCCTCCGAGCAAATAACTGTTGTCGGAACTACAATAGTAACGGAAATACGTAACACACGCGCCTTCCGGCAGAGACGTTATGAACAAGTGTTGTAATCTAAATAGTAATCTTCAAACATTCAGAAGTGGCAGAAAAGTCAGAAATTATTGTTGACTGGCCTGCTAGTCTAATGACGCTAAGTTTAGTGACGCTAAGTGCTAAACCGGAGGTCGTGGGTTCGATTCCCACCCAGGACAAATCTTTGTGTGATACGCATGATTATTTGTTCTGAGTCTGGGTGAAATTTATCTATATATTGTATGTATTGAGAAATAAAATATAGGCATGTTTTTCACTGGTAGGCTCTGCTTAGTTTGGAATCAGACCGTGTGTGAGTTGTCCCAAGATATTATTATAATATAAATAGATAAACGCGAAGACATGTAATTAGCTTTCTTATTTTTATTTTAATGAATATTGTGTTGGTTTCGCTGTAAGTCTTCCATACAAATCAAATAAATAAAATAAATATTGTTTAATTATAATTCTTTTTACGTGAATTTATGAAACCTGCTGTTTGATGGTATGTTTTTACTATTGAATACAAATATTTTGAATGATTATGAAGTATTTTTGAGGTCTGTTTCAGTAGGTATAGCTTTGATAATATTTTGAAGAATATATGAAAACCTATTTGAAAGAAATTGTGCATTAGAATTAATCTGTTACAAAAAATAAAATTGCTGCGACGAAACCCTCGCGCCTGCTGAAAAAAATTCCGCTGCACGACTCTCGCTGGAGTGAAGGAAAAGCGACTAAGATGCTTTAAAGCTCAGTATTTATTATTTGCTTTTCTAAAAACGACCCGTCACTGCCTCCGTACAAAAGTAATTTCTTTTAAAGAAAAAAATGTGGACACCGCTTTCGAATTGATTAAAAACCATTGAATAATATCGGTCAATGGATTTTCCTGTTTTGTGACAAATATGTATTTACTCAATCGACCTTAAATACTTTCTGTTTTATTTATTTAAGAAGGATTTTTTTCACTTTTGTTCTTTTTTTAAGGAAAGCCTGTTAATACAAAATTAGTCCATAAATATAAATAGACAGCTAAACCACAGCGTCAATTAAGCATGTTGGTAAAATAAAGTTTTTAGTTAAAGCCATTGAACACACTTTAGATGTTAAAAAAAGTGCCGAAAGTGCAGATAATAAAGTACTAAAAAATCTAAATTTAACCTTAAATTCGTAATAACGTTCTCAATAGGTTAAATTAGTTCTAGATACTTTTATAGGATAATGAATTGTTAATTTACATTTGTATCACTTGCTTCCCTCCTCCCCCCTCTTCGTCTCTACACAACCACTTGAAATTCAATTAATTAAATGACGGACATCATTAAACTCACTTTATGGGACATTCCGCTTTAGGAGTTCTTTTGTTTTATTGGTTGCAATCGCTAAGTAGAAATAACGTAAGAGGTTTTATACCAGCTTATATTTTTATTTATTTACATAAAGTAGTACTTTTATTGGTAGTTAAATATATAAAACCAACGGTTTATTTTAAACTTTAGTCTGCATTAAGTCGCGTCTTATATTCTATATGACGACGCAGACTATATCGGTCATAAAATTTAATGTTAGTGGTGGACTTTTGCACTAAATGGCTATGACTCAGGCAGCACAAGGCGCTTACTTCATAATTTTATTAAGAAAAAAATATCTACCATATTTAATAACGCGACATAAAATAAAAGCATCCTTGAGCGGTTGCATTTAGTCTTTCACAAAGGAGGAAGCTATAAAAAATGCCACTTAATAGTTAGACAAGTAATAATCCTGGGGAGTATGACGCGGGTGACGTCACGGCGGCCATTATTACGTCATAAGTCACGTGGCAGCCATTTTAATTTGCTCATAAAGTGGGCATACATCACCGCGGACGGTGCAGTGCGCTGCTCCAATCGAATTCTTGGCTGTTTCCCCACGTTATAGGAAACACAGTCGGAACAGTGAATCAAGTGTTCACTATTCTAATGTGTGTGTATGCCATATTTTAAGTATTAGGTTTTAATAAGTTAAGAGTAGGGTTTTTTTTCTCCCTATATGTAGTTAGGTTCGATTAAAGATTTTTAATTTTAAACTAATAAATATTCTCAATAGTGTTCACTAATCTTAAAATAAAATTAACTTAAAGTAGTCATTTTGTATTTTGCATATTATCACTAGTGGTATCTTTGTATTAGTGTAAAACAAATATTGTGAAAGAATTAGCGTAAAAATTGGTCTATAGCATAGTTAAAAGTTATTTAATTATATGCTTTTTAAAGTAAACTCTAAAGTCTCCGTACGTAGTTAAATAAACATTACATACAATACAGTTTTAATGTGTTTTTGTTCATTCAGTTGTATGTAATGTTCTGTGTGAAGGCCAGTAGCGAGGAAAATTTTCTCGAATGTTTTTAATATGGGGATGCAGTCACACACATAAATTATATCGAAGTAACATTTTGCACTCGTACTCGAGCCGGCTCGGGCTCTGATTGGGCAAAAACGGAGTCGAAGGCTGCCAAAGATTCAGATTTTGATCGCAGTAAATGAGCGTTGGCTGAGTGTTACTCATATTTTTGTAGGCCATTCTCAAGGCAGCTTAATTTACTAGTAGCTTGTTTAAAAACTTGGCAAATAGCTGACTAATAAAAGTGTCAGAATGTACATGATTTAAGTATTTTTTTTTGGATGTTATGAGTAGTTCTGGATTAAAAGAGCTCATGTATACTGTAATTAAAATTTGTGTTTAAATATTATACTACTTGCTTTGATTTTGATGTTACATTGGACGACCTTTTATTTAACAATTGTGCTACTGAAAAGTAAATACTAGTTTAACTTCAACTAAATCAGACTTACATGACAAAACATGTCTTAATTCTAAGAGTTCGTCCTGACAAGCGACATTGTTGTATTGTTGGAAATAAACATTTATCCAACCTTCCCAGAAAACCTCACAAATTGCTATTTATAAACCGTCTCGTTAATTTAGGCTGAACAGATTTTTCTTAACAGAATCGATTATGTTGTATCTAATTCGATTCATTCGATACTTTGCGATATCCGAGTAACCTGTATAAAGTAATTTGAATGGAAATAAATTCGGGTTCCGTTTGGTATGTAAACATTTTGGTTTATTTAATTCTCTTCTAAAATTCCGAGTTGGCTGGTCCTTTTTCAGGGTTATACAAATATAGAGTAGGATGAAGTATTGTAAGTATACGTCTCATTAACAATTGATACGTGGAAGAATGAGCGGCGGACTGGTGATGGAGGTCGGGTTTTGTTGTCAGGCCCTTTTTTCTTTGGTAATATACTTGAAATTTAGATAACGTATATGCTTGGCCTGTAAGACTTAATTACAAGATATAGTCTATTTTAATACTGCAAGACATAAAGCGGGTTCAAACATAATTTATTTTATTACTAGCTGTCCCCCGCGACTTTGTTCTTTGTTTGTTGTTTGTTCGTGTTTTAGTTTTAACGGTTTTTCATTTTTGCAACATTTTTCATTTATGCTCCGCTCCTATTGGTCGTAACGTGATATTATATAAAGTATAGACTTCCTCAATAAACGGACTATCCAATACAAAAAGAATTTTTCAATTCGAACCAGTAGTTCCTGAGATTAGCGCGTTCAAACAAACAAACAAACTCTTCAGCTTTATAATATTAGTATAGATGATAGCTACAAAAAGCATACTGCTATGCTATTAGTAGCATTAGCATAGCAGTATGCTATTTGTAGTTATTTTCAACTCTTGATAGTAAATGCGGTTATTGGAAGTGACAGCTTTGGATATAGATGAAGAAGAATTTAGAAGTTTTGTTGAATTCTAGAAATATTTGGTTATCTTTAACCTAGAAGATATTATAAGAGATTAGATATTCCTTATTTACTAGCAAACGTGTTTAAATAAAAGTGCTGAGTGTAAATAACGGTATTTTACCGTAGGTAATGGGTATGTCAGATTCCGTGATTTACCTTTGCTGTAATATACAGTAGCAAAGTTGAAATTTTCATTATCTCTGTTGGAAAGGTATAATATTTGAATTAAACGCCTTTTCTTTTACCTACTTTAAAAAAACACATATTTTATATGAACCAATTTTAATTACATTAAAGTTTGATGTAATAAGAACCATCTAATTATAACACAGATTGATATTCGGTTAGAATCTAAAAATTATAATAGGAATTGTAATGTCCTGTTGCTGGCCAAATTCTTTTACCCTAATAGAGAAGAATCCATTAATCACCACACTTACTCACACTCACGAGTCGAGGAGATTTTAGTTGTTTGAAACTTTCAAAAATGTCAAATGATTGTCAAAAGTCATAAAACCATTGATATCAAAACAAACCCGTCCCGTTGACAGCGGTCCGCTGCCGCCCCCGCCCCGCGTCCCTTGCACCGCACCGTCAGTCACTGACTTCCAAACGAACAATATTAACTTTGGCAAATGTCGCCATTGAATCTCATTTCAATATTAGGATTGAATCGATTTAAATTTATGAATTGTAAATGATTTTGTGATTCGATTTCCCGGTTCGGTAAATGTAGTTTGTATTTGTTTGGCCATAATTTGCGTAAATGTTGATATACGACTTCATTCATCGGGTTTAGTGAGGATGTATTGTGGGTGTGTTGGCGCTCGTTGTTGGATTAATAATAATAGAGATGCAGTTATAATCCAACCATATTTTAGAGTTGTTAAATTAAATATAATAAGTTTATGTGACTAATGTGGAGCGAGTAAAAATAATTTTATACCTAAATCTAATATATAAAATTCTCGTGTCACGGTGTTCGAACTTGAACTCCTCCGAAACGGCTTGACCGATTTTGATGAAATTTTTTGTGCTTATCCGGTATCTATGAGAATCGGCCAACATCTATTTTTCATCCCCCTAAATGTTAAGGGTAGTCCACCCCTAAATTTTATTTTTTATTTTTTAGGCAAAATTTTTTGTTTTTATTTTTTTATGATACAGCATACAAAAATACATACAACCCTAAATTTTCATCCCTCTACGATCAACCCTTATATTTTATTTGTTAATTAAAAACTTTAATTTTTTTTGGTAAAATTTATTTTTTATTTTTTGATGAATTACAATAAAAAATAGGGTAGGGTAGGTAGGGTAGGGTAGGTAGGGTAGGGTAGGGTAGGTAGGGTAGGGTAGGTAGGGTAGGGTAGGTAGGGTAGGGTAGGTAGGGTAGGGTAGGTAGGGTAGGGTAGGTAGGGTAGGGTAGGTAGGGTAGGGTAGGTAGGGTAGGGTAGGTAGGGTAGGGTAGGTAGGGTAGGGTAGGTAGGGTAGGGTAGGTAGGGTAGGGTAGGTAGGGTAGGGTAGGTAGGGTAAGGTAGGTAGGGTAGGGTAGGTAGGGTAGGGTAGGTAGGGTAGGGTAGGTAGGGTAGGGTAGGTAGGGTAGGGTAGGTAGGGTAGGGTATTTAGGGTAGGGTAGGTAGGGTAGGGTAGGTAGGGTAAGGTAGGTAGGGTAGGGTAGGTAGGGTAGGGTAGGGTAGGTAGGGTAGGGTAGGTAGGGTAGGGTAGGTAGGGTAGGGTAGGTAGGGTAGGGTAGGTAGGGTAGGGTAGGTAGGGTAGGGTAGGTATTTTTAATTTATAGGGCAAAACAACGTTTGCCGGGACAGCTAGTTGCCTTATAAATATTTTTTAACAATAATAATTATGCGATTCAAGATTTAAAGACTGTTTAAGAAGTAAAGAATGCAGGAATCTAACATAACTACTGACTAGTTCCAACAAATTATAGGTACTAAATAGATAAACCTGATAATCATAATATTATAGATAATATAATATTTTCATGTAAGCTTCCTGAAGCAATGTTCGTTACTTTAAATAACGTGTCAGTATTCGTAAATAAAAACCTTTTTAAAATCATATATGTCCCGAATAAAGTGCAAGTGACAGGCGAGGATATTTTTAATGAATCTTTTATATAGAGTTTGTTATATAACATTGTATAAATGGATAAAATTTAATAAAGGTTTTTTTTTCGGTTCAATTTTTAATAATATTTGACCAACATTTTTTTAACTGTTATGTTTTATTCATTTTGAAAAAGTATGTATTGTAAATAAAAATGTCATAGAAAGTTAACATGTATTTAACGTAATGAAGGAAACATCTTATTTTACTCTATCACACAACGTTTGGCACGGGCACACACTGGCCGTTTTTATCATTTTTTACGCACTTGTAAAGCGTAGTACAACAGAAAATGAATTTTACAACCATATTGAGTGTATAACATTTTAATTATTATAGTTTTTATTAATATCCGCGTTAAATTGTATTTTCTTTTATAACCACTGCGTAAAAACAAAATCTGTGTAGTAAAGGGCAAAATAAAGTTTAACACAGGGAAGAGCGGTAAAAACAGAAAGCCTATGTTGAGAACATCTCACTAAGTCGCGCTCGGCTGCTGGACCAGAACATTGCGGCATTGTCCACAGACCCAATGTCATGATCGAGCGAGCTGTACAAAACTGAAAATTATGAAAGATAGTAGCAAATATTTCTACTTAGTCTTCACATTATTTGTTGCTAGAGAAAATGCTTAAAACACATTTATAGAGTAAAAACCAGTGGTAACAACCACACGTTGTTAAGGACTCTACATATTATCTACCGGATATTATTATAGTGTGTGGCCATTATTATGAGACCATCTCGGCACAACTGATGCTGTGAGCGCCATTGATAATTATAGCTGAACAGATTAGCGCTCGATATTGCGACCGCTATCGTTGTGGGAATCACGTTGCTCTTATTATAGTGATGTGACCTACGAACCGAATTTTGTATTATTAGAAATGTATATTTTGGGTTACTTGTATCTTTAATAATTGAGTTCAATCAAGCTGGTTTTACCTACTGCTATTAAGGCATTAAAATTTACTTTAAGTATTATCACAATCTAAATTTCAGGGTGTTCAAATATAATGGTAGGTGTTTATAGTGTAATTGGGTATTACGACAATACATATTTTGGACTTTGGACCACATCTAAAATGAAGACATATCATTGGAATGACGAAATAACAACACAAATAAACTTGTTACACTGAGCCGTAGCACAATCGTAGCTCCGACTACACTAACGCTACGTCGTAGCAAAACTTTTCGCGTAGAATGGTATGTTCAATGTTCAGTTTGCCTTTCTGTGTGTATCCCGTCCTTATCGTTTAATAACGTAGGCTGCGCTTTGACGCGACATGGGGGAGCTGCAAGCCGCATTGCAATTCAATCCATCTGCCACTTATTACCTGCCCGATTGATGTACGAGGCAATGGTATGCCAATCGTGGCGTGTGCTGTTATGTACCAATGAATTGGAAAATTGCTGTTTTGGGAACAAAAATTTAAGTATGTTAAAAAATATAGTATGTGATTTATTACTTGCATATTATACTTAAAAACTCTTTTTTCATTTAGTCAAAGAGTATATATTATGTTCATTAGCACAATTTAGATCCCGGATCGATTTGAAGATACCGAGCCTAAACTCAATTTCTTGTTTACTGCACCGCTCTGATCCTCATTAAATGTAAATTTCAAACCATTAATACTAAAAGCAGAACAAAATTCCTTTGAAGTAACGCCCAGCAATTACTTTATCCTAACATCGATATTAACAAGAATTTATAACATAACCATTAAAACTCTAATGGGTGCCAATGAATTTTTAATTACAATAAAAATCTGAACCTCCGTAAGGTAATGATCGTTAAAAAATACGGGTAACTTGCTTTTAATATAATAAGGTTAGTTAAGTAAGTTTGCCAAGTTAATAACAATTTGCGAGCGGAAAGAGTTTGTTCCCATTAACTTGAGTAACACTTAAAATCTTAAAACTTGAAGGTATATATGGAACGATGGATGAAAACCTATGAAAATTATGTGAGGAAAAGGAAGAACGAGAAGAAAAAATAGATGACTGTTTTTTTCTAACAGAAAAGACGCAGCTCTATCATATACATATTTATCAAAAGTGGTATCTCCTATTTAAATGTCATCTATTCAGGATATAAATATTTTGTCATTTTGTTCTTTAACGACATTGTATAGGAATAAAAATAAAGACTTATACAAAAATATAAGTATTATTCATATATTAAATATTTGAATAAAATTCTGACGTGAATCAATTTAATGAAGTTTGTATTATTTTACATGTTTTTTTTTCGCATTTAAGAATGTAAGTATTTTTATTAAACCAGTACGTACAACAAGGTAATAACCACCTCAGGGAGGAAAGCTTCTAAGACGTCGGCCTACTCCGGAAAAGAACGAATGTATTGAATGGTATCTCTGAAAAGGTTCCAAGGGTCTTAAGGCATGAGTGGCCGGAACATGAAGTAGTTAAGCCTTGATAAGTGAAGCGCTGACCTCTCCACATGGCTGCTTATCGAATTCCACAAGACGACTCTGCAGAGCGAGACGGAATTGACCTTGGAACATTCGTTTATAGATTTATTGAGTACTCCTTCTTTTGTTTATAATTATTTTACATTATAATTAATTATTGTTAATATTATTTTTGTGTATTATTACATTGTAACTCTGAAATAGCTCTTTCATTTATGTAATTGGATTTCAATGTAAATACCGTGTCAGTCGTCAGGAGCGTTTAAATTATTATGAACATTATTGGTCTTTGACCCATTGCTTTTCAATTTTTTCTCATATAGTTCCGAATTATTGTATCACACAAACAACTGCATTATGAAAACGAAATCATAAAAGTCCTATGAAATAACACTGCTGTAGATTACGTGATAAAACTCTGAATAAACACTTAATTTTTAAACATTCCGGTAACAATATGCAACACAATTACAATTTCCTTTTATCACCGTCCAACAAAATGCAACTGAACAGGCGTCGTTTTAAAAATGTACAATTACAAAAAAGTAAAAAAAAACTACACAAAACTTTTAACATTTCCAACCAATTCGACGCATTCGATGGTAAATTGGAGTTAAAACGATAATAACCGGGCTTCCGGTTAACAATTATCCGGTGTGCGCGTACCTAACTATTGTAACCAGGGCTGTAACAAAGAATGTAGTAAATAGAAGTAGAGGATATTATTTTAGTCTTTCAGTGTGAAAAATGACAAGATTACTAATTTTCTTATAGAAAATAGGGTAAGGGAAAATAGGGATTTTTATTTTATTTTATTTTTTTTATTTCATTTTTTCATTTATAAATTTCAAAAGAACTGTTACCGTTAGTGAAATTGTATATTCTTTTAATGCACATTCTAATAAAAAATGCAAATGATTTTAAAGCGCGTAGTTTCAATTTATCAAACCTACCAAACATGACACCACAAAACGCAAGATAAATACACAAAATAAATCAAACATTAAAAAATGACATTGTTAACTAAAATAGGGAATTCTAGATATTGGAAACCCTAGCGGGACGGTAAAATTTATCAATTTTTAGTTAGTGACCGGTGTAAAAATGATATACGTTTGAATTTCAATTCTAGTTGCGAATATCGGGTGAACTGATATTCCAGTTACACTTTGTTGATTTTGTGAAATGAACAGTATGCCTGGCTGGCTGACGGTCAAATTTGTATAATTTTATAAAGTTAAATAATTGCAGTGAGTAATTAATATGAGTTAATTAGTGTACATCTATGTCAGCACTTTATTTCCCAATTTAACAATTTACCAAACATTGTTAAAAAAATTACTGCCATTTAATGGGTACGAATAAGTCAGTTAGTGACTTAGAATAATAAAGTATAAACAAAATAAGAAATTCATGAAATTTTTCTGGGTTTGAACCCACACCCTAGCAGACGACGCCCGAAGTAATCTCCTTATAACATATTGTAGAGGTTACCAAAGTCATTACAATTTAAATATTACTTTCTGTACGTAGTATATAACATTACCCGTTGGTACCAAGAGCATAAAATCATATCAATCACTTATACTTGAACGAAAAATTGTATTTATCTCCATTTTCGTTAATGTATACTTTCGGCCCCAACCTCCCCTATAAGGGAAAAACGCAAGGGATGGAACCCCCATTGTTACGAAGGATACATTTAAAGAGTAATTTTCCTCGAAATATCAAACAACGATCTAGGGGTAACAAGCATCATATTTTGAAGTAGAAAATTGTATTTTAATCGTGATTTGTGATTATACCAATTCTGAAGTCCTGGAGTCAGATGGTAAATGGTACTGGCTAATTAAATTTAAACCATAATTTAATGTTGCTAAGATAGTAAATTGGTTAACAAATTACCATTACCTACTTATGAACACCTAACACGGATGAGTGTGGATACACTGCAGGATTGTAAACAGACCAATAATTTTGACTAAGAATTCTAATGCCATTAATAACAAAATTCCTACAAGTTAACCAAAAAAATTCTATGTTTAGTACCTATTGACCGCTCCGTATATTTATTGAGTAAATAATAACTAAGCATGTTTAAACATCTGTTTAAATAATACTATTTATTGACCAAATTACAATTGAAAGTTTGATTACTTGAAACTCTTTATATTCCTTGAAATCGTTAAGCACGATATAATAAAAAAATCAGTATACATAAACATCGAATAAACGAGTTCTATGAATCAATTAAGTAAAGAAAACTTTTGAACAATATACAAAAGGTACCATTAGGACGGTTGCAATTCTGACAAACAAATGAAACTTAATTGATTTCGCCAGTTCAGCTCGCGTAATCAAATTACAATTTGAAAAGTGATGGTGATCAAAGGGCTTGCAAACGATTTATCAAAAAGATATCCTGTTTTGAAATAAAATAATTGGATGATACCTATTAAATCAGGGAGCTTTTTAATTATTCTTCAGACATTTAAGTCGTTTTCTTGGTTTGTTTAATGACTTATCTTTGCGGAATTATTTTGTGGAGGATTGATATAAATACATACTTTTAGACCGCTGGATGAACAATAAATTAATGATTTTCTGATCAATCAACTTTTACATTTATAATATTTTTTTAGGATAACTTACTCACGGCTATCTGATCTCAACCTAGGTAGAACCTGTATTTTTGCAACCAGACAACACTGATAAACATAATTATATCTTTTTAAATACATATTATAGATTAACATATATTATAGACTACACGTCGTATAGCCGAGTGGTATAGGTCACCACGCCAATTACCATACAAACACAACATATTAAAAAAAAGAATTACACGCAGACACAGAAAAAATGATCGTGCTTATCACACAAAGATTTGGCTTGGGTGGGTATCGAACCCACGAATAACCATAATGTAACATAATTGTACCTATAAGAACTATTCAACAGCAATGTATAAGGCATTCAGATAGGCCAGTTAGGGTAGGTACATATTTTTTAAACATCAGTATATGCCGCTGAGGCCGGCCCAGAAAGAGGTGGCAGGATGACCTACAGTCACTTTGCGGTTGGTTTGAGGTGGCGCGAAATAGGGAACTATGGAAAGACTTGGGGAGACCTTTGCCCAGCAGTGGGTCAGTTTTAGCTAAAAAAAAGTATATGTCAAACATAAAGTATATGTCAAACATTAGGTATACCTAATGTTTGACATATACTTTTTTTTAGCTGATATATCAGAACATTATAGAAAGAAAATACCGATCATGGTGCAATCATCGACAAGCATCCATCCGTCTAATTCTTCGAAATAAGCTTAGAGATTTTAAACATTTTATTGTACAACGTATTTTGTCTACTTTTTTTTGACAGCATGACATGGGCGTGAGATGTAATGCTTCAATTTGTCCGATACGCAGTTACTACCAAATTGTATTTTCGAGTTTGTGCACCCATTTCACGGCACTGTCTAGTAACGTTAAACTCCTCGTACGGCCCCTGGAATAGATGCTCTAACAACTTTCCTTTTATTTCTATTCGTAGATTGGTCAGACGAAACGTATTATTAGATTTTCCGACCTTAATTCTCAGTAGCCGTATAGCTGTATATAGCCCAATCAGTGGGAATAGTAGGGTCTATTTCATGGAACTTCATACCGTATTTGCGAAGGAAGCAAAACGGATTATAATTATTATGTATCCCTTCTTTATATATCAGAACATGTCGATGTTAATTATTCGCATCTGTATAAATTTAACCTTCTGAGTAAATAATTGAATTTCCTTATACCTGTCAGTTGGTGGTACTTAGAAACTGAAGCACTTTTGTATTTCTGTGAAATTCATTTGCAATAGAAATGTTAATGGATAGCTCTTTTATGGATTGTTTTGTTACCGTATGTATTTTTAATATATAGAAATCCAAATGAAATGTAAGAGAGATAAAGGTTATGTAAAATATCAAAGTACCTATTCCATAATATCTTATTGCAAAATAACACACAAAATATCAAAAATATATAAAAAAAATATTCCACATTACTCGTAGCTCTGCCGAAAATATGAAAATTCTTTTGAGTAGTTCTTTAGAAATTATGGTTCGAATACCGTTTTTTCTAACCAGACGACCCGCGTTAAATAATCTCTAGATAAAAGGGGAATTTCTCGAGTAATAATTCAGGTATAAAAATACCGCGGCAATCTTTTATCAGATTAAAAGAATTTCATAAATCAGTTCTCATCCAAAATAAAAGAGAATTTATGATCATATTCTTTGCACAAAATTGTTTTCTGGTAACTTGATATCTAGTCAACGTTATTGGTTTAATGGGATAAACCGGGTCAGGCTTTGACCCGAGCTTGTTATAATTTGTTTTAAAAAAACATTTTGAGTTTATTACGAAGAGTGGAAACTGGTTTATCATGAAACAAAAAAGTTCCGTAAATAAGCATGCATTCTGACACATTCGATAGTGCTGTCTGACAGCGATTTATCGATATAGTATTAGGTATAACATCTTTTCTATAAACCGAATGTAACCTACATGCAACGGGTAGATGATCTGCTATCTAAAAGCAGACGTATCATAAAAAGCCTGACATTAGAAATGAGTGGCTCGACGGGGTTTAGCAAGTGTTTTCTTAAACCCGCACCAATTTATCACATATCACGAAACATCACCCTTTATCTATTTCAGGTGTTTGAGTTCAAACCACCTGCATTACCAGGAGCTCCCCAGTTAGACTTATTAGAGTGTCAGGTCACGTGTGTAGTGTCGCTACTATCTGCCGCTCAACTATTCCGCTCAGCTTTGTACACACCTAAGCTATTCGCCTATTACTAGGATCAGAATTTTTTGTTACTAATTATCCCTGTATAGGAAGGTGACACTTTTACGGGAAATTAAAAGAGTTTAATAAAATTGTTTATTTACTACAACACACCAACCAAGGAAACATTATAACAGAAAATATAGGTAAAAAGGTACTGCTTATTTCTTAAGAAATTTCTTCCAGCAGAACGGGGAGTGGAACTGTTTCCACAGAAACATAGACACAGTGTGTTTTGAATACAAATAAAAATATAAAGAAAAATTTTACCGTTTACATACCAACTAATGAACTCTTTTTTTATAGGTAAACGGTAAAATTTTTTCTTTATATTTTTATTTGTATTCAAAACACACTGTGTCTATGTTTCTGTATAATTATTATAAATGAATCAAATGCCCCAGCAGTGGGGAATTTATAGGCTGGTATTATTAAACTATTGTTTTACGTCTAAGCCATGCGTCAGTTTATATTTTCGCTGCCACTGATAGTTTGTGAAGAAATTATATTAAAGAAACGGTGGAGGTAAATTAGTTGACGGAGAATCAGATACATTCTGACCATATTTATATACTCAACATAACTCTCTCTTAAAACTCAGAATTAATTGGAATTGTTTTAGTTTTAGCTTCGAAGTTTATGTTTTGAAGTTTCGTCTTAAAAAAATATATTATAAATAAAGTACAGGATTCTCTATAAAAGATGAGACCTTTACCACTGAGACGTAATATATCCCAGTAGCAAGTAGGTCGTAAAACAAAACTCCATAAACAAAAAAGTGTGCCGGGAACGTTGGGAGTAGTGGAGCACTAAAGCGCAAATGACGTTAAGTGCAGAGAAAAGCGTGAGACGAACATCATACATAAAGTAAACATATAAAACTCCTGATGTTTGCATAAAATCCTCTATTTATCTCCCAAGTCCATTGACGAGTACGTTCAGTTCTGCTAGACGTTTTTTACTCATAAAAAGCAAGGAATTTCTATAGGAACTTATATTTGCTAATGCTCTGAGAAAGTTGCTAAATATTTATCAAATTATGACAGTTTTGTTTCAACAAGCCATCAGCTCTTGTCTCATTGTAAAATATATCTCTAATCACGTAGGTATATCTATCATTCTGCATCCATTATATTACTAGATACATACCGAGGCTTTACCTGATCTCACGAGCATGTAACCGCAGATAACGTGCAACTGTTCCACGGAGGTCGGTATCAGCTACAAGCCGAAGTATTCCTGTATAAGCGAGCCCGACGCCCGAGATAAGCCGACGACACGAACACGTTGTCTCCGAATTAACTGTTAAGGCCACGTGTGTTTAGTGTTTGTAATCTTTACATCGTGTACAAAAACCCCTGCCTAAGCTGATGGGAAAATTTTGTTTGCAATTTTGCTATTAAAGGTAAATATAACGTGTAACCAGTTAAAACAGATTTTGTACATTTAGTACTAATAAACTCTACTAAACAAATATGGGCTACCAAATTTTATAATTAAATAACAATTTAAATAAATTATTTTGTTCATATTAACATAATGTATTATTTTTAATATCATGTTTGTTTGTTTATTATTATAATGTTTAAAATATTTGACAAAGTTTATGTTTTGTTTCATATATTTATGTTCAATGATTATAATTATAAACCTATTACTTAGATATAATATGTGTTGTGTAATGCTATTTGTATAACTTAGTTCCGGTATTGAAAACGAATAAACAGAAAAAAACTATTAAAAAGACTGCTTTATTTGTAATCATGTATCAAATACATTAACTCTAAATAAAACAGTTTATTTTCAACAGTGTAAAACTCTTTCTTGTTAGGCACTTTCTAATTTTTAAATAATAAATTCTAAGAATTGATAATAAAGTTTATAGAAAATATAGATTATTCAAGAACAGCCTACCCTTAACAAAACTTGGACGTTTCTGTACACCCTAATGACTGAACGGGAATATTTTTGAAACGTGACTCAAGTTTATAGTAATCATTTCCAATCAATGATATCTTCTTGAAATCTTGTTTCTATAAATAGATCGTGAAACTTTTTTCATCAAGAGCGGGTAATTGTTATCTTTCGGTACGCAATAGTTAATCTACTTCCAAGTCAAGAACAGAACAATATAATTATTATCTCTCGTTAAAAAATGGTTCGGTATTATTTATGTTAAGTGGACAGTAAACCAAGCATACGTCTTGAATTTGAATCCCAGCAACAGAAACACAAGCCGCAAATATTCAGGCTGGCAACATTAAGGCTAGGAACGGCGCAAGTTGGCCATGTCGCGGCTCGCAAGTCGCAGCACGATGCAGTTTGTGTGGAATTAATCCTTGTTGCTACTTTAGGACGGCCGTGCCTCTGCTGCTGTTATAGTGACAGCTTTGTTGAATAAAGTTGAGGATATATTGGGTACCTACATCCTAAACATGACTTAAAATAAATCCTAATTTCTAAAGACGTATTTGAAGGACCATATATTTAAAACAACTCAAAAGATTTTATTGAAGTTTGAAGTCACCTTGTAAAAAAACTAATCAATAAATAGAATTAATGCGATATAAATTCTAGTTTCATAAAATATGTGGTCAACTATACAAAAACTAAAGAAATTATCACATTTGTATAGAAGCGTAGATAGACTAATATAATTAAATATTAGGCAATTTATGTAAGGGCTGGGACCGTGATAAAATAAATAACAGAACAACATGGACGCATTAGAACAAGAAAATAAAATCTTGCTTTTAATGTGGTTACCCTACTGCCAAAAGTGGTTGGGCACTGGGATCACACTAAACCATTAAACAAAACATCACGTTTTCTTAAAAACTTGAGGCTAGCTCACTACAAAAGTTTGTCACACTGAGATATGCCGAGTGCATATTGTAAGTTATGTCCAAAATTATATAACTGACGTTAGACTATGTTGCATTATTAAATTGTTCATCATTTCATTTTGCACAAATTTAGTTCTAACAATTGTAGGTTGAATTTTCTACTTTAAATAATGATGAAGTTTAATGGTATTTCGTCTTACATTCCTATTTTTTTGAATAAACTTTGTCCTTAACTTAATTAAGAAACGTTACACTTACATTTTTATTAAGCATTTGAGTAAAAATAAAAATATGGTATAAAAACAAATTTATTTGAACTAGGTACATTTAACGCTATGTTTTTACTAAAAATATTCGAATAAAACATTTAGGTACCTTTATGCTTTTCACTTGGTCATAACTAGTTTTAAGGGAGCAGAGTGCTTTCCAAAGAGCGGCTAACGCAAGGCTTTGTGCTACAAACTGATTTATGTTCGAATACATACATGGATTTCGGCTCTGAAAATCCATTTAAAACAACAAAGTTTATTCTATGCGCAGTTTTCTATAGGATTTTTTGTTAAACATAATCCAATCATTTGTAAATACAAAACGTTAACTATTTTCTAATACATGTATGTGTGTATGAAAATAATTTACCTACTTAAAAAAAAAAAATGTTTTTGCAAACAATTTTGAAACATGAATCCTTCAGAAGGTCAAAAAGATGTTTACAGGCAACAAAATTTGACTGAACGTAAACGTAAATTACTTAGGGCGTTCCGAATAGGCTCTCGGCAGATTATTAACGACATAAATTAGGTTATTTTAAGGCCAACAGATTTGTTTCAGAAAAGTTAAGCTAAAACACAAAGTTTATAAAAATGTTACACATTAAAGACAAATTTCGTTGAATTTGGTACGACCACATACAGGACAGACCTATTACTATTTATTTAATATCATTAGTTGTCTAGCTAAAGGACTGTGGAACTATGTGAAAGTTTCTACCAAATGAGAAGTATGGAGTCAAAGCTAGAAAGTTATTAATCAATGGCGTTCACTGCAAAATGACAAGGATGTTAAGTATTACATTTTTGTTATTATATACAATAAAATTTTATATTCGTTAATTGTTGATTTTTTCCTTTGTTACTTTTGAATCACACCCAATTATGTATGGATAAAAATTTATGTACCTAATTGGCATTTAAAAATCCATAAATAACAAACATTTCCATTCCTCTTCAAGTGCTGTATGATTTACGTATTTTGTTCTCAACTCTCTGATACAATTATCCGTAAGTACCCACATTTAGGTTAGCTTGTAAAAAGATTTTCCTTTTTCACAATAATCTTACATTCGTAAAATACTTTGAGTGGAATTATTTTGTTATCAAGTTAATGTACCTTTTAAGAAATATTTACCTCGTAAAGGAATTGTTAGAGAGTTGATTGTCCTAATATTAAATACGAAGTATTGTGTAAACGGATTCAGACGGGTTTTTAAACTGAGTTAGTATGATTTTTCACAAAAAAACATGTTTAAATGTTCTATGATTTCATAAAATTGTTGGTTGCCTATATGAACTAGAGAAGAACATAGCTATAAATTTTAAACAGTTATATACTACACCAATATTCTACAAATAATGCATGAAGTTTCGGAAATACCTTTATACGATTTTGTGGCGAAAGATTCGAAAATGTATGGCGATTTTTATGATTCTCCTGGGACACAGTGTACGAGTATGTTTGTAGAAAACTTATATTTCAGTGACTACTACCTGTTTAAACAAATAATTAAAATATTAAAATAAATTTGTTTTTAATATAATTTAAATAAAAATCCAATCTGCTGGCATAATAATCATGAGTTTTCTGTTCTTCTTTATCGACCACAGACTTGGTTTTTCTTACCTTACCTACATTTAATTGGCATGAAGGCAGAATTTGAAAAAAAAAATCTATAATACATAAAACAATTCAAATATCTACGAACGTGGGTGTCAGTATCTTAAGCTAAAATATTTGTAAGTAAACAATATTCAGAGCACATTCAAAAATAAATCTGCGAGTACACAAAGAAAAACAAATCAATTTCCCGTATAAGACAAAATAAACGGCACAATATAGACACAAGTTTTCAAACACCGCACAGATATTATCCGAGTAACTTTGCGCAGTATATTCTTTAGTGAAATATTGCCTCTCCCACTAATATATAGCTCTGTACGTATAACAGTACGAACCTCGCGAAATATGAATAACAAATATATGTGATTGTTTCATGTACGGAACAATGCATGCTATACGTTTGGATCCTTTAATAAAATACGGCGTATACAGCATTGATTGAATGTGCCGAATTAAATGGTGTGAATTGTTACAATATTCTGTTGTACACACGTCCTCAAAGTTTAATTCGGCGTTGATTTGTTTTTCTTTTTGATTCTATACATTTTTATTTGCCGCGGGCATTTTTTTTTCTCGTTTCTTTAGAAGGTTTTATGCGGATCACTTTGTAAGTAGATTAGTTACAAATCTTCTGAAAAAGTATAGTGCCCTATTCCTTTGGCTGGTATTGGCGACGAATAGCTTACAAAAAAAAAGTAACCTAATACATAAATACGATTACAGATTACTTTAAATAATTTAATATTATAAGATGATGGTGAAGAAAAACAAGAGCCAGCAATATTCGCGGAAAGATTAAATATACGAGCCTTAAATATTACTGAAAGAAAAACATTACATATTGAAGAATGATATTATTAAATCTTTTTTCATTCTCATGTTTTTACCTATGGTAATAATCTTTACGGGGAATAAAAAGGAAGTTTTTAATGTGCTTAAACCATTTTTAACATTGTACCTGTATTTAATTTTTCTATACAAAATACATGTAGGTAATTTATCAGTTGAAATATTTTATTTATTTTTCGACACTATAAACAAAATGTTTGTATAAAATATCAAACCAAAAATATTTAAACAACAGCTGATTTAAATCAGTGTTCTCAGATTATTGTGGTATAATTTTTCACTTTACAAAGTCTTGCTCACAATTAAAGAGCAAAGGGCAGCGAAATCAGCACAATTTGAAAAGGCCAAACTTTATAACAAGGGTAATTTTGTGCCAGGGAAGACTAATTGAGTAACAGATGAACTTCAGAGTGTTGTTTTAATGCCGCGAAAGACTTCATTTGTAGATAAGATGAACGTTCATTATACTTCTTATTTGTCTAAAAAGTACTAATTAATTGTTACTGACCACACCGCCTTTATTTAATTCCCTGGACGAAGTAATTTATTCTGTTTAAAATGAGATAAATGGTAATAGCTCCCTTGATACATAGTTTATGGTTATATGTGGGTCTGGGACGCACCTTTGCCTGTATTTTTTTGGGAAATGAGACAGTATGGTTTACTACGAGTCGACTGCACGTTAGTGGTAGTTAAGAATAAAGTCAATAGCGTCTTTATGCCAAATAGTTAGCATTTGTTCCCATTTAAAACGTCAAATATTCAAATTACATGTATATATATCAGTTAAATAAAACCTATTTATTTATCTAGTTGTTTATTTTAAAGAGTCAATTCATCATAACCGCAGTGTCCATTACAAAAACATTCCTCACGCACTTGATTCGTGTACAAATGACAACATTAAACCCAAGGACACAGAATAAATGATTAAATTAAATCTACAATAATACAGTACTACAAAAAAAAAACAACGTATATTGGACATTTATTATAAACAAACACCAAATAAACACAATATTACTTTGAAACTGAATGGATATTGTCAAAATGTTTGCAACCACTGACTGTACATAGTAAAGTATAAGTAAAAAGATGAAGATGTGGTTATATTTTTTTAATCATTTTAAATCCATTATATAAATAATTTGTTGTAATAAAAATATTAATACGTTTCTGAGTATTTATTACTTAAAACCACCGAGTTATAAAAAAAAGTTTTTAATCCCTGCGTTCGTCTTTCTCCAAAGGCTCATTATAATAACATATTACTTTAAATTTAATGAGTGTGTACGTCTGTACCTCTTCTAGAAACCTAGTCGTTATGAAATATAACATGCAACATTCTAGTTATACAATGTATTTGACAAATAGAGCAAGGTAGAGAGTATTTGCTCGGTTCTCTCAGAGTACGTTAAGTAACCCAGTTTTCGTCGCTGCAGTTAAGTTAAAGTCTTAAACTTGTTGGGGACAAGCTTATCCACTCTATTTTTATTTTCCTACCAGATTAGAGAGAAAACCGAATGGTTTTTTAAGTTTTATTTTAAGTTATGGGCAGCACGCGGTGCTTATTGGTTTCTTGCTGCTTGCAATCTTATTGGCTAGTACTGAGTACACGTGTGCATGCTATTTATAAAGGGTTGAGTTTTCTTTGTTTGTTTCAGTAAAAAATATGCATCTTCCTAATCTTGACCGGGATAAAATTTGTTTATTTACTATGACACAAATTAGCAAAACAATTACAATTAACATAAAATAGTTAAAAATAATTGTTGTGTTTGACATAATATTTTTACACTTAAATAAATCAAAGATAGAATTTTTACTTAATCGTTAGATATGTTATTAAATTCTTTAGGGATGTAGATTTATTTATAAGGTTTAGATTTAAGTATATAGATTAAGATTTTAGTTTTAAAGTGGTATATTTGTTTATTTTTATAATTACTAGTGATAAATATAGAAAGGTTACTATTGTTCTGCGATACATCAATATCTTATAGTCTTACGAGTATTCTCAAAGTAGACCAACCATATTTCAAGGCTAGTCCTTCAAGTCTGTGTGGGCAGCGAGCCATTCTAATTTAGTATTCAGTTGCCTCCAATTTACTGTTATCGCCAACAAAAAGTTATGATTTACGTGTAACCCTGCGAAACAGTGGGGCGTCTAATTTGTGATCTCGTTTCGTTCTTAGTGTCGAGAATAGGTAGGGTTAAGTAAACAGTTTTAAATTACTTTTTGTTGGGCGTAATTCCGCGATCGATGGTTAGTACTGGAACTGTTGGATTTTAAGGCAGAATTATTTATTGAATACTAAGTTAAAACGATCGTCCTCGTGTCAATTACATTTTAATTGTCACGTTTAGTAAGTCGTGTTTATTTGTGGCTATAACTGGGTTAAAAAAAAAACATTTTCATAAAAGATTTTTTGGGTTTAAGCTATCACCTGCCCTACACTACAGTCTAAACTTATTAATTAAATGCTAAAATATAAAGATGAAAGAAACCTATACTTGAGACAAAATAACTTAACAGAAATACTGAAGGAAGTAATAAGCATTCCTTATTCACAGCATTCAATGGAGGGTAGTTGGAAGTTCTCGGAACATGATCGATGATATTCAACTTCCTAAAGTCTGACCTCAACAACCGTGGTACGTTTCTAAGAAATGTTCGTTTTCGATTTAATTTACAACTTCTCCATTTAAAGTGAGGCAAAAGCCAGTTCATATTAATTTGAAAAGTTTATTATGTTTACATTTATATTCAACCCTGTTTCCTAGTTAGCAGAGATCTCAGATACCTCTTGAAGATCCTAAAGTAAGGGCACCTAAGCGCGCCTAACAAGCACATTTCGGCTTTTTGCACTACTAACTATCCTTGACTATTTAAAGTCACCCGACGACGTACCACAGCATGGCTTGCTGCAGAAACATGTATGAAATCTAGGAATTCTTAGTTTAGGGTATTTCAGGTATGATTTAAGATTTGTGAAACCGCGTCTTAGAGATAAAATACCCTTGTCTGTTTGTTTTTTTTAAACCTTACCTTACCTTCATCAGAGGCTAATCTCTATACCAATAACCACACGGATTTAATTTTGGGTACCTACATTTTAAGGTTCTACCATTTTCTTATGGAACGAAGCAATCTTTGTCCAAATAAATAAAACAGTAAAATAACACGTTACACAGGTTCACGTGCCGTGTTCGCGTAGTTAATTTGCGCAGCGATGCGGCAATGATTCGATTCTGGAGCATTACTGCCGGGACTCGGCGAAAGAATCGCGTACTTAGCGCTTTTGGAAGTAAAGCGCCTTACGAAGGTTCTGTGTATAGCTATGAATCAGAAACATTTATAGAATAAAGTATTTCCTTAGCAATTAAAAAATTGGTTGTATGCTAGATGTTGTCGGCTTTGTTTTAAAATTCCTCATTAAAGTTAAATAAAAAGGTAAAATTTGACTAATTCATGCACACTGATGGCATTTACGAACAAACTTAACTTGCCATGGCAAACACAAATTCATTTCCACGCGCACACAACGCAAATTAAACCAACTGCAATTTACGTCGCAGTCGCGAGCGAAATCCGACATTTGTGACATTTTCCAAAACGCCCGCACCATAATCTCAGTTAATCCTGACGAATAAATAAAAGGTACGATTGATTGGGTCCCGAACAATAGGTATCGCACAAAGGACGGAATGTAAAGTAAACAGAAATCAGACCGTTTCATCTTGTTCGAGTTTATTCTCAGGTGGAAATTTGTCTATAAACAAACCACAATAGCTGCGAGCGCCGACCCGCATACTAATGTATGAGGGAGTGGCTCCACTGCTGAGACGAATTATGATTTTGGGCGCCATGATTTATGCTAATACATAAGGTTTAGGTCTGTAAACAGTGGATGTTTTGGGAAAAATAAACCACCCAAGTTATTGTTCGAGCTTGCTAATAAAGTGGCGAGCTCATACAATTTTGACGAGGACTCTGGTTTTACTAGTTTTTGCGGGATTTTATAAGTCGCTTTATACTTGGGCTTTAATAAGTTTTAAAAGGAACAAATATGTAGTAGGTAGATGTTTCCTAAAATTAAATTGTTACATAAACTGAACCATTTACTTCTCTGTATTAATTTATATTAAAAACTGAATTACCAATAATAAATAGATATTTCTTAACCTCAAATAGAATAGGTGAATAACGTATTAATTCATCAAAGTCACTTTCAATTCTCTTTTCTAAGAATTTTGTAATAAAGTGCCTTTTGTAGCATAGAATTCGTGTAACAATGGGCTTAGGTCCACGCGTGCTCACATTGCCGTGCGTTACTCGCGGACTTTTGATTCAATTACATTGTATACGATTGATCCCTCAATCCAAAGGTACCTTAATACTAATACATTGATGTTGTTACATAAGAACAGGACTTAATAGGTTTTGAGCGTGGGCTTAGTGTGGGCGAATAAATACGCGTTTCTGATTGGATAGGAGGCAAATCTTTATTAGAATTGATGGTTTCATTTATGTCCTTTGTAACTTATCTTAATACTGTATTGATTTATATAAAAACAACTTTTAAATTAATGTTAACAACAGCACTTTTTTTTTTGCCAATTACAATTTGATACTTCCTTTCTTATGTCCTTAGTATTTACGTATTTCGATTAGACAAGATCAAATACTACTATTGTGCGAAATAACTGCAACATACGTTTTATTTGGAATCAAACTCAGTGGCACGCATTTGATTGATGATGTGAAGAGTACGTGACTTAAAACGAAACGTTTTTAAAAATTGCTATAAGCTGGGTTCACACGGGATTGTACTGCACGCGTTTTTGCAGTGTACGTCTACGAATACATACTGGTACATAGGTACATTGTATATAGACCCGTCCAAACGTCTTTTGTACTGCAAAAAATTGTACACCGTTTATACGTTTAAACGAATACTCACCGGACTGGTCAAGCAAATAGAATGAACTTTTAAGTGTTCAGTTAGCAGTGGCGCATACACACTAAGTGAAAACTGCGAATGTTCGTTCTCCCACGAATTAAACTGTACCGTATAAACACCCGGCTGATTGTACGTTTAAAACCAAACACTTAATATAACGTGCGGGACAAGCTGTGTGAACTTAGCCTTAGAGTCCGAGAGAGACGGCTGTAGCCAAGCATACCTACGGCTTATTTGCACCAAAACATTAAATATAAAATATTCTACAGATATTTTTATTTTACGAGTATGAAAGTATATAGTTTTATGAAAGAATTTTTATCATTGTAATTATTTTCTATTTTTCAGATTTATATTTTTAATATTCATTTAAATGAACCTAAAGTAATTGAAACATTGGATTTTTTTATTATACACTTTTTTAGTTTTGTTTCAATGAATAACATTCAATATATAATTTCTATGTTAAAAGAGCGGCAAGCCAGCAAGTTTTACCAGATCTTAAGTCACAAGTAGTCCCTACGTAATAAGGTATGCCTCAAGGAGGCTTGTTTCGCCCTCTATAGTGCTTGTTCGACTAACATGAATAAAAACCTTTTGTCAATCACTTTCACTTTGATCAAGGCAACTTAGAAGGCTTTGTCTTTAAGGTTTGTTGTTAAACAAGACTTTGGTTCACCTCTTCCTTAAGAGATAGAATTTGGCGCCTTTAAAAGAAAAGTTTTGATAGTATAGGATATATTATTTATTATATAAATTACTTTTCTTTTTTCGTACTTTTCTTTGTGTGCCACAACATAACAATATATGCAAAATACTTTAAAAATGCTTAACCTGATAGGCATGAATTAATACCTAAATCTTATAAGTAGTAAGTAGTCCCCTAAGTAGGTATTTGTTGCTCAAAATTGAAGTTATGTATGAATAAATGATACAATCCAACTAATTTACTCTAATCAGCATAATTAAATCACAGCAATATGAAAATTATGAACACGCTAAGAATATTAAAACCAATTTACCGTCTGTACAAGTTGTTCATTTACAAACGTAACTCGAAACCGTTGTAACACACTCCGTTTATAAACGTATTTATAGTGATACGAAGTTGATTGATGATGTTTGATCGCAACCAGCTAATGTTTGAGCAAACGCCACGAACCGGTTCAGACGGATTCAATATACTGTTATTGTGATTTATGGTAATGCTCACAAGAATAGGGGACCAATCCGAATAAGTTTTACGAGACTTAGGTACAAGCACATTAAAAATATTTAGAGCTACATGTATTTTTGTGCGGTAAACAACTGAGATGAATAATAAATCACGACTTGATAGATTTATTTGTAAGTGCGTTGACCACAGATGTATAAGATTGCTTCCTGGAGATAAATGTAGAGAATATGACTAAAAATAATAAAGTAACGTATATTTATTGTGAATTTTGCCAAATATCTTCGACTAGCGGACCTGCTTTGAAAACTGCGAGCTTTAAAAAAATGCATACCTCCAAATAAAATGAAGTTGACTATTAGAAAAAAAAATACGTTTTAATATTAGACCATGCTACTAAAAGCACATTTTAAAAGTATTCTCCGTTTAACGAATAAACATACTCCCTGTCTGCATCATAGAATTCAAGAATAAAAAACACATTCAGAGTCATTATCATCACCTCCCTGCCGTGTTTCCTATTAAGTTATTTGGGGTCGGCGAAATGAGTATTTTGCTTCCATTTATCTCTACTACTCGTCATCCAAACACAGTATTAGTATTCATTTCCTTAATAGTAAAGAAGGGGCACAAAAACCGCGCAAACCATTTATTTGTCCATAAACGTGAGACTAAATTCACATTAGAAGGATCATTATGTAAATCGTGCGTCTCATTGTGGAGCTAACAGTGCTCGCTATGATTAATTGGTGCTTTCTTTGCCTACACACTGGTACAAAAGGTTCTATGTACAGCTCTTAAACAACGCTCGTACTTTATTATACATATGAAGTTTTTAATGAATAAGTTTTATTAAAAAATGTGTTTTTAAATACCGACTTTTAAGTCAGCTAGAAGGTGGAGTACTAGTGAAGACAAATCAAACAAGCTCAAGCACGATGGGACTATGTTTTGTGACGACGTTTGTCGGTATCGACGGTGCTATGGCCACCTCTAAGCTCCATCTGCAGACCAGGTGAAAAGTATTATCACAGGATTAATATAAGTATGAAAAATGTCAGCTTAATCGGATACCAACAAATGGTGGTAGGAAATTGGTTTGCAAATTTTGACGGACAAATTACACACGAACAGTGGAAGGTAAAAAAAAGCTTGTAATTAGAATTGCATCAATGAAAGTGTATTTTTTTATAACGTGTTATCTAATACCGTCTAATCTAATATACTACCGTAGGTTCTGTTTATGCTGACAACCACTGCAAAAAATCAACCTGTTTTATTTTATATTTGCCTTGACGTGAATACTAATATAGGTATGTCAAGCTGTGTAGAGATTATAATCTAACAAAGATAAAGAAATTTGTAACTAAAGATTGCACCGGACCAATTTATTTAGGTGCACTCGACAAACTTTTTGCACCGCAATCACATTCTTATGCTAATACTTATTAAACTGATCTCGAAGTCTGTCAAAAGCAATATGAAAATACAATTTATGCATATGTTTCCATCGCATTCTTCACATCGCATGTCTTTTGAATCTAAAATGCATAAATCCAAATCCGGAAAATCTGAAAGATACATATTTGTTCGAGTCTATAGCGGCTCTCTATTTGTCTGGCTGTTGTGCCAATAAACTGTTCAAATATCAACTCATGGAAATATACAACTGACTTTTAAACATCATTTTTGTTTTAAAACATATTTGTATTGGTATTGTTGTAAATATATATATAATCATTTTCAATTGTTCGAAGTATTTTAAGAATTAAATGAGTTAAGTTACAAATAAATTAAGTATTTTATTGGTCGGCTCATTTAACTTTTTTTTGACTAAAGTAATATACTTTAGTCACACACACCTCGTTTATTTCTCCAAAAAGAACAATAATAGTGCACTTTGTTGAGAGAAAAGAAAAGAACTATATCATTATTACATGCAAGTACAAATCTGAGATTACGCTTGTGTTAATGTTAATTATATGCTTTTTTAACATACATCTTTGGAAGTTTCTTAAAAATCTTGCTATTTTCGATGTTATCCGGGATATTATTGTTTATACAATACTTAATAATAATATTCACTTGAATCGTCACGACAAAATCTTGTTTTGCCCATTTTCTCATGAAAGTACATAATTATTTTTAAGCATAGTAATTTTTTTTATAAGATTTTCATGAATATAAAAAAGTGGGTTCTATTTATAGTATCTATGTATACAAAAAAAATTTTGTTGTAATAATTGGTTAAAATCACTCGTTAGCAGTAACTGCAAATAGGTACCCAAACTAAACTATTTCGAAAGGTTGTAGTTAAAAAATGAAGAGCAGGTTAATATATACAGTAGGATTATAAGGGTTAATATTTCCTAAAAGGGCTCTGTATGTTAAGCCTGTGTCCTTATTTAAGCCCACCAAGGAGGCTTACATATTCTCTCCAGGACTTAATAACATGAAAGATAAATCAACAACAACGATGTTTTAGCGTCACTATAATATTTATGATAATAATTATCTTACTGTTAATTAATTATAATACGTTTTCTTATTAATACCTTCTTAGTCAATTTATGAAGTGTGCAGGGACTGAGATCGTAATCTGTCTTAAGTTACAATTTATTAAAATTACAATTATGTATATTTTTTTCTTTATATTTTAATTAGGGAGCCCCAAGCTTTCAAAAATATTTGCGATTGTTAATATATTATATTTCTGTTTTGCTGGCCTGTCTACTGACTGGCTAAGTTTCCCGCCTAAACTGTATAAACAGTCTGACAGCTTTCAAAGTTACAACAGAGAACATCTCATAATCTATTAAAATAGGTTCATGTTCAGAGTAGCTGAGAGAACACATGTATGTTTTTAAATGTATTTTAATATGAGAGTGTATACTTCATCAAAAAAAGTATATAATCTAAACGATATCAGTTTCAAAAACTTTAAGATGTCCAAACATGCAGTCTTCGTCTTACATATTCACAAAACGTGGCAGCAATTAACGGGCCGTGTCCCAACAGAGTACCAAAAACCTTTTGTTCCATTCCACCGAACCACTGGCCTTTGAAGGAATGCACCAAGTCAAAGGCGCATCGAGCGTAACGTCAAAAGGAAATACAGTATAATTCAAACAGCTCTGAAAAGGGAAGAAAGAATCGCGCATGCGTCGTGTGGTCCTTACAGCCTCCGCCGAACGGTGCTCGGGCGAACAGTTGCTCCTCAATCGCCGCTCCGACTGAAACGAGCGAACGAAACGAACGCGCGCTCGAAATACGAAAACTTTTATAAAAATGCGACGGATCCGTTCTAGAATTTGGAACGTTTTTTAAATTAAAAAATTACCGTTGGTTTTTTAGTGTCAAGATGAGTTGGTTGAAAAACTTTGTGATGAAGTGGTCACAGTTGTTTGTTCTCGGAGTTTCAGTGTTGTTTCGATGTACGGATTCTGTTGGTAAGTTTTATAACCATAATAAATAATATACAATAACAATTACCTGGTAACTATTCGTATATTTTCTAACAGTCATTAAAATATACTCTGTCTAGAGGAAGTATTTTGCGCGCTGTATATTAGTGCCGTTGACGCCAATTAATCGCGTAACTTAATTTAAAGTTTGCGAACTTAATTTGTCACGAGCCGCCTCGTCTTTTGTTGTGAATAAATAGCTAACAGCGCCGTAATAAAGCGGACAGTTACTAAATGTATACTATGAATAATTAAGTAGAAGTTCGGAATAATATTCAGGTACAGCAGCTAGGACCGGTCTTTTGGGCCTTTAATTTGTAAAATATAAATACATATATTAAGTATTCTTTTATATAATTGACATTGAATTTTAGTAAGACTTAAATGGTACTTATTTTTGTTTAATTCATTTGTATGTTACTTATAGCCGGTAATTTTGATTGCCAAAAGAATTGATAGCTGGTATTGACAATAAATTATTCGACGGTATAAAAACTAGATATTTGTAACTAAGCATTAAGGTACCATTATCGAGTGGTTAAGTAAAATTCTTTTTTTTTATTATTTTGGGTTTTGTGTTCGAGACGTAGAAACTCAATACGAAAAAAGCTAAAGGTAGGTACTAATAATAACATGTAGCCTTTATGATGCGGTGTAATAATAATATATTATTAGTGGATTAATTATTAAGATCCTATTATTCAAAGATATTAACGGCTGAATATTCAAACGCAGCGCAATTTTTAGTCGCCTTTATTACGCATGCTGTCTCTGTCACTTTAAGGTGAATAATAGCGACAGATAGACATTTAAGAACGTCTTAAAGTTAAGTTGCGTTTTAGTATTCTGATGTAAGTCTTTTATTAAGAGGCCAATCATGATAGTACCACGGTGGCACTGGTTTAACCAATAGCGGCCCAGAAGATGTTTTTTTTTTAATAAGTATTCCCTAAATTTCCAACCCATATTGACCAAAAGAGGCGATCAATGCTCGTTATGGACGGACTGTTATTATCTATATTGGAACTTAACCGGCAACACACGAGGTAATTACAATTATCCAAAGTAACCCACGACTACGATAAACTGTATTAAACTTAGCCTGATGATAATCTGAACGGACATCATTAATCGCTTTCGGATCAGACCTAACTACTACACTAACGATCTAAAGTTTGCAATCCAGTTACGTGAACCTATCTAAACACTAATTGTTGAAACCTTGAGCTATCATAGAACAAATTATACCTACTAGGTACAGTACACTACACAGTACAGGTACCTATGGTTAAACTATTTCCATCGTATTTATATTTTTAACTTGGGAAAATTACATACCTACACTTTCCTCGTTATTCGATGACACTCGCATACCAAATGTGTTTTCGTTGGTCAAACCCACTTCAAGTGTGAGACGACATTAACAAACCATTTTTCTGGGTTTTTATACTTGTGAGCTTTTCTAGTGTTCGCCAATGAAAGCAAGCGCGAAAGATTGCGTGCGTACCATATGATCGACGGGAGTTAACCTGGGACCGCGGTCCCGGGACAAGATTGTTCTGCGGGGCATTCGCTATGGCGGTTGGCAACAAAAGCGATAATTGCTTTAGAAAAAATACTGTGTAAACACAAATTTCGTATCGTCTAACTTAGGTGACTAACTAAATCTACTACAACGTAGTTGGTCACCGACTTAAGCGATACTAAATTTGCGTTTTTACCGTTATTTTTATTTAGTAACATCGCTTGGGGTGTCAACTGGAAATAGCGAATAGGCCTGCTGGCCAAAACAACCCTATAATATATCATAAAACAAAAGTAAATTGGTATCGATTTTCATAAAACAAGTTACATAATAAGAAAATTCTGATGATAGTTTTAGATATTTTAAAAATGATAACCACCCAGGTATGAGGAACGAGTAAAGCAAGGCAAGGTAAAAACTCCAGTTCACAAATTGTAATTTACCCTTAAGTAATTATTATCGAACACACTCACACCACACAATACACGTTGTAAATTGAAATTCAATAAAGAACTTATCAATCACAATTGGAATCGCATTAAAATTAATTCGCTCATATTAAACACGAATAAAGTGGCAATCGAATGTAGATTAGCTGTGAATTGCGAATAATTCCATGTAATTTTATCCGAGTCTCGTTTCAAAGCTAAACGAAGTTTGAGTGCCTTTAAAATATTATGAGTATCTATTTGAATGAGGAAGACTCTCTCTTTGATTACAGTCATGAATAATGATAATATCGTAATGATTTTAATGTCTTCTAATATATAAAAAGAAAAAAGTATTATTTAACTTTCATACTAATTTTTAGCTTCATTGTGATTGAAGGTTAAAAAATCTGATTCATTATAATTTAATAATTATTGATGGTAAAAAAATAAGTAAATGTGAAAGTGACACCTAATGTAGTACCTACCTAATAAAAATCACGGAAGAACCGATTTGGGGCTTAACTAAATATGGCAAACCTTCTATTAAATCGTTTGCACGGACAAAGTTGCAGCAATACTCAAATAAATAACCATTTTCGGTTGTTGGGTAAGCGACTTAACAGACTGGCAAGTTAATACCAGTTCAATACTTTGCCAAACTTTGGCTTCAGCAGTTGAGTTAATAAATTGTTAATATGGAGCTCTGGGGAGAAACAGCGCCGCTAAGTATAGGGGAAGGAATGGGGAATGTTAGCCGGGGAAGTATGCATTGGCTTTGTCCAATTAGTTATTAAGTCTTCATAGAAACGCTGAACGATTTTAGTGGTCTATAAGGCTACCGATGAAGATGGGAGAGTATGGATACAGTAGCGTTTTAAAAAATTGACAACCTAATTTGGAAAGAAAAAAATATTATAACGAACTTGAAACGTCGGTAACTGAATCTCAACTATATACCTCGATGCAATAGTTTTTTTTTTTCATTATAGATACCTATATTATTATGTATACATACTTTAAACAGCTCAATAATAATATTTATAGCTTCTATATTCCTAAAATGTGTAGGCAGAGCTGCTCAGCGCACCCACTTTCAAATCGGACAGTTGATACTGTCACCTGTCCCAGTGAAGATCCCATTGGGCGAAACTCTCGCATATGAGATATACTTCCAAATAACTGTGCTTAAAAATAACCATTAATGGTTATATTATGATAGTTGCCTGTACAAACAATTTTTTTGTCTGATTGATTAATGCGTCCAAAAGCTCTGTATTAATTCATCTGAGAGTATTAGTAGAAGATTGACTAAAATGAAACCTAGCCTTTCCTCTTAGCAGTAATATTTACTCCCTCGTCACGAGACGGTATAATAAGACGTACATACACTTTAATAGGGCATATGTGCTTGAGCGGTTCAGCGTGTTTGTGCCAGGTCTCATACACTCAGCCAGCTCATGTGTAGACATTATTATATTATAGTTGGTCTTAGATCAAAGCTTGATATTATGTGTATGCTGTGTACAAATCTGAACCAGCATCTACTGAATTTGCTGTACCTAGTGATCATAATACACATTTCATAGTTAGCAAGCTTGAGAAACAATCAACGTCCGACAGAATTACACTTCAATAGTCTCTAAAAGCATTGGTTGATAGATTTCAGATATAATAATTCCGTTGAGCTGATATAAATCCAGTTAAGAATTTCTTTTCACGAAACTAATTTGTTCTGATGCGTTTACTCAATTACGGTGCATTAACAGGCTTTACTTTGTCCGCACACTTAACACTAACAAAATCAGCTTCGCTCTATACAGCAAATACTCGATTTAATCAAAGAAAAATACATTTTCGAATCTCTCGTTTCTTTTGAGACTTCCCATTGGTGTGGATACTGGGTATAATTGGGTTCTATTGAGGGAGAGTTGGGATCTCGAGTACTGAAGCAATTAGGTATTAATTTGTTTAGGAGTACCGTCCGAATGAACAATTGATGTGGTTATACGGAGTAGCGGCGCCATATTGGATTGGCCCGTTGTATTGGATTAGGCGTAAGTACCCGTTACGTCATCACGTTCTCCAGTTATTTGATTGGCGGATGAAATGTTTATTAGGAAATGTGGGGAGGCGACATTGACAAGCTAGTGCTACGGTATTTGATTTTGGGATCATAGAACTAATAATTATAATCCGTAGATCAAATAAAATAAACTAGTTGAAATGCCGTGTTTCTATGTAATAATAATAATCTTATTGGTAACTAGTTACAAAAACAGCACCCAGGGCTAAAGGGTCAAGGGGCGCCGGGTGGTGAGAACCGGTTTCTCCTGTTCAGATGAAGACAACTAATGTTGATAATAAATATTAAAAATGATTCAAATAAAGGATAAAAGTTGGAAATCGATACTTAATATTTATAATTTTAGCGTTAAGTATCCTAAGAATTCCAACTCGTACATTAAGTAGACAAGGTTTAATAAACTTCGCCGAAGCGAAGCTGTCAAAAATAAGGTAAGACTCATTCGAGTGTTCCCCTCCACGGAAATCTTTAGTAAAAGGCGAAAGATTTATGCGTTTTGAAGGGAAACCAGAGATACATACTTTGTGCAGCCGATTCGACCCAACCGAACGACGGAAAATCTTAACACCGCCATTCAGAAATGAGCTCTCAATGCACAGTGACATCTATTAAGTGAAAATTGAACTAAAATTTGACGTATGTCGACGTATATGTTTGATATTTTGTAGAACAATATTGTTTCCTGTTGTTTTGTAGAAATAAAGCAAAAATAAACGTATTAACTTAGGAAGTATTAATAATAACTTAATAATAATATAATAATAAACTTACGTGGTCTATTCGGAGACTAGTTTCGTTGTCAGGCGCAGTGGCAGTTTGGGTGGTTAGCACTTTCACATCCGTAGTCGATTTACACATACACATCTAAAGTAACACTATTTAAACGCGAATTTTATCACAAAATTATTACCGAACCGAGGAATACCATTTTTTTAAATAATTATATTCGCGGCGTTTTGATACTTTCGAGGATCATGGAGACTGGCGGTGAGGCGGCGGTTGTCTTGTCAGTGAGAGTTTAACTACCCCCATTTTTTATAAATTCATGTTTCTAACTACGCATAAGTAAGACCTTATAGAATCTTGAATTCGATACTAGATCGTTCATTCGTAAAACATTTTAGCTGACTTCTTTTATTTTAAGAAGATTTTAATACACAAAAATATGAAGACAGATGAAAAGACATGAACAGTCAAGACATATTTTTGGTCCCGAATGGACTACAAATTTTCCATCCAATCCCTGTCAAAGAATCGGAATTCTGGGAATAAAATAGTTTTATTTTAACAACTCCCTACAATATAAAGCATGAACGAATCCGTAATTATAAGTGAAATTTTAAATGAAAAACAAAAGTAATCTATACAAATATCATAATATATAGGTAAAGTTTGTTAGTTTGTTTTGATAATTCTTTAACCAGTATAAAGCTACATTATTCTTGAGTGCCATAGGATATACGGAACGGGGAGAAGGCAGGTGAAACCGCGGCGCTCAGCTAGTAAAATATAACGCACAATACCAGCGCAGCATTATATACCGCCCTTTTCGATGTAAAGCATAATATTAAATGACTAATATAATTTTCACTTAATTAATACAAACAAACCATTAGCTTTGTAGATAAAATTAAATTTTATAAGCGCGGCACTACTCTAATTAGGAGCGTGTTCGTAATTTGGGTAACTATTACAGTATTTAGTAATTGCAAACTTGTTACTAATTCTCTTATGATAAGTTTATTAGTTAACGCTAGTTTGCTGTATATAGGGTTAACTGAATTTTCTTGTAATTGCCTAGACTGTTTCGAATTTCGTACTGAAGGTTGAAATAAAAAGACCACAAGGCTCTGCCTTATAGTACCGTAAGTTAATTGTGGGAACAAAAAACCTATTTTAAACCAGAAGAAGAATATTACCTGTAGTAATGATAACTTAGTGAGTTTCACAATAATTTATTTCTGTTTAACGTATGTTTACCATATTAAATACAGAGATGAACATCTTTTTAAAATAGGTAAGGGAAATATGCCATTACAAGAAAAAAACTATTTAATAAATACCTATACCTATAAGAGTTATTTTCACAAAAATACGATTGTTACCAATTTTTTTTATCCCTATTCAATCTTCCGCTAATCTCAACACATCTAACCCGCGACTGCGTCGTTGCACACCCAGTAATGCGACATGGGACAGATAATGACGTCGATAACCGCAGACGATACGATACCAGCATCAAAGCCCCGAGCGATACCGCAGCGGCTAGGGCTGTGTTTGGCGACAATACCGTTAAAAACAAGTAGCTTTAATGAGGTTATGGTAACTATTTTAGTATAGTGTAGTAGTTTAGTAGATATTCAGAAAAAAAGGAACTTTTTCACACAATTAAAAATAGGAGAGAAAAGACAGTTGCTGATTCACATAACTTATTTGGGAATTTTTAAGGATATCATTAAAAAAATATATACATATATTATTACGTAACGTACGTAACTACATCATTTTACATGTAAAAGAAACATAAGCGGTGAGAAACTTAAGGTACTAAATATTAATAGCGTACATCTGTGTTGTGCGTCCATATGCCGTACAATATAAATAAAACATAATATTCTAACCTACTATTCAAATAAGCTGCATGAACCCAAATATTAAAAATGTTAAAACAAATTTTATAATTTAAAACAAAAAGGACAAAATAGTTCTCATACTTTACATATTTGACCGCGTATTGGGGCGACGATATCTCGTCGAAGGGGCCCGGGCCGCAGGCGGAGGGTTAAGCCGTATCGATGAAAGAACAAAATGAAATGGCGGATGTAGCGAATATTCCTTTTTAATAATAATAAAGTCACGAGTGAGATGCCATGTTTTATCATTATTAAAAATGACGCATTCCTTTTTGAAGAGGGGTGAACTTTTTATCATAGCTTTTTCTCTTTTAAACTTTTTTACTTTAAGAATCAAGACAGAAACATGATCTTATCTGTAAAGTAAGTAAATAATAACTATGAAACAAATATTGAATGTCCCCAAATACGAAATTAAATAAATACTTTTGGGGTTCTAAGTTGAAGAAAAACAAAACGCATTAATTAATTTAGTCTCCGTAAAACCACACTGTATTATTTTAAGACACCCTCGTTGAAAATATAGGTGTTCATTCCAATAATTCCAATGACATCATAACCACAACGTCGCCATCGCGTCGCTATGGTTACCCATCTGTTTATGTTTTGTTAATGTCAATTTTACATATATTTATGGTATTCCAGTAATAATTATATGTGTACCACACACACAACTAGTAATGTAACAAAAATCGATTTCCTAATTTATTTTACATTTATATTGTGACAACATTGTTTCTTTCTTTATCAGTATTATTTTAAATCGTCATTAATTTTGACACTTTCTAATACGTTAAGTAGCTATTATAAAAACCCAATAAATTATATAAAATAATATTATTGCGATGCTGCATGTGGGAAAGTCGATCACACATAAGTGGTAACACGGTCCTTATGTCAATGCAGTAAAGTTTATTTTCATACCGAACACGGAACTTTATTCTTAGACTACATACATATAAACCAAAATATCAGTCAGTTCCACGTCAGATCGTGAACAAAAGCGGCGCCGCCGTCCATAGAATGACTACCTGACAATAATTAACGAAGACAGGTAATCTTGACGTGTTCACTCATTGCTCAATGGGCTGAACTCCAATACTGACTCGATTACACTTAGAATTTATGATGTTATTGTTAACCGCCGAATATAGGGAAATGTATGGAGACTGAAACAATGGATGTGTCACAAGTGTTATGTAAAGAGGCAAGATATAGGTGATGTACTGCAGAAATTATGACTAATACCTATATATTATTATTTTAATCGAGTTTGCAACGTCTATATCTACTGCCACAAGGTACTTGGGTATGGGACATAGGCTTAAATGGGACACCCGTAACAAAAAGAGTATTGAATGTGAAAATTCCACAGAAATATAGCGACATTCGTACGATTATTTTGAGAACATTATAAAGAATTTGTTGTATACAAGTTCGTCGTAATACCAATTCGTAAAAGTAACAAATAAATGGCTCTATTTGAAACAACAACATATCCATCATGTAATAAGGTTTCCCTAGAAAACACGCTAACAATAATTTTCTTCGCACGAACATAATTAAGACAATACATAACCCGTAATATTCGATTTACATATTAAACGAAAAATCGCACTTATTTCGTTGATAGCACCAGGGATGAGTAATAATTGAGTATGAATTTATTATGTGGTGACCGACAAAGGCAATTACATCAATTATATTGTTCCATAATAAATAAATTGCGTATAAATATTGGGAACGACATTTTGAAGCACTACAGTATGTTAACTTTTATTCGATTCAACGTATTTAATAAAGTTATTATACAAAAAATAATTTATTAATATTATATAGTTTTATTATTAATGATAGATTTTCAAATACAGAGCAATTAAAGCCATAAAACCGAAAAAATGTTTATTATCTTTAAAGCCAATGATACAAAAAAAAACAACCAGAAAATAAAAATACTTTTAATCAAGATAGAAAGAACCAAATCTACTCACGAATGAACATCACAAAATTACCTTAATTCTTGACCCAACTCAACAGAAAGAATCTCAAGACTTGGTTATACGTCTTTCAGATTACTTTAGTAACGAGTGTTCGTAACCAAGTGAAGGTATCACCTCATAGCGGCGTCACTCTGATTTATGACTCCAGATTATGTCGGTTCACGCTTGTAAATTACGGGACTTTTTGAAAATTCCTTCCGTATTTATATTACGGTGTAATTGCTTGTTTATTTTAGATAAAGGTGAAAATCGCTTGACGCCAAAATCTACTGTTTTAACTTTAGAAAAAGACTTCTTTATCGTCTTAACTTTGTCTACCAGATCAATATTTTAAAAGAAAAGAAAAATTATAATCTGAAGTGTTTTTCAACCATGTTGAAATAAACTAACTAATAAATACACCAAGACACAAGTTTTGTAACCTAGGTAATACATATATTATTTAATATTAACACAACATATTTATTAAGAAAGCTTTTATGAAAGAGGTGTATTTATGTATCTTCACTCTGGGGACCATTGTAAGGGTGCTCAAGGCTGGGGTCAACACAATAGTCGCTCTCAAAACCTAGCCCTCGGTCAACGCATTGTCAATTTCAAAACTAAGCTCTTACGAAATATTTTCTACGTTACCTTTAGTGGGCATCTCAGTGGAATGGTACTTGAAAATGAACTGACTTATTATATAACTTCAAAGTAGCCGTTTTTCTTTAGGCCGTTTTTTTGAAGAAAGTTTAATTTAAACAAAATAGTTGCATTGTAAATATATAAGTAATTATTTAGGATTATTACCGGTTTACTCACGCACATCCTCGGGATCTTCCGCAACCTCCACTTTAGCTCATTATTAAGGACTCCCATTGAGTCTGAAACTAGTCGGGCGATCCCGAGAATGCGCGTGAGTGAACCGTCTATATTTCTAAATAATTATAAATAAGCCTCACGAGAGTTATTATACAAAAATGTTTAAGTGTTCATGATCGTCAGTATTTGTACAATCTACTAACTTACTGGGCATAAACTGAAACTATTCAATATGTTTTTTTTTTTGTGACAAATCTCTTTGATTACAGGCACGCTTCTAAAATATTTAATTTATTGCTTCGCAAATAAAATCCTGTTTAGATTCACCTGTATAAGTTAAACCTACAGAAAGTATTTATCTTCATAAATTCAAGCGTTGACCCAAAAAGTAATTCGGTCAGCAAGAAACATAAATGAAGTAAAAACATTTAGAAGGTGAATTATGTCGAGAGATATAGAAATGAATGGCGCCGTTCAATTAGTAGCTTTCACAAGGATTTTACCTGTAAGATACGAAAAGTTGCTAAGGTACATATGAATATACTACTTGTAGTTTATACAGTAAGGAATTAATATAATAATAATAATAATATTCTTTATTGCAGACACAAGGTCCATACACAAAAAAAGTCAATACACAAACAAAATATAAATCTTAACAAATAATAAATAAAAAAAAAAAACAGACATAAATTATACATACAAAAACCAAATATACGTACAAAAACAAAACAACACTGAACTGAGAACTAAATATATATACTATTATCTATCATATTATAACTTGAGATCAGTTTTATTATATCAAGTCTAATCGAACTGAAAGAGTTTACGTACTTGCAGTTTTTTGGGACCGCCTGAAAAATCTTTAATGATAGTTACCAATGCTAGATTTTAAAAAGACTTTAAAAAATACCAGTTAAAATCTATTACAACGTTCGATCAACTAAAACAAAAAAAAAACATTACTAATGTTTCCTAATAAATCCAAAAGTAACAAAATTCGTAATTAAAAAACTTTTCATTCGTGCTTTAGTAACGTTATTATAAAAATAGGAATATATTTTCCAAAAAACCTTTAAAAATATGCTTTTAAATGATTTTTCTTTCTTCTTCTTTCTATATGAAAATGTTTAAATAAAAAAACTAAAAGATTTAAGGTATTCTGATATTAAAATATTTGTAGGCCTTTGTCATGCAGTGTATGTAATAATAATTGTAATAATGCTGATATCAAAGTTAAAATAAGTCACAGAATTACCTTCTTTGTAAGTAACGCGCCTGGAAAACTACAATAGGCAAAAACCTTAAACTTTTACAAAGGAATAGACTAATAAAATAAAACTAGGCATTAAAACGTATCATTGGCCTTTTCAATTCTTTAATGCGATTGCTTTAAATTCTGTCTGTAAACAGGGTTAGGTCCACAATCCCAGTTAAAAGGGGACTGGACGGGGCCTATTGTATGTCAGTCCATTATTACCGGCCCCTATTGTAGCCTCGCTGACCACAATACCACGATTATTGCTAATAATAAGATTTACCGGCGGAGGCGAGTGCCTCACAGGCTGACCACATTTTTATACACACGACGTGATAAAGGTATTTTGGACCTATAACGAAATTTTTGGAAAATGGTCTGCGTTCATTGGGAATTCGGAAGAAGAACAGTTTGAATAGATTGACGGGTTGTCTGTTTCGTTTCATATTTCGTTTTCAAGTTAAACGTACTAAATCGAATGTCAGTCTTTATGATAAATCGTTTTACGTCTGCTAAGCTACCTTCAATATCATCCTGTTTAATGGTGTTGAAACAGGAGTTTTAACTCTTTGATAAATGTTAACAGACTTGTGAAAATCAAAGAATTGTCATAAATTTTACCTAAATCGAAACCTGGCTTATGAAGCATTTCGAGTAAACTTTATTAATCCAAAAAAGTATATTTTCATAATGAGTAGGTGGCTTTTTTTTTAAACCTATCGTGGATCTAATTTTATATCCTTGAGTTAAATATAGCGCGTGTTTTTTTTTTCTTAAATTGCCTGCGGTAAGTTAAAGGATTGGTATGGTTATTTTATATCCGTGGGCCGCCATGCCTCCCTGAGGGAATGAGACCCTTATTCCGAGGAAATGCCGAACACTTAGCCACAGCCATTTCAAATTCCTTATTATATTAACCTTTTTCTAGAACATGTTTTTGGTGTTAGTCGAATGAATACGGATTTCGATATTTGACGCAAAAGTAGCATTATATTTAGAAATTGTATATTCCATTAGGGTCGGTTCAGTTAATAACAAAATTATCTAGAATATGAGACCAAAGAGAAAGGATTTCATCTTAAATAAAAAGAAAACAATACCTTAGAGAAATCACTAACACGTTCAAAATTACAAACCTCTGGATTCTGTATAAAAATAGAAACACTTTTATTTTTTTACGTCGGACAACTCACACACTGTTATCTGATCAAAAACTAGGCAGCATCTGTTTTATGGCAAACAGACAATTAATAAAAATAGTAATATATTTCTAAATACATACATATTATAGATAAATTACACTCAGACACGAAAGATTTGTCCTGGGTGGGAATCAAACCAACGAACTCCGGTTTCCACTAGAACAACAGGCCAGTCAACATTTTGGAATATTCACATATTTGACGTTTCATATTTTTTTATGCAAACCATTACAATTTCAATAACCCTTTCCGTAAAATGATGAAACTATGAAGTAATTTTTATTTTATCAGAAGATCCATAATGCTGTATCACTAAATTTTAATTTAAACCCTTCATACAAAGCAAAATAAGCAGCTGTTAAACAGCACTTCTTAGATTTAGTGGACTCATGGAATTCCCCATTAAGTTAGAATAATATAATAATTAGAGTATCAGATGAGATATTTATAACAATCTCAGAGCACAAAACATCCCAATTTTAATAACACATTTATCCCTAATTCCCCATTTTCCCCCATGGCCTTTCACAAATTACTTTCACGCGAACGATTTCTAACAATAATACGTGGAAACGAAATACGTATGTTATCGAAATAACAAAAGCAAAGAGCAACGTCAAAGATCCTTTGTTGCTCACAATAAACGGGAAAAAATGTACCTAGTGTTATTATTCTGGAGCAGAATTATTAAATATCATTGTTGTAAGTTTGGATCGGGGAGGCGGGGACACGTTGACTATACGTGTCAACGTCAACATTATTGGGAAATAACTTTTTGCATATTGGATGGCGTTATGCATATGACGTTTATGCACGACATTTTCAGTTAATTCAGAGTAAATTATTTTAGATGAGTTTATGTTAATGATTTTATTATTAATAAAAATCATAAAAGTATTTTAGTACATCTATCTTACGGTTTTGAAAAAGTATCAAATTAGCACTTTTTTGTTTTGTTTTCGGTGTTTTTTTTTACTAAAATAAACTACATCATAGTTCATTTTCGTGCCTACTACCAAACATAAGTCTTATAATAAGCTGTACTTACTAAATTACCCAAGTTACTATATTCTACATTTCCCATACCACTTGCTCTGTAATTAAACAACCTGAAACACGTAACTTGAGTTATTGGCGTGTCCCGCCCACCGCTAATTGAAGGCGAAATTACGCCTAGAATTAATGACAAGCTTCACACGAGGCGCGCAACAATCCGTTTAACTTATCATTGTGGTGCGCCAACCAAGTTTCGTGTGTAGCCGGCATGTAAGTCACGAGTGAAACGCGGAATTCGAACCTGCGAGTTTTCCTCTTAGCAAAGTTTTAACTTTACGAAAAGTTCACCTGGTAGATTTCATCTAATTTCGTTAAGCGAAGTGTATATTACGTTTGTAATAACGTTACGAAGTTATGTAAACTTTTTAAGTTCTTTTGCATCGTTAAAGGATTTCTCACAAATATACCAACTATTTTAGGAAACAATGTTACTATGTAACCATTCATCGGCAAACAAAGGTCAAAACCATGTAAAACCTTGAGTATTTTTTGACAATTCGACGTTGTGTACGAACAATGTTTATGTATAACATAGCTAAAATAACTAAAATCGGTTTTTCAATACTTGGATGTGGTGTGCGCTGACCTATTTGTTTAGTTCGAAAACGACAGTAGATAAACTTAAATTATTTATTAAAAATATTTATAGGTACAGGCATTAATTAATAAAATATTTATTTATTAATGGCTGTATTATGGTAACCAGACAACTAATAAAAATGTTAATACATATATTTCTAAATACATAAATAATTTATTATTGATAATTACACGACATCTGATTTTGCAGTCAGGGCCACTAACTATTAGACCAACAAGCCAATCAAAATGTGTGAATATTATCATCAAAATATTATGTACTTTTTCTCATTGTTATAATAATATTCAGTTATATTCTTATTTTTTTTTCATAATTAAATTCTACTAGTCTAAAAAGATAGAAGTTATCATAGTAACATCTGAAGTTATATTATTCCGTTTGATTAAACTGCAATCTCTTTAAACTCAGACGTCCCTAGACAGATGGCAACCATTGCACATTGTAACTTTAACATATACTGCTGCATAATAGTTACTATTTGTTTACGAAATTTCGCAAGTTCAGATGAACTTTGGCTGTGTGGATTTGTTACTTAGTATTGCTTAAAATATTTGTAGTTACCTACTGTTTCTGTGGCCCCGCTTTTTCTTTTCGTATGGGCAGCGTGAAGAATGATGGCCTCTCAGTGATTGACGGTCAGTATCGTGCTGAGATGGATTGGTGTCATGCTCCGGACACGTTTCCTGAACCAACCGTATTTATACTTGTACCGGGAAATGTTGTTAGTTATTAATAGAGCACATTCTCGTTTTCTTCCTCATTCGAAAATAGTCTAAACATTTCCTTATAAATAAATAAATGTGGACAACATCACATGCATTGCTCTGAACCCAAAGTAAGTAGCTTAAGCACTTGTGATATGGAATCAGAAATAAACGTACCACAAAAGGTTTCACAAAGGCTCAGACGTGACACAATGTAGAGAAGTAGTGTTTTTCTACATTGACCCGTCCGGAGATCGAAACTGGAACCGCAAACCTAGAAACACCTTGAAAACAGATGTGTCACTCGACTACGAAGATCGTATCTATACTATAATATTATAAAGCTGAAGAGTTTGTTTGTTTGTTTGTTTGTTTGTTTGTTTGTTTGTTTGTTTGAACGCGCTAATCTCAGGAACTACTGGTCCGATTTGAAAAATTCTTTCAGTGTTGGATAGCTCATTTATTGAGGAAGGCTATAGGCTATATAACATCACGCTACGACCAATAGGAGCGGAGCATAAATGAAAAATGTTGCAAAAATGAAAAACTGTTGAAACTAAAACACGCGGACAAAGTCGCGGGGGACAGCTAGTAAAATATATAACATGGACTTCAAAGAAATTTAGAATCGTTTTGTCCTAATTATTAGATTTCACACATCATTTTAAAACTCTATCTTCTTATTTCCTTTATACCCGGCAAGCTATCGGACCACATTATTCTTATAAGATCATTTCTCGGAGGTCCCGATAGTGTCAGAAAGCTGCTAAGTTATGACGGTCCATTGCCAAAATGCTTGGCACCTTACAATCTTTTGACGACTTGGTTAGTGATACTTGGACGCGTTTAGCTTTTATTTTGGTTGACAAAATAAAACGTAAAAAAAGTTTCTTGCCCCCATTCATTGCTTTTTTTTAATAATTTATTTATGTAAACACACACAAAACAATACAGAAACAACATAATTAAACAAATGTACAAAAGTACTTCTTATTTCTTAAGAAATAATTCTTATTCAGTTAGCGTTTATAGAATATTCAGTGTAAGTTATACGAATGAGCACTATGTCCTAAGACAGACAGCTTCTATATACTGCCTTTATATACTGACTCACTTGCGATCACACTGCATTATATTTATAAAATATTATTGAAGCCGCTGTATATTGCAATGTGCCATTGTGAAGATCCCTTGCAGTGGCGGGGCCACCTGAATAGCCGCGTTTTGTTTAAATTAACAGGAGAAGTAACGAAAGGTCAAAACTCGGAAGAACTTGTACAAAGTTTGATTAACTCGTGGGAGCAGTATTTACTTAGCATCAGGTGAGACGCTTTCCCGAATGTTGGTTATTAGGCATTTTAGAAAAAAAAATAAAAAATTGTACCTTGGGACAACTCACTCATGATCAGCTAATTCCAAACTAGGTAGAACCTGTGTTATGGCAACTAGATAACTGATAAAATTTGATTGTATATTTACTAAATACATGCATAATAATTTATAGACGAATTACATTTAGAATTCATAAAAATGCTCACCGGGCAAAGAATTTTCCTGGGTGGGAATCGAACCAACGACCCGCGGTTTAGCAGTTAGGGTCATTCCACTAGACTGACTAGACTAACAGGCCTTTCTAAATATTATAAGAAAGCTTTTTTGCAGAAATAATATAATTAAGCTAACTGAGAAACCGTTTGCTTTTCCTTTGTAAGTATAAAAATAATTATATTAAAGCAAAAAAAATATTCTTAAAAAGTGAAATAATGTGTGTTTGCTTATTTGAATTGAGATTATTATTTTTATATTTAGTAATTTTGTTACTAAGTAATGTAATTAAATTTTGTGTTTCTTTGTAGTTTACACGTAACCTTGAGTTCATAATAATTACGAGGCGATAAATGCTTATTTCAAATTTGCGTAATGTTTTAAAGGTTAAAAAGAAATTAAAAAGTATCAAGTAAAAAGTTTAATCAACTGAAGTTCAAACAAGCAAAACCACTATCTATTTGATCTTTAGTTCCATGACATCTTGCAAATATAATATCATAGTCATCAAAAACACATGTTCCATATAAAATAGTAGAAACTACATTATTTTCTTATTCCGTCTACAAACCCGAATGTAGATGCTAAGGCAACACATGTCTTTCATAAATAACGTGTGTTACAGCCACATAAAAGCGAACTAAACTAAGTGGAGCCAACCTCGGCTTTCCTTATGCCAGTATTTTCATAAAAAATGTAAGCGACAGGAGCGATTTTTCCGCTTAAAGCCGACATTCGTCTCGCGTCAGCCACACACGAAGTCGCCGGCCAAATAAACACAACTATTATTTGTCATAGGGCAACCTTCCAGTTATGAAATGAAAACACGTAATACATGCTTTAGTGCAGCTGAGCCACTAAATCCCAGACTTTCTTATATTAAAACATTTAACGATATAACTCGCTTTATTAAAAATGTTGTAACTTAGGAATTTCATCTGTGCGTGCGTGTCTTGCATGCAGAATTACCTTAGCTTTAGGATTTGTACATATCAAGGAAATAATCTATACTTATCTATACTAATATTATAAAGCTGAGTTTGTTTGTTTGTTTGAACGCGCTAATCTCAGGAACTACTGGTTCGAATTGAATAATTCTTTTTGTGTTGGATAGTCCGTTTATTGAGGAAGGCTATAGGCTATATAACATCACGCTACGACCAATAGGAGCGGAGTATAAATGAAACATGTTGCAAAAATGAAAAACCGTTGAAACTAAAACACGCGAACAAAGTCGCGGGGGACAGCTAGTTAATAATATGAGTGAAAAAGTGAAAAAAGTGAAAAACCTATAGGGGGATTTTAGGACTAGGTACTCATATTTTAACAAAAAAATAGACTTGTCCTCTGGTAGCGTATTTTTTGAACAAAAAATAAATATTTATTCCTCATTTATAAAATAAACACACATATGTCAGAAACATCCCTTAAAAATATAGCCTCTAGCCCGTATCCCAGTAAATCAAGTGTAGACACGCTGGTGGTCTATCTAACGCGTTCCTCTGGCGTTCATAAAAAGGCCCTTTTATCAAATGGCCCGGGCCCACCCTTTCTCTGTCGCCCGAATTACCAGCCATTCGACGTTCGCACATACTACGGGCTAAAGGGCGCCAGATACGATGGTTAGGATTTGTCGCCTCTAACAAAGTGCTTGTACTCCCAAATGTCCTAGTTTTATGGCGGTTTTCGCTGTTATTGCATCTTTACGACTTCCATTTCTTACCGATCGGGACAAGACCGTTTTTAGACGAATTATTTTTAATTATATCAACAACAAAACCAAAGATTTTAAGATAGTTAAAACTGAATTTGTCTATCAATATCGCAAAAATTAGAAATCTGGCCTCAAGAACGAAAATAACACACAAAATAAAGTACTTAAAAAAACGGAAGATCTATTAGAGGCTATAACAGCATACCGTACCATAAAGTGGATCAGTTAATAATACTAGATTACTACAAGCATCTTATTCCAGCGGAGTGGCATGTCAAAATCAACTCGTCTTAATCGTAGGAGTAAATGTCGACAGCATTACAAGGGCAGAACATAAACCAGATACGGATCACATTGACCCAATTACTGCATGCATCCCGGATCACTCATCACAAAGTGGCCTATTACCCGGAGATTGTGTGAGGATATGCGCACAATTAGTAACTAAGTGGAATCTATACGATGAGAAGAGGCAAACTTGTTCCGAAAAGAACTTTGAGTTCCGGGGTTTAATCTGTTATTAATGAAAAAATACATATTATTAAGTTGGGGAAGAAATCGTAGGGATAATTAATGGAAAATAGCAATAGAAATAAAGTATTATGGTTACAATTAAAACAATTGCTAAGTCAACCAGGTTTAATAAGATTGACAGCCTACAATGAACAAAATTCACAAAAACCTTTCTAAAACAGACACAATATTGCCAATAAAAAAAATCAAAATTATTTATATCTTTCAATATTCCCCATTTCTTCCAAAAATGCTTTGTGAGCAATGAACTGTGAACGACGAACATTTAATAAAAGAGTTTCCGAATACAAGACAAAGCAATTTTGCGAAAGGCGAGGATATCTGAGCGGACGTCAAAAATCAGCAATTTATTTTTGGCACGAAGTTCTTCCTTTAAACGTACAAACTGATTCCTTTCACACTTAAAGTAATTTTTCGGGAATAAAAAGTATAATTTTCTTGCTAGAAATGTTCGCACCTTGGATTCCTTTATTGTTTTTTTTTTTCAAGCAAATGGTCCAGAACAATGCGAGGCCACATTTCGTGGCCATCTTTTAAAACTTAATCGCTTGTCTCAGGCGTCGGCCGCGACGTTCATCGTTTTCCGATATTCCGGTTCACTTCGGCTGACTTCGTGCACGCTCGTTTCAACTTCGAGAAACTCCGCCAAGGAATAACGTATTTAAAAACTTTAAAATCTTACGAAAATTCATTTTATTAATTTCATTCTATCTTGTAAAGTATTCAGATTTTCGGCAAAATAATTAAAACCGTTCTAAGCAATTTCATACCACTTCAGTACTAGAACGGTAAGTTTTATGTAAGGCCTTCTTAAGATTTTTCTAAAAGTCTACATTATATATATCTTCAAAAATTACGAAATAATTAGTATATTACGATGTAATATCAGTATGGTTATTACCCTTCAAACCTAACTTAAGTAGCACTATTTTTTTTCTCAAACTACATAATATTTAAGCTTTGTGAACACTTTAAAGTGAGCTAAAATGTCTTTTAAGTGAGTTTTTTTAAATATCCTACAAGTTTTATACTTAATGTTATTAATGTTATCATACTTAATGTAATAAAATATTTTGTTATCAAATGTACTAATTAATACTACCTTAATTTAGATGAGAAATTACATTATCCTTTTATAATATCACCTGCCTTTGAGTTTCTTCATAACTCTCAGTTGATGCCGGAAGCTTAAGGATGAAACAACTGATCCTTGTATAATCCGCTTCAAGCTCCCGAGACACCTAAAAGATATATATCAAATTCGTATAAGATAGGATCTCTTAAACATACATCCCGCCGACTTTAAAGTTTCGTCACATCAGAACGAAAAGCCTAACTACTTAAGACCCCATATCATTATTCTCATCTAAACCTCTAGTTTCAAAGAGCTTAGTTATAAATCCGAAAGTTTCCGAACAATCCCGAATATGGAGGCTTGCGATTAAGCATCTCACACAATTAAGCTGACAATAGCGGCCCTTGATTAAAAGGAGAGGGATTAAAATGGCTTGGAGTCGTTTGATTTCTAGATTATGTTGATGAGTGCCGTTTGTTTGTTCACAGACTCAGCATAATGGATGAATGCTCTTTGTCCAGAGTCACCAAGTGAACAATAGTGGATTGACAGAGGATCATGTTTTATTTATCTCGTGTTGAGTGAGCCTCTCTCGTTAATTTTTTTGGATCGTTAGAAGCACGGCGTGATTTAAGGCTTGTTAATTTTGGTGAGAGGTTCATTGTAAATTTCTCTTTAGCATTTTAGGTATTAAGGTAATTGGGTACTGGAGATTCCTTAAGATTGTATAAGTTAATTGTCGCGGAAAAATCTTCTCGTTTGAAAATTATTCTGAGAATCACAGAGATAGGACAAGATATACGGTGGTGACTGCTAACCTTCGCTAGTCTGAGAGGCACATTAAGAAGAAGACTAAATTGCATTATTACCTATCAGGGCACATTCATTACATTACAGCCATTACCTTGATGTCATTGATATCTGCGCTCGGTGCACTCACGTCGCCGCGTCGCCCCGGTCCCTCATGTTCCAGGTACATTTGCTCGCAGGATATTACACACGTTCGATTATCTACGTGTGCAGCGATGTCATTCCTTTAAGTACAGACGATCAAAACGATGCACGAGAGATTCGAAGAATGATTAAATCCTTTTACATTGTCATATAGATGAGAGAATTTGAAAACTGCTCCCATTTTGTGCACGATTGTATTTACTTGAAGTTTATTTTGATCTTCTTTGATATCAAAAGACAACAATGAAAGAAATATTAATATGGCAGCCGCTTCCGGATTCTTTAGGTCAAAATTATACGTTTTATTTGTGTAACTGCGTTGACCGTAACAATATATTTTTATGTCGGTTTACGAATGTCCGTCATTTCTGCGGTCTCGCAACGGCCGGGCAGCGAATACCATAGTTACTTACATCTCTAAATTTGTTTATGACGGTATTTAGAGTCCCTGGAGAGAGGACATTACCATTTATGAATGACAATTCCTAGGTATAAAAATGCTTTTGTTTTCATCGTATTTTTCTGGTGCTTCCTTGTTTTAAAGACAGCACTCGTGAAAAATTCTTTGTAGTAGACAGAACTGGGCAAGATGAAATTATTTTAAAAGCAATTTTTGTTACACTAAAAGACAATGGTTTCATTATTTTGTTTTTAATTCAGCTTAGAACCTACCGCATGATACTGTACTTATGTTCCTAAAGATCACTAAGGCTAATTATAATATGTATTACAGTAGTGTAATATAAAATAATGTGTATCTGTGTAGATTAATGTTCATATTTTTCTATATAGATTTTATCATTACTACTTATTTATTACTAGCTGTCCTCCGCGACCATGTCCGCGTGTTTTAGTTTTAACGGTTTTTCATTATTGCAACACTTTTCATTTATGTTCCGCTCCTTTTGGTCGCAGCGTAATGTTTTGTAGCTTATAGCCTTCCTCAATAAATGGGCTATCTAACACTAAAATAATTTTTCAAATCGGACCAGTAGTTCCTGAGATTAGCGCGTTCAAACAAACAAACTCTTCAGCTTTATATTTTAGTAATAGATTCTCAAATATTAACTTGCAATCATGCGAAATAAGAATGACCAAAACTGCAAGTTCCTTAAAAGCAAATGGTGGACTTTAGACCAGTTTCGGCTTGTTCCTAGTTCCGGTAACTAGATTTACTGAAGTCCGACTATCAAATCTGACATTATAGCACTCTACTGCCTTTAGTTCATGGAGTTTCGCTACACTTAATCAGATCCTGACAACTTACTGTTAACATTGTTCTAACGGTTTGCAACATTGTTAACTCTGCCCATATACTTTGGAGTAGTCGAAATGTAAGTTGCTTTAGGATTCGGGTGACAAAATCGGCTAGTGGCAATAAAGTACAATTTGAATCGAGGATAACAATGGAAATACATCTATTTACTTATAATTACATATTATTTAAAGACGAAAAGTTACCACGACATATAGAATTAGTTTATAAAAGTGTTTTTTTTTCATCGATATGAAAATATGCAATTAGCATATTGCAATCAGATCTAAATACTGTTAGTTCTATGCAATTTATTTAAGTAAACTATGTAAATGATCTGATATTCTTAAAATGACTTCTCAATAATCGCGTTTTTTTATTAATAAAACCGTTTTATATGTCGACGACACGAAAGCTAAAAGTTTTGAAACTGAGTAGTTTAGAAACTCATTCACTGAAGTACTCCACAGATTTCTTGTCGAAATAAAAAGTAGAGCGACATCTGCAAAAGATATACAGCCTAAACTAACAAGGTCAGAACTTTGAGAACTATCCATGATAAGATAAATACCCTTAAACTTTGATATCGTACCATTTTTGTTTCTTCTTTTTTGTTTATTTACTGGTTTAGCACTAAACTGGAAGAAGTTGAGATGCTGACTACTGGTAAACGTTACTTTAGTAATCAGACTTTGGATAAAGGTTAAAGGTTAATGCAGCTGTCTTAACCTTTCGACACTGTTCCGGCTAACTTTTGGAAAGTTCATAATCCCTAAGCGTTCCTCACAATTGATTGGACGCGAAACACTTTAATCATTAAAACTACTTCATCCCTGCCCCCAATCAAGTGATAAGTGATAATCCGAGTGAATCCCGAAAGCAAACTCTGATTAAATCCAACTAAAACAAAATCACTAACTTAGAAGCCTTGGGAGTTCGTCATCAAAAAGTTTTTGATGAGGCTTCGTTCGGATTAAAATATTTCCCTGGTTGGTTCATCAACCTTGCAAGTGAGGTTGTTACAAGAACTAATAAAGAGAGCCTTATATTAATTTCCGTCGACACAGCCGGTCTTTGAGATTATCAAACAAAAGTGGATGTATTACACAAAGAGATTAACCAACGATCCTACGCTTTAATGAAGCTTAGAAACCAGAAAACGACAGATTATGAAGACGGAACGTTCGCCTCTAATAAGACTCTCGTTAACATTTTTTGTTCGAGGAAATTGAGGGTTTGCGGCGTAACCGAAGATGTTCACAAAGACGAGATAGATTTTTACGTCTCTTTGACATTTAGTCAAGTTTAATGTGATTGTTTGAGAATGTCTGCTAGGATGTAATTATCGAGATACTTGGAAGTTCACAAAGAGTTCGAATAGAAGGTAAAAAATTATTGTTTGTTTTTTATTTTCATAAAATTATATTTTGTAATGTAGGTACACAGTTTTTAGCTCCACATCTAAAATTGACTCAACATTGCACTAAGTACAAAACAAGTTCAAATAAATGTAAAAAACTTTAAATACATGTACCTAGTAACAGTAAGTACCTACATGTACAAAAGCAGCTCATTTATATTCAAGCTTCTAGCACTTTCCTGCAAGAGATGCCGCGCGTGAATTCAATACAACACGATTTCTACCCATTACACTGCTTGCATATTCATTCGTATCGGCGCAGAAAATGGCACGATTGTTTGAATTGTCTATCACTACAAAAAATATATCATTTTCTTGACAACTGCTGTAGGTGTTGTCGGTGTGAACACGACAGACTGTTCAAGGTTGCAATTTATAAGTTTAATTTGTAAACTCTAATTTCGACAATAGAGGACTGATGTTAGTGTTGTCCAGTAGGTACGGAAATCGCCTAGAAACATCGTCCGTTTTAAAGTGAGACAATTAGTATTATCTAAAATTGTTCATTTCACTGTCAGACCTTTGTCCTCCAAAAAGATTCTTAATGGATCTTAAAATATTAATTTAATGTAATATTAGTCGTTTAAAATCTTAAATGTTTAAAGATAGGTATGTATTGAAATAACACAGACTAAAAATAATACTGGAATGAGTTGTGATAATCATAAATTATGCTAGCTAAAGCTAAAGGCATGCAATAAGAACAGGGCGGCTACTCTTGAATAAATTAAAATTGTAATACAATGCCAATGCAAAATTGTTAATTATTTAGCCAGCACACAGTACAAAAAAATAACTGTTAATGTTTAGATTCCAGTTATTTCCTTCCATTGACAGATTTTTTAATCAATTTTTGAAATCGGGATCATACATGTCTGGTAAACTAATATTAATTTTGCATCGGCATTGTATTAGGATTGAAATTAATTGAAGAGTACACAGATGTCTATTATGTTATTTAAAACGAAACATAATCACAACATAATAATTGACATAGTAGTTTGTGTGGTATCGTTTTCTATTAAGTATATTATAATTAAAATTAAAATTAATGAGATTATTTTGACCACAAAAAACAAATTTTATAAAATAAACCAATTAACCATTACCGAATACCGGAAATAATTGAATAAATAAAGTTTCACCTATCAGGGAAAACCTTTCATAACAAGGTCGGTGGCATCTGAGGATTATATTTAATCCAAATATTTAATTAAAGTTCTCTAAATTAAAAATAATAATGTCACGCAGAAATACTTTTTAATGAATTCGGATCATGATTTTACCTATGTAAAATGGTTTTCTGTTTTCCAAGATTCAAAACTATCCAGAATGAGACTTGTTTATGACAAAAAAATATTAAAATAATATTTACCTGCAATCATCAATATCTACCCAGGTTTCAAGGTATCTAATAACGGATCATGTTATATCATGTTCTTCTTTTAAAGGTTCCTTCCTGCAAAGGTTTTAGTTTTGTTTTAACTTAATAATTGGGGCCAAAATAATTATTTTATTACAATGTTAAAAGTCACACTAAGTATTCGTTTTTGTTTCTCTTTGAAAATCCAGGTAGAAAATAAAGTATAATTACCTAAGTTTCTTCAGCTCTAGTATAGTTATTAATTAAATTTTATGTTTGTTTTGTTGAAATGTTACTTACTAAATTACATACAGTGGTATATTTACCGATTTCAAAACACAAAGATATAATTTCTGAATAGTCGTCGGCTCGCGTCGCCGTCGGTTGCAAGTGGCGTGCTGGAAACTCTAGTCACCTGACCTTTTTACATGTAACATTAAAAATAAGGTCAAGTTGTAGGGCGGCTCCTCACGCCGTTTATACTTACCTACTTACTTTTACCTCATCAACGTTTCATTTCTAATTATGTCTTTTTTATAAAAAATGTTTTAAGCTATGTTGGTAATGTTTTACATTTTTTTTAAATGCAAGCTTTTTACTTTTTAATAGTTGAGTGTTTGTCAAGCAATAATGAATAATCGGATAATCAAATAGACTTCATTATGGATCCTGCAACTGCAGTTTTTCTTGTCATGTTATCAACCACAACCACAAATTAAACAATAGGTTTTTCGACAGAAGTTTAAAGATTGTTTCTATATCTCTCTTAGTGTGCCAACTTCTTAGAATCTCGAATGTATTTTATCTATGTAGTAGGTAGTAACACTTTACCTACAAAAAAAGGAAAAAACGCGAACAGCAATAATTCAACTTTTATGCCCCCTTTCGCCACTCCCAATATTCATACTCCTTTTTTACTTTCCATGGCTTTTATCGATAGGGCTACCACAAGTACATAAAATCCATAAGTGGCGATGTCATTACATCCAGTTTATCTGATCGACGCAAATTTTTATCTCAGCCCTAGAACGCTTTATGGCATCCGCCGATCATATCGCGAGAGGATTGTGGAAGGACTGCAGAAAATACACTGTAATAGATAAGGGTGCCATAGGACGGTCGTTTTGCTATTAACGTCTTTATAATATTTTAGGAAGAAATCTGTTAAATCTAGTGTACCTAATTAGGTAGGTATACTGCGTTCAACATTTATATGCCAAACTTGTAAACAAACACGAGTTTTAGGAAAAAGATCCACTTTAATACTTACATATAGTTCAGTTTTTGCTACAACTTCATATTTTTTATGATTAACTTTATTTACAATTGCATAAACTTGATGTTTTTTTAGGTGGAAATAACATCAATTGGCAAAACAAATTAAATAGACTGTGTATACCTTTTTCGCGTTTGAATGTTACTGGAGTAGATATAATTACATTAATTGACATAATTATGCTGTTTTACATCAGTTCGAAAATTGAAGTTAGTGTTATTTTAATTTTCGAACTAATATGAATAAACTGTATCTCATTATGAAACTTGTCACCTAACGTCAAATTCATTTATTTTAAATATCAAATGATTCTCCAGTTATCGATGCTGAGCTTGGCGCTGTGCGGTAAGAAAGAGTTACTGTATCCTTGTAATAGTGCATAGTTAAATACAGAGTCTCTTAAGTATATTTTATTAAGTGATCGTCTAAATTGAATATCACGGCGAACAAGATACATAATATTAATAGTCTGACGATTAATTGATTTATGTAGTTGACCTCTTATAAAATAGGTATAATTAAAAGCCTAATTTGGTCTTTGCTCGGAATGTGGTTTTTACCAACGAACCCGTTTCACTAAACATCGACACTCAATAGCATAACATGAAATCTATTACTAAGTTTCAAGGATTAAAAAATAATACGACAGCTCCTTGTACCTACTCCTATAAGAAAAATGGGGCAAATCTAGTTATAAGTATACTGGTAGTTAGTAACTTGTTACATAAAACTCACTAGCGCACAAAAGAAATCAAAAAAAAGATTTTTATTTTTTTAAAGTTAACTATTTTAAAGCACTGGAACCAACTCAAACATTCTATTAGACCGTAACTATTAGATTCTAGTAACAGCCAATTTGTAGATTGCTTACTTTAATAACTCACCAAAGGAGGTTAAATAACTATTTCAATTTGTAAGAGCTAAGCAATCAAGTAATGTTTATTTGTATAGAATTCTAACTTTGTCGTGATGAGCGTTTACTCCTAGTTCTTAGAGTTTGATATCAGCACAAATTTTATGAATCTCATATTTCTGAGAAAAAGATCATTTCATCAGTTAAAAAGATCACAGTTAAAAATCACAATTTTAAAGACTTTATTATGAACACGGGTTAGCAGTGGCAGTTAATTTTATATCTTATGACATAAAATACTTAACTGGCCTTTTTGGTTTACAAAAAACGGCTCCAGCACTAAGGAATTTCATTATTGTGTTGTGGAGGGATTCACAAACATTCAAATCACATGCCTAAGAAACACCTAGACTTAGAACAAGCATTTGTGGGTCACACAAATATTTGTCCCATGCGGGGATCGAACCCGCAGCACGTGGCGCACAGTGGTAGTTAGCGTGGTGACCTATAACACTCGGCCTGGCGATTTATTTTTAATATTAAACGTGTTATAGATAATAAAATTATAATTTTAGTTCTACCACAAATCTTGTTATTATATTGTCACAAAGGCTTATTGAATTAATAAATGTAAAAGTTGTTCTACCGATTAATTAAAAGAAACGAATCGTTTCTTTTTTTCGGAATAATCGGAAATATATTATTGTAATTGTGATACCTATGTTGTCTCTGATTCCTGAGCAACGTATGCAATGTTGTCTACATTTATTTATTATATAATTATTGATTTTTGAAGCCACAATGATCCTTTCATCTGTTAAGCAAAACCTTGCTTTTGGTAAGGATTTACACAGTAGTTGCATCACAAACAGAATTACGGGTATAGTATCTCAAAGGGGGATACATAATATGATTTCAGATAAAATGTTTACCAAAAGTCCAGCTTCCGTCATAACATATTACATTGTCTTTCATCATCGTAATACAGAAAGATGCTAAGATTTTGTTGGAAATTTATTCAGGTCATAATTTAATTTTATAATAATATTTTTTGATTCAGTCCTAAATTCTATTCTATTATTATCTGTGTACAATTTGTAAACTTAAATAAAGTTAACAATTTAAATACTTTAATACAAATAAATTCATAACGTATTTTTGTTTAATTAAATAAAAAAGAAACTCGATGATAATGTTTGAAAGAGATGCCCATACATTTACTTCCATTTGTACAGTTACATAAATATTGGAGAAATGTACTGCCTGGGATAGTATAAAACAATAATAACAGCAGTATATTAATACAGTGGGTATTTATTCAGGATGTAATAACATGTTTAATAGGCTCTGAATAAACTCAATGATAGTACACATGAATAAGTAAATATCTCATTACTTGTGTTATTCTTATTGAAGTTTGGTTCCTTACGAATAACATAATTATAAGTATGTACAAAAACATTAACAGTTATGTAATTTTATGAAGGCTTTAAACTTGAAAAAAATATATTTTATACTAACAATATTAATTAATAAATAGTGTTAAATGGAATTTCACCTTATAGTAGGTATAATTTTTGAGTATTTGTACTAATTTTATTTTTTTTATTAATTAATTATTTACGCTGAAAAACTTATAAAGAACTTAGTTATATTAGGTAAAAACTTAGGTATACCCTAAAAAAACAAACTATTTATCAATTAAAATTTACTACCTAAAATATGGCATCAAAAAATTCGTTTACTTCGCTGTCAACTGGAAGTGTCCCCAAAAGACTGCCGGCATGGCCACGTTGTATGGCAAAGCTTATCCTATTTCCATGATAAAAGCCAGCTCTCACATCGCATTTATTAAATGCATGTCAAGATATAAAAAAAATACAAAAACTACAATCAAAGTTATCTCGAGTTATCTATAGTCGTCATTATGAACCAAGCTATAATGAAAATGTAGTATATTTAGCTAACCAAACATAAATTAAACTAGTATTAGTGACATAGCATTATGGAACTTAGCACGTTTTACCACATTAACCACTCATAGTGGTTTGTTTAATATTGATGCATTTTAATAAAACGCAGCCAAACGAATACCGCACAAAATACCGCGCCCTATGTATGCCCTGGAATATTTACCGCCAACCATTATAGGCTGATAAAGACTAATTTTATACTACTAAAACTTTATACTACATGTTGTCTGATTTTGTTAACAATTAAAAACCCCTTTTACATTAAGCGGGTAGTATGCGTAAAGTACCACAAAATCTCAACCTCCTTAGAAAATATGTCTGAAGCGGTTTGGAAAATACGAATACCTTTTAGAATTTGGTTTTACGTAATTAAATTTTGTACATAAGTAAAGTAATTATTAACAGTTAAAAGTTAAAGTCAAGTTTTTAATTACCTTTAATTATTTTAAAGATAATTAAAAACTTTATACTACTGTAACATTTTTGTGTTTTATTTCACATTTTTAGCAACGTTTTATGCCCGAGCGTAGGTGCATCTTACTTTCTCGTCTCCATCTTGAATTTTGCTTGGGTAGCAATGCTAAGTTGTTTTTTTATTTCGATCCATAAGAAGAAAGTCACTACTCCAGCGCTAATCCTGTTACACACATACAAAAGCATTGTGCTTCTACATTAAATAGAGTAGTCCAGTTCTCTGTACGCGTTCTTTGTTCTTTAATAGCCGGATTAATGTAATTTAGTTGTATGGAGAGAAACATCCCTAGAGCAACTATTACAAGCAAGGGTCGCAAACAAAGGGTTGAATGGCTTAAACGCCGGTAAATCTCTATTACAGGGAACCTGGAACATGGCTTCTTGATCATTCAGAATGGTAACTATGGAACTTCTGTTTAATTGTTAATTATTATATATTTTGTTAGTTATTCATTTTTTATTTTATTTAGCATTTTTTGTTTATTACTTTAAAACAGTAATTGTTGTTTTTGTGTGACGTTCTGAAATTAAAGTGCCGGGGTTTTTTTTTTTTCAAAAGATACTTATAAGTCTGGGATTTGAAAAACATGTACTCATAAAATGTATTAAATTACAATAAGATAGACACAGAAATTGACATTTAAAACAGAGTTTCTTATTGTTTCATTTTTATTTCTAGTTTTTAAGACAATTTTTTTTTTCTCTTAGATATTCCACTGCCTTTAGCTATAGGTCAAACCAGTTCATGACTATTAGTCATAACACAGCAAAGGAGATGTTCCGGCAAATGTACGTTGTACAATATTTATTGCAGAAACGGCAAGAAAAATCAGTTTTCATTCCGCTGCGATGTACCCTCGTATATAACACGTTGATGTGTTTCGGTACTTCTGCCAAGTCTGCACTCGGCGCATATACGGGACATTCGCGGAGTATGTTATGAATGATTGTGCACACCATGGGGTAAACAGAAATGGTGAAAATCGAAGCTTTTAACATATTTATGAAGAATAATTTTATTTTCCATCGATGATTGATCGAAGCTTCATGTTTCTGTAATGGTCAGATATACGTATTTTCATGTTGAAATTTAGGGTAATGGTTTAAAATATACAAAATGATGTTTGAAATTACAACATCTTTTTTAAAATAAATTGATATGAAACATTGACTGCACGCGGTTTCTCACTAAAACATCGTTTCAAGTCAAATAAAGTCTTAATTCCAAAGTTCGTGATTAATCTATATGACAAAAGTCTATTTATAAACAAACAAAACCATAAAAATAAATATTTCAAACAAATAGTTCCCAAGATAGTTTGTTTGAAAATTCTCTAGAAACCGTCTTCACTTCATTACGGCCTGTTTCTTGGAACCCCGTAAGACAATCAGTTCAGAAATACAGAGGGATTTTTCTCTAACTGCTGCAAATTGTAATAAATTGCGAGCAAGGGTTTTGTAAATAAATTCAAACAGAAGTATGCTCTACGGGACCGTGTTTCATAATTTGTAAATGTATTAAGCTTTGCTAAGAGGATTAGTATTCACATTCTGGTACTCAAACTTTATTTGAGCATAAAAATACGACTTAATGTCCTTATAGCAAGTTTTACTGAAAATTTATTTCATTTTTCGTTTAGTAACTCTTGGGAGACGAATTCATAATTATTTATTTTATGTGACGGTTTACTTGCGCTCATGTTGGAGACACCCAACTTGCTACAAATATGTTATGGTAGGTAATACATACATCCATAGATATACCCACTAGACTATAATTTATTAAAACTTCCTTTTAATACTTCTCAGACATCAATAGTAAAAATCAAGTAAAATCAGCTTTATTAAGTCCGTTAAAATTTAAAAAGTCATATTATTGTGACTCGGCGGCATTAACACTAGTTTTATCTATTATTAAATCGTGGCAAGTACTAATAACATAATTCTCTCTTTTCTTTAGGAAGTAGAAGGATAATACTTAATGATAATGATTATATTTGTGTAAATACGTTTAAGATCATAAGACGAAAACATATACAGAGAAACAATATAGGTGTTGTGTTTCGTGCCGTTGTTTGGTACATTCTTTGTATTAAAACCTGACAAGTAATACAATCATGTTGACACAAAAATGATAAAAACAGCCTCAAATAACTCAGTAATATTCATAAAGGTTTTTTGTGTCCCTCAGTACTTAAGTAGTAAAAGTATCATTTACAAGTTGCGTAATAAACATCATTTATTCAGCGAGTTTGTTATTGGCAGACGTTTTCATATTTCTTTCGAGTTTTACTATCGCACAGACAGTTATTCTGTTTTCTAACTGTTATTTTATGATACTATATAAATATGGATATAAAAAAACGAATAAATTTTACGCTGCTCTTGGCGTATGAGTGATAAAATTTCTTCGACTGCTTGAGAATGTCATACTGAGAGACGTGATGATATACATGAATTTAAATTATCAGTAGTAAAGCAATCCGAAATTGTCTGTACACTATTTCAGAGTACAGTATTTTATCTAATTTGGTATACTATGGTACAATAGGGTTATTGCTGACTTCATTTTCATTGTTATTTCTGTATTATTGCATCAGCCAACACGGACATGAAACCCCGTTATTTTTTTCAATCGTATTTTGTTTTTGTTTTTTTTTTTTACATTAAGTCTACAATGCTGCACTTTTTTCATTGATTTGTACAAAAGAAACATAGTATTATTTTATTCAAAAGCCAATTACGATATGTTTCTCTATGCAATAGCGTAACCAATAAAGTTCGATGCACATAGATAGTTTTGCTATCAGCTGCGAATAAGCTCGAGTGTATTTTGTACATTACATTTTACGAATATTTCTAACTTAATAAAATATTTTTCTGTTTCTCCATATTTATACACTCTGTTTTATAATTTTTTTGTTTGTTTTCTTAACATCGGATTTTGAATTCCAAATACATTTTCATGTAAAATATTTTATTGTGTTAATATCGTTTTTGGTATTTTATTGGTACCTACGTTATGGGATTATCGTTGTTACTCATAATCTGTTGGAATAGTACGAGTTTGTTTAGTTATTCAGGTACAGGTGAAAATCACAAGATATGGTTTATAAAAAAATCTACGTTTTTAGCGGTAAGATAAAAGACGGGAAACGATCTCATTATGTATGCTAAGCTTCCCTTGACGTTGACCAATTGTCACTAGCAGGCTGTATACCTTGTTTATTGGGACGCCTTTTAATGTTAGCGGTGCCACGACTCAGAGCCACAAACAGTTAGTAAAGTCGTATCATTCAACCCTAGGGATCTATTTACATAATTTAAGAAAGACTAGATAAAAGTAACGTAGCAAAACAGCAGCTTTGCAACCTCATCAGTTAAAAGTATTTCATAAAATACACGACGTCAAATAAAACAAAACACGAACACCATATCAAGTGACGTTAATCCTTAGACAGGCGACACGTCGGCAACACACAAATCACAGCGGACTCTTCTGCCGACGTAACCCCAATAATAATTGCCCAGGTACTGAGGGATAGCATAAATTAACCTTTGTCCAGCTTTATGACAACCATATTTTTGTTTAGGAATAATTTAAACCACTCGTATTTCACGTGCCCTTGGTCTCAGGTGGATTGGTATGCGTAATTCCAACACGCGGAAACGGGTATTCAGCTCTTAATTAGTTGAGATTATTGTATTAGATTTGATTTTGATTTATATTTGGTTTAAATCCTTTGTGATGAGGTGCTTTTTTATTTATTTTGTTGACAAGTCGCGCTCGCAACATACACGTGCAGCGACGTTCTATCAGTAAAGATTTTTGTGCATACTTTTCACTTATTATCATCTACTTTTAATTCGCTCTAATGATAGGTAAACTTTGACCTGATGGAAGGAAGTTCATTCGCCTTCTTAAAAACCAAATATAGGTAAACTGTTTCCATAAGAGTCTACAAGTGCATCAAAGAACTAATTTACGAAGTGAAAGGGAGTGCTCCAGTTCAGAAAATTGTATTTGTAAGCGTACACCGAACACGAGTATCCGAGACCCGGAACAAACACTAATCATAAAAATAGTTTCACGTAATAGAATCTGAACCACTCTTACCGTAGCAACATCCTGCTTACATACCTTTTGGATCCTCCGTAGTACTACTTCTAAATAATTTAGAACTAAAGATAATTTCGTTTTCGTTTTCTCGGAAGCTTTCAAAAGTTTGTACTCACATATACTTGAAATGTAAATTATAAGCTTATGCGATTTGAAAGTTTACTTGAATATGTATTTAGATTGATAATATAGTCAATCTTGTGTTTCCGGAGAAAGTAGGCAAACATTTAGGTACCTACAGATACATAGCTACTATGGCACATATATTTCACTAGACTACCTATTATATTATTTAGCACCAGTGTGACCTCCATGTCATATAAAACTTTGGTCCAACAGTTAAAGAAAAAGAGGACTTTTCAAAAAACAATATTACCCATAATGTATACCTGTGCTACTTTTAAATAGTAAGTTCCGACAAACCGACTTAGGCCATTATTGATTATACCTAATACATAATTCACTTTGAACTATAGTAAAATATCAAAAACAGCCTGACATGTACATTTTATATAATCAGTGAGATTTTTGGCGCTTTCAAGAATTTATTCACACAACACGAGAAAAATTTGCGGGCTTCAGTCATTACTCTTAGAGCTCATACATATTTAATAATGATTGAATTGAACATTACAGGGTCATATCGAAACGGAATGTATGTGTTATTACTAACGGGACATGTTTAAATGAAACACAATTATTATAGAAGCGAAAATTTTCACGTAATATTACTGAGGTATTTATTACCTAAAAACAATAATATAAAAAACTTTTGTTGGTAAATATGAAAAAAATACATTTGGATTGCTCTAAGCTGAACCTTCGTGCAATTTTTTAGAATATGCGATAGTCAAAGATAAGTACTTAGATTTGTTTTATTGTCTTAATATATTTCTAAAATTATTTTTGCTTAATTAATTACTACTCGCCCCGGCTTCGCACGGGGAGAAAAATCAAATTATACATACAAACCTTCCTCTTAAATCACTCTATCTATTGCTAAAAACTGCATTAAAATCCGTTGCTTAGTTTAAAATATCTGAGCTTACAGACAGCGGGAGCGACTTTGATTTATACTATGTAAAGAAGTAAATGTATTTAATTAAATTATGATTTAATATAAGAACAATACAATAATTGTATGATCAGAAGTTAATAAATATATTTATTTATTTATTTAGGGTACTTGAGCAAAATAAAAATAATAAAACCAACTTCTTTTGTTTTCTTAAGAATTGAACAACAATCTTGGCAGGCTAACTTTCTTAACAATAACCAAATTAATTAGGTACGTAGTAACCTAAATCGTTATAACCATATTCCAGTACAATAACATAGTTGGCACTAAACAATAGCTTGGCACACTGGCATACTGGCATTTATTTATCTGCCAAGGGTCGAGATTAGGCACGACTTGATAAATATTCCTTGTTGCCAAGTATCTTAGTCTAGATTAAAATTAAACTGTGTACTGGATTTTGTAAGGGAGACGTGGAATTGCTTTGCTAATTAAAAACTAGTTTATGTCTTAACAAGAGTACAAGAAAATAGATTAACAAGTTTATACAATGTATAAATACAATTTGTTTTACAATTTCGATAATTTATTATATTATGTCCTTAGATTAGAAGTAACTATTTTTTTCTTATAAATGCTTCGTAATATCAAGAAGTAATGTGTCTTTTTGTACTTAGTTTATTACTAACTGATTGGCTGTCTCGTAAAGTCGTAATGTATCAATACCTTGTGTGGTGATCGCTATAGGTCAAAAAAAAAAATAATCATATAAAAGAAGAGCAGGTTCACGTAGAATTGTCAAGCAGAATATTGAAGTTTGAATGCCATTATCGTTCAGTTTAGTTCGGAAACTAAACTATCCGATTGTTCGGTAAATAAGATAAAATTATCACCATAAAAACATCAACTAAAGACGTAAATCATTCTGTCAAAACGAGAAAAGAATCCCGAAAAACCGTACAAGCCTATACTATTAATTTGCAACGTATCACATATTTCGATATGATGCCTGTCAAAGGAGGTAATATTCTTTGCCAATCAATTCCCTCTTTGTGTATGACGGGAGTCAGACTGAAGCCCCTATGTGGGTGTTATTTACGACAGTAACGAGATGACGGATATTTGTTGTTTGCTATCGCTACATCATAAACCGTTTCATTGTGATTGTTTGTACCTGATTCATCAAAATTACAGTTTTCATCATACACCATTAAGAAATAATATCCGACAAGCAAATGTGGTATGTTAAGCTTTGAAGTAGCAAGAAAAGAAAAAAAAAACACCTCTAGGTACATAGCACTGTCGTCATAATTAGTCTAACCCATTGTCTTAGGTGAACGACAAAGGCGGTAATGCTAAGCGACGCGACGCAAAAATAGCCCATGGTTAAAACAATAACCAACTAAATCGCGACCACTTCACACACTTCACGCGACATGTCGCAGCAAACAGGGGTTGTAGGTGTTTAGCAAGTTCATTTGCGTTGGAAAATGGAGGAGGCAACAAAAGGACATCGTTGATACTTTTCTGTTATAAATCTGTCAATCTGTCAATCTGTCAATCCCAAGAACAACCTCAATGGTTCACACCATTGAGGTTGTTCTTGGGGGTTCATGAGGGGTAACTTTATTTTTTTCTTGATCTCAGGGAAGTAAACCTCGACATTTTTGCGTTTTTACTGACTTTTGCTTTAATAAGTCGATGATCGCCACTAGTGTTGAAAGTATTAAAGTCATTAAATTCTTTGATAATTTTATTATATTTGTGAACGCTATGCACTCATAATGTGTTTTCAGTAAATAAATGAATCACGGTGAATGATCAGCTACTCTTAACTCCACAAGGTAAACTTCGAAAGTTATTCGTGTACGTCAACCATCAGACTGACTTTGGGCCAACTTTGGGGTCGTGCTCTTCCAATCAGATACGACACCAACTTTTTTTGGGGTCAGTTATACAAATGAGACGAGGCTATCGGTATTTTTTGCTGAGTGTCTGCCATCTGTAATTCTAACATTAGAACGGCTTTGCAAAAGTAAAATAATCGCAAAAAGCTTATTCAAAATGGTCTTTATTTTCTAGATACGTTTGACTTGCAAGTGATATTTACAGGCTGGTATTTTTTCATTTGATACTTGATTTTAAGACGTAATCACTAATTCCATATTTTCTAACACTCCTTTTTCTGACAATGTGATTTGATGAAATAAATCTTAAACAAATCTTTATAATAATTAAAACAAACAAGTCTCCTAAAAAGCAATCTACTAAACACGAGACCCATGTTTTTGTTCAGTAATATATATTTTCCTACTTACAAAATAAATAAAAATCTCATCTTATTTTCGTCGGTCGCTATTTTACCACCGCAAAATCCGCAAAATCAATAGCCTCGAGTCATTCATCAAAAGATTTCCATAATCCAGGTAGAAGGCGCCAGAAACTAATCTTACTTCAACAAAGTTATTTCAAATTGTAACTAAGTAATTTCCATTTAGGAGTCGTGCCCCTAATTAAAACGGATAGCCTATAGGGATACGGTTAAAACTACGTAATATGGCCGGCGAGGCCACCTTCGAATCAATTCTAATAATCGTATACAGTTTGAAATATCCTGACTGTTAAAGAGGACGTCCATATTAAAAATATGGAACAATGTATTTTTATTCCCGCTGTTGGTGCAGTTATTTGTTTAGTTGAAAATTTTGTTGGGACCTGTCAAGTGTAGTTAATTGAGCAAGTTACAATTTTACTTTGTAATGATATGATGTTTACGTCAATTAACGTAATTATATGCCTCTCTATCCTTACAAGTCTGATATAATGTTAGCTCATTAGCGTCAAAAAAACAAGTTCTTATAATATAATCTCAGAATATAACAAACCGAAACATTAGTCAAGGTTAACATTAATTAAGGGTCTAATTTGCTATAAAGGGGCCGTAGAACATTTATAATCCTCTAAAGAGACTCACAAAATACAGAAGGTAATAGGGGTCTATTTTAGCAGCCACAAACATTTTGAATAGAGGTGTTGATTCGAGATGTTTCCGTTTGTTAGCCTACCACGGAACTGAACGAAACAGGTGGCAACCAATAGAGAGCTAATTTACAGTCATTTTTGTATCCATTACCTGCTAAGACGGTTTTGAGAACAAGCGCGTGCTTTTCCGGTACGTAATGTATCGCGACCTTGGTAAGTAAATAGTTTTGGATTCCAATTGTCCGAAAGTTATGCGCTAATGGAACAGGAAGTTTGATGGGATGGGTTACCTGTCGTAGTTTACGTGTTGTTGTATAACTGCCCTTAATCTTTTGTATACACACCATTATTATGGCACACGTTTATTCGGATGCTATTATTTTCATAACCTTACCGAACATAGATCTCTTTTAAATAGATCAACTTTGTAACAACAGATTTGAAACTTCATATTTTAATTTTTATGTTTACTTCTAAGCATAGTATACAATTTGTTTCCATGAAGTAAATGAACAAAATTCTCGATATCTTAATCTAATTCAGTGCTGTACTCAATCACAAACCTCGTCGTCGAGTGGAGAGAGTACACCTTTTTATCTCTACAGGGAATCGTAAGCACGACGATTTGTAAGAAACATCTGAACGCTTATCTACCATCCCTCCAAGAAACCGTGACAAAAAAGCAACTCGACAACATCCCCGCATCCCTTTTGACGCTCAGCGGAGCGATTACGCACTTTCATCCAAACAAGCTTACTCAGAGTTAAAAGCCAATTTATCAGCGCGCCTCAAATTGTGCATTATCATTTATACGCGTCCTTTACTCGGCATAATACATATGTGTGCGTTACTCTCTGTACACGTGTATATTGCCTGCGTTCGTATTCGAATTTATCGATGCAAGTGTGTTAGAAATTGTCTGTGTGTGTGTGTTTGGATGTGTTGATGTATTAGAGTTGTATTGCGAGTGATCGTTCCTGTGATGTGGTTGGGAACATTACTCGCGAGATGTATCGATGTTGTGTTATTCAGTATGTACGTGCGATTTAACACAAATTGACGAAATTAAAATATTATGGAGATGTCTAAGAACTTGTTGAAGCTGTTGCGGTATGTTATGCGAAGAATTTTACTTTAAACTGTGACACTGGTAAGATTTATTTTAAAGGTAGGTGAAGATAGTATCTTATTTTAGATTAAATATCTGGGCAGCTTCGGTAAGGCTTATTTCTAAAGGTAAAGAAGCAAACGATAAGAATTAACTCATCACAATTTGTATATTTTGATTTGCTTGACGTTTTCGCCATGTTGCACGGGTATAATTGTTACAAAATTTAACGCGTTGTATTTTTTTACTTAGTTTAGTTTTTTCAAGTACTAGTACTTGTATAAAATTAAATGTTACATATTAATGTATTAACTTCAACTACGCTAAATACGTTAGTACTCGAAATAGGTTCGCCACAATGTGGTAGCCTTTAAGTTAACAACTTCTCGATTGCCATTCATGCTTTACCCCGCTATTAGTACTGCTACTTAAATATTCGAAGCGGGAGTCAAACGACTATGTATAAATTCAATTAATTGGGTTCTACCTATTGGAGGCATTCGGCAATTTTAAGTTAGTACATAAGGAGCAAAAGTTTAATAGGATTATAGTTGGGACCTGAATTTGACTATTAATTGGTGTAAAATTGTGCCTTTTAATATGTATAGTAGGTATTTATATGGGGAGTCTTTGCTCTGGTTGGAATTTGATACCTCTGAATGATTCCATTTTTGTGAGACATGACAATTAATTAAGACATGTTTCATTTATAAATGCGATTTATAGTCAACCTTTTAACATTTTCAAATTGCATCACAATGCAACTCTTCAGACAACAATCTTAAATCCGTAAGTCATACAAACAGGACAAGCAGAAACACAGAAATCACGTCTAAACCTCAAAAAACCACCGCCAAAAATAAATGTGATGTTGACAACAGTTTAACCTTTTGTCAACATTGATATGGACTGTTTTAACCCTGCTATCACCGCCGATAAAAACAAAATGTGTTTCGATAAAGTGTACGTGTGTTGTATAATCACGTCCGCATGAATTGCGACAAAATTTTTGACACAAGCGCACACCGCCTTCAAGGATGCTGTGTCATCTCCCTAGGGATTGAAAATATTATTTATCTTTGTTAAAGGTTCGATCGATCAATATAATTCTTTGTAGGATCCCTTACGTGTGTTCTTTAGAATGGTAGACGATATTGTAGTTTTTAAATTGGATATCAAAGCTGATAGGAACTGTTTTTATTTTGGTAATTAAATTATCTACGATTTAACACAAAAGCTAATGATGTATAAAGGGTCAATTACAAAACTAAATGTTACGTTTTTTTAGGTTAACAATTATTACTACAAAAAATATATTGGGAATAAAATAATAAACATTGTTACGTAACATTGATTACATTTCTAATATAACGAAGGTTTCTATTGATTTAATTAAACTATAACAGAGTCTAGACACTTCTAAAATAAACCTAGTTCCCAAACCTGAGACTAAACTGAATAAATCAACTGAAACCTTTCGAGAGTGACACGAAAAATAATTGAAGGGATAACTAAGGTAGGTAACCCAAAATCACCGAGCTGACCCAAACTAACCTCACTTACTACAAGTCCTATTACCTAATACTGGATATATATATACATAACTATCCCTAATTCCCCAACATAAACGTGGGTAGGGTCCAATGAATTTAATCAGAACTAATTCACAGCGCGAAGGAAAACTTTCCGACTTTACTTAGCTGGACCCTTAGGTGTGATTGTATGAAGTTACGATCTATTGTCTCACAGCTAAGTATGATATTTTAAATATTAGACTAGTTTTAATTAAAGGTTTTATTTATTATTATGGCTACCCCAGTACCTAACTACATTATTATTATTTGCTTCGCTTTGGGCACTAGCTACTTTCTCGGTAATTGTGAATTAGCAGAAGATTTCATTGATCAAAAGAAGATATAACTTAACAAGAACACTTTTGAAGAAATCTTAAATCTAATAAGGAGAATCCTTTGTCTCTGCAGCTAAGAGGTCTTTAATTCCAGGATACTTAACTAGTCGTTAAAAACGAACTTTATACTTAATTAGGTAGTAGAAAACATAATTTTTGATTTAGTCAAAGGGTGGATCCCATATTTTGGTTCGCTAAATTGGCAAATAAAATAAATCACGAGAAAATAAAATCTGGTTTAATCCCAAATGTTGATGAAAAATTACATGTATTTAGTAGACCATTTCTATTTTGGGAGCTTGTTGCTACAGTGCTCAAATAAGCCAGGGATTAGGGGCTAACTAATGTTTAGAGATTTTATGTGAATAATGAAGCTTTGTTAGAGTAATAATTGAATTGCTTGCTAAGTTTTCATCAAGATTGTAATTACATTGTGGAAGTAAGAAGAGTTATTTTGGAATCTGGTTTATTTGAGTTTGTTTATGAACAGTTTGGTAGGCAAGAAACTAAGTTGTGCAAGAAATTATTACGTTCTTAAGGTCATAATCTCTTTTTCAAACGTGGTTCTTAAGTTATTTAATCTACTTGCTGTCCATTTTCAATTGGACTAGAGTCTAATAAATGGCAAAAATGTAAAGTTACTGACTCATACTTCACAATTACATTTGCATCCAATCGTAAAATATATTTTTTGCGAGATACTCTAGAATTAAATATCCAAAGTCAAAATATATTGTTCAACTACAATAATTAATTTCCCAACACGACATCAAAAACAAAATGTCCGCTGCCAATAGTCCCGCGAGACGGAATTTCGAGATATGACGGAAGCGACGGGACGTTTGGGACAAAACGAACGCGAATGTCCCAAATAATGAACTGGGAACTGGAGAGATGTCCCGGGACAAATTTTCTAGTCGATTCTTTGTTGGCCTTTGTTTGGCTGTTCGTATTATGAATGATGATTGCTCATTGTTGAAATGTTTTATGAGTTTTATTTAATAATGCAAATTTATCTGTACCTTAATATTTTTACAGCAAATAAAAGTTCTGTTAAAGTAGGTAAAGGTAGGTAGGCTTTTTTTAAGGTATAAAAATGTGGTAATACTGTTTACATTGGTGTTAATGTATTAATCAAATTTATTCTTACAATATAACGGTACGTAACTCAAAATGAAAAAAAAAAACATTTGCTAAACGTAAGTGTTTTCTTGTTACAGATTTACCAAGATTCGTGGGTCCAGGGTCTAACGTGACAGTCGCGGTCGGCAGAGATGCAGCGCTTACTTGTAGGGTTGATAATTTGCAGACATTCAAAGTAAGTTCAAATCGGGCAAACTGAACATCCTTAATGTTTTTCATTTAACATTTGCCTAATTTGAATTAATTATCTGTTTCATTTCCATTTATTTACACAAAATTTGTTTCAGTTACTATTAGAGCCTAATGCAATACCATTCCATATTATGATCTTTAACCGTCTCGAATGCTTCAGTCGGATCATCTTTATTACAAAAATAAGTCATAAAACCACTTTTTGCCTACAGCATAGTAACAAAAAGCATTCCTCAGCACCGTATAATTCATGTTCCATTCCTCTCCGTGTTTCTCGCTCGCTTAACCTCTCATCACATTCCGGGGCCTGCAGAGATAGGTCTTGTTCCTTGTCCAACGAACCTTGGAAAAGTGTTCCGACGTGTTCCGCGTGGGCTGTTCCCACTATTAAACGGAGTACAACGCAATTGTAGGGCTCATGTGGCTTTGTAAATGGAATTTAGCTCTTCTAGTTTCCTCTGATATTGCAAAAAAGCTTTTAAGACTTGCTAGAGGTGATATGTAAAGTTTTTTTTTTATCTAGCATCTAATTCTGACTATTATTGTGTTGGGATTAAATTCCAATCATCCTATATGCTAAACCTAAATGTACTTCATACGTATTTATTAATCTCATTTGATTTGATCACCATTAACATTATTTTATTTTGAGGCCATTCCATTGTGTAGGTACCTAAAAGCCGTCGTTAGTAAAATTCATAAAATACTGAAATTAAATATGTTTTCCTATTATCAAGTGATTTGTCTTACTTAATCCTGCCTTAAGCAAGATAAATCATTCGATAAGATTACTGAACAATACAAAATACTTAAGCATTTTGTAAACGTAGGTACATCGGACGAGTGACGTCATTATTGGAAGTTGTCCATTATCTCGGCGCTTTGTCATTAGTTCATCATGATTCTTAATTTATTTAACAGCAAGGTTTTCTTATATTTGCCTAACTTAATTCTATCTTCACAAATATAATGTAATTAGTACAACATCTTCAGACACTGTATGGAACACACACTATTTACCATTATAGCGGATACAACAAAATCATCTCTTACGAGAATATCGGTGAAGTTTTCCAGCCAAGTCGAATTATTCTGATTTTTATTAATTTAGAACCTAGTCTTTTTTTTCTACACGATATTACTATAGCTGTTAGGATTTTGTTGTCTTTATTATTCTCTTCCAGTCCATCAATCAATTTGCAAATACTTTTTTTATACATTAATAAATTATCCATTTTCCTTTTTCATATTTATTTAACTTTCGCTGACAAACATGGCTTCGGTCTTAAAAAATAATAACAGGAAATGGATATTCTTTTTTTATATAAATGGAACAAGAAACGTAATGCTATCTACAAACATCAATCTTATTATTGTTTTGACGATACATTTGTGATGGCACACATTTTTCCTCATCAATTCACATTAGGACGTTTTATGAAAAAATGTTTCTCATTATAAATTCTAAACTTGAAAGATAACACTTAATCTTGACATACTTTACTAATTACTTATCAAACTTAAATCTACAAAGTTTGTAAATAAACTGTAATGAGATCTAAATCAATTAAACATCAAAATAACTTGTGTTCAGGTAATTGACTGTAAATAGGGAAAGTTACCAAAATGTTGGTTCTTTTGTAAACTTTGTTTCTTAATTATAAAATTCTTTAGTTTCGAGGTTTATATACTTTCATATTTTACCAACTTTTCCAATTCTAAAAGTATTTCACAATTTCCTTTGGATCGATTGATTATATTAATATTTAATTAGACCTAGTCTCGGAAAAGTTTATTTTCAATTCCGTCACAGGGATTTTCCCTAAATAAAACATTATTAACTTACCTTTGATTTTTTGGATTATGGTAGATTAAATTTATTCTTAGTTACAGTAATACTTTGAGAATTAGGAAGATATTTTTTTTACTTTGTGAATTATACCTAGACTAGAATAGAATAGATCTTTATTTGCATAGACCTGTGCAATTATTATCAACGAATAGGCAAATGCTTTGAAAGTTTTACTAAAATTCTAATGAAAAGTAGCAAGAGGAAGTTTCATCTATGATACATTTAGTAAGTAGACATGAGACGTACGAAATAAAGTTACAAAAAAATATTCTTAAAAAGTACCTGTATTTTGTCTTCGACAGCTCTTTTAGCTACCATATAAAAATATCTAAGATCAACTTTATTCTGCCTTACAAGCAGGCAATTTTCTATCATCAATTTCCTCACATAGGTGGCGTGGCTCCGGGTGGACACTCAAACCATCCTAACGATAGCCGGCCATGTGATCACCAAGAACCACCGCGTCAGCGTGAGCCATGGCGACGGCGCCTGGACGCTGGGTCTTAAGGAGATCGGGCCCTCTGACGGCGGCCGGTACATGTGCCAGGTCAACACTGAACCCATGATGAGCCAGACTCATACGCTTCAGGTCGTAGGTAACGTATCAGTTTTTTTTTAGAATTTCTTCGTAGATGCAAAGTTTTAAATTTATCTGAGTACATCATCCTGAATTAGATTATCTATAGATCTTCAGAATCATTTAATTCCAGATACTTTTGAGACATTACTTCACTTGACACTAAAGGGATTTGATACTGTTCATGTCAAAAGACCATGGCATTTGCGTATAAAATGTAATCTCAAAATAAAATTAAGCATGAAATAAATTATATCCCTTATGTCATCAAATCAACAAACAATTCAACACTTTTAAAGAGAACCTAAAGTTATAGATTTAAATCTCATCCAACAGTTCCACCTGACATTGATGACGACGCAAGCAGCGGTGAAGTGCTGGTGAAGGAAGGAGAGAACGCAGCACTGCGGTGTGTCGCCTCGGGAACCCCTCCTCCTAACATAGCCTGGAGAAGAGAAGACTCCAGGCATTTCAAGATTGATAACCAAACTCTAGGTAAGTCTCGAAAATTCCTCACTTTTATAGACATAGCAAAGAAATAAATCGTAACAGTTATATGCAAAATGTGACTCTGAAATATTTTTAATATCACGTTTCGTGCCATATGATATTTGCTCATGCTCGCTGTTTTATTAATTATAGTGTAGTTTTTAATAAAATTCTCGTTAAAAGCTAAATTTCACTCCGGTTTAAAATTTCAACTCATTCCGGATAAAAATAAAACCAAACAAAACTAATTTTAGTTTGTAGATCGCTTTACCTCCAATTTTCGTTTTTCAATTACCACATCATTACGCCCCCGTCGCGTCGTCGGGAACAACTGTTGACCGTAAAAATAATTGGGGAGCGGCAATTCCGAAGAAAACAGCCCGACAGTATTGCAGATTTTAGACAACACGGTACCAGTCCAAACAACGTCGTATGCATAAACGGAGCAGTAAAAGTAAAATCTGCAGATCCTCTTAATTCCGTTCAAACAACAAGCGAACAAACAATTGTTTTATATAAAGTTCGCGCCAGTAATAACCTTTATCTGTTATTCACACTACCGCACCGAGGACCGCAAACATTATAAAGCGACAGTGTGCAAAAACTGTCACAGTATGCACACAGCCAGTCACCAGCAGAACTAACTGTTATACAAAGGGAAACTTTGGCGCCTGCGGCTATAAATTGAATGTAAGCTCTCTTATTTGCATTGTGTGCTCAAACGGAGTCGTAATAAAATTGTGCCGAGTATCATTGGGTCTTTGGCAATATAACTTTGCTAAGTTCTAGATAAATTCTTACCAACTTGTTGTCTCAATGAAACTTGCCTGTGCTCCGAGGAAGTAGCCGGCTGCTTTCTTGTTTGAATAGGAAATTGTATTGTATCGGATATTAATAAATTGTTCCGTAAGAACAGTTTTGTTATAACCGCAAGCTGTTGTTTACCCTTTTACAGCGAAAATATACCGCCAAAACAAACTCGGTCAAGTAATCCTCAGATTCATCTTGACAAATAACGGGACTGCTCGTATTTTTACTAAACGGAGACAAAATAAAAGGCAGGATATATATCAAACGTCACTCTCATTAATTCGGATATCTTCACGAGGAAATTACTTTCTCCGAATAGGACAGACAATGGTCCCTATCAGCAAATCAGCGATCAAATCGCCGCGAGGATCCGAGGGAGGTGCCTCGACCACCTCAGAGAGGCTAAGTGGCACAACCCTCGTTAGCGAAAGTAAAAAGACACACAAAAAGTACAAGTTACACTCTGAGGAAGCGACAGAAAAGACGAGATTTTCCCATTATTTACAAATCATTAGCCTTTTTATTCGACAGGTAAATTGAAGGAACCAGATCCAGCGCAATCAAAACTCGACTTTTTAAAATCATTTTAAATAAAACCATTTTGGTATAAGATTTAGGCCATCTCTGTTGGCACTTGGCAACAGTAGTTGGAGATAAGGCACTTCAAAGCTTTGAACCGTAATCGACACATTAGAGAAAGATTGTGAGACTAACGGACGTGAAATTAGGAAATAGAGTTTATAGACACAGCTTTAGATGAAATTGAATTACCTAAAATACTAAGAAAACCAAGGTTTTTTTACGCTCTTAGACTTAAATACAGTTTATACTCCTACCTATGTAATGACATTAAATAATAATAGTAATGTTATAACGCTTACATTAAAAAAAATCGTAGCACGAAAATTACTTAGTAGGTGCACATAAAATGTAATTACTAAGGATAACAAAAATGTAAATCTTTTAAATTTCGTTAACATAAATTACTTATAATTGTTTATTCTTGATACTTGATGTAACATTTTGTTGTAGTGTCAAAATGGAGCGGTCCATGGCTCAACTTGACGGGGGTAGAACGCGTCCTATCGGGGGCCTACCTGTGTATTGCGACGAACGGCGTGCCTCCGTCAGTCAGCAAGAGAATCCAGATTAATGTGATATGTGAGCCGACACCCAAATTAATTGCCCTATTCATAACAACCACAATTATGAGATCTGCCGAGTTTGAGGACGTAAGATGACGCTGCCTGGCTGATGTATGATTTTGAATTATGCCGCTTTTATTTATGACAGACACAATGTGTATGAAGAAATTCTTAATTTACTGAAGGCTTGCATTTCACAGTATAGCTGTAAATAAGTATTTTATTGTTTATTATGTAAGTGTTTGTACAAAATAATGTAGGAAAATGCAGGATTACGCAGATCTCATTGAGGTTTGACGCATTTTTTAAATTCACTTAAATACTGTTTTTTTTTCTCTAGATTTACAACTGTTAAGCTAAAGAAAAGATTTTTAAATTTTACAAAGTATGAACTCATACTTTATTAAAATCTTTTATTTGATGATCTTAGATAAATAATGGACTTCCTGAATGCCAGTTCTCCATTAATTTGGTCGTGTGTAAAAACTTTCTTGGTTATATTCTAAGATATTCGAATTCGCAGTTGGGGCGTTCATTAATAATGTAAAAGTTTTTAAGATACTATCCTTTTGAAGAAAATTTCAAGCAGAAATTGAATTTGAAATTCTTTGATAGTCTCAATAATTTTTGACTTCTGGGTAACTTTTGGTTTACGATAACATTTATTTAAATAGGTAATTACTGTGTTGATCGCAACGTTGATAAAGAAGTAGGTACAGTAGTATTTTTTTATTAATAAAATAATGTTTTGAAGAGCTTCAAATATTTTTAATTGTATTTAATATTGTTACTCGGGTTTTTTTTTAATCTCGTTTCATTTTCATATCAGCCAGGGGCCGCATTTAAACGTAATGACGTTTAGCTAGTTTCAGTGAAAGATTGAGATGTTTATTTATGTGTACAGATTCATCCATTTTACTTAATCTAACTATCCAGTCAATACCTAAGACTTAGATAATTACTTATTTAAATAATTTCCGCCACAGTTTCCCCATCAGTGTGGGCTGGTCGGGTCGCGATACGGGCGCCATCAGGTGGCGCCGTCACGCTCCAGTGCACAGCTGAAGCGTACCCAGCGCCGCAGGTCCACTGGACACTTAACGGGGAACTCAGACTTATGAATGGTAAGCAAGTGTTTTCAACTAAAGCAATTTAATGCCTTTAATATGATCTTGGCTAAATCCTCAGGGACTTCTTCCGGCCGTCGGAAGTGGAAGGTTTAAATCGAACGTGTAATAATCTCGGCTAAAACTACTGAAATGATTCTCCTTTCACTTTAAACCAGACGTATTTGTAATTTGTAAAGCCTACGTAATTACTATAATCTCGTGTTTTAAGAAGAAAATGTGTTATCTTGGTATAAAGTTTTCAGTGCTAATAAGGTAAAGTAATCACTTGAATGATTTCCAAGAATTTTACAGATCACAAAAATATCAACTGTATTCCATGTAAAAGATTTCCATTACATTTACACAACAATTTTATTATCCAATACAACACAATAAAGGCCAACAAATTGATAAGCTAGAAATGGCTAGTTGAAACAAAGGAAACAAAAGAACAATAATAAAAACAAAGCAAACTTACATTGTACTTAATTGCAGTCTTTTGTTCTCATTTACGCTACAATCGCTTAAGTTTATACTGCGAGGAAGGATACGTATATTTAATTAGATACTAAAGGCACCTTGCCTGTTTATTAAATGTTTTAAAAGCTATTCGTTTTAATGAAAGCCGGGACTGAAAAAATATTGAGAAGCTTATACGTTTATTAGTTTGTTCTCTCAGTTATTGACACGTGTTTTTAAGTTAAAATGTAAACTACGGCTATACGGCCACTCAGTCCGTTTTAAAATATATTTTTTTCTAAACTGTTTGTGTTCTCATACAATCGTTTTATAAAATAAAATTTGAACGTGGTGAAACTTTTGTATTGTTATTTTCAGACAGTGTAAATTAGCATTAGCTATTTTTTGTAATTTTATTTGTTAAAATTATAATAGAAAAATGTTACATTTACAAAAACTAAAATAAAAACAATATATATGATTAAATATTACAGTGGCAATAATAAATAACATTGCTCCACAAAGTCTCTTGTTGGCTTTAAAACTCTTTATTATACCTAAGTCATTCAAAGCCAGCAAAGAGTGGATAACAAATACAATAAAAAAATATCCTAGGTCCTAGGACAATAAGGTCTAACTAATCTCGCCTTCACATCAAAACTCGAAAACTTTTTAATTACAATTATTTTGCTAAAACAAGTTTACCGTTTGATGTATTGGTTAATGATCTAAAGTTTTGAAGGTTCTGTTTTTGTGTAAGTATTTATTATATGTTCTTATAGCCTAGGAGTTATGGAGACGCTAATGTATTTTTTTAACAATTACATAGTTGTAGCATTCCAAATAGTTGTACAACAAGTCTATATTAACTTATGATAAAAAAGCGAGACGCCAATCCATAAGCTTTTATGTTAATTTATTAAAACGATATGGTAGCAACAGTTTAGTTTTTAAAAGCAAATAACACATAAAATATGCTTTGTAGATTATGGTTTCGTACATTATTTTGTTTTTGTAACTCTTTTGCAAAACCTCAAACAGAGTTATCAAACAAAAAATAATAAAAACAAACGCGTAACGACCACAGAATACTAACAATAGCGCTCAAACTTTACCACAAACATAAATAATTTTGAGCCTATTTCTTTTTTGTGTTAATAACATTATTTCACCAGTATAATTTGATTCTGAACTTTACTTATTTTCATTTCTAAAACAGAGGTATCTAGCTACCTCTATAAATATATGACATTTAAAAGAACGTGCTTTAGATCAGGTCATAATTTTAACTTTAAAATCCATCTATTTTATCTGTTTTATCATAATACATATATGATCACTAATAAATAAAATGAAATCTGTTGAAAATTATTAATTAAACGTCTGGTACCATGAAAGTGTTGAATGCGTTGGAGACATAAGAAGACCTTGCAAAAACTCACAACAGTAAAAAAAACTCATGATGTACTTTATACAAACCAAATATATTATCGCAATAAAAACATGATAATTCCAGTGTCAGAAAGGGAAGCATCTATACAGATAGATAGTACTGTCCCTTTTTTACACAACGGTCATAATGACGGACGTAACACTTCATATAACGGCATTGTTAAATCAATTTCAACTTATATCTGGGGGCACGGTAGTGCCCCCGCCAAGACGAGCCAAGCGAAGCGCACGGGCACTACCTACCTTTTCTCGAAGCGCTTCGTCGTTTTTTTGAACCCTCATAACTTGGGTTTGGATTATGCTAGATTAACAAAATTTTCGGGATATATTGTCAATAGCGGACTTATTGAACATATTAAGTTTTAATTACATTAGCTTTTATACTTCAGATTTTATTTATATCTAAAAAACGCTAATTTCGTCACTGACTCACTGATGATCATCAAAATTCTTAAGGTATTTCCTAATGTCCTAGAAAGCTGAAATTTTGTATGTAAGCTAGTATTAGCACACAAACAACAAAAAAATTATAAAACTTGTAACTTTCATCCCCCAACCCCTTAAACTAGGGGATGGGAGTTTGTATGAGACCTGTAATTTTAAATTAAATTTTGATGACGCTAGAGGTCTAATCTAATAATCTAAAACTTGGTTCCCCTAGATATATATATGTATAGGTACTCCTTGTAAAAAAAAAAAAAAAATATATTAGTAGTATTAAAGCACAACAGTCAGCTATAGTCGAATATAATCGCCTAAGAACCAAGTATCGCCCTGATCTATCACTTATTATAAACAGTAAATCAACAAAGAAAAAAGGCAAAGATAGAGAGTGGGCTATAAAAAAAGGCGTCTCTGATGTGCAAGAAATACACCCCAAAAAAAGAAGAAAAAAATAAAAAAAAAAATTGTTACAAACAACTTACAAAAAGAAATGAAATCCCACCAAAAACATTTTCATGTAAAATGTTGCCAAGACGAGCCCATATGACTCGCACTGTCAAAAAGTTATCAGATCTCATGTAGAGCCAAGCTTCTAACACTACACGCCCTAACTCTACAAGGCCTAACTTCACAAACTCTACACCTTAGTCAAAATATGTGGCTTGGCCGTTCGTTACTACAAGAACTATTGTATAACACAAAAGTAATGAACAGTGAATTAATTTTTCACCTTACGCCGATGTGAATGTAGCGAAATGGCCAAGCCACATATTTTGACTAAGGTGTAGAGTTTGTGAAGTTAGGCCTTGTAGAGTTAGGGCGTGTAGTGTTAGAAGCTTGGCTCTACATGAGATCTGATAACTTTTTGACAGTGCGAGTCATATGGGCTCGTCTTGGCAACATTTTACATGAAAATGTTTTTGGTGGGATTATTATTATTATATGTAATTCTGTAGGTACTAAACATAGGCTGAGCATGACATCCAGAGGGTACCGGCACACCGTCAGTCTGATGGTGACCGACATGTCGCGAGAGGACGCGGGGGCGTACCGTTGTCACGTGGAGAATACACTGGGAAGAGCGCAGGCGGAACTCTTCTTGCATTGTAAGTATGAGTTTTTAACATGCTTATTGCATTCTATGCCGTCAATTATCGGTCATTTAGTCTGATTCTAAAGCGTTTATATTGCAAATAAATCTTGTTTTATTTTCATATTTTTCTCATCAAACATTATGAACAGATTTTTTATTTTTTTTTTCATTTTATGGGGCGTATTTAACTCATTAAGCTTACTGAGATTGATTATAACGTATATTTAGTATTTTCTTCGACCTTTATAATTATATTTTTTTGTCAAATTTCCGTCTTTTTCCACAAAAACTGTATTATTATTCTGTTCAGTATTAACCACAACAACAACAACAACTACGACCACAACTACAACTACAACGACGACGACAACTACGACTACATTACCACCACCGACAACGCTTCTACCATGTAAGTCTCATTAAAAATATTATACTGTAATGCGGAAATTAAAAACCCTAAGAAATGGCGTCGCAGGAAAACCACAACATACCCGTAGAAAATGAAGTCTCAACTTGAATTAAGGTATTTTTATAACACAAACGACTTCAAATTGCAAAGGATTTGAGGAAAATAAACTTAAGGGTCGATCCTCCTTCTTGATATCAGTACTTGAATAAAATTTCAAAAGATGAATTATCTACAATCTACGTCAATCTGTTTACATTGGAACTACTTCGACAAATAAATTATATTACCATGGATCTGCTACTTACTAAGGATAAAGATCTGAAGACTTCAATAAGCAAAATTAAATTCAAAGTCAAATTGTAACTGTTTATTCAATTAGACTATTATTAAGCACTTTTGAATTGCTCGGAATTACAAACTTAGAAAGTCTGATGAGCAGTAATAAAGATGACTTGAACCCTTTACTTTTATTAATTACATTATTTCTTTCAAATTATTTGTGAGGGATTCAAGTTACAAATAGATAGAACTTATAGAAAAATTTAAGTTTGCCGTTGCGTCTTATTGTTTTATTTATTTTTTCTCAAAAAAAATAATTTCACGCCTTTAAATATTTGACAGGACTGGCTAGATTTTAATGGGAGCTACCTATAACATAACTTGCTGATTAAAATACGACTTTTTTTGACGACCTCCGTGGTCGATTGGCGTACACACCGGTTTTCAAGGTGTCGCCAGCTCTGAGGTCCCGGGTTCGATCCTCGGCCGGGTCAATGTAGAAAACCCCTTTTCTACATTGTCTTGGGTCTGGGTGTTTGTGGTACCTTCGTTGTCTCTGAATTCCATAACAAAAGTGCTTTAGCTACTTACTTTGGGTTCAGAGCAATGTATGTGATGTTGTCAACATTTATCATATTTATTTATCAAAATATGTATAAAGCTTAAACCATAAACTACTGTTATAGAACAGAATGCGAAAATTACTTTTCAAGCAAAAACTGTATATCCCGCATTGTAAAACTCGCGAACGGAACCTTTGTGATATAGATATCTCGGCGTGATATACTGCTCTCGTTCGCGGTGAAGTGTGACTGCACGTGGAGCGTAGCAAAAGTGTAATGGCACACTGTAATAGGTATTGCTGCCTCAAATAATACCTGTCTTTCCATATTAAATGACAATTTCATTATTGTTGCTGACCATGAAGAACAGCTCTTCCAGAAAATTTTAAGCGGCAATAGCCTAATGGTTAGGGTGACGGCCTTGTGATCGAGAGGTCGCAGATTCGATCCCCACCTACTGCACTATTGTCGTGAACCCACTCTAGATACAAGCATATTTAGCTTAGTTGTAGAGGTCAACAAGATTGCTAGTAACGTGAATTCAAACCAAATGGCTAGTAACCATTTTAGAAAAAAAATGTAGAAGCCCTGTGACTCTCACAAAAGTAACCTTCAAAGAATTGTACAAGTTTTCAAAAATGTAGCTGTGTATAGGTGATGATAACCATTTCCGATGAAAGCAAAGGATTTTCGATCCCGTAACGAACCTTTTACTCGAACATGAACATCCAATTTCGATGAATTTATTGGTTCTAAAAACGACTTGTCCCAAAGGAGTTGGTATTCAGCATTTAGCATAACGTAGTTAACTAATGTCTCCTGATTAAATATTTCCTTTGTAACTAACTTTGATGTGTAACAGATTCTGAACAACATTATTTAAATTTTCTTAGATGACCCAGAGAGGCATTTGGAGCAGCTACATCGTGGTGTGCTAGAAGACCCCGACATTGATAACCCATACATTGTTTTGAGCCAACACCAAATGCAAAACCTTGGTAAGTTCTCAGTACCCGAAAAACTAGTAGTAGTGAACGTTAAGACATTTCCATTAAGTATTATACCTTAAAGGATTTATATAAATTTGTCTTGTTTGACAACTTCTGTAAAACATAAAGCGAGTTGAGCCACTTAAGTGTAGGGAAAATGTATAAGTTTCAATAAACAAAAAATCTGCTCCAGCAAAAACAGTCTTCAGCCAGCGCGAAGATAATTTATCGTTCGTATAATTTTTTGTCCATCAAGGGACTGGAGTAAAAAGGGTTTATTACTTTAGATTGGCCACAGACGCTACCAATTTTATACCCAATTTGCGGTGGTTGGTTAAATGGTTAATTTAAACCCTAGACAAAAAAATATAACAAAAAGTACAAGGTGGTTTAAAATGACAGAAACATTTTATACGGCCTTTGTAACACAAAAGAGTCGTATATGTTGTGTTAACGTTTGGGTGATTCCCAGAAATGGTGACGACGATGTGACCGGAGGCCGGGCGCGGGCCGTGGGGCGAGGCGTGGCCGCCGGCGGGCGCGGGCGGCCCGTCGCCGGCGCGCTCGCCCGCCGCGCTGCTGCCCGTGCTCGCCGCGCTCGCACTGCTGCTGCCCGCGCTCGCGTGACCCTGAACTGTACTCAGTGATGAAACAAAGGTTGTTGAAACGGCTTTCAAAATTGAATCTTCAAATTCATTTGAGGCGTTACCTAACTCTAGTAACCCGTGAAACTTTGACTTGTAAATTGTAATTGTAATATTGAATTAAACAACGACTGCTGATCACAATTTTGTATTGTTTGTTGTATATATTTTAGGGTCGATTATAGACGTGGCTGTAAATAATTTTGCACGAAGATAGTCATATCAATTTATAGAACACGATTATGAATAAATCATTGTTAGTTCGTCTAATGTTCATTATTGCTGACGTTTGACTTGTTTCGACGCATAGGTACACGTATTCATCAATATTAAGTTGCTATTCCGATGATTTTGCTTTGAATTCCAATTTGTACAATTAATTTTGCAAATGGAAAAGAGAGGTAACTTTGACAAGCGAAGTAGCAATCAATATTGAGCCAACTGGCGCAATAAAGGTAGACCGTCGGAAAGGCCAGTAGTGAAGCGGGGTTTGTGGAGACGAACTATTTGGTTAAGGTTTATATGGCTAATAAATTTGAAGGCTTGTTTAAGTTGAAGAATTTAACTAGCCTAAACGTCCAAATGGTTGAAAAGTTACTAAGTGTGTAATGGTTACAATATTCCGAATTTGGGTGATCGTTGTAAATACTATGGTAGGCATGCAATTTATATTAATTAAAACTATTTTAAGCATTTTACAAGGTTTTCTTTCTCCCGTGGAGTTATACATTATAAATATTTTTTGTCTCTAAGAGCAGCTTAGTTTGTGGATAAATCTGACCACTATTATGAGATTATACCTAGAATAATATCTTACAAGTAACATCTACAAACAACATGTATTGTAAGCCGAGTTGAGCGAAGTTTTACAAGGGACAAAAAATCTTACATAAAATGATTGTATTTTTTCTCTGTTATTTTACGTCAGTTCCGTCGTCATTTTATGATGTGATTTGGCATGTTCCATGATTGATGAAGCCATACCCTTCCTAGTTGGCATAACAGGAATAACAGCACTCGTTTCCTTGTTTTAAGGAAATTACAATGTTCAAGTATTGTAATACATCCATCTTCCATGAAATGATCTGAGCGAAAAAATTACGTTTATTTTTATGAATAGTCCGAACATTAATGTATACCTATTTGTAAATTCATAAGTATAATGTAAAGAATTAATTGTATTAAAATGTTCCGTTGTAAAATATACAGTTTGGGAATTGTGAATGTGTTTAATTTATTTAAATAATTACGATATTATTTAACGTGGGTGTAATGATATACATACCTACTCTTAAGTAAGTTTTTTTTCATCGATTTTAACCACGCAAGCTGAAAATATACTGTGTGTTTTGTGGAAATAGCCATCTAGAACTGAACTTGCTCTTTTTACACTATCTTGAATTTAGGATTCTAAATGAAATCGATTTTATAAGAGGGCACTATAACACCTAAATTCTGAATCAATTAATTACCTAGATTTAAAAAATACACTATTTTTTTAAAAATCAAAAATAAAATCTTTTATTTAAAATTTTATTATACTAACTTCTACCAAATAGTCAACTTATCCCAAGTCTAATAAACTAATAAAATACTGTATCAATCTTAAAATCAATCCAATTAAGAATTACACCATTCCCTGAAAACGCCGATTCTACAAAGAACTTCGCGAAACAAATTACATCTAGTCTCCGGTGATTCATAGGACAGATCCGTCCCCTAATCTACAGACTTAAGCCTCATTTGAAATTACAGTACTAGAATTAGCAGTTTATAAATTTGGGGGATTAGAAATTGATTGCTCTTGGTAAAATTTGGGGTCTGTTTACATGCTACGTGATGTCATTGTTATTTTATTTTACTTTGTTATTGTTACTATTCAGCTTGCTTTGAAAAAAAAATGAGTTGTTAACAATTCAAAATTTAATTTATTGAGAGGAAAATAAATAATAATAAAATAACTAATTATTTAGTAAGATTAGTTGTAAAGGACGGGATTATGTTTTAATGAAGTCTTTGATATGAATGAAAACTTAGGCTTATTTCATAAAGTTTATTATTTAAAGATTAAACAATAAATTTGATTTTATTTATTGGGGAACTAAACAAGTGACTGAAGGTTATGTTTTTTTCGAGGTATCTTACCAGCTTATAGTTAATTAATCAATTTCCTATTCATAAAGCTCAAATATGATGTGTCGTAACCAAATAAAGCAGTGGCGTGTGACGTCTAAGTAATCTCTGGGGTGGTTTGCATTTTGTACGGAACGCTAGGTGGTAACATCGCGCATAAAATTACAATAAAACAGAGTTATCTGGCGTAATGGCTGCCGCTCTTATTTATAGCACCTGCGTCGATAAATTCAAAGATGTTGAATTCATGGACGTGTTGCCTTTATAGCTTTATTTTCATGCTTAATTTTCTCTTAAGTGAGTTGTTCAAGTGGAAATGATGTATGAGGTGGATGTGGGTAATGTCTGTAACAAAAACAATAAACTCTGGTATGAGCACCCCATGGATATTTTACATGCGCTAAGTAAACGTTGGGTGTTGAGTTTGGTTTATGGAGTCGTGAAACGGTCTGGGGTGCCGTATGGGTTTTGAAACGTGGGATTTAATTTATGTAGGTTAAGACATTTAAACTTAACTCCTAATGTATGATCGGTGATACGCTCGTCTATTGAGGTTCATACAGAGAAGTTTAAAAAAGAGATGTCTTCTAACCAACTTTCAATATATTAAATGTAGGTAAGTATGTAACTTTCAAAATGTTTTTTTTTTATTTGGTAATGATATTTCTACTCAGTAGAAAAACGTCTTCTGGATCAATTTATTAACACTATGATTGTCTAATCTTCGAAAATAGTTGAAGATATGTCACATCGTATCAAACGATTTATGCAAATCCCCTGGCCTTCAATCAAATGATCCGGGTAAAGGTCGTGAATACAATGAAATCGAAGAAAAATTACAGACATGTCCAATTTTGGACGTGATACTAATAGATGAAGATATCTACCGCTTTATAGAGCTCCAAACGATGACCTACACAAATGCTTTTATCAATAAAATCCGGACCGAGGCAGGTGTGATTTAAATTCCCCGACAGCAAATCTTTGCATTATACATGAGACGGCTTGGAAAAATATTTTGTCTTCAGATAAAAATTTGAATAAATGTTTTAAAAATTATAAAGCAGTAAGTTACGATGCTCAAATTATTTTGGATATTATAATGATTTGCACGTTTTTGCTTGATCTTAACAGATATTTTTTTTATAAAGAGCTTAATAAATATTCCGTGATGTATATACGAAAATATTCCGTGTTATGATGACAAGAAGATTCCTTCTTCATTATAACCTGTGATGTTTGTCTGAATACTTTTGCATCGTATTAATTAATATAACGTATTAGTGTTACGAATATATAAATAAAAGTAACAATTCTAATACGTGTTATATATAAAAATACTCTTCATAATTCGTTTTACCTGAACAACGTTAAATAGGAATTATATTTAGGTATAAAACGTCTGATATTAGATTACATTGTTACGGCTTCCATTACCTTTCCTTTGTCTTAGCCGAGTAAGTAATTACTGCTGTATATTTATTTAGAAGAGAAATAGATTTTTCGTGTTTCTTATTGTGATAACTATGACTATGTACATCGAATACTATTTATAATTGCTGTTGATGAAATCGTAAGGAATTCAATACACTGAACACTAGTCAAAACACTAACATCGTCATGTTTTATTTAAAAAATATCAGATGACCTAGCTGATTAAAAATATTAGATTAGTTACATACCTTCTTTGAAGAAAATTGGATTTAATTTAAAAATATTACCTAAGACAGTATTGCCTAGATCAAAATTTAGGTCTAAAGAATATTTTAGCATAATTCATATTTCAACAAGTTAAAACTAACGCCCTCTTCAGACAATTTGTTTAAATATTTAAGAATTGTTTTGGCAAACTAGGGCTTTCGATATCTTATTAGTTATAAGGCTTGTGGAAATGTACAGTGGACCACAAGTCAGTGGTAACAACAATTTACGAAAATAATTGCTACTGCTTTGAAATAAGAGCGATGTGTTTAATGCTATGCGATCGATTGTACCTACAAACATCCAACGTTACAATCACAAACACCGTTACAATCATTACAACTATCATGTTTTATGCTTGACACTTATTTGGTCTAGTAAAAGTCTGATAAATGACATTGTTACTACTTTCCCTACCGTTTCATTATCTTTATAAGCGAGTACCACAAGTATCTAATAAACTTGTTAAAGCTACTATAGATGATTATCTCCCACTTCAGAGAGATCACTTGATAGTGAAATCAAAATAATTATGTTTTCAGCCACGTCTTTAGTTGGTTTTGTTGGTTACCGAAGTTACATTAAAAGGGAGAAATAAATTTTCAATGGAATTACTATTAATGTATTTCTCCCGTTTTACTTTTAATTAGTAGTACGATTACGTAACCATTACTTTTTTTTAAGTGTATTCAAAGTCATACATTACACTACAATGTTTCATTCCTTCTCCGTAACACATAAACCATGCAGTCTTACGAATATCCACTCTATAGTGATTCAAAAAGACTTCCTATTTTGTAAGACAAGGCACAATTGACATTTCACTTATCCGGCTACGACTGATACCCGGGTCACTATGACCGGACCTACCCGGATAAAAGCTATTTTATTTTGGGAGACCCGGTTATTTTCTTTTTCGTTTACAAGACCTGTTTTTCCTTAAGAGGATATTTAGTTGAACTGTTTCTTGGAGTAGGTACTGCGTTGTTTAAATATTGTACCTTTCTGACGCAGGGTTACTGGCTAGGGAATACAGTACCTACAGTACAGTTAGTATTTTAAAAGAGTAATGGTGGCCCGGATATTTGGAGACCGTAAGGGATTTAGTCATGCTGACTTTCAAGTTATAACACTAGCGGTAGAGCTATAAAGAAAAAAATTGAAAAAGAAATAAAAAAATAAGTTTATTTATTTTAATATATTTTTTCTGATATTTTGTGGCTATGTAGCAGCTTTCCTAAACTCTTCGTTGCTCCACAGGCATAATAATACGAACTCTATCTTCATATATTTATTATAGTAATAACAAATAACGGCAGATGTAGATTTAACACACTACACATGAAGCACCTAGACAATGCTGCAGGTGAGACGTACTGCGTCAGCTTATTAAACGGCCTGTCACTGAATTGTCAGGTGGAGCAACACACGGAATACATTTGCGATGTCACTGACAAGACAGGTAATGTGCAGAGAGAACTTGACTTGATAGATAATTGAGGCATGCTAAGATCAGTGAAGAACGAAACAAAAATATCGCGAAAGCAACTGTTCTATACTCTTTTGCCTAGTTTTTCTCCAATGTATGTTGGGGTCAGCGTCCAGTTTACTACTACTGCCTATTTAAGCTCCTCGACAAGAGTGTATCAGTGTAGGGAGAAACTTTTATGTCAATGATCTTAAAATTGCAGAAGTTCTAAGTAATGCGAGGCTATTAAGGTGTTATAGCCACATGTCAAGACTAACTAAGACAGCAAAGAATGTATGCTAGAAGTTAATAAATTAATACTAGTATACCAGGATATTATAACTAATATCTACGGTGGTTTGTCACCCTGTGGTTTGTCAAAACAAGTACATCATTAAAATATTATCACAAGCCGCTTTATTTTAAGTGCTGTCAATCATCCTGCATCCCCCTACATTAGCCTGCCAAGCATCGTGAGATAAGAACCAGCTGATTCATCCCACACTGCCCCAATACTTAAAATAACAAGGTAAAGATTTTTTTTACCTTCTATGCTCGAAAGCCCATGTTTAATATTTACATGGTCCTAAATCTTTTTATGTACCTACTAGATTACACTGAGCTATGTGTTAAACAAATCTGGAGCTAAAAACAGAATGAATAGCAGTACCAGTTAAAAAGCTCTAAAGCCTTTTCAGAGCTGATAGAATTCCAAATTGGACGAACGTTCTCTATGGTAATGTTTGCGACTATTGGGTTAAAAATTGTATGTAATCGGGAAACTTTTTAGCTCTTGTCGTAACGCGAATGTGTTCTATAAATTGGTCGCGAGTTCTGATACAAAAGAGAAATGGTACTAAAAATATCGAATACAAAACATAAGTTACACAATATCTATGTTTGATAAAACATATTCCCCGATGAACTGTTATATTTGAAGTCAACAGAACAATACTCTGTTGGGAATATTGTTCGGTTTCTGTTCGTCTATTTTTATAGGATTTTCCAGAGCTCAGCTACGAATCACATTTTTAGATTTATTTGGTTTCGAGACGGTTTTATAAATCTTTCTTGTTAAATATTTGCTATTGAACCTGTCTCATATTTTTTTTACTTAGATTTAAACAAAAGTTTTACAAGACATTGTGAACAATATGAATCAAAGGAATTACTGCTGAGACAATCGCCAGCTCAGCCGTGATTCCAATTCAAGTTATCAGGTAAATCCTCGTCTAGACAGAGTAATCTGCTATTATCTTACACTAAACGTCCTTATCACACGTTCGCACTGTGTATTGCGTACCTTTCTGTAAACAATACGTTCTTTGCGCTAAAGTATTAAAAACAGAAACATTTTCCACAAAAAAAGATACTAAACGATATTGTTTCAGGCAATATAGTTCACCAGTTCTGAATTCAATTGTTATCTACGAACGTTCGAAACGTCTGGACCACCACATAGTATACGTACATACAAGCACCCTACAAACAATCAAACGGTGCCCTAATTAAGGTCCGTGTAGCTTCGCCCGCGGCCGTGTCGTGTTTAGCCAAACCGACAATGTGACAATTTTATGAAATACCCCTTATACGTAGGTAACCGACTAAAAACATAACGAAAAATTCTGTTCGGAACAAATGAAACGGAGGCGACATGAAAAAGTTAATCGTGGAGACGCACAATTTAGGTCGTCGGTTAAATGACGATGGTACTGCGTGGAAGGCTTTTTTGTCGTTTTATCGTATTTATACCCGTAATCACAATTATATAATTTTCAAATAAGCGCTGAAATTAAATTCACCTACTGAATACAATATAACTTTATCAAGCTCTGTAGTTTTTATGAATCTGAGGTAAAGGCCTTTTTTTCAGCTTTACCTAACAGATTGAGCAAAAACACTTTTCCCAGTTAAGAAATTATAATCAACCCTGATAATCTCGTGTTACATAAGACACGAAGAGAAAAAACATTAAATACATATGGAACCCTTCCTTTCCTTACTACATATAGTTAGTAAATATGAACAAGGTGATTAAATTAAACGGATGATAATAAAGTTTGCCAGCAGCTGGCGTACGAGTAGAATTAGTATAAAATAATCTTCCCGGAGGATCGCTTTGACTTTGCATAACCCGCGGGGAATAGGTTGTGCAATCCCGCAGAATAACCACCAGATTTAGAGAGAATCACTTGCTGTTAGAAACAGATACTATTGCAGAATAGTAGGTACCTATCTAACGTGCCTGATGAATTTAGTACGTATAAGTAGGTATGTCCATAAACGGTAATTATGTACCATTTTATATTTTTTGTTCTTTAGTTCTGTAACAATGGAGGAACCTTTGTAGTGATGGCAGATTTCGCTAAGCGAAATTTTGAGCTGTTGGGGGTAACTAGCTACGTTTTTTAAAAGAATGAAGGGAGTTCTTTAACTCAACAGAAAACTGATTGAATGAAGGCCGCTACCAGCAATAGGTTGTCCTGTCCTGATTTGAGATTTTTTTAACTTAATATTTCTAGCAGCGAAAGGATAAATATGAAACATCTCAAGTATACTAATTCAAAACCATTTATCTTTTGTGAAAATTTCCAACTAGTAATATACTCTATACCGGCTAATAATGGCCTAATAAAAATATAACATTCCTGGCCACATTTGGTGAACTACGAAATAGGAGAATAGTGTTATAATAACAATCTTATATGAAGACTTAGCGCGGTGTTCTGCGATATTTCGGAGAACTCGCTTCTGCTAATGACTATTAGTTGCCAGGCCATTCGAGATCATGTAGCGAGAATTGGCCAAAGAGATCTTTTAATATATCTAATAAATTAGGTGTTGGTATCGTTGCAATCAAAATGTAAAATTCTTCAACTCCTGCATAGTTTGTATTAATAACACAATATGTGTTTCGGTAAAGGAGTAAGGCCAGCTTGTAAAATAAATCAATATTAAGTTATTTTTTTCAATCTTATTAACCTTATAAGTAAACTAAATAATACTAAATAGATCGAAGATATTATGTGAATAAGTGTCACGTTTGTCGATTCTATCATGAGACTGAGCAGTCACTTAAAACGAAATGTAATATTAAAAAATCCCTTTCAGAAGACAAATGATTGAAATCGAATAGCCTTAACAAAGCAATTATCAAAAACAAGAGGAGGAAGCGGAGAGAAAAGGCGAATCAATTTCGTATTTATACTCCATTCCGAATACTCTTCAAGTTCAGCTCACCTACGACCTTTCCACCGTGATTGGAGGGTTGACTGCCCGACGGTGTTTCAGTTTACAGTCGTTATAGACATTTCCATATAGATCCCGGCTTTCAAGGGATTTTTGGTATAAGGGTTGTACGTTTCGACGTGCTTTCTATCGACTAATTGGGAGTTTGTTAACTATTCGGTCAGAAGCTTTACATGCCAACTATACCTATACACAAAAGTTTATAACGAAGCTCTGCAGATATTTTCAACCAATGTTAGGGTAATTAAATAATAATATTATTCATATATTTATCTGCACTAAAAGGTTTCATACCTTAAATAGTAATTAATCAAAAGATACAGGATGCGAGCTTGCGACTAGTCGTATTAAATTGTAATTAAGCCTCAAGTAATCGCATTGCAGGCGTTATTTCGTAGTAAATAATAAAAACAATTATAGTGTTTTCTATAATTCCTTAACATGTGGTAAAAATATCTTAGTATAAGGCATGATGCCAACAACTTACAACACACGCGGAAAATATAATTAGTCAAGTTATCGTGTAGATTCTATGATCAGATTTCCCTTCTAGTTAATTGCGCATCAAATTCGATACATAATCATGAATCGAGACATCCGATATCCCTAGATTAGCTTTATCTATTGATAGATATCAGATTTCGTTACAAAACATCCCCTGAACGGAGTTTTATTGATTAAATTCCAGAACTGCTGGAAGTGGGCATTGTCTTTACAAATGTATTTCCTTAGACATGGCATAACATCAAGTAGATTTAGAGTGAGGTTCCTTTTATCCCAAATAACTTCTATATATTCCCTTTGGGAATTAGGCAGATATAACATATTTACTACTTTACGGGTAAATGTCAAAATAATTTTAGTGGGCTTTGTACGAAATTTCTGTATTATGTCGAATGATCTGTCTGTTACAAAGATATGTTTAATTGATTGATTACGATATAAATATATACGACGATTATACTCAAACAAAACGGAAACAAACTTTTAAACTAACTCAATCTTGCAAAAGTTTGACAAGAACTAGATCTTTTTGAATTTTATTCCAAAGATATTTGGAGGATATCAACGTCGAAAGTTTATTACAAACCGTCAAAAAGATGAATTTAGGATCCGGGGATCTAAAACTAAAACAAATAAAAAACCGGCCAAGTGCGAGTCGGACTCGCGCACCGAGGGTTCCGTACAAACCTTTAGGTATATAAGTAAAAGTTCACCCATCACGATGATCGTGGCATAGTCGTAGTTATGGTATTTTTATTGAAAAATGAAAAAAAAAAAAAAAAAAAAAAAAAAATTGTTATTATATGATGTAACTAAAAATTTACGGTTTTCGCAATTTTTCACAAAATTTCAAGATTCTAAGTCTACGAGAAGTACCCTGTAGGTTTTGATTTCCGTGCGAGTTTCGAAAATTTGCAGTTTGCGGTATAAACGGCTGCATCTTTTGATTGCTTTGGCTTAGAAGTTTGATTTTTTCACAGCTCCAAGGGACAGTAGACCTGAGTATTGAATATATATTCAAAATTTTAGTTTGATACATCCACGCGTTCCTGAGAAAAACGGTCTTGACAGACGGACGGACGGACGGACAACAAAGTGATCCTATAAGGGTTCCTATTTGTCCTTTTGAGGTACGGAACCCTAAAAATAGGGATGTCTTGGAATTTCTACCGCTAGCGATCGCTCCAACATTGCTAACGTCTTCGTCACTATTAGTTTAAGCTCCTAAACCCAATTACTTACTGCAGGTAAGAAAGTAAACCGCTCAGATTTTATAGTGGACCGAGATTTAATAATGCTCTAAACTTAAGGTACTTGGAAGTTGGAGCAAAATTTTTCATCAATACACATAAATGATGTATAAGCTAGACTATTTTTCTATTTAAAAATATCACGTCACATTGTTTGTTACCCAACTCCTCTGAAACGGCTTGAACGATTTTTTTTTTTTTTTTGCTATACATAATTTTCAAAAAAAAAAATTATACCCCTTGGTGGTTACAGTAGCCCTGTAGTTTGTCTATAAAACTCGTTTATGTTTCTTTAAAGCATTTCTTAAGACTATCACTGAATTGCTGTAGATTCGTAAGAGATTTTAATTGCTATAGATTCATAAGAGATTTTAATTGAAACCTCTTTACATATTTTAATTATTTATGTGTAATTTTTTTTGTACTTGAGAATTTATGTAAAAACAATTTCCCCAAGTAAATTCTTAGAGACGACAACAATAATGATTATATTAAATCTTGTAATCATTTTGTGTATAATAAGTTTTATTTTTAAATAATGAATTTGAAATATGATACCTACTAGTTAAAACAAATGTTGATGTAAATGAATCCATTTTCTTTCTTGACAAATACTTAAGTAGCACTGCTACATTAGTGCCTTTCTCTGATAGCCCATCGATATTCAGATTGTATTTGAACAACCCTTCAGATGAGATTTAGTAAATTATGTGAGAGTGCTTATAACGCGATTGAAGAAACAATTTGAATTATCGAGGACACTTATTTTATAGGTACAGGTGAAGACGAAATAAGAGATCCAATCTTATTTATTTTAAATTAAAATATGTTATTAGATTTTATGTACTCAATATACTTTATTAGGATTAAAATGCAAACTCGTTTTCTTTTGTTTTTGCTGTCGTCATTTTGTAATTGAAATTATGGTTGCTTGGTATTTTTTACTCAATACAATACAAACTAAGACGGAATCAGAGTTTTAACTGACATCCTTTTTTTTGCAAAAATCAGTTCCATCTTTTTTTAGCAATAAACAAAAACATAGCAACTTCTTGCCTTCCTCCTTCCTCATTAAATCACGATTTATTCTCTTGCCATATAATTTGAGTACAAGTGAACCCCACAAATCCTCGGTAACTGACATAAGAAGAGCACAGAACAATGTGTGACACATAAACGCGCGTCGTTTGTTTAAAGCTCCGTTTACTCGTAGTTTGGTCTTTGTAGGTGTTATAAATGTGAAGGGCTGGCGGTAGATCAACTCGGTTGGATCAATGCAATAGAAACTACGAACCTTCAAAGATCCCTTTGACCTCATGATTATTTTATAAAGAGGATGAATTGAACGCAGAGTAGATGTGTGTCAAAACTATCTTTTTCTTATCAGGGTAACGAAAATACGAGATCTAAATATTCATCAAGTATTATGTATACAAAACTTTAGGCAGCACATTATTAAATAAACAAACAACACCAAAAAAGAAAGATACATAGGTAAGTGGTACAAAAAACAACACTTAAACTACAAGAGGTCTAATCTGATTACATACCTCTCAGCCTAATTAATGTTCACAAGCGTTGTTTTAATTACACTAACATCAACATTTAGTGAAGAAACGCGAAACAATTCTTCAACATAATTACTTGTCTCACTGTAACGCCAACTACTTTAAATTTAATGACACCGCTCCGCATGAACTGAACCCTAAAAAGGGCTCAAAATATGTCGTTTGCGTTATGCCGAGAATTTTGCAGAGGATTTTAAAGACCCTTTAATACATGAAGCCAGGTGATAGTGGTAGTATCGGCACTAATTTATAGCAGAGACCATTAATTTTAAACGCATGAATATTTCAGATTTACCGCCGCTAAGGCGGGTAGCGGTTAATGCGTTTTACGTCCTGTTAATTTGGTAACGGGATTTTGTAAGAATTTCCTTGGTGTGAAAATGTTATATGCTGTTGGAAATTCACTTGGATGCCCTACTTGGCATCATTTTTTATCTTCAATGGCTCGTGTTAAGAATGATGTATGCCTTGTCGGTGACTCTTAGCGTTTCCTTCTTTGCAAACTATTGTATGGTTTTGTCTTATCCCAATATTGTTGCACTAAGTTTCTGTATTTTGATTCATTGCTTAAACGTCAGCTTACATTAAAGATGAAACTTCCTTTTGCTTTTACGTACTAAGCCAATGTTTAGTTTTGTCAAAGAACATGGTATAGCTTCCTATTAATTGTTTTCGCCGAAAACGATTCATCAACTGAAAATCGAATTATCTAACTAACGTTATAGCGTATTCTATCAAATACGCTTACAACGATAAATCGGATTTCATATGAAAATATAACAATAGGATAGCTCAATATGTAGGCTCTATTTGAAATGCGAATTATCGTAAACACATCGATCTTGTTAATTTCAAATGATATGCGTAAATGTTCGGTTTAAAATTTACGTGTATATTGTGGTACAGAACAATACATTTTCCACATATCAGAGGTAACGTTTAAAGTAAAACGATTGCTGATCGTTATTCACTGTTGCTTCCGACAAGCGTTTGACCGTCTCTACATTAAAATGTTTTGGGACTCATGTATGCTCTCTATGCGACAAATAAGTTTAAATAAACAAAATTAAAAGTATTATTTTTTACTGTATTTATACTGTAAAGCTTTGTGTATTATTAAATATAAGTTCATTGATAAAAAAATAAGAGAATAAAAATAAAAAGTGAAAAAGGCTTTTGTAAAAAGTATTCAAAGGGAGATATTGTTCACGTTCACTTTAATATATTACTTTCCGATGAAAACAAAAGGTCCAAAACAATGTATCTACGATGGAGTTAAAACAACGAAACAATAATGTAATATTCTATAGAAAATATTAAAAGAGAATTCATTGTTGATATTGAGACCTCAACACTGGAAAACCAGTTAGCTTATTAACCAGAATAAATTGACAAAGGTACAATAAAAACCTTAAAGCTAGAACTAAATTTATTAGCACTATATGAACTAAAATAGTATTGAAAATCATCAACCAAATTTGCATAAAATTAGAAGGTAGTAACTAAAGAGATAAAAGTGAAGCTCCTCGAGTAAGCGGCACACGTCACGACTAATCCAATACATTAAACGTCGCAGGTACGACTAAACACGAAGCGTGAACCGATACGTTCTCGGACATTAATTCTGAACGTGACTCGAATGCCGACTCGATTTAATTGCTTCAGGATAACAAGTTGCCAAGTCGCACTGTGCACTCGATTGTGGGAATTTGACGTGTTTCGACTGTGGCCGAAATGATGGGGAACTAACGAAATGAACAGTTTTGCTGCATTTACTTTCGAATTAACTTTTTATCTCAATGGATAACGAAAAAACATAATGCTATGTTTAGAAAAAAAATAATCGCTATACGAAGTATCTTAGTGCTCTTATATGCCTCTTATTGGCCTTCTTATTCTCCTGCTCATATGCCAATACTCCTAGCCTTATTTATAAAAATCTCGACGGTGTTTAGCAACTACTTATTAAAATTCTCTAAGTAAACTTGAATTATGAATTTGCTAGGCAGTTGCTAAACACTGTCGAGATTGTTATTAAAAAGGCCATTATATATATGTATGTAGTCTTTATGTGTTTTCAATTACATTTTTTTTAAGATCATTTTCTGATTTTGAAACCAGATAACCATAATTAAGTAATCATTAAGACATCCATTTAACTTCCCTCCATTTTCTGCGACATGCGAAGAAGTTTATATAGAATGTTTTTCCTCCAATTTTCAGTTCGGAACAAAGAACACCGTTATAAAACACATACCGGGCTCTAAACACGGTCGAACTATCCAAATAACACAAACCCCATGACGATCCTTTTCTGCCGAAACTTTTTACAACGAAACTTTACAATTTTCCTTTAAGGTCGGCAGCTTTTGGGCCTTACAGTGATGGTCCTTCCGTTCCGTTTTTTGTTACAGTCAGAAATACACGCTACTTCCGGTGACATGACTGAAGCCTGCGTCTCCGTGGGGGACAATTGTCCTTTAACAACGGAATTAGCTTCCCCGGGAGGTTTCATTAAACGCAACATGTTAATCATATTTTATTCTCTTCGGGTGTGACAAGTGTATAAATAAGCATGTGAAAAATACCAACGTCCCATTTATTTTCGGAAATTTATATAAAATATTTGTTTCCTTTTTCATATTATGGTGCTTATCGCCAATTATTGCGTACACTGTTAACCGTCACTGTTTTGACTGAGAAATATTCTCGAAGTTTTTTTTAAATATTAAAGTTTACTTTCGAGAGACTGGTATAGAATGACTGTATAGATGCAGATTTAATGTTTCAGTTTCTATGGTTATAGTCATTAATATAAATATTCATATGATGAAAATGATGATGATCATGACGTAAATACTCATGACTGAAACTTAAAATTCCAGGATATTGGGATATCACCTATAATTATGTTGTGATTGACGAGCTGATATCTGCAGCTCACACTCTAATCAGCATCCCGCAATTCGTTCCCGTATTCATTACGGTCTAATAACTCGCGATGTCATATATTAATCCGTGGTCACTTAAACCCATCGGTGGTTTCGATTCAGATCGAGCAAATTATGTTCGGGTTTAGCGATTAGCAATAAATTGTGGGTAATGCGGTTCCCAGTTATCTCATTCTGTTTAACCTTCACGTTATTGTTCGTAGTTGGGTGGTTTAGTAGCGGATGTTTTAAGGTGTGGCTGGGAAATATGGTAGTTGGTGAACAACATCCGCATTTATGTTATATGTATGTTCAATTTATTTAATTTTTATTGGTGAGTTTTTACAGATTTTATAAATTCTAACGGCAATAGCCTAATAGTTAAGGTGACGGCCTTGTGATCGAGAGGTCGCAAGTTTCAACCCCACCCATTTAATTGCATAATTGGCGTGAACCCACTTTAGACACAAGCACATTTTGCATAGTTGGAGGGGTTAACAAGATTCCTAGTAATAAAATCCATCCACATTGATAGTACCTTTAAAAAAAAATTATCAACAATTTAAGATGTTTCTAAATTGTTATTAAATCTTATTTTGCTTAAATTCAACATCATTAAGACATTTCAAATTTACGTAAAATACAGTTGAATAAAAATTTACATTCATTGATAATTTCGTATTATTTAACAAGTTTAGGTGGTCCACAAATACATAATTATTTCGAATTGATTGATAAGCAGATTTCATTTGTTTTTCTTTCATCTTATTATACCAAAGTTTTCTCATCAAAACAAGTTATTTTGTTACTCTTGCTTTTTGAATATAAAATTACTATTCTGATATCGTGTTTAAGTTTCTTGATGTGAAAAATAACAAATTGATTTTATATACCTCTAGACGCATTTGTCTTATTTACTATGACTCGAGTGCATATTATCTTAACGTATTACATGTGATTTGAACTCTTACCAAATTATATATTAGCCTAACAATTTTAAGGGCAAATATTAATTTCTCTTTTTGTATAAGTTTATTTCTAACTAATATTATTTTTCATTATTTGTTACGCATTAACGCATGCGGAGTGAATATTTTTAACTAAATACAAATAGTAGAAAGGAAATATTAAACCTCAGGCAGGACTCGAACCTGCGACCACTGGCTCAACGCGCCAGTCGCTTTTCCAACTAACGTAACTAACGACTTTTTTCAGAACTTTGTCATACAAAAGAAAACTTGGGATATTTCGATTATTACACATACTATCCGTAAATACCGTAAAGTAGATCATCATATAGAAATATAACAGTCATGTTCATGTAAAAAAAGTGTTTATAACTGGATTTATACTTATAATTCTTTGAAATGTCTTCATGATAAAAGTATTTGTCTTTCTCGAGAGGCGTAAAAAACAAAAGTGCAACATTATTACTGGATAAATATAAGGTAATTTATTGAACACCTGGCTTCTTCAAACCAATATTTAGTTCTAGGAAATAAAGCTTATACATTTTTTTATCTTTTCAACTTCTTATGAAATAATATAAACTTACACATAAGCAAAGGTTTTGAAGTATAGAAAAATAACTAATACCTAAAAAAAATAAAGGTGTGTAGACTTCTACACAACTTTAATTTATATAAGTCCAACTCAATACCGAAATAATCTTCATCAAATATTAGAACGAATGAGATAAGATTTACTTCTCAGAACCAGTAATTTTAATAACATGAACATATTACGAGATCAACACTATCCCATAATGGTATAAACGTTAATACAGAATTAATCTCCTGTTGATTCCTCCCCGAGTCCTCAGGGAAGAACATTAACGGTAGAAAACCGAGATATTTATCGAGGTATTATTACACCGTTACTTTTCCGCCTCAGTTGATATCGCTCCCTATATAGCAACTTGTTATTTTACCTGATAAGTGTTTAATTACTTTCAAGTTTTTTAAGCTGGTTATACTGAAAGAAAATTCGTCAGCGTAGCGTTTTTTTTTAAATGTTATGAGAAAATCTCATTTTTTTTTTTTTGTATTTTGTGTGTATGAGATGTTGTATAGATATATATTATTATGTAGACGACTTCATTTCAAGGAAGGAAACAAGATTGATACAGTAAACATAATAAAAATGTCAGACGAGGCCTACGCCAAAATTGACAGCATTATAATGTACACCTACTTAACAACCTCAAAAAAGCATCAACTTTTACTAATTCAATTTAAAGGACAGAACGGGGGCCCCATAATTTTAGAAAATTTCAGTTCCTCAAAAAGATATTAATTTGAAAACCCTTTCAAAGACCACGAGAAAATTAATAAAACATTTCAGACGGCAACTTCCTGAAACAATTTTATTTTTACTTATAATGACTTTCAATTGAAAAAAATAACATTAGAAACTTTGACCCAGTTGTAACCAACGGATGGAAGTTAAAAGTAACGAAGTGTGACGGAAATCGCCGAACCCTCCATCATAACACGATCGTTCATCACCATTTAGCACAGTTTATGATTACGACGCTTCTCGACAATGTTTTATTGTGAGTCCTTCTATCCTTGTAACATAAAAATGTTTTTATTTTTTACTTTGGTAATAGAGAAATCGTTTGATTAAGCTTTTGTTGGGAAACTGATTTTTGAGGAAAATAAGGTTGACAAACATTGTTTGGGATAACGACAATGAAAAACTTCCTTTTGTCAAGCCAATGCTCCAATAGCTAGTTGCTTGACTTTGTGAAACATGAGATTCATTGCTAATGACGAACCGATGCGTATTATTTGCGCGTACAAAATTCATGCTCACCCAAAATTAGTTTTCAAACAGTTAATTTAATACATAAATATTAATTTGCAGTTTAACTAGTTTGATAAAATTGTGCACGTTTAATCACTCTGTATTTACAAAGCTTAACATGTAAACGCTGTAGCTTGGTCAGCACAAAAAGGGTAATTAAGCTACGACCAATTTAACTCACAAATCCCGCTGCATCAAGTTAAAATAGTAACGCAACATAAATCCCATACAAATAGAGAATATTTTCAACGTTATATATTTTGAAGGATCAGGAACTAGCCTCAAATACCAGTAATGAAGTTTGCCAAAGTGGTTGAAAAGTTTTTTAATTTCCCGGTGAGTGAGATTTGAAATTCCCGGAGGGGAACGTTTTTCCTATTTGGATGCAGATGGGCAGGAATTCAAACTAATTTCGCTTTTCTATTTAGATATTTCTTCGGCTAATTGGAATAGTTTCGGTGATTAAGGAAGTTTCTGACTATCTTTATGATCGTTCAGAATTTTAGTTAGAAAACTTACGGTTTTAAAGTAAATTCTCCCTTACAATGAAATAAAAATGTGTTTTAAATGATGGGTCAACCATAGTTTATTTAAACCATGATAAAAGAGCATTCGACTGGGATGACATATGATTTAGAAACCTTTTAAAACAGTTATAAAATAAATAGGTCATCACTTTGATAGTAATTTCCTTATCAATTTGAAATAGAAAGTCAAACATAGTATGAAATCTAAGTGCCTGTCATCCTACGCAAGCAGTTTAAGTCAACTGTGGCAAGGCTTATATGTCGCTGAGCACACTTTGAATGGAAAATTCCTTTAACGATAGGCCATTGTTTGGGCAAAGGTCACTGTTTAAGTATTACACATTTTGCAACATCATGGACATTATTAATGAAAATGATATGAGGAAATGCCTAATTTAATGTCATGGTACTAATTAATATTAGTTTTATGTAATTTCCCAAAATAAGAAAATCGTTAATTACAGTTAAAATATAAATTGTAATTATTAAAAATTAATTTGTAATTCACGGAATTATTTAACTGAAACATACAACATGCATTTATTTTGAAAACATCTTAAAATTGTATAAAACTAAAATATTATGTTACTTTGAAAGTAATTTAGGCGTTTATTTAAATTGTACACAAGCTTAATAAAACTAATCATTATTTAAAAAGCTTATCCAAACGACGTAAATCCACTGAAAACAATTGATTCATCTGTTCAATAATTGACACAAACACTTAAGGTGTAACAACAACACAAGAGTAAGCAGTTAAACAAACTCATTAACACTTAGAACCACAATTAACGTAAAAATAAACTCGTATTGTGCGCCATACAATCCTTTATAAAAATACGTCGGTTTGTAATAACAGAGCGTTTCCATACATAAAGTTAGAATAACAAAAGGAGCCGACACAACACTGTGTTTGTTCTCGCCCGCGGCGCCGCGGCGGCCCCGCGCTGCTGTGCCAGCGATAAGCGGCATTTACGAACTAGAGATAGATACAAATAGTTTAAATTGAAATAAAATTAAAATGGCTTTTGTTTTCATGATAAATTCATATTCGTTATTTATTAATCCAATTGTATTAATCCAAATGCCTTGTGTTCCTAGGGTGTTGTTTTACTTCGTTGTGTTTATTTAAAGCAGATTAAAAATAAGGTATAGTAAACGCCTTAGAAATAATATAGAAATACAACCTTGACATAACACACCGCATCTCCTTCAGAACCTATATGCCTTAAATCAAATTGCTAAAAAAACAGCTATTCAAATGAACTGAAGCCCGTATAGCCAAGGTCAGCCTTTAACCAGATAATAACATTAATTCCATAAAATGCCTGTGAAACCCGCCAACACAACGACCATGTTCCACAATAATTATTATGATGGACTTAGGCCAAGATAAATGCACGCAGCTTTGGCTTCGTCACTTGCGCACATTTGCCAAACGATGCCTCGCAAATAGGACACTGTCCCGAGCAACGTTATTATGTTAACTCTATACGAGAGACACTCGTTTAAGTTATCATTTTATAAGTGACCAAATTTTGTGAGTTCTTTTAGGATAGTTTGATGTACATCGATGATTGGACAAACGCTGTGTTTTGTGGACTTACCTTGATGATTTTGCTCTTCTTTCTTATGGTGTTGTAATTACATTTTAAAGATTTCTATCTGAATTATATAACTATTATTAGTATTATTTATTATGTAAAGGAATAAATATTGTGAAAACAAGCTCTTCATGTTTTAATGTTAGTTGGTAACGGAGTAAATAGATTTAGGGGAAGGCCCAACTAGGATAGCATAGGCTAAAAAAAGGTGTGGTAAAACTCCATCAAACTATACAATTTCTATTTGATCATAACTAGTAGGAAATCCTTGTCATGAAACTTTTTATAAGGTGAATAATATTCATCATAACGGCAAAGGTTATATTTATTAGTTAAACAGTTCCTGTGAAAAGCTGTCGGGAGGCACGTACTATGGAAGTAACTCAGACACGTAAATGAAGGAAGTTTTGACACATTCAGTGTCCGTGTAATACCGTACTAACTTCGAACGGAAGGCATCGGGAACGAACGCCCACTGCTAACCTGGTAAAATTCAGGATAAATAAATTGTGGGCTCGCAAATATGTTTTTTTTTATTATTTTGACTAACATTTTTATTAACATTGAATTTAACTTATTATAATCACACAGCACTGACCAATTTATTAGGATAGAAGACCGTACTTGTACTAATACACTATATTAAGCCAACCTTTACAACTCATACTGAAATTGAATGTCTAAAATACCGATGTACTGTCTCTTTGCAAACCGCAACAAAAAACAAATTTTCAAGGTAATATTGAAGCAAGAGCTGGTTCCATATGACATTGAGCCTATGAAAAACCATATCTGGAAAGACTTTCTCCTCAAACTTTTACAGTTTCTGTTATATTTTACTTTTTAACACAGCGTTAATTATACTTTTTCATTTAAATTATACGAAGCTACAATGGCAATTAAAGTGATGTCAGCTTGATTACAAAGGTCATAGAACATTAGTAATTACGATTAATTTATATAGTGTTCGAGCAAAATTGTGCTGCTCATTATAAAGAGTGGCACTTATAAAACAATCGTTAAAAATTCATAACTCTTGGGGCGGGGTGACGGCTGAAAAACTTTGAGGATAATAATATTATTATTGTTTGAATAAAAAGTCTGTAAAAGTAAATTAGGATTGTGTATTTCAAAGACATTTGGACGACTTAAGCATAGGTATAATTCGGCTTTTTATATAATTGCCGGACCCAAGTCGGTCGGTGTGAAGGAAATGTATACCGGTGGGGTTATAGCACACAGGAGCTCTTTGAGTATGGCATATCTCCCCTAACCAAGGCTCACTTGATAACCTGCCCAGCGTATCCTACCTGTACACGCGAGGACCTTAACAACACTACAGATAATGCTGTCCGTGTAGCTGAGCACTGGTCCGGAAAAAATAATTTCTTGTGCCATTGACCGACACGCTAAAAAGAATATAATTGCAAACATGAACAATGTATTCAACATAAAATCCTACAATACAGCGAACGAAGTAGTCTTTCGGAGACATATTTTTATTTCTATCAAAAGCATCGAACATGACGTAACCTTTATAAATGAAGACTTCTCTTTACTTTGATTTCTTCCAAAATATGTGTTTTTTTAGGAATGGACGAACTGGTACTGCTTGATTTGATGATACTATGGGATTAGTTTGCCGGCCTTTTTTCTACTATATTTGTGGGCGACTATGTAAGTAAAATATGTGCACAATAAATAAAAAAAAAACATTAAAAATTAAATATCTTTCGACGTTTGAATATTTTGAACAGGCACTACTTTCTGCCACCGACTGTTTAATCTTTAGATATAAATAACGGTCTGAATGGATGAAAAGATCAATCATGAATTTTCAAATGATTTCGTTGATTTCAGAATTGTGTGAACACAGCTTTGAATAGTTAGATTGACAAAGCCGCTTCCCAGCTGCTTTCCAATTCGAATTTGATTGACATGGCTTCTTTACCGGGATTATTAACTAATTAATTTAAACCGTACTTTGATATGAAATTAATTTACATAACAATAAATATTGGCTGAATACTGAAACGTCGTTAAAGGTATATCTGTCAGTTTCCATTCAAGTGCACATTTTGCAGTCAAAACGCACCTTGTTGGAAGCCATGTCCTATTATTAAATGCTCTGTAAGTTTTTATGTTGAATTTAAGATAACGTCAGCTTCAACCCCTTTATATAGAACTTATTAGATTGAGGAAAAGTAGTAGTATTCGAAAAACCATAAATGAGAAAACATTATCCTGAAACATCAGTACTTTATAAATTGATAATCATCAGTGACATTGATTAACGAAATGATGTCGATTCTATTTCATCCTAACGATGACCCAATTTGAAATGGCTCTTTTGATCTGTTGTCTGTGAAGTGTGTCAGCGATACAGGAAGCAAAGGGCTCGTTATGACGTCACAACCCTGATAACCGGCTATCGGGATCTCGACGATTCCCTTTATCTCTATTTGGGTCTGCTGAAAATTTACTCGATTTCAATGGCCATACGTATTTCTGGATTTTATCTTTTATTTTGGCCTTTTTGATTTTGAGCTGATAAAATTACAGAGTTCTTTACTCGAATTTCGAAACTTCAATAATAAATCGTTTATAAATAAACGTCACGTATATATAGTCAGCCTCTCGGTACAGTTTACATTGAAAACTTGATCTTTAGCTATCAACCAAGATTAAGGGCTAAAGTGGACTTGTAATAAAAAATAAATCATGAAGATAAAAGAAATCACGATAGATCAGGACTGTTCACAACAAATAACATTGAGTACGTCAACTTGTTAATCCTAAACACTCGATAGTGACGGATCGCCATGTTGACATCGGCTATCATCTCCGTCACTCTAATGAAACTTTTACATCACTCCGGTAATATTTATTTTCCATTCTCTAGATTCCGAAAAAAAGGTAATCTGTCGTTGTAAAAGATCTAAAGAAAGAAACTTTAATCTGGCCGGAGGCGGCGGGCGCACGTCCCACTGTCAAATAAATAAGATTCCGCGCCGGTAATTTAACGTTCTCTAACGTCAAACGTGAACGATTACGTTTCGGTTTTTGTTAGTGTGGCGTGGGGCTTAAATAGTAAGAAACAAAGCTATAAATCAAATTAGTGTTCAGATTCTAATAAAGCTAATAAATAAACTAAACATTGCTCATTGCTCATTGCTCATTGCTCATTGCTCAAGAAATTTTCTTAAGAAGAACATTTCATAAGTGATTTGTTATTTCTTGCAATGACTGCCCACTGCGGCACCGTAAGGAACGATCAAATTAGATCTCCTAAATGGTGCACAAAATGTTAAGAGAACAGCTCTTCTAAACTTGACAAACTGTTTATAGGGTTTTATGAAGGTATAAACCAAAATGCCTATCAATTAGAATTTTGTATTTATTTGTTAATGTTTTTGGCAGCTGCTAGAACACCGTCTTTTTATCTTTATTTAAAGATGAACTCTTATTTTATGGAAATGCTCTGTTTACATTGAATAGATACAGTAATATTAACTTCGCGTTTAAATAGTTTGAAATTAAGTGATGCAAAACTTTCATCCCTCACAAAGATATACTTTCCCCGCTTCCTCTCGTAACTTGGGCCAAAAGTATTTAGGTTTCGAAACGGAAACCGTCGTCATTATTGTCAATCGGGCGCGACCCACGTACGTCAGTGGTGGCACATCGTGTCCAATGATAATATGGGAGTCAACCAGCGATGTTGAACCTTCGTCGATATTAGGGCATGGAAGACATATTGACCATCTTCAAACGGATGGGTTTCTATTGGATGTACAAGTATAATATTCTACGTTGAAAGGTCTACTTCTTTAAGTCCTCGTTCGTCATTAATGAAGGTAGAACGTCAGCTGCTTGGCATTCTCCTTTCAATTACAGCAAGTTCTTCGGCTTAACCCGAACACCGTTTCAATATGACCGTAGCAACTATTGTTTGTTGATACCGAGTTTGGGTAAGGATAAACAGAAAGAAGTTAGATCATGGTATTCATATTTTTATATTGACTGTGTTATTCCAAATCTATCGTATTTTAAAATGTTTTATATACAAAAATTACAAAAATCTTTAACAATTCTTTTCTACAGATCTTGAAAATAAAGCCTATCAGTATCAATTTAATACATTAAAACCTAAAAATACTGATACAACATTTACAAGGACTATAATATCTTAGAATTTGAATACAAAAGCCGGAATAATCAATCATTCATATTGAAAGGAAGTTGATAAATCACATTACAATGAACTTCTCTCGAAATCTTTTTTACTGAAGATATTTACATTTTGTCCGTCAAAGTTACTTGTGTAAATTACGTTGGTTCGGACGCTGGTTGAATATAATTGAAGTGTAGATGTTACGAGGTAAGAATGTTCTTAATAAATTGATGAAGTTGTTATTTCATTTTATAACGATGCGACTGACGAGTGACAGGAGCGACTAGTAAAAAAAAGTCTCTCTTTTGTTTCTTTCCGACTGTATTGGATAAAGCCAGGCGGAACCAAAACATCATCACTAAGTTTTGATTAACAAAAATAAGTATAGCTACATAAAAAAAAAAACATTTTTTTGTTATGAGGTCCACTTACCTCATACCAAAAAAAAAGATTTTTAAAGCCATGGAAATGTAGTGACTATTTAATTTGACCTTTATTTATTTGTTTTTTATTTAGGAATTTAATCCTCGTGACGCGGGGGGTATTACAAAGAAATGAACAAGAATTTGTGGATTACACAAATGCTTGCCCCATGCGGGGATCGAACCCGCAGCAGTAATTTGCGTGGTAACCTATACTACTCGGCTATCCGAACAGTCAAGCTTTGGCAAGGCTTGATAGAAAGATTGTTAAGGTTGTCCTGAACATACAGCATCGTCTAAAAAATGTAACTAAAAATCCAGATTGCTGCCCCGAGGAAGTAAGCAATTTAATAACCGTCTTAACTTCGCATAAAAAATAGAAGTACAATTCCTTCAACGACTTCATTGTAGAACACAATTTACACAAATGGCACAAAAAACAGTAGTTTCAAATGAAAAATGTTATATTGACCCTTTGACAGACCTCTAGTGGTTCCGTACAAAGGGATTTTAATTTAACTTTTTCACAGTTTGTTACATAACACAGCGGCCGGAATAGAGTTTTCGTTCGAGGTTTTTATTGAATTTTTGTAACGAAATAGTGCTTTAGTCGAGCTATAAAAATTGGCTCAGTTTCCATCAGCCGTATGCATGTCCTCGCGATCGAAAATATGCGTGCGTTACTCGAAATGTATTTTTTGGAGTATAAAATGTGGTGGCGCAGACAATTATTTTTGGACATAAATACATTACTTTCGTTGCGGTTTTCTTAGCTTTATTCATAATTAATGGTTCGGTTTATTAAAAATGAGAAGTCTTAAATTTTACTTTAATATAAGTAAAATTTTATTACCTATTACTTTTTACCAAGAATTAAGTATCTAAATAAAATGTTTATAGCTCTGCAGCATGCAAACAGTGCTCACTTTTAATAGAAAAAAGATCACTTACACATCATATTTCTAAAGCATTTTAACCTTAACGATAGATAAAAAGAAATCGGGGATACTGCCATTCAATTCCCTTTCCTTTGAAGTCCTTAACTCTCATCTTCCTTAACTGTTCAAAATATTACAGAATAAATATATTTCAAAACATTAATCATTTTAATAAAAGTAAATACGAGTACATAATAATACCTATGTGTAGATAAAAGCTTCTTTTTATATTTTAGTATTTGTTACATACGTATTTTCAATATTGTTTTGATTTTGGCAGCCTGTATAGAATGGTATTACAATATAGCGAGTATTCGGATAGCTGTTAGCACGTGCGAATGGTTATCAAAAAGAATATAAGTGTGTAACGCGACGTTGTCCTCATCCGAACGTATCACAGGACCGAAGTGGTTAAGGGTCGGTCTCGAAAACGCGAATACAAAATAAATTGAGATTCAATAGACAATGATTCTACATTTATTTATAAAAAAGATCTTTATTATTTGTGAAATTTGAAATTATGCTTTTGCTACAAAACACGATTTCACTATGTAATTAGTTATTTAATTAATGAATAAGGTGATTTTGTGTATTCCACGTAGGCACTGTAATAAAGCGATAAAACGCAAACAAATCAACTGAAATAGGCTTTAAAATATTTGTTAAGCCTCAACTAATCTACAATGCCTACGCGACTAAATAAACTTAAGTAATAGGTCTAATACGTATTCTGAGAAATTTGCTGAGCCACGGCCTGAATGTAAATTAATTAAATTAAGTTGTGATACTGTTTCAAAAATCTACTTATAGAAATATGTACCTACGTATGTTCACATTATGTCAATATAGTTCCAGATAATAACAAAAGTAGCAATGTAAACCTGGTTAGTACATTTATATAAATAAAAATAATTTACCACATGCATTACGGTGATTTTTACTGTCAGGACGGAACAGTCTTACTATGTAATACTGTTACCTACCCAGTAAAATGGGTTGCAGCGGTCGGATAGGCAGTCACTTAATGTAAAATACGGTATTCCGCTGAATCCAGTAAGACTGGAAGCCGACCCCAACTTATCTTAGGAAAAGGCTAGGCAGAAGAATATTGTAACTGTAAGTGCCTGTACTATGAGCTCTTAAAGCAGGAATGATGCCATTGTGAAAGCGAGACGGCGCATAATACTGCGTGTAGCTGCGTCTCTCTTTTACAAAGGCAACAGATTTGCTTTACGAGCTCTTAGTAAACGTGCTGGACTAGGTTTGGATGAACAAAAGATTGCAATAAATCCGCGGGGGAAAGGTCGAAAATCTTGTTTAAATTTTAATTTGTATAGATTGACTGGAATAAGACTATCTGGTCAGCTAGTAATCGCAGTTATTATAAATAGTCGCAATTTATGTAACATAGCTATCATCGACTTTCAATATTTGAGTCGCAGTGCGGAGACGAGAGCCTAGCATTCCGCGGCGCTAGCCGTGATTGCCAAGATCAAGGGAATTGCCTAGTAATTCCCCTGCAATATTCTTCTCTAATACCGCACTGTAGGGAGTGTAATATGAGGATTTTTTCCCTCACCAACATTCAACGGAGAATGTAAGGCGTACTTAAAGAAACGATTTAAGATAGTGTTTTCTATTTTGGAAATTCAGTTTCGATTTGCAATTTTGATGTTATTGGTTTTCGTGATATCATTCTGTTGAGTATGATTTGGGCTTTAAGAATATAAGGACTGATATGAATTTTATTGGATTTTATCTTATTTGCTTCTTTGAGTATTGGATTTTAATCATAATGTGAAACAAGTATCTTTGGAGTTATATGAAAGCAAATGGGTAGAAATTAATATCGAGATTCAAGAGCAGATGTATATTATTACTCTCTGCCCGACATGGTAATCGAATTATGAACTGCACGTTCGAAAGCCGATATTGCAATCAAGTCTCTAAAGGTTAGTTAGGATAAGCCTTAGTGTACGGACTCAAAACTTTTACTGTACTATCATATGGCCTGCGTAAGAGAGTGGTACAAATGAATTACAGAAATCCACAAACTGGTTTAAAATCAAGACTCTAGCAATTAAAATTAAGCAGGACCGGATTGGATGCGAAAGGCGAAGGACCAGGTGTTATGGCATAACTTGGCAGAGGCCTATGTCCAGCTGTGAATCGTGCTCAGTTGATGGCTGGTCATAAAGATGTCCACAGTTCTACTTATATCTACAGTGTATAAAATATTTAATTTAATTACATTCTTCAGATTACAATAAAAAGAAAAATAGAACAGAATTAAATAGTGAACAAAACCTCCATTTTCGACTGCAGACAGTCTGCAAATAGTCTGCACTAAATCATATTACTTAAAATAAAAGATACTTAGGGTCAGACAAAGAGATTTTTGAGATCTTTTTAAGATGGTCATCAAAACTAATGTGTGTGGGAGCTCCGTATAAACTTTACATGGTTTTATCATAAAGAATTATTTAGCTCAGTCTATTTTAGGATAAAAACGGAATATCTTATACAATGTTGTTCTTATAAAATTGTAGCTATCTATACCTACTTAGGTTTAGTATATCATTGTGATTTAATATATAAGAAAAATGTTGGATTTAATGTTTTATCAGACAATCTAGACACGTACCAGAACACCTAAAGTTAGTTTTACTGTATATCAAAACATAAAGAAATGATTATTTTGCCCATAATTCCCGCTACACACCTAATATTATTAAGCACTAGCAGTCCCCCGCGAATTTGTTCGCGTGCTTTAGTTTCAACGATTTTCATTTTTGCAACATTTTTCATTTATGCTCCGCTCCTATTGGTCGTAACGTGATGTTATATAGCCTATAGCCTTCTTCAATAAACGGACTATCCAATACAAAAATAATTTTTCAATTCGAACCAGTAGTTCCTGAGATTAGCGCGTTCAAACAAACAAACAAACAAACTCTTCAGCTTTATAATATTAGTATAGATAAACGTGCAGCGCGACAGTTTAAAAATTTTTCCTTCTCATCGATGCTTGCTTGATTTAGGCACCAAGTTATTTAACATTCATTTATACAGTGTAAGTATTTATTATTATTTAATTGCTGTTAAATAATGTTCAATTTGTAATGAAACTCCTAGGGTTTCCACGTCGTAGCGCAAATCCTATTTAATTCAATTTTATATTATTTCCTATTTAATTCAATTTTATATTATGTAAAACAAATTATAACTTAAGCATGGTAACAATAGTAGATCCAAACGATCGCTTAACACGTTCAGAGGGTCATCAAGGTTATAGCATTATGGCTTCTAATTAAGCTAACCCCGATAATCCTCCTAAACTAATTTGTAATAAATGATTTATCGTAACAATGCGCGACTAATTAGCTTGTTCACTATAAATACAATGCCAACCTATTTCCTCAAGCAAATGTTACAATAAGGAAAATTAATTAATCATATTAACAAGAACCCTTCCCTGGAGACTCACTAGATAATAATGAAAATATTGTTTCTGACGATTGTCTTTTGTTATGAGAAAGAAATAAATTATCTCAATAATATTGGTGTATTGAAAGCAGTGGGCCTAGGGAGAGATAGCTCAAAAATATTCCGATATGCATGACCAACAGATAGAATATGACAAGGCCTTATTGTAAAAAAAAAAACAAAAAAAACAAATGAAAGATATTGAGTTCGAATATTTGGTATCTTTATGTTTGGTGATTTTGCGGTGTTCGCGCTAACATAAAGTGCGTGAGGCGTACCCGTTTGTGGTAAAAAATGTTTTCAGAACAGTATTCACATTAAAAAAAACTAGTGTTTCGAAATATAATCCATCAAATTCATCCATTACTGCAGCTTGCAGTCACAAAAAACTCACGAGATGTACAGAGATACTGCATTTAATTTATACTGAAGACTGCACCGTGCTCCATTAAACAGCGATTCAGCATCCCTCGACTACATTTTACTATCGCCATAAATCACACTCATCGTTTTCTCATTTAAAACCGTAGAAGTAAAACTATTCGTACATTTTTCCAGCGTTGCTTCTAATATACTCCCGGACACAAAAATTGAGATACATAAAATTGATTGTATTATTTTTCAAAAAAATATTTCAAATTATATATTTAAATTACACTATGTATCCGTGTTCAGTATATATATATCCAAACGGTAAAAATAAATAACATGCAAAATAGGATAATACAAGTTTAAAACATATTAACCAGCTTAAAATTCAATAAAATTCAAAAAACAAACACCTTTTAATAACTTGACTCACCTGTCGGCTGTAGGTAACAAAGCGGCAACGTTGCGCGTCGGAGAGCGGCTCCTGTAATGTTTGTAGGCAGTAATAAGATAAAATTGTATAGGCACAACAACAGACTTTTTAATAGTTATACATACACGTAAATAGTTATAAGTTTTTGTACAGTGCGTTTAAATTAAACAAATATATTTTTTAAATCTATAGACTTAACTACTGCTCCTATTTAATTGATTTTTAAAATGGTACCTAAAATATTTATGGTGTATACTACAATTTTTGGACGACACAAAAGATTAGGTATGCGAAGGTGTCGATTACATAAGCTGAGTTTGCAAATTAAAGTGACGTCTCTTACATGCGTGCCATCTCGTAAGCATTTTGAGAGACCGGGTTTATAAGCCTACAATTTTTCCTTTTGTATAATATTATTTAATATTTTTTTGTCAAATTTACTTTACACATAAATGCAGGGTGACTCAATTTAATTGTCCGGAAGTATAGTAAATTTTCATTGCTTTCAGACATTTTTCAATGGTATGTCGTATCTTTTGAGACGGGATTATGAAATTCTGGAGTGCTTATGAAACTTGCGTCTCTCAAGAACTTTTAGTTTAAGTATGAAGAGGGCTGTTAGTGCGGTAGATAGATGCGTTAAGACTGGGTAAATTGTTGTGTAATATTATGTAAAACAATTGCGGAGTCAAACTACGAATTTAATATATTCTGTTTTTTGGAAGAATTAATATAATAATGCTGATGTAATTGTAATACCTATTTATGATTTTTTTAATACAGTTCTATTTTTATCAGATTTTCTTTTGGAAATTGGCCTTATTCATAAATACAAGGATTTTTATTTTTTTTAATCTTACTCTTTTTTAAATCATTCATCCACAGCCAGTGATCCAAATAGATAAATCGGTGTTAAAAGTCATTCTAATTTTTTCTAACATGTTAAGACCAAAATTATGCTTACAGCCATTAATGTATTTCCAACTAACTAATCTATTGGAAAGGTTTGAATTCAGCAGGTGAAGTCGCTAAACACACCTGTGTTCAGTTCACCGCAATCCGGATAGCCAGAAAACCCCCGCCATTGCACCTCGTACCGAATTATGCAATAAATCTTTTACCTATGAACAAACTTGTGCGAATATTCAGAATCCAAAGTTTTATAAGAAAACTCGCACTCCAACAACTTTTAGTGAGGTCTTTGTAATGAAAACTTAATTTTTATGACTAAGTGCCGTCTTAATTGTGAACACGAAAATTGGTGGAGTTCTTAATAATGGTGGTTCTAGATGATGGTAATGTGTTTGCCTAAATTGTTTTTCATAAGAATTTATTTATTCGAATATATAATCACACCGTTTGTCTCTTTTAAGAACATAATAATACCACAAAAATAGGCCACTGTTTCCACTAAGTAGGTACTCAACAAGCCAACAAATATAATAGACAAAAATCTATTTTCGTATTCATGTATCTTTCTTCCAAACAATGAAGAATACAGATTATGTTTTGTACAAATAATAAATTATATACCAGTACAAACATAGATTATTTTTCTATCGAATCTCTTACAATCAGACTTAGATAAACTGTTAAACTAACGAAAAGCTTACCTCATTAGTAAATAGCTCCGAGCTAGGAACATTGAAACCTGATACAAAGGCATTAGGGAAATTAAGAAAGATACTAAATTTAACTAAACCTAAAACATTAACAGATAATTTTAGTAAAGTTTTGATTACAATTTAAAAAATGTGATTTTTATTTCAATAACTACATAGTTTAAATGTAACCTTAGGCACACTAGGGACTATTTCTCGAGAGGTCTAATACAATTCTGGCTCTGTAAAAGCAGCTTGCTGATATCATAATAACATTAAATAATCTTTAAAGTTAACATTCGTAGTTAAAACATACACAGAATACTCATTCGTATCTCAAAACTTTAAAGTAATATACAGGGAAACGAAGTTTAAAACCTATAAAAGCTGTATTCAGGTCTCAGAGACCTATAGTTAAGCTAGGGTATGAACAACCTGACTGTGTAATGATTTTCATATTTTTGCAAGATTTATAATATAAAGTGATAGTTCGTTTCTGGTCAACCATAATTAAAAGCCAGAAAAATAACTATCACAATTCTAAACTGATCTTTAAATCGTTTTTTTTTTTACTTTGATGTTTTTTACTGTAATCATTTGGACTATATTGTAAAGGCTTAAACATTTAAAAACTTGTAACCGTGCCCACGATTTCAGAAGGCGTGTACTTTCAGACCAACTATTATCATCTTCGGGTTAAAATATCCACTTACATAGCACACGACTTCCTTTAAGATTTCCTGACTTCAACTTTCATTTACTTCTCCAACGCTAGTGTAAAAGTTATCTAGGAATCTCAACTCAAAGCTGAAGTTTTAAAAGTATGCGACACTGACACATCGAGATCCTTACTCATATCGAGACTGGAAGAATCAGAGGAATTTAATTTTATGTTAGCCTTGGTACTGCAGACTGCAGAACTGCTTGCAACTATTTAGATTGGGTTTCAAAGAGTTTGTCCTTGTGACACGAGAGTGCGGAAATACAGGTTTGTGTTAAAATAAGGAATAAAATGGAGTAGAAAAAATACTATTGTGGAGGTGTTTTGTATAGGTACTGCATCTATTTTGAAGTGATATTACCTATATCTTAGGTACCTTTAAATTATAATCAAAGCGATAAGGACAAGCAAAATCTACTACTTGAGAGTAATCAAATCTCATTTTTTTGTACATGTAAATTTCGTTAAAACTAAGAGTCATTTATGACAGTAAATACTATGTACAATACTTAATGGTGAAATATTATTTATATTGTACTATCTATCTAATACTTAAAAAAACGATATTAATTTCGGAATATGTATTTGACTGTCCGTGCTCGTAGATGTTGGTAAGAATTAAAACTAAATGCGTTTAATGCATGAGACTATACTAGTGCCCTTGAGAGAGGTTACTAATATTTATTAGGGCCCACCCGTCTGTCTGCATCGCCTATATTTTTATTTGTGAATGTAGTTTTATTATTTGTCCTCCAACTTGGCGTGTCGTTTAGAGTTCCGTACCCGTAGGGTGCCAACAGGACGCTAAGTCTTAGCCTCCGCTTTACATCCATCCGTCCGTCTGTCTGTTGACAGGCTGTATCTTATGGTTTATAAGAGTTAATAGTAAGTATATAATAATAGGAAGAGAGTTGAAATTTTCACAGAATGTGTGTTTCCGTTGCCGCTATAACAAGCAATATTAAAAACTATTATATTAAACAAACATATACTATTATAATATTATCTTTAACGAGGTTAAGAAACCCTTCTTGTACGAGTCTGAATCGCGCTTAACCTATTTTTTTAACGTTCTGTAAACTATTTTAAAGTATCGAATACGATTTCCAGTCAATTATAACCATGCTATTTATTAAACATTCAACGTCTAAAGCGGCGTCAAATATCAGTGTCAAAATGTCAAAAAATATTTAAGTTTCGGCATCGTTCTTACGTACAACGTAACAATCTGCGTAAAACACAGTTTGCAAATCTAACTTAGGTAAACATGTCCTTTACCTTATCATCTATACCATCAATGTTCTACCTTAGTTTAGATAAGACCTAGTCTACAAACTATATCTTATTACACCGCAGCTGAACAAACTCTACGTCGAGAATTGAATCCGCAACAAGAAACTATAAGCACTATGTGGAGCATACTATTACAAAATGAAAATTATTCAGAAGGATAACCATCCGACCTAGAAGTATTGAAACTAACAATCAACAACTAACTCACAGTTTAGATCTGGGCTATTTGACTCGTCAAAACATATTTTTTTTTCTTTTTAAACATGAATTGGTTTCAACATAGGTACTATTTTCCAAAATCTATCGAATGACCAGGATCAAAGTAAGTTCAAAATTTTTAATTCCAAATAATGATAAAAATAATGTACGTAGTCCGAAAAAATTACAAAAAAAATCGAATTTATTTACATCTAAAGAAAGTTAAGACTTATTTTTTGTTTTTAAGAAACTGTTACTTACCTACCAGGTAATATTCTTTTAAAGACTTTTGATACTTACCATTGAAATTATAATAATGTAGCTATACCTATTTGTCTAACAATTTAGTCCTTATTCTGCAGTCAAACCACTAAACTGGTTTTATTAATATTATAAAAAAAAACTGAAAGTACAAATAAATAATAAATAATATATTGTTAAAGCTGAGTTCGTCAGTGTCAACCACAGAGGATAGATCATTTCGACTTGTATTACATTAGGTGATGACATGCGTGAAACCACATGTACTTGATAATAATGAAGAGTTGGACTTCTGCTCATATTTGGTGAGACTGGGGATCCAATCTCGTGGCGGATTTCCATCGCAGTTCTGAACATCCGCGCTCATTCGCGGATCTATCGCGGATCTAACACGATTACTTGTGCGTGCTCAACGCAAGCGATGTTAACAAAGTTTGGGGAATTGGGGATGTACACAGATTCACTCATCGAATAATGTTGCCGACTAATTGGTGTAAGAACCTTAAACTGTTGAGCACTTTAATTTGCCGAGAATTCGCATGTAAAGAGGTTTTAATTGTTGACGCGATTGTTTAACTGTAAATTAACGTGAAGTTAAGTTGCTGATCGTGCGGCTGACTGATTTGGTTATTTGATTGCTAGCAAATAACTAACCAGTATTGATTTTCTCAATACGGTTTTATGTACTAACTGCGTAATAGTAACAAACATAAAAACTCACGATATAACGCCATAAAAGAATTGTATATACAATAATGTTTCTTATGTCCGTTAGTAGATGGTCAAAGGTTCAACTATTTAATCTATTTTACTTTTCATTTACCAACACAATCTGGTTCTATAATTTATATGTCCATACAAATATTATAAATGCGAAATTACCTTGTCGGTCTGTCAACAAAGCGGCTAAACCGCTTAAGCGATTTTGATGAAATTTGGTATGGTGTAAGCTAGGATTCCAAGAAAGCCAATTTTTTCGCGCAACAGCTAGTATAATATTATAAAAATAGTATTTACTTACATACAATTTTTACAGAAACATAGTAACGGTACAGAAAGATAAAATATTGTGCTAATGAATGCCAATTTAGTCAGATCCATCGGTGCGCCGAATCCGAGGATATCGTACGAAGACACGCGCCCTCGCAAACCGATTGTTTTTAACTAACTTTGCCCAAATCCCAGGTTTTCCTACTAACTTCTTTCATGTAACTAACTTTCTAATGAGTTTCTTTTGTGAAGGACGTTTGCGATAAATATTGTCAATGTTTTTGTTATACGTATTAGTAGTATCTTTTACAAATTTTTGTTCAGTTATCTTTGTATCGGATTGTTCCAAATTTTATCATCTATACTAATATATAAAGTTGCAAAGTTTGTTTGTTTGTTTGAACGCGCTAATCTCAGGAACTACTGGTCCGATTTTTTTTTTCAGTATTGGATAGCCCATTTATTGAGGAAGGCTATAAGGTATATAACATTACGCTGCGACCAAAAGTAGCAAAGCATAAGTGAAAATTTCTGCAAAAATGAAAAAGCGTTGAAACTAAAACACGCGGACAAAGTCGCGGGGGACAGCTTATCACATATTTAGACTGCTTTGTGACACAGTATGCAAATATTAGTAAATAAATACACATTAACTTTGATGAATATACAATAATTATTATTAATGGATTATACTAAGTAGAAATTCTCCGGTGTATGTGATAATTGGTTTCTGACCTAGAAATATGAAATGTAAAAATGCTTCCAACCAAAACTATTTTAAAAAGATCGTGTTAATTTAACAGGATAAATAACCGATAAATTTAATACACACTAATTTTAAAATTATTTGAATTTTTAAATTCATAGCCAAATTACCAGTAATTATAAACAATTACCTATGTGGTGAAACACATACTCATATCTAATTATTTAAATTTATTTTTATTTTGTATAGTTTTATAATTACGAAATTAAAAACCAATATATATTCTAAAGTTTCACTAAATAGGTGTTGTTATTGAAATCTATTGAAAATCTATTATTTTATACATATATTAATACGAAACATCATCAAGCCTGGTATTCAATGTTTAAATTGGTTTGTTTTCTTGTGGTTAACTTGAAATCTTAAGTTCTCCAAAATAAACAGATCTTGTTTTACATTCGATAATTTAAAACCCTCGAGTTGTGTATTTTAATTAGTAGTAAACCAAAATATTTACTTCTACCATCTTGAATTTACAAAATAAATAGGTCTGACTTTAAAATATTATTTGCTTTTTAATATCTTAACAGGGTCACGATACTTAGGACGGTTAAAAGGTAATATTACTTAACACTTAAGTGGTTTATTCAGACCTTCATAAGACGTATATTATTTAATATCCATTACCTATTCTATTATATTTTAGTTAGTTTCATTATTTAAAAAATGTAAATAAATTATTAAAATTACCAGAAAACCCGATTGCGTAAATAATCGTACACTTGATATTTATAAACCTAGTTATGTAAGTAAGATAAAAACTATAGGTACCCAGTGTCACTTCTATCAAGCTGTTTACAATATTGTTTATAATATTAATCTATACTTTAATATTATAAAGCTGAAGAGTTTGTTTGTTTGTTTGTTTGAACGCGCTAATCTCAGGAACTACTGGTTCAAAATGAAAAATTCTTTTTGTATTGGATAGTCCGTTTATTGAGGAAGGCTATAGGCTATATAACATCACGCTACGACCAATAGGAGCTTAGCATAAATGAAAAATGTTGCAAAAATGAAAAACCGATGAAACTAAAACACGCGAACAAAGTCGCGGGGGACAGCTAGTAGGTAATACAATATGTACTACACTCGGAAAACAAAACCCTTCTTATGGTGCAGTTTGGAAATAAAAGAAGCAATAATAGATACATGCTTCTTATTTGAATAGGCATTATCCATTCCAGGTTTGTTAAACTTATAACCTTGAAAAATAAATCTCAAAAAGTCATACACTGCTGAAAATATAAAATATTCGATGTCCAAAAACAAAGTCCATTTATTCGAGACTTCAATTTGCAAACAATATGAGCCCAACAAAGAGTATCAGTGTTATCAGTAATTGATCGTCACACGTCGAGATTTGCAACAAAGACGTTTTAGCTTAAAGTAATGGATCGAACTTTTTACCTGACCACTATTCTCTTATTTATAAACTTGAACTTGCGTTTAAAGTTCTTAGGGCTAAAGGACGCGAGGTAAAAATAACAAGCGAAATTAAATATATGTGGGGATGAAAAGACTGAGTGTCAAGGTTGGAATGAGTGAGAGCGTGATTGTGTGAGAGAGAGGGAAGGTTAGAAAAATGACGGAAGACGAATGAGGAAAAGACGTATTCTTTTGTTTGAAGCTGGTTTTTATTTTATTAAATAAAGTTTGAAGCCGATCAAGACGTTTGATTTCCCACATTTCACGCCCACAAAAGTGGACAGTTGGGAAATCACAAGAGAAAAGACGTTAACGACGAAATACGACGAACGCTTTCACGTGTTCAAATTTTCAAAATTGAAGATGGCCAACGACGATCCTAAGTCGACAAGTTCCTGGATGCCCGCCGCTTTTGGGTACGCAGACGACTTAATACCCAAATTTAATGGCCAGGACAAAAGTTACTCGGTTACAAAATTCATACAAGAGATTGAAGACAACGGTGAGATTTTCCAATGGACGCCGCTTCAACAACTCGTTATCGCGAGGAGGTCTCTCACGGGAACGGCGGCGTTGTGGCTCCGGTCAGAGCGGCCGTTTAAGAGTTGGGAGGAGTTGCGGCAAGCGATCTCCAAAGAATTCCCGGATACCCTCGATCAGAAGACCGCACATGAACTGATGAGTAGCCGAAAGAAGAGGAACGACGAAAGCTACCTTGATTATGTATTGATCATGCGTGAGCTGGGAAAACGTGGCAAAATGCCCGACTACGTTGCTATTAGATATATTGTCGATGGACTTCCAGGCGAAGAAACTCACAAAATTATGTTATACGGTGTGACGACCTACTCGGACCTGAAAGAAAAACTTCGTATCTACGAAACTCTAAAGGAAAAGATTAAAAAGCGAGAAGTGCGTAGCCAGCCGCTGGGGGGTGATTTGTCAACAAGGGGTCGAACGATAAGATGTTATAGCTGCGGAGAAAGAAGTCATCATTCGAAAGAATGCCCTCATAAGCATCTTGGGCTAAAGTGTTTCAAATGTAATGGTTTCGGCCATATTGCACCGCACTGCAAAGCCACGGAGATACCCGAACGAGTGCCGAGTACATCACGAAGCGGACCGAGCGCTGGCGGCCAATCAGGTGCGAGTTTCGTACGACGTCACCCGTCTTCATTCCGACAAGTTGGTACGAGTGGCGAGAGACCGAAAGATCAAGAGGGCGGTGCAAATGAAACGAAGCGCACGATGTTCAACACGGATGTCACCTATTCGCCGGCTGATGGTGGTAGCACTGATATGACGTCTGATTGTTACGATGTTCACACTGTTTCGAGTTTGACAGATGACGGGTTTGACGTTACGACTACCTATCGTGAAGCAAACAATAACAAACAAGTTATGTTACGAAAACCGCGGAAAACAATAACGATATTGAATAACACAACAGGTGCTTTGATAGACACTGGTAGTGAGGTGAATTTAATTTCTCAAGAGTTCTATGTGTTAATCGGATCGCCGAGATGTGAGGACGATCCTTTATCATTGTTCGGACTTGGTCAGGCGAAGGTTCGGTCTATGGGCAAGGTTATTGTTTCGGTGATGATTGATGGACAGATCTACTGTGACGTAATTTTTCATATAGTGCCTAATGTTTCTATGCCGTATAGTGTGATAATAGGACAAGAATTCTTAAGAAATGTTACATTAGTGATGAAAAGTGGGAACATAATGTTTTTGCCAGTAGATGACAACTGGATAGGGCGCATAACCTGTTACTTTACAGATATTCCTTACACAATAGGTTGTGAGATTGATAAACACGTTGAAAACCAGGTAATGCATCTTGTTAATAGTTATAAGCCGCTGAAAGTTAAGGATTCGCCAGTGCAGCTGCGTATTGTTTTGAAGGATGACATTCCAGTGGCTCAGCGGCCACGCCGGCTAGCCATTAGTGAACAAGAGGAAGTTGAGCGGCAAGTAGAACAGTGGTTGAAAGATGGAATTGTTCGGGTGAGTTGGTCGGAATATGCTAGTCCATTGGTGTTAATTAAGAAAAAAGACGGTACAGTCCGAATTTGTGTAGATTACAGACTAATCAATAGAAAGATGGTAAAGGATGAATATCCATTGTCAATAATTGATGACCACATTGACAAACTTGCCGCAGCTAAAGTGTTTTGTACGATTGATTTAAAAAATGCATATTTTCATGTGCCAGTGCATGAGGATTCAGTAAAATACACAGCATTTGTTACCCACAACGGACAATATGAGTTTTTGAAGGCCCCATTTGGATTGTCCGTTTGTCCCAAAGTTTTTACCCGCTTCATCTCTGCCATTTTTCGAGGACTGATGGCGAGAAATATGGTGCTTATTTTTATTGACGATCTACTTATTCCAGCCCAGAACGAACAGGAAGCTGTGGACAGATTAAGAGAGGTTCTAGATGTAGCTGCCCAGTATGGTTTAGAGATCAACTGGAAGAAGACACAGCTTGTGGTAAGAAAAGTTGAATATTTAGGCCATATCATAGAGAATGGTGAAGTAAGACCCTTGCCTGAGAAAACCGATGCGGTGAAGAGGTTCCCTGAACCAAGGAACATAAAGGAACTACAAAGTTTCATCGGGCTGACTTCATATTTCCGTAAGTTTATACAAAATTATTCTTTAATTGCGAAACCACTGACTGACTTATTAAAAGGAAAAAATAATTTCGTGTTTGATCAAAGTCAGAAGGATGCATTTGAAATATTGAAAGAGAGATTGTCCAGTAACCCGGTCCTAAAGATCTATGATCCTAAACTACATACTGAGCTGCACACAGATGCTTCAAAAGTTGCATATGCTGCTATTCTTATGCAAAAGAGTGATGATGGCAGTTTACATCCAGTTTATTTCATGAGTAGGAAAACCTCTGACGCAGAAAGCCGATGGTCTAGTTATGAGCTTGAAGCTCTGGCCGTAGTAGAAGGAATTAAGAAATTCAGAAAGTATTTACTTGGAATAAAATTTAAAGTCATTACTGATTGCCAAGCGTTTCAACTGACATTGGACAAGAAAGACATGGCTATCTCAACAAAGGTTGCCCGGTGGATTATGATACTTCAAGAATACAACTTTACTATCGAACACCGGACTGGAAGTCAGATGCGACATGCTGACGCTCTGAGCAGGTACCCATATGTTGCATTAATCACTTCGGAGTTGCACCAGAAGTTGAAAGATAATCAAGCTAAGGATACGACATTAAAAGCAATTATGGAAATACTGAAGGATAAACCATATGATGACTATTGGCTTGATAATGGTATATTGTACAAAGGTCCTGAGAATCGATTAGTGGTACCAAAGAATATGGAAGTAGAGTTGATACGTAGCGCTCATGACAATGGTCATTTTGGTAAAAAGAAAACTATTGAATTATTAATTAGAGATTATTACATTAACAATTTGGATAGAAAAGTTGAACAGTACATACAGGCATGCATCCCTTGTTTGTTGGCAAGTCGTAAAGCTGGAAAACAAGAAGGTTTATTATGTCCCATAGACAAGGGTGAAGTCCCATTGGATACTCTGCATATTGATCATATTGGGCCTATGACTGAGACAAACAAACAGTATAATCATATTTTGACCGTTGTTGATGCCTTTACTAAATTCACATGGATATTCCCTACAAAAAGCACAACAAGCAGAGAGGTGATTGCAAAATTACAGATTCACCAACAAGTGTTTGGCAACCCTAAACGAATTATTACTGACAGAGGTACGGCGTTTACCAGCAGGGAGTTCAGAACTTATTGTGAAGATGAGAAGATTGAGCATGTCACTATAACTACAGGGATTCCCAGGGGAAACGGCCAGGTGGAGAGAGTCCACAGAGTGATTATTTCAGTACTGACAAAGTTGTGTATAGAGCAGCCTGGGAATTGGTACAAGCATGTAAGTCGTCTACAACAAGCGCTGAACAGCACTTATCAGAGGAGTGTTAATGCTGCACCGTTTGAGTTACTTCTTGGCACCAAAATGAGACTACAATCTGATCCTGAGATTTTAGGTTTGATACAACAAGAGAACAGGGATATGTACCTCAATAACAGGGAAGAGCTACGAAAGAAAGCGAAAGAGCAAATATTAAAAGTTCAAGAAGAAAATAGACAAAATTTCAATAAAGGAAGGAAGAAAAGTCAAGTCTATCGAGTAGGCGATCTTGTAGCCATTCGACGGACGCAATTTGGAGTTGGCATGAAGCTGAGGCCTAAGTATTTGGGTCCTTACCGTGTCATAAAAGTGAAGAGAGATAGATATGACGTGGTGAAGGTGGACTCTTCAACAGAAGGACCAAATCGAACATCCACCGCTCCTGATTCCATGAAGCCATGGCCCGGTGTGGGTGATGATGTTGCATTATCAGTTTCATCAGCTGATTATTAAGTAATAATAATATGTAACCACTAGATTTTATTTGGGTTTTAATTACTAGTGGCATTTATGGTAGAGACATTGTGTTCCTGTAGATATAGTTATTTCTCTTGAAATACTATTAGCATGGCCTTATGTTACTTTTAAGTTATTAATTTGTAAAGAGTTGGATTTATGTTACTTTGCTTAATTGTTAAAGTGCTAAGTCATTTTAATGCTAATTAGATTGTACCTGTATGCTAAGTGATTGTCTGAGGGCAGACAATTATCAGGACGGCCGAATGTGGGGATGAAAAGACTGAGTGTCAAGGTTGGAATGAGTGAGAGCGTGATTGTGTGAGAGAGAGGGAAGGTTAGAAAAATGACGGAAGACGAATGAGGAAAAGACGTATTCTTTTGTTTGAAGCTGGTTTTTATTTTATTAAATAAAGTTTGAAGCCGATCAAGACGTTTGATTTCCCACATATAGTAATAATATATTATTTCACATGTTATATAGCAAACTAATTATTTCTACCTCGTTATTATCTTTACCTCGTTATTTTCTAGAAATCTATGCTGAAAAACTGTCAGCCCGTTTGTTTCAGGCAATCTTCAATACGACAGGCCCGTTTTTAAGAAGATTTGTCTGGAAGGTAGCTGACTACTTACTTGCCAGTTCTTCTCCATAGGAGTAACATTTTGGAACCGCGCAACTAGAGTAATTTAATCTTCTGAAAGTGTCTGAAAAGGCCTACTTGAAATAGCTTTTGAATTTTGAAAATTATTACAAAGTCTAGCTGAAAATATTCAGCTAGAAAAACGGAAAAAAAAATCGATGAAATTAGGGATACAATTCGATTTTAATGAAATTATATCTTACGGGAACGGAAAGAACGCGGGTGAAACCGCGGAATTCAGCTAGTATTTTATATGATTGGTAATCAAGTAGGTACATACCGTACTTGTTCCTAAAGTTTTAATTGTAATGAGGTAGCAATTTCTATCATTATTTTTTGAAATATCGAACCATGTTACATTTAAGTATAAAAGTTCGGCTTCTTAAACATCGCCAATGGCTACCCGTAAACTGAGCCCACTTTTTAAGGAACAAATTAACATTGTATATTAAAAAGCTACAAAGTAGATACATTTCAAACACCCGACAAGTACCCATTAAAACGATTATTTTCCTCACAAGGTTTTATGCCCAATGAAACGGCTCCCCTAATGGAAATTAAAAAGCATCATCTTGATATTACTCAAAGTAATGGAAACTGAGCAACATAATTTGAGCACAAATTAGGTGTACCGCGACTCCAGTAAGTTGTATTCTGTAAGACGTTAGCCGGTCTTGTTACATTAATAAATGATTAGCATCTCAATTAGGCAGGCAACGGAATAATTTTCCATGTTTTCGGGGAATGAAAGAATAACATGGCTGGTGTTTTAGGCGGCTGGTGGCTTGGAAATGTTTACTGAGGAACAACCGCTTATTTTAATATAATTAATAATCTTTGGTTTATCTTCCTCATTGCTTAGTTTTATCTTCGGAAACCTTACAATGAGAATACACATATGATATTATTATGTATCTCCCAAAAAGATAAATCCTTACTAGCATTATAAATGAGGCAGTAACTGTCTGTCTGTTACGCTTTCACGTTTAAACCACTGAACCTATTTTGATGAAACTTGTTATGGGGTAAGCTTGGATCCTAAGAAAGAAAATAGGCTACTTTATGCCGCGATTAACGACACTCACGCAGGCAGAGCCGCGGGCACCGCTATTTTAATTTATGTCGATAACTAATTTAGTATTCTGTGCAATTTTAATGGCATTTTACTAATAATACTTTATTAAAGAATTTGCTATTCATAATTTTAGGCACTATCTTAATCCATTAGGTTATCAGTCAGATTTCAAGATAATATTTAGAGTAAAAGTAATTCTAAGTAAATATTTAAAATTTTTACTTTATTTAAATACCTACACATTTTGAACATTACTTAAAAATTGGAAAATAAACTTTCGGTGTAGTTTATAAGCAAATTCAAGCACAAAATCTTCAAAAAAAAATATCAAAGGTCTCTGAAGTAAATTATTCTAAATAGATGAAAAAATAATATAAAAGGCCTTTAAGAAAGTTTTATTAGATAGCTGTAATGCTAAGGTCAAAGTTAGCTTGAAACTTGCAGCTAAACAACTAAACTCTATTTGTCGGTACTGTGAATAAGTTGGTTTTCAAATTATTCGTACAACAGTCTTACATTAGCTGGCCTACAGTTAATAATTATGCAAATAACACAATTTACATAATATTTATTTAATGAGATTGGAGGATTTGGACGTTTTCCTAACGATAGCTTATACTGATATTGTTTGTATAGTATACGTGAAAGATATATTTTATCTAAGTTAATGCAGATTATATTGATATGGAGAGTTAAAAAAATTTTTTTTTTTTTTTGTTTTAAATAATATAATTTGAAACATACTTTTAAGCAAGGATTTGCTTGTGATAGGATGTTCCGCACTTCCCATTCACACAACTTAATAAATGATTGAAATAATTTAGATGCAAGTACAAAAGTTAGGCATGCAATGATATAAATCTAGTCAGTAACTTAAGAAGCGTTTGTATTATAAGATTAAGCAAATATGTAAGTCTTGCATATTAAGCACAAGCAGAAATTTCGCCAAACGATAAAGTTATATTATAGAGCTAATAATCCTATGTATAAGCAGCTCTTGCATTAATTTCAATTCCAATACAAATTTGAATTTAATTTAACAGAAACTTAACTATATATACACAAAAAAAAACAAACTAAAATAATCTAATTAAAAGGTCAAACCTAAAATATAAGCATCAAACAATTCGTCCACAATTCTGTTCACTGGAAGTGTTCTAAGGCTGGCGGCATTGCCATTGCCTTTCTTTTCTACCACAAATTAACAGTACCGTGATTATACATACTGTATGAGTATACTTGAAAAAAAAACGAGCTTATACCTATAACTGCACCCGACATGCGTTGCAATGCCAGTAAATATTGTTTTTTTAGCATAGAGAACAAACATACAAACGTTCCATTATAACTATATATACTAGGCTGTGCCCGCAGCTTCACTCCCGTTAACTGACTACCTACTTACCTAGCTTACCTACCTTCCCTACCTAACTAATTTCTAATTCTCTTATCTGTTCGTTTTTTTTCTTTTATTCAAATCTTGTGCCAAAAAATAACGAACGAAAAGAAAAATATCTAATATGGTGCAATCGTTCGGAAGTTCTGCACATACATACATTGGCTATTCGTTTTATACACATAGATGCTAACTTCCTTCTGTACCAGAATTCAGCCATAAATACAATTGTACACACAAACGTGCTAGCGAGCTTTGACTTCTTGCCAACATAAACAGCCGATTACGATCTATTCCCAAAGGGCTTAGCAGATACAATCTTGTATTTTTTGCCGTAACTTTTAAACTGCTCTAAATTTACGAGAAACTCCGGGTCTATCTCAAGAAATATCTTAATTAAGTAAGACAGCCACCTTAACTTAATTTGGAGCAGCGTCCAAAAAAATCACATTAAAAATGAATACGTAATTAATTCCTCTTAAGTATATATTTTAATTGGTTTTCGCACGTGTTTTCGCTAATTCTTCAAATATTAGAATGGCCCTTTTTAATTTAGCACTGGTGTCGTTGATCAAAATAAATTTTGTTTAATTAGTGAGTGCGTATATTTTGAGCGTATAAAATGTTGGTGGACCAAATTTACTGACGTGAACTGAACGTGTTTTTTTAATGGAAAATGATTTCAGCTAACCAATATAAAAGATGTAATCCAATATGATGAATTTGATCTACGTAATGCATGAATAAAATCTGTATGTAATAACCTCAACACATGGGTTTTGTATAACTCATCAATCAATTTGTTGACAATTACTGTCAATATCGTCTATAACTAAATGACATCGATTATATTCACCACTCTCATTAAAAGCTTAACTTGCCATAGTCTAATAATTAATTAACATTTGATGAAGACATCTTGAAGATAGAAAATTTACTATGAAATTAGTTTGCAGTGATTATGTATAAGACACGAGTAACGGGTTTTGGTAAACAATGTTTACTTTAGTAATAGATATCTAATTTTGGTACCTATTAGAGCAACTAGAACTTTTTTCTAATGAAACATGATTTTGAGAGACTCGTGAAAAATTACCATCTCCAAAAAAATAACTATTTACCAAGTAACAAAATTGTTCCTAAATGTACAATTTTGTAACCGAAACCATGATAGACCCTCACTCTATTCGGAGAAGAGGCCTTTACCCAGGAAAGTCCCTCTGCAGTGGGAAAGTAACAGACTGGAAAATCAATTAACTATGTACCAAAGTTCTGTATCCCCAAATATGTCCCTCAAATAAAGTTCATACCACTAAATTAAACTCAAATACAAGCAATACGCAGAAGTTCGTAAAGGTGCTTGAATCGCCGGCATTGAACCCATTCATTGCGGAACACGTTCAATGAATCTCGTTCGAGGCCACAGCCGTTTGAAAACGTATGCGAGTGTCCGATTGTAGAGGTATGGCCCGCAGTCATGTCCGGACAAAATAATAGCTTGCTCCGATATCAAATAGTGAGGTCGACATGTGTTGCGATGCTCAATGAGGCACTTCGGTTCTGATTGAATACTGGTTAGTGAACATAGAGTTTCACCTTTTTAGGGCTTGGTAATCTAGGTGCTATATTTACAAGTCTAAAGATTCATGGGAGGTCAATAAAACTGAGTTAGGTTTAGGAATAGCTTGTGTCTTAATAGAGTTTTACTGTCTCTGTGGTACGCGTATACAGGCATAAAAAAGAAAGAAATCCGCGACATTCACTTGTATTTGAAACCTATTTACACAAAAACAAAGCAATATTTTTATTTTACATCGTTGAGCCCATCAAACACGGCACAAAACCTAGACAACTAGGTATGTTTTTAAATTCAATGCACATTTAACTACTGGGCAATGGGCTCCCCGACCAAACAGACTCAGAGAATTGTCCATCCTAATTTTCCAAGCCTTTACCTACTTCGATCTTAAAAGTACCTAGCGCTCGATGTTATCTCAACTAATATATTATCTCAAGTCATAATGATAGAAGCGTATCATATTATGTTTACATGTCATATACTCATCCAAATCCAATTTTTATTCATGGTCATAGAAGCTGAGTTCGTCTGATTAATACGAAAGTTATCGCATGAATGCGTTACCGGCCGTCATCACCAGTACAAGTAAGTACACATCACTACTTCTCAAAGTTTAATTAAGGTTCTTCGAAGAACAAGATATTGTAAGGTCTATTGGACATAGTTTGAGGTACAGATATTAATAAGCTTTGATTCTTGTTTCATCGATAATTGGGTTCATCGACATTTAACATTAACATTTGAAACAATACAAAACTATAAATAATAACTAAAATAATCTTAGTATAGGTACGTTAAAAGTTTTCATGAAGTGTTTCTTATCATTTTTTTTGTTTTATTATTATTAGATTATGACGTTTTAGTTCCCACGAAAAGTGGGTCTTTTTGTGTAGGTAATCGTAAATTGATTTGTGGACTGCAATATTTGAATATTTTTTTCCGAGACCAGGTATTTTACGAGACGATATAAAAACTCTATTGAGGAGAAAATAATTTCCAACAAGTTAATTAATACGCTCTAAACATGAGGATTTTAACAAAATCCTTATACAAAGCAAAAATAAATAAACGCACGAATAGTATATATTTAAAATCTCCATATTATCTCTATTCTTTCTGTTATCTGGTGTACAATAGTGTTTCGCATTCACACGTTACTACGGCGCCATTTAATTTGCGAACACTAATACATATTCAGCAAGGAAGCCTGGAAAACGACCGGGTAAGGCTAATTTATCACCTCCAAACAGAACGAGCCATAAAAGGTGCATTTCCAGTTAGATACAGGATCAAGACTTTTGTGGAGGATTGTACTCGCATGGAAGCACCTTTATCAGAATAAACTATACGTGCTTTTCCAAGCACTTTAATATGTTACGTAATAGTCTTTCATAAATTGTAGTCTATGAATGTAGACTATGCTTTAAATAATTAATTTAATGCAACTTCTAGACGGTGTTGTAAATGTCCACGGGCAGTGGTGTTCACTAACCATAAGATAAGCGGCTAACCCGTTTGTCACCAATTATATAAATAACTGACTATACATATATGTAAACACAACCGACTACAAAGTAAGCGATAATCATTTCAAATTAGAAGAGAGAATTAATGAAAAGTTTAAAACACGTAATACCAGTGGCGTGCATTGGTTTTCTAACCAGGTAGGCAGACTAATGTTTGCCTACCCGGTTAGAAAACCATTTACAAGAAAAACATTTACTGGAAAATGGAGCAAGTTACGCGAAAATTAGAGGTTAGGTACTACAAAAAATAACAAAATAAGAAATAAATGTGACAATCATGTTTTCTACTCACTTTTTGAAAGTTTCTTTATTCTAATTCTGTGTTTCGGGTTATGGCCTACAAAAAGACACTACTTATTAGTATTTTGTTTTGTCAACAAATAAAAACTGTTGCACAAACTTGCACGTAATTTATCTTACAGGTTGTATTTTCGGAACGAACTACACGATCTAATTTTTGCATATTTATTTAAACAAACACAACAATAACTATTAACACTTCAGTAACTTCACAAAATCACAATAACTTGAATAATTCACAAAATGATTAGTTACGAAAATTATGCAGAAAACGCGCGCCATTAGAGTAAAACTGCGACAGATTATAAATATTGAAAAACCAAACAAGTTGCAACAGATAATAAAAACAAAATCATTTTTTGGAATTAAAACCAATTTAAAATTATTTTATCGTGTATTTTTTAACTTTAAAAAATATTCTGTTTAAATTTAAATTCTATTTATATATTTTTTATCTGTTGCAGCAGTATGGTCATATAACTTTGGTTATCGAGAAGGCATGCCTACATTGGTCTGGAAAATTGCGAAGGTCAAAATGTCGGGGCGTCACCACATGGCAAAGATTTTTTCTTTAGCCATATTATAAGAAAAAAAGTCGCCTATTAAGAAGTGTGCGTATGCAAAAATAGTTTGAGTGTGTTTTTGGCAGGCAGCCTCGCGAGTGCCTTCTTCGCAGCGCAGTATCTACGAAGTTTTGTATTGAATGTGACGTCAATAAATATTTGTTTTTTAATGAAATGGTAGGTTAAATGTTTTAGTATTTGTAATTTATTTTTTATAGGTATATGTTGATAATATAAATGATTGATGTTTGTATTAGTTAGTTGCCTATATGGTATGCAGGCCACTGTTTAATAAGCATCTATCAGCAGATTTTGATCTGATGACTATGGGACAACCTACATAAAATGTAATTTCCATATCGGTTCAGGCGCCTTTGAGTAATCGAGAAACATACTTGAAAAAAAAAATCAAAGATTCCGACAAATTGATAACATTTTTGTTTTAATGGTGAAATGTATATGTAACCGACTCTGATACGCCATAGATGAGAATTCTCAAATCTATTTTCGAGATATCACGTAACAAACACACAAAAAAAAACATCGGATGAATAATAATCAAAATGTTAATTTTCCTTATTAACAGAGCATAATTGAAAGAATATTTTAATTTTTAAGGACTTTTATGAAATTAACATTTCAGTTTATATTAAGTCTCATTAACAAAAACCCAGAACTTAAAACTATAGCTGTTATTGATTCTGATCAATAGTTGAATGATCTGTTATTCAAGTCCCTCGACACGGACTTTAACTTTTTAAACTCCCTGTGGACTAAACTCGGTCAACTCGATGTCTAGACTGTTTCTTTAGACAGGAGAAGGACCCAGGAGACACATCAATCAATCAATTATTTAATCCAATAAGTTCCTAGTAATGTGGTAGTCATCTGTCTACCACATTACTAGGAACTTATTTGTTTTAATTTTGGCATTTTTTATTGTAGGTACATTTCTATAATATAACATACATAGTTACTCTAGTATTGGCCCTGTCAGAATACCATCATTGCTGTAATGTACCTTCTGCAACAACAGCTGAGATAGACAGTATATTTTGGCTTCATGCGACCACTTTTATTATCAATAGGTATTATAGTTTACATTTTACCAATTAGTTTTACCAATTTTGGCTGTAAGCCTATGACGGCAAAATATTTTTTTTCTTTATTTCATCTTTCTTTATTTTACATTATAGTTCCTGAGTACCGACCTCATTTATTCTGGAATAGAGACAAAATTATAAAATTACAAAATCTGCCCCTGTCTAAAATCTTCTACCTGTGCCCCTACTTTTCAATTTAATTTTAATTCTAATAATTGTATTAATGCCAATGCTAAATTAATATTAGTTTAAAAGGCAGCAAATTCAGTATTCTTAAAAAAAAATGGACGGAACTGACTGGAATCTAAACATTAAGAGTATTTTTTGCACTGTGTGTTGTTAGTGTGCCTGCTAAATGAATAACAATTTTGTATTGGCATTGTATTAGAATTAAAATTAAATTAAAGAGTAAGGACACTGATTACGAATTGTATAATAAACAAAGTTGAATGCGGTATGCTAACTGTCATAACGGCAAAATCATAAACATGATTACTACTGGAACCTAGCTAAAACATTATTTTTGCCTGTAGCTCATATTTAAGCGGTACTGTTTATATAAGCTTCTAAAAACATCAAAATCCACCAAATTATAAGATAAGCAAACATAAGTTAAATGAAAAACAGTATTACAGACTTAATTTACATTTATACGGCTAAGCCTGGAATTGTTTACAGCATAAACAATCATCCGTCTAGACTGGATAATTATACTTTAGCTCTTAGAGTATGAACTTGATAAGCACCCACTACGACTAACGCTATGAACAATGAACTACATATTTGGTTTTAGCAAATATGAATGTTAAATGGGATATAGAAGTACCACTACTCAGAGATGGTGGTAATATGGCAAAGGAAAACAAATCAAACAAACACATAACCAGATTTCTTCCTTATTTGCCTATAGATACTTACTAAACTAACAGAAGAGGAAAGTAAAGTGCAGTTAAAGGTCGGTTTTGGCACTTCAATACAAGTGTGGGTAAAAGGTAAAAGTGTGGGTAATACGGTCCCCTAAGCTCAAGGTAAAAATTGCAGATAAAAACATTATCGACTTCATGACCTGTACAGTCGGAACAAGCCCATTAGCCTACTGAAGTCGTCAAATCGTCGTAAATACAACTATTCCGCATTGAACAAAACTAATCACGTAAATCGGATCTGAAATCTTGACGTAATCGGTGTAAATACATAGAAAAAATTACCAACAGTGTTGAAAATGTTCGCCTTTTTAAGTCGCTTTAAAAGTAGACTACTCTAATAGAATATTACCTACCGTACCAAATGAACACTGTATTCCAATAAAAAGTTTTATAGAATGTAAATGCATTAATTTTATCACTTTGGAAAGAAGCTGTCTCGACCATTCCTTGTCTGATTTATACTTACTCCATATTTTTTTCTGAAATCGTGATTATTTTATATATTTTAACAAGAGATTACATTTTAGTTTAAGCTGTAGTCGTTCTTAATTATGTTGTTTAAGATTACCTACTGTGCTGATATTTGTTTATTTTTTTCCATAAATCAACGGGATTAAAAACTAATTGTACCTACTGGTAATGAAAAAAAAAACAAATTATTCTAAATTTGTGTTTTTAATTAATTTGTCAAATAAAAATATTTAATTTTTTAGTTATTTAATCTTTTAGGTAAATATACATTTGAGTTACCTACCATGTGTTTGGCATTAGCTTAATGTTCCATTAAAACATTCAACAACAAATTGTATTTACTAGAATTAGGGTTTTCTGCTACCCTTTTAACAATTTGAATCTAACAAGTCTATTTCTACGAACAGTTAATTAACCTCTCCTATTAACCATAACAGCAATTAAGATCCCTAATCAACCGACAGACACCTGCCACTTGAACCCAAAACCTAGAAACCCAAAAAGCACCAGTATTTTTCATTTAATGGAATTACAAGTGTAATCTTCCTGCCGATGTCGGGCCGGAGTTACGCTAACTAATTTGGCAACTTTTATTTACCTGCCCAGTTGGCTGTCTGTTACAAAACAAAACGGGTGAAATAACAAAGCAAAAAAAAGTTTGTTTTGGTGCCAAAACATGGATAAGTTGATGAGAGCCCCGTTTTGTGGCAATGCGGAACATTAGTTAATTAATCGGAGTTTATATCGGTTAATTTGTTGGGCTGCGCCCGCCGGGAATTAAAAATATTTTGGCTTCATTCAAGGTGTACATTGTACAGGGTGGATAATATTTTAGCTTTAGGCTGCGGAATAAAGGGCTTATAATAGGATTTTATATTGAGTAAGCTTCTTGCTGTTAATGTCGCTTTAAATCGCAATCCATACCAATATTATAAATGTGAAAGTAACTCTGTCTGTCCGTCTGTTACGCTTTTACGGTTAAACCACTGAACCGATTTGGATCATACTTGGTATTAGGTAAGCTTGGATCCTATGAAAGGACATAGACTACAGTTTTCCCTAATAACAGATAACCACGCGGGCGAAGCCGCGTGCAACGGCTAGTGATGAATAAAGTAAAATATCACTTTTGAAGACATATGTATAGACCATTCAAATGATTAATATCCTTCTACTAACTGATGCAAATGCCGAGACAAGAGTTTTAATAAAATATATTACAGTGTCTTTTTAACCACAGTAGGCCAGCAAACTCAGTTAACAACCCGTCCAATCACCAGTACCAACAGCAAATACATTGTCGTCTATATAATAATGGATCGTCGTCCCTCGATAGAGCAGGGTCGGATGGCCTGTTAATCTTCTTAACGCCGGACCGTATCTAGCGCCAATATACATCTAATGGACGTCGCTAATAAAAATCTGTAGACACCCACGTTATTGGGCCTTTTCGATGGTTTTTAAAAAGGCCCTAGCATTAAGAGAATGGATGGGTGAATTTTGGGATTTATTTCCGTATTGTTCTAATTTGGCCACAACGCATGAAACAATTAGTATCTGGTATTTGAATGAAATATTCAAAATAATACATTGATAATCTCGGTTGTGTTAAACTACTGTGTGTGTGTGTCACTATATATAACACTGCCATTATAAAATGGTAAGCATTATTTCCGTGAAATATTTTTTTATTGAAATATGTTTTTTAAATCCTCAACAGGAGTGTGAATAAATATAAAAAAAATTAAAAAAAAAATTGCTTTTCCAAATCCTATTACTTCTTAGAATCAGGTAAATTAAAAAAAGAAACGCTGTATCCGTTAAATAAAAATATTTAAAAATAATTGTTGCCAGAGAAATAAAAACACTCACTGTTTTAGAACAATATTTTCCGAAAATGTAACATCCCTTCTCACAAACACTTGGAAAGGTTCACGAATCCAAATTAAAATACAACCGCTGGATTCACAACAAACTCTTCTGCAATTTATATAAACTAACAAACTTCGCAGAGTAAGCTGTAGCAAAAATATGAAACTGGACATTCATGAGGTGAAATGAGAATTTATTGCGCCCAGCAAAGTCTTGGCGTGACTTGATTTTTATTTATATAGTTCAACCTGTCCAAAGGACTTGTGGAAGTAAAAAATATTATAAAACCAGATAAAAGAAGAGTTTTCAAGGAGTTTCCTGTAGACAAACACCTACTGTTTTAGCACCGGTTGTGTAAAATTGTGTTGTTATAAAAATCTTAACGGTTCCAGTTGCTGACTCTTTTGATTTGATTCAAAGGATTTACTCACAATACGAATGACAATTAGACGATGCGTCGGTACCGTTCGTCGTCGTCGTTGATTTAAAAGTTTGCGAGTAAGTGACTTTGCTATCAGCGAACCCGATATTAGACAAACCAGTTTTTAAATGTTACACAAGTTACACTACTCTTTTGTTGTTGGTGCAATGCACAATAATACCTGTCTCTTGAAAAGTCCGCAAACAAATTGAATGGAAACAGACAACAAAGCCGCATCGCTTAGCATAGAAAATGAATATAGGTCATACTTAACACGAAAGAACATTAAATAAACTGAAGGCTGAACTGTTAAACAATCGTATTTTATAGCCGATAAATTCTATTTTGCTAGGCTTAGTCGAGCTTTATATTGAAACCAACTTTTTTTGGCCTAACGCCAGAAAATCTGCCTCAATGTACATCGTATATTAGTATATAACATTAATATGTCGTAGGGAAACCAAAAAACGGGGATTACTTGAAATCCGCCGGGATCTTGAGGAGCTTGATTACTTTATCTTAGCGATACCTAGCGACTGTATAAAATGCTACATGATATATTAGACATTTATTCACAGATTTTTATTATACGCATTATGTATGACGGAAATGTAAACTACTGAGCTTAATTCATGGCAAAACAAAAGAAACAGCTGTGTATCAAATATTTCCTCAAATAATATAAACCAATTTTAAGTGTCTATGTTTATTAAGTGTTTCCTAAAGATAGATGGAGATAGCACTTGTACTATATATCAATATAAACACTGAAAAACCCCTTCCTTGGCAGTCGGGTGAAACAGTCTTATTATATTTGACAACCTCAATGAACCGAGTTAAAATTGAACCAGTTTAATTATCTTCAGATTCTGAAAACTTAAACTCTGCTTACACAATTATAACAAATAAAATGCATTTTTACATAAATCTCTAAAACTGTAAAACCACTATATTCTAAGGTTGGCTGCGAAACATAATGATTTGTTGAAACAACGAAACAAATTTCACACATGCTAATACATATGTATGTATTCATCTATTGAGATAATGTATTCGTATAATCGGATCGGCCCCTATTCTGTTCATAGTGCGAATCGATAGGATTTAGTTGGAACAGGAAGAAAACAAGCGTTTTGGAGGTAAAAGGATTGGAGCTCAGGTCGCGAGACTTCTTTAAGCGAGAGTGAGAAACAGGGCCTTTGTTATTATAATACCTTTTAGGATGATTTTTTATTTTTTTACTTTCTTGTACCTTTTCCTAAAGATGCACAGAAGTATGTTAATGCTTAATTTGTTTACCAGAACTATTAAAAAGGCAATACAAGCATTTGTGCATTGCAGAAAATTTAACTAAAACTCTTAAATGGAAATGAAAGTAAGGCGACAACCTTATTCAAGATATCTTGGTATGTTTTCTAGATTTTTGGCTTTTGTATTTTTTATTTGAATAATGCCTAGTCTCCAAAGAAAAGAAAAGAAAAAGACATGATGGCCCAACCAAAATTTAGATAGCAAACTTTGTCAATCTCTTAAAATCTTTATACTAATTCAAGACTTCCCGTGTCGTGAAGTCCATCCCTACTTAACTTACCAGCCTAGCCTCGACTTAAACTTCATAATAATTACCACTTTCCCTAAACTATTCAAAACGGAGATCTTGATAGCAAAACCTTTGCAAGTAATTTGGGCCATTGCGAATATTTAACTCCATTCGAATAAACCCTACCTATCTGATCTTAGAACTAATTAACTGTTTATATAAAGTCCAAATCTGATTTTGTCAAGGTCAAAAGTAATTAAGTTTCTATTAATTACTTTAAGTCTATAAATATTAGGTTTTATCTGAGATAGGACTTGATTAAACGGCTCTGTTGTTTTGGACCATCAATGTTAAATATTATCAAGTTTTGTAATAAAATCTTTATTAAAAGATATGATCCCTACCCCTATGATCTATGATTCGTAAAGATTCCAAGATGATGACATAATTACGGTATTTTATTGTGACTGCATTTTGGTACGAATTGAGCCAGTCATAAATATAAGTAGTAAGTATTAATTTTTAATTAAAATGCAAATTATGACCGACACGTATATTAAAAATGCAAAAATATTAATACAACGGCTAGCACACTTACGTGCTCTGAAACTAAAATGTAACGGATGGTAGTATGTATTTCCAGGACCAACAACCATATGCACTCAGTGGTGCAAGAATCCAACAATATAAGTCGTTATCAGGTCCAGTGTTCAACCGAATAAATGAGAATAAAAAAAGCAATCTTATTGTCTATCCCTACCCTAGTCACGTTCTACAATCGCTGAAGTTGATAGACACCCAAAAATATTATACACGACACGATAATTTCCTGTATCAATTTAAAAAGTTTAGAAATATAAATGCTATGTATATCAAAATGTCAAAATTATACTATAAAACTGATGTCGTATAGTTTTTAAAACAACTTTCAATATGTTGATATGAACAAACGTTTGTATGTATATACATATTAAGACTCATTTATTCTGAAATTTATGCATGATTTCGGCTATTTTCTAATTTTATTGCATAGTAATAATAATTATTCAATGTTAATCAGTCGTTCTTCTCTTTATAATTTTTAGCCAGTTCCTATATTCAAGAAACGAATCGTTTTGTTTACGAACGGTAGAGTTTTCTTCGTTTTGCTTTTTTTTTCACTTTTAAATTATTTTTCCTCCAAACAAGTAGCTTGAACGCTATCGAAAAAGTATTTGTATCAAAGCATAAATCATAATTCGGAGAAAGAATAGTGTTCTAAATTCATAATCTCCATACTACTTGTAACGATTACTTTGTCGAAAGTGTTCGTGCTACGGGTAATCGCACAGCGAAAAACATTCTAGTTCCAGAGAATTATACGTAAGCAGTTTAACACTTTTTCCTGGCCGGAACGCGGCTCATGAGAAATTATCGGAATAAAAACAAGGTAACAAGAGAGGGCGCCACGCTACAATAGCGGAGGTAACAAAGCAGCTTTTGTTCCGTCCCATTGTCGCGCCAATGGGAACATGTTGCGAGCGTGTTTTCAACGTAACGCGACTAACTTTTTTAAAAGGTAGAAAATTGGACGCGGTTGTGTGACGCCCATTGTTGGACAGCCTATATGTATTATCTAATAAGTCTGGATATTGTGGCTTGAAAGGAATTTCAGAAAAGATTTGTGGTTATTTTCTGATGCTCATTTCTATTAGTCTATTCAATCCAATTTCTATAAAGTATTTGAGATTTGGTATTATTGGACTTCTCTGTTAATCGTTTTTCTCTATTTCAATTCTGTATCTAACCCATCTATTACCTAAAAATATTTACCATGTTTAGTATTTTCTGCATAAGGTACGAACCAGTAAAAGGTAAAATGTCCAAAAAAGATCTCCTAAATTTGAATCATAGATACCTACTGTGACAATTATCTTCCTTTTACTGCATTCAAAACACTTCAAGATAATGAAAATAACTCTAACAAAGAAAAGGTATTAAGTACCCGAAACTATTTTAACGTTGAGTCGACTTACGTAAGACGACATAGTTGACGGAACTAATGGCGGAAGAATACTTAGACTTTTTGCTAAGCCCGCCCGAAGCACTGCTATTAGCTAGTTCATTAATCTTTCCTTACATATTAATGAGGGTATTTTAATTTTAATTCCGTTAATGGAATTTGTGTTGAAAGTTTTCGAGAGAGAGGTTTTCTCCGAACCGTCAACCGTATAAGTAAATTCACGCAACCAAATTTGAACCTTATTTGTCAACAAATAAGAAATTAAATAGCTTGGAAGTGTCGTAGTGATTGTAAATTTTAGGTATTTTAAATAAAACCACAGATTCCTTTTTGGAATTTTAAATCCTTATGTAGACAGACCGTGTTAGAAATATAATTACACTGTGGAAATAAATATATTTATTTGTATCTATTTTTGTTTTACCTAATTGTTTTTTAAGACCAAAAAAGTAAGACGTCTTAATGTTTTTATAAGTATTTCTAAGCCTTCATTTATCACAAAACTCGGTAAAAAGTTCGACGTTCCAAATTAATTCTAGTAATAATTTCAGCGTTCAAGAATATAAGGCATTAAGGTTTATCTCCTTGATACATCGCCCAAAGACATATTATCATTGTGTTCTAAAAGGATTTCCAACGTAATAACTCCAGCTATCTGATCAGTTAATCTAATGTACGGCTCTTCCCGACCTTTCTGCGGTCTTTAATTTTTTATTATTTTGCCACAAGCCTATAAATATTTAGACCAACATTTTTTTACATGTTCTCAATTCTTTTATTTGAGTTTGTTTAATTGAGCGGCAGATAAGTGTGAGCTACATTCATACTTTTACAAAAGTCGCTAATAAGTCAAGTAATAGGTAAATAGACATTGTCTTCATTACATCATTGGTGCATAAAAAATATCATGGAGTCAATGAATATTTCACTGCATGTAGAGCATTTTTATCACACAGCCAAAGTTATTACGCGAGCATCAAGGGAATAACTAGTTACATTTGAAACTACGAAAATTTTAATGTTATTAACTTAATCACATGGCATTGGCCGCAACTGCCAATTTGATTTGGTTGTGCTGAAATATAATTATGGAATAGCGCATTCACTATGACCTATATTTAGAATTACAAATTAATTAGTCAATCCTAATTATTAATAATTTTATTTGTCGGACATTAACTGATTGAGAAAGGCAACTTTATTAGAAAGTGAAATTAAACGCCCAACAATTCTTTAATCATCATTATTCTAGTTCTAATTAGGGATGAGAATTTGATAGACCTTCATGGTCGAAATCCTGCCCTTAAAACTTGGTCCTTAAAAAAACAACCTTAAAAAAGGAAATATAGAAGTTTTAATTGTTTCCCCAACTTTTCCCGCGGCGTACTCCGCGCCTGTTTTTCAATGAAGCTTGATGAACTCGTTTTAGTACCCACAGTTAGTCATTTTGAAACTGTTGTGTGTTTAAAAGTAATAATTGTTCAAAATATGGAGCTGCGATAAGCGACGGTCAGGCTTCTACCATAATGACTTAGTAACATATTATATAAGTGAATCTAATACTACTGTTTAGGAAACTTTGTTTTTGCAGTGGAACACATAATTTTATTATAGCTAATCATGATAATAAAGAGGATAATTGATTCAAATTGAATCATGAAGCTTCAAACAATACAACAACAATTCGTTTGAAGTCCAAACCAAAACTGGTGGTCTCCAATTAATTCGGGCCTCATTACACATTCGGCCGACGAGATCCTGCCCAACTCGCTAGAATTTGTACCAAAATAGTGAACAAAGTACGGAATTATTTCTCATCAGTATTGGAATATGGATGCAAATATACGATTGTTTCGCAACACTTCCATTATTAATTCCGGACGGAGTTTGTATAATTCCGAGTTTAAAATATACGATAGGAAAATGGCGATAGTTTGTGTGTAAGTTAGGTTTCCAATGTTTACTGTGCTCTGGTTTTGTTTTGCTGATATATTTTGGGAGCTAACATTTTAATCGGAATAAACCAGATGCAACTGCTGACGTTATAACATTTTATCTCATTTCATGTAGATCCGAACAGGAACTTGTTCGGGTTTTTTTACGAATTAATATATTGCGAATAATATTTTTTTAAAACACTTGATTTTTTTATATTTGATCATTCTATGAACTAGACACGAGGATATGTATTCTCGTGTATGTGTTAGGTTCTTCATAGGCATGTGCCTAAAAAGAAGAGAAAACTTAAAAACCCGTAGCGGGCCTTTTCTATCCGACCGTAGTCACCGGAATGCCAATTTAGAAGCGGCAAGGAACCGTGACCTTTTAAAAAATGTCCGTGAATATTTATGTAGAAAAGAAACTTTTGAACTTTGTTATAAAAGTAAATTTTAATCTTATAATACGGATATTCGTTGCTATTACTACGGAGAACGCCATTCGGTAGTACACCGTGCACATAATTATATGTAAAGTATATGTAAATCTGTGAACTCGCAGACTGAAATGTAGGCAGGAATCAAATTGAATGTGAAAACCGCCATAAGTACCTGCAGCCAATTTGAATTTTAAAATATCAGCCACTTTAGGTGTTATGTTTCAGAATGTAGGTAGCAGTAATCTATTCAAATCTTCGAGCTACGTGTAAATTATTACGAGATTATTTAAGGGGACAATCTTGAAAGATATAATATTTAAATTTACAGGTAATGTTTCGTTGCAGTGCAAAGATTCCTTTTCATACTTGAAAAAAAATGAATAGTAATTTCTGTCTCAATTATATCTGTAAATAAAACAAGTAAATTAATTATTTTAATAAATGGAAAAATAAACATGTAGTGACCTACCTTTATTTATTTACAATTTAAACAGTTATTTCTTAAATCTAATTAAAACTAAATATTAATTATCAATTCAAAATTAAATTCAAAAATAATTCATAATATATATAGGTATTTACAAAGTACTTAACAACTAGTATTATATAAAATCAAAAAGTAAAATAAAATAACTTGTGTAACTAACATTCAACAGACAAACACATATTTTGTATTATTAGATTATTACTTATCAGCTAGCTATGACGCGGCTATTGTTCTAGCGGCCGCCGGCCGACCGGTTGGATCGCTACGTCACGGGTTCAGCGCGCGCGAGCGGGACAGCGCCGCCGCGCCGCCGCGCCGGCGCGATGCGCTCGCGCGGGCGGCCACCACGACAGTTTGCTACTTGCATCGACAGCCGCTATTGCTATTAAAAATCATAGCTTCGCCGCGCTTAATATTGCTATGTCTTAAAACTTAGCTAAATTAGCTTTAATTTTTGTTCTTGTGTACTTGGACTTTCTCTCAATTTCTTCTATCCTACACACACGCATCACTACCAACCTACAAACATAAAGTACGAAAGTAATTTGTGTTCACGAATCTATTTAATATTACCTAACTCTTCGTACCTAACTCTAAAGGAACCAAATGAACATTCTAACGTAATTCTTAAACAGCTGAACTCTACATAATGTGAAGCGATTGCTTTAATTTGTAGAGCACATGCGATTAAATAGATCACACTAATTAATCAAATAGCTACTTCAAATGGAACCGATGGAATACTAATGAGTTCATGGATGGGAGTCATCAGTTTTCCTGATACCTACATAGAAATAAAACAAATCACTATAAATTCAGGAGAATATAATGATTATTAAAGCACATCATGCGCCGAATTTAAAAGGAGTCCTCTCTTTCTTTCCATGAATACGAACAGGTAAAGAATATGATTAGTCAGTAGAAATCCTGACATATACTTAAGGCGTTATACTTTATACCACCCAGACCATTTTTCAGACAAACAACTAAACTTCAAGATTTCTGGTAGTAGAGAAGTCCTTTGGTATCGCTGATCACTCCTCATTAAGCTAACCACTTGTAAACCATAAAAAAATACTTCGAAGTTAGAATTTTGGGACACAAGGGCACTGTAGGAACAAAATCTTCTAAAATAGCATTAAAATGACAAGAATATTTTATTATTAACTGTAATATATCTTATCGTATAAGCTCATATACTTTTTTCTTAGATACATATAGCGCCCTTCGCACCGTCTTCAATAACCTCGAATTGCGTCTTTTAAGAATAAAATCTTTATTCAATGTATCCTCAATGAACCCTTTTCCTACCTTCTTATTTTCTTTTATATTTTTGAGCCGAAATCTTTTCTTTGCTTTACTGTATTGATTCATCATAATATTCCTTACTAAATAAAAATTGGACAAGTTATATTTTTATGGTATGGTTTAAAAGATATTCCGTAAAGAAAATGTTAAAGCATTTTAGGCTTCAATTCTTCAAGATAACTTGAATCACTTACTGGAATTAATTAATAAGTTCTTTATCTTACTAGCCCTTAAATGCTATTACCATGTTGATGTAATCCCTTGGTCGCCTTGCAGGACACGTACGAAGGGGAAAGATGGTAAAGGATGGAATATTTTAACATCATGAGGATAACTAATAAACCTGAATTTATTAACAGATTTTTTATTTTTCATTAGTTGTTTTTTAGGATAGAACATTGCCGTTTATTGTATTTGGATGGGGTAACTTAACGAATGTACATGGATTCGCTGTCCAATTTTTTAATTAAGAGATATCGAATAATTTAAGAGCACCTCAAATTTTGCTCATTAATGAATCACCCCAAAACGTTATAAGTTCATAACTGTTAATTAATAGTTGATAATACACAGGAATAATTAGGCAAATTAATAATCAGCAAATAGAAACATAATTAATGTAAATTTTGGCTGAGACCGCAGTCCGCAGACCGTTCGCGTTATTGATGAACAATAAATTCAAGTACCTTCAATAATGATTGACAGTAGCGCCACGGTTCGCAATCACTCAAGTGTTCTAAAGTAAAAGAGACGGCGAATATCTTAATATTTAGGAAGAATTTCTACAGTAAAATAAAAAATGAAAAGCTCATACAATCTGACTTGGGGTTTCAAATCCTAAGTCAAACCCTGATAAGTCAAAGTAAAATTAAGTAAATATATTATTATAATAAATATCAAACTCCATATCGCAAGCAAAGTGGAAACAATGTAGGCGTACACAATTTGCCGTTCTAATGTGCAGCCTCTATGTAACTAGGAAGTCACAGGAAGCTAGGTTTGTGTAACTAGCTAGATGCAATCGAGTCGCAGAAATGGTCAAAGTTCTCGAAACTTGCACCGCGTCGCAAGCAAGCTCGGTAATCACATGGATCATTGCGTAGCTAACTCATCAGCCACGAATGACGAACTGGGGATCACGCCGCGTCATCTACCAGATACACTACCTACATGCTTTGTTTTCGAAAAATCTTTTCTTTTCTTTCTTGTATAGAAGTTTTGGAGTTAACCAATTTGTTGAATTATCTTTGGAAGTTTCGGATTGGCGCTTGTTTTCCGGAACGAAGGATACAATGATAGTTTTCTATGATTTGATGTGGGTTGTATTAACTTAGTACGAGTATGTCAATACTATGATTAGGTATAAGGTTTGATTACCATTGACCAGTACTATAATATTTCAATTATTAATTGCGTTGCCGTTACTGAAATCAATTAATATATTTAATGCAGTTACAAGTCATCTAAATAACGCTGTTATTTTGGCAACAGCAGTGATAAAATACTCCAATTTATAATAATGGTTGTTAAATGTACACTTACAACTATAATTACGGAATAACTTGAAACAAAATAAAGCAGAAAATGCTTAAACAAGTGAAACACCGGCGTAAAGCAAAACACGCGCATTTCTAAACCACGAAAAATTACACAAGCAATTTAATTTAAATTCAAGATTTAAACAGTGCAAGTCAAACAATGTAGTTAAACAACGTATATCCAGATAGAAGGCAACTAGATGAGTGCATGGCTCCGTGATAACGTACCTTACGATGCAGCCAGCGTAGACAAAGGACGCTTTGTTTGGACAACTAGACTCAATAGAGTGCAACATGACAAGTATAAGGCGTTGCAACAATTTTTGTTTGCTTTTTTCGTGGCATTAAATTATGTTTATTTTCCGTTAAGATTTTATTTTGATACTGAATTTTCCTGACCGACGATGCATTTAATAATATACCTAGATAAAACAGGTGACGATGACCAATTTAGGGCAATAGGTAGGTCAGTGTAAATGAAATCTTGGATTTAAGCTTCAGCAATGGTAAATAAAGAAATCCAGAGAGCCTGTAGTACATCTGAATTGCTAATATGTATTTAATTCCTAATGTATGACATAACAGATTTTCTAATTATACAGTTGCACATATAATATAATAAAATATATAAAATAATATCTTGGGACAACTCACACACGGCCATCTGATCCCAAACTAGGCAGAGCCTGTATTAAGGTAACCAGACAACTGATAAACTTACTTATATATTCCTAAATACATACATATTATAGATAAATTACACCCAGACACAGAACAAATGATCGTGCTCATCACACAATATCATTTTCTAGAGCTATATTTAGTTACGTTTCCATGTAAAATACTGTAAAATTTTATTAAGTCGACTATTCAGAGATTTTAAGAACCGTTTCTTTGTCTTTGACAAAAGATTTGTGTTTTACTTTTACAATATTTACCTATGCGTACGAGTCTTACATACGACAGACAGCACTGAAATCATGTTCTTCTCGTGTCACGTTGCACTTATGAAACTAGAACGCGGCAAAATCTTGCAAAACGTAAGTCACAAAAACATTATCTCCTTAATAAAACAACAATTAAACAAGAACATCTAAACAATTCTTTTTATATTGTAAGGGTGCTTCACACGAGTCTCGGAGTACGTCGTCACAAAGAGCTGTGTGCCCGTCTTCCCTTTGTTGCGACCGTGTGACACGGCTTTTGACTGACATAGCTCCGTGGAGTGGCGCGTTATGTCTTCGTATAAAATATTTGGAACAATGCACTCTGTGTTGTTTTGTTTTGATTTGAATCGTTTGCTGGCAAAAGACCTGGTTGTGTAGGCCTAGTAAGGACTATGATCTCTGAAGTAAGATAGATAATACTAAAGAAACGAAATCTTTATCTATACGTCTACTGTAAACCAAATTGTGTTTTATACTGAAAGTAGGATGGTTTTTTGAAAATCACCAAAAATTGATTGTAAATAAAAAAATAATATGAGAGTTTTTAAGCAATGACCTATATTGGCCCTCCAATTACAACTCTTACTTTATTAGGTACAATATGTATTTAAACTAAACTAATTAAGGCAATACATAAAGTTAAATTTATGTTACATGTTATACTTTTATCTCATCTAAGTTAATGTAAATATAGCAACACACGTATTCGTAAAATTATGTTCGGAACTCAAAACCAATATCGTAATCGGTTCCGAGTACAATTAGTATCAATCAAGGCGGCTAGGTAGCGACGTATAGCTCGCGAAACGTCGGGCAAACCACCGCAATATGGCGATACAGAGCTGGTTGGCAGCCAACCGTGTTAACTAACAAAGCCACAATCTTCGGCTTTGGTCAACTCGATATGATGACGTTATACGACTATATAATACTGGATAATTACCATCGTAAGTCGTCACCAATATGCGCGCAAGCTTCACACTCGTTTACACTTCAGGCTTGTACACGATTTGAGTAACATTCATTCGAGGTATAAAAAAAACGAAACTGTCGCTTCAGACTTCGCGGTCTTACGTACTCGTCTCCCGTCTCGGATCCCGATGATGACAAGAGTGTTATCTCTTCAACTTCAACTTCCCGTCCAGTAAGATAGGGCTGTTTTGTAAAAACAAATGAAAAGAATACTATCATCCAGTAGTATTGTCCATGTGTCGTTCTATAAGGCCTCAACTACACAATAGATGACCCAACCAGGACCGAGGAAAATACCGGGCATAGGCAACGTGACCTCGATATGTCTTATAAACCCCAACCTTCCGATGTTATTTGTTATTGATACTATTGCCATACATTCGATCTAATCTCTCAATGTTCATTGGACCCACAAACTGTATATTCTAAGGTAAAAATAACCTGTAACTTAAGCCGGTGGCACACGAGGAAGCTATGGACTCCTATCGTCACAGATTACTTAGTGGTACAAGTACTATCGTTCCTAAGAGGAAAACCTTTAATATCACAATATTGAATGCGAAAAAAATAGTGTAATATATGTTGAACAGTACAACACTTAAGGCTTTTATATCCGAAATATTTCTTAGAAAATACTCTCCAATAAATATGTAACAAGGAGGCCAAGTCTTTCATGTTTCGTGAATAAAATTCGGTTCTGTTAGACAAAGGGTTAGTTCCATATTGCAATAATAGGAAACGATTGGGGTCAATTGAGTTATTTCTTGGATGTCATCTTATGTACCTACTGGGTCGTACTGAGTGACGGCGTGACGGAACCAATAGATATTGCTTTTAGTTGCTATTGCTATGTTTTAAAAAGGATTCGAATTTGAGAGATTGTCTGCTTGATGATTATTTCTTTAGAATCGAATATACCTAAAGCTTTTTTATTTAAAAATACGTTTTTATTTTTTGTGGGTTTCGAAAATTTTAGAAGCGATTATGGTCTAGATTGAAATGATCACAGATTAAGAGTTCAAAATTCAGCCGCGCCGATTATTTAAAATGTAAAAATAAATATATTAAATACACGTTTACATTCTTAATTTATATCTAATATACAAATCATCAAGCATAAAACCTAAGAATACACATTATTTTTTAAGCCAATCACCCTTATATTTATTATACAGAATTAAATCAAGTTTCATACATTTATTCAGGTTTTCATGTAAAGGAAAATAATAGAATAGACGAAGTATTATCCTGGAAAAGTAACAGATACAGGTTAATGCAATGGTTTTCCTCATACTGTGTACTACTTGGGTACGTACAATTGGTTTGAGCTCAGTAAAATATGTTTGTTTGTGTTGTAGGTACTCAGACAAATTCTTTGACAAAAAAAGCGCGAATCTAAACGTCGGACGTCGTAGACGTCGGTTGTCGTTATAATATTTTTTTTAACAATCGGTTGTTTCGTTCAGCCCTGAAAGCAGAGTTTCTTTAGCATTTATAAAATTAGTATCAATTACATATTTTTAACTGACCTTAATGAAACAAATTTATTTTAACACTTTAATACCTACGCCTAAGACCTAAAACACTTGGTCTCTCAACAAAAAATCTCCATAAAGATATGTAAATAAAATCCAATCACAAATGGGACAAAATCAGAGGTTTAGACCTCAAATGAGGGTCTGTTTACTGAGGACCTTGCTGCGTCGGCAGCACCTATCATTTGCTTCTTTATTGGAGCCTCTAACATCAGGCCCGACGTGGGAGTTGATTTTATAAGACTCGGCAAATCCTTCGTTCATTTTACTATATACAAATTTTCTGATATATAAAGTATGATAAGATTCTATTTTGTTTTAACTTTACTGCGTATAATGTACTAGCTGTCCCCCGCGACTTCGTCTGCGAGTTTTTGTTTTAAGTGTTTTTCAAGTTTTGTGCGGAAACCTAGGTAATTCCTATTAAAAATAAAAGAAGGTATGTATAATATGTATAACCACAGCCCATGACCTCTGCTATCTGCCCGTAAAATCAGTCTCGTACGTAGTTCACAGAGATTAGTGCGTTTATACGTGGTAGGTAGGTACGTACTTGAATTATTTATTGCGGAGTTATTTTAAAGCTACAATATCTCCTAAATTATGTAATGAGAAATTTTACTCAAAATAAAAAAAAATATGACTAAAGAGAAAGAAGGAAGGGAAACTTTATTCAAAATAAAAAAAAATATGACAAACGTCGTATTTATTTGGATAAGGATTAATCATGTTTATAAAAACACCTATTTATTTAAATTAAATTGAATAAGACAATATTGGACTTATTCATAAAAATCTGGACGGTGTTAAGCAATTTCTAAGAATTTGTACTTTTAATAATTTTCGTGAGGAGTATTCATAATTATTTAAAACAAAACGGTTTACACACGCATATTCTCGGGATCGCCCGACTGTCTAGTTTCAGACTCAATAGGAGTCTCTAATGAGCTGACGCGACGGCGGTGGTGTTGCGCGAGACGAACTGAGAAAGTTCTAAATTCAAATTCTCTATAGAAAAAATTAAAACCTGCTAATCAAAAAGGCCATAAGTCCACTTTAAGATTTAGTGGTAGTCTTCCTAATTTAAAATGTTTTGGTCCTACTTGCATGAGCAAGGAGGTACACGGTAAGCTCCCGGGTGACAACTTAACCCATCCAAGTATTCCATTGCAAAGTATATATTTTTTTCCGGTTGGCAGCACTGTCGACCGCCTGTGTCAAAAAGCGTGTCTCGTAATTATTGCATTATTTATTTTAATTACTGACTGTTATAAGTAATTTATTTAAGTATAGTTTTATTATTTGTGATCTACATGTACGATTTTTATGGCTGTGTTAGTGTGTGTGTGTTTGTGTGATGTATATTTACAGAGATTTTGTGATCGACAACGCTTTGAAAATTTGAAACCGACAGATGAAGCCGGTGAGTATTCTTCCTCATTGTTAATTTATTATGATTAATGTAGGTAGGTATTTATATTTTTTTATTATTTGCTTTGTTCTCTAAGTAATCAACAGAGATTATTTAATAAAACGTTTCTTTTATGTTACAATTACGTTATCGGAACATTTTTTTCTAAATCTCGCATGATTCGTATAATCGGATGTAACATCATTATAATAATGCAAGAATATCATTTCTGTTATAAAAAATCGGTAAAAATGAGGGTTATAACAACCCGGTTCACCCGCAAGGAGCATTGGATCGATTATCGTCGGATCACGTTCACGTTTCACCGCTGAGCCGCGCTGTACACCTGAATGATGATTGGGAATAAGGAACAAGCAGTAGCGAGATACCTTAATTATTATAAAGAATATAATGACAATGCACTATATGATTGTTAACTTACCTGTATGTACTTTAAAGTATAGACTGTCGTTAATTGTGGACAAACTGAAATGCCCTTTAAATTAAACAAATGCCCTATACGTATTGCAAACCTGCAACTTCGTGTACCGACCTCGATTTTGGTCCTATTCCGTCTTGCCCACGCTTAAGAACGGTGTCGATCTCATTGATTGATTAATCCATTGGAGGTAAAGTTAAACATCACTAGATGGCGCTATTTTAAAAATCATGACTATCCATTTTTAAACATAAACAGAAAACAATATACGTACCAAAAAAATGAATAAAATAAATTACCATGATTGTTGGAACTAATACTTAGACGTTTTTAAAGTGGCATTTTTAAAAGTCCGCTATAATGTTACATGTTACACCGAAAATAAACACTATCAGAATACACTTCACAGCACTCTTAGTCTGGCAGTTCTAAATCAATATCTCTTCGCCTGCTTAATTCATCACGCTTCGACAGCGAGTCAGGAATACAAAACTAATCCCGTTTTGGGTTACCCTTACATAATAATACTGTTTTATTGACGTTAACTTATTAGGGTTCGCCGTATGTCTCCAAGTTCGTTATCTGACGTCTGCAGGCTGTCCCGTTAAATTAATTGCTAGTTTAATCGGTTCATTGAAAGGATGTAAATAGTATTTTGGGTTTAGTTTACGATTGGTCTTAATCTTGTGGTTCAGAAAGTTGTGTGATAAAACGGTTTAAGGATTAGGTGTTTATATGAAATCATGTTTGAATTATTTTATTTTATTTTATTTTATTTTATTTATTGGGGAAAACAAACAATTACACACTGCGGATGAACTTAGAATAAACATGCAACAATATGTATAAGTGTGTAACTCACTACGTTATCCACATTTTATGAATTACTTAACTAAAGGTAAGTTGATATTTGATAAGTACAAAATTTCAAATCATAAACACATAATAACAATATCAATGTAATTTGACATTTGTTATGTTAGATGATGAACACTTTAGGAAACTTAAGGTTTTAATAAAACACACTAGGATGAAACACCAAAATATCTGACATTTGTAGGTAGGTGTAGATACTATTTTTCTTAAAATGATGTAGATAGGCAGCATTGTAAAGCCACTAAATACAGTTCAAAAAGTCTAGGGTGAAAAAAAAAAAATATGTAAGATGAGTACGTCTTAAAGTAAGTGCCTAAGTATTACAATCAACAAAGAATTGATATTCTAATATCTTTGTTTTTCTTAGAATCCGCTGATATTGGTATCACAAGTCTGTCAAAACAACCTAGGTGATATTTGAAGCTAAATAAAATAATCAAATTCTTATTTACTTGCAAGATATTCCCGTAACTAGTCTAAAAGATTTCAACAAAAAATAACTTGTATCTTTCTCTAACCTACCTATACCTAGGTACCTTATACAAGAAATATTTTATCATTAAGTATGGTAACTGACTAATCCTACCTAGCTAACATAAAAACATGATTCGGTACCTAATAGGTACCTATTTAAATATTGGAGGTGTTGTAATAATAATAGGAATGCTTAAATTAATTTAAACTAGGTAGGTATTGACAATTTATTAGATTTCACATTTAAATTTTATTAGTAATGGACAACTTAATTAAAAATAATTATGGCGACATCGAAGGTAAAACAGGTTTAACATATGTTTGCTTTAACAGTAATCTTAGTCTAAAACTATCGCGTAAGTACCTACCTATGACATTAAATATGATTGTAAACAGAATAATAGGAACGAAAGAGACAAAAAATAAAATAAGTACTTAAAAACTATTTTCATGCTTCCTGGCCAAACCTGCCAGGTAGCCGGAGGTGACTCGATCCGGTCTGATGTGATTGTATGGCCCAGTGGTGTAGTATTGTAGGCCTTACAGCAGCAGCACTGACGATCGGACTACTCGAGTGATGCTGTTGACTCTGACCAATTACAAGGTGAGACGCATCTATACGCTGACGCGCCGTACGTCGTGTGGTACCAGCAGGGCTTAGCCGGCGCCGGCGTCGCGCTCCGCGAACGAAGCTTGCTCTTACTCTTAGACCGCGATCGACTGCGTGACTTCTGGCACTTCATAGACACTTCCAAAGCTACAACTTGCTTGCTCAAATCGTCAACACTCTGTTGTATATTGGTCATTGTAGCATTGTTCTTTGTTTGAGTTTTTTCAGACGCTTTTGTAGCTTCCATAATGTTATCGGCCAGCTCAGCTAATTTCAAGTTTGATTGTTCGGGCCGAGAAGCTAGAATTTCTTGACAGTATCGCGGCAGGCGGCGTAACCAAAGATGTAGTAAGAATTTGTCGACTGTGGCGTTAGTCCCAGCTAAGAATTGTAGATGGCGGTAAAACTGGGAAGGGGTCTTGTCTCCGAGTTCGTCGTCAAACAACTGGCTATAAACCTCATGCTCGGACTTGCTTAGCCTGCGAAGTATTTCTTCTTTTATCTTTGCGTATTTTCCTCTGCATGGAGGATTGTCTATTACATCTTTTACCATAGCAGAGACTTCTGAGGGAAGCTGGCTTAAAACATAATTAAATTTTGTGAAATCATCTATAACGCCGGCTACCTTGAACTCCGCCTCTGTGACGGAAAACCATACATTTGGCATACTAAGCCAAAACGTTCGCTCCTTCAGTCCCTGTCGATATTCCTTCTTCGCAATCTCTCTCTCCAACTTTTCTATCTGTGCTTGAAGCCTTGCATTCTCCGACGAAAGGTTTTCCATTTGTGTTTTTTGGCCAGCCATATTCAAAACCTAGAAACAACATACAAAAACTTCGATTTATAAAAAACACCAACTTTAATATTATTTATAAGTAGGAAAGGCGCCATCTATCTTTCTGCAATTTAAATATCAGCTGTGCCTGGTATTAAATTTTTAAACCTCTGTGTGTATCTCAAGGTACCTATCAATCTCACCTCAATGTTATTAGGTAAGAATATTATATAATTAAATACCTATTTAAAACAAACTTGTAATAAAATAAATAACTTTAGCATGTAGTAAGTATAATAATAATAATAATATAATATAATAATTTTATTTATTTCCACATAACAATTTACATTAAGAGTTACTATGTAGTAGACAGAGGTAACAATAGCCTTATAAATTGTAAGTCACTGATAGTATAGATCTCTGGCACCCAAGTTAAGATCAAACTTGTGTTATGGGTGCCAGGTCTCTCTCATTATGAACACAATATAGATTAACTTATGGAGTTACATAGTATCATGCTTATAATAAATTTATTGTTTAGTTTACAATAAAAAGAAGAATGGTTTAAAGAAAACATTAACTAACAATAAGTCCATTAGGTTCTGCCTCTCCAAGTATGTGTGTGTGCGCGCGCGCGAGTGTATTATAAGGGAGTGGAGGGTATGGGTACAAGGGGGTGTGTTTGTGTGTGTAAGAGATTGTGCATGAGAGGGGGTGTGTGCGTGTGTGTGAAAGAGGGTGTGTGTGTGTGTGTGATTGTGTGTATGAAAGCAAATGCATATTATTATTTAATAAAGTTTTCTAACTCCTCATATGTAAGGTCCATTATCCATTTACTCACTATTTGTTTACATTTATGTTTATTTAATTTATATATGTTACATTCTTTATTTATTTTGTTGTAAATGCGATTTCCAAAAACTCGGTAGTGTCGTTGAGCCATTTTGGTTCTATGCCTTTCTACTGGGCAGACAATATAAGGGCGTCTACGCTTCTCCTGGTACTGGTTTGGGTTATATTTTAGAGTAGTATGTCTGCGCAGTACAGTATTGAGTACATAGAGCTGTCTCACGGTCATGACTTGACAGTCCTTGTAAAGTTGGGTCGTGTTGTACCTAAATTGTTTGAAAGTCATGACCTTGAGCACAGCTCTCTGCGCTCTTTCTAATTGTAAAAAGTTGGTTTTAGGAGCACCGCCCCATACAGTAATACCAAAGGCTAGTATTGACTGGCATAGCGAAAAGTAGACCATACGTATGGTATCAAAGTCAGCACAAAAGCGCAGTTGCTTAAAGATTGCTATGAGCTTTCTCACTCTACCCATTAACGTCTTGATTTGAGTATTCCATGACATGAGATTATCTATCATGATACCAAGATATCTGACATTGGTAGTTCTAACCAATGGTTGGCAGTCACATTGCTCCTGTTGTCTATCGCAAACATGAGCTCTAATAACAAAAGAGTCATCTGGTTGAGAGGACGATTTCATGGAGAAGGTAAGATAGTTTGACTTCCCAACATTTAAGGTAAGTATATTAGCAGACAGCCAAGACATTACAATATGTAGTGAAGATTCAGCTCGAGTCTGAACCTGCTGCCAGTCCTTACCACGGACCAGAAGAGCAGTGTCATCTGCGTAGGTATATATTGTACAATTTGGTAGGGATAGGTCACATAGGCTATTCACGTATATTAAGAATAGGGTAGGTCCCAAAATCAAGATAACTCCCTCTACTTCGGCATGATCCGTGGTAAGAAGAACGAAAGAGTTTGGCTGATAGGTATCCTGAAGATATGGGGAACAAATTCCTATATTACTCTTATGTCTGGCTGCCAGGTTATTGCCAACGTTGGCGAAGAAATTATTAACGCTATTTATTGCTAGTTTATTGTCTGGTCCAGAAGATGTTAGTAGTTCTTTTGGAGGAGGTTTGAAACTCTGTCTATTCACAATATTGTTAATAACTTTCCATGTTTGTTTTGGATTATTTTTAGATTTAAGTAATTCATTTTTTTCATAGTTTCTTTTTAGGCGGTTTAGTAGCTTATTGCAGAAATTCCGATATCGCAAGTAAGTTATTTTTAAGACATAATTACTAGGTGATTTTTTATGTTTTCTATGTAGCTTATCCCGGTTTCTTATACATCTAAGCAGCCCTGGTGTTATCCAGGGCTTAATAATTCGTAATCTTGAGGGAACATTATTGGTTTTAGTATTTTGTTGGATAATCGAAGTAATTTTGGTTATAAGTATATCGGTAGCTTGGTTAGGATCGTCTGTTAGTGTTACAGAGCTGAAGTCTGTATTTAGTATGTCTGAAGTAACCTTATCCAAATCAAATTTTGTAACTGTTTTGATAACATTTTTTTGTAGTTTTGGTGGGTATTTTAAACAAACTATGACAGGGGCATGATCTGTTATGTAAGTATCTAATATAAAACAGACGACTTTATCTATTACTTTAATCATAGTGTGATCCAAGCAGCTTTGTTCCCTAGTAGGGGAGGTGTAGGCAGGTAATAGCCCATGTGAAGCTATTAGGTTCATGTACTCATTGACATTTGGATCATTGTTTGTTTGGTTAATGTTAATATTTATGTCTCCCATAAGAATTACATTTTTAAAGGTGGATAAAGTTTCTAACACATTATTTAAACTATGAATGAAGTTATCAATTTGACGAAAGCATGGCGGTCGGTACACCGCTATAATGACTGTATCTAAACTAAGCTTGCAAATGAGACAGTTTGCATCGATGAGATGAATCTCTGTAACGTTATGTTGCAAATCTGAATTAATGTAAATTGCTACTCCATCGTTCTGGTTGTAATTATTTTTTGAAGAGTATGCCGAATAACCTGGAATTGATGGGATGGTTGATGTTTTGCTAAGCCAGCATTCGGAAAAAAATATGACGTCACACTTTATCTTTAGCGAAGATAGCAATACTATGGTGTTGTTGAAATTTTTATTAATGCTCCGGATGTTCAGATGTAGCAGATTAAGTGTTTTTTTACTGTTATCTAAAAGCTGAGCACAGTCCTCTGGGAGACAGTTATAACACTCAACCGACCCATACGTGTCCAGATTGTCAATAATTTCATTTATATTAGTCATTTTTGTGTTATTTTTTGGTGCCGAATATGTCCTTTTGTAGTATAAAAAGAATAGTCATTACAAGCGTTTAGTGCAGGAGTCATTAAATAAGAATTGTACAAGAAACTATATTGGCATGTACAATAATTATAATTGATATAAGTTCCATTTATGATTGCATTTATAGTAGTGTGAGGTGTGTGTCTGTGGTGTGCACTATGTGTATTAAAATTGTGAAGTAATGATATGAAGTGTATGTGATTTTGTTGATATGTGTATGAGGCATTGCAAGTACTATTAATATGTAATAATATATTATAGCTATAACTATTGATATAAAAACTAACCAACATATTATAATGCAAAGAAAAGATTACTAGACCCAGACTCTTACTCTTCCACATGCTGTATTTTATTAAAACATTGTGTCGATTCAATGCGCACTGACTTTTCCTTTTTAGTATATAGGTACCTAGGTACTTTTATAATCAGGGCATATTATAAAAGTAGGTAACCTTATGCTGATAATACATTTTAGTACCTATTAGGATATTCTTATTACTTGGGCTTAACCTAACTAAAACTTTGCACAACTAAACATAAAAATAAAAACAGTTTGTAAATAAAAATGAAACTTACTTTAAAGCCTTTCCGTAGTGGGTAGTTTGTTCGACACTCACTTGATATCCTAAATACTCACAAGAAACAAGACACTTGCAAATAATATTTATTAACTAATCTTTAAAAACTCCAACCAAAAGCCGTTACGAACTTTAAGTTTAAGTTTGAAGTAAAATAAAAATAGTTGTATTGTTACAATTCGTTCATTGTGTCCCCCACTCACTCGTTCCCGGAATCGAAAGAGACCGACCGTTCGGTAATCTTCGTACGCACTTCGGATGTGTTCGGGACAAACGCGTGACCTTCAACAGCTGTTTAGTTTTTGCTGTGTGTTGCCAAAATAAGTTTTTTTTTTTCCTACTATTTTTTTATTTTATGTTTTAACGAGTGTGCCTACTTTATAATTCAAATCAGTGCATAGTATCGAGTAGGTACATGTTTTAGCGCTGTTTTTGGTTTATATGTAATTATTTAACTCAAACCTTTTTGCTATCAAATTTCAACTATTTGGCGGGTTAATGCATACTTAGGTTCATTAAAAATAACAGGAGCAGATTTTGGTCGTAGGTACTAGTATGGTTAATATTAATTTTTAAAGTTACATGTTTTTTCCTATTTTACGTTATCAAAACAAGACGTGTTTTTTTTTGGAATAGATTTACGCTGTTAGCCTGAGCACAGGCTTTGACTGCTTCACTGGACTTTTGGTGAACCTTCAGGGCCTCCAGCCAGAGCAATAGAAAAACTAACTACGTCAGCAACGTTCACTAAGGGCACCCCTGTGGGGTTCGGACCTCGACTTAGAGCGTTGCTAACAATCTTTATAAGGCAAAAACAGCAAGGGAGGGCTGGATCTAAGTTTTTATTATTTAAGGACATATTTTTATTGCTAGTTTGGCCGGCTCGGGCTTGATCTAGGGACGGGGGGGGGGGGGTAACATTTACGTTACAATTATTTATATATACGGCGGTTGTGTTTCGTATTGCTACTGCTAGCTAAATCGAATGCTTCTTGGAGAAGCGTTGTTTTATCGTCGGGTTAGGAGAGAGTATGTCTGGGCCGTTTGATTTTAGATGTGACTGAAGGTCGGTAACGCGAGGCTACTACGATTAGCGGGTTACTGTGGTTTTCTGCGGTGTCGAAGAATTGTATCGCGGCGCGTTTCATGAACTGCTTGATTGAGGGCAGCTTTAAGTCATAGAAAACACGACTATTCATTGATTTGAATTGTCACGTGACGTTTCATGCGTTTTGTACGCAAGCATGACGTCATTATTCCCACTCTTGAAGTTGGTTTCGCTTAATCTACAGTAATATTTACTTATTTTGAAAAAGCAAAAACTATGTGTCTGAATGAATTTAGAGGTAAAAATTATGAATGTTTTTTTAGTAAATTACCTAATTTTTATTTGGTTTTAATATTATATTATTTAATTTCATTTTATTTCTAAAGGTATAAAATCGATAATTTTCAGTTTGTAGAGTTAGGATATTTTTTACCAAGTTGAAACTAAACTTATTTACATTTTTACGCATCTAAGTATTAAATTACTCTAAATAGTCACCCAAATTTTGGAAAAAGCTTAGGTAAACATTAAGATTTTTTTTTTAACCAATTTATATTTTTCCAACTGATCGATCCCAAAACGTATAGAATCTCCCCGAATTTGGGGAATTGCGACAATACGGTATACCTAGTTTAAAAAACTGTGCGTCGGGTTCGTTGGGGTTCTCGGGTAATATGCGAAATTGCAACGAGCGCACTTCCTGGCTACTTAAGCGATGTGGGATACCTACCTACTATCATAACAAGATACCTAGCATGTATGACAGTATGACAATAAAGGAACGTGTAAATAAATAGGTAGGTACATATTATTTTTAAGCGCGGTCAACAAAAGCGCGCTTAAAAAAAATCTGTGGTTACCTACGGTTAATTTACCTACGTACAATTTGCAAGGCCCGTTAGGTATTTAAAAAGTAAACTTTTTTGTCTTTCATTTAAAAACACCTTTAACACAGTATAATTCGATAACCTACCTATGTTTTCGATTGATGCAAAGGTCGTTTTAATCACAAAAGAGTTTGACAGTGTAGGTACACCCACATTATCTCAAAGTTTATATTAGGCCGCCGCATACGAAAATTCCTTTGGGGACACGTTTATTGAATTAAAACTTTACTCGTTACCCTAGTGTGTGGATGACTGATTACTTGGGTCGGACGAATCGTTTGTAAATCGTAAGGAAAGTTGAGTGTTTGTTTAGCTTTATTTCCTTATAAGTTTTGTTTTATGGTGAAATTTAATTTTAGCCCATTCCAAATTAATGGAAAAGTTACTTCGGATGTTTGTAACTTAATCTGTGGTTAGATTGAGGCGATTTAGAGGGTAAACTTTGGGACAAGAAAGATATAACTGTAGGTACCTAGAGTGTAGGTATACCTACTTAACAAGAGCTTAGGCCGCCGATTAGAAGGACTGCTCGAGCAGTTAGCCAGTGATCAACATAGGCAGATTTCTCGCCCTCTCTTTCTAAGGGTCTCTCTATCCCCTCATTCTAACCCATTCAGCTAGGCGCCTGCGCTTTTAAATTAAACGTACAGCTACTTTCGCTTATTGTGTTGTCGACCGCTCCAAGCAGTCGAATCGAGGGTGAACTGATTTCTCCGGCAACGAGTGAGCTGATACCGAGGCATCTACTTCTCGTCCAAGGAGGAGTCTGAGAGGAAGAAAGGAAAAAACCGAAAAGAAGGAGGGTGACGAAGGCAAGAGTGCCTCCTTTTTGGAAGATAGGCATATAGCTGATGCAACCTCGGAAGAAAGAGGAGGTTCGAGGTGCTCTCAGCTCACGTTGTTGGTGCCGGACGGCAATTCGTTGACCGGCGGTGACATCAGTCAGAAGATCAAGGAGGCCTTGACCTCTATTAAATCGGTGGCCAAAATGTCCAAGGGACTAAAAGCCAAAAACCAGAATTTCCTGAAGGACGCGACTGCCGTAATTGAAGTGGTCACAGAAGTACTCCTTCAGCGGTCAGTGTCGGAAGAAACGCGTCTACTGCAGAGGGAGAACGAGCGTCTCAAGGCGCAAATGTCAAACCTCCGCGAGGAGCTAAATGACATACGGACGGAGTTAGCTGCCCTGAGACACGGGCCTCATCGAGAGGGCGAGGCCAGGCCGCAGCTTAAAAAGGACTCAGAGCTGGCGGTTATCTTCAGAGAGGAGATCGCCAAAGTACTCGCCCGGGTCTCTTTTCTGGAGGGCAAGATTCTGCGGCCACCTTTGGCATCGGAAAATCGGCCTGCTATGACTGCAGCGAGCAAGCCGACCCCGGCGTCGCCACAGAACTCTTATGCAGCTAAGGCGTCCAAAGGCCGTCCCCAGCTTGGAAGGAAGCAACCTGCGGCGGCCCCCATAGTGAAAGAGCTGCTGCCGACGACTGCCACGCCCGTGCAGAAGGCACAGGCACCAAACTATACAAAAATACTCTCCCTTCCTAACGATCTCAACCAACACAAACCTGCTGATGGCAAATGGGAGACGGTGGGAGAGAAAAGGGGTAAACAAAAGGCAAAAGCAAAAGCCAGAAAGAAGGCCGAGAAAGAGAAGGCCAAAGAGAAGGCGCGGCTGAAGGAGCCAAGCACAACGGCGGTAGTGCTCACCTTGCAGCCCGAGGCCATTAAGAGAGGTATGACCTATACGGAGGTCATGACGAAGGCCAAGCAGGGTATTAGCTTACAGGAGCTGGGTATCGCGGGGGTAAGACCTAAAATTACAGCCACGGGCGCTCGTATGCTGCAGATACCCGGGGCCACCAGCGGGGATAAAGCGGACGCTTTAGCTGAGAAGCTCAGGGCGACCTTAGATGCGGAGGACGTCCGTGTCTCAAGGCCTTTTAAGAGTGCCCAAATAAGACTATTGGAGCTGGACGACTCCGCCACTACAGAGGAAGTTATCTCTGCTGTCGCTAAAAAAGGTGGCTGCACTCCCGGCCAAGTTCGCATGGGAGATATTAGACGGGACCGCACCGGATTGGGGACGGTAGTAGTTTCCTGCCCGGTAGCAGTGGTCCAAAAGTTGGTGGCAGCGCAGGGGCAAGACCGAAGGCTTATGGTCGGCTGGACTTCGGCCAAGGTTAAGCTCATGAAGGTGAGGCCCATGCGTTGCTTCCGCTGCCAATTGAACGGGCACGTGGGGGCTGCGTGTTCGTCTGAAGTGGACTGCTCGCAGCGCTGCTTCCGGTGTGGTCAAGCTGGCCACAGGATGAGGGATTGCTTGGAGTCGCTTCACTGCCCGGCGTGTGAGGCACTAGGCAAATTAGCCGACCACATTGTCGGTAGTCGTTCTTGCGGGGCCAACAAAGGGCCTCAGAAGAAGCGGATGGCAGTCTCAGTACCGGTACCGGTGCCAGATAGGGAAGGAGTGATGGAGACCGACATTAATTAATGGCTCTAAAGGTCCTCCAGGCGAACATCAACCACTCTGCCAGAGCCCAAGACCTGCTGTTGCAGAGTATGGCAGAGTGGTCGATTAATGTCGTAATTGCTTCCGAGCCGTATTTCGTTCCGCCCAGGAATAACTGGGTAGGGGATGAAGACGGCTTGGTCGCAATAATATCGTCGGTGGCATCCGGATCCTCTACCCTTGAAAACACAACGCGGGCAAGAGGATTCGTCGCCGCACACATCGGAGAGCTGGTTGTCGTCGGAGTTTATTTTTCACCAAATCGACAACTAGCTGAATTTGAGGAATTTATGGCCCGACTCGGTTCATTCGTGACCCAAAACCAGTCTCGCCCTGTCCTAATCGCCGGAGACTTTAATGCAAAGTCTACCGCGTGGGGCTCTCCGGCGACGAATGCGCGGGGACGGCTGGTTGAGGAGTGGGCCCTGGCCCTTGGCTTGGCACTTTTGAATCGAGGCGGAGCCAACACTTGTGTGCGGTACAATGGCGGCTCCATTGTTGATCTCTCTTTCGCGAGTCCTTCCGTCGCAAGACGAACGACTGATTGGAGGGTCGCCGAAGGGGTGGAGACGCTATCAGATCATTTATATATCCGTTTTAGCGTCTCTACTCAATCCTCCAATGGGCCGACGGAGAGACTGGCGAGCGGGGGGCAGGGCCCCCGCTGGGCTCTTAAAAAGCTCAACAGGGAGCTCCTCGAGGAGGCCGCCATTGTTCTGACTTGGGAGCCACCGACGTCGGAAGAGCCAACTAATGTGGACGATGAGGCCCTGCAGTTTCGGCAGTATCTCACTATGTTATGTGATGCGGCGATGCCTCGCATCCGCAACGGCGGACCTAGGAGGAAGCAGGTGTACTGGTGGTCGCAGGAAATCGCGCGATTGCGCTACGATTGCGTGGCCAGGCGCCGCCAGTATGCCAGGTTCCGCCGGAGACGTCGCCGCCCTGACGAAGCTGAAGTACGGGAGGCTGAACTGTACAGTGTATATCGGTCAGCCAAAAAGACTCTGCAGCAGGCCATCAAAGCCGCCAAAGAGACCGCTCGCATGGAGTTACTCGCTGAGCTGGACAGAGATCCGTGGGGGAGACCGTACCGTCTGGTAAGGGGCAAACTTCGCCCGTGGGCGCCCCCACTTACTCAAGTTCTCAGGCCTCAACTCCTGCAAGAAGTGGTGGATGCTTTGTTTCCCGGAGTCGACCCCAATTTTGCACCACCACTTATGGAAAGTCAGCCGCTCTCCACTACAGTTGAAGACACTCCGGAGGTAACAGAGCAGGAACTCCAGGCGGCCACTGACCGGCTCAGAGTCAGGAATACAGCTCCGGGGCCGGACGGCGTCCCGGGTAGGGTACTTATTCTGGCCCTGAAATCAATGGGCCCACGACTCTTAAGGCTCCTTAGCGCGTGTTTGTGGCAGGGCCGCTTCCCAACAATCTGGAAGTCGGGAAAGATGGTCCTGCTCAGGAAGGAGGGGCGCCCTGCTGACTCTCCATCGGCCTACCGCCCTATCGTGTTACTGGATGAGGTGGGCAAAATCTTCGAGAAGATCATTGCAGACCGCCTCGTCCACCATTTGAGGCACGTGGGGCCGGATCTTGCGGCAAACCAATACGGTTTTCGGCGGGGACGTTCCACTATCGACGCGATATCGCAGCTGAGGGGCCTAGCCCGGGAGGCCGTAGCTCGTGGGGAAGTGGTGCTGGCGGTGTCTCTAGACATAGCCAACGCCTTTAACACCATTCCCTGGGCCTGTATTCGGGAGGCACTCGTGCACCATGAGGTGCCATTGTACCTCAGGCGGATATTGGGCGACTATTTGTCAGATAGGGTTGTCGTGTTCCCTGGTCAAGGTGGCCTAGGAAGACACGAAGTGGCGCGCGGTGTTCCACAGGGATCGGTTCTGGGTCCGATCCTGTGGAACATTGGATACGACTGGGTTTTGCGCGGAGAGTTCTTACGGGGGGTCAACTGCATCTGTTATGCTGACGACACCCTCGTTACCGCGCAGGCCCAGAACTACGGAAGTGCGGCAATCCTGGCCACAGCAGGGGTCGCCCAAGTCGTGAGAAGGATCCAAAGGCTGGGGCTCAAAGTGGCGCTCCATAAATCCGAAGCAATCTGCTTCTACGGGCGACGGAATGCGCCACCCGACAACTCGCATATTTTGGTTGGCGGAGTCCAGATCGGCATCAGGCCGACCCTGAAATATTTGGGGTTGGTCTTGGACAGCCGATGGGACTTTGGACCCCACCTCCAGCAGTTGACGCCCAAACTGATGAGGACTGCGGGGGCTCTTTCATCTCTGCTTCCCAACCTCGGAGGCCCTAATTCCGCTTGCAGGCGGCTCTACACCGGGATTGTGCGATCTATGGCCCTGTACGGTGCCCCAATATGGGGGAATAACCTGACGGCTCGTAATACTGCACTGCTCACTAAACCGCAACGCGCAATAGCCGTCAGAGTCATAAGGGGGTATCGCACGATCTCCGGTGAAGCGGCGACGTTACTCGCACAGACGCTGCCGTGGAAATTCGAAGCCAAAGTCCTGGCGCTTTTGTACATCTGGCGCAACCAGGCACAAATACATGGCAGCGCTCTATCGCTAAGCGATAAAAGAAAGCAGCTGCAAATAGCAGCAAAGGAGGAGTGGCTCGTGCAGCTGCGGAATCCCACTGCTGGGCAGGACACCATAGCCGCAATCCGGCCTGTCTTCTGGGACTGGCTAGAGAGGCGGCACGGAGACCTCACGTACCGACTGACGCAGGTGCTTACCGGTCATGGCTGTTTCGGGACGTACCTGTGCCGGATCGGGCGTGAGATGACGAAGGCATGCCATCATTGCACAGCCCCAGAGGACAATGCACTGCATACTTTGCAGACTTGCCCAGCTTGGGATTCGGCGAGGCGCGAATTGGTCGCGCATATGGGAGGGCGGGCGCTTTCGCTTCCGGCTGTGTTATCATCCATGGTCCGGAGCGAGAGCGCCTGGCAGGCTGTAGTCGCTTTCTGCGACGCAGTCATGTCCTCCAAAGAGGCAGCAGAACGAGTAAGGGAGTCCACAAGCCAGCTCCCTTCTCGCCGCAGGCGCCAAGGGCGCCGTAACACCATGGCACGCAACGTGGTGCGCAACGACCTCAGGCCACCCTGAGGCCGGACCTGCGGGTGACTGGGAGGGCACCCCGTCACCCGATCAGCTGACAGGCCACGAAGGATGCGGACGCGAAGTCCCACGCGTCCGTCCTCTGAAGGAGCGAGGGGTGGGCACTATACACCCTCCCCTCTAGAAGGGGTCTAGTAAAGACTAAGCCTGCCGAGGCCGCGCAGAGCCTGCGTAAGCGATCCCGCGGCTCCGGCAAAGGCAAGGACGGGACCGGGGTGTTTTTAGTCGGTGTAAGTCCGACATATCCCCACGCCGTGCCCTCGGTGTGGGTTGAAATCATTAGAGTTTCACCCCGATAAAAAAAAAAAAAAAAAAAAAAAAAAAAAAAAAAAAAAAGGCGCCTGCGCTTTTAAATTAAACGTACAGCTACTTTCGCTTATTGTGTTGTCGACCGCTCCAAGCAGTCGAATCGAACTGCTTCAAGCGGTCTACAATTTTATTTATTTAGGTAGGTACGTATTTTTTTTGTACCTATTTGTGTGTACGTAGGTACATAGAAGACTATTAGTTAGGGTACCATGCAGACGCTGCTTGAAGCAGTGTCGATACTGATTTTGCTTTAAAGAGCCCGTGTATGGCGGCTCGTATAGTTCAATTCAAACTTAATGGCGGCTGTGAAGTTCGCTAAACGCTGCGCAGTACCTCGCCCCGCACCCCCGCTGGCGCATAAGTTTGGTACTGCGCAGCGACTCGACTCGTGTTCACAGCCGCCATTAAGTTTGCATCGTACTGTACACACGGTCAATGTCGACCACGATCCGCGATCAAAATCAACGATCCAGTCTCGATTTCAAAATATCTAGATGTTTTGCGATCAGGTGAGATCTGTCAATGTACTACCTAGGTACCTACGTAATTCCTACATTATCAATTTTAATCGCGATCATTAACTTTTAAATGCATATCCCGATCGGGATTAACCGTGTACGGGTGCTGTGGCCTGCCTTAAATTAAACTGCCATGTAATGGTGTAGTACCTAGGATCAGTTTACCTACCTAATTCTCTGTTATACTTAGGTATACCCAAATCTTGATACCTGTCTTTTTAATTGGCGTTAAGGTTGAAATACCAAAAGACAAGTTAGCAATGTTACATTGTCTTAATGACGTCACATGCGAGACAACATAGCTGCGCTTGCTCAGCGCTGAAAGGCGCTGACTGGCGCTGTCAGTTTTGGTCAAAGGTCGCAATCTTGTCAACAATTCATAAATTGTTATTTTTGTTTCTATCCCATTCTATTTTCAACGGGGACTTTCTACATACCTAATAAGAAACTATCAGTTTTCCCGTAGGGCGCAACATGTTTGTAGGATATTATGTCGGGTTTAGCACAATACTGGGCAATAACATGATATGTAACGTATTTGCCCCGTGGGCCCATTTGGGGCAAAAGGTACGAATCGAATGTAGTGGGCCAAACGAACCGTAAGCGTATTTGTTGGAAAACTCCTTTTAAATGTTATTACTCTGTAGATACCTATTGTTTTTTGTTTTCATATTAGGTGGGACCGTTTGTTGAAGGTATATTGTGGATGTAGATTTCACATGTAAGTAGGTACCTAGGTTTTTAACTTGAGTAGGACTTTATTGGGTTAAGTGTGTCGGTATAAATGTCATGTTTACTCCGTAACAAAGTGGTAAAGATACTTACTGGCTTTATATGTACGATCTACATCGCATAACAGCTTAAACGTAATCCCATCATTATATTATTGTAAGCTTCGGTACAGTCGACAAGAATAGAAAACTAAACCTAACGGGATTAAGAAAAAATCTTGAGTTCAAGTCAACATTCGTGTGTTGTACCTCTAAGTACATCCTTTGATTGGCTTTTCACGGTTCCGTGCCTCAAAAGGAAAAAAAATACCAAAATTTACCTTAACTTTTCGCAAATATCTAAATTTGTCAATATATTTTTGTCGTGTTGACTCAGGACTTTGATTTTTATAGATAATAATACGGAACCCTTCGTGCGCTTGTCCGACTCGCTCTTGGCCGGATTTTTCAATAATTTGTCACACCCGATTGTTAAATATAAAGGACCTAAGTACTTGCAATTTTGTTAAAAAAACATTGTTATTCAATTCCCATCAACATCATAAACTCCTTTGCCATAAGTTAACCTAACGATGTATGACCAAAACAACTAATCTGGCATAGCCTTCACCATGACTTGTAATAACGTTAATGTTATTTTAACACTGAGAGCTAATCTGTAGGCTTATTGGCTATCTCCAGTTGAAAACCCAAGCGGTGTTCACTGGATAAAAATAGTATAAGTTACACCGTTCACTATTGCCATAAAACTTGTTCTTAAAATAGTGAAACGACCATAAAATTTCTATGATATTCTATTTTATTCCATATAGCTTTAAAAACGTACATTCATTATAAAACTCATTTGAGCCTTCAACTTTCCTAATTAACCAATTCAAAAGAGCTTACAAAGTCATTTTACTAATCCGGACCTCTGAAAGTCCAAGTTCGTACGTGGCTGAGATGGAAGTCTGCGAATTGAACTGTGTCAGTCCGCGCTCAAGTTATTTTAAAGTTTAATAACAAAAGTAATAGTGTAACAAAGTCGAGACGACTTGTTTTATTTTAATACGAAAACTAGCGATTATATTTCTTCAGTATATAATAGAATAGCATATTTAAGATTGTCACAAAAAGGTTAATGCATTAGTTTGTAGATTATCCAAGGGTCAATTCATACTAGAGCAGGGTCGAAGTGCATCTAAGCGTCAAATTCTTCAATAGTTGCGTGTCATTAGCGCTCTATTATAAGTGAGACTGACGAGAGGCATCGGTTTGTCAAGATTTGCGTGGTAGCCTGGTAGGTGATTGGATGCGCGCGAAGGCGCTCGTACTTATCAGCGTTGCTCGTGTGCATTCGCGCGTCGCATTTTTATTTTAAATTAGAAAATATATTATAAGCATTATGCTGTTAATGCTAAATCTGATTTTGGATAAAGTTTGAGAGTATCAGTTTTATGATGCGTTTTGGGAGAGTTCCAGCAGTACATCTATATAGGTTGTTGATGGAATAATTATTGAGTTTTGTTAGGCTTGTGTACCCTTTAACACTCGCTCTGCCACAAATTATGCTTGTATGTGTTTCGTGTAACATAGTAAATCCATTGCTATGTCAATATGTTTAAAGTTACAAAAAACTATAGTTTCATAATCTACAGTGTAGATTATGAAACTATAGTTTTTTTGTATATTAGTAATATTAGTGTAGATTCTACACTAATATTATAAAGAAGAAAACTTTGTTTGTTTGTTTGTATGTAATGAATAGGCTCAAAAACTACTGGACCGATTTTAAAAATTCTTTCACCATTCGTAAGCTACATTATCCACGAGTAACATAGGCTATATTTTATTTTGGATAAAAATAGGGATCCTTAAGATATTTTGGGTTTTCGGACACAAGGTGTAAAAAATCAACCAGAAAAGTTACTTATTTTGCGTACGCTGCCTAAATTATAAAAGATAGAACCATAAAATGTTCTAATTAATTGTAGATCTTATAAATATCTACAAAAAAGTCCGCGACACACTATACCTATCTATGTCGAGTGAGGCACAACAAACATTTTTTTATTTAAAAATCTTGAATTTTTTTTGGACCTCATTTAAACGCGTTTATTTTACTCATGCTATTATCCTTATCAAAATAAATTACTTCATCACTAAGTACAGTTTATATAGATAATATTTGGTCTTTGAATGATAAAAATTGGACGTTCGGTTTTGAAGTTATGGCAAAATTAAAATATTACGATTTCTGCTGCACGGCCCGTTGCGAAGTGGGCGTCACCAAGGCGGGGATGCGCGTGCGGGAGGGGAGTTTAAATCTATGACTAAGGTACCCGCGCGGCTCAGACGCGAGGTCGGCTCCCTACGCAGCGGTCGTGCATGAAGTCTAATAATTTTCGTGCCATTTTTTTAGATTTCGTTCTTAAAACTACACCTACGCAAAAGTTCTTCTCAGAGCTAAACAACAGTTCTTCACAGAGCTAAACAACAGTTCTTTTCAGGGCTAACCAACAGTTCTTTTCAGGGCTAACCAACAGTTCTTTTCAGGGCTAACCAACAGTTCTTTTCAGGGCTAAACAACAGTTCTTTTCAGAGCTAAAATATTACATGCTATTAACATTTTCATCACCAAGAACAAAGTAACTGCTTCTATATACTACTACCTACTATGTGTCAACTACTTTTTCGTGTTTCGTACAACGTATTAATAATTTAATATAAAATAATACAAGTAGCGCTTGTGTAGCATAATTATAGCGCATCTACTGTAGTGCGGCAATTATTTCCGGTTTGAAAGCGATGCAACAATTTAGCGTTGTATTTACGACGTTTTAACGAGCCGTGGCTTAACTAGGATTTACAGTTTAGAGGTAATTTCCTAGCGCGATGATTTATTGCGATGCTTTATCTGTTCATTTTGGGGTGTTTTTAGCTAAACATGTGTCGCTTCGCTCACTCTTCAGCACCCGTTATCCCTTTCGAACCGAACCTCTCCGTGTAGGGGAGCCCCGAATGAAGATTTGCTGATGGAACCCCGCTGGTTATGATTTGATGAGTTATAATGTGTGATGTGACTTGAGTGATTTTGTGTGTGGTGTGACATGCCAGATATGTGATGTGATACGCGTGATGTCCCATGTGTGATGCCACATGTGTATTGTCACTTGTGACAATACACTTGTGTGACAGGGTGTAACATGTGTGATGTAATGTCGCATGTGTGATGTGATGGCACATGTGCGATTGATGTCACATGTATGTGTGATGAGTTATGATACGATGAGTTGTTTTTTTGTTATTTTTCATTTTAGAGTTCTTTTATGTGATGTCCATTATTATTGTCATGGATTATTTAAAAAAAAACAAATTACTTTATATATTTTCAAACCCTGGTATTTTTAGCAGTTTAATAATCTCACTTAATTCAAAAGTTTAAAAAACTTTCTTACTTTTTCTTTTAAACTACTATGACTCATCAAATTATGTAGTCAGTAGCTTATTGGTTGCAAAACTTCATGAAGTTCCATTACTCTTGTAATTTTCAGTAATAAACAGTTACAAACAAGGAACTGCCTAGCATTACCAAATCTATTATAAATTAAGTGGGCTTCCTAAATTTCATGGAGTTATCGCCCCTCGTTTTCGACCTACTAACTTAATTTACTAGTGGCCAGGATGCCATCAATGTCAAAATCTAAATTAATAATTCGGCCCGACCTGACTATATTTAGAATTTAGTAGCATAAAGCGAGAGAGTTTGTTTGTTTATTGAATACTACCTACTACATTAAATTTAACCGAGTAAGAAATTATAATATACTAATGATAATCATATCAGCACTACTCCTCTTTTACTATCCCCATTCATTCCCCATTTGTCCCCATTTCTGATATATTTCTCCTTACGAAGATCTGCTGGAAAAAAATCTTTTTAAAAAAAAATCAGGATCTTTGTACTCTATTGCTATTATTGTGGTGTTCTGTAAATATTCTTGTGTAAACAAAAATTGTTATTAAAAAAATATATAGTGCATAAGTCATGACGCAGGACGACATTTGCAAATCTGGCGGTAACATTTTCAAATGTTGACAGGTCAAATTTTAAATGACTTTATTATGTTTATTATTGCCGATATAGGTACCTACATATATTTCTTTGTGTTTTTTTTTTATCAAATATGATATAGGTACCTAGCAAAGTCCTTTTTTATTCGTAACTCTGTCTACCGTAGAAGCTAAATTAAATGTTTGTGCTGATAAAAGTTGTCGCTACTTAAAGTAAAAGGTAAAGCACTTGCAAGCGATGACGAAAGTAAACAATAGTGTTAAATCTTGATTCAAAACGCGCCCTCAGTTTTGGAAATGGTTTAAATAAGTGATGGGCATAGAGTTTGTGACAGATAATTTGGACAATTTGCATTTTGATGGCGAAGAAACTTTTAGAAGGCTATGGAATTTACATTACATAAATACCTTGTACAATATTATTCTATACTATTCAAATAATATAGCTGGAATTACTAGATACTATAACGGTCTTATCGACGGAAAACTATAGTTTAATAGAATTCACAAACATTGTCGAATCTTTTTTACGAGTAGGTATCTACTTAACTTTAAAAAAAAGTTATTCGTAAGTACACGATAAATTTATTCATCTGCCAGGTCTGGCACCCGTCCAAGTACAACAAACTAACGGGTGCTTTCTTATTTTTTATCGTATTTTACAACAATGGACTGTTGCCACGTGGTTACGATGAGAGTCTACTCTATTTATGGTACCTTAGGGTGCCATAAACTTTATTTTTTACATCATATAATAAAATTTGGTTACAAAAATGAAAATCATAAAAGGAAACGGTTATTTAAATGTTTTCTATGTTTTTAACTATCATGTCTACTATTCAATAAAATTGATTGATTAATAATAGCATAAGTGTTTTTTAGAAATTTGCCTCATTTGTTATAAGGTGCAGTAATATATACGTTAGATTTTTATCTATAGTATTATATATTACTGCACCTACATTTAATCAAACTTCAAAAAACTCCAAGTGGAATTATGGAAAAGATCTGTACAAAAAAATATTGTATAGGTACACAAATGATTGGTATAATAGATGATCAAACGAACTTACCTGTGAAGTTCGATCATTATTATACGAAGTGCTTTGTTCATTGTATCCATTGACTCGGGGTGTTCTTGCAAACAGCACCCCATCCAGTTCTGAAGGCGTCCGTAAATAATTCAATATCATGTTTATGGTAAGCAATACTTTTACATACTGTCCTGACATTACTAGCCCACCATTGCAAATCTAGTTTTATATCTACATGCAAGTCTACTTTTACATCATAATTTCCATTACTTTTGATTTTGATCAAGTATTGATACTTATGGTGTTCTAAAATTTTTGTGTAGAACCTCCTATATGTGGTGGCTGGGCAGACTGCAACTAACGTTCCAATTAACTTAGCCAGTTCTCTTATAAAAAAAACTTTTTAAATCTAAATACTTTTGAACTGATTTTTTATTGTTTAAAACTTTATCTATGGGCAATTGTTATTCATAGTTTTTTTTTTTAAATCATTTATATAATGTGACTTTTTGCGCTGGTGCGCCAAGTCAGCCTCGTAAGGTATGTCATAGTTCTTGTATCGAACACAAAACCTAGAAATTGGCATGGCTGTAATGGTACCATAATACTCTTGTCAAATTTGATAACAAACCCTAAAGTTTTTAGCAGAGCTACCGTTTCTTGAACATTTTCCAAGCATGATTGATAACTAGAGCCTATACAAAGTAGGTCATCTAGATACTGAACTGATTTGTAACCTTTCTCCCTTAAATGTGTGACCACAACTTTCATCATTTTTGTAAAAATATTTGGTGCAGAACATAAGCCATAAGGGAGGACAGTAAACTCATACAATTTGTCATACTGAAAACGTAGGTATTTTCTACAATATGGATTAACTTTTACTAATAAATATGATTCCTTTAGGTAAATTTTTGCCATGTAATCACTGGGTGAGAGTAATGCTATTGCTGTCCTATAGTCCTCCATTTTGAAATGAGAAGTATCCACAAATTTATTCAAAGACTTTAAGCTGCTCTTTACATGGCTTGCAAGGGGATATAGCTCCCAATTTTAACAGATTGCTGATTGCTGTACGCATTTCAGTATCTTCTTCAGCTGATTTAGCTGAATATGTTGATGGCACTAAATTCTGATGAGGTTTCTTAACAAAGGTAATAGAATACCCTTTTAATATATTCAAGTATTGATTTGTCTTTGCAATTTTTTTCCCAGTGAAATAGAAACTGTGCCAGCCTTCCGGCATGAATTACCTCTATCTGCGAGCATGAGGTTTCTCCTGTGGGGCTTTTGTTTTCTTGGCAGTGTGTTACTGCTGGCTGTAATATTTTCGAGCCTGCAATGAAAATTGGATCTTCTTTCGTCTGTTCCTCGCTGCTGTTTTCGGATTGTGGCAAGGGGGACCTTGAGAGTTTCCCGTATGATTCGTTGTGCTACGTTTCTTAATAGACTGACTACTTATTTGGCATGTCTTTAAGACTTTAATTTTATCACTGAGTTTAGTTCCATATATAATCATCTCTTTCAATCTCCTTTACAATATCTAAAAACTTCTTATCAAGTACAGGGAAGAGTAGGTTTCTCCTTGATTTTGATTGTACAAAGTGTAGGTCTGTTGGGATCCTACCTGCATCACTGAGTAGTGAAATTAACTTTAGCCGGTCCAGTGCATCATTGTTTATCCACAATGATAAAACATTACCAATTATGGACAGCCCAATGCCCAGCTGGTCCATTTTAATGTTAAACTGGATGGAGGAAAAGCATAGAAGAAATATTCTGTCCAAGTTAAAGTAAAAGCATCTATGTTTATTACGTCTGGATCTGGTTTCCAGGAGACATAGGAAATACATTTAGCATTGATGCGGGATGCAAATAAATCTATTTTAGGTTGTCCTAGTTTAGATACAATATGCTGAAATGCCAGAGTATTTAATTCCCACTCTGTGTCTGGGTTAATTCTGTGTGATTCATGTAACAGCCTCTTTGTTTTCACTAGACTTAATGTAGGATGCAATGAGCCAAATATGTCTCTCTTAGCACCACTGCCATATGGACCTTGCCAGACAATTTAAATGTGGATATTGAGTACCCCCATTTTGTTAACGTAAGATATTTCCGTTTTGTTATCTACCCGCAACAGAATGTTAATGTATTGCTTATCCTTCACAAAGCATTTTAAAGGTGTCAATATCTTATTACGTCACTCGCTAAATGTTAAGATACATAGCTTTAGCGGTCTGGTTTTGAATATTGCAAGCAATTCTAAATAATTTATATGGTATGTTTTTTCAAATTCACCCCAGTATCATTTGACCCCGAGTCAATGGATACTGGAGTGGATTTGAAAAAACATTGCTGTTTGCAATAACACTGTTCTTGCAAACAGCACCCCATCCAGTTCTGGAGGCGTCCGTAAATAATTCAATATCAAGTTTATGGTAAGCAATACTTTTACATACTGTCCTGACATTACTAGCCCACCATTGCACCATCTAGTTTTATATCAAGTCATGCAAGTCTACTTTTACATCATAATTTCCATTACTTTTGATCAAGTATTGATACCTATGGTATGTTTGTATTTTGTTGTCTCAGTTGACAATGTTTTCACTTACAAAAGCTAAAATCTCTTGATTAAGCTTTGGCGCTTTTAGTAAGAGGCAGTTTTCAGGGATCAATAATTGTTCCAATAATTTCTGTTTAGTCTCCTTAGGGAGACCATTTTTTTAAATATTACTCCAAATACGAGTTAGGTCACCATTTATAGGTTGGCCATATTTAGGCTTATCCGGCATAAGGTCGCCCAGTGCCGAAAGTCCTCGCTTACAATTGGTGCTACTGAGGTAGGCTCAGGATCTGCCAATGATATGATTTCGACTTCAGAATTGCAATCTGTATAAACAGAAAACACGTGTCACAAGCGTAAGCCTTGTTGAGGTGATTAATGAAAATGAAAACTCCTTATTGAAGTCTCACGGACCAAACATAAGGGTAAGGGATCTCGTCCGTACATCTCATACGTACATCGTCATATTATAAGACCCGAGTCCAATGAGCACGTCGATGCATCTCGTACAAAACCCGTGTCAACCGGTACGGAGGTTATGAAAACCATAGCAGCCTTAACCGCTAACAAAGCGAGTGGCTGTACCAGTTTAATAATATCACAAGACAGCGTTTTATTACCTGAAGTATTATTAAGTGATGTATCCATCCGATTATCTAACGAACGGTCATCTTCATTCCGACGACGCTTATGGCAACGCTTCATCTTGTGTTCGATTTTTCTTATTTTCTTCATATAATACTGTAATTAGTTTTATTATTTTTTTTTCGAAGGTTTTTTGAAGCAGGTTTTTTAAACCGGTTTTTTTAAATTTCATTTTTATGTACCACATAAAAATAATGGCTACGAGACAGTTCCCTTAGTCAATATTTTTGCACATCTTGGCTCTACATGCTATACACTACAGGGCTGTATTTCAGCCAAGTTCCGAAGGGTTAAGGTGTCGATAGGCTACAGTTACAGGCACTAAAATGTTACTAAAGCTGAAATTTTCGGGTATTTATATCAATTTACAACCGAGCCTTAACTGGCATACAAACAATCACCAGAAAATATTACCGATCTACATTGTGCGAAAATACTAGACAATTAATTTACAGTTCACAACAAATCCAAAACCAAAACATTATAATAAAGCACAAATAAATAACAGCTTTAGGAACTACAACATCCAAACAATTAAAACAAATAGTTCAGTGTTAACAATTACTGACTATTTAATTTGATACTCGCTATGAGTTGAGAACGGTCGTCGGGTATCAGCTTGTCGCAGGCTCGTCCCCTCTCGGCCCAATACCCGGTTATCCCGGTTTTCCCGGTTATCCGGTTTATCTCAACCTTCTCGGACCACTCGCCCTGATTACCCCCGAATAATCGCATTAAACGCCTTTTAATTTAATGTTAATGTTGTTTACGTTCGTCCGTAACTGTTGTATGGTTGCTAACTGGGTAATATTGAAACAATGGCGGTAATTATCTCGGGAAAGGGTTTTATTAGCGAATAACCTCGGTCGCGTATATTCGCTGAATAGTCACGTAAAACTATTTTATACATTTTAGTCTGTATTTATTGCGTAGTGGTTTTTAATTAAAATTACAGATGGCGTTGTATTCAATTTGTTTAGAAATCCTGATCTCGTTAACGATATTGTAAGAACAAATTTTCGTGAGAGGTTAATTAAGTAATTTATAGCGACTTTCGTGTTTACTTTCAAATTTACCTGCTTGGAAAATGGCGTCCTCACTGAATATATTAATATTAAAAGACCCTAATCAATTGTGACGTGCGTTCTCTTCGCGAAATTAACGATTTACAGTTTGCTTATAGGTACCTACCTAATATAACATTATGCAAAAATGTCCCAAGTTAACGGGTATATTTCATCACGAATGGTAAACCGCCATATCCTGTTGTTTGCTTAATAAACTGGGGTCACTCTGTTATTCATACCAGAAAGGTTAAATATTTATCTGCGAATAAAATATGAAAACAATCGTTCACAATTAACGGTAGTATTAAAAAGTAGGTCAGGCGCATTCGGCTACATAAATAAAGTGACTTCAAATATTTGCAATTAAATACAAATAGTAGACAGAAAAACTTAAACCTCAGGCAGGAGTCGAACCTGCGACCTGTGGCTCAACGCGCCCGTTGCCACAAACTAAACTACCGACGACAGGCAACAAATAATGAAAAATAATAGTATTGGGGTGAATCATTTCTCGGACTTCTGAATTAACACATTGTTGATCAGAGTCGGTGAGACCAAACGATAGATTGGTTCACTAGATGTCGCATACGTCGCCCTAACGTAATAAGTAAGTAGAAGGACAAATTTAAACTCCCAGGCTGTGACCTCAGTAGCTTAGCTGGTAAAGTGACCGGCGCGTTGAGCCTGTGATCGTAGGTTCGAGTCCTGCTTTAGGGTTGCGTTATTCTTTCTACTATTTGTTTAATTAATTACAAATATTCGGTCAGCATGCGTTAATGCTTAACAAATAATTAAAAGCATGTCTTTAAGTAACTAAAAAAATATATGACATTTAGGTATTTTAGACTATTTAGGTCTTGTGTAAATTAGTCAAAAGGACAAAGGTTCTATTTTCTAAACACTGACCTACGAACTTAGATTTGATGCCAAAACAAAAATATTCTTTGACCTTTCGTCAGTGTTTGAGTTTGACACTGAGTTAGAGAATAGCATACCAGATTATACCCAAATGCTTCGTTGATGAAACCATAATAACATAAGAAGATAAAACACGTGAGATAAGGCACATGAGACGGCACCTCGTTTAAAATTCATAGTATATTGCAACGCGACTCAATAAAGTCTCACTCAGCGAGTGGCGGCCGCTTAGGTAATATAAAAATGTTTTCCGACGCGTGAGAATTTGTAGTACACACCTACACTGTTTCTGAAGGGGACACATATATTGTATACATAGGTGTAGGCATAGGTATTAAAATTATTACCATCCATTTATTTGGATTATTATTATTGTAAACGAATGACAGCGTGCTGCTGATGAGTTTGTTGCGCAGTTTTTTTCTCCACACCCAGAGCACTTAGGAAGCGGTGAAGGGTGGGCGAATCAGGGTGCTGTCCATTGTATGACGTTCTTAAAGTGCTACTTTGTCTCCTACTACCTAGCTACTTTGTAGCCTAGTTGACATAAATGAGTTTTTAATTTTGATTTTCAAGATACGTAGTTAGTAGCCATACGCTAATACATACACTACACATCAGATGGTACACAAAGGTTATAATAATATGATAAAACATTGGGAATCACAACACAATTTGCGTTAAAGACTGTGTGAAATCACCTAAGGATTGCAGAGACCATTTTTAGCAGGATTATTATTTTTCTACCTATTAATATGTGTATTACTATATCAGAATCGACAGTTTGTTTTCCATGATCTCCTCTTAAACTCTCGTTACCTGAGAGTTCAACTTCATGTGAGTAACTACATACCTAATATAGGTACCTACATGTAGTTCAGCACGGTGTCGTAATTGTAAATGTTTTATGGTTGTTATTTGAAAAAATGTTTTTAAGAAGTATAATAACAACAGGATACAATATTTATATATAGTGTTAAACGCAATAAGTAGCTATTTGTTCAATCTTAGCCCGGTTTCCACCGCGAGCGGAACGGACCCATTAATGACTTCGTTAAACTCGCAAACGCAAACTGCATACTTGTATTTCCACCAACAAATAGTCGGACGGAAAGAGCCGAGCGTGTAGAAAGAGTAGAAATGAGCTCGCTCAGTTCTAGGGAGCGGAGCGTAGTACTTACGGACTCCGCTCAACTCGCAATTACAATTTATATAGTAGCATTTCCACACAGAAAGTGGTGAGCGTGGCGGATTGAGCGAGTAAAAAGAAATTGAAAAGAGTCAATGACCAACTCTTTGTTGGTGGAAACGCAAACCTATTTCGTTAAAAAGGAGTCCGTTCCGCCTAACCATTTTCCGCACATAGGGTTGCCATCCGTCCGGGTTTCCCCGGATTTGTCCTAGTTTGGAAGACGTCCGGGGAGCGTCCGGGCGGGGTTTAAATTGAAGTCCGGGTGCAACCCGGACTACGGAGTAAAATATATTTTAACACATTCGATGCCCAGCCCTATTATTTTGTTTTGATTAGCACCCGGGAGCCGGGTGCTGGGCATGGTATGTGTCAAGATGTAAGTGAATGAAAAAAGTATTGAAATGTCCGGGGTGAAAGCTCCTAAATCCGGGGAACTTACGCTTCCGGTCCTGGGAGGCAGGTTTTAGAGATGGCAACCCTATCCGCACATTACCCTTTCGCAGTGGAAACCGGGCTTAGTCGGTCTTCTACAGTCCTACTAGAGTTCTAGATGGACTGTCTTCTTACCGAGCAGCTGAATATCGAATAACAGCTGAATATCGTATCGACTGAATATCGATCGACTGTCTATCTGACCTTCATAACTCATTTTGTTGGGTAATACAATATTCCTTATTTTACCATATTCTAAGCAAATAATACTTGAAGAACATTTCTCATTTTCACGCTACACATGCAAACGAAGGTCATTGTTTAAAAAAGAAATAAATAGCCCTTCAAACTCCGCTGCTCTCCGTACCTAACCTGTAACTAATAAAAAGTCCGTCTGTGTGGTTCCGCATAGTGGCAATGTTGTTGTTTAAAAAAAAAAAAAAAATTCATAGCTTGTCCATTAAAACATACTTAGGTAGCTGGATTTGCCGTAAATATGCATTTATGGTGTCAAAAATTGTATTTGTACTTAGTAATTACTTAAGGTAACTTTATTTACACATCATGAAAGCTACATTCCTAAAAAAATAATAAAAATATCTTTAGTGTGACTAGCGTATATCGCTAGGTAGGTACTAAGATTATCAGATGTAGATTCGGAACTTATCGAAAGTAAAAATCTTACTTTCGGTTGAAATATTTTCAAATTTAAACTAGCCTTATAATTATAATATCAATTAATATTTTTAGAAAATAAATAGGTACATTTATAATTTATAAAACCTTTGACTTTGTTTTTGAAAACTATTACCTACCTACTGCCGGCATTACGGATCCCAAAAACCGGCACGCACCACTGACCACTTGAAAAGCGATTCCGGTATGCGAAAAACATCGAAAAAATAATCGCATATGCGTTTAATACAAGATCCCTATTAAATTAAAACGGTTGAACTAACACAAAATTTGTTCTCCCGCGTGATCGAGCCGACCAAATGAAATGTAAAGACCGACGTAACTGCTCCCATTTGATATCATTATATCGTGAATATGGAGATTTATTTTGATGTAGTTTATGTTACATTCTGTTGGAAATAAATACAATTAATTTACCTTTACAATTTGGACGGCAAATTTATAAGCACCTGTCTACATATATTATGTTTTGTGGCATGGATAAAAATAGGCATACGGATCACCTGAGTTTTATATAAAGCTTATTATCTAATCTCCTTAAAAGATTTACTTTTTCCTAAGTACCTATGTCATTCGCGCAGACAAGCCATGGTGTCTGCGTCGAATTTGGGCGCTCTGGCGCCTTCGATGTTATGTCTTCTTCGAAGTATACTCCGTGCCGTTTTGTGGAAATAAACTACTATAAATAAATAAGCATGACTGTAATAGGTATAGGGTATTAAGGATATTTAAAAAAAAAAGTTACCTGTACCACAGAATATATAATAGTCTGTACTTTAAGGCAAAGGAGAAACTTTAAATAAGTTGTCCAAAAATATCTAAAAGATGAAATTCATGTTAAAATAAAAATTCATATCTACTATCAACAGTAAGTACTTAGGTGTAGAGAACCTAAGTACACATTCCAAACAGAACAGTACTCAGCATAATTACAATGAAAATTTCACCTTTATACCTTTTAAGTCCGAGGTATAAACTGCGAAAGACACTCAAGTCCTCGAGAAACCATTAAAAGCGCTTTCCGAAACATAATGTAAAATTAATATCCCTTCTTGTTTATTTTAGTTAATTGGTTAAACAAAAATTCATTAACTTGCCCTCATAACTGCGAAGGAACAAGGTAGTTGTATTTAATGGGGTTTATTTGTCTGTCTCAATTGTTCTAAGATACTGACAATCGGTGAAGGAAAACATCTTGATCTTGATGATTAGGATCTGAAATCGCTAACCCGCAAGTGAGCAAGCGAGGTGATCAGTCCTCGTTTCTTCTCTACGTGAGATGAAGGCAATGTCCAGAGGTGGGACAATTACAAGCTGATTATTATTGTCCGTCTGTCATGGTCATTTGCCAGATAAATGGCAGCTGGTTGCCAAAACATTATCAAATTGCGCAGTTTAGTCAGATTACAAAAGTCGCTAATTTAAACTATTACGCATTGTAATTTGAGTTCAGATAACCTTAGTTTACGTAGATTAAAGAAACTAGAGTATGCAAGATTTTAAAATTGAACATCTTGTATTTTTTAAATGACTTCAAAATATATTTAGTTGATATATGATATTATATACTCTACTTCGTTTGATAGAATAATTACTTATTTTATACGTATCAAGTCGATCCTTGTCATCATAGTAAATGCCCACACTAACTATTAGGGACAAAACAAAAATGCCTATGAAGGAAGCCCAACAAATACTAAAGCAACAAAAATCGACCTGTAAAATATATTCATGTAGTGTATTCATAAGAACAAGCAAAATAAAGTGCTAAAGCGTGCGATAAACACACAATCCGAGGGCTCAACCCATACAAATCCATGCAAGTACAAATATCAAAACAAATAAAAAGTAATAGCAACAAAGGTATTATATCAAACTTGGCAGTCCCTTTATAAGGTTTATCGGGCCCAACGGCCGACCCCCGTCACAGTCTAGATCAAACGACTTAACATATTTACCAAAGATCACCCTAATTTTAACACCACACAATATCAAAACACGCAAAAATAAACCTTACGCTACAGCATTAAGAGTTAGAACAGCAATAGAAAGTGTAAAACATATTCGGTGGGATAAATCGAATTGCCAATGAAAAAGTGTTTCTCTCGCATTCAATAAGTTTTTTTTGTTTGAACAATCGCAAGTCGTGGGGAAATCGGACGCTTGATGTGATTCATGGAAATTCATAGAAAAAACATCAGTTTCAAAACCAAACATAAATAATAAAGTTAAGTTTTCATAGAGCTTTATTAAGTTGTACTATGTGAGTACGTTTTTTTTAGAAATAAATACTTTCAGCAGACAGGTAGGTAAACGTGACAGCAGTTTTCCTTTTTTTTTTATAATTGTGGTCATATAATTTAATATTTAAAAAAAGCTTTAATACTTATCTGTGTTTCTTACTCATCTTTAAATAATATTATTATTTACATCACACGAAAAATCATTTGTAAAAATGTCTCATCCATATTTAACGACTCTTTGAATGTCCCAAAATAAATGTTTCTCGTTTTTTGTTTGTGTTATTATTTCCTTTTAGTATTTTTTTCCAAAAACAGTGGTTTTGCTTGCTTACTTTTTAATTTGTACCAATAACGATTATAAAAAGATAATGTAAAAAGTCGTGGTCAAACTATTTATAAAAAAATACATAAAAAAACAAAACTTTTTCTGCTCCTATCTAATATTTCGTAAGTAGTGATATTTTCTGTTTAAATTTATTACATATTGTGGCTACTGTTTGCTAATTGATTAGATTAATAACTACTACGTCAATTTAACACCTGCAAAAGATCCGGTTAGTACATATCAATTAACTCTTTCGGATTACAAGTACAAACATCTAGAAATAAACTTAATTTAGATTACGGTTTCATCTAATCAGAACGCATGTACCAAACTCGAGATAAATAATTTATTTTTTAAATATTTTATGTAAAATTACAAACTTTTTTTACAAATAAAATTATCTTTATTATCAAAATAATAAATGTATATTATAATCTTGAAATAAAAAAAAAATATAATTCAGACTTATCCAAGTTAGAAATAATATTGTAACATTTGTAACACGCAAAACAGTTTTATAAATATATTGTAATACCATTTGATATCTAAGGTAACAATAGAAAGGTATTTGTATGAAAATCCCTGTAAATCCAGTTAGATTGCTTCGTAAACATCGTATTGGCGAAAAATGTTCTGTCTAGATCCAAATCTTGTCTTGGGCTTTTGTTTAAGGGCTCCAACGATAATGCGATATTTTGTATAAAATTGTGTATATTTTGTTGACTAGAAATCAGTGTTAAAGAGAGTATTTGATTGGATTTAGAACACCTTTTGTAGGTATTTGATCTATGAATTGGATTCGATTGGTTCGAAATGTGTTTGTTATACAGATTATTGGCGACACTTCTACGAAAACATATAAAATATACTTAGAACGCAAGGGAAAACATGGTTATACCTGGATTTATGTTTCGTAAGAATATAGCCTTTATTAAAATACTAGCTTTTGCTTGCAGCTCCGCCTCTTTTATCGGGCAAAAAGCATTTTTTATTTAGGTTAAAATATTCCTCTTATTTTTTTTTCTAAATCGGTTGCTTGGTTTAACCGTGTAAGACTGCAAGACAAAGATACCGCATTTGTACTATTACTATGAATAAAAGTTAGTGGCTGATAGGCTATATGTAAAATAACTACTCTTGCAGACGCACATATTAGGGAAAAATGATGATTAGATTTTTTTTTATTTCAATTAGTCATAATATTATAGAATAGCCAAAAAAGTACACTAGACATTGAAGGTATCTTTGATAATTACCTAAATCGCAAAAATTTAACAGTCATGCTATACAATATCTTGGTATTATCATCCTATCTATCTCAAAAATAACACTGGCTGGTCTCCAATAACATAGGTATTATTAGGTACCTATAGTCCGAATTAACGTATGCATATTATAGGATTTCATTCCATTAGTAGGTATGTATTTCGCGGGGATAAAGTTGGAACCAAAATAGGCAATTTAAAAGGGATTTAGAATAGGAAATAATTTCTGGAAGTTAACAGTTCAAACCCTTATGACACTTAGGTACAGATCCATTATGAACTTTTAGTTGACGTGCAAGTGACGCTTATCTAAAGTTCGTAATAGCATTCAAGTAGCTCCATATAGCTTTATAATTAAAGTTTTTATTACTAAGACAGTTCTTCAAGACCTCGACACTTATGTTAATTGCTAAAGATACCTCTTTTAGATTTGCTAGATTCTATTACAAAAGCATATGAAACATTTTCCTAGATTCGTTGATTTTGGGACCAAATTAGCATAAAAGCTTTGTTGAATAAAAGAAAGCCCACCATACCACTCTAGTCAGTGGTATGAAGGACAGCAACTTTAAAGGAAAATTTCTCGATGAAAATCATATTTTTAGGTAAAAATTGCCAACCTATACAGAACAATCGGCAAGGCTTGTACCATAACTATTCTCGCTTGATATTATTAAATGATCAAGTGTGAACCAACAAGCCACCTTTATTCTATCATTCTTCTTATATTCAATTTTAATTATTAGTTCATCTAATCAGAAAACAAACAATTCAAGAGTAAAGCTTAACTGGTTCCCTCCTCTCCATTAACGGCCACGCCAAAAGAAATTATAGGGTATTAATACAAATTATAACAAAATTTGTAGTAATTTGGCGAGGCTCGGCTGTTTGTCGTGTAATGTCTACGGTTATCGCTCGTTAGTGCGCATTGTCTGCTAGACTTCATTAATGTACTCCCATTATACAGTGAAATAGGAGGCGGTTATTTAGCGACCTTTGGCAGCCAACGCTACAGTACTTTTATGGCTCCACTTCGCGTTAATACGTGGGCCAAAGTGGCCAGATTGGCGTTGGATGCGTTAACATTGGGACCAATATTGATGTAATGCAAATATTGGATGCAAGTCTGCACGATTATAATGATAAGACATGTAAGGTTCTTTAATAGGGGATGATCGCTTGGGTAACTTATTTTTTTCTGTATGGAAGCCAAACACGATATTGTACTTTTTTTGGGAACTGGCTAATCAATAAAAAAGGTTCTGTTCTCATCTAATATTGACTATATGTCTTTCTCTGTATCACTTTTTTATCTTGAGTTTGATTTTCCCATTCATATACCTCTATATGATTATTTTTATGATACAAGGTATTCGCAAATATTTTTCGAAAAACAACTGTTAATATTGGTGCCCGTATTTCGTAGCTTTCTCTATAATTAGTTCGGAGAAAGGATCATCCTTGAGATGCTTATTTTAGGAAGGTTGGATATCGGTTACATCATTATATTTTTTCTCATCAATGGTTATTAACAAGCAGTATACACTTGCTTAAGGTAGTTATTTATGGCGGATTTTTACATGGCCAGATAATTTATACTCGTGGATAAAAATTGATGTCTGACATATTTTGTATGGAAGAACTGTTAAAAATTCAAAATTAGGCCTCGGGTAAAGCTATCTCGTGCTGGAAAAATATGCACATAATGAAAAATCAAACGCGTCGTATAGTAAAATACATTATGAAATAGATGAGATAGCAAGTATTGTAAGATAGAGGTAACAGCCGAGGTTAATAAATTTTTTGGACTTGGCATTAAAATTAGCTTTGGCTAATTTACGTCCTTGTAGGGTGATACAGGATTTTTTAGGTTATTTAAGAATCATTAAATACAAAAGTATTTTTGTTGTCCTCTTGTAGTTTTAGAGTTTCATACTCAATTTCAACCTCTTTTATCATACTGTCGTGGCTCCCATTGGTTTATCATCATCATCATTTCAGCCCGTAATCACCCACTGCTGAGTATAGGCTTCCCCTTTTTTCTGCCATTCTTGTCTGTGTTGCGCGTCTCTCATCCAGGTGGTTCCTGTTACCTTAACTATGTCATCAACCCAACGTGCTCTCGGTCGTCCCTGACTCCTTCGACCTGTCCTACCTGGCCGTCTGTACGTCTAGCTAAGTGTCCTGCCCAGCTCCTTTTAAGTCGCGTCGCCCTGTCACCGGCGTCGAACACTTTAGTTCGATGATGGATTTCGGTGTTACGAACTCGGTCTAGTAGATTGTTGCCGAGCTCCCACTCGACCCCCATTGGTTACCACGGTCAAATAAACAAAATCTTTAGATTTATTATAATAGTACAGATAGCCACTATAATAAACCATTGTACGTTTTTACAACGTTTATTTAAACGTTTCTATCCTAAATAAATCTTCCAAAATCTTCCTTGCTTTGTAAAAGAAAAAGAAGAGATAGAAATTAAATGAGTTTAAAATCAGGTCACGAAGTCATTTTCTCGAGTTTCCAACTATAACTCCTTAAGAGGCTTAACACAACAATTGTTTCGTATGGTTTATTTGAAGTTCATTACGAAATGTTTGTTTCGTACTTCAAATAATTTATATTAGAAATTTTCAAGTGGGATTTTGATATGTAGGCGTTGTTATACGGTATATTACAACGACTTTTTTGTATAATTATTTACTTTGAAGGAAAAATATGTGTTGCTAATCAAACGATACTTCGTTTTATTATTACACTATAAAGTTATCCCGTTATTAAAATTCATAACAAACAGTCATACAAGATACACATTCGTAGGAATTATTACCATACATTCAAAATCAAACGTCCTTGATATTCAAGCAGGCCTCCAAAGACTTAAGTATCGCACTGAAGGCAGAGGCACGTAGCAACTATAAACTAGAAAAAATATATTTTATTAAGTTTTCTCCAAGAATATGACACAGAACTGAGCTGGAGTTTTCTAGTTGCCGTAAAAAGACAATAAAACATCGGCGGTCGTTCACCGGGCAATGTCGTACGGGAAAACTTTGTCGTGCGGGCGATGCGTCCGACTCACACGTGCGATGTTCGCTTTGATAGCGCTATTCAAGTTTATATTGTAATACTGGCTTCTGTCTTGGTTCAAAATAGACCAAATTCTTTACAGGGATGATCATTTTAAGAGTTTAAGATTTATCTGTGCCATTTTTCAATACATGTAGTAGAGTGGTGTATTTTTCAGTGGTAGGTAAATCTAACGTTTTAAAACTTTCTAAAGATCTATACATACAGGTACATATTATAATGAAATTTTATGACGTTGCTTCAATTCATTGTTATTAAATTAGTTATTGGAGCGGTCTCGTATTGTAAAATATAGTCTGCTTGTTATTTGAAAAATTGATAAGCACACGTTAAGTACGAGTATAATGTACGTACGACGTACGTACGACTGGCCTGTTGGTCTAGTGGTTAGTGAAATGTAGATGGTCTGCTAAACCGAAGGTCGTGGGTTCGATTCTTACCCAGGACAAATAGAAAAAGAAAATCTGCAAAAGAAGATCAACGATTACTAATCCAATAATCAAGTGAACAAGCAGACACATTTTCGACAACAGTCAATATTCATCAAACTAGAACGTATGAGGCCGAAGTAAAACTGATAAAAGTTAAATAAAAACTGTTAGAAGGCGACTTGTATTGGCACCGGACTTACGTAACAGAGAGCCTTCAATTTATTGGTTGTTCCAATCGTGTTTCTAACATGTCGGCAAAAAGTTCCAACTTCTTGCAAAGTTTCGAACGGAAGGGTTATGATTCTGTATTGTTATGTACTCGAGTATATCGATTTATTATTTTTATTGGAAGAATAATGTTAGCGATTTTGGCAATCTCTGATATGTAAGCGGAATTCCAATGATCACAGCCAAAGGTTTTTGATAGCGTTACGGAAATTGTTGTGTACGGATGTTATACGCAATTGTTTCTAGTGATAATGATTATAATAGACGACAATATTTCCATATATTTCTCTCTAAAAGGCTAAATCTAACAAAACATTGAAATATAAATCACACGTATTTAATGCAAAAAGCTTAACGACCGCCACGATCATTATTTTATCATTTACCTACAAATAGAATATAGACTTATAATGAAGCGCGTCATACTAATTCATCATTGAAACAACTATCTCTAAAAGGATTAACAAAGCTATGATTTCAAAATAATATAATATATAATAATAAATATAATATCTTGGGACATCTCACACACGGTCATCTGATCCCAAACTAGGCAGAGCCTGTGCTATGGCAACCAGACAACTGATAAACATACTTATATATTTCTAAAATGAAGTGTTCGAAATTTGGGAAGACCGGCGTATAATCCGCAAGTCAAAGGTCGTTGCAGTCGCAATGCATTATGCACGAGGCTTTTCATAGCGTTTGACTCCGCCCTATTCTGTACCTCTTTTTACTACTGTGGCACAAGTTAGAAGAGGTTCATCTATTTTATTTTTGTTCAATCTATATTAGTGGTTTTTGTTGATTCTTTTGACATAACTATTGCATTATTTACTTGTAACAGGATTATCATTTAAGGTTAGCGCTTTTTACCTGATTTTAAAGAACGAAGCGGTTGTATGATTGACTTTAGGTAGGTAATATTTTTTTTTCTGTCCGTCTTTAATTCTTTCTTTCCTTAGAAAAAGTGGTACTGCTGTATAATACATACGAAGTAATTTTCTTGCTATGTGTACTTTGCTAGTTGACTTTACCTAAGTCAATCATTAAGTCGTTTAACAGTTATAAGGTTAAAATCATGAGTTTCGTCTTGAATACATAAACTTGATATTCGCGATCGCGCTGTTCTCTTAAAACATAAATGATTTCCAAAGAGCGAAATGGCTATAGCTCCCGCATAGCTTGATATTGTCGTAAGTGCCAACTTAAAGTTGAAGTTCAAAGCTTCATTTTATTTTAAAATTTAAGCACTATAGCCTCGTTGCTTTCAGCTGCAAAACAGAAGTTTTGTTATCCTTATGTGCAGAGATGGTATCGTTTAAAGAAGTGAATTTTGATGGTAGATCGATTTACCAATCGTAAACTTATATATTTCTCTTGATGTTAGACCTGCTTAAAAAATTGATTCGAGATGTTTTAATGAGATGGGCAACAGTGCTACCATTGTCAACATAATTTTTAGTGATGTCGGTTCTGAATGTGTAATCCAGAATACTTATATATAATATGGGAACTCACATAAAATCGTCGGATTAAGAAATTCATTTAAGTTTTTTTCGTTTAGATCGACAAATGAATCCATCTATTAACAGAAAATAATAGCGGTTGTGTGGAAACTTGAGATCTGTTTAGGACAGGTATACGTTCAGTCAATGATCAAAGACATTTTGTTCTTGCAGTTTACAAACAAAAGCAAAACAAAGCTTTCCTTAAATCTAATATCAAATATTTAACTATAGATATTAAAGAATATGTCCCGGTAAATTATACGGTGCCTGTCAACTTTATTATGTACCTACAAAGTTTTACACGAGTCACCGCTAAAGGTGGATGGAATACCAAATCGAATTCTGACGAACTGAATTATGATAAGTCTACAACGCGACAAAGTAAAAATAATATTAAAACAGTCCATAAAGCGTATTGGTTATACCTAAGTACAAAATTTACATTTCAATCATTGACTGGTCAGGATCAAAGAAATTTCAAACGTACGTCCTTGGAATAGAATTTAAATTAATATTCTCGCTTTCGCAAAAGGTCAAACAGGACCAACAATCAAATCGAAAGCAATTACAGAGAGTAAAACTTAAAAAAAAAAATCAAGTCTTTTTTCTTCCCAAATTATAATGAAGCCTTACTCTTGGAAGGGTAGAGTGTCCAATTAAATTCAATTATATATAATAGGAGAATAACTGTGCCTTTGATGTTAAATAAAATCCGGCGCAATGTTTGAAAGTAAAATGTGATTATTCAGGCATTGTAAGAAGTTCTTTCAATATAGCGTTTATTTGATGATTTATTTATGTCGCTTATTTATTAATTAAACCTATTTTTTGATGAAGTCCGCTAATGTGGTTTTAAAAAATACCTAGGTAAATGTTACACAATATGTTATTTTAACTAAATACTAATGAGCTATCTTTTTATTGCTATTAATTTTCAGTTACATTCAGATCGGACCTAAAATTCCCTACGCCTAGACATTCAACACCTAAAGCTTTCTGTCAAAATCTACGAATGGCCTCCCTCCATTCCGCCTATTGTTCGAGAGTAGTCTGCTACATCGAAGCTTAATTAACGTGATATTTTGGACAGTATAAATCAAATGAAGTTGGCCCCGGCTCTCACATTATTTTCACTTGCCCCTTAAGGCCATAGCAATTTTTTCCTTCTCACGAGAGTGATAAATGGTTGGCGTGAAAAGGCGAAATTCTGTTTTGAACGGTGAATTATTATGATGGTCGCTCGATAAGGATGCAAGGGAGTTTCCCGTACTTAAGAAATTTGAATTAGTTGCTCGTTAGACCAGAACTTGGCGAAAATTTTTGAAAATGAGACGTAGGCATAGTTTGTTGATTACAATACTTGATTTTTAATTGTTTTGCTAAAATTATAAATTTGACGTCATCGTTTTGTTAGTACCTATAAACTAAAGATATAAAATGTTAATATCTGAGATATAATATGAAAATCTAATATCCACGTAAATATGTTTCTGTGTTAATTTAAAGAAACAAATACAATATTTGTAATTATTTCCACCGTTATTTACGAGATCAAAATATCAATTATACTTACGATCATGAGTGTATCCAAACAATTTTCTCGGGCTGGTAGGTATATGAGATACAGGATGTATGAGCAAGACGGCACATTCACATTTAAAATATTCTGCTAGTGGATAATATTATATGTCAAAATTTATCACGCACAAGCTTATGCCACAAAATGTTGTAGTTTTTGGATCGGTTGGATTGGAAAATGAAAAACAAAGGAAAAAACATTTTTTTTTTTATTTAAAATTAGCAGCTCTATAGTTCGCCCACCCTTTACCGCTTTATGCGCGGACTGTGGAGAAGAAACGGTGCAACAAACTCCCCAGCAAAATTAGGATTGCGACAATTTATTACGTTCTATAAATATAGAAGGTTTTTCATTGAAATCATTGATACACACAAAGACTTAAATCTGGGGTTTTATAAATCAAACCAAATTTCACTACAAGTTATTAACGCCTTACGCCATCGTTTCTACAAATCTTGAACATCATAGCAATAACCAAAAAATCTATGTAATCAGTAATTTATTCCTAATCAGCAATTTATAAACATGCTGTATCAGCGAATATGAAAATACGTAATAACATACTAACGTAAGAGGATAACGGTTGTACGTCAAAATAAATTGCTGTGTTTTTGTTCTCAAAAGATACTAAATAAACAATGGCAGTGGGCACAAGTTCTAGTATACCGTATTTATAGGCCCGACCTGTTTGACCTGGCCATAAGTTAGCTTAGACCCCACAAGGCCTAATAACTAAGATAGAAGCATTCTTGTATACTAAAATACGAGTCCCTTTACGATTCTAACATCCTCGGTTAGACTCGTAAAAAGTGGCCTTGAGTGTTTTCTCGGATCATTTCAATGCTGATCTGTAAAAAGGTTAATGTAGGCACTAACGCAACTTGTAAGTCTTGTTTAGGTCTAACGACTTACGTGTGAATGTAGCCGTTTCACAAAAGTATTCACACGATTCGATCAGTTAATTCTGTTGTTGTCTTATAGATAGAAGAATATAATAGTAAATTAAAGAACTAGAATTTGATTTTTAACACAGTTTTCCTACCTTTCATAAATTTGCAAACAATGAAATCTCAGAAAGCATGTAAGTTCAATGTTTAAATTTTGTTAAGATGTTAAATGTTTTCGGGAAATGGGTCATGATAATATGATCCAATCAATGTTGTGTTGACTGCAGTGCCGAGAGCCAAAAATAAGGAGGTATACTATAAGTGATTACAGCTAATAAATAGCTTGCTTCGATGACAGGTTTTCGGAATATACGTTTGACGGGCCTGCTGGTCTAGTGGTTAGTGACCCTGACTGCTAAACTGGAGGTCGAGGGTTCGATTCCCACCCAGGATGAATCTTTGTGTGATGAGCACGATCATTTGTTCTGTGTCTGGGTGTAATTTATCTATAATATGTATGTATTTAGAAATATATAAGTATGTTTATCAGTTGTCTGGTTGCCATAGCACAGGCTCTGCCTAGTTTGGGATCAGATGACCGTGTGTGAGATGTCCCAAGATATTAGATATTAAAAATACGTACCTAATAGAATATCCATAGTAGGTATTGTGGAATAAGTAAAAATTACAATCGATTCGGGGTTAAAAATATCTGGCCATTTAAATTAAGGAAATTTGTAATATAAATAAAAAAGCCATCGTGACCAAAAATTAGCCCTAAATGACACTGGAAGTGAAGTAAAAAAAATATCGTACGCTGACAGAATATAAGTTGATACTTCAGTGCTTTAAGAAAAAGCACTCGAGTACCCTTGAAAAGCAGCCGATCGTATTATGCCCCAGCATTCTTTCAATCTGAGAGCCGAATTGAAGACGATGTAATATCCTATTATGTTTTTATTACATCAAATTATTGGCAGTCAAGGATTTTGAAACACGAATAACAGAGTAAGCTGATGATTCAATATTTGTAATGCTAACGGAATTCAAAACATTTTGACGTTTTATTTTATGGAAATGAATTGATTGGTGAATTTCGAGCCTTTTATACCGCCGAATTCGGAAATGGTCTTAGACTTATATTGTGACAAAAGTGAAAAAATTATGAGACCTTTTAAAATTCCTTCTAATCGGTTCGATGTGTAACTTTGACATATTTTTTTTTAATTTCATGTGTGATTTATAAATATGTAAATAATAAACATAGACAAGAATAAAGTTTTAAATAATAAGTCACGATTCCCAAAAAATCTTTATTGAGTTGAAATAAATATCACTTCTATTATCACCAAAATACCTATAATAAATTTAATTATCACAATTGAGAAATATTTACGTTCGATGCGTCGATTGAATCTTGTTGAATATATGTACCTACTATGTAATTTAGCTCAAATGGTGTTTTTTTACGGAGCGTTTGATCAGTACTTTTGTACCCTTAGTAAAATTACTTTGAACGCATTGGATACATTGCAAATGCCTACTACTTATATACAAAATTATCTCGGACAAAATACAAAATCCATGTGCATAATCACAATCCTCTAATTTGAACATATTATTTTCAACAGATGAAACGGACTAGCTTCCTATAGTATTAAAATGCTTTACCTATATAGATTAACCAAAAAGATTTGTCCTAAACCTATCTATCCAAATTAACTATGTTAACTGGTTACGATGACTTAGGAGCATCTTTCTTGATACTGTTGATAATTTCGGGAATTTCTTCAAGTAACACTTTGCTGTCTATTAGATCAGGGTTTTCAGCAAGAATAGCTTTTCCTTCAGCGGAGTCGAGTGATGGTGCTTCACCGTGGAAAGTTTCTTCAGTGTAGGCACGATATGTCCTCCTCATTGTTCCATGTAGCTGAAAATAGTAAAAAAAATATTACCATCAAACAATGCACATGCTAGATTCATGTTGAGGTGTGGCATATCTTAAATGTAAAATAGGTACTAAACATCAATAGGTAGGTACTACATAGTAACGATGAGATTATTAAAAAATATAAATAAAAGATCAAGATTATCATGTATATAAATAAAACATCATGAGTGTGTGTAACATGTTTTTCCTATCAGCAGATACGGTACCGCTTAAAGTATATTTAAACATCTAACAACAACGTGCACCTGGATTTGATTATTTTTAGCAGAAAAAATAGATTTTATGTTTGCGACGATAACGAATTTGTCAAGAAAAACACTAAAATAATGAGGAAAGTAGAGGTACTCACTCTGTCCCACAGCGACATATTGAAACCGAAGTTGCAATGGAAGAACTCGTGATGTTGGTCATGGAACTCTGCGTCTGGCTGCCACGGCTGCCACCACTGAGCTTTGAAGTTGATGCCGGAGTGGTCGATGATACCGTGGTAGTATACGTAGATGGCGATAACGTAGAAAGATGCTAAAATCAAGAAATCTTAATAAGAAACTTGGAATCGACAGTAATTGATAGATCATTTTTTGAAGTACAATAAGATAGGTATTATTGTATTACTATTTACAAATTACTAACGAAATATTAGGATGAAACCAAATTTAATTATTAGTGCAAATGTACTCTAATAAACCTAATACTTAGCGAATGCACTCTTTCTTCTTAATCTTTTCCTAGCTTTGTTGGAGGTAGAATCTAGTGTCTCAGAATTCAGCTAAACTAAATGCATAAACTGCATTTTTTAAAATGCATAAAAAAATATTTCACATCCCAACTTACCCCAGTGCACAGGGATGGTAAAGAGAGGCAGGCACATGGTGAGCTGGACGTGCATAATCTCGACTGGGTGGATGGCGGTTACGGAGAAAGCAGTCGGTTGCTTGTACTTGTGGTGTAGCTTGTGGAAGTGCTTGTACAGCCATGGAGTGTGGTACAGACGGTGAAGAATGTAGGTAGTGTAGTCCTGGAATATAATAAATAATTATCGTCAAAAATCTAGCTATAACTTAAATAATTTTGAGATTATTTTTGATAACATCGTATTGTGAATATATTTCACATTTGTAACACATACATGGATGTCAGAAAATATCACTTTAATGACAAAACTACAGAATCTAAAATATTATGACAGTCAAACTTTGAGAACTAACCTGGTACAAAAAGATAACAGGGAACTGCAAGAAGAACCACAGCCAGCCGTACTCATCGAACTGATAGTAGATGGTGGAAGGGTTGCCGTTGTAAATATAACAGGCTAGAAAAGCGGAGAAGCTGCCGGTCACGAGGAGAGAGAAAGTGCCCACCATGATCTCATGGCGCTCAAGCTCGGGAGATAACCACTTCTCTGGCTGAATCTTCCACTCCTTAGCTACATGCCTTCTGTTCAAGTAGAAGTACCACTGAAAATAAATAAATGCTCATGTATGCATATTCTAAGGTCTTTGATTTGAGCCAAGGTATTAAATCAGTTATAACAGTGTGATTTAATGTCTAACTATTTATTAAAATGTTCGAAAAATTCTCATTTGTATAAAATAATACCACCTACGTCATTATATTATCAACGTTTAATGATAATAATTACGCTCATAACAAGGCGCGATTAAATTTTATCAGCATCATTGTGGGGTACAATCAAACAAAAGTTAAGGAACAAAATGCCTCAAAATCTCGCGTCATATCACCAGCTGTTGTTCTTAACTTGGATAACTCTAAGTACTCGTATGTGATGTAAGTCAGGTCTGCAAAATTGTTCGACAAAGTCCATGATTATACCAGACTAGCTGACCCGTGCCCACTTCGTTGGGCATAATGTAAATAATCCTTTTTTAGTTCATATGACCTAACGATTTAAATTATTTTATTAATATTAAAAATTAAATTATCTATACTAATATTAAAAACTACTTTTTATAACTTAAATATAAAAGTTAGACATTTGCTGTCGTTGACTTTTTTGTAGGTATTTTCAAGCTCCACATCTTTTTTCTAGAACTCAAAAATATATCTTTCATAGTTAAGGCAGCGTTCGTAAGAATCGCTTTCATTCGACCGTTTTTTCTCCGATTCACTTTGCAAAACGGACTACCACGTAAAAGCCTTTTTATTTTTCGGTTTTTTATATAGCCTATGACACTCAGCAATAATGTGGCTTTCTATCGGTGAAGGAATTTTTAAAATCGGTTCAGTAGATCCCGAGATTACCCCTTACAATTTAACAAACACACAAACTTTACTTCTTTATAATATTAGTATAGATAACAAGCGGATTGTAATTTATCTCGGTGACGTCAAATATAAATGAGTAGCTATAATTAATTACCAAAGGAACCAGAGATTCCCAATTTTATTGGTTTAAACCGTAAGAAAAGCGATGTCTTAAACACTGGGACACAAATACTGGGAACGGCAATTAATATAACAAACGTGATAAATTAAGTAATGCAAAGTGATAACTCCAATCTGGTTTTACAGATTAGGTACAGTAGATCTCCTTGTCTAGCTATTTTTATCAATGTTGTAACTTAATTGATAGTCATGGTATCAACAAAAAAAAAACGTATTTATTTTACTATTAAATATGACTGCTGTTAATCAGTTACATCAAATAATAAACCTTCTATAAAAAGCCAGTTAATTGTGTTCGTATTAATATTAATCAAAGTTAATTACTGACGTACAACACGAAAATGGTTTTAGCCCTATCTTCTAGTATAACAAAACAAAGTCTGATACTAAGATCTCGATTCATAATAGTTGTTCAACATCGGAAGTTCTCCAGACAAAACCAATTTCTGAATCTCGATTTGACTCTCTTATATTATAAAATGTTACCAAGTTTTCAGAGCAAACGTGTGTGAAATGTTAATGTAGTGATTTGTAAATAAATTCGGTAGAAACTAGATTCTCGCCAAACTTTTTCGTTATGTCGACACGAGAGCATATTGGATTGGTCTGGGAAGTTTACTCCCATTGGTGAAAGTAGTGGCTTATGAGGTTTTTGGTCCGATTTAATCGACTGTAATTATTCAAATAAATTGAACATGGAATTTTAATTACACTATTTTTGTAATACATGTTTCATTGGTGACTTATAATGTCCTTGTCGAAATTAATATTTCTAGTAATAAAATATGACGTTTTAGGCGTTTCATGAATTTATTAATGACATTAAAAATGAAAGCTTTCGATCAAGAGTTATAAATTAAAAAAAGAACTTACGTGCAAGAAGCCACCAATCAAGAAGTACATGCTCATAGAGACGACGTGAGCCCCAATGAAGATGGGCGTAAAGTTTTCCATTTTCAGATTCCTGGAGGTGAATAACTCCAACAAGTCAGTGGTAGCATTGGTGTTGTTTTGTGTGTGACCGCTCAGCTGCTTCAGCGCTGTCACGAGAATAACCACCCATTCTCCTGGAATTATAAAATGAAATCTTTAAAACATGTATAATAGAAAGCGATATGATAGTTATTTCTAAATCGTTTTCTATCATCTGGATACAGCGGTCCTGATTTACTTCTGCCATCAATGAAATTTCGCCTGAAGTTTTTCGTTGACAATGACTTGGTAAAAATGGATTATTAGGAAAAAAAATATTAATGATTAATTTCAAATTAATCACGGGCGTCCGTAGACGACCGTTCACATTCTTCGGACGCGTCTCGCGGCTGATGGAGGCGTTCAATAGTTTGTTTGCAACTTAAATATGAATTTTCTAGAGTTTCTAAGGCAAACACTCATATTAATTCTCGCATTTACTTTTAATTTGGATTTATTCATTGATTAAGTAAAAACCATGGCGCTCATTATTTACATGTAAGAAAATATTAAAAAAAATATATATATATTCCTTTCCGTGATTTAAAAGCCAAACTTTTAATCATTTTTTAATTTTTTATGATTATAATAGCATTGTTTCTTTACAATAAGTCTTCACTATTCATTTTTAATGTTGTTTCAACGATTTTTCATCATCGGAGTATTTATCAGATTATCAAGATTAGTTTTATTGATACTATTGTCAACAAATAATGGTGTAACGCAAATTGATAAAACTATAAATTAGGTATTTCAATGATAATAATATTTAAACCATTTAGCAAAACAAAGAAATGACAATATTAGATATTTCGGTAATTGTTATGGAATGTTTGGCTGGTAAAGAAATAAGGCAAAAAAATAATAAATAAGTAGGGTCGAACATCGATCGCTACGGTTATTTATTTATATACTTACTAGCTGTCCCCCGCGACTTTGTTCGCGTGTTTTAGTTTTACCGGTTTTTCATTTTTGCTACATTTTTCATTTATGCTCCGCTCCTATTGGTCGTATTGTGATGTTATATAGCCTATAGCCTTCCTCAATAAACTGAATTTTTTCAATTCGAACCAGTAGTTCCTGAGATTAGCGCGTTCAAACAAACAAACTCTTCAGCTTTATAATATTAGTATAGATAATAAGAATTAAACGGGTTAAATTGTTTTGACAATCTCATATCACCCTTGCGCAGCCGGGGCGAGCATATGGTATGAAATAAATAAATAAAGTTGCTATAAAAATAGTAATAACTGTAACTATTTACTATTGTCAACGTAGTAAACAACACACTACATTTTACAATCAAATTACCAGACAAAATCTTAAACAGATTCACATTGAGGAAGGACAAAGTGTATTCGAGCATAATGAGCTCGACCGTTGCTCCTAAATTCTATTATAACTAGCTGTTCCCCGCGACTTTGTTCGCGTGTTTTAGTTTCAACGGTTTTCCATTTTTGCAACATTTTTCATTTATGCTCCGCTCCTATTGGTCGTAGCGTGATGTTATATAGCCTATAGCCTTCCTCAATAAATGGACTATCCAATACAAAAAGATTTTTTAAAATCGAACCAGTAGTTCCTGAGATTAGCGCGTTCAAACAAACAAATAAACAAACAAACAAACAAACAAACTCTTCAGCTTTATAATATTAAGTATAGATTAAGTATTTTACAATAAGCCTTATGTACTAAAAAAGTGCCCCACGAAACCGTTAACTCACTAGCAGGACGCTATACTTATATCTTCTGCGTCATGTTCTAGTGCAAAATGTAATATTTATTTCATAACATAAAAGGTTTTGGGAAAATTAAATTGAATAGACGTTTCGGTAAGTCAAAATTATTAGAATGATGAACAAAAAGCCCATTCAAAATGCCAAGAAATAAATTCAAAGGAATTTTACATTGAAATTTTCAACCCTTACTTATTTCAATCATACGGTCAATGGAAATACGATAAATGGGATCAAAACATAAAGCTTTCTTAGGAAAATATCTAAGGGATCATCTATCTCCTGATTTTTGATTTGATTCTTTCATTTTTGAAATTTAAATGGAACTCGTGATCGAATATTCTACAGTTCGGCTAGTATAGTTATCCATTATTGCGCAAAACTCACGGAAGCCTGGTTGATTAGCAAACATTCAATTTTATATTTTCAAGGGTATTTTTTTATTATGCATGTTTTTCATACTTGAAAAACGTAGAAGATTATCCTGTTCAATGTCTGTCTGCTGTGATAGGTAATTATTTTACGTCATCAACTACATTTTAATTAATAACATCAAGCTGAGTGCCAATGTCACAGATATCTTATCATTTTGATCGATTAACTCGGATTCTTTGTTCACAACATTGTTAATACTTTATTAAATTGTTGTCAAGAGGATAATCGATCGACTAAGCAATAATACTTTGTGTTTAGAATGTTTAGGTTTTTCTTTGTCCCGGATATTTCAATTTCCAAAAAATAAGAATTGAGTAATTGTTAATATTTTAATGGACTGTAATAGCGACATATGATGAATTTTTTCCACTTTTAGACACATATCGTTATATTTTGGACAATTCAACAATGTCTTTATAAATTATTGCCGATGTGTTTCTGATGTATAAGCTATATTACTGTAAAGTTTTTTTTAAATCCATTTATTAGGTTTTGCGTGAAAGAGTAACAAACATCCATACATCCTCACAAACTTTCGCGTTTGTAATATTAGTAAGAAAGTAAGGATTGTATCATTATTAGGACAAAAAATCTTGTTTCGTCATTTAAAAGGTAATATTTCAAACATGTCATTGACTTATTCTTATCTAAATCTCATAAATACAATTAGATAGGATTTAGAATGTGTATAATAAGTAACAGCTATAATCTGTCCCCGCTATCGTTACCGTTGACGTTTTAAGTACGTATTTCAGAATTAATTGTTGTGGAAATTACCCGTTAATATGCAGGGAGTGATTTGTGTCACATAACAAATTGCTATTAGGTCCATTATTACGAGGGAAACCCAAAACTAGTTGTAGATTTTTTTTTTTAAATTGTCTGCAACGCCGTAACAAAATAGATCAAATTTAAAATCAATAGGTACCTAGATATCGTAATAGTTTGTATTAATCTCATGATTTTGTGTAAGTAGGTAGATACATACACAATATCGCACAATCTTACTTGTTTATGTTGTGGAAGGTAAACGTGTGTACGTTTTACCCGACTGTGCTAGAAAGGACGGTTTATTTTTATGTATATTTAGATATATATTTCTCTGGCAGGCTCTGCCGCCTAATCTGCTAAATGGATTTAAGCTTGAGTGTCGTTATATTCGTTTCAACTGGGTATATTAAAATTATACAAAATAAAAATTGCCTATTAAGTTAGGTATCAAAATAAAAAAGAATATATATGACTTACAAAAATATATACAACTTTTATGTTTAAATGTAATCATTCACTTAAATAAAGACTCGTTAAAAAGCATTGGGATCTTGGAACATATTGAATGCAGCTGCCGTTTAAGGCCAGACAAAGCTTCGAAGGGATAACATCGGGATAGTAGATCGTGAGACATCGCCAACTGTCGGTCGACTTCGGCGTCGGCTCGGCTTGACTGACGTTGATCGACAACCCTCGGCGACGCGTATGCAGCGCGGAGAAACATGCTAATGGCACTGTTTACCTTGTAATAAAGGCCTCTCTTCACCACCCTCAAGTAAAGTTTCGAGTAAGCTAATCGCCAGTTAAAACCATCCGTAAGTTCACAATATTATCTGACCAGTAAATTTACTGGCCATGCCAGCCATCTGCCAAGTAAGGACCTAAGTGTAAAGTGGTTAGGGTTTGAATTTACAGTGTCAATTTTATTCAAATAAATTCTATCTATTTCGGTTTATGATGGAAATCATATTTAAAATTCTTCTAAAAACTTTTGACGTCTTGTTAAGATTTGTAGTAATAATTAAGAAGCTCTCAGTTTTCAATGTAAACGTCATTTTACCCACTAAAGATTTACAACAGCAATAACTCTACCATTTACGATAACATACAATTTTTATTAACTATCCACTGAAATAATCTGTGAGTAGAATTTTAGTAGCCATTTAAGAAAACATTTACATTGTTTCATCCAAAATGGCGTACTGGCTAGGATGCCAGCCACTAGACTCTTACCTAGGAGGCTCGGGTTCGATTCTCGGTATCGGAATATTTTTTGCTTTTCGGTCGTTAATATAAAACTTTATATCATAGCTGAAAGGCTCAAAGAGCATTTCGCGGCTGTTAAAAACCGTCAAACAACTAAATCGGCAATAGCGGAAAACCTACGATAGCTTGGCGCTAATTACTAAATTCAAATTTGGTTGAATATAATTATTTTAATTTTTCCCACACAGATAGATCCTAGTTATCATACGTTGATCTTTGACAGTCGTTATAATTCTGTCAACCAGTCTTACTTTGGGATACTGTGTTACACAGTAAATTGGGTTTTGGAGATCAGATAGGCAGTCGCACCATGTAAAATGCGATATTCAGCTGAATCCGGTAAGACAGGAAGCCGACCATGATAAAGTATTCTCAGACCACGCGGTCAAAGTCGTTGCTAGTTCGAAAAATGTTGTATATAAATATTGTCAAAGGTGTCTAAGAAAAGTATATATAACTTTGAAAAAGTCACATTGGTACTTACCTGTAATGGGCTCGAATCTGCAACCTTGCGCACACAAATCCATTCATTGAACCGCTAGGCCACCACGACACTACCTTATATATTTCTTATTACTACTAGTACTTAAACTTTATACACTGTACCTCTCAATGTAGCTCCAAATGTGAATATGGCGAATGTAGCTATGAAAGTGCTGATGAACTCGGGTAGCCTTTCAAAGAAGTTTTCCAAATTGTCGCCATACTTCTCAATCCACTTCACGCCGTCAGTCAGAGGTTCCCAGTACTTCGACTTCTTTAGTCCTTCAACTTTTGTATTAGGCTTGTCTTTGTTGTCCTTGACGGTCCGTTGTTTTGCTTTAGTTCCCGTCATCCTGTAATTAATGTTCGTTTTTATTGTTACACAATCTTTTTTATCCTTGTCTCTATCTATTTAATGGAGAGTTAAAAGATACGGCGGGAATATTATAGGACATATGTACTGTTATTGAAACGTTGTTATTAATGTAAGTAACAATAATTAATTTTATTTAAAGATGAAGAGACCTTTTTTGCAAATTAGGTACCTACTTTACACAGCATACACTAAATTCTAATTAAACCTTTGGTTGATGATAAAAGCAAAATCAAATTAAAAAAATAAACAATTTTAATCTGGACCAAAACCAAATTTAAAGCATTAAAACAAGTGGAAAAACAATGACGATAATAACAAAGCTATCACGTTAAAAACTTTTCTTTTTATTCAAAACCTCACCTGTTTGGTAATGATTTCAGCACGACATGAAACACGTCTTTTTGCAATAATTATCATCACCAAATGAATGCGAATACAATTTATGCTAAGAATTAAATGAGATAAAAAAGTCGAATCCTATTAAAAAATAAATTTATCTGATAACTAATTTGCTACTGATTATACCTACTACGGTGAGATTTTAAGTTATCGTAGCACATCGTAGCACTGATAATAAAATAATAAGTACGGAAATAGTTTAATTGTGATAAATATTATTCAAAATAAACAAAATAAATAATAAATATAAATTTAGACAAACAGTCAACGCATTAAGCGTTGACTGTTTGTCTAAATTTATATTTTAAATTAGAGATATTTATACAATATGTGCTACAAAATCAATGGGTAATGGCTTTGATTTTTTTTTTGTTGCAAGGGATCGTAGATCTAAGTATTTGATATTAATTTCAACATGACGCAGGCGTTCCTGAAAAAATAAACTATTCAGATCGTCAGAGCGACGGACTACCAAGTGATCCTATAAGGGTTCCTTTGTTCCTTTTGAGGTACGGAATCCTAAAAAAAAAGAAAAAGCTAAAGAAACTTATAAGGCTGGTGCCTTGTACATTAAAAGTAGAATTCAAGTAACCTATCTAAATCTACTTGCATTCTACTTCAAGTACTTGTATTCTTCTTCAAGAAACCATAAATTGAGATCATAGATTGAGAAAACTATAGTTAAACTAAATACATTTTGCGGTTTTCCCCAAAATATAACAACAGCAATGAAGAAGAAAAAGAAAAATTTTGGACGCATTTAATTAATGGGACAAGCGTAGGATACTACTGGGTTAGTAATATCGTTCCCATTGTATTGTATACTATCTTTAGAAATTTATTTTGATAAATTGTTGTTAAGATATGAGTACATCTGTTTGACGTAGTTTACATTTGGTCAATGGTATATTTTTACTCTTTAGACTGATTTCTTTAAAAAGTTCGATCTTTAATTACAGTTGCTATCGTTTTCAGTAACTTTTATCGTTCAATCTGTTTAAATCAGGTAACTTTATTTTATTGAAGAGCAGAGAATTTATTAAATGTTATTTAAAACTGTGTATTATAAATTGTGTTGATGGATCTAATAGCCACTTCTTTAGATGTCACAAAGCACAAAAGAAGCTCTTCTTCAACTTATCTCCTCATTTGGTTGAAATAGCCTAAAGGGGTTTTTATTGACGACCTCCGTGGTCGAGTGGCGTACACACCGGTTTTCAAGGTGTCGCCAGCTCTGAGGTCTCGGCCGGGTCAATGTAGAAAACCTCTTTTCTACATTGTCTTGGGTCTGGGTGTTTGTGGTACCATCGTTGTCTCTGAATTCCATTACACAAGTGTTTTAGCTGCTTTGGGTCCAGAGCAATGTATGTGATGTTGTCCACATTTAATTTAAATTTAATCATACATCTCCTTTTTTTCTGTGGTAGTAGACTATTCCAAATCTGTGCCTCAGAATCAGGCATGAGTCCTGAATATTTGTCCAGCGAATGATTATGTGTTTTAGTTGGATTGTAATTGCCGTCTCATCAGACTACAATTGTTAAAAATGTGTTTTGTTTTATTTTAAATTAGCCTCTTTTAGGCATATTTAAAACTTTAAATAAATGAATGACTAGTTGAGCGGTTTCAAAATGTCATTCCTATGGAAGAGAACCGACAAGAAACTATACCTACTATACTATACCTAGATTACTTTTTTTTAGGTTAAGTCTTAGTATGTTAAATGTGAGAATACAAATGTTAAGTTTTGGTTATTGAACGATATAAACTTTCTTTATTTTTATTTGGTTTTTCTCAAACAATATAATAATATAATATAATAAAATAATATATAAAATGAAATGTTAGTGGAATCTGTCCACAATATATTGTAAACATAGTAGTATTCGCCCATGATTGTTCTACGTAACGTCGTATCAGGAAGCTACGGGTTGAACACCTGCAGCTTGTTGAACTGATAAAGATATTTTATGATGATAATGATAATGTTAATAACATTTGATTTTGCAATGTGACCTCTATACCACGAAGGGTACAAACACGTGTGGCAATGACAATAAAAAAAATAGAAAAATCCCTCCAAGTATACAAGTACTGAGACGTAGGTACCTAAATCGTTGTTTTGTTTGATAAAAAACTATTTGTAGGTAATATGTAAATAAATACGTATGGTTTAAAATAAAGGTAAAACTTCGCAGTTATTAAGGCACTGGATAATCCAGCATATTGTAATATAATATTTATTTCCATCTCATCTTTTTGTATTGTCCAATTTGCATACGCTGTAATATGACTTATCTAAAAAATCTTTTAACATTATCTTATTTTTCATGAGTTATTCTCAGTAACGAGAATATTATAGACCTCTGAAAGGCTTAGGTACGTGCGGACACAGGCCTAACACGCAGCGGCCTTGTTGAGCCACCCACCCCTGTTTTATAGAAGAACAGATATGAACGGCCAAGGTAGCTACAGAATATTGTAAATAGTGGTTTTAAAACAAATTTGGTTTATGCTACGTGGAATGGTCCATTGACAATCTATGAAGAACTATGGCATTTGCTTCTCAACACATTAAAATGTAATCCAATGGGAAGGTTAGTTATTCACCATCTCGCCAGATGGGCCCCTTAAACAGCCGCCACTACAGGCAGCGGAGGGCAATACCAGTGCGAGCAGCTAGAAGTGTCGGCCGATGCAGCCCCGATTTTACCATCGGGACTTACAGTTGCGGACCTAGTTCGGGTTTCCTCGGCTTTAAGCTATTAGTATCGCTCTGGCGACCCTTTTTAGCCAGCCAGTTAAGGCTAGAAAGGGCTGAATATCCTCGTAGTAGAGTGACCCTTTGGGGCAATCAGGTCCGTTGTGTCGCTACTCACAAACAGCTCGCCACATGCTGCCATGCGGATATAATGGTTGTACACCGTTTATTATTTTTATCTATACATTAAAATAAATAAAAAATAATTGTCCCTTGTACGACGATGCATCACTTGAGAACTTTACAATGGGTTTCGCTGATTTCGCTGGTGTTGTGTTTAGTGTCAGTACAATGATTTAACGAAATAAATGTTTGAAATAATCACTGGAAAAGTTGAAAACTTGAATAAAAAACATTTAGTATAGAAAAGTTAAGGAGTTTAATTTTTTTTTGTTTCCTAAAAGAAAACGACTCCCGCACTAAGGAATTTAAAACGCGTAATGTCGCGGGGTTTTCACAAACATTCAAATCACATGCACAAAGAACACCTGACGTGCAACAGATGATATTAAGCTGAAAACAATTAATAATATTAATTATTTAATAAAATATTTAATTAAGTCTCAGGGGTCTGTGTGTCCCGAACAGCAATGAAGGTCTGTGTCGCAAGAAGCGAATCCAAGACTTAGGATTTTCCAAAAAAACTGGTACTTAATCGACCTATCCCTTAATTAGGTTGCACAGTCATGTCCGTGATTACGACGTGATAAGTGACACGACCGTAGACAAATTTGCGGATTAACGCAAATTAAAATTGTTTGATAATGAGTTAGGTACAACGATTAAACGTAATTATTTAAAATGGTGTAACAATCTTTAACAGTGTTATGTATCTAGTTTAAAATTGTAACATAAAATGATTTGAATGCAATCTTTGTTTTTAGTAATAAATTGTTATCTAAGTTAAGTAGGCATTTTTTTAATTCTGATTATAATTATGATGTAGGTGGGTAGGTAATAGTATAATTGTTTTAGGATTTCCTACAATCTTTATTTAAGTATTCTTGAGAGCTTCAAGGTAAAAATATTGGGAATAAAAAAGATGTTGCGGTGCTTTTTAATTTTGTAGAGTTCCCAGTTCAAAGTTAAGACACTTACCAGTTATCTACTTTAATCAAATAGTAGAGTAGGAACTTACCTTTCTTGATGCTGATATATCGGTCTTTCGTTTCGATGGGATGTAGGGAATATCACTCTGGGTAACAATGTTTATTGTCTTGCTAGTGATTATATCTAATCTGTACGTAAACGCTGCTGTGTAAAGCAGCGTTTACCTTTTTTTTGTTTTTCTGAAGCTTGCGACATCTGTTGGCCACTTGTGACATTAAATAGTAGCGCTCCACCAGCGAGTACCTAGTTAGTTGTCAATGTGTGTTCACAGATGGCGCTGTTACTAATTTCGTTTTGTTAAATATAATGTGTATTTTCAAAATTTGGAAATTTTGAAAATACACATTATATTTACTCTAATAAAATTAAAAACACATTTTATATTATTTACAAAGCATAAAATAAAAAAAAAATATTTCGTAAAAACGACATCTATGCAAAAATTTCAGAACCATGTCACACAAACAGGAACAATGAACTAGACTGTTTTTGACCATCGTAGTTTTATTAAGATCTTATAGATGACGCTGTCTTAAATTGCTATATCACATGGATAATATAATTATTGTTTCTTTAGTATTTATCGAAATTTTATTATGTAAAGGTACTTATAGGTTTTGACCTATAAATACACTGAATTCATCATCTTTTGTATTACTTGCTTTTATATTGATAAATAAATAATGACTCGCTCAAAATAATTAAAAATAAAGCGAGACTTCATCAAAGTTTGTTATCAAAGTTTTAAAAGGGTTTAAGCATATAAAATAATAATAAAGCGTTTGTACATTTTTGTAATATTGAAAACTTAAACTAATATAAATGTAATAACAATATTTGTCTTGTTCTTGAACTTAAAACATCATTTTATTATGCAACGTTGCATCTCCCCTACATGGCAGCTTATAAACTATCCGGTTGTAATTACATGCGGATCAGCGAGACCCCGCTGAGCCGGATAGCCCGGATCAGCGGTCGTCCGCGGCAACACGGTGGGTGATCAGATGAGTCACGTCATGCGCAAACGGATTTAAATGAATTAGGTACTTACCTATTTTTAAATCAAGTGCACATATGAATTTCTCACTACTACCTACTTTTTTTTTTTGTATGTATTAATTTTAAAAGTACGTACTGACTGAGGCAACAGGAAAAGAGTAAAGGGAGCGATTACTGATCTATACTAATATATAAAGCTGAAGAGTTTGTTTGTATGTTTGAACGCGTTAATCTCAGGAACTAATGGTCCGATTCGAAAAATTCTTTCAGTGCTGGATAGCCCATTTATTGAGGACGGCTATATAACATTACGCTGCAACCAAAATGAGCGCATAAGCGAAAAATTTTGCAAAAATGAAAAACCGATGAAACTAAATCACGCGGACAAAGTTGCGAGGGAGAGCTAGTTTAAAATAAAAATACAGTCACTATGCAATGTCCTGTGTTTTTCAAAGTGTTACATTATACATCAGTTGTGTACATCAACATTGCCGGCGGCAACAGCGTCACGCACAAAGGATGCAAGGGAGCGCTCGCCACTAATCTGACGCTACATTGTGATGCGAACACCCGCGGGCACTTGTAATTAGAGCTGGGGTGACCGTCGATATGTGGATATATTTTTTTTATTTGTTTTCAATAGACTAAACATTTTGTAGTTATGGTGATATGTTAATGCCGGTAGGTACCCTACTGCCCATGAAATTCTCCTTAGACAGCAATATGCATCTGCTGCGTTTAAACTTAAGCCTCAGACAAGACTCGAAACTTTTTTAATTTTTTCAAGTTTCATTTTTAATGTCAGTTACATTAAGGTTGTTGTATTGTAGTTTCTATTGTCATCTCTAGATGAAAGTTTCTTCTTCAGTTCTCGATTTAATTTCCTCAATTTTATTTTAATCAGAGTTATTTATCGATATTAGTCATGTTCGAGATAATCGCAACACGTGTAGGTACCTATGTCGATAATGTGCACCGCCCACGGAATTGTAGTGATTAGTTTTCTATTGGATCAGTTCTGCTGACAGATTGGGTTGAAAGTAAATAGAAATATATTATTTGGACACATTATTGGAGACAACACTTCACCATTGCTACCAAATACAAGATACAAATGCATTTTGAGAGATTATTGAAATGTATGTTAACGATACTAAAATTATGCAATGAGAATTTACAGTTCGCACGTTATTTCAGACTAATATTCTGGAGCCGTTTGACTGTTGGTTCAAGTTCAACCGCAATACGATTGTATACTTGCAGTACCTCCCTTTTTAGGGTTCCATACCTCAAAAGGTAAAGTCAAGATTGAAACATGTAACCTTTAACCAGCTGCCCTAGACATGTGACATATCGACAAGCGTTAACGTTGATAGAAATCGCTTAAATGACAATAAATGTATGGAAATGACATTTCGTTTCGATAAGTCACCTGACTTGGACTTGTCACTTCCATACATTTGAACGATTCGATCAGCGTTATCGCTTTTCGAAATGTCTCTTGTCTAGGAGGGCTGATCGAGTCATGATACCTCATACCAACCACGCCACTATAAAACGATCTCAAATCAAAAACACGTATTCAAAAGCACGATGGCGACATCTCATTTAAAACGGCGTCTTACACAGCACATTAATCACTCTCCGTTGCGGGCGGTCTTTTGTGAACGAAATTATGGCACGCCATGAGTTATGGCGGCAAATTTAATGTAGTAACCCCTGAACAATGGCTCATTGATTCGGTAACTGACTAATGTTCCGCCGGCACGCTATGCCAGTGATGTATGGAACGTGTATTTGTTCAAGGTGAAGGATGGTACCGTTTGGACTTCAGGTAATTATAGAATTTTTAGTTAGTATTAGGTCTGAGGTTAAATTTTGTTTTAATTTTCTAGGGTCTTATGGAATATTTGTCAAATTTGGCAAATACTATACACACATAGAAAGTATCGCCCGATAGTCAATTACTAGTCCAACGATAAAAGGCACATATTAAAATCAATTAATAAAAAAACCTTAAACTGCAAAAAGCGTTATTGTTAACGTCAGCCTGTTCTCTACTTTATAAGTATTAAAGTAGAACTTATATGTTATGTTGAAAAAGGACAATAATTTTCTATAACTAAATGCTTCAGTGGATAGAAGTAATCATCTCACTTTACAGTTTTCCTGCTTCTACACAGGAGGGCCGTTACATATATACATAACACATATCCGGATACATAAGTCCTTGCTTACTCTATTACATAAGTCACACAAATCTATCACATAGGATTATTTTTTTCTAGTCAAAACAACATGAGTTAAATCCCCTCGTCATTCAGTAAGTAATCAGTAATAAGAACCGCTTCATCATTACGCCTAATATCGAGTGTAACGCCGGGATATAATACTCCGGGTAGCGGGTTCGAATCCCGCGGGGTCGAGCCGGGGGTCCAGGCTATTAAGCTCATAGATTAAATTAATTGATAGACAGGACTCTTTAAACATTGCTTTGTAAGTGTACGTAACTAAGATTTTGTTAACAAGGTACTTGTTGTTAATCGATGTCCTGGGTATATCATACTCTGTTGGGTTATTCGGTTTCTGAAGTTTTTTCAAGTATAAGATATTTAAATAATGAAAAGGGAGAAATTCAGAGTTTTCCGAAAAGCGTTGTACATTACTTTTATTATTACATTTCAATGCTCAATACTCATTTATATTTAAAACATGTGATGTCTTCGGCCTTTTACTGTCACGTCATTTTAAAATAGGTGGAAACATCTAAAAGCTTTGTCCTTCTATGTTTATATAATCTTTGGTTCCCTCTCCAGAGTTCAATTGAAAGGGGTCTGCACACCAGGAGGTCACAAATAATCCCGACATGATTTGAAATTGATACAAAATTTGGTTTCGTTCAATAGCCGTATTAAATTCCCCAAACCATTGTTATGAAGATTGAATTGTATTCAATGGTGTTAAAAACTGTTCCTTCACAGAGTGAATTCTATTTGAAATTATAAAGATTGTGCGATGATTATGAATTTGAGCAACTGTGAAATAAATGAGGTTTGATACCCGGGGGGCTTACGTGAGGTTATTGATTAAAATCTATTCCGATTTCGATGTTCGGTGTTTGATTTAGACCACCTGTGTTCATGTTTTTAAGGGAATTAATGTTATTCTCGTACTTCGATGGATAAAATAATAGATGGTTAAAGGTCTCCTCTAAAGAGATTCTAAAATTATTTGTTTTTTTCGTCAAGTCAGTCATTAAGTGCATCACAATAATTATACGAAATATCGCGGTGTCTTAAGTGCTTTTACCAGATTTCAACCAGAAGGTACTGCTAAATTTTAAACTATTTTGATGCATGTTTATATTATACCTACCAGTATCTACCTATTAACTACTTTATACGTTTGAATTATATAAGCAATTTCATTAATGAACATGGTCCTATGCTTGTTTGATGGTACATTACACTAAGAAGCTGCAAAGAAAAAATGTGCGTAAAATAGCAATCTGCATAATACCTATACTCTTTAAATTACATTTCCTTCAAAAACAATATATACCTACCTAGGTATAGTGCACACGATTTATCGTTTCTATTTCTAAACAATAGTTGAATGGCCACAACTGAAAACTGAAAAGCGTGTGGACTAACATTTTTATAGAGCAATAAAGTATCTGGAGCGCCATTCGCAGACCACCTATCGCAGAGCCACGGCAACAAATTGCACGTGATGTATCGCTAGCTGTTATAGCTACCAACACTGTTTCGAGATTTCGGAGACAGTCCTGAGATTCGTTTCTTTTTACTTTTGAATATAAGGTGTAGTAAGTTGTAGTAAAGGATATACGGATGCCTTGATTCTAGGTTGGGTGGAAGTAGAAGGTTCAATTACTATTGGAATGGCTATATCTTGATGATTGTTAACTTGTTTAGGATTAATGTTGCTAATAAAAGACACTTACGATTTTTAAAGATTTTATAAAGACTATGATACTTACTTTTACAATTTCTTAATAACTTAACTATTCATGTTCTTTTCATCTCAGTTATTTTGGAAACATTTATTTCTTTTTCTTCAACCTTATTTCTTCAATAACAAATACACAATATAAAAAACTCAAGTATAACAGAGAGTATTACGGAGGGTATAACCACAAAACAATACTCAAACAGTATCCCGTAAAACAGAAAACCAACAGTCACCGCGAATGTAGCTGGCCGCTCGACCGACCACCGGCTAGATTTTATCGCTCCTTCGAACCATTAAAACGGCCATAATGAAGTTTCCCGACGGATAATGCACTGGGGCATTACGCCATGATTTACAAGGCCAGCAATAAAAAGAATTTAAGGGATGACCCGGGATAGTAAAAATAGCGGGCTTGGGGCGAATCGACATCATAAAGATGAGGAATGTGCGGAAACCTAGTGTGTTTTATGTCGGCAATTTTATTATATCGCATTACATGTATTGTGGGGTGGAGTGTAGTGCTTGTGTATTATTAACACTTTTAGGAGCACGCACTGTATTTTAAAAGCTAAGTTGAAAGTTACGAATGTTTCCTTTTCCAAAAATTAAAACTTAAATTCAAATTCAAATTCAAATTATTTGTATGATAAACAATAAACCTTTTAAATTGTAAACATGGATTCAAAATTATTATAAAATTCAATGCTTAAGTATCTAATATAAATCGCATGCTTAAAAATAAAAACCTTGAGAAAATACAACTTTTTAAAAATTTACACTCTTAATTTGATAAATTTAGGCGGATTGCTCCAAAATTTTGTTTCCGTACCTAAACGTGGCCCGATCGAGAAACGGGCCGTCAAATTCCTGAAAATACAATTTCAAAATCGTTTCCATTCCTTGATATAATTTTTCATCTGTTCTGTATATCATTTATCAATTGAATGTTGTCAAATACAATAGGTATCTAAGCTGAACTAAAATATGTCGTAAATAACAAGTAACTTATGTAATCAGTTTGCTATTTCGCCCGAGGGCTAAGATTTATCAATCTATTATTGTTGAGCATTATTTACGAGCTTTATCTGAACTGATCGCAACATCCTGGCTTATAGGAAATAAACTTAAGTGAACAGCACATTGTATTCCCTATATCATTACACCTGCATGAGAAAGCGGTGACCGATGAAGACTTCCTTCAAAAGTTATTAACGATTTTTTGGTTTAGGAAGCAATTAAAAATGAAAACCATTTTCTATATCTTCAAATTTACTGCGAATTTGCATAGGTTCTCAACAAAAGAACGAACTACTATTGGAATGTTTAATGCCCGGTCGCTCGTCTCATAACTTATTGTCATTGCTTTATTATTTAAAACATTTTATAGTAACTTATTGGCTTGCAAAATATCAGGAAAGTCCCATCAATTTCCCCCTCGTTTAACAATCTTTAGTTTCAAAATTTCGTGTCTGTATTAAGTGTTCATAATAACAAATTGAATTGATGCGGCCGGCGGCTAGCCGATCGGGCCGCAATTAAGGCGGGTGGCTATAAATCGGCGCGTATCTGATTTTATACATGAAAGAGGCGTTGCGACCAAACAGCAAGCTCCTAAGCAGTTATGTGGTACAATGAGAGGGAATCATGGTTCAATGATGGAACATGGTTCATTTTTGGAAAAACATCGAAATTGTAGATAATATGATGGTCATGGCTGAATTGTATTTTATGATTTTAAATCAATGACGTTAAGCCCTTAGATATTCTCTCTTGATTTACTAAATCTAACTTGGTTTACGAGAACCCTGTCGGTCTTCGAGAAAAAGATAAATAGTGTTGAGAATAAATCATTGGTATTGGCTTTGCTTATTTCGGCTAGGCAGCAGAAGATAGTTTTGCTTACAGCACTTTGAAAACTAGGGTAATTTTATTCTTACAACTTAGTTGACAAATATTGGTACATGTGTCAAATTAATAATCACAAGGTCTTTGCTCTCGTTGTATCCCTCACAAATTAAACAAATGTATCGCTCACACGAGCACATCGCTTGATGTCCGAAGCACCCTTTATGTCCGACGCATTTAATGCACAAGTTGTAAATTAAAACCAAATTTGGCTTCGATTAAATAATAAAACACCTGCCCCTGAGATTAAAATGGTGTACGTAACTTCAGGTTAACAATCTAAATGATGGACTAAGAAACCGATGCATGCCTTTTTAGGAAACTTGTAAAACTTAAAAAAAAGTTAAGTTTGACACACGTTTTAAGTTTTTTATTTAAACATTTGACGATGTCAAAAGTAACGAAATACGAACAGACAAAAAAGGAAATCACAATAACATCAGCTTTCGATTATAATTAAAATAAACCACATTATGTAGTCTTCTAGTCTACTTTTTCATATAATTTGTACAACACTCATAACTTTAACGAAAAATAATCACTATCATTGGTACAACATTTTTTATCAGACAAAAAAGTAAACTATCCACAAACAGCCTACTTTTGCCAAACAGGAGCCAATGTTAAAGATTCCCCATGATATATGAACACCACTATAAATAATGTTACAAAAATATGGAAACAGAGACATAAATAATGTTCTGTATCGCGGCTGCGCTCGTAAATATTGGGTCGTGAGAGCACCCTGCCTACTGCCCACAGATATATTGGAAGATGGAAATTTAATTTCGATTTTAGTTTTGTTTGCGTTAGTTCAGTTTCATTTGGAATTTGACTTGTTTGCTGAACCCATAATTGGATAAGCTTTTTCATTTCAATTACCATCTTCATTCTGGTTTTATCTATAATTATTTTAGCTGCAAATCATTTTAGTTCATCTCTGCTATTTGTTATTTTACCATCACATGTATCTTTTGCATTAGCTAGAATATTAGTTCTCCAAAGTTAAATCAAATTAGTGGCAAGATCTCATCTTACATCTTCAATTTTATTCAAGCTTTTGATTGTCTAAAATCTAAAACTGTCTTCTTCAATTATACCTTAAACAAACAGACGAATTTGATGTCATTAATCTCCGTCTAATAAAATCATCAAGCATTCTCAATTACCATCAATACACACCTGAATAATGTCACCTGTCACTATAACACATAAATTATGGCCGCTAATGCGGTACCACACCGGCACGCTCTGTGTGGCGGCCTAAATCAACGGTTATTATTGTATGACCGGTGATTTGAGAACATAATGTATGATCGTATTGTGTTGCATGTTCAATTGTGTGTCTGGTTTGATTTCCTAGATGTAATAATAGATAGTTTTATTGTAAGGTGTTTGATTTGTCACGTTTGGAGAATTGAATTTATCATCTCATTAATTTAGTTTTAATATCTAAATTATTTTCTGATTACTGAAAGCCATAGGCATCAATGAATATTTGATAGAAAATTAGCTTTGTAATATTGTGCAAAAATGCCAAACATCTGTTTTTAGATCACTAATTTTATTAGTACCTTCATCAATGCCTAGGTTTCTAATTGTAAAACTAAGAACTTGTCAATTTGTTTTCGGAACACTAGGCTAACAGAATTGTTTTATGACATCCGACCCATCATAATAAGTCCTCATAAACAGGGCGAATCCTATTATCTAGAGCTCTGCCTACCGCATTAGGTCACTAAACAAACTATTCGCAGCCGACACAGTTTGCGCAGCCGTTCGAAACCGCACTAAATCACGCGCGATTGCCTGCTTACATATGTATACGGTACGTATGTACACCACAGTGCATACAAACGCACATGTTGCTACAAATGAGCGGAACTTTCGAGTATTAGGGACAAAAACATTTTGTCCGTATATTAGAAATGCCTTTTTTGGGACTCCAGTGCATCACATTTTTAAATGAGCTTTCGTGGTATTATAACTTATCATTATACTTTTTATGCATTGTTGAGGATAGGATCATCTCTTCAGAATATAATAGGCAATGAAGGTTACTATTTTATCAAACGGTTGTGACTGTTTGTGATATAACATAAAACGTTATTAGTAAATTGGACAAATCTAATTGCGTATCCTAGAAAAGGAGAGAGAAAGTTAATTTCTTTTTTGACATCTCTATTCTCAAAGTTAAGTTTTCACTTTAATTTCTTTTTTGACATCTCTATTCTCAAAGTTAAGTTTTCACTTAAGTCTAGTAGCATATTCAATGTAAATATCTCAGAAAGTCCATTTACATTATGTATGATAAGAAAAGTAAATGAAAGAGAAAGGAACAACTCTACTTTGACCGCTAATATCGATACTAAATCTACAAAAACAGAATATTGCCTAAATCTATCAATATATTTTATTATTCGTATATTTCAAACATGCACAGTAACATACAGTTGCATACGGTAGTGTTGGGACAATGCGGGCTCGATGCCTCGATATGAACGAAATATGCTAAATTCAATAACGCGCACGACCCAGGTGCGTAGGGCTGGTAGATAACAAAAACAAGTATCTTTACATTTTAAAATATTAAAGCTTACTGGGAAGTTTATTTAATGCAAGGAACTCTACGATACATTTTTTAGAGCAACTCCGTGATGTGTTTTTTCTGCATTCATTCCCGATATTCATGATTTTGTTGCAAATAATTTTAAACACCTAAATTATTCTTGACTAATTACCTAAATTAGTCTTGACTAATTAAGCTATGACTAGCTTAAGAAACTATGATTATCTTAAGAAAGAGCAAAAGCATATGAATGTACTTTAAACTCTAAAATTAAAATATATTGATGCCAAAGGACAAAGTGTGCTTGACATGGAATTGTCTCTCATCCAAGCTTTATTTTAGAACTGCAGAACCCAACAATCTTACAACCTTCTTGGTCCATAAACAAGGCGTTCGGTAGCAGCCCTGGTCACCGATATACGATAGCCGGGGTCACGCGGTGATTTACCGCGCCGTAGATTATCGGCGCACGCGCTGTCCGACACAAAGCTATTAACGTCGCCATGATATGGTTGTGGGGTAAGCAGCTCCTCACGTGAAAGTGGTGTAAGGGTCATTTGTGAAATGGTTAATGCGAGTCCGAGGGTATCAAGATCTGTAGAACGTTCCGTTTACTTTCATTAGGTTAGCCTTTTCCCAGCGTTTGGTGTAGGGTTTTGTCTACGTCAGAATCTGTAAGAAAGTGAAGCAGTTATAACTTTATTTAGATTTTTCCTTTTCTTCTTCCTAATGTGCCTCTTCGACTAGTGAACGTTGGCAGTCAGCTCCGCATAGCTTGTCCTATCTCATGCGATGGTAAATAGTTCTGCAGATTAGATAGATTCCTAATAAAAGTTGAAAATAAATAAGATGATAAAAATAAACTTTAACTAATTGCAATAGCTGATGTTAAAGTCTAAATTCGTTAAAATGACACTGAAACGTTTTTCCCCGATTTTGTCATTGGCTTCTAATACAAAACATCTTTTAAAAATCTTAGACACTTTCATTTGGAAGTCACGAACACATTCTAATTTCATTAAGAACCGTTGTTCCTAACAAGATATCTTCACAATCTTCAGGAACTCTTAATCAAAGTACATAATTTACATACCTTGACGTTTATTAAAATATTCAGTCGTACGTGATTAAGATGGCAGCAAAGCTCCCCTTAGTTCTCTTTTAATTTGACAAATGGGAGTTCAAATTGTCGCGTTGGGGGCTCGAGGATACTTCGAATCTCCGCCCATGAGACTGAGATTTGGTAGACTGTGATTTTAATAGATAGGACACGATTTAAAATGAGAGGGGGAACAAGTAACTGTTGAAGATGGTCGTAATTTTGATCAGCTTAACTTTTATATGATGGATTTAAATTATGCGGATTGTAATTTTTCTGTCTAAGTGGTCCAGAAGTAGATGATCACGAATTGTGTAAAAAAGTTGTTAAAAAAAAGTTTCTCGTGGTGCTGGTTGTCGTTGAGAAGTAGTTAAATTAATGTCGAGTATCCGACGTGCCAATTTAGGAGTGGGCGTGGTTTTATTATAACGTTGTTCTTAACTAATTGATTACTTGACAAAAATTGCGTTAGAATATCTTTATTAATTTATATTTATTAAAGACTAGCTGACCCGGCTTGAACTTTGTACCGTATAACAGTCGATTCTTTAATTATTTTTCTCTCCTTAAGAACCATCCTCTTACTTCAAGGAATATTCTAAAAAAAGAATTAGAAAAATCAGTTCAGCAGCTCTCGAGATTTACGCTTAGCAACACATTCAGCGATTCATTTTTATATTATAGATGTACAAAACAAAAATCTCTCCTGTTATATAGAGGGTTTTTTGCAATAGTAGTAAGATTATATAAAATGGTAAGATGTCTACACTTTCAGTAGGCGCCTTATCGACATCAGCACAATATATTAAGTGATCAGTATCTCATATATATATCATAAATATTTGTCATGTTTCTTTATCATCTTATTTAACATACCTTCTCCTTACTTCTATATTCTACACGATGATCTATCTCTACATCATCTTCCTTACTCTCTTTTCTTCCTAGCAAATTCTAAAAATAATTTTCTATTAGATACACCCAAAAATATCCTCTCACTAGACTTATAATGAAACACGGTTATATATCACAAACAAATACATAACGAGCACTTGTACTAGCTATTAGCGAAATGTTGAATTGTGGAGGGTCATTGTGCAGAGAGCCTCGTTAGTGATGGGCGGGGCTCACTACAACAGATTTTAACAGAATTTATTTACAAATGTTTGTTTAGCTGAATGTTTGTAAAAGATTTGGTTCAGTTCGAAAATAAACCTAAACGTAAAGACAGTGGAATAATTCATCTATACCAAGACTTTTAGATAAGTGTACAATTCATATTCGTTTAATGTGAATATCTTTAGAAAACAGCAGCATTGAATTAGTGAAGGTATTACTTTTGGCTATGGCAGACTGATAAAAAGGATAATGAAGGGGATTTTTTTTCTAGACCAACAATTTAAACAGCAAACTATGTTCCATCAGACATTTTATCTATGCATTTATCAAATGCTGATAGCAGTTGAACCAAGAAACTTTTAATTGCCTTCTTTTCGGCAAATCTTAAAATCTACCGTAATCAGAACTTATAACCCTTAACAGGCCGCCTGGAGTGTCAACGGGGCGTGTCACCCCGCCTTCCTCAACAAATTATACACTGCCGCCCCTTAACTATCACAATAGCAACGACGCCGGTCACACGGTGCAATGTATGTCGTTTGAGCATTGTATGGACCAGCAGGATATTATGTTCAGAGGAATGTTGAAAGGATTCAAAAGATTTGTTTGGCAAATATTGTTGTTTGTTTAATTGTGGTAAAGGCGTGTCTAATTGTTCCTCTCTGTTGGTGTGGAGGACTTTTGTGAAATAGCTTTACACCTCCCAATATTCTGGTTTGATTGTTCTTAAACAAACAAAATTGCATGGATGGACTTAGACCTAACTTTTTATCCGACGAAAAAAACATAAGGAGTTAGTAGGTTCTCAAGTCGACGCGTGTTTTTTTTTTATTTTAGACATGGAGCTATTTATTTAGTATGGTTCATCTTAGATTCGTATAATTAATATAACATAATCTACTTTAAAGTCATCACAGTTAAGTACTTGTCTCTAAACAAAAGTAATCTACGACAAATTTAATTGCATTAAATCTTTAATCAAACAACTGAAATCCCAGTGAAGACAAATGTAGCAAATAAACACACAAACAATAAGAAATACGTTAAATAAATACACGACTTCATTCCCGAGCGACTACAAGCAGCATTCTTACATTCTTATCATCGCAATATTTCTGCGTTGTGTGATATTGCTATGCGACTTTACAGCGAAACGACATTTTAATAAAATACTTATATTACTACTTTAAGGAACAATTTTGAACGATTTCTTTATAGGGGTTTTGTTATAGGAAGATTTAGATTTTACAAATATTTTTGTGAAACTGAAGTGTCAGTGTATTTTAGCAGATTATCATCAGTTAATCAAATCCTTTGTCAAATTGTATATTAATGGTCGCCAAAATTGTGTTTCGTACAAAACCAACGATTTCCATTTATTACGTCATCTCAATGCTACAGCTTGAAACCCATTAACTTAAATTCTGCTGTTAAGATGAAGTGTACTCATTATTTGGAAACGTTGTATAAAATGGGCTCAGTCTAAATAATAAAAGCCTGGCTTTCGGCCTAAGAATGAATCTAGGATGGAGCAAGACAGTTGTGTTGTTATAGCTTAAGAACTCCTATCATGGGTTTAAGACGGTATTTCTCTTTCGAGAATTTGAATTGAAAAGTTTCATGTAGCTAGCTGGCTATAATATTTAGACATTTTTCTTATTTTGTTTTAATTTCATTAGATAGTAATAGCATGTAATTTTATTGATACTTTAAATAATGCAGGCTTTCATCAATAAACATACTTAAGAATAGTAATAGTACAAATGCTATATATTTATCAAGTTAACAATATTAAAAGTTTCCATCGAGAAACTCGTGGTACCGCAAATGTTTTTCATAACATCTAGCACGGGTCGTACGCCGGCATAATGGCCGAGTCACTGCCAAAATAAATGTTGCTTAATACGCTGAAACTTTTGAAATATGTCGCCTTTAAATGTGCCGCTGAAAGCCCCATAATTTTCCCCTTTATGTTACAACTTCTAAGGCTTTTTGTTGGCGCGTGTATCTTTTTTATTGTTTAGCGTTTTCTGCGTCGTCTTTTGTTGTTGTTTAATATTATTTCAGAATGTTTTGCTTGAGTTATGGATGTTATATTAAGTTTGTTGAACACATTTTAGTGCTGAGAATCAGAGCAGCGTGTGACGATACTTTTGGGAATGACATAATTTGTATAAATTTATGTTCAGAGTAAATTTTAAATTCTAGCGTAACTATTCTAGCGTAAAAATAAGGTCTATAGTTCAAACATGCTTGTGGTTGCTGTCATGAATATAATATGGGTAATCATTTCAGCGTTTTTTATGGATCAGATTAAGATACCAAAAGACGAACAATTGATTTTTGTCTACTTTGTTTTACATATAATTTTATGGGCAGATAACATTAATCTAAAATCTATTAACACCAATACATACATCAGCCATCCACTTCTCGTCTCCATAACTTAAGACTTTCAGCGTCACAAACTTCCATCAACCAATAAAAGGCGACACAAGTCCATTGAAAAACTTCCTCGCGTCTATAAAATACAGTAAATGTAGCCATTCCAGCAATAGAGACATACAGATACGATATCTTCACGGCTCGCACTTAAGTGGCTATTACAGATAGGGAATAGCGTATAACCGATACTGCATGTGCACCGCTGATGGCATATTTCCATACCTATTGAAGCCTCAATGGGTCCGCTTGATACCGTCATTTTATCTCCACAACCCATATTCCATTTACACGACACTCTTTGGCGTACTCTCTGGTTGCCTTGTGGAGTCCTGACACAGCGTCGTTCTGTGTTTCACCGTGTGCGTCACCAAGTGCCTCCTACGTAATACTTTGAGTAGAGGTAACAATGGCTTGAAGATGCGTATGTTTTTCGTATCAACGATAGTTGGATTGTCTGCAGATAGTGCCTACACGAAGGTGTAAATTTAAATTGGTTTGTTTGTTTATGTTTATGTAATGGGGGAGGACTCGTGGTATTGCATTGTAAGCCTAAAATGTTGTAGCTTGGTTTTGTACGATGCTAATATTGAATTCTACTTCCTTATTAATATTAATATATTTGTGCTTATCTACAATGTGTTGATCCTCTATACATTATATTATAGGTCCATACAGGATTATTTAATTTATTGTACGAACATGGTCTTTTGGGAGTCATTGGATCCTTTGTAATATCAAAACTGTTTGTACCGAATCATAAACCAAACAATTCTCACAATAGATAAGATCCGATCAAAACTTCCCATTAACACGTCACCATTTCCCATCGCTGGCCATAAACTACAGCTACATTATCGACCTCCAAACGGCACAGGATAATATTATTGGATTTACGAGGGCGTGATCCGGCGCATGATTTAGTTCTTCCTTCGGCTATAAATTATCGCGTGATAGTGCAACCGCTACTATTGGGACTCGATGCTCATTTAAATGAGGAATTCCATGTTAAATATTGGTTTTGAAGTAACTATTTTTAATTGACATTGACAACACCTCAAACATTTATATTTTGTTTTTTAGTTCTTTTGTTTTCAAGTAGGAACTAAAATATTCTATTTTAAAATATTTTATTATATTCTATTGATTTTGCAACATATGAAGACCGCATTCTGTTCATAGTTTTAAACGCAGAAAAGCTTGCAGATATTATGATTCCATTTTTTTAAACCGCAGCCCTGTTATGTCTCATGTAAATGGACTGAACAAATTCTTTGTTTTTTATTTCATCATACCAGCCTATAAATGTCCCACTGCTGGGCACAGGCCTCTTCTCATATAGAGAAGGAACGAGCATTGATCACCACGCTTGCTCATTGCGTGTTGGCGATTTCAGATTCCGATTGTTGGAATCCAGGTTTCCTCACGATGTTATCCTTCACCGTTTGTCAATGATGTCTTAGAATTAAGAAAGTACATATAACTTTGAAAAAGTCACATTGGTACTTGCCTATAATGGGTTCGAACCTGCAACCTTGTGCACACAAATCCGTTCAATGAACCACTAGGCCACCACGACTACTGTTTTTTATTTAGTGACTATATTTAATTGCTTCGTATAAAAATTGAGGATGCTAGGAGCCAGTCGTTTGAAAAACAAAGTTAAACAATTAAAACAAGAACTTTGATATACTTCTATTTTGCACACTCGACTCCGGACAACGTCCGTCCATCCGGTCTAGTACCTAAATTTATAGACTGCCAGATTATTATGTGAAAGAGTGAATCACCGCGTACATATTTTAAGCTTTTACCTTCACATTACCACATATAGGGAACAATTGCTGGGAAATTACCGTAGGTACACCCTGAACTGCATTTAATGTGTGTGTTTATTGGTTGCCCTTTCCTGATGTATATACCTAAAGAAACATCAAGCAATTGTTATTTTGAAAGTTGTATTGAAGTTTTTAATTTCTTTTCCCTCTCATTATTCAAAAATATTTCTGCATTGAACATTTTGGTCGGTACGATATTTTTTTCATGTGTAAATAGTTTAGGATCTTGTCTCAAAGTTATACTTTAGTATTTATAAGTTGTGGAAGAAATACTTTCGCAAAATATTATAGACTAACAAGTGTAAAATCTTCGAAAGTGGAGAATTTGTTCAATAAACCATCAGAGACATCAACCACCCAAAACCAAACGCTAATCACGACAAACAAACACACAAAGTATCGAACGGTAGTATTTACGAGGGATCTGAACTTACAATGCTATCAGGATCTGTTCACCCTGGGCCGAACAAAGACCATTCATCCGCTGATGCAGCAACAAGATTATCATATTTAATGGCTCCGCGCATTATTTATGCCACGCCGCCACGTAAATTTACATTCAGTTACGCCTTTAGATCTCAATATGGCGGACTGATAGTGGGGTTGCCAGTTTCAATGTGCTTTCGTTATGGGGTTTGATTAAGTGTTTGGATGTACGTGGTGTCAGGACTGGCTCTCTATCGTGTACTGTCAAAGTGTTGACTGTTCTTTTAATCTTGAGCAAGTTGCTCATTTTATTATAGTTTAAAGAAAATGTTTTTTACTTGATATTATATTTATGAGTCAGCTAGTACTAATATATACCTTTAGCAGCATCTTATACCACCTTAATTTTTGCTATCTGAATTGAACCGTTTACCAAGACCTGATATTATTTAGGTATGTATTATCCTAATAATTTCTTCAAAAATAATTATGTCTGAGTAAAAAGTAGAAATAATTTTCGACTCATGACAAAAAAGGTCGTACTTTATTATCATTTCTCGAAAACAATTTCTAAAGTCTTAGAATTGTTACAGCGTTACTTTTTCTAAAAAGGACTTCAGAAGTCATTATTTTTATTAAATATTTAGCAAAGCGTCTTCAACCCTAGCAACACCACACCTCAACATGCGTCGAGCAAGCTGCCTCCGGCGCATTGAAATTTAATTGTACCTCTGATATACGATTGAGATGTGCTAACGTATGCGTTTGCCAAGATTTATGGCTTCCAAATATTTAAATATGCACGAACAAGGAAAATGGAGATGGATTGTGAATGAGTTTTGGAAATTTAGGGTTGTCAATATGTTATCTTTTTAACATGTTTATTGGTCGGTACGAAATTATTTTTGATGTCCTTAAAATATGGAAGTAAAGTAGTATAATATTATTTGATATGATGTTTTAACTTGAACACCTAGAAAGTACTTGTTTGTATAGCCACGATAACCCTTCGGGTGCTATCGCGGGAAACTCTAGTAGTAACACACACAAGTGCTTTATTGTCCAATATTGACCTTGCAAACAAGTAAAATATCTAATTGCCGCACACATTGCCTCAAGTTTCCTTCCTTTTGAAGCCAGGTTAATAACAATGCAAAAACATGGTTATTAACAACTCTAGCAACAATTTATAGCGTTGTACCACCTGTTAGCGTAGGCAGTAATTACGATCAATATTATTTTATTTAAAATTCATATTAAGTCGTGTTTAACGATGTAACGTTAACGTATTAATTATAATATAAATTGTGTTGTGGGCGTGTTTCTGAATTTTATCAGTTATTGGAATTGTCTTGCAGGTTTTTTTTTTATTATGGCGCCCGATTGGGACACTTTATGTGCCTACTTTTATTTTATTTTTGATGGATCGGATAAGGTTTCGATTACAAAACAACCTACTCATGATAATTTACTAAATGATATGTGTTACGGTTATTATTAATATTAAGTATCGTAATTCGAGGTAAAAGTGAGGATAAGTGAGAACTTAATCTCTTTTACTGATGATTTATAATAAAATTTAATATTGGTAGTGAAAATTTAATACATTGTGGCCAAGGCTTGCTCGGTCGATGGAGCCCCGTTTCGGAAGAGACATTGTTTAGGATCGGAAGTAACCTAACATCTTCCCTATTTTTAGAACCTAGGTTGCAACCCGTTTTCATTCATTACGTTCCCCGTCGATAGTCACAGAATGAAAACTAACATTCATGTTTTTTACCAAGTTGTATGGGGTCCTCAACTAAATCCTGCTATTTTACATGAAACCACTGCCTTACCACCCTCAGAACCCAATTTCTGTGAAAATAACTTCTTTAGGAATTACAATTCCAATAAAAAATAAACTAAGTATAATAGTACGAAGGTAAGTGCTACTCAGCATTAAGTATGCGCAAATCGTGCACAAACACCGCTTTACTTATAAAACATACATAACAACGCAGTTCTTATAAAACCGATTAAGATCTCGATCGTAACGATTGACAACCGATGATTTACATCGTATAATATCTGCTGTGTTATCGATTATAAATACTATCGATTTATTTTATCGATAGGTAGAATTGAGAATGAGTGGGCAGGATTCTTGTCATGTTCACGTTGAAAATAAATCGATCATATAATTTTGAATAAAATAAATTCCTTGCCAATATATTTCCCTATTAAGTTTATATGAGTGGTACTAAGTTACCTAGCGAAAAGTGATTGTGCAAAAACGTACCCTTAATACGTACTATTGATATTGTCTCATTATAATAAAATTATATAATTTTTCGGATAAATAAAGATGACTGGAGCCAAAAAACTGTTGTTAGAAATCTTGATTGAAAAGTCTGAAATGAAATAATTGCATTATCAACTTTGTAATTAATGCACTATCTTATCAATCTAGTTGATATAAATAATAGTCTATTAATTACCGCGATTACAATTTATTATCAACCTTGTCAACTTTAACTCTAGATTGATACTCAATTGACAAACTAATTGAATTTATTGCTTAATTTATGACGAGTCAAAGTGACAGAGTTATGAAGCCCATATTTTGCCAGACAGTAGATACATTTGGCATAGGGCGTAATTATCATTTATCGCATATATTTTATGTAAAATTAATCAATCGAATTAAAAATACTAAAGTAATTATTTTTTTGTGTTAGTATGAATTAATAAATGTATATATGTATTGTTTTTTTTTATTATACGCGTTACCTTGAGAACCTTTGTACATCTGTCTGATTATATATATTATGTTGCTTATAAATCATGTTGTTAGCAATAAGCGTAAAGGATAGACAGAAGGATCATAACTTGTAAATAAGGTGAACCACTCTGTGATGGAATCTAGTCTGAAACATCTTACCTAACAACAATAAAGTTTAATACTACAAACATAAAACAAACCAACTCGAGGTCAAGTATTACATAATTATAATCGATTGACGATACCGATTAATATTAATCAATCTATCAACCGAACAGCTACTCGATATCATTTAATCGATCAAGACATTCCCTTGCATTAACTTCAGTGGCTTATGTAACAGTGGCAAGTACGCCGTTATTATGATAAAATTAAAGGTCAATTCATACTACAGCAGAGTCGAAAGGCATCGAAGCGTCAATCTAAAAGTGAACATAGCAAATTCACCTTTAAATCTACAACATAATGCTTATATTAACTTCTGTTATAAAAACTGACACGCTAATTATATTATTTTTTTGTTTCTGCTGTCGAATTAATTGACCCTTACACACTCTTCTTAATATTATTATGTCATTATAAATCATATAAAGGTATCATATAACTCACGGAGCATTCAATCAAATAGATTTAACAACAGAAGTCTTTGGCGAAAAACCTAGGTACATCAATATAATATTAATATTTATTTATAATTTACTAATTTAATATCTTGGGACAACTTACACACGGCCATCTGATTCCAAACTAGGCAGAGCCTGTATTATGGCAACCAGACAACTGATAAACATACGTATCATAGATAAATTACACCGAACAAATTACACAGAATCAATGTTATGTTACGGCATAACGTAATCTTGATACCACAATATTTACCTAACATTTCTCAAACAGGGTATGTTGGGGTAGTCTTGTAGTGTCATCAGATTTAGATGAACATTAATCATTCATACGTATAGTAGGTAGGTACAACTAATTACGAAGTTTAAATACCAGGCAGGACTTTTAAAATTTTATAGGCGAAGCTAAAATTCCTGTTCTAGAAAAATCATTAGTGCTAGTTTTTGTTCCGTTTTTGCGATTGAACAAAGTAATTGTTTTACCATGTGTAGCACAGTAACACATAGTTGCTGTGAGTGACGCCGAACCCATACGTTTTATGTGAGTTCAGTCATCAATACAGCTCTTATAAACCGACGATAAATCCGATCCGGCGTGGGCTATGACTGCCCACGGAAAACTTTATTGAATTCCCACAAACATACAAAATAAAACCTTGAACTTTTAAGCTAAGGTTGGTTTTAGCATGTAGAGTACGATATGCAGTTTACAGACTCACTATTGTTTCTCGATTTGCGCCAAACATTACTTTTTATCGTTCCGAAGTATCGTGATATCCTTTTGAGTATCGATTCGCAGTTTTTATTGATTCCCAGTTATACTTGTGGTTATAAATTGTTCGTGTTATGATATTGAATCGTAAAAACTGGGCGTTTTATAACTGTATTCTGAAATCTGGCGCCTTTTATTAGTTTTGGGGAAGCAACTAGCGGCGGTTTGTATCAAACGAAAAAAGATTATTGGCAACAATACAGGAGTTAGATGGTCTTTGAATATTTTTTTTAGGAGATAGATGCTTTCCAATGACTTGACAGTAATTTAAGATAATACTGTCTTTTAACAGTTGTACCTGCTACAGGTTTAAAGCAATGGCCATCAACTATGATGAAAGTAGCTGTACTAACATTTGCATTGCGTATAGTTTATATAATTTCAATACATTATATTATTGATATCGGTTGCAAGTTAAAGAGATGGAAGGAATAGAGGATAATAATAGTTTTATTTAATAATTATGTCAATGCATTCATGTACAATGGACATATATTTTTACCACAGAATAGGTATCAAATATTAGTTAACGCATAAATATTTTTACATCACCCCTTCGTCTATTTATTTTAGTCTATACTCGTGACACACACACAAGCTACACCTAATATTATTCCACATAAGGTTTTCCCATCTTTACCTCATAAAACATATTTAATTCTCCCATAAACCGATATGCAAGTTAATTGCCCAACCCGTTATTGTTTTGTTGCTTGCCGCACGATGTATTGCCGATAATTGCCGGTTGTTGCCGCTCGCCAGTGAAATATTAAATTATGAATTACGTGGTTAGTGAATATTGAATGTTTTTCATCAATTTTAATATTATTTTAATTAAGATAACTTATTTGATAGAGCGGTGTAGCCAAGCAAGTCATGTGTATTTTTGCTACTGTATCTTAAATGATATCAAAATAAAGATATCTTGAAACAATCAACTTGAGTACCTATATATGATAAGAGCTTACTTATAAGGCTTTTATCACGATGTCTTTGTAATTCTGTTTGTTCAATTATCGTTCAAAAACGATACAGTGAATTTTCAGATTACACATAGGTACATATTCTAGTACTGTGTCTTTTATTTCTCTTAAATGTAAAAACTATAAATTCGTTATCCATAATCTTGATTTCCGATTGATTCATGATCCACAATCATGAAGTTCCACTTAAACTCTACTCTTAAATCGTAACACGATCTCACGTGAGAATCGATTGTAACTTGATGTGATGCAACCCTCACCGGTCCATATATAGCTCAAGTACGAAGCAAATTCCTGAAACTAGCAATTTCCGAATCGTAAACAACGAGTACTGGGTACGGTCAGCAAAACAACCGATTGCGGACGCAGTGAAAGTACGGTCGTAAAATAAATCATTCGGTAACACAATGAGCAGTTAACCGCACAAGATTACCGCTTCATTTGACTTATTGATGGTTTTGTACGGTCCGCAGAATAAAATGGGGGTTTTAAAATAATATTTACAGGCGCTGCGTGTGATTGGTTGTGTTTGAAGGTGAAGCCAATCATGACTGTTTACGTCATAAGGCTCTTAACAGAGTAAATTATGGAATTACAGGTTATATTCTCGGCCTGTGGTTTGGCTGTAAAGCCTTGAATATAAGCTATTATAAGAGAGTTGTCCAGACGAAAGAGTTACAAAAATATATAAATGTCACAAATCCAGAAACGGTATTTTTTTTTTCTTGATTAAGCAATTCTTATACGCCAGGTTATCCACCTTTAAAACGTTGAAATGATTATGAATAAAATACAATGAAAATAGTAATCAGTTACAATCCAATATTCTAATTATGCAACACTAAGGTTATCTACCTTACTTTTAAACCTTCACCACAACCAAACGTTCGAAAAGAAAATGGCTTATATATTCCCATACAAAACATTTTCTAGTTTACAGTTACCAATATTTATGGCCATCATTACATCAAATAGATATAAGTACAGAAGTATCTCGTGTGCCAAGTTTCGTCCAAAACCATTTAGTGGGTTTTACGAAAATCTGTAAGAAACTTCCAAATATTTGATATTTTTAGGTTATGGTAAATCATTACCTAGGGAATAATCTATATCTATATTACTAATAATATAAAGCTGAAGAGTTTGTTTGTTTGTTTGTTTGAACGCGCTAATCTCAGGAACTACTGGTCCGATTTTAAAAATTCTTTCAGTGTTGGATAGCCCATTTATTGAGGAATGCTATAAGCTATATTACTTTACGCTGCGACCAAAAGGAGCGGAGCATAAATGAAAAATGTTATAAAAATGAAAAACCGTTGAAACTAAAACACGCGGACAAAGTCGCGGGGGACAGCTAGTATTTGATAACTTACAAGAGTATAATTTAGGTGAGTAGAACATTTTTACTTTTTTATTAAAAGTAACCTATGTTTTTTCACGATAATTTTATTATTATTCTACTTTATCGCGTTATATTGAGTGAACCTTTTGTGTTTTCTATTTACTAAAACTGACGCAATGAAAAGCTGTAACTATTAAAATGTAAATTGCAGTCACGGAGTACCTAATTAGCACTCATGTAGTCCATTGCACGAGGTGCCAAAGATTAGACAATATTTTATATTGTTATAGTATTGTACCTTTACTCTATATTCTTCTAAGGGTATGTTTTATAAGTTGCACGATAATGATAGATGTCGTAATGTAGAAAAATAAAGTTTTCATAAACAAGATTTTCACGCAGCATTTGCAATTTTCAATTTTAAAACCTACCCTATGACCCCCACAATATACTCGTAGCTCTATCTGTGTAAGATTTTCAGTTATTTTAAAGAGAATCTTCTAAGGCAATTAAATAAATTCCGCCATTGTACATTATTGTGCATAAAGTTTAAATAAATCTTCTACGTCTAAATTAACAATTAATTATTAAATAAATAAATAACCATAATACCTACAAAATTGATGATGTACATAATAATAATGTAAATTAATAAATGATCATCTATATTAATCTATTATAATATATTCAATTGTGATAATTTAAATAATAATCCTGGGGTTTTTTCTAAGTAACCTAAATATAATTAATACTTGCTAGCTTATCTCAAATATTTGTTCAACATTATAAATATACTTATAGATTTAATAGATTACCAAAATAAAGGTCGTAATTAATAGAATTATGAATATTGGATTAAGTATTTAGTTTTCAGTAGACTAAAAAAATAATAAATGAAATGTAACTTTATGATGCTTTGCACAAAGTTTAGAATTGTATGCGATGTTATATCGTAATCGTTAGTATACATTTGAATGCACACGTATGGGTTTTACCATTCATAATTGTAAGTTATCAATAATAATTAATACCTATAAGAACATACATATAATCATAATATTGATTTATAATTTTAATGATAACTTAATAAGGTGAGTAAATCAGTTGCTTGCAAGAATATCAGCTATTGTTTGCGTGACTGCTTGGAATACACTATGACACTATACACTTTACACTCAGTGTATGTGTGTGAACACGAGTGTTCGAGAGTGGGAAATTTATTGCGTCACAAAGTCACTATCCACCAATCAGTCTCACCAAGGGATACTGATTAACCAGTAAAATAGGCAGTCGCGCCATATAGAATAATATGAATCCGGGGAAACTGAAAGCCGATCCCAACATAATATGGGAACAGGCTAGGCAGAGGTCAGATACAGTGTTTAGAGAAAAAAGGGACACAGTGTATACGTAGCTTAACACTAAAATGAATAACTAATGAAAACTTTGGAAAGCAGTGAAGCTTCTCTACAATTATAATTAAACATAAATAATTACACAGATTATAAATGCTCATACGAACGCGCTGGATGAGAGATTAATAATAAATTAACTTGTACGTAGGTATTATAATATTAATTTATAATGCGGATACGTTTTGACGGTAACCAGTGATTTATCATGGTTGTCGTTTTAAATTGATTATGTACAGTTAGCAACAAAATTCGATGAACCAAATTAGATTTACAAGCTGCCAAAAATGTTCAGTGACATATAGAATGTTCAGTGTTTAGCAACTTTTCGGCAGAGTTCTGGTGTTAAAAGAAGCGGCAATAGCCTAATGGTCAGGGTGACCGCCTTGTGATCGAGAGGTCGCAGGTTCGATCCCCACCCATTACACTATTGACGTGAACCCACTCCAGATACAAGCATATTTAGCTTAGTTGGAGGGGTTAACAAGATTGCTAGTAATGTGAATTCTACCCACATTGCTAGCAAACATTAAAAAAAAAAAAAAAAAATTGTTTGGTTTTTCAGTTACAAAATAAACATTTCATTGTGTTCAACCACTGTTCAACTGTTTTGTAAAACTTTTTTTGTTAACAGTACATAATATATCGTGTTTTACATCGAGTAATTTTTATGTTGTGCTAAATAATATTTAATAATCGTTATTTATATTCTATATCGTTGTAATTAGAGGTCAGTGGCTAGCGGTTATTTGACGTAGAAATTTTAATACAATATTTTTTCTTGAATTATTTAGTACGATTAATTATTCTGTGCTTATTTATCTTAGTAACTAACTGTGCGTAGTTCTTTAATAAATCGATTCTATAATAATGATATTTTTATCCAAGAATGCTTTGTTGACCTAGTGGTTTATTGACCGAATTAGTATGCTAGATTACGTGTAATTTTTGAAATAAAAAAGTGTTATTTTCTTGGTATACAAGGATATCACTAACACAGACGATACCTAATAGGACATATGCTGATGAAATATGATTTATAAACTAGCATAATACAATAAACTAGTAACCTGAACTTTTGATCTATGTTTGGTTCTTTTATATGTATTAATCTGGCCCTGAGTCTGATAATTCGATAGTGTCGATTGAATACCGATACATGATTTTAATATCCATTATTGGCTCTGTTAAATAAGCATTAAGCATTGTGCTTTCGCAAGCTTCGCAGTAAAATAATAACAAGCTATTATCACAAGCAGGTTATAAACGTCTGATACAATTTTATAGAGATAGGCCGAGTACTCGTTCATTACTCGGTACTCTGCATCTTCGGTAATTTTGAAGTACTCGTACTCGTTCGAATAATTTGGTTCAAGCGACAAGTAGTATTTATTATAGTTAGGATAGCGGCATTATAAAAACAACATTTAAAATACTAAAATTTATTAAATTAGAGAGTAGCAAGTCATTGTTGATTAAAGAAAATGAATTTAGGTCGTTTATGAGTTTTGAACAATAATAACTGAGTTAAATATCGTACTAGGCCCATCTCTACAATTTGACAACAATGTATGCGCTAATTGGACTCTTTCTATGTCATTACAAAAGGTATACTCTCATTATACTCGTATTTGATCCAACAATAACTCCCACTAATAGGTACGTTTTGATTGAAGCCTAAGTTGTAATAAAAAGATTCTCAATAATTATCAGTGTAGTGCACTGATAATATAATTATTGCGAATCTTTTTTGTATTTCTCTTTATTGTACGTCAAAAGAATTACGAAAAGCAACCTTAACGTTAAGAAATAAGGGTGTTTTCATTATGTAACCACTTACTGATGTGTGGTATGTATGACAATGTAAGTAGAATAGTAATAGGTTATGTGTCAGCGCATAAAATGATTACGTATGCAACGTAATAACAGATAGGGTGGAGATTGTCAGTATGTACGGAAAAAACAAACTATGGAGGTGCGCAACAAAAATATGACATGTATATACTGTTTAACAAAAAAATGTTTCTTTGAATCAAATAATAAAAAATTAAGCACATTAAAAGTAAAGTCTATCAGGAAATTTCTAAATAGGTTGAAGGAATTCCTAAATAGTACTAATTGATCATCAATCAATTTAGATTTTGCTGCTGGTTCAAATTTAGTCCAGTCTATTAATGATAACAGAATTCATATACATAAAACATCCGTGGGGTTAAATCATCTCAGTCATTTTTAATCGGCGCTAAATATAATATATCGGGATAAACATGGGTTCTCGAACACAGTGCGGTATACACGGTGGCGTCGGTGGCTAACATTGATTTATCACGAATATTCATTTCAACAGGCTGGCTGTCAGATTGCGCGCGATTACAGTCTAGATTTATGTCGCGATGCCGCGTCTGCCCGTGTGGGAGCGGTGTTAAGGTGCGTCAGGCGGAACGCGCGGTTTACGCATTGACTGTTCGATTGAAACTAACTTTAAATATATTATTTTTATGTTTTTAACAGGCAAAACTATAACATAATTGTGTCGCTGTTGCTTAGTTTGTTCATCAAAGAAGAATTTTCAATTAGACTTTAAGTATTAAATTTGTTGAGGAAAAATAATAGGCTCTTTAATAAAAAAAAACATATACCTACATGATTTGTTATGGAGCCGGAATAATTGTTAGCTCTTTACGATCAACACAGAAACCCGTCTATGTAGATATAGAAGAAACTAATATAACTAAACTACAATATACTAAACTACAATATAATACAAATATTTATTATTCAATTGATGTCATGTTAAAGTTGTTTAGCATTCTGCATCATATTTACTGGACTATATAATTTTACAACCTTAGTGTTTAACTGGTATTATTGCATGTTAAACATTCTACAACAACTTCACTTATTTCCTAGCATTACAGACCTGGTTTCTTAACTACATGATGCTTAAGCAATGTAGGTAAAATATATCTGACATTCACCAATACTATTTAAATAATGTCAACAACACGAAATATTGTAGTCGGATTAAAAAAGAAACTTAATATTTCTTACATTAAGTGTGTACTTTGCTTGGCTTCTGCTGAGCAAAGGTTTCCGTATACTCCTTCCAGCAATCTCGTTCCCGCCCATATTCCTGTCCAGCAAGTTCGTCCCGCCATCTCTTGCGTGGTCTTCCATAGCCCCATCTCGCTGCTTTTGACAAAATTATACCAGACTTAGGGTGGGTTGATTCAAACCGTCTGTACGTCAACGTTAAGTCAGTATGAAATTCACATACAATCGGCTATATTTAACGTTAACGGAGATGTCAATGTATGAACAAACCTGCTCTTAGCAATTCAGATTAAAACTACTTTTCAGACAATACCTACCAATAATTTCAAAACAATGAGTGTTTTAATCTTTTTGTTCCGCGACGTTTTCGCCCATCCAATCTGCGAAGGCCTTAACATCAGCAATATAGTAGTGTTGACAGTGTGATTTAGTACGATAGTCGCTGTGTCAGAGGAGTCACACTGGTGTAATACATATGCCAGCATGCATATTTATACCTCGTAATATGTTAAACCTCACGCTATTTAGCTGGTAGGACAGCAGTTCATATCCGGTGGGTTTCGAAGTAGACTTCAATATTTTTAACTTGATTGAAGTCGTTGTCTCTGAATATTTAAATCTTGTACCGCAGATTGTGTATAAAACAGTTGTCTTATATTCCAGGAATTTACTTGAAAATTGACTTTTTGGTTTCCAAAGATATCTTGCCCACAGTTCTTAATATTCATACTAAATGCGAAAACCAGTAAAACAATGGTTTTGTTTGATTATTTTCTTCAGCAAAAATTATATCAGTAAATCGCAAAAATCATCTCCATAAGTACGTATTCTAAAATAAGACAATAAACCAACAACTGACGTCATTTTGATTACCTATTAGTCATAATAAACTATTTGAGGTATTAATCAAGTGTAATCTTAAAACATAATAAAAAGCTAGGCCAATAAAAAACCTCTCTTGTCCTTATAATTCAAGCCACGCAATATCTAAATCTTGTGAGATTGTCATCTCAACTCCATTACGATGCAAACCCGTCACTCTGGCCGTATTATGACCATATTAAAATGTTAATAAGCAGTTATTATGTCTTGTGTTAGCCTCGTAAAACTTAATTGCTTATTACTATTCTATTTGTGTAGTGAAGTTCAATTTATTTACTGGCTTAGCTGTTAGGTACTAAGATTTTTATTTAATTATTATTTTTGGTTGTAAAATTTTGCTAGTGAACTGCTGAACTGGTTTTAAGGAATTTGATAATATGAAAACTCAATTTCTTTTTATAAACAAAATTGTTTAGATATGACTTTTTTTTTAAATTGCGTGTTATGTAGCGTGGCTGCAAAAACCTAAGTAGTATGTAGGTATGTATAATATCAAAACATAATAAAATAATTTAATTATTTTATTTACTTTTAAATAGATTATATTTTTCCCCTTTAACATTTATTTTAATAACACTTAAATTTACCATTTATTTAAATAACAATTTAATAAACCTATTCTCTTAAACTTTATATGCATGCCTTTACTCTATAATAAAATGCAAAATGAAATTTAAAACCTAAGTTAATTTGATATGACAAACACATTAGCTTGAATTTCAAATAAAGAATCCATATTCATTCATTCGATTCTAATAAGCGGGTTATGAAAGTGATCATTCACTCGTTCCGTTCATTTGAAAGCATTCGTTGGGACGTTGTGTGAATTCCAAATTTGAATTTAATTGATTGTTGTGTGTTGCGCATTAAGGTGTGTACGCACGATACAACAATTTGAACATAACTACTAGGTATGTGATAATTATTGCTTTGTGAAATAATTTTGTTCGAGATTACGCTGTTTACAGTATTTAATTGGACGGTGTTTTTTTTTAAATTTGCCGTCGCAATTATGTGTTTATCGTTGCTTAATCGTATATTTGGTTAATTCACAAGTTCTATATTTGGGGGTTACTGTTAAAAGAATTTCAATTCTAATTCAACTGCAAAAATATTGTTGAATTTCATGTTTTGATTTCAGTTCTTTTCATTGACATTGCTAAACTAATATAAATTTTGCATTGTATAGGAATAAAATTAATTGAAGAGTAAAGGCACTGAAACGCCACCGTTCTGATAATGATTTCGTGTAAGTATGACATAAAAAAAAGTGATACATATATAATAAATGCGGAATTAAAAAAAAAACCGGCCAAGTGCGAGTCGGACTCGCGCACCGAGGGTTCCGTACACACCTGTAGGTATATAAGTAAAAGTTCACCCATCACTACGATCGAGTCATAGTTATGGTATGATAATTGCAAAATGAAAAAAAAAAAAATCAGAAATATTTTTTTTTATATGAATAACTAAAAATTTACGGTTTTCGCAATTTTTCCTTTATCTGTACTATAAGACGTTACTTCGTACCAAATTTCAAGATTCTGAGTTCACGGGAAGTACCCTGTAGGTTTTGATTCCCGTGCGAGTTTCGAAAATTTGCGGAATTTTGCGGCATAAACGGGAGTATCTTTTGATCGCGTTGACTTAGAAGTTTGATTTTTTCACAGCTCCAAGAGACCATAGACTTGAGTATTTGATATGAATTTCAGCTTGATACCTCCACGCGTTCCTGAGAAAAAAGGTCTTGACAGACAGACAGACAGACAGACAGACAGACGGACAACAAAGTGATCCTATAAGGGTTCCGTTTTTACCTTTTGAGGTACGGAACCCTAAAAAAAACTCCCAGGTTTATCTATATTTTATTTATAATTGCATTTTGTTAAACAAATTAATTTATACTGAGTAACAGTAGTTCGTCTAACCCGACACTTACAGTCGCAGAATGTAGTGACATTAATTATGTATTCCGTGATGGATACAATGAGAAAAATAGTTGACATTCACAAGAAAAGATTGTTTACTTCCCATTGATTCATTCCAACGGCATTTAGTTTTGTTTATTCTTGTTAGGTATTCATAATGGTGATGTTATCGATTGAGAAAACAATGTTATTAAATAAAATTTACTTTCTTAGACACAATAGGGTACAGAATAGGTATGTAATGGTTGGTACTTAGATACAGTCGGCGATGATACAAATAATGTAATCAAAACAAATGAAAGAGTAAAAAAAAATACAATCTACTTCACAAAAATCAATCGTTCCTTTTCCAAACTTGAAGACAATCAATCCATTCTTAAATCAGTGTATAGTTCACCAGCCAGCACGTGGGCATATAATTGATGATCTGTAGCAGCTGAAGATTAATGCTCCGGGTTGAAGAGCGCCGGCGGTGCGTGCGGCCGAAACAATGAAGTGACGCCTACATTTAGCGGGGTTGCCGTGATTGATTCGTTCATGTGTGTAGAACATAATTATAAAAGTAAATCAGCTCAAAACGGTTGTATTCCAATGCATAACATTTACTCAAACCACAAAAATAATGATAATATGTGTTATGTTGTGTTTTTGGACGAAAATAAGTTTTTTTTTTAAAAACCACGTCCTATATTACCTAGCGAATTGTGGTTGTGTTTAGTTAAGCGATTGTCGGAAGATGAACAAAGAACATTACCTTCTTGGTACCTTTATTGCAGTTTTCTTAAGATAAAAAACTGACCCTTAAGTATAGGTTAAATAAAAGTTATACCTAGGTACTTATTTAAATTATATACGAATAAGTAATACATACCTTTAACGTAATTATTTAGGGTTCCGTACCTCAAAAGGAAAAAGGGACCTTTAAATGATCACTTTGTTGTCTGTCTGTCTGTCAAGATATTTTTTCAACCTTCTATGACGAGGAAGCAAAAACTAAAAGTTAATGAATAACAATTTCTAATACACCAGTTGAATACTAAATACAACCAGTAGCATTGTTAAGCAGTACAAGGAATGCTTTCAATTTACAAGAATGCTTCGTTCCACTCGTATCAAAGTTATTTTTACCTAGCACAGTCACATATTTCCAAGTTAGCCGAGTATTCGTAATAGGCATGCATCAGTCATAGGTCGTAAAAGTCCACTTAGTCGGTACACGTCGTAACGCTAACTCTAGTGGCGATTAACATAAACTTTTCAGTTAAAGCACTAACATTATGAAACAATTCATCGGCCTGAGGGCTTAGTGCGGTGTTACTGACAGCGGGTAGCGATTACAGATACATAGAGGATTTTAATTTGATTCGTCAATGAACAATCTAGAATACATGTAACAAATTTTATTATTTTTAGAAGTAACAAAATGGCATGAGGCTTCAGGCTTGCACGTAAAATTTGTAATGCTTGTAGGCAATATAGTATTAATTTTATAAAGGCCTCTAGAATATACATATATATAGTTATGCCTCAAGTAATTGTACGAATAAACAAATTAATACACAAATAAATAACGTGTAATAATAATTCTTGAAGCTAAATGCGTATTTTATACAATATCCTCGTCGTTTTATACCTGATCTATTTGCTACAATATGGAGTGAGAGGTTGCTTTTTATTATAAAGTAAATAACAATATGCATTACAACCAAGAATTAGCCTGATATCTCCAGAAAAACAAATAAAAAAATTCAATGAATAAAATATTTTTTTAAGTAACTTTGAATTTCAATCACATTTCCAATACTAAAGTGTAATTGTATTGCATATAATTCGTGCATCTGAGAGTTATAAGACGCCTAAAGGCTTCGCACAGATCGCCAGTTGAACATTGTTGTTAGCTATAAATTCTGATTCGTGCTTACAAACTGATTATGGTATTAAGTTTATACGTGTTTTGTCTAAGTAATCGCTCTTGCTGTTATTGATGGTGAAAGCCTTGGAGCTTAAGATTTAGTTTGTGGGAGTCATGAAATGGAAATGTATCGGATTGACAAAAAATTAGTACATATTTTCCTAGAAAAAAAACTACCAATATTACATTATAATCCTAGGTATCGGGCACGTGCTAATAAAACCTGCGCGGAGGTTCCTTACGGTTGAGCATTTCCTATTACTTTACTACCACAGACTTTTTATAGATTTTCTGTTATCTTTTAAATAAATAACTATCTATAGGTTCTTTAACTTTAAAACACTTTATCTTAATATTATAAATAAAATATATTTGAGATCCTTTATTTGGTATGTCACACAATGCAGTTTGCAGAATGTTTTTATCTTTTGAGGTTCGGGACCCTAAAAACACAGATACGATGACAATAATTTGTTTCTTATCTACGTGTTTTTTATAAACGTTTACATAAAGAAAGTAAGGCCAAGGCGGGTAAGATATTGGTATCGCCGTAATCGCCAATCGCTTTATCAGGCGCCCCGCCCGCGCGAGCACCTCAGGCGTGCAAAGTAATTTCCTCGGCTCAATATTTCACAGTGCCCACACTAGCGGCATAAATATGAATAATCGACACCGTTCGCTTCGACAATACACATAAATTATTCGAAGCGAAAGCGATAGGGCCCGGCTTTGCTGAGTTAAAGCGTACTCAAAGAGTAGCTATTATGTGCACGATTTATAACTAAATGTATTTGTTTATGGAGTCAGTTTATCTGTTCGTGGTTTAATTGTGGAGTGGTTAGGATGTGAGCGGGAATGTTAGGAGTGGCCTACAGGTGCACACTATATAACACTCTCGTTATTATCGTATTTACAGACTCTTTTGTCACTTGTCAGCATTTGTTAGCTGCGACTCTTGTAATAATGACGACAGTGTTGATTCTATTGAAATTTACTGCATTAAATAATTCGAACTCCATTTCATTTCTCAAAAGCTTTTTAACTGCAATGTCTGTATTTATGAGTTAGAAATCGTTTGAACTTTGTACGGAATTTACAAACACGCTTTTTACACAAACGTGTTATTTGAAATTATTGTATTTAATGTCGAGGGCTGCATGATCTCTTTCACATTTCCAGAATAAAATAAATCATTTATTTATATATAAGAAACTAGCTGTCCTCCGCGACTTTGTTCGCGTGTTTTAGTTTCAACGGTTTTTCAACATTTTTCATCTATGCTCCGCTCCCATTGGTCGTAGCGTGATGTTATATAGCCTATAGCCTTCTTTTATAAACGGACTATCCAATACAAAAAGAATTTTTAAATTCGATCCAGTAGTTCCTGAGATTAGCGCGTTCAAACAAACAAACAAACAAACACAGACAAAACAAATCAGCTTAATAATATTAGTATAGATTAGTCCCCTAAAAAGAACTCTTCAGTCATTTTCGCAACTTTAATGGTTATAGTGCAACCAAAATTCCCAGCAACTGCGCGTATCTTGGCGTCAGAACTTTCAAATTTACGAGTAAATGTAAAACTTAACACTTACAACTCCAAACAAAACGTCAAGACATCTTTACGACGGTAATTTGTCGTATATTTAATGTCGCGCACCGCCATTACATTCAGTGTGTCATTTCGTGTCGTTTATTGCAGACAATTGACACGATTCCTGTAATGAGGGATCGTTATAACTGTATGTTTATGGAGATTATCGTTATTCTTTTAAACTGTTTGTCGTTTGTCCCGTGACCCCTTGGAGTGTTACTTTTTACATCGTTTACTCAACATTTACTAAAATATTGAACTGAGAGATAATGGTAATAAAGCAATAAACGTAGGTATAATGCACATTATCAAGTGCCTACCCAAAATATTTACGTCATATAACTCGAATAAATAGCACTGAGATCTATTTTTCTACATCCAAAATTATATACATCTGTGTTAGATGGTGAATACAAGATCAAACACAGAAACCCAAAAGTCTGATGTTAATAAATTTTCCATTCAACGAATTCAACATTAAGCAAGACCACCCCAGAGAGCCAAAGCTAACCATCCACTATACAAAACTCAAAACTTCTACAATTGTGACAGTTACATGAAGTAATCAATCAGCAGAACTAAGAATTTCAGTAGTGAACATAATGTACCTCCTGCTGTGAGCGCACAGCGTTTAACATGTTGGTAACTTTAATGCCCATACTAAATTATTACTGACGGCCCCTGCACGGACTTATTCCACTTATAATAGAACCGTGTGATATGAAAAATGTGCCATCGGATGCCCGACTTTATTAGTTTTACGCCCTTTTCCGGTATAAGAGTGAATATTGTGAAGGTTATCAGATTATTGTATAAAATCGTTGTTGCTTTGAATTTCAATGACATTATTTCTACGCGAGACTGTGTCCGAAGTATCCTGACTATTTCAATGTTACGTTATGTTCTTTCAACACTTGACATACGTCACGAAGTTAATGTCTCGGCTAATGGTAAAGGTTAACATCGTAATAAAATTTGAACAATGGTTTAAAAGTTGTCACTTGTAATAATCCGAGTCCATTATTTCCCATAACAAATAATAGCATTTGTGTTTGTCTTCACTATTTTATTTATTATTATACCAAAGCTGTTTTTTCTGTCAAACGATTCCTAGTAATTTGAGTTACACCTGAGCTTAATGGTGTGTTTTACTTTATTCATACCTTACCCATATTATCTTAATCCTTACTTGCTTTAGTCATCCTTCAGATAATCAATTATTTATCTCCTTCAAAGCGTTAATTTGATCGTTTTCTCTAAAGTATACAGCAAAGTTCCCCAGTAAAGTCAAGCTTTAAAGTTACTTATCGATTATTAATATTCTCACCATATTTTCCAAATGACGAAATAAGACCAATGAAACAGACATTAAACACACTAATAGTAACAACATTAATAACGGTGTTACCAAAGCTTTTGGGGCTATAAACTCAGCTTAACGGCAATTGGGTCAAATCTACAAAACCAAACGCTGTTTACTCTCAGTCAGATTAATTTGTTGTTTAACTAAAGTTCAAACCTGTTGCCTTACAGCCCTGAGCTTTACAACCGGACTAGGTTTTGATATCAATTATCTATTAATGAGAATTCTAGTAGGGTTCGTATCTAAATCTTAATCTCGATGGCGGGACAACGTTGAGTACTAAACCAAAGAATGATCTAAATCAGACTGCAGATAATGGTACGAAAGGGCAGATTTTACCCACCTCTGGGATTATAGCCTGGGCTAATTTTGGATTGCGTGAACTTAGATTTTTTTAACGGTGACTTTATTTTTCATCGGACTAACTTGTTGTTAAGAAAATTTCAATTTCCAATTGCTACAATGTCTACTGCTATTTTTATTTCTTAAATTAATTATATTTATATTTTAATGCGCGTTATTTACTGCTAATATCATTAATCTTCATCATAAAGTCTTTCACTCATCTTGTCAACGTGACAAAATTACCGAGGTATCATTTTCCTTATTGTTGTCGCAGCTGTGAGTAAATCTGTAAAGGTACTTTGATATTTACCTAATACAGGTAATGGTAGTTTATTTTTAGCCTTATCCAAATAACAATAAATGTGATATTTGAGCAAGATATTTTTAAGTTATATGTATTATGTAGTACGTACAACATTTCGTTATATATAGGATTATTGAAAACAAAACAGCTACTGAGCTTTATTTCCTTGTTTTAAACATAGTGCGCTCTTTTTTCTTCTTCATATATACCAATAAAATGCGAAAGTAACTGTTTGTCTGGTACGCATTCACGGCTAAACCACAGACCCAAATTTGATAAAACTTGGTACGGGGCAAGCTCGAATCAAGAAAAGACATAGGCTACTTTTTGCGCTGATAACCGACACCCACAGGGACGGAGCCGCAGGCAAGAACCAGTTGTTTAATATAACATTGAATTTTTTCAAATCAAAACCCTGTACAAAAAAATATCAAAGCATAACTTTAGAATACATTTCTCGTGTTTTGCTTCCTGACTAACTGTAAAAACATTTGCCACTGCTTTAATAACATTCGAAGTATGCATCTTTCACAACTCGTTGGCATCGGTGAAGTTGTTTAATAGATTGTCAATCGTCGCCGAATTCTTGGCAGTTGACGAGCATTGCGCCGGTAGTAAATGCCAAAATGCCGTTTGACAGGTGACAATGACAGCTTAAATTGCTATGAAGTTGTATTATTTGGATAGGTTGCGCTACTGGTTGCTTGAAGATTATTTATCTACTCGACGATCAATTCAAACACATCGACAAAAAGCTTGAAAGCCAACAATCCAGTTGCTGAGCTTATAATTTAACTGAACTTTTAAAGTATTAAATAATAAAGATTGATAACCAAAAAAATAAAATGAAAGATGAACATAAAGAGTATCTGAACATGAGAAGTATTTAATTATTTTAATTACCCATTTCAAAATACTTAATCCCCAACAATGATTTAGCTATATACCTTTTCCCATACAAAAGTGTTACGCAAACATCTAATCTTATAAACGCGATGACTAACAGTTTGTCTGTAACGTAAGTACTCATTACCGGGAGTGGGTTATCCATCATTCTGTCAGAGTCCTGCTCCCGTGTGACTTGGAACCATTAGCGTCTTCATTTTGTGGCCGCTTTAATTACTTCAATAGCAGGACGAATGGGATGAGCTAAAAATGTACTCACAAGATTGATTTGGTGATTGTGTGCGGACGATTTATTTTGAATTGTCACTGGATTTGTAGTGCCTTTGACAGGAGTAGAATACTATAACATCCACGTAGGTATATTAGCGAATGTAACGATAGCTAATTGTTGTGAAGTCAGTAACATGTATTTTTTTTTATCTGGAATGTGTGCTGTTTAATTTTAGAACTTAGGTTGATAGATTCTGTTGTGCCTGAAAACGATATAGAATTATTTGACTTAACAATCAAAGCATGCATTATTTTACAATTTAGGAGAAATCAATCGAAATTATAATAATATGTAAAACATTTTGGAAAGCAATTAAGATGGAGTATATCTAATACATTTCTACAAAGATAAGAAAAATATTTTATTAATACATAGTTAAAATGCTTGACTCCGCAATCGAACTTCAAACGATCGAGGACGTTATCGATATAATCTTTCAATCGAAACTAACATGGAAACTTCTGATACTGTACAAATATTGCTGATTTAAAAATAAGGATTCAATCGATCGATCATGATATAAGCTCCATAAAGTCGTTTTATCGTGGAACGCCGAGGTAAACTTGCTAATAAATAATAGTATATCTACCTTCAGTCAATATAAATCACATATTAATACCAGATAATGAGATTAGTATGATTTCTCTGACAGATATTGATTGCCTGGTAAATAGATGGGGTAGATAAGATATTGTTAATGTACTCTTATTATTGTTAATGTGCGGCTGACTCATAATTGTGCTGATCTCTGATCTATTGGCAAAGGGGTTTGCTTAGTGGGTTTGTAGCTTTAAGTGTTGTAACTTCTTGATAAAGGGTGACGTGAATAGTTTAATTCTTTATTGCATTCCGTGTTAAATAGGTGGTATAATATAATAAAAGATCAACATGGACGCTGTCGGGCACAAAAAAAAAAATTAAGAGAGGAAGAGGGTTAAGTAGTAATTGAAGCTGTTTAATAGTGTTGTAAATTATTACTTAGCTGTGTTTTATTTATGTTGCATCAAACTTTCTTTGACATGGTTAAGTTTTTTTTTATCGGGTTTTATATTCTATTTTGTATTGGAAATATTTGTGATAAGAGTGCTTGAATTAGTAGAAAATGAATTCTGAAATTAACGTAGGATTTTTATTCTCGTGTTTCATCACTTAAACATATTGAGCGTGAAAAAATAAATAAGTTTCTTTGCATCACCCTATTACGAAACCTACGAAATTATCAGCGATTTTTTATCATTGGCATAAATATTAATTTTAAATTCAGTAAAATTAAGAGAATTCGACAATGCACCCCACACATAAACATCGAAAGATAAAAATACCGGAGATCTGATCAATGCAACCTCACATGATGTTTGCAATACGATATTATTTTCACTAAAGATTATTAATTGATCATGCCTTATTGATTTAGTATAAAAATATGACTTAAAAATTTTTATTCCAACGTCTAAGGCAAGTTACCTAATAGTGTTAATTATTCTTATCTCCGTAATTTTGCATCATAGTTATAAGAACTTACAACAATGGGAAAGAGTCAGTATTCAAAATCCTACTAGATCTTACTGGTGTGAGAGTTTGTTTAATTTTAATGCAAAAACTATTGTAGACATTTTGATGAGACCACATGAACAGAGGGTATCGGGTAGCCGTTATTAACATTAGCCATTGCTGTACAATAAATAAAGTAAATACGACAGTAATGAGACACATTCGTAATTACACAAAAAAATAATTGAACATTCTTTATTTTGACACTAAAAAAGCAAAAAGGACCAAAATTATACGTTGAGTGTCATTAACCAAATGTCACGAAAGATTGTCTCAAAGTGACATTAAAGAAAGCTACTTGGTAACGTGTCATTATAAAGATATAAGGGGCCAAGTTGACAACTTGGTTACAATAAAAATGAGTTTTGACGTTGACAAATTGCCGGCAGAGGGCGCCCCGGGCGGGCTTGTTAATGTCGCTGGTGAGACTACACTGTGTTGGGCGTTGAGACAATATTTTAAATATTTTTTATAGACGCAAATGTATTGTTTACAAGTTTAGAATAAGTACTTTCTATTTCTAGAAAGTTAGGAAAAGTTTTATATTAAGTAACGTAGGTAAAGATTTTGCAAAAATAATTGTTCTCAGAAATGAAATATGAATGGTATTTAAATTATTCCCATAATCAGACGACAGGAAAATCATTCATTTATTAATTAGAACGAATAAAACAATTGTGAAAACAATTCGTACATTGTTCTGAACCCAAAGTAGGTAAGTAGCTAAATCACTTGTGTAATGGAGTCAGAGGCAATATAGGTACTACAAACACCCAGACCCGAGACAATGTAAAATGTTGTTTTCTACATTGCCCCGGCCGGGATCGAGCTCGGGACCTCAGAGCTGGTGACACCTTAAAAACCACTGCACCAAGCAGGTCGTCAATAGTAGGAATTAGTTTATTTCTAAAACAATGTTAGAAATTAAATAAGATAAAAAATATAAGAGTTAACCTAAGTATGAACTCTCAAGTAATACATTCTTTAGCCTTATTATGAAATATCTGATATTAGTAGTTAATGCAGTTGCTTATGTTTGACTCGAACTTAAGTATAATTTATACTTAGCCCGGAGGCATCATAATGACAGTGGTTGCAGGTACTCGTCAAAATCATAACATGTGGGATGGGGTACCTACGTTTGTACGGCTTTTGAATTAACTCTTGTCTTACCTTTTCATACCATTCTGATACCTTTTTATGACACAAACCTGATAAATAAAACTAATAAAGATACATATATATAAAATAAAACTAATAAAGATATATATATATTATAATGTTTGTTTTTTACAGTTCTCTCGCGGAAAGGGCAAGCTTCTCATGATGATGGTAAGTGAACATCGCTGCCCATACGTACACAAACTAACAATCAGAATTTGAAGATGAATGAGGTAGATGACTGGGTCTGAAAATACAAAATCGAATTAGTCCGTCAGTTAGATAATAATAAAATATATGACACTAAGTAGGTTATGTGAATCAATGTTCAGGAACTAGTGACGTCATGCTTGCGTAGAACATGAACGAAATTGTGACGTCAAACGACATTTCAAATCAATGTATAGTTGTTAGTTTTAAATTACGCATAATAAAAAAAATGCGTGTCTAATATTTTGTAATAATCTATTTGTGGGACATTTAAAATATAGACATTTACCCACATTTTTTGGGCTTTGAATTCTTTGAATTCCTTTTAAATTAATTTTTCTTGTAGATCTCTCACAAACTGAATTTAATGCAGCAGAGTCCTTAATTTTCCTCGCTATTAAATGGCACTTTCACGACCGTGCCATTGCAGTTTATTACCTTACACTATTACTACTGAATGCGTTTGAACCTGACATTTAATATAATTTACACAACTATACCAGCAATTTTGGCTTTAATATAGTTTAAAGCATTAAGCGCAACTTTGAACTTTAGTTAATTAACTTAATTTTAATCTTACTTATTGAGTTGGCCTTAAATTACGAAGTCATTAATACTCGTTAATGTCGATACATTTATTTAATGTCAACTGGATACTTATGACAGTGTCCGAATTATTTGACACTTATTAATGTCACACTGTTGCAATGAACGGTTAAACGCGGAATAAAGTATTTAATTGGTTTGTAAGTACTTCCATGTAATCAGCCATAATGTTACTGATATTTAAATGTTTGCAAGGTTTCAGGTAAAAAATTATACAATTATAAATGTTCCGACTATAATATTTGTCATCTATTATTAATTCTAGTTTTTCTAGTACTAGGTAGGTAGTAAACTAAGATCTCAGTGGCAAGAGCAAGAAGCATTGTAAAATCACATAAAATTGAAGTTGTTTTTTATGCAGTTAGGATATACAATCACTTTTCTCGACATATTTTTTTTGAGCTCGCTGGAGTTGAGCTTTCCTTATTTATAAGAAAGATCGAAATAAGTTCAGGGGTCACAGTCTCTTTTAAAGTCCAGACAATATTTATTCACAATAACATTGTGTAATAAATGCAGGGTAATAACTGGACTGGACTTTCTGTTATAAACCATATTTAGTTACATAAATGATAATATAGATCTATCCAGGAAACTCTGGTGAAGCAGTCAAAGCCTACGCTCAGGCTAACTGCGTAAACCTCTTCCAAAAAAAAAGGATCTATGTAGGATTTTTTCTCTCATAAACCTGATATGTTCGCAGTGGCTGGCTCATGTATGAGGTCTGTACCCACCATTGGTCTAGAAACTATAGCAATAAACGCTAGATTAGTAGATAGCATATCATTTAATTATTAATTACATCGCAACACACAAATTAATAACTTTTCATAGTTAGTTTCGTTAGTCACTTCCTGTAGTTGGTACAAAGATTGTGCGGCCATTAGCAGTGTTCATCAATACAAGCACGCATCGGTCATGCCGTGACTAGATAATGATTGAAAGAAGCTTCCAACTGGTGTGCTCCAATTGCGACCGGAGTTTGATCGCGGATTTAATATTAAAGCCATTTTACTTTTAAAGGACACGTTTTAGACATACGTACATACACCATTTTCATTTTTCCTGCTGCAGTGTTGAGAACTGAAATTAAAACCTCTACTTCACTAGTTTTTTTTTGTAGGTATGTAGGTAGATTGTTACAGGAAAACATTAGTGCTTTTTAACATAAATATCTGCAAAACAAATCACCAATTCAAGGAATAATCGTCGATTTCCGTTTCTTTATCAGTTTATACAAAATCTTGTTAAAAGATCGGAAAGTACTAAATTAGCTACAATAAATTAAACAATGATGATAATTATTATGTACTGATAAATATTATTACTAACATACGTTTTATATGAATTAAATTAAATTATCAAAACAGCAGGTAAAAACCACTTAATAACAAGTTTTCTAATACTAAAAATGGTTAACTGTGTTATTACAAAATAAAAACCATTTATTTTAAACTTAAACACCCATATCTAATTTATTTAATTTTTTTATTTAATTTAGCATAATGACATTATTAATTGGAGCACATATATAATATCTAACCCTAGCTGGAACATTCATTACCATATACGAAGAATAGGTTAACCTGGTATACAACTGATATTCCAAAAACAAAGCTTATGACTGTCCCACTGAAGTCCCGAAGAATAGTGCATTGATCACCACACAACTGTATATGGTAATCTCATTTTAACATACGGGTATTTTTCTCCGAGGCTCTTTCCTAATAATATGCAATTACTACAATATAAGTATAATTTTAACACCAAAACCAATTTAACAAATTCTTGAGCGTACAAAGGTACAATTCCCAGGGCGCCAAGTGCAACCACCTCTCAAATCTGACAAGAGCATGAATAAATCATAACCGTTCTCTGTAATAAAGTAGCCATGTTTATCCGTACATTCATTTATCACCGTTTTGCCAGACGAGTTTAACTTGGCCTCTCTTACTTAAAGTATTTCCCTGGTTCAGGGGTCCTGGGTATTGGTTCTTCGGTATTCATGATTGCAGCAGTCATCAATCAAGTGAGTCGGTTAGAATGATGGTCGGTATATTGCGTAATGTGTTTGAAGAATGTTTATTTGTAACCTTTTTGTGAAGATTTTTTGTTGATTAATAGCTTGATGGATGTAATCCTCAAGGATGTAATTGTGTTTTAATTGTTCAAGTAATTTTAAAAGATGATGTTAAAGTTTGCGTTTAATTGTGTTAGAACTTAGAAATAACATTGTTTTAGGTAAAATACTACTTCTTTTTGCATAAAAAACAATATAATTGTGTAAGATTATTTAATATATTATAAAAAAAACATTTGAAGTAGCTATAAAACTAGCAATAAACATTTACAATGTTTCTAAGACCAATATTGCGATATTTCTCCAAGAGATCGCAATAAATAAAACATAAATAATCATACTTCGCACAAAATACGGGTTTACGACAGAAGTAATACTAATAAATAACACAATATTAATGAAAAGTGACTCCATGACATCAGCAATAAAAATGTTTAAATTTATATCCTCGTATTAATAACTTTCACTTGAGCGAAAAACATTTTTAAATTTAAAAATAAGGATGTTGTTTCTAAATTTTCATCATTATCTAACCTAAGGCAGATGCCCGCAGTCGATGGGATGACCTGATCGAGACTATTGACGGTTCTATATGCATAATTCAGAGCTGATACTATTCAAATTGAAATTGATGAAATATGAAAAAGAACACTTGCAGGTTACAATCTTCTATTGGACATATGAGTAGGTTTCTCCAAAGAGACTAAACTAAACACGATTTTCGGCTTATGACATATTCACCGATTTACTACTACTGCTACACGATTCAAATGGATAGTTTTGTTTTATTTATTTGAGAAATATATGGATAGTTGATGATCACTTCACCATCTAAATATCTGCATTACACTAAATATGCTTGTTTTCGTGATTATCGTAAATAGAGGATAATGTCTAGACCATAGGCATCCCATCCATGAGCTTGCCAAGTCGGTTGACTATGGTAATTTACTCTTATTTACTGCCATTAGAGCTATCTATGAGGACAATGTATGGAAATTTGGATTTGGATGACTAAAGGACTATGATGTTGTAAAATGTTAGGGACTTACAAAAATGGAAGTTGAAAAAAATTAAGGTTGTTCATGCCCACACAATACGTGTATCAACAGCATAAAATAAGATGGAAAAGTATTATAAATAATTGACACATACTTGTTGTGACGATTGTCTTTTGTCTTTTAGGGAATTACCTCTTCAGGTTTTCTCATACGCAGTTGCAATAACTCCAGTGATTTAGCGAAATATCTTTCGTCAATAAAATATTTAATTTAGCTTATTCGCCAAAGATGAGGATAACAGATATTGAGTTATTTTATTAATAGCTCTCAGTGGTGCCAAGAAACTTGAATATTTCATCACTTCTGTGAATAAATGTGTCGATGTGAAGTTGATAAAAGCTGACAGTAATGTAATTCGAAATAATACGTTGACGGAATTATTTACTGTATGAAATGTGATGGAGATTCTGTATGAGGGACAGTATAAAATTTTAAAATTGATCTTTACGTGTGATTGGCTAAATGTTTATTTTCGTCATTCATGTGAATTGACTGCGATATTTATTCATTTACTTAGCACCAGCATTTAAGGCGAATACTATTTTAAATTGACTTTTCATCACACAAAATCAAACTTTATATGGTCAACGCAATTTTATGAATTTTTACTTAAGAAATGAATAACCAGATTTTCTTCTACTGATTTACGTTCTAAATAAAATCGCGTCATATCCTTTGCTTCTTCACTTTCAAGCCAAATATACTCACAAAGAACTACGCCTCATTTTCACAAACAACATTAATTGAAATTAACAGACACGTTTATTATTCAATGCCATTGACAAACACTGAATGGCTGACAATAAAACTGTCATCAATCTACTAGATACTTAATGTCATCGTTGGAAATTGGATCAATTTTAGTCAATTTATCATAATGATTCATGATTATTGGCCATGTCGATAATGCATGACTAGAATACATTATCTAGATTAGGTTTTATTAGTACGGATAGATGATAATATCATTAGTGATTTATGAATGCAATTTGGGTATGCCTGAAGATATTGATAATCTTTTAATACATGGAAGGCGTAAATAAAGATAGTTAACGATATTTATTTTATGAACGATGCTATTGTAGCGATTATGATGCTTTATTTAAGACACTGTTTGTTTTGCACTTATACTTATACTTATATTATGTTTGTTGTTTTTGGCATTATCAAAAAAAGTGTACCTACCTTCTGCTTACGTAGTATACATATTTAAATATTCGACCTTGGACGTTTTATTGGTAGTTTTTTCTTTTTAAACACTATTTGCACGTTAGGTAAGTTAGTTCAGTCTCAAAGTCCTTCAAAAAACAAACCACTTACACAAATAAAAAAATAATTTGTCTTACTTTGGCAATGAAGCTTTGCTATCCTTATTTCCTTTCGTGGTGGTCAACCCAAAGTAAAAGTTTAGGTTAACTGCACTACCAAAAACATAGCGTGTTACTATATTTTGATCATAATTTACTCTTTATACAATACATAGTCCATTAAAAATATTGTGCTCTAATAAATATCTAGATTTAAAATAGGATAACGATAAGAATAAATAATTGCAACCCCGTTACCCTTTGTGTAAAAAGTGTAAGTCGCGTGTGAATGATAGCTGAAAAGTAAATCATACTTTTTATTAGTAGATAATCATGTTTGTTTAATGGGTTTAGTTCACTCAACATTGCATGCTACTTACAGAGCGACCATTTGTTTTATTTTTACTATCTAAAGTAAAACACTTAAATATCGATAAGATTTTCTTGTTATTTTACCCTTTTTTGTAAAGGTTATTAATTTTGATAACGTTTTAACCTCAATGCAATGTATTGTAGGTAACTTAATAAATAAGAGTACTGGTTCGTGTATTCTAAAGTAATCTCTTTAATCTTGAAATATTACTGCATGTGAAGTAAATTAGCCTTACTAAGTTGAATTCATATAAATTGTTGAGTTTTACGACGTTGCTATTCAAGTCTGAATTAGCTTCTTATCAAATAACCAAATAATTCAACTGCAACTTAGTTGAAGGTTCACACAGTCAATCCAATAAGACTTTTATCTTTTTCAGCATGCAGATCACAGATGTTATGAGCTTGCCAAGCATTTACTAAGTTGACGATATGCGCAATATATTGTAGTAAATAAACTTATACATAGCAATTCTAGTTAAAAATTGTTAAAAAAAGCAATATATTCATAAATTTAAAGCACTTAATTCGCATTCATTATAAAATAAATTGCTCAAGACACGAAATTTTCTAAAGCACACTATTACATACCCGAGCCATCAAAAGCTGAACACTAAAAAGATGAAGACAGAAAAAGACAGACAACACTATCATTAGTCTCCTTACTGAAATATCAGCCATAACACTTGTTTATAGGGTATAAATTAGATTAGCAAAGGAAGAAGTATCAAGTAATTACTCACGGCCGGCGGCGTGATACCGATTGACTTTGATAAAACGCCCCAACCTACTTGTTTAACACGATTTATTACCTGCAAGCCACGAGAGAGGGCCTGGACGTCCGTCGCAGAGAATCTAGAATTTTTATTAGATATTGGATGTGATAAAGCCGAGGTATTCAATTTCGTAGGGAAGGACTTTATTTTTAGGTTTTGAATTGACTTTATCTTTAAATTTACGTTTAGCTAAAGTAGGTCTAAGGTTATTAAACCTGTTGCTGTTGTTACATCATTCTTTCTCATGTCTCATGACTCAATATTTACTATTTAGATTATCAAAGTAAACTCCATTTAAAATTGGACTTTCATCATCTGCATCGAATTTCATTTGTTTCCCAAAAATATCTGCATCATGTTAGTTTATATAATTATCAAATATTGTTTAGTTGCATTGATGAAATGTGTTTCATTTGTTTTATGAGGGACCTCATTAATAACTACGTAACTTCTATTCCTTATCCTTTCACCAATTAATGTTCAGTTAGGAAACCTGTCTTTACTTAATAATGCTTGAACTACGTTTTTGACTAGAATTTTCATCAGAAAAGTTTACTTTCAAAATTAGTCTTACTAAAGAAGTTTGTTATTGCCGAAAAGTTACTTAGTACCTACATCAAGTAACCCTGATACAAATTATCTTTTATCAGAATCTTCCATTGACGTCGAACGATCATGATACTAGAGCACATTCGATTAACCCACACAATTAACCCAAGAAATCTATTTCTATTTTAACTTCAATTGATATTGATTCTCTTGACATGTCGATCGACTCAATAAAATCTAACATTTCAATTGCAACTGAATTTTTTTTTGCCTCCAGCGATCAATAAAATTTACATAGGCCGGGTGGTCTTATAATTATGACGGTGAATAATTTCATAAGGGAATAGCAATTAAAATGTAACGCTTCATTAATTTAGGAAAGAAATTAAAGGTCAGTCGATACAACTGTTTTGTACGTCAGAGATCGTTAGAATAATAAAATCAATGACTAAATGTGTTATGATCGACAAAAACTTATTGGTCGATATTTTTTCTCGTTTAGCTGAGATATTACCTATTTCTTGCCTTGTACTTTTCGATTAAATGAATGGAGGTTTTTAATGACTATATAATAATATAATAACAATAACTTCTGAACTTGGAAACAAGATAAAAATTGGAAACGACACGCCAAGAGCTATGGTTTTTTTTATATTTATTAATTATCACTACCCTTTTCATCGTGAAATAATGCCGCATCCATCAACTAGCTTTCCCTAACGAAATGGTTCTTCTTACTCCGGGCCTCACAGTGCGATGATCTATCAACTTGTCTTCACAAGATTAATGCGTGCAGATGATTGACGATTCGCGTTGTCGGCGTTGCTCTAATGGCGCATGTGGCCAACGTTTGGAGATGGATATTGGACACAAATGTTGGCTAACGTTACCAACTAACTAGGTTTTATTACCAACAATGTTTTAGATTGTTTCTTCAAGTGTAAATTATTAACTTGTTTATAAGGTTTAGGGTCCACAGTAAGTCTTTGTGAAAGTCTTGTGAAAGTCCATCCGGTTTGGAGTTATTGCGATTCATTGCCGCACTAAAGTTTTATTGGCCCTAGGTTACCTGGTATGTTTATTGTGCTCTAACGTTCATTCATCATTTTCAATACATGGTTTATCAATCATTGTAAAGTCTTGTCCAATTGCTTATTACTTATGATCAACAGTATAAAATATATACGTACGTAGGTACTAAGGTTAAAAGTTTTAAGTAGAATTAAATATACATGTGTGTTCCTTTTGGGTGGTCTAATTTTTGTTGTACATAAAGATTATCATTTGATTTTTTACTGAAATGTATTTGATGTCATTTATGGAAATAATACCAATATCAAATGTAAATTCAGTTACACGTGGGCAGCAAACAAAATCCTTTTTATTTAACGAAATCCTTAACAAAACTTCATCCGCCCAAGAATGTTAACTGACAGTCCGAAAATTCCTACTTGTTCTAAAGTTGGAGCAAACATTGGTTTGGTCAACCAACAAAAGTTGGCACTCAGTTAAAAACGAGGCATGAAAGCTTATTTATAAGACGTCTTGGCGGATGTCTAGTAGACAATAACGTGTGTTAAACTTAAATAAACTTGTCTCACGATCAAACAAAAATGTTAGACCACTTTAATCTTTTTGATTTTTCTACGAAATATTTGTCTTGTTGAATGAAAGTTGATAATGTATTAAGGATTCCATTAGCATAGTAAACATGGGCTTCATTTGAAATGTTTTGTGATTTATGGAGGTGTTATGTAGTGTTTAGGTAGTTTTGACTGTTGTATTTTACTTAGTAGCCAGAAACGCCACTTTTAGCTCAAGTATTTAGGACGGTAAATCCTAATTGTTCGATAAAGTTTACTGTAGAAAAATTTTAAATCGTCAATCAATATAGCTTAAAAAAACTGTGTTTTATGTCGGACATTATCATTGTTGCAACTTTCAAAGCAAACCCATTTCTTTGAAATCTTTGTAAAGATAAAAAATATACAAAAGGTGACAATTGTAGCTAATAACTACTGCTGAGCACTGAGTATTATCATTATAGCCATTGTTGTTTATAATGATGACACTTAACCAATGCTTGTTTAACTAGTTATCACCATAGAATTGTCAAAGAGCAGCTAAACAAAGGAACGTAATATACAATGTTGTTTTCCTTAATCCATCTTGTCCTCTAATTACATCTCATTATATTGTCAACATCAATCTCTTTAAACACTTCTGCAACAAAAAGTGGTATTGTCATTATGATATTCGGGAAACGGACTAGTTTCTGTAGTTTTTTAGTTGTTGAAACCACCTCATGTGCCTTAAAGATTTTACTTTTCCTAGGGTGGAGGGGATTTCAAGGTGGAAGTGGTGTCAATGTCAATATCCTGACTCTTTTAGGTTTTAGGTTAAGAAGATAAGCGTGAGTAAAAACCTTGTATTAATTTCTTGAATACCTATTATCACTTACATCCAAATATACCAGCTTAAATTAAAGTTATTTTAATAGATTCATTGATCATTTAAAACTGATAATTAATTACTTACCTACTCTATCTTGAGCTAACGTGGTTTTCTTTCTGACCATTATCATTCATATACCATAACCATGATAATTTATAGCTACAGCTTTAATATCTAAATTATTTTTATCTTTACCTGACGGATCATTATTGTTTCCGTTAACAACATAATCTTACAGCTTAACATCACTTACCTCAATCCCGTTAGTGAAACAGGTATAATTCTCGTAAATAATAAAATCTAGATTACACTGAATCTAATTACGTACACCGGGTGCAATTATTTCAAATCTGATGGACGATAAATCTTGGAAACCGTCGCGTGACCGACGGCTTTGTGAGGGCGTCAATCATAGATGTCAAAGCATAAATAGCTTCTGGGAAAGTAGAGGCGACATTTCTTGTTTGCTAGCGTGTTTTTCATGTTGGTGTACTAGGGTTAAAGGTGTGTATTTCCCATTAAAAGTACACTGTGGAAAACAAAAGCCCACGCATTAAATCATGTTCCGTACAAGTTAGATGAACTCTGGTGCCCAAGGTAAGATTTAACTTGTGTTTTATGTGTAATAAATTAATAATTTATTAGAATTGTACAGTGGAAATTTCACAATATCGAATAATATCTACTGATGAAGGATGAAAGAAAAGAACCGAACTGAAATACATGAGAGTAGCTTTTATTGAAGGCAATGAATAAGTTACTAAATTTAATAGTACCTACGTCTATTTTTGATCCATATTCAGGAAGATACAGTTAATAATCATCTTCATTACTCAAAACCCCGTCATCGCACTATTTAAATAAGCCTTCTATTAGACTATTCAAATCTTGTCCTAGTTTCATGTTTATAAAATTGTTATAAAATAAATAATCTAAAATCCAAGCTATTAACCTGTTTATAATACATATCTACGCATTTTCATCCAGTTGACAACTTGGTCTATATATACAGATATTCTCTTCGAAATGTTAAACCGCACCTGTCTTGTAGCCTGTCGTCACAGATTCACGGCGAAACAATAATGAAAAGGAATCTGCAGAACGACGGTGTTGAATTTGTAATTGTTGATAATTTGAATAATAATTACAAATATTATAATTTCGTGATGACGTGAGAAGCAAATTGTCTTTGTTTCTAGATTATTTAATCTTGTTTCTTGATAGCTTATTACTGAGCAAAATATATCCTAATAAAATTCAACCTGCTAAAGAGGCTTTCGAGTGGATAAAGAATAATGGGGTAGGCGAAATATGTTTTAATGTCCGTAATTTAGATTATTAAAACATGGGCGATCCCGAGAATATACGTGAGTAAACCGTTTTGTTTTAAATAATCTTCTAAAATATCTCGATAAAGGTACCTCAATCTTCGAACGTATCTGCGTTTTATAAAATTATTTATTAAGTACAAGATATAAACAAATTAATTATGATTGATCGATAAAATTATAATTACTCATAACGACAACAATCTCTTGCAATCTTATTTAACTGTAGCAAGGCTATTGGAAATACCATCTATATGTACTTATTATTTCAGACATTGAAACGTTAAAAAAAAAATCTTAATGGGAAAGAAATCTTCAAATTCTTTGTAAATCTCTTAAGTATGCAGGTTTTCTAGTGAAGCATTTGTTCTAGATCCTTCACATATTCAAGCCAGTAATATAAAAAAAACACTCAAGCTTAGAAATGTTTCAGGTGCATGCTTAGGGTTAAACTATAATGGCAATTCAGTCATATTACTCCTTCAACAAAACAAAGCTAAACATAATTTATTACTTACCAATCAATATAACGAGAAAGTCAAGGACCCTCCCGGCGCGACAGGTCTTACGAGTAACAAAGTATTCCTTATTAATCTTGTCTCAGAAATAAAAGATAAGTACTATTGTTACTCTCATCTCGAAGTCATCAAACAAATGAGACATCATCACACGTGCTATGTAAGTGTCAACGTTGCAACGATTGCGTGCGCCTGCGACGATGAGCGGTAGATATTAGCCCGGGAGTCGGACCGTGAAATTAATTCGTAATGGGTTTTTTGTCACGATCGATTTAAATTTTATCTACTATGATAAATTATAATTGAAATTCTAATCATAATATTTTGAATGGACGAAAGGTGTGGTTTGTTTTTATCTTGATGTCTGACTGAATGAGTTATGAGATTTTTTGTAAAGAGGATAATTGTTACTTAACCGTGTGGTCTCTACCTGAGATAACGTTTTTTTTTAATGAATATTATGATGATATACAGCAGTTTTTATCTTGCTGATAGGTAGCAGAGTTCTGATTACTGCAGGTCACGCGGTAGTGGTTTTAAAGAAATAATTAATTAATCATGATTACAAATTGGCTTTTTATGAAACGCAAATACTCTTTCTGTAAAAACATTTTTAATTATTATATAGTTTTGTTTATAATAAAACCTCCCGTCTTACTTTTAGGTAATTTTTTATGCAAGACATGGTGCTAACCGACATCTGCATAATTATTATAATTACAACTAATGAAACACGAACCATAAAACTACGTTTATTTTATTTACACCCGTCACTCATCCCCAAACGAAAGTAATAGTAAAATGCCAGTTATATTTCAATTTCAAGTTGGCACGATCACCAATTTGTATTTACGTCAGGGCAACGGCCAATCCAATTAAACAGATTGATTCGACTGACTGATTGAATAATATTGATTGGTAAACGATTTAGAAACGATTGATGTTGTGATGCGGACTCGTGATGCATGGCTATAATCTTGGACGTTTGACTCATGGATGGAATTGAAATTTGAATGCAATTAAGAAGTCATAAAAGCAAAGATGTAGTGAAGAATATAAGGAGCAGTGCAATATTACATGCTAAAAAAATATATATTTTTATTTAAATTTTAAGTTCATATTTTTGTATCACTCGAAATTATATTGAATTTCTTGTTCTTAAAATACGGAAAACTACGATATATCTAGAAGCCAAGCTCCCAGTCTATATATCAGTAATAAATCAGATGCAGTCAGCGTCGCGTGTAGAACTCGAAGATTATAAATAAACGCAGCGCGACGCGGCCGACACGACACGACAACCCGTTTAATAGTACACAGCGTTTTGACATCCACGATACTGCGTTGATAGGCAAACGGCCATTTCTTGCGGATTAATTTATTGAGTGACTATTTGTCGCTATTGTTTAATGTTAAGTTGCTCGGATTATTGGCTCAGAAATATGGGGTTGAGTGAGTTTGTGATTATATGTGTAGGTTATTGGGAAGGTTTTATGTGTATCTACGATGACTGATGTTATTACGTATATTTTAAGCTTTTATAATAGGACATATTGACTGGCGGTGAAGGAAAACATTGTCAGCTGGTGATCTGAATTTTAATGAGATCAGATTCTAACGTTTTATTTTCGCATTCTTCTGTATATGAGAAGAGTATATTAGAATTAGAGAATTTGTTTAAGACTACAGTTTTACATTTTAAGGTAAAGGGATTTTTTAATTTCTTTTTCCAAAAGTTTAGAATTGACTTCAGTTGGATTAACATTGATAAAAATTTGTGAAGTAGTCTGTCTCTTTACTTAGAGTTAAACCTCAAAAATTCACGTACGAATAAAACATACTTCACGCTCTATTTCCTGCAGCAATTTATTCTCACAATCAGTCCTTATTTATATCAACAAACGCATAAATATCCGACAAAAAACACACTACAGCCGACAATAAATTCCCTACTTTCCACAAATCACTGACCGACAACGGACGGCGTCGAAAAGTTATGTCACTCGCATGTCCGCGTGTCACGCCGTGACGTCCGACATGCCGCGGACGTGACGGCCCAACACGCTGACGGCCCCCGGTAATTAGCTAATTGCGACACAACTTTCACTGCGCCGACAAACAACCTTAACGCAAGCAACATAAAGTCCAAATTTCATCACATCAACGGCAGCCAAAAAGTGCTTCATAATTTTCGCCTCATTAAAATCGCGCGTGAATCACAAATGATTGATGCTTATTGCGATGCAATAAAGTTTATTTTCGTTTGTCATTGTTTGACGTTGATCGGTTGTTGTGATGTGTAGACAATAGTAACAGACGTGGTAATGACTCCGTCAGTTAATCCTTTAATGAGGTAATCTGACGGATATTGATTGACGTTCAGCATCATCAGACAGATTTGTTTATTGATAATTTCTCAAACAAGACTTTGTTCGGATTAGTGATAGTGCTTATGTCATTGAAACTCATTTGTGTTAGGACATTGACGGTTAGGAAATGAATAAAATTATTTTTATATGGCAATGTATGCAAATTAAGGCGAATACTATTCATGTAGCCAAAATAATATGTGAAATAAATTGCCCCTTGAGTGATGATACCTAAGTTGTACCTCCCTCGCACTCTGGGCTATCTACCTCGCTATCACCTTACCCATTGCTTGTCAACTGAAATATTTGTTATGCCTGTTAAATTGTATTCTCGACAGCTATTTACCAAAAAACATTTTGTTTGTGAAAACAATAACTATATTATTTAACCGCTATTTGTGTTTGTATGTCAAAGTAACCTCAATTACTCAAACAGATTGACCGACAATGATCGCTGTCAACGAATGTCAATTAATTGTTCATTGTCACGCAGACGATATCGATACCTATTATTATCGGAAACAGAATAGCCGCCTTTTTATTGTTTAATTAGTATAGAGTTTTTTATTAATATTTGTTAGGGATAAAAGTATTTCATTGTTGTTTTAAAATTCATTCAATTAGCTGTAGTAATAGTCTGGCCAAAATTAAATGAGGTTCTAATGTGTTTTGATAACATTAAAAAATGCCTACTGTATGCGGTAAATAGAGTAATTTAAAATCTGAATGAAATAAATAACAACTTAAACAATCTTGTTAGCTTTTGAAGATTCTTTAAGCACGTCCCACACATATATCACACGGATTCTAATTCAACATTTCGTATGAAATAGTGGCAACATCGCAGCGTGAAAGCGCGCATTACGCCGAGTGTCGCGGGCGTGATAAATCTGCGACGTGTCACGTCTCACGCCGACGTCACGCTGCCGTCTAACGGTTCACATAATTTGAAATCATTGATACATATTCATATAAATGGCACTCTTGATCTTTTGTTTTATTGTTGTGCCAGGGGTTTTCGAAGCAACTAACTATAATTATTACCTACTGGACTAAATCTTAGACAGTTTATCGGACAGTATTGTAAAACCCAAATAAAACTTGGTGTTACTCGAAATTTTATATTTATTTAGAACTACGATGCCAATTTTTTGTGGCTGCATGATTGTTTGATGCGTTTGTGAATGTAGATTTCAAGTGAATCAACGTCTCAAGAGAAAACCCAAGCGAAATTACAAAGCTAGGTTTAATAAAGAAAAAAAGAGAAGAAACCAAAATTAATGGGCGTCGTGCGGCACGAATGCTTTTGAACGTTCGCCTCAAGGTAACATAAACGACGCGACGTTCATATGCTTGGCTGCGTCACTACGCTCGCAACTATTTTACCACCAGTAAATACTCAGCAACTTTAGTATCCTAGTTCAAATTATAACAGCAAACAGTGGCATATTTTAATATTTGATTTATTTTGTCTTTATTTATGGCACTTAATTAAAAGATTCACTTGTAGTTTGGTGTTGGACACAAAAAGGATTTAACCTGTTTGTGTCCAACACCAAACTAGGTAAAATGGATGGATATGCATCTACACTTATAGGCTGTATCTATCAGAGTGATAAAAGTTGTGAGGTTTATAAAAACAGGCAACATTTCGTGATGAGGAAGAGAAATGCTTTCCAATAATTGTGAGCTTGCAACAAATTATGTGCCTGTGAAAAAGTTTCTGTAACGATCATAATAATGTAGAGATGAGATAAGACACCTAAAATGTACTATTTAAACCGCTAGTCAAACCAAATTTCAGAATTGAATATAGGATACGGCGCGTACGCCGCAGTGTCAGGTGGCAGCGTGACAGATCGTCCGCGCGACACGGTGGCGTGACGGTTGACGGTTGGCGTGATTTATTGTTTCGTTTTGTTTCTCGGTTTGAAATATTGTGAGCTGAGTTAGAAAATGTAATTATTTTTGGTTGTATTTATTAATTATAAGTGGGTTTTTTAATATTTATTGGTATTTGATATTTTGAAAATGTGGCGTCTGCTGGAATATTTGAATGGTACAGATGCTACGGAGTCTGGCCGTGTAATACGGGGTGTGGCATACCTATGTGATATAGGATATTGCCTTAATGTGCAATGTGCTATAGCAAGTATGCAATTGTATTGTATAAACAAAAAATGCATGTAAGAATAGGACTACTATCGTTGAGAAATGGACTTCAAAGTTCTTTAACGAGTGAAAAAATGTTATAGGTTAACTATGAACACACCAGTGATTTAGTAAAAACAGGACTGTGTTAATAATGATGATGTGAATGTAATTATGATAGTAAACTTGGATTATACAGTTTAGCTATTACCACTGTTCAATTTACAAAGCGTTTAGTCATCATCAATTTAATAAATAATTTTAATATAGTTAGGAATGCAAAAATCTCCAATGTAATTTAGTACCTAATTTTATCCCCATTGTTGTGTGTACAAACCAAATATTTGAGATTACAAGCTTAACTCTAAACTCACTCGTATTTATTATAATAGAGATATCATCTATCAGATAGGTCCTATTACCGAAACTCCCTAATTGAAGAGATTTCCAACGCAGACTATTTTCAGTGGTGTAAATTCTGTAGTCGCGACACCCGTATAAATTTATTCCATTACGGTGAAATATACATACCTACGTTGAAAGAGTAATTAAACGCCCCATTTCAACGTCCGGTGTCAGTTTCTAATTAACAACTCTGCGGGAAACAGGGATGCAGAGATTATCTGTTACTTGTGTAGAATGTTCTCGTGCATTCCATGCAGATACCTAATACCTACTGAAAAAAATGGTGAAATGATAACTTAATATCTGCTTATCAATTTTTCGTTCATTTATATACATTTTTAGATACCTACGATAATTTAAAATTGTCATCATCTGACCTAAGGTTTTTACGCTTTTAATCTTAATTTGAATATTATATTAAATCTAAGAGTCATCAGCTCAAGGATCACAGCAGCAGAAAAGTTAGAGCATATTTATAATCCATTTATTAACGTCACTTAATGTTCTGTTTACACAAAAACATATACATAGTTTTTAACAAAAAAATTTGCATTTGACGAACACCTGTAGACTAAGAAGGTATGTACATAGAGTGGTAGAAGTTGTACGTTTAAACGCTGCTGGTGACAAGATACAGCGTCGACCGCCGCGGTTCTAATTGACACGTCTGTAGGGAAACGGAAGTAGTGATGGCTACAACTTTCGTGAAGATATCGATAGCTTATTTATTATTTTGTTTCGAGCGTTGTCAAAATGCCACACCCACGTATCGGTCAGGCCCATGTGATTGAATATGAAGTTATTTCTTATCGACGCTCTTTATTGTTTCGTAATTCACTGTTTTTATGTGAGCAATAATAAAATATCGTATAATTTATTGCTCACATTCTCGATTATTCCATATCTCCATATAGATATTCTTGTTTTTCTGCAATATGCTTATCGTATAAGCTATCAATTAATATTTTAATCTTTAGCATCAAATTCGCTAATACTCCATCCATCTTATCTAAAGCTTTTGCGTTGAGTGATATATAAACCTACTAGTGATATATATTTAGACTAATAAGTCGATAAACATCAGACGCCTCATTCATATTAACTGATCTTATCGTCCTGCATTACAATCGTACGATACTGATAATAAAATTATAATTTCTTTCAAGTTTCTTGAAGCGTGTAATCCGTGACACCTGCATTCTGAAATATTTATAAGACGTATAAGTTTACTGATTGTGGAATGTGGTGTACGTGTACCAAGTTCATTGTGAACTTAGTGTATTATGAACTAAAGCTGCAATGAAAATGAATCACAATTAATTAGAATAATAATGATGCATCGGCAATTCCCAGCCACATTTTAATATAAAATTGCTGAAAGAAAACACCGCGTGACAGTTTGTGTCAAATCTTCTACTAGCACAAAAATAAAAACCTGCATTTCCATCTCAAAATAGATGACTCGCTTGGCTCCCAAACTGGTGAAAAGTTCGTCGATATCGATAAACCCGACAGGCATCACTATACCGTCAGCTGACAGTCGGAAGGCGGCGACGGAAGTAATGGCGCGCGCTGTCAACAGCTGTCCCGCCTAAACGCGACTGCCGCGACTGCTGCGACTCACACAATACGAGTGCGACTTGTCTTCAGGGCTGATGTAGATTCATTGTTACTTTGAAATAAAATATTATAATTGGTGTCTGTTCCAGGGAAAAGCTGTGCTTTGGAAGAGTTTTGCAATATATGTTATTTCTTTATTTTCAATTTCTAGTTTTCAATTTAGGACTACAAATAATTTTGAAATTGATTTGATTGAAAATTCTGAAATTGGTTTCAAATAAACAGCACAAGGGCCTTTTTAACTCCTTGACGAATTTGAGGCAGACATTTTTTAATAAAGCTACGATTATCAAAAATAGACTTGGCCGACTTAAATATGAATATGATATGCACTAGAAAAATACTTAGTAAAATATATGTTATTAGTACAGGTTTAACGTGAAAGCGTAATAAACTTTTATAATCAATCTGTAAAACGATAATAATTTTTATGAGCATGTCATAATGTACTAGAACAAAACAGCACGTGTAGATTACTCAAGGTTATTAGTATAAAATATTTGTATTTAATGGTTTACTGACTGAATTCGTAAATTCGTAAGTACAAGAGTTTCAGTTGGATTTGTTTGTACCTAAGTACAATTGGGGAAGATATCAAAGTTATCATCCACGTCCATACGCTTAAAATACAGCCATAGGTACTATTTTTAATATTTTTGTAATATTTTTATTAGGTAATTGGTTATAGGAAGGTGCCTATAAAAAATATTATTTTATTAACCTTTACATATTTTGCTTTACCTAGATCTTGAACTTTACTTAATGGTGTCACACTGTTACAGCATGTCATCAATTGCCTGACCACCTATTCTGCCTGGTTTCTTCTTAGTTATACTGAGTGGAGCCAGTAAAAAGTTTCCACAACCAGTGGATCTTCTGCCTTTGTCTTTTGACGTCGGATTAATCATTATCATCGACCGTCAACTTTTAAATATGCTACTGCAGGACTTAACCATTTTCCCCCAAATCAATTATTGCCTTTAATCTTTTTAATAGGTGTATATTAATTAAGTATAATTGCTTTTTTAAGATTAGCTTGGCACCCCCTGTGAGCCAGGTGCAAAATTTATCGCACCAAGCATTATCAAATGACCCGTTAATGAGATATGACAATTGTGATATCTAATTTCGAATTGACGCACGATTTTTTATGCGTCAACAATTCGTTTGCTTTACAGCAGAAATTATGTTGCCTCGGAAACTCGATTGGGCGTGCCAACTAGATACTTCATAATTATTTGATTTAAATAGGCTTTTTGAAAGTTCACTACCAAAAAAACAAACTTTTTTAAGGTTAATAAAAAACATAGACAGCACCCTGATTCGCCCTTTAATATTTAATTCACCGATTAAAATATAAGGAGAAACTTACCAAAAATATTTACTGAAGTAGATATATGGCCTCTATCTCTATTTATACTATTCTATTTATATGTCCCAGATTCTGTTTCTAACCTAACTTTAAGACTCAAACTACCTTTAGGAACAAGATATTATTTTATATGCCAATATTTTATTTAAAACTACATGTCCCCCGCGACTTTGTTCGCGTGTTTTAGTTTTAACTGTTTTTCATTTTTGCAACATTTTTCATTTATGCTCCGCTCCTATTGGTCGTAGCGTGATGTTATATAGCCTATAGCCTTCCTCAATAAACGGACTATCCAATAAAAAAAGATTTTTTCAATTCGAACCAGTAGTTCCTGAGATTAGCGCGTTCAAACAAACAAACAAACTCTTCAGCTTTATAATATTAGTATAGATATAGTATAGATGAAATAATTTATTCTGTATCAAGGATAATATCATCAAGTGTCATATTATATATTTTGTGAGCTCGCTGAAGTATATTTAATTTTATTCTTTTTTTTGACGCCCTTTTAAATCCTGTTTTATCGTATCGATTGGAAATACGCCAAAGCAAAGCATTTTTAGCTCAAGTTACTACTATAGGTAGTCTAACTAATGATTAGTTGCATAAATTAGATTGTCTATGCCTGATTATAGTAATTATCACTATCAAAAATCAGCAGCAATATGATAATTAGTGTTTGCGTGTATGTAGTTTTATGCTTGACTAGTTTTATGTTCTTAATCATTCAGAATAGTCGTATATCATTTGCTAAAAAACATTGGACGTCTTTGACGTTATTGCACAATATAGTTTTAATTATCATTATTCCTGTGATTGAAAAGGATTTGCCTGGAATAAAAAGAAAATTATGGTTATTTGTCTCAAAAACGTCAGTAGTTCTTTTTGGTTATAGGTGGTATTATGAAGGCAAAACAAAGATCTGCTGTAGATTATTACTGTAGTTTATATTCGACAGTAAACGATTATTTATAAAAACATACAATGTTACAAAAACGATGCGAATTATGCAAATACTTTGAGCAATTTACTAGGAAAACGTTATAAGGTAAAAATTGTTAAGTTAAGTGCATAACAATTATCTTGATCGTAATCAATGCTGAGTTAATTATGATTTATTGTTGTTATAATCCGCTATTCGATCGTACTGGCTGGAGGATGTTGCCAACACTACTAGTATACTAGTACTTACTCTCGGCGATGCTTGAAAAATAACTAAAAGATATTTTTTGATATAACACTGTTGTTTTCTGAAGAATTTGATAGTGGTATACTGTTACAGATATCACTAGGACGTGACATCAAGTAAGATATTACAAAATTTCGTGCATCATCTAAATGTCACAGTAGCAAACACACTTTCTATAGGTCCCTTGTAGGAGCAAAGACTCTTGACATAATATATTAATTTAATTTAATTCATTTGCGTATAACAAATTCGCGTGTTCATGGTATACAGTTTATAAATAAAAATACTCCAATATTCGCAGCATCTATGATCTTTTCCTGAATTAATTTGACGGTAATGGTGGACAGTCTAGGTTGCTTCTTACTGACAAACCTATTATATACTATGTATCTGAGCCTCAGTACGTAAAATATCAAAGAAAAAGTTTTTAATTAATACGTTCATGTTGTAGACGTTTGACAAGCATTTGACTATATAATTACGCATATTTTAAAACCGTTTGCATAAATTATGCTGCTAATCAAATAGCAATTAATTAATCAAATCCGTTTTGCTTTATTGCATCACAAAATAAAAAAATGCAAAAATCTATGAGAAATCCTGATTTACTAATTCTGTTAAATCTAGGATTAAAACTAGACACTGATCTTAGTTATCACGACAGCAATATTAATATCGTCTCTATTTTTTAACCCCTACTATAATACGAAGTCATCCAACTGAATATGTACATGTACTATGTATATGTACATATGCTGAGCGTTGGCCGTTTTGCACAAATGTATGTAAGTTTTATCGTTTTTTGTAATTTTTTTATGTGTCGCATTTGTCGCAAATAAACGTTTTTCTTTCTTTCTTTCTTCTTACTATGTCACTAATTCAGTGGAATTCGGTTTCCGTTTCTCGTCACTCACCGTGCGAAATGTTTCATCACAATGATATTACCTAAAACTTATCTTTTAATTATTCGACACTTTTTTTAGGTTAATCATTCTAATACGTTATTATCTTTACATTACTTAATACTATAGAATACGTAGAACAAAGGCAGCCTTTTTTTAATCAAATTCGTTACTTCTATCGATTATCGTGTAATTACTTGTGTTAATTTTATAATCGATGAATTTTATCGATTCATTTAGATCATTATCGAGCAACATTGGCGTTAGTAGATATAATAATGTAGTTCGTCCATTTTTATAAGCCTTATTGATTGATCGAAATCTAAGCTATGATTGATCGATAGATATTATAATTATGTGTTGAACAATAGGTAATTAGATGTTTGTTTTTGTGGCTGATGATAATTTGACAGTTCTGAACAATGATATGATTGAGAGGTAACGTGGAGTGAAAGTAGGTTTGTTTCGTTGTGTAACCATTTTAATTGGACAAAAGATTTATATGTAAAGATAAGTCCCCATTACGCCTTGTGAGATTGTATGAAAAATATGAACGGCATTATCTATGGACAATGAATAATAAGGCAGATACTAACAGCTATTTAATACCTTTAATACCGTCTAGATCCCAGTGTAAGACCTTGCAAGTAAGTCGCTGACACACTTATGTGTAATAATTAATCTGGTCGAAAATTATCTAAATTGTAGTGAGTTTCTCCTTTGTATTTTTTTTAGTTTCTTTAAAGAGCAAATGACAAGCAACAAACTCACCATGATATATAACAAAAATAAGAAACTACACAAAACGCGGGAATAAGAAAAATAAGTCAAAAGAAGATGCATTAGGATTTATGAATCGAAAGTTAAACTTAAACTTAATGAAAGTAACAAAATACTGTTGAACTAATTTTGAAAACATTTGATATAACATCAATCTATACTTACTAATATTATAAAGCTAGAGAGTTTGTTTGTTTGTTTGTTTGTTTGAACACGCTAATCTCAGGAACTACTGGTCCGATTTGAAAAATTCTTTCAGTGTTGGATAGCTCATTTATTGAAGAAGGCTATAGGATATATAACATCACGCTACGACCAATAGGAGCGGAGCACAAATGAAAAATGTCGCAAAAATGAAAAAACGTTGAAACTAAAACACGCGGACAAAGTCGCGGGGGACAGCTAGTGAATCATAATATTTCTATAACATTTTAATGTAACAATCAAAACAAACTGAAACGGTAAATAATTTATAACAAAACAGTTTTGAACAAACAAATAAAACATTAAGAAATTTTGTTTTAAAAGAAACCGTATTACCTACCTCGCAAAAAGTTAAACCACAATAATAGGGTTATGAAACAGGAAAATGTTAGCTTATTTATACGAGTTCCGAGAAAAAACAACTTTGGCTTTGAAAAAAAACTGTATTTTGTAATAATTTTATTTCATTTCTTTTGTAAACAGTTAACAGAGATGTTTTAATTACCTATAATAATACATAGGATCGCTATGTTTCTGAAAATAGTTATATAAAGTATAGTTTCTACATTAGTTCAAATGATCATTAATCAAATTCTAATAATCATTATTTTTACACAATGTCAAATCAGGTCCACAAAATTAAAATTTGGGAATAAGGTGTATAAATTTAAATTTACACAATAAAACACCATCGTTCACCTCCCAATCATTCACTATAATCATACATCAATGTACCTATTACAGGCAATTAAATTATGTGAAAGACAACATCTCTAGTAACGAGTTACTTACTTCCGAATCAAATTAATTCTAACAATAAAGAGAAATTTCTCAAAAAAAAATACATAAATATAAAATCTATGGAATTTTACTTCCTATTATAAGTATTATACATTCCAGAAATATATATTGTCTACTATCCTTCCTATTTTGCTCTCAACTAAATCAGTTTTTTGGTTACTCATTGCTAATTTATTTATTTTGGACAAATAAGCTGCGTCTCCTATATTTTGTATATTTAGTTTACGTAAATAAATTCTAACATTGTTCAGTGTCGTAAACGACCATAGTTCACTACGTTATTGATGGCGGGATCTATGATAAATGACTTGAAAGGAGATTCATCATGGCGACAGACATCCTGACGTTTAATTGGCTGCAGAAGGGAAACGTATTGGTAAATGTTACTGATATGAATAATGGGGTTATTTGTTGATTGGTGCTGTTAATTATTTTGATGATTATATTAAGGAAAGTAACAACGACATTAATGTGGGGGATGGAAGATTATTATTGCTTACAATAAGCCTTATATTGTTAAATGCAATGTTAAAGTCGTATTGCTAATTGCTGTTTTGAATGTAATACTTAGGTCAATAAGGATGCTGACTATTTTTTTTAATGTAAAATATAAACTTAGGTAATTTTTCCTTTTTTTTCTATAACTAAAGACTAAAGAGGAATTAAAGTTCAGAATGTTATGGTGGATATTCAAAAACGTACGACATCGTGACGTCATGCGACATTTCAAACCGATGAATCGTCTTGATTTTTTGGTTACGTTTATTTTTTAGTAATTTTTAGTTTACGGAATAAATAGATTCTTATTTTTCATACCCAGTCAACATCTCTATTGAATGAATAAGGTAAAGATACAAGAACTAGGTTATAACATTTCTTTAAAACTATATTTTATTCAAAATAGTAGCGGTAAATTAGATTCTTGATAGAAAATTGGATCAATTGATACTTAGATATAGCGTTGAGTTATCAATTAAGCACCTTAAGCTTGTTTGTATCGGAATTTAAATGGACCGCCTCCGCAAATCACTGACTGAATATTGTAAAAATAATACGCACACGTGATGTTATCTAGAACTACTTTTTTTTCACCTATAGTACTACTTCTAGGAGTACATTAGTAATAAGGTCATCATACATTTTTGCTTATTTATCAATAAAGTATAATATTTGTGCGTCGTTTGCAACGTAATCTCCTACCTGTCAAGTTATTGCTTACAGTATCGTGAGCAAACATTCCGCCTGTTTGTATTGCTTCCAGTTATCGACTTACTGCCTTATTTACAAGTTGGGAGATATGAGTTTACGTTCAAACTATTAAAGATGAAAATGTCCGTCTATAGTATCATTTAAACTAGTACAATTTAATAAACTCTTTTGATAAAAAAGCACGTATTTTTTTTTTCTATTGATACAAATCCAAATTAAAAGATATTTTAATTGTATCATATATTATACTTCATCTTGACTTATTAAAGTTTGTATTAAGAGTAGCCTAAATCATTTTGGTCAAAGCATTGTCCAACGTCTGTCAGTTAGTAAAATATTATTGACTAAATACTACTTTTCGTAATATCTAAAAACAATTTGTTCTATTAACACACAGATTAAAGTGATCAATTTCGAACGATACATAATTCACTTTTCGAGTTCCCTCCTTCATACATAGAGTAAAACAATCAGTATGACAACCCATAGTGCACGACAGAAAGTATTGGTTATTTTGTATGTTAGATTTGTATTTTCGTAGTATTTCTTGTTTTTTTTGTATTCTATCAGACTTGCTATTCTGAGATATTTCTCTTTAGTGGTTTGGTGAGGAAATTCTGGCTATCTTTAAAAAATCTAAAATATTGAGACAATCAGAATAATATTTAGGTTAAAGTTTCTTATGAAATGCTTTTTACACATATACTAGATAGTGTTTACCTCTTTTATCTTATCAAGTTCTGAACAAACCACTCTATTTGCAGTTGTCGTCCTGATACGGGATTAAAGTCCAGAGGATTAGCTGCACTGTCTTCCAGTATTCTCTCTTTGTTTAGTTCTTTATAGTAGAGATATCATTGATCATTATTATGTAGCTGTCGACTATTGAAAACGGTTTATACTAGTCTGTTATTATATTACTGTCAAAACATGCAAGTCATTTTAAGTAACAACACTTCTTTCTACTTGTCTTCGTAAATCTTCTACCAAAACTTTTCCTTATTTACTGCCAGCGTCATATAATAGGAAAAGAAGAGACAAAAGAATAATATAATGTAATATAATTACTTTATTGATAGTCTTCAGGTTGCAATAGAGTTTTACAAACAAGCACTACAGTCACTATTTTTTTGACTGATTTCTTTACAAACTTTGATGACAACGATAATTTGGATTTGAAAACTGCATATTCAGCAACAGGTAGGTATTAAAAGATTCTATTCCCAATTCGATTTAACAACATCCAATGAACCCACTGTTTCCCCCACTCTGTGACAACAGCCGTCGCAGTGACGATGAATGATGATCGTGACGCAGTGATTAACGACGCGCCATCCATCATACCTAGGTGCTACCCGGCGTCCCGTCGCCGCCTTACGTACGGCATTCACTTGATTGACGCGTTTAATATGTTCTTAATATTGCTGAGTTACATGCTTAGGGGTTGCTGTTGTGATTGGATGAAGATGTTTGTTTGAAGTGATACTGGCTACTAACTTTTAATACTTAAAGACCTCTACTTTCTAAAGAAGTAGCTAGCGACTTTTAAAGTCTGGTTGCTGTTGGCCAGAGTAATACAATATTTACGATGAAGATGCATTTTTCGAAGATAGAAGGGAGGTATTTGCTCTGCAGAGGGACAGTTAGAGCTACTGAATAATCCGATTGAAACTGAGAAAATACCTGCTTTAAAACTGTCTTTTGAAACTTTTTAAAACACTTATAATTTAATATGTTTTCTTTAGCTTATGTTTAACAAAAACGTTTAGAATGTTTTATTTGAATATAAAGAATGATGTATTAAAATACAAACACAGCTAAGTAACCTTTTCATACAAACTCTACGTGTCTGAATGAAAAATAACCCTGTTCTGCTTACGTTCACACAATCGGTCAACATTAAACACAACGGTAATCTAATATTATGCATTGTATGCTTGGTGATCGATGTACGAGGAATTGAATGAAGGTATGTTAGCATGTACTAAGTAAAACTATCACTTTTTTATAAATTATAATAATATATAAATAAAATAATATTTCGCGTTCAAAAGTCATTGAATGCGATCCAGATTGATAATGAACGTAGTGGATGGATGGATGCATCTGATGTAAAAATATTTATATATTTTTGAAAATCCAGACTTGATCGCGATCATCGATGTTGATCTCGGATCGCGATCGAGATTGACTGTGTACCTATGACTGTAAATCTAACAGGACTATAATAAGGTGTTTAATTACCTCGTAAAACAAAATAAACTACACAATAGACTGCCCTGTTGGTGGTTGGTGGACTGTCTAGTGGTTGACCCTGATTGCTAAACCGGAGGTCGTGGGTTCGATTTCCACCCAAGACAAATTTTTGAGATGAGCATGATAATTTATGTTTTGTGTCTGGTGAGTGTAATTTATCTATAACATGTACATAATGTATTTAGAAATATAATATAAGTATGTTTATCAGTTGTCTGGTTGCCTAGTTTCTGATCACTGAGTGTGAGTTGTCCCAAAATATTATTATTGCTTATCGTATATAAAAATGTATGCACTTCGTCGCAGCAACAAAGATTCGTTTATTAACTCATATGGTATTCAATACCGATACGTCTATTTAACTATTCAATAGAACAACAACACCGGAGATTATTAGCTCAATACTCCTACGTAACATATCGTTAAAATAATTTATGCAAATGTAATTTGCATGGAAAGTGTTACTCTATTAAATTCTATTGAAAACATTGTGGCATTCGACGCGGTGTTGTAAGCGAAGTAAATATTATTAACATAACAAAGCCACAACAGAATGTTGTTTAAAACAATACTGGTTTTATTTTTATGTTATATTACAGATTTTAGTAGCACTTTAAAGTGATTTTGTATTTTGTGAGCGTTTGTGCAGTAGGTAAAAGTAAACGATTGAAGATATGTAAGCGTAACAAAAGAAATAGAAAAATATTAATCTGTTTTTTTTCCTTTTAAAGTTTAGCTCTTCTTAGTCAAGCATTCGTCACTGCATTTCGCTGTAGAAAGATCTTTGGAAACCTAAAACATAGTAGATAATGGATACTTAGATGTCAATTTTTTACTTTTAATATTTTGCTTTAGCGATAGTACCTAAGTTGTCTGAGTAATAAATTCAACAGGTAATTATTTATATTTAAAAGAGTATAAACGGAACTTTTAAATCCTACATTAATCAGTTATAATAACTAAAAACCAAATATACTTCTTCAAAACATTTAAAACGGAATACCAAACTGAACGTCCATATCTTATAACTCACAAAAAAATATCAACTTATAAAAATACTCGGTAAATGTAATAAATAAAATATAATTCTAACACAGTGGCAAGTGACTTAGTCGCTCCTGTACTCTCATATCAAATAATTCAAATATTTGGGCAGCCCTCATCGATCACTTACCGATGATGGATGGACTTGTTTCTTCAAGCTATAAACTTTATAAAGTCGTATAACTCACCACCTCTACAATCAAATTTCAATCTTATGAATAAAGACTTAAAGTTGATATTTCCGTGGGGTGTATAAAGACATAGTGTAAAGATTGTAAGTGTACTATGGCCCTAATACAACCAGTAGGTCAGTGTTTGTTCAAATGTAAAGGGGACGAATGTTTACACAATTGACATTATCGTTTATGTTTCACTTAGCTATAATTTATTGATGCCGCGTTTGTGGGATTAGATAAATGGCTTCAAGATTAGTCGCGTTCGAAACGCTTTTTTGGGTTAACAATATTTTTTTTTGGTGTCTTATTTATTTTGGTATTTTATTTGTTTAATAAGAGCTAGTTTATGTTAGAGCAACATTAAAAATAATACACTTTCTATATATGTGAAAAATTCAACTAATAGCTGTTTTGCAATCGCATTATATAAATACGGCATTTTGAGAATAAATATATTTTCTACGAACATTTATTAAAATATTGTAAGCACGAGTATGCTTCATAAAGCTTTAAAAGTTTTCAAGTATTAGTGAAATAATGTCACAGCTATCTATAAAACAGTAACTCAGCACAGAAGCATACTTATCATAAAACTTAAAACACTAAAAGCACCATCAAATCGTTCTATGACATTTAACACCTCAATTTAACATTTTTAAAAGATAATGTCGCCGCTCCTTGTTAGAATAAACTTTAAAAAAAAAATAAAAAAAATAAACATTGAATTACTGCGTGAGATAGTAACTTGACAGGTGGGTAGCGGCCGCCATATATTTCTGTTTAATCTCCACACATAAAAATTGTCACGGTCACAGTGTATTGGGATATTAGTGTAATGTACACCTTTTTGTCTTGATAAATGTTTTACGAAATATAAATAACATTTAACTTTTTATTCAGATTTTTTGGCATTTATTGCAGGACTTTTTTTTTAAGGTTTATCAGAATTTATGGCGTAGATCTTCGTTTGTTTTTTTTTGTTAATTTTGTGAGGTCTGTGGTTTTTATTTTAATGTTATCCTGTCAAGTATAGCACTTTAATTTGACACTTTAAGTAACACACAACTATGCAGAATTATGGTTAAATGAATAAACTGTTGTTCATGTCAACTTACCGATTTTGTTCGTTAAGTTGAATCTATATAAACATGTTTAATAATAAAAAAAAAAAAAAAGGAATAACGAGTGGCGGCAAACTCAACAAACAAAAACTAACATTAAACGTCAAACCCTAAAACGCTACTTAAAACAAAACTAACAGAGAAAAGTAAAACTGTCACAAAAACCTTAAAAGTCGCCGCAAACATTTTTATTTGTCACACATTAATGTACAAACACTAAGTCCGTAATGATAAGAATATTTTATTTTTTACTACCGTCACAGCGGCTCTATAATGACACCATAAGTCAAGCCCTTAATTGGTCATATTACAAGCAAATGCAGTGAAAATGGAGTAATGTTGACACTTTAATGTTTATTTAAAGTGTGGTATATATAAATTTTATGCGGCTTCTTAGGTCGTTACTATAATAACTGGCTGTTCTTAAACTTACATTTTATTGTTGTTTATTGGTATACCCAATTTTATTTTCGGCTTAGTGTTTCTTCGAATTTATTTTATTCTTCTTGATAAATGTAGATATCAGGTTGTAAGTTATGACTAATATTGTACATTTAATTATACATTAGTTCATTAAACAAGAGAGAAAGATCCGTTTTTTTTTTTTTTTTCTATCCTTAATCTTATTTACTATTTTAATTGAGTATCGATATTTATGTAGAACTTGAATACAACCTCTAATACAAGGTTTCTTTGCAATTTTACTTGTAAGAAGGCCATACAATTATCTCAAGTTCATCACTTAAGTATTCAAACCAAACATCACAAGTTACAATAAAAAACGACGTACATTACGAGCGTTCATTTAATATTCGCCTTTTGTGTTCTTTTCAAACGATGATGTAAAGCTGCCGACATGAAATGACCACCCACCGGCACTCGACCGACGGCCGACAATCGGCCAATCCATTACCCGCACACACTTCTACGACACAACTATAAAACAACCATAACACGGGATCTCACACACAAAAATCAGCCATAAGGAGCTACCGCTAAAGTTGAAATTTGAACGGCAAGGTTTTGTCGTTTACGTCATTATTGTCGTGAAAAAATGCACTTACAATATAGTGGTGTTTACACAATTCCGCCGTTTTGAAAGCGCAGGAAGCTTGGACGGTACATTCTGTTTGTCTGTCACGATTGCGGACGACAATAGGACAGTGACGGGGACACGTAGCCATTGTTGACGTATAAACGCGGTGGGCATAAACGCGGTGTGAGGTTGACGCAGCGATTTACTTTGAACAGTCGTTCAGATAATTTATTAACGCAGTGGGGTATAAGTGTGATTTTTGAGGGAAAGAGAGAGTTGTTGTTCATGAGGCACCATAATATATTGTTGTTATTTTACCAGGATTATTTTTATAAAGTTAACAAAAATACATAAAATAATGAAACAAGTTACGGCCTTAAAATTATATACAAAAATATACTACAACAGGTCAAAGAAAAACTATTAGAGAACAATTTTATTTACTGGTAAATCCAAATTAAGTATTTTGAGGTTTTCATAATATAATATATTATTATCGTCACATAACTCCTAAATAACTATAGAGCATAAGTATATTCTGAAAATAAAAAGACTCGCACAATAATGTGTAAACGTAAATTAAGTCTAATATTAATTCAATCAAATGCCAAACAAACACACAATTGAACGTTTTTGTTAGTTGTGAAAACAGTTATACAATAATTATCTACCTGTGTTATTGCAATAAACAATGCCAGGAACTGGTTTCATAAATAAATCAACTTAGATTCTAATACTTTTCAACAAGTCAGTGAAATTGAATGCAAGTGAATAAGTTAATTACATCACAGGCAATTGTATCGATAACAGACTATTTATGTACACACGCAAACTAGATAGGTTTGCGGTCACACACCATAATTTTATATTTTAATATAATATGTTATATTAACTAATATTTTTATTACATTATTATATTTAGCTTATATAAGTGCAATATACCTATTATAAAATATAAAATGTAAGTGTGACCTGTAAACTTATCTAGAGTGCTGTGTGTACTTTTTTAAAATAATCTATACTATAATACTATATATATACTATAATATTATAAAGCTGAAGAGTTTGTTTGTTTGTTTGTTTGTTTGAACGCGCTTATCTCAGGAACTACTGGTTCGAATTGAAAAAATCTTTTTGTATTGGATAGTCCGTTTATTGAGAAAAGCTATAGGCTATATAACATTACGCTACGACCAATAGGAGCGGAGCATAAATGAAAAATGTTGCAAAAATGAAAAACCGTTGAAACTAAAACACGCGAACAAAGTCGCGGGGGACAGCTAGTATAATATAATTGTCATAGTGTTCTTATCATATTTTGAATAAAATTCAACTTATGCAAAATGTATTATAGATACGTTTCCAACCACACTTACATAAAATTAATACAGATATAATCACAGATGGCTTATTCCCATGAGTTTAGAGTTTCTCATCAAGCTTTATATTTCTTTAGCTTTTTATTATTCGATCATCCGTAACAATTTGTACAAGCAGGTAAACTTGTTGATATCTTATAATGATTTTGACAGCGGTGTAGTTAATCAATATTTGACATGGGTTAATTGATTTTCTTTTAAAAAGAGAAGCAAAGCTGTTTTCTACCTATATTAATTTTAAAATAAATATAGGTGGTACATGAGCTTCTGAAAGTTTAATTCTGTATACTCTTTGTTCACAAAGCAAATATTTTAAATCGCAAAATACACATCACTTTGAACGCAACGTCAGCATCTCGTCATATATATTTGTGTACATCTGTAACAATGCATTGTATTTTATAGTACTTAAACAAATGAATCCCATTCAATGTATTCGACACCCATATCAAATTTGCTACAACTAACCAAATGAAACCCCGACCGTGAAATGTGTGTTTGTTATTGCTATCTGCACGGCTTTTACCCTATTTATTTCCCTTTTAAATCACTACCATTGTCGATTTACCACGGCTGTCTATCCGTTTCACACTGCCACCGATTACTGTCACCTCCGCCCCACGTAGTCTAAAAAAGTTCCATCGTCGCATCGAAGGCAATCCAGTAGGTCAATGCAACGTTTAGGGATATTTTAGTCTGTGGCGCGCGGCGTAGGGTAGACACCCCAATGAGCGGCATTGTCGTCGATGTGATGAATCGATATCGCTCGTATTGTCGTGTTCCCCGCAGCTGTCGTCTGTCACAAGAAAGATGACACTTGGACCGGTTTTTTTTAACGCGTCCCTTTGTGTCAGCTCGGTGTGGTGCCCGAAATGAGCTGATATCGATCGCTCAATATTATGCTTGTAGAAGAGGGTTTTGAGTTTGAATTGAACTCATAAATAAATAAGCGGTGTCGTGGTGTGTACGGTTTTTTTGTATGTCGATGATCTAGTGCTTTTCTTTGTTGTGTGATTCCGGGGGATCCGATACGCCGGAGGCAAAATTTATTACTCGAAATTGTTATTAACAATAGAATTGTCGGGATAAAAGTATTATAAATGATTTCGCATTAACTCAGAATCCAAGGTTCGACGATTAGCACAGTCACCTTGATTTATTGTGGTGTTTACTTTTTAGGTTACAAATAACACAATAGGTCATAAATTTATTTTAATACGATTTGTACCTTTTTATAAAATACATTATAGCTCATTTATCTTCCCATTTACCCCTAAATTCTACGTTGCCTAATAGTTTCATTTTATAAGAACGTAATCACACACCCAACAACGTAATCAGCACATATATTTAGAAATTATATACAAATGATGACTATTTATCTGTCAACAGTTCCAAGTAAAATTGTCGATTAACAAGTGTCATGGAGGGGTTTCTCCCAAACTGTCTGACAGAATAATTACGCAAGGTACATGTTTCACTCTCCCCAAATAAATCTCCAAGATACCAGCTTAATAAGTACAAGACGCCCTTCATTACTTTTGGACATTTCTCTTAAACATCCGCAGTGCAACACGATTTAAAACTCGTGTAGAACCGTCTGACGTCGGCCAAAGTCGTAAAGCGGGCTATAATTTTGAATTATTACTCGGTTACGGCGCGTACGAGCGTAATGAAACACCCTGTATATCACAATTCCAACCTCGCTTCGAGGCTAAATGGTCCCGCTAAATTAGCCTTTCTCGCAATGTATAGCTTAGTATGATATAATGTCGCTATAGATGCAGAAATAAGAGCTTTTTTAGAGCGAACAATGTGGTCTTTGGAACAACGGAAAATATTATGACTGTGTTTATTTTCTGGTATAAAAGCTTTTTCTAACATGACGACAGACTTGTAAGTTTAGAAGTTTTATGACTAATTTTTGTCAAAATTGAAATATTCAGACACTTTTTAAATTCGTTTTACGAAATCTCATCAATACTAAACTTATATTATCTTGTGCTGTAAGTTTTTGAAATCTATGTAAAGATAACTTTTGCTTTTTAATAGCCGAAACTGCTTTTAACGATAACTAAACTTCAGGTTTGAGCATATCGAAGAGTCAAGGAATAAATTATTAACCTAAAAACTTAGATCTTAATTAACACGAAAGCATCCTTTCTAAAAATTTTAAAAAAACTCTGCCAAAAACCGTGCGCTCGTAAAAACGTAACACATTGCTCACAGTTGGCCCAAATTGAAATATACAGTCCACCATATTCATTACGGGGGCTCAGTGCGACGATAATTCAAACTTATGGCGCGCCTTTTACGAGTTTTAAGAGTGGCACTCATGGGACGAGGGATGACGGCGTGAGCGCGGAATGACAAGCGCTGATGATTTGTTTAGGGTACTGGATGACAGCCCTTATGAGCTCATGGTTTTTGTAATGAATAATTTTGAGTTGATTAGATAAGTTTTGAAAATTTTGGATGGGTGGTGGATGATTGTGTGGATGTTGTTTTAAGCTCTGTTGTTATATAGCTTCATGATGACATTTAATACTTTTGGTGTGGCTGCAAATTTTAAAGTAGAAATTTTCTTAGTGGAGCAAATTTAAACCTAAATATACGAAATGCATAACGTGTTTGAAGGTTTAACAAAACGTTCAGTACATTTTTTTTCAAAACGTCTGCTTTTTTTTATAACGTGGATTAACTTCAAAGAAAAAACTTGTTATTTATTGATTAAATAGAATAATGTGTATGTCATTCAAGTGAAATCTTCTCAATCACCTGCTCTACCCAAAACATACCAAACATTTATCAAGGAACATAATAGTCAATGACAATTTATTCTCCAGTCCTTTTCACACTAAATCTGTGAACGTTGAAAAAAAACCTCACACAGAATCAAAGAAGACACGCTTCGAATTGATACAAGCGTGAAAAAGAAGATGAAGCCACACCAACTGATTCATGCACATACATGCAAAAGTAGTATTTAGCGCGATTCAAATAAGGTTTGAATTTACGGGTTTTTTGAGGATCCACAAAAACATGACAAACGATGGAATAGGCCGTTCATTATGTTCTAATGTTCCAATATATTATGTGTCTTAAAGGACGTCTAACGTGATAAATTGGTCGTTGGCATCTTTGTTGAGGATGGCACATGGCAAAAACTGGCAGGTGGTAAGTTCGAACGGCAATTTATAGTGGATTGATGGCATTTTGATATAAGTTGTGTGAAATTTTGATTGCCTTTTTTTGCCATCACTGTGTCATAAAATATGTGTTTGTTTTTTTGAACTATTGTAAAAGTTGGACCTTCATTTTATTTAATAAAAGACAAAACAAGGTTTTAGGAAATAATCTAAAGCATAATAGGTATGCTGAGTTCCATTATCTTACATTGTTTGGCTATACAATGAAGTTTTGGGTAACTTATACGAAACCAAATTTGGATGTGGGGAAAATGTGTAAGTAAACATTTTTCCCCGAACATAACCAATCAACATAACAGATAAAACAAAGTCGGAACATCACTGACACTTCCTAGTACAATATATCGTTACGTAGCGCTACGAGGCTACGGCCTACGCTCGTAGCGCTACAGCTGAAATATGGCCCATGCATTATTCAAAGAAATTGCCATATATTTCATCCAAGGGAAATAACTTTGAGATATGTGCTGCACGGTACGCGAAACGGCGACTTGTTACTGAAAATTTACGGTCTTATATTCAAAATCGTGAAATAGGTGATGACGTCAGGGAAATAAAAAATATAGATATCATGTCAGATTGAAAGATTACATTCACCAATAAATTAAAATGTTTAGAAATACAAATGAAACGTTTTGTTGAAAGTTATTTAATTATTTACGGTCTATCGTTTGAATACTTAAAATAAAAAGTTACGTAACTGACTTAGGTACTAATTATAACCTTGTTACCAAATTATCTATCAAACCTAAACGGAGTCCTTAGTCAATTGATTCGGAAGCATTTTGCGATATTTATGTATTCAGGATTTATGTTCCAGCCGTATTCGCGAGCCGCGATACTTGTCATATGATAGGTGTGCGTTTTATTAAACGAGGCTTTAGAATAACGTATGCCGCATACGAGTTCTTATTTTATGGGTTTAAGAAGATTTGGACAGACATTTTTAAGGCATTTTAACATATATAAGGGTAAGAAGATTTTAATTTTTTGACAATTAAAATAAGTATATTAATCAAGATCTGCGATGTGTCCTATGGTGCTATTTTAATTCCTGCAACAAACATAAAAAACTTAAAGTTAAATAAAATATAACTTTATTTGATGATGAACTATAATTTTATTTAATTTTACCTAAATAATTGTCATTGTATGTATTCAGTTTAAAAATATCCTAAAATTTTTTATTATAGGGACAGTCAAAATCATAATTTAATAATTACCATGTTTTAATGTGCATCAAACTTCTTGACAAATCATGACAATCATGGAACCTCTTACTTTTTAGAAGTCGCTAAAAAATCCTTTTTCGTCATACTTAATTCAAAATATAAATAAATTAACAATTTATCACAGTATATTTTTATACCATAACTAATCCAAACTAAGCCATTATAATCCCCTACTCTTATCCAAATATACAGCTGACTTCGGCATTATAAATTAGACTTATCATCCTTGCCTAAATAGACAGAGTTACCCCGCACCTACAAAAAAATATATTTCCTTACGATGCATAATATTTTAAACCACCCCCTTGCTTTATACAAAATGGCTGTCGGCACTCGTTACTATTTTTCCTACGAGGGTCGGTCCAAGTTTGAAGAAAAGACCAGCTTACCATTTTTAGCTTTTGCATTAAATAATTAAAGTAAAACTAAATTGTTTAGCTAAGAATCTAATTTTAAGAAAACGTTAAAAAAATTGTGTTGAAACTGTATTGTATTACCTATTTTCTTCAGAAAATCTTTGATATTGTTAAGAAGCATTTACAAGAAACAACGATGTAAAGTGCCGTCTAGATCTTCAATTTTCATTTAACATAAATGAAAAAAATAACTAAAACAGCATTATCATCTCCCTGCCCAGTTCCCAATTATTTAAGGTCGGCGCAATGCGTATTTTGCTTCAATTCATCTCTACTACTCGTCATCTCAGCATTGACTCCTAAAAAGTAAAACATTAACATTTGATGGATGGTTACTTACATTGCATTGTATGCTTTAGATAACTACCAACTGTAATAGGTCTTATCTCCGAACACTGAAACGCCATAAACCATTGCCATAAAACATATACTACTAGATATGTTTAGACGTAATATTTCATTTTCATATTTCCCGCTACCATCTATCACCTAGACCTGGACACGCGTGATAAATTCCCCAGGAGTTCCTTACACTTGGCGAAGCAGACAAAATAATTTATGTACCTAGTTTAGTGGGTACTTTCCTGGATAAATGGCATCTGCGAGGTGAATGACATCTTTGTTACCGTAGTGTTACAATTGATGGCCTCAGATAAAAATGGCTTAAAAAGTATGTGTTACTATGCAGAGAGCATTTTGACGCACCTACACTCTGTTACCCCACCAATTCTATTTTCTATCTTTCCAATACAAGGGTTGTCTGGAAGATTTCGCTAATAACGATCCGACCGTCATCGATCCCTTTTACAATCGCATTGTTAACCTGTAACTCTTATGGTATACAATAAAGAATATTTTATCAACACTGTCACTCAACGAGTGTTATTGCGCCCACAAGTTGGCGCCATTGGCGCGTCAGCTGTCAAATGCCACCAACAAACTAAGAAATTTACCTTTTCTGACCTCAAGAGCGGCTTGCGCCTTTGGCGGCGAAATCGCTAACTGTAGCCCTCAATATACTAATATTATAAATGCGAAAGTAACTCTGTCTGTCCGTTTGTTACGCTTTTACGGCTAAACCACTGAACCATATAGACTCGTTCGTAGTTTATTGATTCAAATAGATGTCTAGACAGAAGCAACCCTTCACTATCCTTTATGTCCTAAGAAGTTACTTGATGTCATAAATATTTCCTTCGAATAAAAATGCTGAGAGCCTAAAAGTGTCATAACTTTTTGAGGTATAAAAAATAATAATAAAAAAACACTTCTAAAATAAATATAAAATTGACAGAGACATTAAAATAATCGAGAAACGTATAAATCAAAAATTGAAATGTACTTATTCGTTATTAATTTAAAAGCCATCTCGTAAAATCAGATGGAAATACAGAACAAAGCTAAGAAGAAACAGTTTAATACCATGTTGACAACTAATTACAGCGGTACAGTTGTGGACAGCGATGAGACCTCGCTAACCTCGTACAGTCGCGCGCAACAAATAGATTTACTAATAGTGAGCTCACTGTTCTCGACTGCACGGAATTGGGGGGGTTCGTGATCGCTTATTTATTTTATTGTTTTTGTTTTCTGTGTACATATTGCTTAGAGTTGAGTAATTTGTTTGAAAGCAAGTTTTTTATAAGGACATATTTCCCGAAAACAGTCGAAAACATGTGATATCTGTTAACATACATAGTGATATAAGCTAAATATTTTATGACATTAACTAAACTTGATTTAATCTTAAAGATCAAAAACGATTTTTCTATGCGCTAGATTGAGTTAAACCTCCAATTTTTTATTGAACTTCTATCAATATTAGAACAGATATCATAAACGGGTATTAAATTACCGATTAAGGCTTCAAAGTTAATATAATTTACTACACCAAGATAGTATACTAAGCCTTACACTCTATCCATTAATATTATCAAAACATATACCGTAAAACGGGGCTACTTTGAGCAGGTTTTGGAGGTTTTTGGTTTGTAACTTTTATTTACGGCTCGAATTTCACTTTTTTTTTTACACCAACAGAACAATGTGTCCTTTGGTTATCAGATCTATGGCAAATTTAAGACCTACCACCCCCCTAACTCCCTACTTTTTTTAATTTATTAAATGTCAAAGTAACCTCTGAAGTGGGGTTTCTTTGACAAGGCATTGAAATGCAACTGACGTCAAAGATAGTAAAAGCATTGGTTACTTTGATATCATTTTGACCAAAAAAACTATTATTTCATTGAAAACTACATGGATTTAAATGAAAACAAATATTTTTACAATTAAATTATTCTTTATTAACGCAAGTATTACAATATTTGTACCGAAGGTACTGTTAATGCCACTTAATCAGTCTCTTAAGTAATAATTAATATGATTGAGATCAATCTAAACAAGATGGGTAACAATCAACTTTGGCAATATTACAGGCAAGAAACAATTAGTTAGAGTCATCCTCACACCACACATTCGTATGACGGATTGTTTGAGCCCTTATTGCACATCCCACTCAACCTATAGTCGCACCTACAGATATAACAAAAATTAGACTCCTTCTTATTCTTCTTCTTGTCCTTGTTTTTGATTTCCTTCTTGCGAATCAAACAACTCAGAGGCACATCTTCGTCGGAATCAGTCTGGTGCTTTGTAAGCAGTCCAGAGGTTGAAGGGACTGTTTGATTATTCTTGAAAGCTGAGACACTATCTTCTATTTCAGGAGAGTCATCCATAGAACCGATTTTGGCGCTTTGTCAAAGTAGCCCCAAAATCTGTCAAAGTAACCCTGGAAGTCAAAGTAGCCCCGTTTGACTGTAACTAGGGCAAATGCACGATTACCTTCATACGAAGGACATCGTACTAGATAATAACCACTACAATAAACCACGCCAACTAATCTTCAGAGATTAGGCCAATATTAAAAGTATACTTCCTCTATCTTTATTGCTATAACATCCTGCTGTAAATGCAAGTTATTGCTGACTTCAATGATTAGATTTCAACAATTTATTGCTGGGATATTTTAGAAATTTTATTTTTATAACTTAATCTGTGATGGGTTTTTCGAATTTGTTGACTAATCTTTGAGTCATAGGTTGCACCAGAAAGCATGTGCGAAAAAAAAATGTTGTTGGTTTTATTATTAACATCTTTATGTGATCATTTATAACAATATACTATAGGTAGTGCTGAAAAGCTACATCTTAAAGTTGCTGACATACTTTAACTTCTAGTTTTTTATTTAGTACCATTTCTTTCTACTCTGGGATAAATTTGATGGACTAGCTTGCCTTGCAAAATCATCTTATTAATTATGATGATGGACTGTATTTTTCAAAGATTTTATTTATAGATAAGCAAATCCTCCGTAGGTATGAAAAGTCACAAGTTAAATTTACATACAAACAAATACGTCGAAACGATAAAATTCAATTAACGTATACATAAATGAAGATTCCAACTACAGATTTCAATGAACACGCGAAAGTATGTAAAATAATAATCATTACATGTATTGAATATTCAAACGTCCGAGGACAAAGGTAGTACCAGTGTTTGGCACTCGAGTACAGCGTGTATGCAAAGTTATGCTAATACCATCTTAGTCTAGCCTTATACAAACAGCACAATATTGTGCAACATGTGTACATTGTACAGTTAGGCGCTTAGTAAAACATTACTTATATTGGTATTGCGGTATAATGTGTACTTAAATTGCCTTGTGTTAAAATCTTATTGCTTTTAGTATAAATAAAACGTATCTGTTACTTAACTTGTGTGAAATTTGTTTTTATATTTGCGTCAAGTGATTGATCGTCATGTCGTACAGTATTATGTAGTATTTATGTAATGTCTTGACCTTAACGTTTATATTTTTCTTTTGTATTGTCTTAATGTTTGCATGATTAAGTAGCATAAGTTAGTTTTTATTGCAGCTCGACGTTTTAAAGTAATCGAATATTAAAATGCAAACAATTTTTTTTACAAACTCATAAATTAAATGCTTTTAAGAATTAAGGTTGTGATGTTTTTGTGCACACTATACACTGTTCATAAAGATGTGTTTCTTGGCTAATACTTATGTGTTTAGTATATTTGTGAGGCTAGTATAACAAATCACTCTCTCTCACTGGCATGACTGGCTTGTACTGTATTCTGTCTAACCAATCTAGTTCTATGGTGTCGTAAATTGCGATTATGTTGTTAGATAGGAGAACGGCCAGCGGTTTCCATTTGTCTACTTAAAATTTCAAACTGCAATCGCAAACTTTGCGTCTGTTCATTGGTGCTTTAGGGAGGTCCCTGTCCGTCGGACATTAACGAGCTGTTATGAGATACGATTACAAACCCTTGTCGGAGTGACCGTCCAGATATCCATCCGTTGATTCACGATCCCATCAAATATTCAAGAGATCCTGGTCCCATTCACAAATGGCGCAATTACGGCGTCTACACGCTGCTCTAGAGTTACGAGCGCCTTAGATTTATTGTTATTACCTCACATTTCCTACGGGTAACGTTTTAATTACACAGATCGGCGATAAAGCATCGCTGGAGCGCACTTTTCTTCATTATAAGATGGATGGTCTGCATCTACGACGTTATTTATTGTGGTGCCGTTTAATTGTGTAATGGTTATAGGTCGGTGGTTAGGGAGGATAAACGATTAGTGGATATTTTTTTTAGGTGAAGCTACTAAAGCTATAAGTATTGATTATCGTGTGAAAAGGGTATGACTGTAAACCGTTAAATATAAATATATAATCACTAATACCTCACTAAAAAGGAACTATTTAATTAACCCTTAATCACTCAGTATTCTACTCTACTATATCTATATCACTACTATATCCTTTATATCCACATATTATGTTACAATAACAATATATATTTCATCCGCTCACAACGAAAACTATAAATATTTCCCCAAACTAATATCGCAGTGGTTGCGTCATCACTAAACGGTAGGTATGTCAAAACTGTTAGAAATGATATCGCCGTACCCAAAGCAACATTGGAAGCAATACGAGTCATAAATCAAGTGGTTCATAAGAGTTCTCCCCTACGGAACTGACACTACATGAACTAGCAAAAGAGGAAACGCCAGTCGAAAAACATTCAACATTTCCTCCGAATGTGTACTATAAGAGTGTTTTTCGCGGGTCCGCACTGGATAAGACCTTTGATCGGTATCAGAGGGCGAACTGAGAAAGCTATCGACACTTTCCGTATTCACTTATCATTTATTGCTAACATTTTTATTTTTTCAAGCAAAATTGAACTTTAAGGACTTTAAATAAATTATGTTTTTTGTTTGTCAACCCTATAATTTTGCACGCAATTAAAATATTAATTTTAATCATCTCCGACAGATTGTAATTATTCATTTATTTTTGTCTATACAAGTATAAATCTTGCAATAAAATCAGAATCTTGATTGCAATCTAAAATATTCAAAACAAGCAATAAGTACTATATTGGCTTGCCCGCAAGTTGAACTTACGACGCAGCATTCGACACGGGGTCTTCCGCAGGCCATTTGTCACGGAGGCCATTTGTACTTGTCGAATCACGGCCATTAGACGAGAGTGTGTGACCGCGTGGGGTTAACCTCGTCCGAACCGAGCGACGTCACGCCAACAAACTGACACAGAGTAGTGAATTGCTACACGGTAGATGTTCGGAACGACCAGTAGGCAAAAACAAGACAGAGATTTATTTTAGATGTGGCGTTCAATATTCTTTAAGTGTCGTCCAATTTGAACACGAGTTAAGGGAATACTGCGCTTGTCAATATCGACTTGTATGAGCCGAGCTGTCCTGTCGATTTATCTTACTTTGCGGCTATTGTTACAGACGGCCGAGGTTACAGCTGATTTATAAGTAGCCTAGTTAATTACGGCGGGCGTCGACGCATCGTTAATTTCTCTTCGGCTCCCATTTATCTCTCGGCTGTCATTCGCGCCGGCTTCCTATTTCCACCTGACGTCCGTTTCTGAGTAAAGGCGTAACTTTAAAAGCTCGCCAATAAATACATTCGCATAAAACTCGAGTTTATCTCCGTACCCTTTGAAGTACGGCCCGAGAAAACAAACAAAGCAATAAAGAAGGCCTTTATCGGAGCCACGAGTCGACACGCGAGCTAATTTACAACACAGCCGCGGGTTTTATCTTCATTAACCCATCGATTCACAATTAAGACGCGGAATAAATCTCCGGTAATGCGCTCCCCGTCCGCGCCGGTAGATTCAACTTCAAACAGATGTTATGTATAAATAAAGCCGAACGGAGGCAACCACTCGATATATTCCTGTCCGCGGCAAACTTTACAGATCTATCAGCGCTCGTTTGTTGGCGACAAGCGACTCGCGCGCCCGAACTAAAACCGACCTTAAACGCGCTGCGCCGTGCAACCATCTGTTTCTGTCCATCTAACGACTCTCGAGGATATTAATGTGCCCCAAGCAAAACAGCTGCACTCAATAATGTCCATAGTCCGTTACAGTCGTGAACGAGTTACGTCGTTCCCGCTGACATAGAGTCACAAACCTCATCTTATTTCCAGCGTAACGAGTCGATGCTCACATTCGATTATCTGGCTGCGGTATCCGAGGCATTACAGTTGATGTATCGACGGCGACTGCGCGAGATTGTCGGCCGACGCTTGATTTACTGCGCCCATTTCTTCCTGACACTCCATACGGAATAGATCCCCATCTGTCGCGAGCGGTGTGACGGATCGCGGCAATCGGAAAGCGTCGAGGGGCTCTCTAATGAATTGTCCCAAATAATTGGGATAGTATTTTATATCGGCATCATTTGTTCTTTTATCGGTACATTTGTTGTTCTGTTGATTTGTTAGGCGCTTTAACCCCGCGGTATTAGAGTATTAATCTGGGTTGTTTTATTTTTTGTACGGTGTACGAACCATACATTGGATGTTACATTGTTGGGTGAATACAATTTATTTCACTGCGAATAGAAATGCGGTTATCTCTGTATCTGTCTGAGCAGTCGTGGAGTCTTTTAAAGTTTTATTTGGCCGGATAGTTTTTGTGTCGAGTTGGATGTGAGTGCGGTGGCATCTGATCGGTAGTCATGAGCTCAGACAATGCTTGCATCACGTTGTATCGCATTCCTCATCTCCGCTTCTGTTGCTGCCGAACGTGCATTTACTACAGAAACGAACATCGGAATGTTAAAAAATATCTTTATCAATTAATTTGTATTCTTATTTTAAACGAGTTATGTTTATGATAATAATATTTTACTGATAGTTGTTTCTGTCAATTCAGAGTAACATTATGTTTACTTATTGTTTTAAATTTACAAAAGTATTAAATCGTTTTTCTGTTAAAATTGTTGGTTTACAAACTGTCATAATTCTTATTTCAAAGATCTAACTCTAAAAACTCTTAAGAAACAGATTCACAACAAGTCATAAAGCCAACACTTAAGATCAAAGGGGAACATTCGCTGCGTCTCTGTGTGAATGCGTTCAACGTTCAAGATAAGACTCCTGACTTTGATGTATGCGCCGCATCTTGATATACGTCTGCAGCCGTTTCAATAAGCGTACGTCTGTCTGTCGCTACCGAACTAGTTTGAGCTGAAAGGCAGTCCTTACGCTGCACTGTTTTGTATCAAGTTAATGCCCAGATATTAATATAAGTTTTAGTTTCATTACTTTTTAATAAACCATTATAAATCCAAGCAACGTATGGAATGTATTGTTAAACTGAATGTGTCTATAAAATCATAATTACTAACTTCAACAGTAAATCGTAATTGCTATATCTGTCAATCATGTCAGCAATAGTTAACGTACTGATTATCATAAACATGTTATTAGTAAAGCAAATTCTGTAATCACTTCTTACTTTATAGTAATACCCACACTGTAGCACATAAATATTCAATTAAGAATTCGTTTCCTAGTCATTTGAAGTAACAACATATCATAATAACCAACATTATAATCCCCCCATCAATTCTAACAGTCGGATTATTACATCGGCGTGACGTGTCACTCCCTCGCTTGGAACGTCAAACAAATACCACGACTTTTGACTCAAACGTGTTTTATAACAATGTAATTAAATATATTTCTGCGTTGAGAATACAAATATGTATTTATAAAGCTATTAAATTCTGTCGTTAAGCTAGTTCATTAAGTACTAACATCTAAGAGTCTATCAAGAGCACAATCAACATAAACTATTAATAAAATATAATGCTGAAAACTTCATTATTAAAAAAAAAACATTACTAGAGATAAAATTTTATCTTACAGTTCTTGCAAATCATGTCTAATTCCTATCTCATTTAAGGAAAACCTTGTATGGATGCTATCCTCTCCATCAATTATACTTAATGTTCAGTAGATTCAACTTTTAAAATGTCTTTGTCGTCATGAATTATAAACATTTCATTAAAAACTTCTGATACAGTTGTGATATCCTTATTCGGCTAACTTCAAAATAATTAATAACGATTCTCAACGTTAATAAGTCTAAATTATTTGTGAGTGAAATAACGCTCATGTTACGTAATGTTTCGTGTGGGATTTGAACTTGTGACCTCAAGTAAAAAGCTAATGAGATAAATACTACGTTAATGGAGATGGTATAAGAAACAAGATACATTTATGACTTCCTAATTGTTTGGTAAGTCTGCAAGCAAGTTAGTAATACTCGTAAATGTAATGTATTTCGCAATAATGCTTTAAAGTCATCAAGTATCGGGATAAACCATTTCACTGTTAATAAAACAACTAAAGCCTCTGATAACATAAAAAACAAAACAATAAAGACAAAGTACTAGCAAGTTGTTGGTAATCATCTTTTATTAGACGTTTTGGATGATTTCATTCTACAATAAAACTTTTGTTCCTTCGTAAATGTAATCCCTAATTGCTCATATAAAGATACCCATGTTACAACACCATAAATCTATATTTTATTATCTAGTTTAAAATGTCAGCGTATAATAAGTAGTTTGTAATAGGACCATAAAAGCATTCTCATTCGTTTTTTCTCCATAGTTGACTTAAATGATAATACCTTCTTGATAAATATGCTATATTAACTTGACATTGCCATCTTAATATGCTCAATAAAAAATGTCGAGTATACAGAGATTCTTACTCACCTCAGCTCGATAAGGCTTAATCGCAATGATGTATACGAACAATAAAGATTTTATGCCGACCTGAGTATAAAAATAAAGAATGGTGTCGATTTAGCGCTGAGCGTATAAATTAATCCACAAGAAGAAGTATTTATGCTTGATTGAAGACGATAACTCTTACTTCTTAGGGGCATTAATCTTCGGAATATAAAGCTCTGTTTCCCACCGTATGACGATCAATACTTGTGTATGTATTAGCATTTTTACCAACATATCTGATCGACCTCTTTTACTCAATCCATCAGACATGAATAATAGCATTTTTATTTCACTTAGTTGTAAATAACAATATCAAGATCAATACTAAACAATTTTCAAAATTGATGGTCTAACAATCGACAGTTTGAAAATTGATGATCACGTGAAGAAAATAAACGACCACCTTTCTGTATTTACAGTCCATGAATTCGAGCGCGATTTATCATTCGAACCGTAACGGTGATAAATCATACTCATTCACGAATACTTAGAGCTACATACACACGTTCAACCAGTACGCCTTCCGCCATGTCCCTCCATAAAACAGTCTGAAAGCCTTTAAATATAGAAGTTGTAATTACGTAAACAGACATATTGACGTACGTCTGAAAGGTAATCATAAGCTAAAATTTATCACGGAGTGAATCATTCATGCGCTAAGACAGCTGACAGCCAGGCACATATATTATAATGATCGACAGCCTGACGTTGCTTGTCACAGAGGGATAATGTTGTTGCCACACTAAATATTAAACTTCAAGCTAAACTGAACTTTATCCCTTGAATCCAAAGTAAAATTTTCATTAGACAAGTGAATGCTGCTCACGCCATTATTATTCTAAGTGAAGAGAATTCTAACGAAAAGAACAAAGTACTACAGAATATTTCGCAATTTGAATAGAACCTTATTGCTTTAGCCGTCGTTTCAAAATTCTTTGAAACTACTAACTTCGTCGAGTTATTCGTGTTGGGAAATGGGACTTAGTTTGAGGCAACACAGACCAATCAAAATAAGTCTTTATTGAAGACAGTTAAGGTTGGGATTGCGATGATACATGTGGTGAGTTGTAAGCTGTTATTACAGTGACAGTTGCCGGTAGCGCGGTAGCAGAGAGACGTGTCGCGGCGTGTCATCGGGACGCAATGAAGATTTATGAACAACCCGGTACTACGGTTAAGTCGAAGCCACATACAGTTTTCTACTTTGTTAATAATTTTATGGTGAAGTTTAAAACACGAGTTTATCTTTCTTCTGTTTACTTCTTATGCACGTTTATGCAATTCTGGTAACAAAACAAAATTGTTTATATTGTTCCAACACACAGAATTTTCGTGAGTTACTGATCCTAACCTAAATCCTGACTTAAGTACAATTTACGAGCTTTAGTTGTTTACGTAAGTCGTGCTAGTAGGTACTAAGGTTACTTCATCGTCAAAGTTCATCTTAGATCCTTAATGCTGTGTGTTCGTAAATATAATTATTGGAATCGTAATGTATTTGGAATCTTCCAACTAATTATTCTGTAAACAATTTCTTACCTCCATTGTCAAGCTTCAACGGGTTTTATCAACAAAGAACAGACAGCCATAAGCATGATATTACTGCGTTAAGCATGGTTAGACATCGCCGTTCGATTAGCATCATAATTGACACTTGATTAATATGCAATACCCAACAAGTCTCTAATTAATAAAGTGGAAAAAATAGACCTATGCTGTTTACAACATTTCTTTTACAAAAACTTGCCTTGTTACCATCATACGATAAGGTATCAACTAGAAGCGTTCTTTTTATAGCTTTTTCACTTGTCACTAACATCTTGGAATGGACAAAACATGTATTGAAAAGGAAACTCGCCTACAACCTTATTATGAAAGCAAGTCTGGAATATTTTATTGCAATGAGTTTTCTCTAAGATTCTCGTTTTATGTTTTTTATGAGTTTTCTTCATATTTTTATTTATTGCTTAGTATAGTAGTTTCTAACGATATAATCGCGATCATTTTAATCTCAGTTAAAAAGTTTTATATTGAAAGAAAACGTAATTTGTTTAAGTTCTTTTTTATCAATATTCAATGTTCTCTCTTACTTTTGTTTTTTTTTTCTTACTGCCATTATCCGTCGCATCATTATTCTATATTTCATCAATAACATTATTAGCACTATCTAAATAATTAGTAATGTATGTTTCCAAAAATACTTCTCGGTTGAGCACGAATGAGAGTTTTACGACATTCATATAATTCAGCACGTGTGGAAGATGGCACATTACGACGCATTACGATATCCCATTTCCTTTGTAGTGACGCGAACACGTAATGCTATCGATTTCATCTAATATTCCCAAGTATTTTTGATAGTTACGATAATATGACATCTTACGACTTCCTCGATGTCTGTTTTATAGATTCTCCACATTACTAAAACTTGTGTCACAATATACAAGATGCTATCAAGAAAGAAATTCCAACGTCTGAATCTAAATTTACCAGCAGCAACAAATTGCCAGCATAAAAAGAAACAGTTTTCATCTCACAGCTCCCAAAAGAAAACTGAGAAAGTAAATCTTGTAAACGGTCGTAGGTTGAAGTGTGTCAGCAGTCCATAGTAGCGGGCATGAGGCTCGGATCCTCTCATTACGTATTTATGCGCGACAGGCGGGATAAGCCGCGTCATGTCGCGCGAGGACTGCATGAGCCGGGTTGTCAGTGTTGCCACCCTTGGTGTTGAATAACGTCGGGCTTGGGCTCTGCTGTTGAGAGGTTTGTGTTAGGTTGGGGTAAGTGATTTAGTTGCGATTTATTTATCAGTTAGTTTTATGAATAAAATATATGAAATTATTGTTCACACCTTACTTTTACTTACTTCACTTACGGTTAACAAAATATTGTTATCACACTAGTGATGACAATATTTTTTTATTAAGTCAGATGGCGTACATACAGAATTTTATTAGATGCGGATAATGATTGTAATTAATTTTGAATCTGTCAATATTTTTTTTATATAACCGACCATGACTTAATAAATTACTATGGATAATATTGAAAATGGTAAATAAGTAGATGAAACCCAAAGTCATCGCTAAAATTGAACTCGATGCAAAACCTAAAGCTTTTCTACAAATAGACAAAAAAATCATGACCAATTAACAGAACCAAGTATGCGCCACAAGCATGTTTAAAAGATTTCGAATACCATGAGATCGTTAAAGCAATAAACTAAATTCCAAGATATCAATTACAGACATCAATTGATGTTACTGCCAAGAGTCAAAGCAATTCTCGTGTCTAGTCTGTTGTGCGATGTCAATCGTTTATCTAGTAGTGTTGTCACTTTCTCTTATGATAAAAGCAAATGTCTAACCAACATCAAATCATTTATATAATTCTCTTATCTTTTCTTTCGTTAATTTATCTCGTTTCCCATTCAGAGCGGATCTCGGTCCAAAGGTAAAAGAAATGCATTTACTTCAACGCAATTCTCCTAAGCATACTGATCCAAGTCGTTTGCCGACGTCGGATGTGTATTGTTTTATTCACAAACCGATGCTCGGATAAGCATTCATGCATTTTTATTTCAATTTCCATTCGTAGGGGATGCTTTTTGAATGTTTATTTTATTTGTCACGGCGTCTGTCGCTTCCTTGTTGACTTTGTTCAAATTATGATTGAAATATTTAAATTTGTCGAGCTTGTTTGCTGCGTTCTGTATTTCATGTTAATATTATCGTTCTTTTATTTATGGAGAGTTTTTATTAATTTACAAATACTTTCAAACTTTGAATTTAAATGATTGGTGGTTTATTTCATGGATCAAACATTTTCACTTTTAAAGTAAACTTTTGTGGTTTTAATAAAAAAGTTATTGTAGTAGGTACTCTTAGCAGTAATTTAATGAAAATGTTCAACTCACACAACAACAATATTAAAAGAGATATAACGTCATTAATCATCCTATTTTATGTTTGCATCTACATACATTAAATAAGAAATCCTCTACAGCAGAGAACCCACGTCCATTTATAAAACCACGGACAATAATCACGCTCGTTTATAAAAAATATTTTATACTAATTCAAAACTACCGACCTTCATTATAAACGTCATCGTTCAAAAGGAAAATTGATTTACAACACTGCATTACGCTATTATTTTATGACGCGAGAACGCCCCGAAATAAAATACTAACAAACATTCAACCGGCATCCACGACCATTACTATAAAGCCACAAACGTTTTTGCTACTAGTAAAGACTATACCCGGCCTTACAAGCTAAGGCATAAAGTTAAATATTGTCTGGAGGATAATTCCATGATTGTATATGACAAGGTTGTCAGGGACCGTCATAAAGCGAATAAAATACGGGGCACAAAGAATAAGCGGTCGTATAAGCGCTGTTATGTCTGTCAACATAAAATATTGTATCCTGCGCGAGCGGGAGCCGGGTTCAAATTGTGCTGCCTCTATTGCCCCATTAATCTTTGTAATGCACCGTGTGAAACGGCAGATGAAGATATTGCAATGCTCTGTCTTTGTCGTTGTTTCAGACTCTGCGCTTTGTCCGCTGGGAAATTAATAGGCGTTCAAGGTGTGGGCAGATTTTATGGATTCTGCTAAAGGAGATTTAGTGTTCAGTGATAAAATTAAGTAAGATCATGTTCTGCTGTAAAACGGACACCAAGATATATGTTTCTAGATTGAATCTTTTGTTGTGATGAAAAGATACAAAATACTTTACAAGAGTCCATTTGCTATAAATCAGTATAATGTGAAGCATGAGTCTGTGAAACAAAATCTGTTCTTTAAATGGATTTGTATTTAAATGGAAAACACTTGAGTATTTTTTATAGAGTCAATTTCTCACTTTCCTTCTTTTTACGGAATTAAATTATATCTGCAAAACATTCGTTCACACAACATTTGTATTTCTTTACAACCGTTATAATTAAAACAGTACTTATCCTGTTTGTCTGGTGAAACATTCGTGAGCGATGTCTCTGAGAGTACTTTGTCGGGATTAGTTGCGACGAGCGACGTTTTGTCGGCTTATTGGTGACATATGACCAAGCGAAAGAAACGTTGGCCCCAACATTGGCGAAAGGTCCAAAAAATCTCAAAGTACCAGCAACCTTTGGATCCAACATTGGGGTAAGCCGAAAGGCCGAGCTTTCTTGTAAAATTTCCAGATTATTTGATAGAAATTAAGGTAATGTTGAAATATAAACAACCTTTCTCTCGGTATTTAGCAAGGCCTAGCTTCCTCCGGTACAGCTTTATTTTACCTGTCAGGTTTATGAAATAGCTCATGCAGTTCTATTGAGTCTATAAATTACTTCATAGTCATATTTAGTATTTGTAATCCTATTGTGGCTTAACATTTATAGTATGTTCGTTATTATGTGGGCGTGTTGTTGGTTTTGTAATAAGAGGTTTATTCATCGTAAGGATTTGTAGTTTTAATTTGGCACTGTTTGTTCAGTTATTTTTTTATCATAAATCCATTTAATCATTGTTGAGCTATGACCTTCACAACGTTCAAGTTTTTTATCTCTTTACCAATATTATCCACATTAATTATACCATTAGAAGAAAAATATAAAAACAAAGTTTTTTATTATGCAAATGTAAGGTCCATTAATTATAAGTGAAAAATTAGATAAATAACTTAAAACACAAGAACAATAGTTTTGTCTAATCAGTCAGTAATTAATTGCTGTGTAGATAATGTTTATTCCATTCAGTTTTTTAGTAAACTTCGTTAACTGCCACTCCACATCCAATAAACAAAAAACTAATTGTTGATTCTTGCCTTGTACCTAAAGAAACTTTCGCAACACAATGGTTTATCATTCCCAAAGTAATAACAGAGACAATGTGTTGTCAAAACGTTATAATTACTTATTTAACAACAAATGTAACTAGGACACTTATTAATTCGACAATGGGTCGCATGTGAACGTTAATTATAGCTGATGATAAAACTATTCAGAATATTCCTTTTGTATTTTAACTTAATTAAAATGACAAATGTTGCTATTCTTGACATTTCGAGAATTCGTTCGAAAGAATGGTGTCAGGTGTTCCTCGACCCTATCCTATTGTAAATAATAATGAAGGAAATGAAAATATCATAATATCAAATTATGTATTGTTTGTTTCACTTTTATTTCCCTCTTAAACATTTCTTGATAAGAAGGCTCAATTGTGAAGTATAATTACGGTACAATGAGTGCTGCAAATATTGTAATCTTTATAGCTTTACTTACTTTAAAATCTTTACAATATATAAATAAATTACTACTGTAATTCAACAGACTCATAAACTTTAGACTTAGGGTATTTCCATTATTTTAATATCATGTTTGTGTTAACTATCTATACCTACTACTATGTATACAGAAGATGTTCTAGATTTTACAAAATCATTTGTTTATTTTTTATCATATTCCCAAATTTTTGTGTTATAATACTTTTTTAATTAAGAATATTAAGGGAATTTAAATATTTATTACCTGTTATTATAATATTTTACTTCAAAATCAAAATATTTTTATTTCAAGTAGGTCTTATCACTTTCAAAACGTTAAATGATTCTCGTTGCGCGGTTCCAACATGTAATTCTTATGGAGAAGAACCGGCAAGAAACTCCATAGGTTACCTAATAAGTTCTTCTCTTCACGAGTATAAACATGATAAAACAAAAGAAATAATTTACACACTTCTGACGATTAGCTGGCACTGACCAATGTCAATGACAAAATCCGTCATAATTCACAACAATGTCAATCTAAAATATTACTTTGACTATTACCAAACAAGTTCCGGACTACTCAATCTATCCAAAAAAAATATATATTAGATGAAACAGCTGATTATAAAATAGTTACAAAACAGCTTACAGTTGTATAGTAATTTGTATGCTATGTTCTATATTTCACAGCTTACAATGCAGATAAGTATTCAATTAATATTGGATCGATAGCAGTGACTCTGATACGTTGATAATGTCATAGATAATAACTGCCGCAGGTTCATATCTACTTCTATTTCATCATTACGTTTCATTTCATTAGCCGTTTCCTAAGTAAGCTTATCTTCAATGTTTTTGTTACTGTAAGTAATATTGAGTGTAAACTAATCTACGATTTGTTTGTTATTGATATCGCGGTATAGATTTCCAATTATACCGCCTAGGTTATCTGTTAAGTAATTCTTGGAAGTGGTTCATGGCTTAAAACTGAGCTTGATATCAAATCAGACATCTCTTTTATATGTACCTACTTTAGTAGTTTTTTTTAGTGGTTTTTCTAAGTTTTTCGACGAGATACCATAAAACAAAAAAAAAAATATTTTTTTATTAATTATACAATTATTATATTATTAAATAAAAGTATAATTACCTTAAATTTGAGGTGTCATTTTTGTAATTATGGCATGTCTCTTGACATATAATTTTGGTTCCTTGTAATTAAGTTTTGTGGACCTCCGAGTGACAGCTTGGCGACCAATTAAACTATAACATGTGGGGTGGTCCAAGTTACAAGATTTTGACTTCGCCGAACCGATCATTATAATTTACTAAAACAGTATGTCTGTTTCTTTTATATTTTTAGATCCTGCATGTTTAGTGTTTGCAAAATAATAGACAAATACCTATCCATAAGATTTGTTTTTACAAAAATAAAAAGTAGTTGCTTTCTTAAAAAAGCATAATTTTAAAATGTGGTTTATTCAAAATGGTACTTTTTAAGAAAGCTTCTAATTATTATTTTTGTAAAAACTTTCTCTATTAACTTGCACCACAACCCCAACCTTGAATCTTGTCCCGGGCGGTGTCACATGTCGACTTATTAAGTTCCTCTTTTCATTACAACCGAAACAATAATCTGTACCAACACGGCAGGAAACTATTATAGTATAGCGTGTTGTATTAATTAATCTTTGTACTTTAAATTTGTATTGTAAAGAATAATTACGAATGCATTGTGATATTTTTATTGATAATATTCAATAAGAATAACAATGCGTCATAAATTGTTTTGTCAATAGATTATTTTTTTGTTGAGAAATATTTTGTAAATCATAGTTATTATGTTATTCTGATCGTACATTATTTATTGTAATAATAAATGCCAATGTCTAAATACCAATACATTTTATAATTTTACACTTAGATTATATAGATAATGTTAAAAATAAATGTCTGCCATAAACTACGAATAATTGCAACGTTTGAGGCCTTTATTTCGCATTTGCACAAAGTTCAAATAAACAAGCTCGTTTTACTAATAAAATGACATCTATAATAATCTGTCGAATTTATAATAACATTAAATTAGATCAAAGATATCGTATCGACACGTATTTTATTTCAAAATTTTATATATATTTTATACAGTTTTTTTTATAAAATAATTATAAAACAGATTTTTAATCCATTTTATAGCTTCATGTTATCTAAATTATCCGAATTTAATGTGAATAAAACAAAATATTTTAAATTAACCGGTCAATAGCCAATCAAATATATTATGATGAAATCAGAACGATGCTAAAATTATTATATTATAATTTATTTAAAACAGTAATTTAAATTCGCTGACTTTATTTATTTGAAATGTATTATGCACTAAGATAAACGACGAAATATAAATAACCTTGTTATAAACTGCATCATTAAATATTATTATGCAAAAGCATTTGGTGCCTATACATATTATGATGTATAATTATTAAAATGTTAATATAAATATTTAATATTTATACAAGTTAATGTTTCTTGGTTTCATATTAATGATTATTTTGATTGTTTACTATTAAACTGTGCTTTAAATTTTACTGAGATTGATTTTAATTGATCAGTGTTTATAAGTTCTGCTAAAGTTTCGTGAATTGCTTTTTGATCATTTTTCATTCATACTTAGTAGCTATTTACAATGACACAAATTCAAAATAAAATGTCCTAAGGTAGAAAAATCAATGAATCTAGGAACAGAATGTTTTGAACATCACATTAAAATCCCTTTTAAACATTTGTATTTAGTATGTTTAGGAACATAAATCTCGCATGTCAAACGCAGAGCTCAGAAGATTCATACTCATTATTCATTTCAGCTTCACTCAAACTAAAAATATATACCAACTCTTTTTATGCTAACTACCTAGTTACCTCATGATATCATGTCAATAGCGCATAACATACTATTTTTACCCGACTGCGCGAGAAGGAGGGTTCTTATTGTTATAATTTATGTTATTACTTATTATTCAAGTATATTATTATTGTTCCGTTCGTATAAACCTACTTAAATTTATGCGTTTTTAATTATATCGCGCGCTTTTATTTATTGTATTGCAACACGCAAAGGAGTACATTATTATAACCCGCTAGCTACCTGTTTTCAATTGTTAATTATTATGTTGTACCAAAATTAAAAAGTGTTCTTAACTGTTAAATATTCTAGATTTTAACTAAAGTGAGAAAATTTAATTCGGTTCTCCGCAATACATAATTTATTTAATTTTCTACAATATTAATATAATTTATAATGCCTAAATGGTTTATTAGGTATGCAGTCGTAAAAGTCAGTTTGTGCAGGATAATAAAAGTTTATTAGTATATAAGTGACCTAAATAGATGTTTTAGTGTTAACTAGAACTTTTTTGTTGATTTATTCATTTTGTGACTATTATTCGAAAATATTTAAGAAGATGAAGAAGGAAAGAGTATTTGCCTCTTTTATGATATTTCTAGGTATTATTAAATACTATATAAACCTATTTACACATTACAATGTATTGCTTTATAACTGTTGCGACAACAGTAATCAAATTCAAGCCATAAAATGATAATAGCGTAGCATTTAATGGAGCCAATTTGTAAGGTATATGGGTTAATGGCTAGACTGAATTAGTGTTTGTTAATAGCGATGATTATCTTCACTGTATATCAAGATTGTATTATTTAAAGGAGCAAGAGATGTGTATTTTTGTCAAGACATTTTTTCGATCATAGTAGGTAGGTAGCTTAACGATGCCCCGCAGTTTCACCCGTGTAATTAGCCCCCGTTCCTGACATTTTCCGATTAATTTTTTTCGATGTTGATGTTTTTGTTATTCTGCTACCCGGAATGGAGAGGAATCGAACAAATCAAATATCATGAAAATCGGTGAACCCGTTCTTGAGTTATAAACAGTAATTAACCCTACTTTGTTTTATATATAAAGGTTTCAAACTTGTGACACGACCACTGAAGTGGTTGTAACTGTCATTATGTAATTCTTGCTTCTTAATTCTATAACAACTCTTTTAGCTAAAACCAAAATATGGACGAAATTAGTTCAGTATTTAAGACGTCTAAAACTAACAAACGTTCAGACATAATAATAATTTATTATATCAGTATCGACACTAACTTGTTATAAATTCCCAGTGTATTATACTTCAACTCGTAAATTGTAAAACTCAATACACAGTTCTCTTTGATGTTGAAATCATAAAAAATGTATTTCGCAATAACACTGTTATCCAAGCAATCTCTTGGTATTTGTATCACAATGCAAGTTATTAACCCTCAACTAGACGCGTCCTATTACAACTAACAAGCAATTCTCACATAAAAATGTAACAATAAATAATAAAACCCCAACGCTCACGACTCGTATCACAATAAAATATCATTTAAGCTTTTAATATTCTAAACGCGAAGTTTTATTATCAAATGAACCGATCGCTCATTCGGTCACGCATTGTCAAATTTCCTGTCGTTCACGCGTCACCGTCAAATACCCTCACACTACATTTAAGACCGACAATAAAAAAAAAACAAACCAATAAAATCGCTTGTATTGACATTACCTTTTCAAAATAGAGAACCGATGTTTAATTCATAAATAAACTAAATTCAGGTACAAAAACATAAAATTAACATAATAACGAGGATCGTCTGAACCGATTTTGACAATACATCGCGTTGAAGGGTAACATAACCCTCTAATTTGATGTGCGGGTACATAATACCGCGACATGCATTATTCATTCGTTGATAATATGTTAATTTACTCCACCTTATGTTTATGCTAATCGTAATTGGTTATTTCACTGCACGGATTACAGCGCTGTGAGGCATCAATCTTAGCTTCGCATCTGTCAAAGTTAATCCCTCCGTGAGAGGTCATTTATATAGGAATACGGAGTGATATTTCAAGGCGTGCCCTGGCGGCATTAATAAAATCTACATTATTATCTCAATTAATATCTCAAGATTTATACGTCCCCTTTTCAAGTTTTTAATGTTACAATTAATCATGCTGAATGTGTAAAAACAAAGTTCGTGGGGATTTAATTTTATGCGTTTTTGACACATTGGCCTTTTGAGAGACTCCTATCACTTGGGTAGTTGCAAAGTGACATTATGACCGAATCGCCTATAAAGATTGAGGTTTACTGACTATAAAATAATAATTTCATTAGATATTCATTGGAAAACTTGAAATATACTTACTTAATTGTAAATAAAATTGTTTTTTTGCGATATCGTTATTGTTGTTTATATTAGTTATAAGTTATTTTAAATTCGTTCGTATCCATTACGTAACGCTAGCTAATTAATATTAATGTAAAATCAGCGATGCCAGTAGCAAAGCTTGTACAAAACAATAAAAAGATGCAGTTAACATTAAAACAGTTAACGACACTAAACGCGATAATAAAACAATAATGAATTATGAAAATTATTAACTGAGCGTCTTATCTCAGAATAATATACTTGATACATAAGTATTACTTAATTAACCTTTTAACATAATAATATAAAATAATGTTGTAATAATTAACAAGTAATAATGGATAGCGAAGCCAATTTTATGTAGGCACTATAACTCTTGAACGTACAGATATAGTAACACTTTTTAACCTTAGATAATACTTTTATTATGTAAATTATATCAGGGTTACAAAACTTAAGATAAAGTAACATTTTATAATACTTTTGTATTGATAAAACTATCTTGTCAATTATTTGTTTCAAAAATACTACTGCCTAAAATCTACAGTCTTTAAAAACTTCTTTCCAAGCATTAAACTATCAAAATCTGTACAGAATACTTGACCTGTTACTTTTATCCTAAAAAAGGATAAATATGATAACATTATTGTTAGGATGTAAAAGAAACATAAACTCTATAAAACAGACAAAAGTTTAACGCAAGCTTCAACGGTTCTCCGCTCTGCCGATAGATGGCGTTACTAGTACGACTAAAGCCGCGCGACACAAAAACTATGTCAAAGTCGTGTCATATCTAAGTGACACGTTCCATAATGCCAATGATTTATTAAATCAAATCAGAACGGATATAAACGTCGCAATCAATCAAAATCAATAGCTAAAGTTAATTATAAAAGTAGTATCTAATGCAATAACTCATTTAAATTCATACTGTGTCAATAGTTCTACTGTTAATTTATTTGATTTGTTTTATCCACAGTTTTTACTTAATTGCCTGAGCAGAATTTTTAATTGTATTAACCAATAGTACTTACTTAATTATTTATTGGTTACGTCAGTGTTAATTGAAATCGAAGTAATAAGTTAATAACTATGTAATTAAAAATATTGTTTCTTAAAAATGAAATTTGCCATGATCAAGGTTTTATTTACTGATATAAACTGCTATAAAATAATAGTATCTTGTTTCTTAGGTCAGCGAAGAAACTTAAAATATAATATGATTTTGTGATTATAATTGTTTTCTCATTAATTCCTTCTAAATCAAACGTAAAATTTTCAAGTTCCGTTTCCAGTTTTGCTACAATATCCTCCAAGAAAATTTAATAGGATTAGAATTTATCGTTACTATATTTTTAGCAATTTATTTAAACCATATCGATTTTTAGCTTTTTAATCTAAATATTAAAGATTTTTAATTAAAAAAATATATTTCCATAATCTGATTTTTATAACTAAGAAAATAATTAAGAATTGCGACATATTTGTATGCAAATCCGAGATATATTGGATTTTATAGCTATCTCCAAATAAGTATAAAAATTATGATCGTAAAAACGAAAGTATAACATTCAAAGGATTATAAAATAAACAATCTTTATATTATATAACTGTTGTGTTTCCTTATTATAGGGAACGTGTGGTTTTGGATCCACCTGATAATCTTGGATTTTACTCTAATAATTAAAACAGCGACCTTTAGCGTAACCGATATATTTTTATGACATAAACATAGACATAGCCTAGAGAACTTAACTAACGCTGTGCCATAGACTATATACTAATTAGTCTATGGACACCACATCCTCCCCTTACAAATTTAGTTTTATTGGTGGACGGATGATTCGTTTAGACCTTCTGAGCTGAGGAGTAGGTACTACTGGATCAGATTGAACAGGACTGGAATGTTGAGGACTAGGTTGGACAGGACTAGAATGAAGAGGACTTGACTGACTAAGAGTAGGACTGACTGAACTAGGTTGAGCAAGATAAGGACGTAGGAGACTTGATTGGACAGAACCCGAATGTATTGGAATAGATTGGCTAAAACAGGGTTGCGGAATTACTACAGGACCAGGCTGTACTGAACTTGGTACTAAAGAAGTAGACACTGGATTACTAGATGGTAGTGGTGCATGAGACATTTGGTTTAAATGAACTTTCTTAACTACACCATCCACAGATACAAGGAACATAACTGGACTAAGACATCTTACAACTATACCCGTATTAATAACACCATTCCTCCCTATACGAATTAAAACATTATCATTCTCACCAAATACATGAGAACTATGATATCTCTTAACTGACTTAGGATTAAACTTAGGATTTAACATTGACAATAAAGTTCTTTGTTGATACAAAAATAACAATGAATTAGGACATTTCTCTGTTGTTGTTGTCTGAGTATTTCTGTAATTAAGAAGAAATTTATTTATCTTAAGACTTAAGGATTCAGAATTATTTTTATCTAAAACAAGTTTACTTAATGCTTTCTTAGCTATTTGAACACTCCTCTCAGCAAAACCATTACTTTCAGGGTGGTAAGGAGGGCTTTTTGTGACTTTAATATTAAATTTAGTACAAAAATTTATAAATGAAAAAGAATCAAATGGTGGACCATTATCTGACACAATTTCAACTGGTAATCCAACATATGAAAATATTACACATAACTGTTCAATTACATTCTCTGCATTACAAGACTTTGACATATATTTAATATCTAACCATTTAGAATAGGTATCACAATAAATTAAGAAGTGTTGTTTCTTAAATTCAAAGAAATCAATATGAACTCTTTCAAATGGCATAGACGTTCTAGGCCATGACAATTTATCATTACAAGGCTTAAAATTAATAATTGAACAAGGTTCACAAGACTGACATTTTGTTTCTATATCTACTGACATTGATGGCCACCAGAACAATGATCTAGCTAACATTTTAGAACGTACAATCCCTGGATGACTTTCATGTAGAAGATTCAATACATGTTGTTGACTTTTTTGTGGTACAATTAATCTTGACCCAAACATTAGACAACCTTCATTAATTGAAATAAGGTTTCTTATTTTAAAATAAGCGTTAATTGCAGGATCTTTACAATAGTGAGGCCATCCCTCTTTAGTGAACTTAAAAACTTTTACTAACACTGGATCTTCCAAGGTTTGTTTTACTATATCAAACACATTAATAGGTAATTCATTCGAAAATGCATTACTATTGACATCTAACACAATTTTATTAATTGGTAATCTAGACAAAGCATCTGCTGGTTGTAAAAGCTCACTTTTCCTATGTTCTAGGTTATAATCATAACTCTCAAGAATTAATGCCCAATGTTGTAAGCGCTGAGCTGCTAACGTTGGTATTCCCTTACTAGGATGCAAGATATATTTAATTGGAGCATTATCTGTAATAAGGGTAAAACGTCGACCCCATAAATATTTGTGAAATTTTGTGACTGCATATACAACCCCTAAGGCTTCTCTATCTAACTGGGAGTAGTTACACTGAACTTTAGTTAAAGAACATGATGCATATGCCACTGGCTTTTCTACAGATTTACCATTCATATTAATAACATGACACAACACTGCACCTAGACCTACTGGACTTGCATCAGAATATACCACTAATGGTAAGGACGGGTTATAATGAACTAAAATATCACTACTAATTAACTTTTGTTTACTTAAGTTGAAAGCAGACTGACACTCAGGTGTCCAATTCCATTTGACATTGTTTTCTGTTAAATGACGTAAAGGCTTGACTAGTGTACTTAAATTCCCTATGAATTTATGATAAAAATTTAACATACCCAAATATGATCTTAACTCTTTGACATTTTGTGGACACTTTGCATTGACAATTGCATCTACTAAAGATGGACTGGGCTTCCTACCTTCCTTTGAAATTATATGACCTAAATACTCTACTGACTTTGAAAACCATTTACACTTCTCATGATTTATTCTCACATTATGTTTATTCAATTTTTCCAAAACTTTGACAACTGTATTATAACAATTTGCATAATCCTTTCCTTTTATTAAAATGTCATCAATGTAACATACAGTATTAGGTATATCTAACAAGAGTTGATCCATGACTTTTTGAAAAATTGCTGGTGCTGATGCTATACCATAGATTAAACGTTTATATCTATATAACCCTTTGTGTGTATTGACTGTTAATAATTCTTGACTCTGTTCCTCTACTAATAATTGAGTATAAGCATCTGACAAATCTAATACTACAAACACTTCACCACCAGACATAGTAGCAAACACATCTTCCGGCTTAGGTAGTGGATAAGAATCAACTTTAATATTTGGATTCACTGAACGCTTAAAATCTACACAGATTCTGTAATCTCCATTGACTTTTTTCACTGGCACCAATGGTGATGCCCACTCTGAATAATTGACTTTATAAATTTTCCCATCTTTTTCTAACTTATCTAAGCTATCACCGACTACCTGGACAATATTATAAGGTAGTGGATAAGATTTTAAAAACACTGGAGTACTATTTTCTTTTAAAACTAATTTTGCTTCAAAACCCACTATGTGTGAATCAACATTTTTGCTAAACACATTTGGATAAGTTTTCATGAACTGTTGCATGACATTAGACTCACAATTTGACTTCTTCATTGAAGTTTGAATAGACTTTACATACTTATCATTGTTAACACTACTTGACACAATATTATTTCTCCACTCTGGGTTTAAAATATCTAACCAATCACGCCCAAGCAAGGGTATAAAAGACTTTGTATCTGCTGTTACTACAAGTGGTAACAACTTGGGAGACACTGACTTGTTATAGGAAACTTTAACTTTAATTATACCAGCTACTGGAATAGGACCTGTAACAGTATTTAGTTTTACATTAGATGGCATCAAGGTATGAGTTTTGAACTCTTTTAAATAACACTGGTAAGGAATCAATGAAATAACAGCACCTGTATCTATTTCCATTTCCATTACTGACCCTTCAACATTGACTTTAACAATTTGTGGTTTTGTTGAGACACTATTGACATTTACTAATTTAATATTAGTACAAAATCCACAATTGGAATTACATGGAATATCACAAGATATACAAGTACATGTTTGTTTGTAATACTGAAATTTACATATTGACTGACTTGACTGAACATTGTTTATGTTGAAAGAATCTGTTAACAAGTTAACTACATTGTCTACACTATTATTAACAGAATTTGGTGAAGTTACTGACTCAACTTCAGACACTTGATTTGTGTTACCCTGACTGCGATTCCTGCACATCCTTGATGTGTGACCTATGCGTTGACATACATAGCACTTCCATGAGTGAGCTGGACACGTTGTTGGGTTATGGTACCTCCCACATCGGTAACATGGCTGATGACTGGCGTTATTACCCCGATGACTGGACTGGTTATCCCGATGACTGGACTGGTTATCCCGATGACTGGACTGGTTGCGGTTCGCTGGTTGCTGATGTTGACCTTGACTCTGACTCGGTGGATATTGACGGTTATGACTTTGACTCGACTTATGACGACTTTGATTTGGTGGACCTCGACGATTTTGGTGATGCCTGACTTTGTTTATATTGGATGCACTAGACATGTTTTTGATTTGCGTTGACACAGACTCTTCTTGTAAAAATTTTACTTTCGCTTTTTCGTAAGTTAGCTCCGGAATTGACAATAGCTTTTTTCTCGTATTTTCATTACGGACTCCTACTATGAGCTGATCCCGACAAGCATCTTCAGCATGACTACCAAAATTGCATTTAGCTGCAATTTCCTGCAGGGCCGCAATATATTCCGTGCCACTCTCTGTTTCTGCTTGCATTCTTCGGTAGAATAAGTATCGGTTTGTAGACTCTAGACCCGGTGAGTCATATTTTTCTGACAAAATGGCTGCTAACTCCGATATTGACTTTGAACTTGGCTTGTTTGGTAAGCACATGCCGTGTAAAACATTGTAGTGCTTTACTCCAATATGACACAAGAAAAGTGACTTCCTGACGTTGGAAGTGTTCTCTACTGGAACGCAATTAAGTGTGCAATATTCTTCAAAAATTTCCAGCCAACTTGCAAAAGTTTGCGCGTCATTGTCGAAAACTGGTAAATTTCCGATAAAGTTTCTGCTATTATTACTGACCTCCATATTGCTGATCTTTTGATCCTCGTCGCCAAACTGTTGTGTTTCCTTATTATAGGGAACGTGTGGTTTTGGATCCACCTGATAATCTTGGATTTTACTCTAATAATTAAAACAGCGACCTTTAGCGTAACCGATATATTTTTATGACATAAACATAGACATAGCCTAGAGAACTTAACTAACGCTGTGCCATAGACTATATACTAATTAGTCTATGGACACCACAATAACCATCTAAAAGGATGTTTTTGTCAAAAACTAGATTAGAAAGTGAAAATTATTATGAATAAAATGATTAGTAACAAGTTAACCTGTTTGACTCGTTATTCATTTTAGTTCGTTCGTCGCCTCTGTTTCATGTTACCCGTCCTGTCCGACCAATTACGCCTTTTGACAGTTGAATTTCCAACATGACGTGGGCCTAATCAAAATAGCATTTATTAAAAAAAACTTGACATTAAAGCTGACAGCTCACGGTTTCATTATTAATGACGGTGTACGTCGACCTCTTTCGAACACGCTTTAAATGTAATAAATTATTTTGTTGGTCTTTTTTCGCCATGGGAGGTGTGTTCGCGTGATTACCGTCTTGTTTTGCTCGATAGATTGACAGCTTTAATGTTTGTTTGAACATTAATTAACCGACGGACTAAGTTTATTGCGTCGTTAGATCGTATAGCAGCTATCTCACGACGTTGATTGGTTATAAAATTTATAACATTTGATATTGATCATTATTCACTTTCTATTTGTCAATAAATCTTTGTGAAATATATATGTGATTAAATTATACGAAAATTTGTCTTGTATCTTGTTCATTTGACAGTTTCCAGTTGCTAGGAGTGAGCGTTTTTAGATGTGTGATAAAAATAAAGAAAAAACATTTTTAGATTGGTAGGTAGATATTATATTTGAAATAATTCATTTAATATTAAACATAGAGATTATTTACACAAAACATTTGGCTGTACAGTCCGTAATCAACATCACTTGTCGCAACGCCGCGCGCCGACGGCGTGTCCACTTAATATAAATTACTATACTTAAATTGCACTAATCACTAAATTTGTCATGGCGGGTCGCGCCTTAGAACATGAATAGTCTATCGATATCACAGAAGAAAATTGGACAATACAACATAGACGATTAGTCCAGGTTTGCACTTCACTGGGTTTACTGGTGTACGGCGGCGGCTCCGAGCCGCTGGCCATACATCGCGTAGGGCGAGTAGAACGGTCCCAGCGCGGGGTTGAAGGCGCCGTATGGAGAGCCGCCGAGGCTTGCCGGCAGGCCTGCCTTGGAGTACGGGTGGTAGCGGCTCGCGGACAGCGGGCTGAGCGGCGCCGTCGGGTAGGCGCTGCGCAAGCCCGCCGTCGTGAACAGCGGGCTCAGAGGGTTCATCAGCGAAGCCTGGGTGGAGGCTACGGACGCGGGGGTTGAACCGTCCGTCGTATGACTTCTCAGGTGCTGGAGTAGCTCCTCCGAGTTTCCAAATCTCTTTCCACAGTAAGATTCACCCACGATCCAATTGCAAACGTAAGGGCGGCTTAGCTGCGGGTACGGAATGCCGCCAGCGGCCCCCTGCTGGGAAAGTGCCATTGCCATCGCTAGGTTGTACTTTTGGTGTTCGCATTGTGTGCAACCAGCGGGGCATGATCCATTGCTCATTAGCAGGTGGTGGTTATTTACTGAGAATTGGCATCCTGTGCAGTAAGGGTCTTTGCAAACTGGCACAAGGGTTTCGCCGCCTGCGGGAGTCTTTACACGTGCATATCCAAGATACGGGTTTGGTGAAGATCCTGGGAAGGCAGCAGCTGCTGCCAACATTGCAGCATGGTGAGCACTAAACGGTGCACCAGCGTAAGGTGGTCTGAACGCAGGGTTCGCATGTTGTTCCATTCCCGGCGGGCAGCAAAGTCCGGCAAGAGGATTGAATCCGGACAATCCAGGTAAATTCTTAAATGCACCGAGGTGGTCCTTTCCGTGTCCCAATACTTCTAATCCTGAGCGGATAATTGGGCTTGTTCCGGAAGAACCGGCAGGAGAAGACTTAGGTTCGTTAGAAGGACTGTTCTTTCCAGTCTCGGTTGATGGGGGAGTAGACTTACGGCCAGGCGTGCTTTTGCCGGATTTTTTATCATCTGAGCTGTCTGAACTAGCTTTGGATGAAGGCCGTTCTTCTGGTTTTTTCGATACAACATTAGTTTCATACGGTTTGAATGCCAAATGTTTGTTATGTTCCGGCGTGGAGCGCGGCTTGTCCGGTTTACTCGCGGTATTTGTTGGCGAAGAACGCATCATTGTATCACTGTTAACACTATTCACTTTCTTCTTGTCAAGCGGCGGCAGCAGAGGTTTGCTTGGCGTTGAGTCTACGCCGATCTGGCTGCAAGTTTGCGCTAAAAGCGCAAGGGGACTTTTCTTCGAATCCAACTGCAACAAAAAGAATAAAATTATAAGCACAATTGTATTAAAACGTAATTTGCGGTTAGAGAATATTTTTTTAATTTTTTAATTAATTTATTTTATTTAATTTGGCTACATTGGCCCAATGGTTAGTACATAAACAACTTATCAACTAAGAGTTAGTACAATTCATTTCTATTAGCATATTATTATGTTTATATTTATTCCTGCCTCACGAGCAACCGGATAGCATGTCTTAGTATAGGCGCATCGTGCTGTTCAGCCAGGACACTCAGAATGCTGTTGCTGCTGGCTCTCATTCTGCTTATTAAGGACGCGGTCTTCTTCCTCATAATGGCATAAAAATCATCAGTCCTTGCCAGAGCAAACATGCTAGACGCACTGCAGAACCAAGTTAATAATTTAAGTTCCCGAAAAATTTAATTGCCGAAATAATTTTTATACTTACAGAGGAAGGAAGAGGCGTCAAATAATCAGGTTGTAAATATTGGTTAGGGTTGGTAGTCATCATTCCACCGTCTTCAAGCACCACCATTTGGGAGATAACTTTTACGATCACTTGTAAACTTCACAGTGCGGTCACGAAACGCTTCTAGCAATAACTACTCTATGCCTCCGGTACGCGGAACACAAAACAGAAACGCGTGCGTTAGCGGCGGCGGTCGAGTCAACTCTGAGAGACCGGACCCCACCAGCCGGCGACGAGCCGCGGGCCCCTCACCCCGCGCCGCGCCTGATAGAGATAGCAATATCTCAAGTCAACATTAGAGGGAGCGCGCTATGTCTCACCGCTGCAGCGCTCGGCCATAAAAAATAAAGCGGAAACGACACATAGCTGCATTGCGGTAGGGGAAAAAGGAAAGGCGGTATGGTCGGCAGCCGGGTGCGGATTGAGACGTGCGATGGTGTTGGTGGCTCGCCACCCATGACGGGCAGCGCTTTGAGCCGCCGCCGCGAGCGTGACTGCGCTCTACCTGCGCCGAGCGCGCGCCCGCCCGCACCATCGCGCTCCTCAGCTTTTTGTTTCACGCCACTTTTATTACGCCCCCGACGACGGCGCAGCTTCATTCTTTTGCTGGCGTCATCGCACTTTACTGCTGACACATTCGAAACTACTTACTCTTTTACGAGCCCGCTTTGTTCTGGGATGCATCGGAGCCAGTTCAAAAGGGAAAATTGATCTGTTCCTCGAGACGGGAGCTTTCCGTGAAACCGTTTGATGTGTCAACACGCGCTAACTTTAGCCGTTTACATGTAAATCGATAAACATTGAGCGTAACAAAAGGCGATATTTCAGTTTATCGACATCGCTAAGTCCATAACGTTAATGTTAATCCGACACTAAAACCTGTCAAGCGGGCGAGTTCGGACCCTCCGTTGCGATCAAATTAAATATGTCAATTTGGGAACCCATATCAACAGCTGCGAGAGACGGCGGCGGGCCCTTTAGAAATATTGCTTATTGTGTCCAAACAAAGATACTAAGTATAACGTATGGGCGTACGACAGAGGTCGTAAATAACCCGGCGGGCTGTAATATATTTGACAGTGCGCGGACATGCGAAACAAAAAACATGTTTATTGCGAGATCGGGCCGGTGTCGGCCGATGTTGTTCTATAAATTAGGCACGCGGCCGTTTGGCTGTTTGTTTAGGAGAGTTGTACCAGAACAAGTTACGGCTAGGCTTTGCTTGTCATGTCATAGAGTCATTGCGCGCCTGCTAATGGGATGTTGACATGTGTTTGGGGCCGTGTTTATGAATGGTTCTAGGTAACTATGATGGGTATCTATCGACAGATTTGTTTGATGAAGCGGTGAACATGCAAGATTTCAATAGAATACGTGTTTATTAAAATCTACTTAAAGTATAAGTCTTTACAATTTTTTTGACGTCCAATTCTATACTATTCGATCATAGTGATGTACGAACTACAAAAGCACGAATTACATACAATCCTGCATCATTCAACACAACATACCACTAATCTTCAAACAGGCTTTACAAATAAAATTGAACACAAAACATTGAACGCACGATCGGCTTCAAAAGCGATTTTGAAAACAATTTCCTGGCCCAATTATAGCTACGTGGAAATCCATCGGAGTGTAAACAGCCACAATTATGATGACGAGATTCGGGCGTGACGCAAAAAGTGCTGTTAACTAGACAGGAATCGAACCCAGTCAGCTGTGAGAAAGAGAACGAGTTTGATTTGTCTTTTGATTTTGGAATTGATAAGTTTTTGATATTTTATTATATTATTTATTTGTTTTATTTATCGTTAGAATAAACACAAACACAAAAAAAAGGAAACATAGACATAAAGAAAATATAGGTACAAAGGTACTGCTGAAATCTCTTCCAGCAGACCAGAACTGGAAATGTTAACATAGAAACAGACCCAGTCTTTTAATCTTTCTCACGAATTAATCAGTCGTATCTTTAGTTGCTTAAAATGTTGAGGTTTTTATCCTTAATCCAAATATGCTTGCATGTTTTTAATAATTTTTTTTTATTAAAATTTAGTATACAGGAAACAAATTGTAATAATTATTTAATAATTACTGTGAGATTGGTCTTCGTTTCGTACATAGTTTTTAAATTGAAGGAAATAATAAGTCTTTATTTATTTATTTAACAGTTTATTCACACACAATTAAACAAAATGGAAACAATATTACATATCAAGGTACCTTACTTATAGTACCTACCAAAAAAATATACGTTTGCTTATTACACATCCTATTATTTTCGGATAATTTAACTGCCTTCAATTGATTCTTAATTGTAATAATAATTTTAATTGTAGGTACAATGACTGTACAGAAATTCGATCATGTCATTTCCTATTTAGATTTTGTTGACTACATACATCCAAATTAATCTGTCAATCAAAACGTTGGAAATGATAAGTAAAAGTAGATTGAGCGAGTTGTACAGTATTTTATTATGACAATTACTTATTACGCTGTTCAAAGTATAGATTGGTACAAGACCAAATTATTACTGTGCTCAATAAAGATATTTTTTGAAGTCGGGTAAAAGCAGCCTATAGGTACCTACTGCAAATGATGATATCATAATATCAAGTACATTATCAGTTTATTGAATTTTAAAACTAAGTAATTATTTAATTGGGTTATCATACTTTTCCTAGTTTTTTAAAGTTACTTTAAAGATAAATTTTCTTTCGAAAAATAATGTAGGTCTGTACGTTATTTTATGGTCTGGTTTTATCAGTTACATTAAATCTTTGAAAATACTAGAGTTAGAGAGAGTGAACATTGTGATTCATAACTAATGTAAAATCTCGGAACATTGCACATAAATCCGCTTAACTAACAAAGTGCTCAAAAACTTGCTCTACTGTGAAATAACCGACGGTGCCTGCAGATAGACAGTCATTGCGCGCAGCGGATGCGGCAAGATCAAAGCTCTCCCGCTCTAACCGTCAGTACCAAATTACTGTTTACAAACGGTGTAAAAAGCTTGACGGGTCCCACACCGCCGTTCAATCTCTTTGATGTTCTGTTATGATCACGAACTTGTTAATGAGTCATCGATATACTAGAGTGCTTTTAAATTATTGTAAGGGACGTGTAATTCTGTTTTGTGTGATGATGTGGTGGAAAATTGCCTTTTTGGGGCTAGCCGGAATACTTTATGGTGAAAAGTCAAGTTGTAATTCATGGTTCATGAGATATGGTCACATAATAAAAAAGATAATAAAAGAAAAGTTTAAGTTTCACTGCATAGTTGTTCTTGTTGCAACTAGCGATTAAACGTTATGAAAGTGTTTGAAAATGCCTGTTTGAAATAAAAATTACTTTGATTGAGATTTTAAATGATAGGCATAGGGTAAGAAAAAAATGTAGGAAATATATAAAAAAAAACATTAGCGCTTGATTACAGATCTGTAAATAATATTTTAAACATTGGTGACAGCCTTATTGTTATGGAAAATATGTCAATAGAGGATCGAAGCTAACACCATCCTATTTAACTTAACACAAAGTTACTGTTTACTTGTCATTAAAAATCAAGAGACGCCGCAGACGTTTTTCTATTATTCTTCCATTATTATGTAAATGTTACACACAACATTTTACGCGAAATACGAGCAGGGACCTCCCAGCGGCAAGTCGTTAAGAACTACGCCGGTCATAAAACAATTCGTTCCTCCAACCCCTAATTGCGATATTTATTGCTGCAGTAAACGCTTATCTGTACATTAAAACGAACTAAAGATAAAGATTTCAAACGTCTGCTTTTGCCCTTATCGGCACAATAAACTTCGATCGGTTACCTACATTCCAGTTTAGGGTATCTGATTGTAAACAATGACTAAATGCAGACAAATGTTAGCCTCGGTTTTATAGAAAATGCTGCAAATATAGGTATCAACGTTATTTACAGTTATTGTCTTCGACGCCTGCAGATTTGTAGCTAATCTCGATATTTAGATTGGTATATTTTGTGAGACTGATTTAGAGATCATAAAGTTGAATGTTATCTTAATGGAAAACAGTAACAGCTGAAGGATTGAAGTAAATAAATGTATCTGAGTCATTTGTTTGAGTATGAAACACTGTATTTCTCGATTTGTACATTATTACTACGTGTTTTGACAGCTAAGTTAAATGCAAAACTAAAACATTAGCGTGTTATTTAAAACAAAAAAAGTGTTGTAATTAGTAAAGTTCTCGAAGCAGCCATTGAAACAGTACTTACAAATGAAGTGTATGAAGAGAAGCCTATAATAACAACGTAACATTCTAGAACAACAACAACAAAAGATAAAACATTCACAATATTTGACACGTCAACAGCTCACCATTGTACCCATTCATACATTCATTGTTAAGCAACAGATCCTTGATTACAGAAAAAAAGTGGCGCACGGAAAAACCGGGCCACTGCACTATAGTTATAAATAAAAGGTGAGGTGAAATAAATTTTCCCTGAGTTGTATTAGTATTTATGGTGGCAATAAACAGGCAAGCTTTTGTGAAACGCCGCGCGTTGTAAATAATTTCGTTGTGCGCAAGTCGCCTTGTAACACTTGTTAAGTGCGGGTGTTAGACCAGCGGGCTCTGGACTCATGGGAAGTGAGAGCGATTTTGAAGAAGATAAGCGATTGATTGTGAGGAATTTCGTTTTAGTCCCAATTAAATGATCTTCACAAAAAAGAAAGTCCATCACAGTACATATTATGAGGTAAAAAGAATACATTGACATAATATTCTTCTAGACTAAAAACTAAATCTAAAAACACAGAGTGAAGTCTAATTTGAGAGTAAGTCTCAAAACCTCTTCAGCAATTGAGTTGCGTGATAACCTAAGATATATTTGATATATTACTAGGCAGAAAATAAAGTGGATTTTTGAGAGAAAAAAATAAATTATGCGACAATAGCTGAAATAAATTTAGTAATATATACAGCCAAGTACGCTCACGAAGATGTTGGTTCTCTATTCCAATTAAAGATTCTTTGCCTACTGTTAAGTTGTGTTTAATGTTTTTTCATATCAACAATTTAATCCTATGAATTCTCTGCCTGACATTAATATATTAGGTCTTTCAAATAAAAAATCTTAGTAAACCTTTATGATACGTTTTTGTAAACAAAATAATCTTATCTAGTTACTTCATTACAATGCGACTGTAAAATATAATACTCTATTTGTTTTTATAATTGTCAACTTTAATATAAGACCTTATTTTTTAGCCTTTATATAGATATATAATATATATATATAGATAGGTACATAAACATAATGTAAATAAAGCATTCTTATCTTGCAGAATTTTGTTTTCGATTACGTTTATGGTTTGTTTTCAAGTTCTAGAAATATCAATAGATGATCTATGAGTATCTAACTATCTAGTGATATTTGAATCACTTCAATAATAGGTACTTTACTCTTTATACCAACACTAGCTGTCCCCAGCGACTTTGTCCGCGTGTTTTGGTTTCAACGGTTTTTAATTTTTGCAACCTTTTTCATTTATGCTCCGCTCCTTTTGGTCGCAGCGTAATGTTATATAGCTTGTAGCCTTCCTTAATAAATAGGCTATCCAACACTGAAAGTATTTTTCAAATTGGACCAGTAGTTCCTGAGATTAGCGCGTTCAAACAAACAAACAAACTCTTCAGCTTTATATATAACTAGCTGTCCCCCGCGACTTTGTTCGCGTGTTTTAGTTTCAACGGTTTTTCATTTTTGCAACATTTTACATTTATGCTCCGCTCCTATTGGTCGTAGCGTGATGTTATATAGCCTATAGCCTTCCTCAGTAAACGGGCTATCCAATACAAAAAGAATTTTTCAATTCGAACCAGTAGTTCCTGAGATTAGCGCGTTCAAACAAACAAATAAACAAACAAACAAACAAACTCTGCAGCTTTATAATATTATATATAATATATAATAATAGTATAGATTTGATGTTAAAAGTGCTGCGAGTCCATTATTTAAAACAACAAATTTACTTCTAAAAAATATCAGGAGATTTTAAATTAATAGTATTTTACATCAAACAACTATCATAATTCTTGCAAAATTTAATACAATTTGCTAACCTTCTAAATATAATCTATAATTTTTGTTCTCAAGTCGCTGACTTCAAAGCCTCTCTGCGGGCGGCGAATCTCAAAGGCGACAAGACAATACTTTAACTACGGTTATAATGATTACGTATTGTGAGATTTTGGTTGTTCGCAACTTTGTGCACGCCGATGGCGCTACAGTAACAATCCCATCGGTTTATGGCCTACCAAACATGCCAATAGTACAATAGCTGTCAATTTTACTTCAAGGTTATCTTCTTTTTGCAAATTTAGGTACCTACGTATTCATATTTCTAAAGAAAGGTAATTGTATTAACAGTTATTTTGTACCAAGTACACTGCAAATAAAATTATTTCACTCTTTTGGCTAAAGAAGGTTTAGTTAGCGAAATTATAGGTAAATCTTGAGCTATCTATTCTTTTGACAAAACAAAAAGTCTATGTAATGTTAATATTATGAATTAAAAATTAAATGTACCAAACAAGGACAATACATAGCATTCAATAGCAAATTAACTAAGCGCTTAAAGGCATTTATGAAGTCCATTGTTGGGACCTAAAAAAACAAAACGATTCCATTACCATCAACACATAAGTTCAAAACATACACGGGACCCCACAGACCGATAAATATAAAACGAAATCGTTTACTGAATAAATATTTTACTATTATAACAAAAACACCAGTAGCGGACGCGTAACAAAACATTAAAATATGTAAACACGACCGAACGGACCGCATGCGCATAATAAATAACTACTTTTACACATTCCAAGAAATGCATTGACAAACTTACACATGCTACCGACAGAAATAAAATCAATCTTATTCCTATAGAGAAATACAATGAAATGGATATTTTAGATGCAGTCAAAATCTTTGTTGGCGTTAATGCAGTTTATGGATGTCACAATTAAAACTATAATTTCTCGAAATACGAAAAAAGGGTTAAGAAAAGCTACTTAAGTAAAATTAAAAGGATTGGTTTTGGAGACGGGGTTAAAGGGGAGATCGTTAAAAGAATTCCAAGTAAGGCCATAGTACACGAAATGCTAATTTTGAAACTCCATATTTTAACATTTATAAATCCTATCTAAGTAAAATTTACTTGTGAACCTAAGACTATAGAAATGAATATGAACTAAACTCTATCCTTTATTAATTCTAAAGTTTTCAGAAACAAAGATAATCTCGCGTATGATCTCAAAGTTTTCAACAAACTAAATCTGCTAAACCAAATTAACTGATAAACGTTAATTCATAATCTATAATCCAAGATTAGTGGAATGAGTGCCTCTTCTAATCCAAATTCTTTGTCCTTATGTTTTCTTATCTAATCCTTGTTATTTGAAAGGAAAATTGAGCTTGGATTAAAATTTAATCTTATCTGTTTTCGAAGGATGACAAAACTTAATCGGTTGTCTTAACGATTAAAACAATGGGTTCTATCCGAAACGGAATAAAGGATATTATCTTATTCTGATCTAACGATTTGGATCATTCAATCTGGGAATATCTTAGGCTTTGTACAACAGAATTTGAAAGAATAGGGATTTAACTGCTAAAATATGAAATATGGCTTATTAGTTCTAACTTGTAATTTATATTATATTTCTGGAATATTGTATACGAATTTACAATACCCAAAATTAACAAACAGTTTTGTGTATTTGTTTAAATGTCGAGCAGTATTCTTTTAAACTTATTTAAAAAGTATTTTATCAGTACATGTGGTATAATTATGCATTTGTTTAAATTAGCGTAATGAGTCACAATACCACATCAACATAAAGTTCTCATGGAAAAACATGTTTAAACTAAGAATAATTGTTGAACATTTAATTTAATCCGTCTTAATAAATATTGTAATAAACGTTATTGAAAAATATTAACATAAGAATACGTAATTGTATAAGCTTTACAGTACGGTTCAAGTCTACTTAAGGAGTTATGAGGACATGGCTATTAATTGCAAATAGAATAGGGGCTGAGTTCTCCAACGAACATCTCTATTCTATCAATTCCATGAAAAGCAAGAACTTCACACTTCAATAACCCAAAATAACTCGCCCTTAACTCTTCGTTTATTCAAAAACGTATTATATTACATGTCGTACACGCATGAATGCAGTAAGTATAAATAAACTGTGCCCACCATAAAGATAGCGATAAACAAAATTCAGCCCTGTGGTTCATTCCCCTTTTTTATTGGCAGGGGGCAATTTGAGACGATGTATTCTACCAGTTTAACTTACATACATTTACATTTCAGAAACATCTAATTCGACACCTTAAAACACTTATGATGCAAGAAATAAAGCAGATAATGCCGTGGCAGAAAATTTGGTTACAGGCAAACGTGATGTTGCCCCAATGTAATTTATATTCCAGCTACGGTTTAGTGAGAGTTTACGAAATTGTTAAAGACAGATAAAAGGGCGATATTTAGATTAAGGGGGTGGTTTATGGGAGGTCTCAGATAGACGGTAACACTAAAATGACAGACATTACGACTAACGCTAATAATAACGAATGGGTTCTAAAAAATGGTCGGCCCCGAAGTAATCGTCGCAGCGTGACATGTTTATGTTTTAAATGTGTTACTAGCTTTAACTTGCGAGTTTACACGTGATTTAAAAAATAAAAAAATGTAATAATGTTTCATACTTTCATAATAAAAAATATGTTCTCGTATATAGCATCTTAAATACGAAACTTATAGACATTTGTGAATTGATAAATTGCACTTGCAAATTGAGAGCGCTATAATATTTACTGGTGATTATTCCATCATATAAATTATACGTAATTTATATTATTCGCTTTCACCCACATAACATTATACAATTGCTGTAACATGTATGTTGAGAAATTAAGTGAGAGTTTGTTGAAGTTTCTTATCGTAGTCGTAATAAATATTGTTTACTGATGAAGTTGTCACAGTCTTGACAGAATACTTAACAAACTATAATTATAGTTGATTGGAATTAATAGAAACAAAATTTCATGAACATTAAACACGGAAGAATTTCATAATGGTTCCTTATTTTTGCTCCAAATAAAATTCTCCTTATCAAAGTCAAACACAAATGCTATCGAGTTATACAAATACCCAAACGCCATTAGCTTTAAACAAATATTTTAATCGCACCGCATATAATTTAATTAAACACCGCTATCGAAACAAAACACAACAAATTTGTTCAGTGACAACTCTGTTTGTCGTGAAATAATGTTAGCAAATATTATGTGTCGTGTGTCAACAGACTCGTCGAAATTTATTGCTGTGAATCCATTGCCGGAGACCTAGACAAATTGTTGTTTGCCGTTGAATATTTCGAGGCAGCTCGTACTGAATGCTTTTAAGATGGTTTTGAAAAGGACAATGATATAAAAACGGGAATGGATGGTGAACAATCCGAATATTTCAAATGTGTGGTAAAAGAAATATATTTCAAGGTGTATAAAGATAAGTGGAGGTGGGGCGTGACGTGGCGTAGGAAAGTACTTATGACAAGTTGATTAATGACGGATCAGCGTATCATCAAGGCCCAGCAAATAGAGGTATAGTAGAGGAATTAGAGCTACTCAGGGCTGCAGTTGGATTATGTCGTGTTTTAGGTAACGACGACTGCGGTGGCTTTGTTACGTCTGATAACGATGACAGGTTTGTTTTGTTGAACCTTGGTATTATGTAAATTAGAAGGATTTATAGTATTTATAAGGTACCACACATCAGCATCAACTCATGCGTCATTTCAAATTAAATGAAATAAACCATTTTTGAGAAGTCAAACTAGAGTTTAGATAATCTTTAAGTACCTTAATGATTTTATAACATTATTTTATTACAATTGTCCAGTTTATGATGTGAATGTTCGAATAAATTCAATGTTTTTTACCCATCGAGAGGCCTCTTCTTTATTCAATCAATTTCGTTTTACACAGATTTCGGAACTACAAAGATTTTCAACTTCTGGATAACAAAAAGAATATTTATAAACCCATGAGAGGCAAAATGTGTTTTATGAACAAATTATCGTTCTTAAATATTTACACATCCAATATCTGGAAGGCTGCGGCACAACGCCCAATGTCATTAAACCGTAGACGTGTTGGAAAAAAAAAATATCAACATAAATAAACTCATTTTCGTTGGCGTGGAGCAAACTCAAAGTGAAATTACCGAGGCTCGGGGCGACGTGTGCATGAAAAATTCATTCGGAACATAACAAGAGGGCGACGAGGAATAATAATTTGAATAAATATCAAGGAGACTCCCATACGTGTGACGTGACAAAAAGCAGGCTCAGCCACGCGTGTTTATGTGTTGTGATGGTGTAATTTGGCAGTTACAGTTGGCACAGATCGCGTAACTCGAGCCGACGTCTTCGTACACAAAAATGTTATTATCTTTTTAAGGGCACGTCACTGAACATACGAAATGTGATTTCTCATCCCCTCTTCACAAGTACCTACGCTTTCGTATCGTCATTCTTTAAGCGATGAGAGAGATTACGAGATTACGCATTGTTTTCGTGAAACTTTTAACCGACGCATTATTACTATTCCATTCACATGGACCTCTTTCATGGAAAGATTGGAGTTACGACGCTCAGTTTATAGCTTGCACATCCCCTCTTCCGAGAAGGTCCGCGCAACACAAAAGGGTGCTAAGTGTGCTCGCAAACACAAAAATAATAACAAAATCCCCGTGTATTTTGACAACATAATACTTGACGGTCACAAAGGCCGTCACGTCACGAGCAATCGGTTTCGCTTCCTCGCCGCCCTTTGAGAAGGGTTCCAAACAAGTTTCGCAAATAATTTATTAATTTTTTTGGTTGCGTTCCGTGGCAGTTGGTTCACCGAGCGCTACCGTTTGACGGGTCGGCGATGAAAGATTTGCCGGAGATTATAATTGACAAGATCTTTGTTGGCTGTGACAATGGAGCTTAGTATAAATCGGGCCATTGTTAGCAGGAGATTAGCTGGAGTGCGCCCCGACACCGCTCCGTGGGTTTAATTCACGTAGTAATTGAATACAGAATCTATTCGACGACACAATGTGCGGTTCTCGCTAAACTTAATTCCTGATTGTCCCGTCGACGTGTCAGATTACGGGTATAATGCAGTTTAACTGGTTCCTTTACTGTTCAGCGAATATTGTGTGCGTTCCCAGAATATTATTTGACAGAATGCTACTTCGTTTACATACTAAGTAACCATTCATTCAGTTGTTATTAGGGTAAGAATTATAAAGATCAGACTTTCGCGGTATTCATGTAGGTATTGTAAAGAACATCCTGGAAATGTATTAACCGGTTTAAAAAAACAATATTAAGTGCCTACTTACATTTTGCAAAATTTTTTGCTCAACCTATCCCAACATCATCAGTTGAGGTACCTAAACAAACAACGCAATTAATAATCAAACTCCATTCTGTGCTATAGCACGACACGACATAAAGTCATCAGCCCAAACACCTGACAATGAGGCCACCCACTGCGCCAACCCAATGCTTCGTAGAAACAAAAGCATAGAACATAAATTCGCGTACGCTTGCAGCGATCTGTGTTGCATACAAATATGTCAACAGCCGACAGGGTTACCGAATTAGTTATGGCTTCTGCTGCGAAAGATTTATTTGGGTAACAACATCAAATTTTTTAAACGACCCGAAGGTTAGTTCGAACTGTAGCAAAACATGTTTTTTGCAGAAAGGCCTAGGAATAATTCGTATGGAATAATAATGATGAATTGACTTTTTTAGGGTCCCGTATCTACTATTTTTTTATCTGGTTAATTTAGGAATACACTGGTAGGTCTATATAACGCCAAGGATTTTCCGACATAAAATAGAAACAATTAGAGAAAAATGTTAATATTTTTTTATTTGTTTTATTCTACGATCCATGTTTCCAAAAACAATCGAACATTTATTATTAGAAGTCTTTAGCGACTGCTTTTTTTATTTCATAATTTTCTGACATATAAGTCGTAAGCAATCTAATTTACTCACCCTTCACAAAAAAACCGATACAATAACCTAAATACTCAATGGTTATCATATAATAATATTCAACGGCCGCCATAATACTCGATAAAATCGAAATCCGACGTGTGTGTGACAGTATTTTGACAGGCATTACATGTCATACAAATTTCGAGTAATACAACCCTATTTTGTCACACTGTGCGACCGAGGCACTTGATATACGTGCCCACATACGGCAACGGAATACATTTAATATTTTTTGGCTAGGTTTTTTTTTAGCTGGCTGCACACTGTGCACGTGTGAATTGCTAAACGATTCCGTTCTATGTCTGTACAATTTTTTGTTGTGCTGTTTCGCGTTTAAAAATACTTTCAATTGGTTTTTAGAATTAATTAGAAAACAATACAGTATGAATAAGATTATTTTTCGAACACAGATTTAAATTATAATTAAAAATATTAGTCAGATACCCATCAGTTACAAGAAATTAAAGAGTTTTCTTTTTATTAAAATTTTAGAAAATTAAGATTTCTAAGAAGCGGCTTCAGACAGAAGATCCTGGAGCGAATTGGGGGAGACATTTGCCCAGCAGTAAGACACCTAAAAGATTATATATAAAAAAAAGTATTGCTTTAAATAATCTTTCGCGAGTGTGGGTTTTTTCCCAACCGATATGCTCATTTATTTTCCTTCTTAAGCTGACGATTTCTCTTGTTCTTTATGACTAACATTTTAGAATAGTTAAGGCTGCGAGGCGCTTAAGTGGCACCTACAGCTTTACGTATATTACTAGGAAAATACATTAAATAGTTATATCGTGGTATTTTTTTAATAGAAATAATTAAGTGGTAGGTACACACCTAATCATGTTTAAACAGGTGACTCTCTTTATACATAAATAATTCTTTAAAAAAATCTATCGCTAAGCTTTAAACAAGACAGTTTTAAAACAAATATTTTATATTTTGCAGGATCGATTTATTCACCAACCTGATAAAAGAATTTACCAATATAACAATTTGCTATCGCTTTCAGCTTTAGCTATCACATGGCGTGTCAATCATTGTGTCAAACTCTACTTTATATGAAGGGCAATGGCGTGACAATTCGTCCAAAAAATCGTGATAGGTTTTATGATGTAGCCTTTGTTGAACGCCCACATGCTGTCAGGACGATACTTTCTATTTCATACGTTTTTTTGTCCAGGATTTGAATAAAATTGGTTGTTCTGTGTCGTATTGGTGCTACCTGTTATTTATTTGCTAGGTAGAGTTCTCCTTTTGATTTTGAGGTCTTGAATTAAGAAGACCTAGTTGTAATACTAAACAACTCTAATATGAACTAATTTACAGCCGCTTATTATGACAATTATGATACACAAACCTTACAACCTCTTATTGATTGAGTAAACTACGTACGTACGTGCCCTTAATTATAAGTTCCAAACGTAATTATCGCCTAATAACATCGCAACATTGTTTCCCGTGCAACTGTTAATAATACAAGCATTATTAGTCAAGTAAATTATACACCACAACACAGTAGCACAAATAATTCCACCCTTGGAAAAATATAATCGTCTATTCAAAACAAGTTTCATTATTTGAGCGAAGCACGTCCGCATCTAATATTACCTTAACTATTTACATCACAAACCCTAACATTTATGATAATTAATACCTTTTACATCGGGTTCCTTTGAGAAAAAACGAAGTTATTGTCTCTCATCAACAAAAGCTATTGAATGCAGCTGCCGTTTAAGGCCAGACAAAGCTCCGAAGGGATAACATCAGGATAGTAGATCGTGGGACGTCGGCAACTGTCGGCCGTCGTCGGCTTGGCTCGGCTGCGACGATTGACTGACGTTGATCGACAGCCCTCGGCGACAGGTATGCAGTGCGGAGAGACATGCTAATGGCACTGTTTACCATATAATAAGTCGCGTATTAACAAAGTGGAATGGCGGTTCGGGTTTGAATTTGGAATGTCGATATTATTCAAATAAATTCTATTTCTTTTTTTTTGGAATTCGGTTTTGAAATTCGGATTTGTTTGCTATTATTATTGGCTACAGATAGACAGTCGACATCTTGTTAAGATTTGTTGTAAATTACAAATAACAACTTAGAAACTAAGATTTTCTAAGTAAAAATAATTTACCCGCTAATGATTTACAACAGCGATAACTCTACGATTAATATTTATTAACAATCGACTGAAATACTCGGTGAGCAAATTAAAAGCAGCTATTTCCACCAACTACGTATCATCCGATATGGTCTAGTGGCTAGGATACCTGGCTCTCACCCAGGAGGCTCGGGTTCGATTCCCGGTATCGGAATACTTTTTGCCTTTTCTGGCATTTATATAAAATTATTTAATGCCGGAAAAACAAAGCATTAGCAGTTGTTATGTCTATATTATAAAATAGATATAATTAAAAGTTTTTAAAAATGTTTGTTGCAAAACCGTCATTTAAATAATTAAGTATAATGGATAATGACTGTAATTAATATTATAATTTAGGTTAATTTTAGCATTAATTTACACTAAAAATATTTTAAAATGGAATCTAACCTGATGAGAAATGCGATTTTTATGTAAATAATTTTGAATACCGACATAAATCTGAATAATTTTAACAATTAAGGACAACTCGGCAATAATAAATTTTAATTAATTATCATTAAACACATACATTTATTAATGTAAATAAAGTAGCCTTTATATTCTAAATTTTTAATGTCTAAAATTTTAATAAAATTGTGCAATAACTACTTATTTACACAAGTGTTAATAAACAACAAAATTTAATTGCATTCATTATAATAATCATATTTTTATAATCTTATGAGATAAACTAGCGTTACTTTTAATAAATTACTTATAAAATCTTTTCACATACATCATAGGGACAATAGTGTTTGATGATACCAAATTATCCACTTATTTTAGTCCCATCATTTAGAATAAAATCAAGAAGTTATCAGCAGTGGTTTCCACTTTAACTCACAGCGATGAACTTCAATGATCACACACATTTTATTTCAATTTACCTCGAAGTTCATGTTTTAGAAAGCATTATAATCACATTTTCATTGAGCTTTTCAGTGTCATTGTTGGGCTCCCCTCTCTGCTCCTTAACATCTTAGAGCTTTGAGGCATTTCTGGCCAATACACCCTGACTTAGATATCTGTCTAGATTATCTAACAAATTGCACTCTATCAAGACACGTGGAAGTGCATAGTAAATAAAATAAAGTGATCAAGATTTTCAGACTAGACACGACCTTCAGCAATGAAGATGCCGACTAAGAAGAAGAAGAAGCACCTTTAAAACTATAATCATCTATTTATTTTTTAATTGTTGTCTTACCATGGGGAAGACTGGTGGAAATTTCTTGTAAAATACTAAAGCTTGTTGACAACTCCATAATTTCTAACTCTTCTCCAATTTTCTTCGAAAAGCTTAAAACATAAACAAATAAATCTACATAGAATATCCAGCTTTATCGACAAAGCTGTATTTCAAACAGACAGAGACAATTACACCGTTGTTATAAATCTGGAAGCCTCTTTACCATGTTTGAGCATACACGGAACTTCTTTAATCGATTTTAAACTCTCCACAACGCACCAAAGGTTTAAATTTGTTGATGATGATAATGATTTCGGAATTTGTATCTGATTCCTGATGGACGTTTGTCAGATATCAATTGAGTATCTGAAGGCAGCCAGACCAGAATTCAAATGATACCTGATACGTTTGAAACGAGATCCTTATTATTCGAGTTTTTTGGTTGCCGTTGACGCAAAAGTGTTTGTATTGTCTGTGGGGGCGTAGTGCTAGGTTTTGTATTACAGGACTCAACACTTCTTTGAATTATTTGTTTGGTAAAAAGTTTTACAAAATTCTTAATGGCATCTCTTTTAGGATTTTAGGATTAGTACCTATTTAGGAAGTTTATATTAACTTACTTGCCTGATAAGAATAAAATTAAACTTAGACCGTTTCTAGTCTGATAGTAGTTAAAGTAATGAACAAAATCTTAGCAATTATTTTCGTATAGTAGATAGTATCTATTTATATAATCAGAAAAATAATAATAGAAAGGATTTTAAAACCATCTTCAAACTTTTAAAACCACATAGCACACTAAATAAATTATTTAAGCGGTTCCAACATCTTTAAATCCTATAAACTCTAGATAGACTGATGCTGACAGACATTCAAAACATGAAATCTGAACGCGGGTAAATGCTAATTTATTATGTACATGTTGATACTAAGACGTCATACGTCAAACGATAGCAGATTTATAAGCTGTATTCAGTGTCTGTCTGCTACATTATCTAGCCCTTTTCATTTATCCTACAAGGTCGTTAGGTATTGTATAAGATTTATATAACTTCGTATCTGGATCAAAAAGGAATTAGCGAATAGGTTTCATATTGTTGTTGGCATGTCTTTGATCAGTAATTTCATCTGAACTATTCTTTATTATATTTTTTGTTACGATGTTGTTACATTTAAAAGGAGTTTCTAAAATTATTATTGTTTTATCTACACATAAAGTGATTCATAAATCCATAGTTAATCATTGTGCTTACACATTTATTTTTGTTTTAACAAATTTTGTCAGAATTTACAAACAAGTATTGTCAAGGTGTTAAAATTGGCCACCTTAACAGTTATAAGCATTATACATTCTTGGAGATTTAGTGCCATTTTTATTGTACAAATAAATCTCACAATCAATAATAGAAATGTAAATTTCGACATTGAACCAACACACATTATTAAATAAAACAAATTGTTATAAATCACGACACCGGCTAAGGTCCGACCTTCTGTGTCAATGTACATTAATATCTTATTGTTCAGCCAACACTTTATTGAAACTAATTGATTCGTGATGTAATACGTTTTGATATTTTAAGATGCTTAAGAAAAATCATTTTGATTTGCTTAAAAATCTTAAAACCCAAGGTCGTACCCGCTACTGGTTAGGTCAACGTTCTGACGTCTGATTGTAATCAGAACTGTAATTGGTTTCTTTATCAGTGAATGTCGGTTGAAATCTATTTCATTGAGACTTTGATAGTAATCAAAGTTTATAACTGCTTAAGGGAACTGATACGACTTGTCGCTTTTTATAATTTGTACCAGATTGATTATATTATAAAGTTTATTTACTTCTTCCAAATACTACAGACCAGTACTTTCAAGTACTTAACATCATTTATTTGCTTTGCATCTAAAATTGGTTATATCCTCAAATCATCATATTGTATCATTTTCATCTCCATTATTGTTATTCTATCTTTGAGATTTATTTTTTGTTTGGTGTCTACAGTAATTTATTTGGGAACTTTTTGTTCTTGCGGCACGTTGTATAATCCTCGTGCTGTCAAGTCACCAGTCGCGTCGGGATAAAAATGTCCGACTACTGTCGTGTGGAGAGCGGTGTCAGCTACCGTTAGTGTTTCATGATCGTTCTTTATATTGATTTTTTGTATTTTTGGTTAGGTTTTATTGATATATTTGTTGACAAAAAAAAATATTGAATTATACTATTTTTGCTTGTTATTTCTTGTTTTAGTTTAAATTATATTGTGTTACACTGTCATAAGTTGGTACAAAACCGATGACCTTACCTTTTATGCAAATCTAATTAAAAAATAAGTGTCTCTAACAACGGAAGCAATCAAAAGCAAACCGTACAAATCAATCTCTATCTCTAAATCACGTCGCATTACGGAAATAATATAGCGATGTAATAACCACTCCACGCCATTTGTTAGCCCGTAATGTCTGACTCGACGGCTACCGGTTTTTACCGTCTGATTGACGGCTGTCGGCTTCGCTTACACACCAACAATTTTACCATTGCAAACTTCTAACTTTAAACGTGTTGAGTTAGAGTCTACTATTGCTTGGTTGAGTTGTCGATTAAATTTTGTACATCAACATTTACTGCGGCGCCGGTCTTGGGCCAGATCTTGAATATCATCTACTTATTCATTATGGGCCCCTATTCGGTGTTAATCATAATCGGTAGTCTCATTACTTTGGTGTAAGAAGATTTCTATAGTCATCGTGTTGATTATAAGTTGTTTGTGAGTGTGCTGTGGCATTGAGTGGTAACAATCACTTATATTTTATGGTCACTTTTTTAGTTTTCTTAAATTATAGACCTGCCCATCTTACCATTGAAATTGTACGAGATGTGCTTAGCTATAATAGTTTTGATTATAGTCGGAGATTATTTTCGGAAATTATGTTCGTGTCGTTTGTAAGTGGTCATAAGTAGGTACCAATAAGCCTAATAATTCTCTAGGAACTATTACAAAAAAACTAAATATTTTAACGTAATGTTATCTCAAGGCAGTAAATGCAATTAACTAAAATGAGTATTCTTGTCATAAAATTTAAGCCAAATCGTTTATGTTTAAAGCTCGAAATCATGAGTAAAGTAGATTTAAATGTTACACTCAAGTTAACGTTTCAACATTTTAATAAATATTTCCAAATAAGCAAAGGTTTTATTGTTATTAATATTAGTTTACATAATTTATGCAAAGTTTATTAGTTCCTACTTAGCGTGTCCGTTCCATATTATAAATTAATAAATTTAATATGATAGGTGAGGTTTTAAGCTTGTCTTAATCTTTGACCATGTTAAGAACTCGGGGGCTTACGTCAATAGAATATTAAAACATGATAAATGTATGCAACATTACTTTAATAAAGGTAACTTTTAACTTGTGTTAAAAATACGAGTGATAATTGTTTTAATACCAATTCGCAAATCCAGTTTCTCTGAAAATTTAATTCCTGACAATTTTTTTATCAATAAAGAAGACAATTTTAATACTTATCAGATGTCAAGACAAAAATAAATTAATCTCATAAATAATTAAGTAAGAATTTGTAATGTACATTTTATACAATGATATGTGCTAATTAGTATTACTAAAGAAAAACATAACACATGACCGAAGACTTAATCACCGATATTATATAAAAAAAAAAAAAGGATCCGAACGCGATCGATCCAATCATCTGTCAGATTAAAATCTACATGAAATAAAACGGACGACTTCTTAACACAGCAAAAACATTCAGATATATGAATACAATAAAACTCCAATTCACTATACATCATATTTATTTGCATTAAACAACGCAATAATTCAAGGAGATTTATTAATTAATACACGTCAAAGTCTAGATGTTGATATAAAAAGAACGAGCGTACATAAATCATTCTGTCTGAGAATATTCGATAAACAAAAGAAAATTGCTCAAGAAACGCTTGAGGGTTTTGACTGGTGGAATTTATTAACAAAATTACTCAAAGACAATGAGGGATATTTAGAAACGGCAAAGACAAATTGTCCGAGGTATTGTGTAGATAAACAAGCTGAGGCTAGATTGAAGGGAGTGGAAAAATGAGAGGCGGCGAGGCACTTGTTATGAGAAACGGCGATTGTTTAAATATTGTTAGGAATTTATCAATAGAATACCAACGTTATCAAGATAGAAATAATACAAATGCTAATATAGAAGATGAAGGTAAACATATTGAAATGAATCTTCATATTTCCAATTATAATGTCATCGTGCCTCTATTAATAACATTAAAGCAAATTAATGGCATTAGTTTATTACTAAAGATAAACACGACATAAATTAGTGAAGATGGTTAAGATTATTATCGATACATCAGTTGGAAGATGACTCAAATGTCAGATATTTGAGTCACAGTTCTCTTAAAGCTAGCCGACTAGCCATCAATATTTTAATTGAGACACGAGTATTGTTAATAATAAATAGTTATGAGACTTTAATTATAGTAATACTTATGTTTATTCTATTACTAGTAATATTAATGCATTGCTAAAAATATTACGAATAAAAGAACATATAAACAATGAACTTACTGGTTAAAAAAAACGAGTTGAAGTTTACAAAGAAATATTAGCATAATTCAAATCCGCTTAATTCATATAACACGCACCAGCAGTCCAAAAAGCATTCAGAGCCCGTTCGTCATAGTTGATGGATGGTAATGAATAGCACTTTTATGCACTGGTGAGGTGAACACCGTTTATTGTCGACGATTGATTGTGAAACCACTTCTTGTTTGTTGCCGACGTTTCAACTCCATTGGCTTTGAATGGATTATAAAGTATATTTACGATTCGTTTGAAACGTAACCAGAGATGGATGGATATTGTTGGCAATTTGAAGGGAAATGAAATGTTGGTCGGATATTTGTGGCTGTAGGGTTGAGTAAATAGTAGAGTAGGGTAATGTAATTATAGTCCGACGAGGTAAGGGAATTATGCATTCAATATACAATAAATAATGATAATATAAGTACTTCAGTAAGGTTAAGTGAAGTATGAAGACTGAATGAAACAAAAGCAGATAATTATGATCGTAATATTGGCTAGTGTCATCTGACAACTCTTAAAAACAATGTTCAGTTGGCTTTAACAAACAGTGAGTCAGTAACTTTTATTTATGATGGAATACCATTCAGCAAAATCACGGATATTATTTTTAAATCAACTAGGTACGCTAGTTTTTATTCCTTTTGGCAACCAAGTCGTAGTGCACGAGATTTATGTACTTGACTTGAAACCGCAAGTAATAAATTACAGTTGAACTTAAGACTAAGTAGTGACAACTTGCTAAGTGATAGTCTACAAACCAAACCAGATTTTCATAGTACCTACCTAGATTTCGTACTTGTTGATGTTTAACCACGTTACATAGACATGATACATTATCCTTGTTGTGTCCTATAACACCTTACAAGTCTTGAAATCTTACAAATAGGCGGTATCAAAGATGCAGCAAAATGACATATTATTCCACTTTGTTTATGTCTTTTGGTTTGCGATATCATGATCTCCTAATTTCACAGCACGCCCATTATAACAATGTTAACTACTGACAATATTCAAAATGTTTTCTCAATGATCTGATGACCTGAAGACGGTAGTTTGGTCAGACTCCAGTCTGACCAAGCGATGAAGGCAGAGGACCGAGGGTTTTGGTACAACTTGGTATGTTACTATGTCCACCTGTGGATCAGATCTTATAGGTTGAGAGATTGATAGATGGGAGTTATACCAATCTACCAGTAGAAATAGCAGTTACTATCGTGAAATAATAATAGCTATGAATGAATGTAATGAACCATCTATCTGAAATTGCCCTAAAACACTGTGGCACAGATAAGAAATTAATGTCACAGTAACACAATAACTGGTAGACGTCAGACAAACCATTGTGTCTATACAGAGGGAGTGTGGCGAGACAAACGGTGCTAATTATTCATCATTAGCGGCAATCGCGGCCGGGATGATGTATGGCGCCCGAGAACCATTCATCATGCGGCCTTTGTTTCTTAAGCGAGGAATATTTGTGGAAGTGAGACGGTGTTTGTATGGGGATTTCAGCTTATGGGTTTGCTTTTTAGTTGCTAGGTATTAGTCTGAAAATTGATGACTTTAATCATTAATTCTTAACCTTATATTCGTTAAGTAGCTATGTTGTAAAAAAATATGTTCTACTTATCGGCATGTTAAAAACTAACTGAAAGAAAATATCAACAAGAAGACATAAAATAAAGTTTCAGAATAAAAATGCATAACTAACAATATTTCACCAAGCTCGAATCTGCGTTGCGTCATTCGTCTAACGGAAAAATATATTATAAAGATTTATTAGCAGCTCACAAATCATACGACGTTTTATTATTTCGTTACATCATAACAATTTAGACTCAAAGAACACATACGAAAATAAACATTCGCACTTTAAACCTGTCAACTTATCCTTTAAAAGCAAGACAACTAGTTTTAATGACCAACCACAAAAAAGCGGAGCTTACAAAACACCTCGTTATGGGTTACCTTCATCAAGAACTGTCAAATTAATTGACAGCTCATACAGCTGACACGTATTGCTCGGCGTTTTGAATTTAAAACAAAATTAATTATACAATCAATCAGACGACATGTCATGGCCGCAAAGGTGTTGCTTTTCGCGCGGCAAAATGCCAATCAACGTACAAAATGCTCACCCAAGCGGCACGACAGCTCCAAATCAGAAAAGACCTTACAATGCTTGACTCGCTTCAATACTTTCAACTCTATTTACAAGAGGTTAGAGTACATTATAAGTATAGTGAGGCCAGTTACATAAGTCATTGCTATCGTCCCTCACGTCGGTAGTTTAACAGCCCGATTCGCCACACTTTAATCGAGTCGCTCAATAAACTGAACCTGCTCAAGGTGAGAACGGTCTCAAAAGCCGCATTTTAAAAGGAGAAATTTTTATATTTCGCCTGTCATTTCACGCGCATTTAATGTTAATTCGCACATATCTTGTCTTTGGCTGAATGCGTTTTAATTTTCTCGATCGGAAATCAGCCGCGAATTTATGTGTACGCATGTACAGTGTCGGCAGTAAAATTTACGACACAGAAACAGAAAGGAATGAAAAGACGGAATTGAGAAATAAAACTGTTTTCACATTCAAAATAGCGCAATATATTTTACTGAACGTTTATGATGTTGAAATTTATGTGCCGATTCATTTGGTATAGTATAAAAAATAATAAATCTTGATAGGGAACCGGGGTTCGCGTTAGTTGAGATTATGGCTTCCTGTGTTACGAATGATCTTGTAAAAATTAAGCAGTCGAGGAAACGGAATGATCGATACGACCTACATATTAACGTCAAACCCCCTTTTATATGCCGGATATGCGATACATTTTGATATTACATGCTTAACGCTTGTAGGAAAATAATAAAAGTATGATACCCTGAACATAACCAAACTGCCAAAGAAAATTTGAACTCAAAGTTTATTTGAATCTAAGAAATTATTTATAATAATTCCAGTAAAATAAATGTTTATTATTTCAGTAAAGTGTGCCAATCCATTCATAATTTATCTTTAGTACCGTCAATTGCAAGAACCACAGTCCACAGAATTTATTTCTTAAACTTTTGCCTTTTGTATCTTTTGTTGGATGACGTGCAAGTATTGATCCTTTATGTTTTTCTTTTATTCTCTAATTGGCATGGAAGCACTCGTGGCTTCTGTATTCAAAACTCACGATGAATGTGCCTTAATGATAGTGACTGCGTTACAAGCAATATTGATTTAATACCAGTATACGTCTGGAATGAAGCAAAAAATCTTGCCAATGATAATGACGATGATATGCAATGTGTGCATTGACGGGCAAATACAATAAAGACATGTCAATCATTTGAAACATAACCTGAAACAACAAAAAATTTACCTAATTCTAATAAAATTTATAAAATTTTCTAAAAATGACAAACAGCTTATTGCGAGAATTTGCTTAATTCTGTAATTATTATGTCAAATATTTTTATGATATTAATGTTTCGTCAAATGGGCGGTGTATCTCCAATGTTTAGGAATTTCCAAGGCTGATCATGCAGATGTCCATTAAAGACACCTAATACTTTAGAAAATCGTAAAATTGAATTTAAATAATGATGCACGTTAAAGAGGCTCATCGTACATAAGTGCTATTGACAACGTCAAGTATGTTCGCTACCAGTTCTCACTTGAAACTCGTTACGCCCAAACCACTGCAGCTTGTCGGCAGTCGACTCCTACGCATCTACTCTCATGTGGTTAACATCAGGGGTCAGTTGGCCATCCCGTATACACGACTACTGATTGTCTCATTAGAATTAATGTCTTGAATAAATTAACCACTCAACGAACACTATTTTAGCTTATATTAAAATGCAAATTGGACAATTTAGATCCTTTTAGTGCCTACGCTTATGAATTTTTAAACTTTAACGCGTAGCCAGTACTTTCAAAACGGCATCGTTAAATTTTATAAGGTCGTATCTATGCATGCGACAATATTGCAAATTGATAGTTTGCAGGGAATGTATGAGTATCGGGTGATATAAAATTTCAATGGCAGACAGGTTTCGGTATGTCTAGAGACCAATTACAATGTAAGAAGCATTTCAATGGAATTAATTCAATTATTCTGATGGTATGATAATAGAGGTGCTTAGGTAAAATTATAGTTAAAAATATATTCTTCATCGTAAAAAAGTGTTGATAACTGAGATACACGTCTGTTTTGTACTGCACACAGAACACACATATTTTAGTAAATTTATTTACTTATTTGTATTCTTTAAATTTATAATTTATAATGTATTGTGATTTACCCATGTATCTTGATTAAAACGTAGCTGAGTTGTTTTATTAAATTACAGTTTTATTCAATAAACCCGACTTTCAGATTGACATTTCATTTCAGTTGACTTTTTTTTATATATTTTTTTTAAATAGATTTACGCAGTTAGCCTAAGTTGACTTGATTGTGGATTTTTGTAGGGGCCATTTGCTTTGTAGTATTATGATATTCTAAATTGACAAGATAATTTCATAATCATTATTAGACCAAATTATAGAAAAACAAGTAAATATCTAATAAAAATGAGAAACATTCAAGTTCTAGAAAAACCTATATTATTTGCGATGAGAATGCATTTTGCTAGAATTTGTTTAGTTAGTTATTTGTTTTTACAATTTACTATTTTACCCTTCGTGCCTGACGAATGTTTATATAGGATGGTGCCAAATTTCATGTTTACGTTGGTTAGTCTCCAATATTTGTTATTTGAGGATACAGTTAGAATATTAATGCTACTGGGTTACTTGTTTTTTTAACTTTAATAAAAAAAAAGTGACGGAAAATAAAATAGTTAAAAAAATGGTTCTGTTAATGCTCTACAAAAATAGAACATTCAATGTGAAATAATTCTGAATATTACTGCAAAATACAGTTACACGATATCGAGTTGATTATTTACGGCGTCGATTATTCTGAATCGATTTTCCCTAGTTAGTGACGAATATTTTTCATTATAAATTATTTCTCATCACAATAAGATGACAGTTACTCGAATATCACTCGATTCGTCTCATTTTGAAGCATCATAATCGATTAATACCTAGACATCGATATTACACGTAGTGACAAATATTGTTTTACAGAATGGGTTCTAGTATCAAAGCAAGCGGCGGTAACTCGAGTTCGATTCGTCTCGGTATCGTTGGCTCAGAATCGATTTACACTAGTTAGACATCGATAAAGGTGCCGCCGCCCGTCCCGCGGTGTCAACCAATTTGTTCGATAGTCACGGAAACAATCGATTTCGAATATCGGTAGTTGAGTGGACATTGGTGTGAATGGATTTTTTATTAACTGTTTTTAATAAACAGAGTGAGAATATAATTGAACTCCTCCACGAGTTAAAGTTCTGATGAAACTGAACTTCCAACTTTATTTTAAATTAAATCTTTTACTTGAAACGTTCCCAGTTATTTATGGTCAGCAGCGGTCTACTACTAAGTATCTTTTAGATATTTTGCGTTAGTTTGTCTTCAAGCATTGTAATAATAAACTTATGAGATCATTTATTTTACTTTAAACTGTACACAAGTTACAACTAAGTAAACAGACACGGACAATATGGACATACAACTTACTGCAAGAAATCTCGAAGTAAATATGTACATCATTTGTTTCACACAATGTGCTATTTCGATAACTAATTGGCCACCCAGTGTGCTTCGTTCCTTGACTACTGTAGAACGGCTACTGTCTCGGTAATACGACTGTATCAATTTGTACGTTATTCACTGCCTCGTTTCGGTGTGTCAACAAATTTGCGCGGTAGTCGCGGAAACAATCGATTAGGGACATCGGTAAACTGTCTGTTGGACTGAATTTTTTGCGGACGTGGGAATTGAAGAGAAATTGTTCGCATTGTTTGTTTAGTTGTTGTTGTATTTATAAGACGTAAAAGAGGTTTTGTTTGTTGATCCAAAAGGTAACGAATTGAATTTGTGATGGATGTAACTCATGACAGGAAGTAATTCTTAAGTGTAGCCACGTGAAAATTTAAACAGTTTACGCAAATATCAACATCATATCTCAAACTTTTACTTTCAATAAAAATAATTAATGTCCTTTGCACCTTTGATAAATTAAACCATTACCTGCGGTATTGCGTGTGTATTCAGGCCAGAAAAGTAATAACAATCAGTCTCCATCATTATGAAATGACAAGCATAAAATTGGTGTTTAAAAATTAAATGGTTGATGCGAAATTGGAAACTTTTGTGGGTATTGTAACACAAAAGCCTTATTGTGGCGGTTAACTGAACATTATGTTAGACATAAATTATTGTGATGTTTTGCGTGGGTGTTGAGCACCGTTAGAAGTTTGTTTTGTGGATTGTTAATAGCGATAGACATTTTCTATGCTAATGACATGTAATAACGTACAAAAACTTTTGATTATGCTTGAAAAGTGGGACACGATAAATATTTGATGATTGATGATTTGCTGTGTTTAAAAATTGCGCCCAAAAACACTTTTTATAAATGTATCCTTTATTTAACGATACAATCGTTTAGGAAGTTATTGTACTAAAAAAAACATTTTATTAATGTTTACGCCTACTATAATTTCAAAATTAAAGGTTAAAGTTTGTGATTGCAGAGTTGTACACAAAAATAAATAAATTACAAATATTGAGACACCAGCTCCTAGGCTTCTTCAATCAACTCTATAAAACAAAGATAGAAGCTGTAGGTATAATTATTAATCACATTAATTTATTTAACAGTGTGCATTTTAATAGTGTTGCGTAATTCACATGATTATAAATCAAAGTGTAATCTAGCTGCTTGCTAATAGAACCGTTTGAACATTAATTGGCAAATTTCATAAGCCGTTGGATCTAAATTAATCAGTTACGACATTTGCTTTGCATGTATATTGCTCTTTGAATTCGATCGGTTTAATAGCATCGCAAAAAATGCGTAAATGCAGTGCGTCCGCTGGTTTGAGTAATGTAGAAATATGTACATACTAATGTGGCCAGCTAACAAATTATTATTTTTTTCTGTATTTTATTCATTAGATTTTTCTGTTATATACTTACATAGTGACATGGCTATATATATAGGTATATGCGGAAAAGTTTTATTTGAATTTAACTACACAATACCAGTTACAAAAAAACATAATTGTGCTGGAAACTAATATTTCGCCTTTTATATATTTTATAGATAATATAATTGCTATTTTACTTAATATGTTCTAATAATGTATACCAAAAAAGAAGTCTTGGACCGACGATTAATATGGATAATTAAAGGAAATGACTCAATACACTATAAAGTAAACATGTAAGGTATTTACAACCGCTTTAGTAATACATGCAATTCTTAGACTCAATAAATAAGAGGATATTAGGCAAAACACCAACATTACTTATAAGTACGCAATTATGTTAAAATATGTCTGACACGCCTAATTTTATAATGACAGTATAAATTGATTAACATTGCGTTAAAGCTGAGCAGCGTTCCACAGATCAATAAATACTACTTAACATTCATTAAGAGTGATAACCTCCCACGGGGACATTAAAACTATAGAGGTAACTCATTATATTTTGATTAGTATCTGTGCACCAAAGTGTATACGGATAAGCAGGACAAATTAATCCATCAAGCCGTTTAATCCTGTGGGCTGTCAAGCCAGCGGGCTGACGTCAAGCCGCCTGTCAAAATCATGACGCATGAGTGCGCCTACCGTGGTGCGGCCGCTTCACAAGGATTTTTTCTCATTTTTTTTTCGCTCTCAAATGACAGTGTAATCCGTGAAACTGGAAACGTCGGATTATTCGCTTTTTGGAACGCTTTTTATGACTTGACCTTTTGTTGGAGACAGTTGTTACGTTGTTTATTATACCTACTTGTAGTTTTTTTTGTTATACTGTCATCAAATATGTTTTCAGGGATGTTGAATCATTTATGTATTAAATAAATAATTTATATAATATATTTTTTAGACCGCCATAATGTCATGTTTATTGATAGTTAAGTGACTTTGCATATGGTATAATTTATGACCTTATTCACTTGTTCTATTACATTTAAGTACGCCATCAAAAGCATAAATAAAAACTAAAACAAGAAGTTAGTCACGCTGACCGGATATCACGGGCCTAAAGCCGCACCTTAATCAGTTAATTAGCGCTCACAACACAATGAGCCACACCGGGGATTAAGTTTTTATCAGCTCATTTGTGACGTGACATAATCTGCGCGCGGCCGCAATCTGTCATAAGTGTCACGCTTGTCAACTGACACGGTGACGTGACGCGTTCGGCCAACCTTTGATCCAATGTGTGGAGGGCGGACTATTGTTTTTATTTTTGTTGTTCTAGTTTTACAGTAGGGACCTTGCTCTATTATAGAGCACATACATTTATTTTTCTCTTAAGTAAATTAAGTGTAAACTTCTCGTCTAATAAACTAATGAGTTTGAAATGTAGACTATCATTGGCTGTTGATAATTTAAAAACAATTTAATTTCAAAGGATAAATAAAAAATACTGTAAGAAGTGCATGTGAATAAGTAAATGCAGGAGGATGTTTAGAATATGTAACTATTTAAATTAAAAAAATATCTAAGTTATACTCAAAATCACCATTCATAACTTTACGTGCATACGAACAGTTCGTTGGCGAAATGTTGCAAAAACCTACACCTCCACTAATATGATGTAAATTACCTTAATTATGTCATCACGATAAATAACTGCAAGATTCCATTACAAAGCGGCAGCCATATTTCAAGATTACAATAATCAAAAGTGACATCCATTTTCTACAATCAAAATGAATTGTTTCCCCGAATCACTAAACAAGTTGCGTGTTTTAATTGCTAATTGATATATTGCACGTTGCGTACCTGTACCACAGAGTATATACTACACAGAGGCTAAGGTTCAGATAACCGCGCAACAAGAAACACACCTCTACAAATGTACGTGTTTTGTGTCGCTCGCCTTAGTTGGCAACTAGCAGAGACGGTTTGGTCAACCGGTGGCGTCTAGATGAATTCATCGGTGATAGGATTCACAACGCTGCCGTTTGTAGCTATATCTAATCTAAACGGCTGTAGTGGCTTGTAACCACGGCCGGTGCTACCGGATCGAACGTCAAGCTATTATAGGTAAATACAAGTTTTCGTGTTAAATCTCGCTACGTAATATAATTATTATAAAAATGCAACGTGATAGTTTAGAAGTTTGTAAGACAATACACCATACACTCAGCGTACCACACTGACTGTACGTGTGTAAACACGAGTGACCTAGTATCGGAGATTTATTGCGGGACTCAAACAATACCCAACGTAAGAGAGTGTCGCATTATAGTTGTATTGTAAAGTGAGTAGTAGACTGCAGAGAACAGGGAAAACAGTTTAAACGTAGCTTTGCACGATTACATGAAGCGTTGCCTCTCCGAGGTAGCTACTCTGTGCCCGTAGTCGATAATTGCGTTTTTGTTATTGAATTGTGATTGTTGTTTTAATTTATTGACTTTGATTGTCCTTAATTACTGTAGAATTTAGTGTGGGTTTTCTAGCTCGCGTGGTAAAACATGTCATACTTAATTCGATGTTGTTTAATCATGATTTGTGGTATTGACGGTTAAATTGTAGTTACATTGTAAATTGTAATTAATTAGATAGCTTATTATAGGCATGTATGATAGTAGGTTTGCATAATGTATTATTTGAAGATAAAGATAAGTAGTTACGTTATAAAACTGAATTTAAAATTTAAAACAAATAATAAGTGTCCAATTACAGGATATGGCTATTTGCATACGGCTAACCGTAGTATTATACAGTAACACTAAATCTTATAAAATTATTTAATTAATTCATAAACTCATGACCTTATCAATAAAATGTTGATTTATAAATAATTGCACGAACGTGACCTCAAATTAAAAATAAAGTTTAAATATTATACCATTACATTTACAATTAAATTTTTATAATTAAAAATGTACTGCGGTACATATCTTACTAAGTAAGATAATACCACTTTATGTAAACATTTATAATCGTAATAGCACTCGAAATAATTGTGACCAAGGACTTCAGCTTTTATGAGGTTGTTTGGTAGTTGTAATACTTATGTATTTATTATATTGCTTGAAGCAATACAACAATTTTGTGTAATCAACACTTATATTGATCTTACGCTTTGGTAGCCAGTAGAGATATTACTTGAATGACGATGCTTAGTATGATAGACCAAGCCTGAGCAGTTAATTTAACTAACCTCCTAGCTGACTGACTAATCTCTACTCTGTAAATATTTACAACGGATAGTCCACGTGTAGGAAAGATCATTAATTAATTGCTAACTTTATTTAAGACGCAATTAGGATAAAATAAAATAAAGAGTTGCCTGCCTTCCTTTTGATGATTTCATTATTTTATTTTGATTACATGCTAATACTGCTGTGAATATAGGTATATATATATTTTTTTAAATCATTTATTTAATGAGGCTTTTTTGCACTTTTGCGCCAAGTCAGCCTCGTAAGGTAACACAGATTACAAAAAATCTTATCGAATATAAATTTAAATACATAATATACGAATTCTCGTCACACAGCGATCAGTAGACTTTTACATTTCCTACAAACATAAATTGTAACACAAATCACCAATCAGTACCCAATTCACAAGATTATTAACGTCAGCATCGGGAGCAGCCCTAGTTATTAATGTGACCAATTAGTTGCTCGGCCGACGGATAAATAATTTAGCGCGGCACGCATCACGCGTCACGCGACGTGTTTCCGTGACAGCGCCTGTCACGCCGTCACGTGAAAACTTGACGTGAAGTGACACTCTTTGAAAAATGTGGGTTATTGTATTTTAGGACTTTCATATTTATTGTATTGCTTTAAATTTAGTTGTTTTTGCTCTCGGTTTACTGAAAAAAATGTAACTACAATTGAGCGTATTTAATCAAAATTTTAAAGAACATTCATTAAGATTACTAGAACAGAATATTTTTTTGCTGAGTAACGAGGGATCGAGTTGAATGCACTTCCAACACTGTGCGCTACACTGATGACTATTAATTATTTATTTCTTTATTAATAGTTTGTGTGCAGAGACTGTAATAAGGCAAATATGGTCTCCGGATGGTAGTTCCCTACTTCGGAAATCAAGGTCTGTATTATGGTTCAGACATACCAATAACGTTTAGGATCTTGCAAATTAATTCAAACATTCCCAACTCTTACTTCAAGAAAATACTCCAATAAAAACACCTCATTAGCACACCTAGAAACTACCTCGTAAGGAAATAAGATCAGATGAACAAGAAAATCTGCTCTTACATTCTTTCGCCTAGTAGAGTATCAATTCAGAAAGCAATCTGAACATGGGGAATATTACCATCGAATGATGGTCACTATACCAATTAGTAACTGATGTTTATGTATCATTTCTTCAAACCAGCTAATTAAACATGAATGTAGAGACATGTCATGTTGGCGGCTGTCCTATCAAAGGCGAGTCCACTCCTTTTTTGAGTTCATGATTCACACTAGTTACGGTAGCGGTAGGGTTGTCAGTTATATTATTTAGAAATAACAAGATGAAAGGCCTTGTATAATTTCTAAAATTTAACTGACAACTTTAATAGCTCAATTTGAGCTTTTGAGAATAGCTTTAAAGACCTTTAAATGTCATGGCTCAGACATTACACCATATCTTTCTTCACTCTTAAACTGTCATAACCATCAAAGCGGCAACCCTACAAGTCCCGTTGTATGACGTGACCGAACGGTTGTCAGCGGTATGAGCGATGGCGTGCCGCGTCGACGTTACCACCTGATTTATTACTTCCGAACCCCCCCCCCCCCTCCCCGCCCGTTGGTACCCCCGCACCCCGCGCTCGTCCGCCCGTACAGACAGCATAGATGTCGAAATTATGTGTAAAGTGTGTTAGCCAATAGTTTGCTTTAAGTGGTATGTAATGTGATTTTTTATTGATTGATTGAATTTCATTTCATTTTAAAAATTCCATTTTCAATTTACAAATGTTCTATTTGTAAATATTATCGTTTCCGGACGTTAATAAACAATATAATTTTAACTGTCTGATAATCAGCATTAACCTCTCCTTATAATTATGAAAATATATCGAAAACTGTAAATTCTACATTATTTACACTAAAAGGTGTTTCACGTATTTCGATAATGCCTAAAGCTAGATGAAAATGTCCAACCCCGAAAATGAAACGTATCTTAACTTTAAAACGTTCTTAAATATCTGACGCTATTAAGTCAGATTTAAGTCGCCGTTAAGTCTAATGCTGTCTCTGTCACGTTAAAGCGTACAGCTTTAACGTGACAGAGACAGCATTAGACTTAACGGCGACTTAAATCTCATTGACGTTCTAGTATTTGGTCATAAGACTCTCTAAATGGTAAAAGCAATTACTGTAAGCAGTTGATACAGTTTTCTTTTAATCCACACGTCGGCGCCGCATACAAAATAACTACATACAAACACATATTTTCACGCCACTCTCCTTGCTGAGGTAATAACGTAGAAATAATTATGTTGTTGAACTTATAACTGTTGCTACAGCCAATGAAACAAATAAGGGCTGGCAGTTAACTGTTCTATCGATAAACATCTTTTGAGTAAAGTTGTTTTGCGACCGCGTGAAGAAAAAGTTTTTATAAACTACTGAAATCGAGTCTGACCGTCATGAGTTTTCTGAAAACAATTAATTAATATTTTACTTTCTAGTTATTAATTTAATCTCTTACAATACATATTTCTCGTTATCCCTTATAGTTATTAAATCTAGAAAAATGGGTGGCGTGTTGTTTTTATCTGGTTGTTTTTAATGTGTGTAATTTAAATGTTTTTGTAACCCCTGCGAAACAAAGATGACTCATAATGTAGCCTGTAGGTGAGGTTTATAAAAAAAACGAAGATTTCCGCACTTACTTGATAAGTACTCAAACCCAAATACGTAGCTACAGTTTTTTTTTAAACACAATCAACATAAAAATCGCATTATAAACCAGAAATAAATAACAACCACTGAGTATTTAGTAGTAATAAATATATTATTAATCCGAGTGCGTGTTTGCAATCAGTACTTAACCCATCTGATGCAGGTGTAAGAACGGCCCCAATGTCGGCTGTCAGGTACAACGTGTCGTGTCTTTAGTTCTCCTTGATTCTACAACGACGTTGCATTTCATTAGTACCTGCTGCTTGCTGCGAGATTAAAAGATCGTGTCTCGTTAAGTTTAGCTTGATATGTGTAAGTAAAAAGATTTCTTTTTATAAATTGTTAGATTGTCACGTAACAATTTGGCTGCTTAATTGGTAAATTTGAGCAGCTCAAATCATGGTGTCCACAGAGCTAGTAAGGTGGAATGCCCAATGTTTGTTAGCACTTAGAAATATTAAAGTACAGGGTAAGTTACATAATAAGTAAAAAAAAAAAATGTACTCGTACGGCGTATAATTTACAAAAATAAATAAAAATAATATAGATGTAGGACTCTTAGTATTTGGTTAATGTAGGCAACGATAGTGATTTGTATTGTGACTACGTCCTCATAGCGACCCTAGCTGCGGTGCAGGTTTAGCGGATGTATTCAATTGACAGTCCATTGAATCTAATATATCCTGACTTTATCTATCCAGCAGTTTGGAGACATTCCACTATTCTGAAATAGTATCGGAATTGATGCGACTTGAGCAAATATTAATTAATAAAAGCAAATGATAATTAATAAATAAAAAAGAGAGACCAAACTTACCTAAATAATTAAAATAGTTATAGGGTTTTATAATTATGTCAAATGAAGGCCTATTCTAGGCATATAAACAAATTTTTCGAGATAGGCTTTTGCCCTACAGTGGGGAACTATATGGTAGGAAAAAAAATACTTAAGTACCTGATGGCCGACTCTGGTAAGCAATTCCTAAGAAAAAAAAGAAAAATTAAAAACAAGAAGAAGAAGAAGAAAGAAAGAATTAAAAACAATAAAAATAAACAAACCACAACATTTAAGCCACAGGTGTTAATCAAAAAACTGACCGTCTTAAAATTTGGGTGTCAAATTACCCTTCACATGTACAATAACTTTATCAGCACAGGTGGTGCTAACTAAGACTCGCTGTAAACTTCAGTACAACAGCCATCCACCGCTACACATATATCATTTCGTTTTATGAATTGTAAATTTTACGTTATATAGTCTTTAGTGGGCCATATATCAAGTTGTATTAATGTCTCGCCGGCGGCGGCAGGGTTGAACGTAAAGGGTTGTTTAGTTCTTTCGTTTGTTTTGTAAGGATATTGAAATAGTGATGGCAATGTTTATTGAGTCGCATATTTGATATATAAATAAGATTAATATTTAACCTAATATGCAACAGATTCTTTGAGATACATTTGGCGCAAAAAAAACTCAGATCATTTAAGTAATCTATTATCCTGATTCTTCTTTATTATGAATATAATATGCACAACCGCAACTAAAATGTAATATCATCACAGCTATTTATCTTTCTTGTACGGCAATAAAAGCTGCCATTTAAGGGTTACTTAACAATAATTTAACTAAAATCCAAATCAGACATAATTCTATTATAACGTCAATATATTAAATCCTCTTTTAAAAAAATTGATAGCAATTCAGGTCATGGACAATTTAATAAGTAATAAATTTCTCTTCCTACACACATCTTAATTGTATGCAAATATATTTATTTGTTTGACATTTTTCGTTAATACAAATCTATAACTTTAATTAACATTCACAGAATTTTATAGCTCTTTAATTTTTAATATGATAATCCTTTTGCACGATTAGCAATGATGTCAAAACGTAATTCATTTAAATGAGAGTGTAATAAACTAGCAGTGAATAAATGTTCTGAACCGAATTAATAAACATAATTTATCTTAAATATCTAAGCATATCAATAAAACAGTTCTATTGAGGTTAATCTGCTTTGATTATGTACAAACCTAACTCCTTGATGTGTCAACAGATTTTGTTCGTGTCATGAATTGAAATCTCAGTCAATTTACATTATCCTCAAGCATTTCTGATGTAACCTCTTTTCTTCGAATCTTGATCGAGTCACGATTGAAGTTTATAATACCAAAACGCAGCACTATTGCCTTATTCTTTAGTTCTGTTAAATTAAATGGTAGTAGGTATAGCTTCATCACGTTATATTTAATCATTATCATCGAAGTAATCTTTTTGCGTGCTAAATACATTATTTCTTTGACGTCTTTTAATGCAGAATATGATCAAAGTTTCATCAATCATCCATACTACAAGATTAAATAAAAGCTGCACAGTTACCCCTTACGGTGATATGCGAACATTATTTATATTAATTACATTGAAATCGTATTTGATTGAAGATTTATAATTACCTGACGCAGACTTATTGCCCGTAGATTAGATAAAAACTGTGCCTTAATGAGATTATACGAGTTGATTAGAAAGCTTTCATATTAATTTGAATAGATAGAGGATAATTTATTTGATATGTTGGTATGTTGCAGTTACCAACGTCGTCATCACACCCACACGCAGTTACATTAAACGTAAGATTGTTAAATTGTTAATGTTGTCAATACTTGTTAACAGTCTTATTGGATTCGTGTTAACAATTTTAAATTGTCTTCACTTCAATAATTTCATTCGGTCTTATTATCAAATTCGACACAGTTGTATCTTGGTCGGCTGTTTTATTATTGCTTGCTTTATTACCTACAGGATCGTAATGTGTTCACATTATGCTAACTTAAATGTTCTTACCATGTTTGGTATACTACTTCCTTGGAGCCAGTGTATCACCTGTACAGCCTAAAGCTAGGTTCTACCAACAAATTGTCTTCATATATTTTACACTAGGTACAAGCCAGCTGATTTATACTTATGCGTTTAACCCTCTGGTCTGATGGATTTATGTTTAGATCTATTTCATTAATGTATAATCATATTTTTTTTTGTGTTACGGTAACATAAATATTTTTAATATCTTCGTCAGACAATCGTTCTATGCTTTATTATTTACAACAATAATATAAGTTAGTCAATTGAAGAAAACTAAACAGGAAGACTTTTTTACTATGTGAACCTATGGTAAATGATTAAACTCTGGTCAATTGAAACTACACTGTTGGTGGCATACATTAATAAATCAACAATCAAACACATCTTATAAATAAATTAAACACAAATCATGTCCGAACCAAAAATTAATGCGCCCAAGCAACTTTCGATGATCGATACAAAGCTTAACGTATGACAGTTATCATTAATAATGCTTACTTATGATTAATCGATTTTACATCGATACAACTTTAATATCAATAGATAAAAATTGTTAAAACTAGTCACGATAACACATTAAATTTAAAAAAAAAGATCACGAATAAGATTAACAGGAGCATCAATTAATCATCAGATAGGATGAAGATTTTATAGCGATGTTGCGTTTAGTCGATTTAAATCGATTGTATCGGTATAAACGAGATAAATAATAGCGATTAAATTGACCGCGGTCGCTACGGGGTACTTTTTTCATATAATTCATAACACCATTAAAGATCTTGCTCTAATAATATAAAGTAAATTATGATGTCCCTTGCGGAGAGCCCATAAACATAACACGGCTAGGGGCATCGAGAACAAACTTCTTGCTGGCACTAACCTTTACTTGCAGTAGTATTTTTTGTTATTTATTTTACCTTCAGTTCTACTATTTACGCTTTAGTCATCTTGTACATTAGGAATATTATTTATAAATCTTATATTCCACCATTGAAACCATCTTTCTAATTAAATGTTTATTGATATTTTACGATTTGTAACAACATGGCTAAGACTAATATGACGGCATATCTTTTGTAGGCGTAAATGGTAAAGTCATAAAATTCAAAAACCTACACGAAGATTTTCTCTGGATATAAAATCTTTAGCAACCCTGGGCTTGTAATAAACAACTTTTGTGTGGAAGGCAGCTCCAGCCGATTCATAAATTTAGCGGCGCGCCGTTTTGTTTTATGTGCGTTATTATCTATGTGCACGCACCAAACTTGTCACAGTCCTTTACAAACACGTGTTCTGTTTCATGTTGCAGTTCTATGAGACAATATTCTTCATCTTTATGGGATATACATTTGTTCTTAGCATCTATTGCTTTATTTAATTATTTGGTATCAATATTACCTTTAGGTACTTTTATGCTCAGCATACTTTACTTTTATTTAATTGCGAGTACTCATAAAAATACATCAATAGTTGTATTGCTTGTTCAGGTTTCATCTATGTTAATAATAATGATGTGAATATTATCGGTTTATCATAATAACAGGCTTAAGATAATTTTAAATATATTGCGTCTGTTGAATATTAGGTAAGTAGGTACTTTAATTATTCCTTACATCTCTGATATCTAATACGTATACTTACAAGACCCTGTCAAGTTTCTGTCAGACAGCGAAAAGGCAAACCGTTAAGTGCAACAGCTGATTAACTTGGAAGTTGTACATCAACCGAAACAGGTTATCATGTCTGTGAGTAATATAATCGGCTAGTACAACAGCACGACTCACAAACACGTTAAAACAAATACGCTACGGTCACGTGACGTCGTGCATTACAAATCGCTCACTTGTTGATATAGGCATCAGAGTACCTTCACCTTATCCAGCAAAAAGCCTTACAACACACAATAAATTAATCCTTAAACTAAATTACACAAAAACCAAACAATCCATTACAAGATACCGGCCAAAGGAAGGCATTAACATAATCAGACACATTCGTCGAAATAATGTATGTAAAGGGTTTTAATGAAACGTCCCCGAGCGAGCTTGGCGGGTCATGAAATAACTATCATTAAGACCGACACGATACGAACGATAATCATCGGCTTCGGAGCAAAAAGCCATAGCATCGACTCCGATGCAAATTGCATATGCCATAAATCAAGTGGTTAATCACCGTGCAGCGGTGTAGTACGTAATAATGAGATTACTTGAAAAAATTACAGTGCACTCGCTAGCCGAGATGGGAATTATAAAGTCTAGACGTTTACAATGCTGATGATACTTTTATTGCGCGTAATTGTGGGACGTTGCATGCAAATCTAATTGTTTGTTTCTGTGTGTGGGTTTTGATGTATTTGACTTTGTAGATTTAAGAATTAAAAATTTTAGAACATACAGGCTTAAAATACCTAATGACTGCAATTATAGCGCAAAATTGTTTTTGTGGAATAAAAATAAGATTTTATCAAATGGTGCTAAAAAGACAATAAAAATTCAATTACCTTAACAATCTAATAATAATTATGCAAATCAGAGATTACACAAATTGTCTTCACCAGTTTCGCAATCAAAAACAAATAAAAGATAAAAGACTAGAACTATTAAGAAGTAACAATCGTAAAACACGGACTTAACACTATTGAAGTGAAACAAAACGCCAATCGTAAAGACGGTGAAGATGTAAGAGGCGATAATAAGATATCGAATGCGGCCAAAGAATTTATAGTCGAAGCTAAAAGAACAGTCGATGACGATAATTCACCGCATACAATAAAGAGCGCTATTGATCTTTCAGAAAGCGAATCGGCTCGTAACAGAACAAAACACGCTACCGCCGAATGTCGCATAAATCTTTATTATTGCGGCAACAAGCTTATAGTCAGTCGTTTCAGGTACTCAAACCGGATCCCAGCCAGTATAAACTCACGACTCCGAAGCATTTTTTCGCTCAATGAAATATGCCACATCGCCCCCGGCCCAGAGGAAGGAAACCCATAAATAAATAATAATACAACCATTTATATTACCAAAGGGTTTTGCCCGACGTGTCTATTATCATCTGAATTGTTTAAATATGATAATGTATCAAAATAACAGGCAGCCCGTTCGCGGCCGCGACTTCTGTTCCGACATTATCATAAAGATTCACTTAATAGACTGTTTCAAAATTATTATAGTGCTCTGACACTGCTTTATAGCCGGCGAGATTACGGTGTTGACTTTTTGCTCGAATACATTAATTTGTGTATTGGACGGAAATTCCATTGGTTTAAATTACACAGATTTAGTTTCACGCGTTTAGATCGTTCGATATAGCTTGTTATATTATGTTGTTATCTACGCAACTTATTAAAAGTTCTAATGGAAGACCATTTATGAAATCAGCAATCCACACCCATGATTCGGTTTTAACTTTTTTTGTTATTAAAAGAAGGCTTTCGGGACTGCAACGTAATAACGGAACATGTAATCATATTCGCAGATCAAAATCAAGTTTAATTATCATCATCCGGTTTCACATACGTTTTAAAGCTACAGGCTATGTTTCTGTATTAAAGACGCAATATAAAAGGGGTAATAAAGTAACCCTAATAAACCCCGAAACGCACTGAGCTGCCTCGCAATAACCGTATGTAGACTAAACAAATGATTTTCTCGATAATAAAAACTTCACAATAAAAGCGTTCACGAAATGTCGGTCATTAAGTGTATTTACGCAGCGAAACGGATATAGGGGCCGTAAAAATGTAGAGCGGCTTATTGAGACGTTGGCAACGGTCTCGCGGCGAGATCCGACTTAATCTATGGCCTACACGCCTCAGCGGGCTAATTCGGGACATCGGACGGCACCCCGACGTAAGAAGATTAAACTTGGCTTAAAATTTTCTGACAAATTAAAATTTCAAGTCGAGAAACCGAGAACAATATTATCAAGATCGCATAAAGAACGTGCGTCCTTTGTATTCCATATTTACGAGCGTTGCGAAGGAAAAATCGTTTAGGTAAACACGAGGGCAATAAAAACAAGCGGGCGTGCAATTCGCATTCGTGAGCAACGAACGTGAACAGTATTTAAAACCACAATTTATTCAGTTACTTTATCGTTAACACATGAGTTTACACTAGCCGGTAGCGGCCAATTAAGTCGGTTGAAAGGCGAGGCAATAATAACTTTATATGGATTAACTGTGTCAGATGCATTTAGAGATATAACGCGGAGCGTTCTATCGCTGGCTGGCGGCGTGCCTGAGTCCGCTTCAAATGCATAAATTATTGCTCTCAGTGAAATTTCACTCAGGGCTGTACCGCCTTAGACAGCAACAGCAATTAATATATTTCTCGATAACAATAAAGATAAAAACGTCGTTGAGCCGTATCGAGCGGAAGGCGAACCGAGCTTAAAGCACAACGCAACAGAAACCCATATTTATAGTTCTATTGTTGTACACACAAGCGTTTTTTGTTGTTCGACTCTAAACACGAACTAATGCTATTGAAATTTGAATTGTTATTTCATTCATAATTTATCACTCTATCGACCTTTGTATTTAAATGTCTAGGAACGAATTTCATGTGGACAAGCTGAGATTAATGCGGTGGGGACCCTCGACGAATTCATATTTTTCATTTTGCGATGATTTGACACAAAACATGCTCGTCATCACGCGTAGGGTGTCAGCGTAGAATTGGGAAGCATTAGACCTGATTGGATCAGCCTGCTTTTTTACTAGAACGTGTACAGTTGTATTAGTAGATATTCACACAGTTCGATATATCTTCTAGTTATTTAATGTTTATTTTAAAATACGAGTAATCATCGTGTTAATCGAGATTATGATCTGACCGTCCCTCACGTTCAACGGTCGTAACTAAACGCGTAGTACCAATAAGGCAATAAATTCGAAGCCAATCGCCTTATGATTTCCTGCGGCCAACAATGCGATAGTTTGTCAGTTCTAGGCGGTTGTTAGGGCGCGTGGGCGTGGAGGGGCCGTCATCAATCACGCGCCGTGACTCTTTCAACCTGCCGGCGCGGGGCAGGGTGGGAGCGCGGGCCGCGGGAGAACAGGGCTGCTACACACATAAATTATGCCCCGTTTTTGTCCGACTGTCGAGTGGAGACAAAATTTGTTAGCGACACTGTTAATTAATTACACGTTTTCATTCTATTAAAGAATCAACAGACATTATTTAAATTTCATTATAATTTATTGGATGCATTTATCATTTAGATATAGAAATGTTGTTAATATATAGTTGTATGTTTTGTATTTTATATTGTTAATGATGTAAAATAATAATTTATGGCGTGGCATAGAATAGTTTTGGATTAATTAAGACGTTTTAATTTGGATAAAGTTTGGATTGGATTTTAGATTTAAATGAATATCTTTGTTTCTTGAATTGATTATAATTATACGAGGCTGCCGATCGACGATATTATAAAACCGTTGAAATCGGAAACTGTTCAATCTATCATAAATTAATTCCTCCAAGTCGCAAATTTTCAAGAAACTCGTTCTTTGGCTAACCCTGGCAACAAATAGACACACTTGATCATAGTCAGTGTCGGCATTGGCTGACGTTTTTATACAGCCTCTGTACGATGGATCGACACTGTCAGGTGCTTAGGAAAAATTGCCAGCGCGTTTGAGCCCTCTGTTATACCTTGGTTATACATATTTGTTTAAGAAACAAGATTAATCCTGACTTTGTAAATAATAAACAAAGGCAAAATGAATTGAAAAATACAAAGCATTACAGACGTTTTTGAATTTGGGCTTCTGTTTCAAGAGTCTATAATAAAACAAGCCATAAAAAATCTTCTTGTAATCTCAAAACATATCATTAATTTTAACTTCAGATATTGTAACAATTAATTCAATGAAATAGTCATTATTTTTTACGTTTATCACCGAACCCTATCGTTGTATAATACTGCTTTTCATCAGCTTTCAAAGCGATTACTATTTCATTATCTACCACTAACTTATTACCAGGCTTAGCGTAACAAAAGGAACATCTTCCCCATCAATACAAACGCGCAACTCACACAATTCCATTAAAGGAAAGCTTTAAAAAAATCAATACAAAACACGTTTAAGCTTCTTTTTATCCAAACACAATGAAAGATTAACAGGCCCGTCAAGGTGAGAGTAATGAAGTAAATAATGCGTTTGACAGCGAAGCAGGATCCACAGTACGTTCTATTGAATATTTTAAAAGAGCGCACCCGTTTTGGGAATTAAAGCTCTAGAATAGGTGATACGGAAGAGGCCGGAATACATAATAGACTTTTTAGTAATGCAAATAATGGATTCAACTTAAATGTTAGGATTTGAAAAAAGAAATCGATGTGTTTTGTTTCGATGGATTAAGAAGCATATTTTTAATATCTTGTTGTTGAGTTAAAAATATTTTATATTATTTTAATTTACTTATTTTAAACAGCAACAGACGTTACAGTGGTTGCATTAAAAATAAATCACATTTAAACTGATAAAAACAAAAAGTCTCTTCTTACAGATTCACAAAGTTGTCCAATAAATTTTGGTTAAGCAAGGATAATAAAAATTTTCACCGCTATACATAAAACGGAAAGACTAAACACATGAACGAGCGAACATCCTTTTAAAAAGGGGTGAACCGCACAATGCTCGTTGTTTCACTGTGGAAATTAAACATTTGATTTACTAGACACATCCGCAGACAACGTGACATCCCGTGGGAACGACCCTAAATTTATTCACATACATTTGCCTTTAAAAATGTTCAACAAGCATTTCGCATTACGAAACTGTCTGACTTATTGGACACTCAATCTCGCAAGTCTTGTCAAAACATTTTATGCCATCTTTAACACTATATTTAAAATCTTAATTGGTATGAACGCTAAAATGTTTACCACAAGCGTGGGTCGAGGAGCAAGCCATAAAACCCCAGAATGTTTTCGACAACAAATTAAAACGATCCTTAATGATTCAGACGTTAATGATTCAGTCAAAATTCCAAATATGTCTTCTTGAAGCAACGAGCCTATCATGATCTCTGTCTGGCTATAAAATATTTTTATTTATTTCAATGGCGCTTTGTAAGATGTCAGATATAATGAATATATTACCAGTAGCACGGACGGGATATACTTTTTAAAAGGTAATTATTTAAAGAAACGATCTTCGTATAGCGATAAACAAGGCAGATAACAATACATCTCCGACAGCGTTCACGCATTCCGTATCCCCATCCATTACTGTTTCATCTTCAATAACACGTTTCTCTGAGGCAGGGAGCACGCGTTGATTGGTTTTAGAAAAATCGACCTTATTCAAGTCATCCTAAAGTTCAACAATCGATACAGTTTCATCGGCTTTGTGTGTGCGCTAACTCTTTCATCTATCATAATCGTTCATGCTGAAAACAATCAAGATTGATTTTTTTCACAGCCTAATTCCTACTTTAACACTAATGTTTTAGGTCTATTTTTGCTTGGAGGTATTGAATTATATCTGTTGGTAGCTAACCACCGTCGGAGGCGGCGGCGGCGTAACGAAGGGACCCACGGATCGTGGAAAATGACAAATGACATCTGCCTACCGCCTGTCAAATAACGGACAGATAATAAATGACCCTGATTGTTTATCATCAAATATCGCATATATCATTATCGTGTACGCGCTAGGAGTGGGGGAGGGAGGAAGTATGATTAATACTGTTTGGTTTATTTTGAGACGGGACCGTAATGCGAACACTTTGGGGGTGAGTTTTAGCGCTGTCATTGCGGGTTGATTACTTTAATGGCATCCGCGGTTATTAGATTTTTGTTACACGTTTCATGAGGATTGATCATGATTAATATACTTTAATTTAGTAAAAATGTTGTTCATATTCGTATTGATAATTTATAATTAATACATCCATTCGCTTAATTCATATTATAGTATGTCTCTTTCATGAATCTATTTTGGTCCTTTACTTATTAATTCGTTTTTTTTTTTTTTTAAATTAGACTTCCAGGTACAACAAGTATCATTAAATCCTAAACAAATTTACATATACGTACACTATATCAATCAAGCGCAACTGTCTCATGCAATTGTTTACTAACATGGTAACCAACATTTCCGTGACAGTACACTTCGAGTACAAGCAGGTTCTAAATTCGTTCGAAAACAGGTCTTGTTGCTTTAGGACTAAGGTTGCTAATATCTGCCTGTTCAAATCGTTGCCGTTGGTCTGAACAGCCGGTTGTCAAGTGACACGGAGCAAAGCGTGAGTTGATTAATTCAGGCCTGACCTGCCTTCGATGTTTCTCGTGCCTTGGGAGTCGACGGGTAATGAATGGACGCATGTTCTGATAGACTTTACTTCGAAGTTGGATAGACGTTTAGATGTGTGGTTTTCAAACTGGCAGAGACTGGAAAACCGATTATTGTTGGAGCTATTTTGAAATTTAAGCTCTTAAGTTTATTACACATGTTTATATTTATATACATTATGTCTTACTACAATATTATTAATATCAATGACCGCCGTAACTCAGATACAGAAAATATTAAATCAAATTAATTGGGAACAGGGCAGCGAGATGATAACAAATTATAAAATCTAATCCATTTCATAACTTAAGAAACAGATCTTGCTGATAATTACAAAAGTATTCAAAGCGCCTTCAAATATCATGAACAGGCGCCCTGGTAATGGTAAATCATTTTTCACTGAAACCACCCCATAAGGCGATACGTCAAAATCAGTGTTCTCGTAAATTTTGCTCGACGGCGTACACCGCTGCTCAAGGCTGCTCTAAGTTATGGGCTCAAGACTGGGGGGCAGCGATTTGTCGAATGAATCTTTTTGACATAATACTTGACTATCTTATTAAAATATTGCTGGTGACTATTCATAGCACTGGCTTATGATACATTCATTAATAGTATATTAGTAGTTTATAGTAGTAGTAGTTTATATTGTGATGTTTAGTCTACCTTTAAAAATTATTGAAGTTCTGGGAAACAGAAAAAATCAAGGATCAAAATCAAGAATCAATCAAGCCGATCTTGACCTCTACCACATAATTTTCTCAGATAGTTAAATCAACAAATCTATATCAAATTGTATTTTCGTAGTTTCATTTAAGGGCAGATTCATAACCAAATTGCCATTTTTTTTTCTTTTTGAAAATGTTTGTAAAGAATCCAAAGAAATTTAATAATTAACATCAAAAAGTAATAAAAATTCTCTCAAAAGAAAAAAAACACCAATGGAGCATAATCTCAAAAACAAATATCCATTAATGTCACTTGGATCTACCACATTAATAATGAATAAAGATCAAAGTTCAGGAGTCTAGCGCCTGAGTAATAACAGGTAGTCAAGCATAATTTAACATAATAACAACATTAAAGGTGGTAACCCCAATTACCTTAATCGCTTGCCAGAGAGATTGTTTATAGCCTAAATTGTTAGTTATCTATACGATACTTTCTGTTCTGAATCTAATTATGATATAGGTTTCTATCTCTTAAAATTTTTACCTTAATTATATGTAATCTATGTAATTTATATATTAGTAGTTATTATAGTTTTAGTTATCGAGATATTGACTGTAATTAACTATACTGTTAATTTTGTTAATTTTATTATTGTTAATGTTTAATAATAACATTCTACTAGTTGGTATCAGACAAATTATTAATATTTCGTCGAAGATGAATTTGTCATTACAGGCAATTACGAAAGGTCAAGACCGAATCTTTATTCGTATGGATACCATACATGATTAATAAACCTACTGATATGAATAAGAAAGTTATGTCGGATATCAAGAGTCTATAAATTGTGCCAGCGCATTAATTTTCAGAACGGAACAGTAAGCTTGATAAATGAGTGTCGGAATTTCAAAGGGAGCACAATGGAGATCTGACCCGAGACGGATCGTTAATCAAAAAATGTCTATGACGTCAAGGTGAAAGAGCGAGAAAGTTTGGAGGTGGTAAGGATCAGGTTATTTTTGAAGATGAATAAACACTTTCAAAGTCAAAGTAATTTCGATGGGAAAAATAATTTAGCGTTTCATTTAAAATCCTAAAAAAGGACGACGCTGCCGAGGCTGACCTAGAAAGAGGTGGCAGGACGACCTACCGTCACACTGTGACCACTTACAACCAACCCAGTAAAAGTTGATATGACATAAATGTTTATTATAAAAAAAATCCGTAATCAAAAAATATTTCAAAGCTATCGAGTTTATTCAGAATTTAAACAATTTTCATTCAGGATATTTTACCATCTTACAAAAAAACATTAACCAATTTGGTTTGGTGACACTAAATGATTTTCTTGGAGCGAAACTGTTTGAAACGTGTTCCGTCCATCGGCATCCGCATGTCCACCTGTCTCACGAAAATTCTTACTTCTCATTTCTGTAATAGGATCAGTTTATGTTTGTGTTTTACCATCTATGACAAACCGCTCACCATTACGTCTAAAATAATAAGTAGATTCAAGTGTGATGTCCTTTTTATCATCACAGATCATGACTAGGAGTGTCGGAATTCTATGTAAGTCACAAATTTGAGGGATATTATATATTTTCCGAGGAACGAGGTGATAATGAAATGCACGCTCGCTTTTAGCATATCGCTTAGTATACTGTCTGTAATTTATTGAGCTGCAAAGTGGCCATCTTAATTTTAATGAAGTTAAAACATTAAAATCACACTATCATGTTTTGCTATCTTTATCACGTATTTAACAGTCAACCTAATGTAAGAGTTACTATTTGACTAATTAAAGGTGATAATTAAGTCTGGAACCAATTCAAAAACCACATCATTAATACTCGATCGTTAAAGCGAACTCATGTGATCGTTCGCCACATGAAATAATTTGGAGCAGATACTCAAACGCCAATTTAACCATCAAGCAGTACATCAATCCCCAAAGGCATCCGATACATTTGAAATCGCCTTCAGAATCGATCATTCGATTCGTGAAACTTCAATTGATAGTATTGACTTTTTACGAGCGAAATAGAGTTCTGTTTTATTTATCGATGCCGAAGTTTCCTAGAAAATCGTTGTAACACAGCAAACAGGATGCGGGGCGAATAAAGTCGGACCGGATACGAAAATCTCTCCATCGACAAATTTATGCAGTTGTAAAGGCAGATTTATACTTGAAGAGGCGACGTGTGAAGCCAAAGAACGGACAGACGAAGCAATGAGCGAACAAACTTCAAACGCATCGTGAATTTCATGACAAATGTTTTCTGCGTGAAGTTTATGTTTTGTGTTCTTTATTAAGCGAAATGCTAGTCTAACAGGACTTGGATTTATGGTCTAACTTCTTAGAATTTGATTGTTTTTGCTGTCGAGTTCTTTGTTCTGTTTTAGCTGTGTTGGAACTATTATGACAGTCATCTATCATTTGTATTTGTATGCTTATTTCATATTGTGTGTATGGTTTAGTAAAAATACTTATACGTTTATAATGTACCTATCGTATATTAGATGATTAGTTTTTTTTTATTTCCATATTGAAATTTAATACGTAAGAGAAACCTAAACTGTATGACAAATTTTCCCGCCCGCTAAGTTTTATTTATTACATCCAAAGAATATCAGATTGCGAAGCATCAAATAAATTCATGATAATATAATCATGTTGGGCGCCCCAATCTTTCTTGCCCGTGTGTCACAAAACGATTTCCATGTCTAATAACGCGTGGAGCTCTCTTTATGTTACGTTGAAAAATTTATTGCAAAGAAAAAAGTGACATCAAAGAAACAGTAATGTTAGTCTATAAATGTAAAGCCCGGTAATAGTTTATTCACGCTTATTTACAAATCATCAGAACTGTTTAGCCGTACCAATAAATTTACAGAATTAAAGCTATCTGATGAAATTATCAAGGAAATGGTCGACGCAGAAGTGATTTCAATGGTAATTTACAATGTTTCTATCTGTGTGGTAATTGTGGGCAAGAACTATTTTATACTCGAAGTTGAAGATAGAATTTATTACGTGAAATTTAGTTTTTGTATAATTGTGTGGATATAGTGAGCAGAAAATCAATTACGTTTTTGATACATGCCATTCAGATCTTATTAAAAACTTTATCTTGTGACACCAATTTATTGCTTTAGACTTGGTCATTTCATATTTATAATTTAGACAATATTTATGGTGTGTTTAGGTACATATTCGTAGAATTTTCTATAGTAGCATCTTTCCTCAATCGTTCTGTCACTGTACCACCACTTGTCTCTATCTCTCGAAGCATATTATAATGAAACTATCTTTGGCACTTTTTAAATTTCTGTATAAACAACATTTTTTATTGCAATTTTGTATTAAGTACCTACCAAAGAATAAAACGGAAATGAAAAACTATTTTCCAAAACAATTATTACTTCTGTTTTTCCTAACCGACTGAAAACAAAGTAATTTGTAAAAAGCTCTTACTTCTCTCTATCAATGAATAGCATTTCCTCTTCTCTCCATTCTCGACATATTATTATTTCCCTTTATACGCTTCCTGATCCAATTAAAACAAAAAATAAAATCAATCTGCACATAAATGAAACAAAAAACAATAATAAAAACAAAAAGCGGAAGCTTCATGACAGACGGTCTCTCTTGTTTGTTTCATTCGACATCCCTTTGAAGAAATACAGCTGAATTATGAAACGAATAATTCAGTATGTTTTTCAGTGATTCATGATATTTCGCATAAAAGCCCCGTTCGAATAAAATAAATATCAAAGTGAGGATGACTCTGTTTTGTATTTTTTGTTCGAGTCGTGAATTTGTGCAGTTTATTAAATTAACAAATGTATGAGTGTTTTTTGAAATGTTTGCTTTTTAAATGTATATTTGTTAACCAAATGTGGTGGGTGACACAAAGAGTGTTAATTAACTGTTTGCTGTTGACACCGTTTTATTTTCGTTGTAAAGTTATTTACAAAACTGTTTGTCGCGGAAACTTTTGTCTCAATTATCAACGTAGTACAATGCTAAATGTCGACACGGTTTAAGAAACTCGTGTTGTTTGAATTAGATAGGTATTTATTTCATAATTAAAAAAAAAAAAGTGATGTTGTTCTTTTAAGCAAAGCTTAGATTTAAAACTATTAAATTAAAGATTAAAAAAAATAAAATAAATATCCATTATCATAACACAATTCAACAACCTCTAAAATATAATATTTCTTTCATTGAATACAATATAATTTAGACCAGTAACGGCAAACACCATTCTCCTGGCTATATAATATACATAATGACTTCATCATAATATGATTTCTATCGCTACAAATTAAATGAATACTTTCTGCACATATTTTACAGCTTTCACTAAATTTAGGGTGAGAGACCCATTACTGCAACTTTGAATTAATGTTATGAGTACCAATTAACTCTTAATTAATTCTTTTAATTTGTTTCTGACACATAAAAATAAATTGTTGCGGATTTAAATTGATTTTTAGTTTCGTAAATGTTTTCCTGTTCTTTTTTTATTTTTGCTACTTTATTTGAATGGTTTGTGCTCTTAATCGATATACTTAAAGAAAATAAAATATGACAAGATCAGGAATTTCTCGCTCTAGCCAATAAACCAAATTATTTATCTAACTAATATTATTGTCTTGTAAATTTCCAAAATCTTGTGGAATTTTAATACATACTTATTTAAATTCGATCTACATAAATACAAATTACTAATCTAATCATTTTTTTTAATCCTGGCTATTAAAACACAATAAAAATAACAGGTGATGTCACCCTAAAAAATTAAATGAAAATCAGTAAACTCAGAAACAAAGCAATTATATTATAATTTATGGTAAATATGCGGATGTAATTTACACTCCATTAAAATCAAACAAAAAAATATAAAAACGTTTTTAAACGAAAAACTTTATCAAATATTTAGAATGGACTCAGCAGAATACGGTAAATCATTAAATTCTTCTATTCCAATGGAGTGAGCTCTCGTTTGTTTTGTCAAAACAATGGCTGCGTTTGAATAAATATTTGCATCGAGTTTATTGAATGTGTTCGTAAGGTTTTATCGATAATTACGTTGTTTACTTGCATGTGTTCTGTGCCTTTGAAGGGTTACCTTGCAGGGGGTAGGTTTTTTGTATAATAGTATTACCACCGTTTATAATATTCATGTTCATTCAATGGCTTTTTTCTTTTCAAGTGTAAACACATACTTAAGTTTGTTTGTTGGTTTGATGTTAGCATTATAGTTTTAATAAAAAATAACTGGGTGGATTTAATTAATAAGTTTACTGATGTCTTAGATGTCCAAATTTTGGTTTCGTTAAGAAATCCTAACTGTTTTTTTTTTGTAAATATAGGCAACTCAACAAACGAGTACACAAAAACTAAGTTTTTTACGGCCTTATTCGTTTTAGATTTTAATAAATTATTATTTACATTGTTTTGAATAAAAATAATGTAATTAGGTATCGTTATAACGAAATGATGGCTTTGTACTGATAAAAATAATTTCTGTGTCGTGAGAACATTGCATATAACAATAATTTCATCTATCCATACGTGTTAACCGTTATTGTTTTACGTGTCTGACGAAAGTGTCAATTTGGTATTTCACACATACATATTAATTTAGAGCAAATACTTCATCTAAAGTATCGTTTTATGCATCTGATTTAATATTTACGTCTTAATCATTTCTTTTTCCTGGTATTAGGTACGTAGTCCTTCACTGGAGCATTTTTCACTTATAAAGCCATGGAATTTTCGTAGAACATTGTCCTACCCTGGTGTTTCCCCTGTCACCTTTGACATTATACCTACAGACTTGTCAAGCAGAAATCTTGTTTTTTATGCGCCTAAGTTTTCTTTACTTAAGTATCAATGACATCATACCAGTATTTATTTAAGGCTTGGGCATAGGCTATAAAGAAAATATTTAACAAAACTAACACAAATACTAAACAACATGTTTAATTTATTATTATTAGTTTGATAAAATATGCCATTGATTTTGACATCGAAAATTATCACAAACATAAATAATACTCAGCGAAAGTATACCAGCCTACTGCCGGGTGGGCTTTCAATCTTACTGGATTCAGCTGAAACCTGAACTTTACATAGTGACTTCCTATCTGACCTCCACAACAAATTTTACGGGGTAACACAGCATCCCATAGAAACACTGGTTGTGTGAGAAGTGTAATGACTTTAACGACTGTCAGAGATCAACGTATAACATTCTGGACCAACAAGCTTAACGTGCACTCCGCTGCAGTAAGGGGTTTTGGTATGCTTACAAATGCTCACCCATCCACGGACTAACCGCAGCGAGCGCGGCTTACCCTTTATTATCGGTCACTGATTACACCGATTTACCTGATTAGCCTCGAGGCTTAAGTGTAAACAAAGGACCAAAAACTCCATGTTTGAAACGTCCATAAGATAGTCTATACCAACCAGATAGCATATTGCCAAAGACTTAAAGTCATATATTACTGGAGGCTGTATAATTTGGCTTTGTAATGGTCTGTTATCAAAGGCTATTTCATTTGTTATTCAGAAATCTTGTTCAGTTAGTACTGAGGCTTTGTTTATTGTGTCCTAGAATTGACTTGTAAATGTTGGGTTGAATAGTCGCTTTATGTGTTTATTATTAAATGTAATTATTATGTCTTAATATTACTAAACATCCTCATACTGTTATATGAAATTTTGTTACTTTTTTAACAAGAACTACTGAAAAAAAAAATGATTATAATGTATAGTATATTTAAGTAACAACTTTGAGGGACAGTTGTCGAAGTGACGTGTGTTCATTGTCACTACTATTATTTATAGCCTTTAAATTTATTAATAAGTTGTCCCTACGTTCAGAAATATTCTTCAATACTAATTGTTTTTTTATAGAAAGGTATTTTTTTGAAGTATAATATCTTGTTCTTTAAATCGAATTGTTCAATTTCATCTTACAGGTCCCAAGAATATTTAACGTTCCAACCTTGTAACACATAGACCCGTGTTCACCCTTAACAATCAATGTGAACAACAGCCTTCAATCTCCACATAATGTGCACTAACCACACTTAATGCTAGGGTTCGGCGCTTTGCTCATACTAATCACGATTATAATGAAGCTTGATTGTACCTCCGGAGGTATTAACAGAGCACATATAATTTGAGAGATGATGGCTTGCGGTCACAGTGGAAAGTCAGGTATAGACATCAGTGATTTGATTTTGTGAATGAAAAACTTGATGGGTTTGGGATTGACGGATTAAATCTAGATGGAAGGATTATGCGTCGTTTTAACTGTTGTCTTTCATTCAGTAAAAGTAAACATTAAAACGTTCTTTGTTCGATTGTTATACCCCGAAACTTTAAGACGTTCTTAAATTACTATCTGTCACTACTTTACACCTTAAAGCACGAAACTTAACGGCGACTTAAAACTGATTGACGTTTCAGTATTCAGCCTTTAGCCTTACATCATTACGCAAACTTTGATTGCTTTTGATTCAAGGGCGTGGCGGAAAAATAAATAAATTTAGAGGAGTTTTGGAAAAGTATTTTTATTTTATTCTCTGCTTCGCACCTAATATTTGAGTGATAACACAAATATTTGATTGCCTGGATTTAGTTTAAGAACTTTATATTCAGTCTATAAAGTGAGGTATTGAGCAAATGCATTGAAGGATCGAGAATATTGACAAAGTCAGACAATTTGTAATTCAACTCACTCCTAACGCGCACCTAACTACCTAAATAGCTACGTCACGAATAAAGTGTTTTATTTTTAAACATGATGTGGCTTTAACATGGAAACGTGATTATCTACAATGCTAAGTATTTTTGTAATCAATTATTTATTTGTTAAAGAATACAAATCAATTAATTATTTTTTGCGACCAGAGGTTACATTGAAAATGTTTATTTGGATAAATGGATGGAACCTTCTCACGTTTTTTGCTAACCTTAATAATCATGTTCTGTAGATGAAGATCATATAAAATCTAAGTAGCTCTGTGATCAGTCTGACAGGTAAATGGCATAGCAACCAAGTAAGGTAGCTTTTTAGTGTATTAATTTTTGATGACCAAGATTTATGTGGACATTATCCTTGTAGTCATGAAAGATTTCAATAAAAATCTAAGGTCGTAAAAAGTATCTAAAAATCTTATGATGGTTTTTTAACTTTCAATTATATCTTATGACAGTGATAATGTAATACCTACCTACCTACTACCATTAATAAAAACATTATTTTTCCTTTACAAGTTAACTCTATTCACAAAACCAAACTTAACGACCGTAACATTTTAACCTAACCAACATTACTCATTCTAATTTCATAGATTTACTCAACCTCTTCCCATATACCAAAGTCAATTTAACAGATAATTACCACTACCTGTCCAAACTTAATACGACGCACACGATCATGTAATTACTCTACGCGCCTCCACCAATTACATCACATTTGTACTCAAATAGCCTCAATAAATCTCAAGCATAATGCCCATACCGATCATCGATACCAATAATATCGATAGATTGTAAACATTCGATGAATCGATTCGAAGTAACGATTCTTCATGAAGCGATTACGGTGAATTATGTTATGACGTTCTATTTCTATTTCTGTTTCCATTTTCAAATTTATTTTTATTTTTAAATGGTGAATGCATGACATCGTGAATTTGAATTTTAGTGATGTTCGAATAGAAATTTTGTTTTTAATCGATTGGCTTTTACGATTGTACGTGGATGTTTAGATGGGTTTATGTTAAAATAATTACTCGATGTATTAATTAACGTCTATATTTATTGTAGGTAATAATTCAACGTTTTTATGTTAGAGATGTCGTTTATTGCCGCTTAATTAATAGATGTTATTAATACACGTATTCTTGGCTATTTAAATAGACGCTGTGATTGTTCTTAATGATGTTTATTAAATTAATTATAAACTATCTATAAACTGGTGGCTAGTAAAACTTAGCTTCTCTTGGGTCTTTTAAAATGCCGCTGGGATTTATCGTATATTTAGATACTTTTACACGGTAAAACTATTTGGGTTAATTTCCAATGACGATGAGATAATGTTTCACTACAATGGAATCTTATGACTATTCTAGAAAATTATACGCCAGTAATTATGAATATTAAAACCTCTATAAAATCTATAAATGATGTTAAGGCAGCTTTAACATGAAACTTTTGGTTATACTATTAACGTACGTCGTTTAATCCACCGTTAAATGTGAATGCTACTATTGAACTCAGATAAATAATTTCCCATAAAAATATAAAAACAATTAATGTGTGAGATTGAAATTATAGAGCATTTGAATAATCATAACTTCTTGGTCCATTACAATAAGTGAGTTATTGGAAACTCGACTTCACATTAATTATGTCACTTATCAAGCTATGGTATGAACTGGGTTATGGTTTTTATGGTTCCTAACTCGTAAGGTGCAAGAAGGGCCCCATTACTAAGCCTCCGCTGTCCGTCCGTCCATCTGTCTGTCAGCAGACTGCATTTTGTGTATTTCCGTTGCCGCTTTAACAACAAATAATTTTAATAAATAAATAAAAGGGCTTAATAAAATTGTACGGAATCCTACATGCTCCAGTGGCCACTTTTTCTTTTTAATCTATTTATACTGTATTAAGTGCCATCGTGTTGTTTTCGTCTAAAAACGTTCTGGCCTTCACAGCTATATTATCGTTTAACTACGTCTAACTTCGTAAATCACCGCATACACATAGAATCAAAACATACCTAAATTAATATCATTTTCAAATAAATAAACATCTCACATTAGTCACAAATCTAAAAGCATTGCCTACTTAAATCTAAATATTTGTCATTCCCAAGGATTACATCTACAAATACTTTTACGACATCTAATAAAAGGCAGTAAGCAGAGGAGTCCAACATTTATCAAGAGGGACATTCATAGCCGGGTTTAAAGAATTAATAATTATTGAAAGCCAGCCCAGCCCTGCTGGGATTATTAAATTATAGTAGTCACGAATTAAAACATTAATCGATGTCGTTAAATACACGGGTTCGTTTCTCGATGAAGGTGTGGTGTGAGCGGTAGCGATATTTCTGTTATAAGCGAATAAGTCTCAAAGATTTAAATGGTTTAAAAAAAAAAAACAATCCATATTATGTAGGTACAGTTTAGATATAGAATAGGAAATTTTACTTCTCAGTTGCCTATAAATAACTTTTAAGATAGTATGGTTACATTGGTTTGGTTAAATAAAATACAAAACACAAGTACGTATTTTAAATAAAGTAAATTTTTATAGTTTTTTTATCGCTCATCGCTAGCGCACAGGCCACACAAACATGATTTACGTCCGCGCATATACCATACTTGTTACAGCCGCCAACTTACGACACTTGTCTAGAACCGTTTACTCTGAAATGTGGCCAATTGAAATGTAATACAGAAGGTCCATTTCATTCAGCACAGTAAAAACAACAAACGTATTTTAAACTTTATGTTGCTTGTGGCTTCGCCCGCGTGGATGACGGTTATCACGCAAAAAAGCTTACAACATACCAAGTTTCATCAAAATCAGTTCAGTGGTTAAGCCGTGAAAGCGTAACAGACAGACAGGCTGTGTGTGTGTAGAAATATAATATTAGTTTGGAAGTATGGATATATATTTTCTCATTAACCTTCTGTATTAACTTATTTCATGCGAGTTACGATTTGAAATAATGACAATTATTTGTACGAGTCGTGTCCATGCCTCCAGGGCTAGATGGCGACCAAAGAAAATTATAAATTTTGACTCTTTCTGCTCCATACAGTTTAGGTACTTAGTTGCAAAGAAAATAAACTGGAGAAGTTTGTGCTAATTGCATTTTATTTTACACACAATATGTTAATGTGTATGATTTTTTTTCTTTTGCAATATAACTGCACAGTGTATTATGCGGATTAATTAATTGTAACTAAAGTTTGCAGCTAAGTAACAATAAAAAATAGAAATAGCCTAGCTAATATAATAACTCAAAAATTATGACACTTTATTTTATTCTTGCTATGTAATTAAAATATAAACAGGAACATAAATTATTAAACAACTCTTTTAACAAAAAATAGTCTTGACTTGATAATTAATTCCCAATAAATTGAGAGTAATCATGCTGAAACGACAAGTGTGGAGTTATAAAAAAGCCGCCGCCAGAAGGTACTGTATAAAGTTCAATATACTACCTGGATTAGGGTTGTCAGTTTGAAAATAGAAAACATCTGCTTGAAACAAAGATAAAAATATTATGATCTTTAATTATTACACTGCAGGACAATGACCTATTTTTAACATAAACTTCACACTGCTCTAATCGCAAAAACTTTGCATGTCATTATTTCTGCATGCAATATATTTATTCACGGTATTTTAGGTCCTTTTTCCGATCTTCTAACAAACATAAACAGTATTGCCGACCAAGCTAAGGCTACAATTAACTTGAATATTACACATATCTAAATAAAGTATAAATGAATATAAAACAACTTTAAAGTCATGTAGTTTGACAACCCTCCTTATAGTTAATGGCTTGATACACAAGTTATATATCGCTAGTTATAATTATTAGTTTACGACATAAAATTAAGGGCACACAGTTTATTGGCGTACAAACTACTGTTTTACGTTTATTACACGTTGTGTGGACGTGCTATATTCGTTAATAAGCTGCCTGGATATATAGCGCTAGTTCTATTTAATGGGTAGGCAGATTGCTCGAAGAATATTGAAGTTGTATTAAATTATCCATGATATTAAAGTTTTATTTTTCGTGAAATATTATCCAATATATTTTTTAAATTGACGGTGCCATATTATTTAACACCTTAATGTGTTAATTGGACGCTTTTTAATTCTGTAGAACTGTAAGGAATTGTTTTGAAATAATTACATCGCAGTTAAAAAATAAATCGTAAAATTAATTTAATTTACTACGTTATTAATTATTTTTGCTATTTTATTGAAGAAAATGACTGACTGTCTGAGTCAAAATAATGCAGACTTAAAATGAAATATTATAATTATACCCACATAAATTGGTATAAAAACAAACATATTGTTTTAATTGCCTTATGTACTCAACTATTACTGAAGTATTTAAAATTAATGTAGGGGCAACAAAAACAATAGAACCACACGTCCGACAAAACAAACTCGTCGAAATCATCGAGTCACTAGTCACATCAACATACAGTCATCCAATTCCACATTGTATTATGTCGTGCATGTTATATCTGTCACGTCAGTCCCGGCGCGACACGCATTGTCACGTGACAAGTGACGTCACACAGAAAGCTTATCGTTAAAATGTGATATTTTTTGTAAATGGAGGGCTGTGTGGGATAATGTTTTATGGTGTTTTTGAAAAACTTGACTTATAATTCTGTACATCAATGAATGAAGAGAGCATTAATAAATATTAGCCTGTATTCAATAATATTTAATATAACAAATTCTTTTAAGAATAGTGTTGTATGGAATTTATCAAATGGCAAATTCTACACTAGAAGATATATCAAACCAATTTAAGATGTATAAACGATGTAACAACCGCCTGGCATTTTACATGCTCATGAAGTTTCGTAATCTTTGACATTCATTCCTAATATGCAAATGCGATATTTAATAGTAGTACACCACGTCCATCAAGTACGTAATTTGTCCTTTCAGTAATACGTGATGACAATTTATGATACTTTAGGCGTGTGTCAAATGTCAAACATGCTGTACCTAATTTTATGGTCTTGTGTAATTAAAATTTCTTAAAGGTCGTGAAACACGGTGTCAATTTTGTCATTAACAACATCCAGGTTATAAAAGGTATTGGTAATTAAAGTACTAGAATAAGGCTAATTTTTAATGTTAATAAAACATCACCTTTGTTCTAATAAAAGGTTAAGTAGTGCCCCTGCATTCCCATACTAGATTGTGAAAGTCCTATAATTTGCTGTCAGGTCCAGTACCATTAATAGCGTACAATTTTAATCAATAGGTAAGGAAAATTTGTAAATTTCTTAAAAACAAATTAACCAAAACTTTATTTTTCTATTTACTTAGTTTCAATATATCTGAATTGTAGAACTTTGTCTAATTAATTATGTTGATTAAACAGCAACTAGCCCTGTGTTTGCAAATACTGTCATATTATTTTAAAACTAATATGTTAGTGTCTAACAGTGTAACCTCTCGGCTACTGTACGTAGTCTTAAAAGCTTAGTGAAGCAGTCAGAGCCTGTGCTCAGGCTAACTGTGGAATACCTCAACCAAAACTACCATCTTAAAGTTTAACATTTAATTTAATTTACGTTCGAACACAATAATTATCTTTATTTTATGAATATACGTCAACAACAATATAATCGATCCTCGTATCTTAAAACGCAATTTATAAGATCCATTACGTTTAACTTCAATACTTAAGGTAATGGCTCATACAGAAACTTCACCAACTCGTACTCATCCATAATGAGGCATAATGTCTTCATTCGCAAGTGAATTTTTAATTTGACTCTACCTTGTAATTTTCTGTACTTTGAGCAGTAGTTCCATTATAATTGCGACCGTAAATTGATAGGTCAACGATAAATTTTATGGAAGTTTTAATTGTCTATGGAAAGGGGAGGTTTTTGCCCATGACTGGGCTTAAAACATATGTACCTTATATGCGTTTTAAGTACCTGTTTATGTTTTGTAATAAAACCCTTAAGGTGTTGCGAGTACCTACGTCTGTAATTATTTTCTATCACTATTCTCTTTTTTTCCGTCAACCTATATTAGTCCATTGCTGCACATAATAACTCGAATTCTCTCTCAAGTTCCGCCATCACACCTCTGTCCTATCTCCTCCTTTGCATCTATTCTGACCCAGTTTCCTTTTTCGGGTCATGTATTCTTTCTTTCTTCTATGACTTAATAGAGCAAGCGTGCTCCTCAATATCTATATCAGCAGTGGATCGTTGGACTAATAAATAAAGCATGCCGGAAATGAAACAATATATTAGTCAACACATAAAATAAATCAATTTACTATTCCATCTCAATTATACAATAAATTCTACTTATCAACAAATTAATGAGAAAATCTCTAAATATATGTAACTGTTCATATAATAAACACACTTAATAACCGCGACGCCACCACATAATTTAAAACAATATTCGTTAAATTAAAATTATAATGTTCATAGTTAAAAAGACGATAAATATAAAAATACTAATAAATAACATCCTACATAATTTGCAATAACTTAGAACTGTGTAATAAAACATAATTATAACCGTTATTATATGTAATAAAAACGAGTTATTAAATGTATTCAAGAATCCAGTTATTTTACCTTTATCTAGTCACGAGAAATGGTTGTGCCATGGCTTTAAGTGGTATGGGTTTACCTACTAGGTAATTGGTTATAAGGGTGTTCAAATTTCGTACCTATAATAACATTCTTTACTAACCACGTAAACAAAATATACTAGGAAATTAGGCGTGTTCTGAAAAGTATGGCCAGTATTTGGAAATCGCTAAGTAATTAGTGGTGTATTGCTAACAGATATTAACTGACTCTTGCATACCCTAAGAAGGGAAGAGGGATAATGATATCCACAAAGAACAAATCTTCTGCCTATAGGCACGACTCAATATTACCATTCATGCTATAAAAAAATCATCACGTTATTCCTAACATTTCAATAACACGGTAAATTATCCAATTAACTAAAACAGTTTCTATAAAAACAGCATATAATTAAAAAAAATCAAGTGGGTACCATAAAAAGAGGAAATTAAGCTATTAGCTAGCGAAACAAGCTGGCGTTAATTAACAGCTTAGAATACTCGTAACAATGCAAGCCCACATTTCGGTATCAACGTTCAAGACAATTATGAGGGGAAAGTTAGGGACATAATTAGTATACGCCACGTGATGTTTGACGTCATTTGTTGGGTTTATTTTATTTTGTATGGAATGTTGTTCTAGAGCATAAAAATGATTTTTCGCACTAAAAATTACATTTGAAATACTAGTTATACATAAAATGGAAGTACATAGTTGGTCCTAATAAAATGCACGTAATTACTTCAAGCCATGAATTGCAAAATTGCAATGACAAAAAAAATAGTGCACTGGCTAATTATTGACTTTCGGATCATTTTTTGCTAACAATTTTATTATATAAGTAGAGCGCGAGTGGAAACTTAATTCATTTTAACAGGCGCATACCATTTTGGAGCTTGGCATAACATAAGCTAACTATAATTTTAGTAACACACGCTGTCAGAACGACTAATTATAATTGTATAATTATATAAATTCACGTCGTTCGAAATTATAAAGAAATCTACAATGGCGCCTTTTATGGGTACAAGTTAACCGACTGCGACGAATAGAACAGTAGCCATTATTTAAAGCTTTACGTTTTTATATATTTATTTTATCTTCATGCTCCTTTTATTTTACGAGGTAGGCTGTAGTTTTATTATTGACACGTGCAAACCGAAAAGTTAATATAATCACATAGAAAATGAAAGATTACGTCTTAAAATAGTTCCTACAATCTCGCACTCTATTCAATGTATATTTTTTTCGGCACGCAAAGGCATAGAAGTTTTAATATTAGGGAATCAGGTGAGATCCTGAAAATGGATTTCTAATTCTATTAATTCATTTATAAGAAGAGTAATTGAGTGCAGCTCAGGTAGATGCGTATTACTTATCAGTATAAAAATCACAGTAGGTACATATTATGTAAACACAATGTGCTAGAATACCATGTTATCCCCTGGGAACCCCTGTGAATACACCACGGACAACCGCGAACATAATAGCCGCTCACTATCTGATAAACAGCACTTTTACAAGGGATAGTACTAACAACGAATTGCAAAAAAAAAACCTTACTGCATTGAAATAAGTGTGTTAGTTACATCAAAGTGTTCTAATGTATCAACTATATCTATGCTATAAGGTATCCTATAATAAGTCCGTATATAGTATCCGTTAATAGTTAAGGGTGAGAAATAATTAGAATTAATTTATTGCAAGGTTTTTTACTCGTCAATTCGGTAGCCCGTTATAATGGACTATTTGTGTGGGGAATAAATTATAGGTATTTAAAATATGTGACATTAATTGACAAGTTGATAATATTGCAGTGACGTTAGAGGTACCTATTTATTATGAGAGCTAGTTTTAGTATCAGCTGCTTGAAGTATAATCATATTAACGATTATATTTGGTAGAGTGGAGTATAGTGGTAATTTTCTTTTTTTGTTTTGCTGAAATAGGTTTTTTTTACAGTTAAGTTACCTTACTAAAGATGAACTCATAGGTTTGAAACAATTTATTTTATACACGACACTGGTTATAAGATCATGATCGGGATTTGTAAAATTTAAAGAGATATAAAGACTAGTGTCAAGCCATCACTTTATTTGAGCACATAAATTGTTGGTTTTTTTCATTAATTTGGTGGAACATTTGATTAGTTACGAGTAACATCAAATGCGTCGCCGGTATTCTCTTGATGTTGTTCAATATAACAGGAAATGTGGGTTTTAAGAACTCCTGTATTTTTTTAGCTAATCCTTACGAAATTATCCATTACAAAAATTTCAATATTTGGTTACAGAGAAATTTAAAAGAATCATGATCGTTGTTGCAAATGAAATCATTAATTTATGCGGACCAATGCTCCAAAGTTGTCACCTTTGAATTAGAATGCCGTTAAAATAGCATGTAGGTATATAGGTGCAGACGATGCGGTCTCAACCCCAACCCATTATGCCATATTTACGTGACGCCGCATAAATCAGATGAGTATAAGAAACAATGCAGAAATAAAAACATCGATCGTGAACCCCGATTGTGAGAGACTTGTTCCGTACAAGTTAAAGGAATATAGAGATAAGGTAATGCATAGAAAAAATAATATTAATAAAATTGTTGTAAAAAGGAAGAAACGAAATAAGTACGTATAAAAGTAGGTAAAGCTCTAAAGCAAAAAGATTTTACTAACGATAATAGTGATCTCTAAAGTAGTTGTCTCTAAACTAGCTATTGTGAAATAAAAAATATTACCGTAATAAAATTAAAAATGCACCTCACTGTTCACTTTAATAAATGACGAACTAGAAAACATAATACTGAAAATGCCAATTTCCATCCCGAAGCCTATATTTCAAACCACATAAACTTACAACGTTCACCCTTTTCAATTACGGAACCTTAAAAAAAACAATACAAAATGGCGTCGGGCGGCCGTTTGTTTTACTGCAAATGGAGTTCGCGCTTCGGCGTATGCACATATTAATTTTATTGCCAGCTCAGACGAATACTGATTGCAAATCGCCAGGTTTTTTGATGTCCTTGCAGCTTTTGTAAAAGGTATATGTTGGCTCGAGATTTATGTCGTGATAAACATGCTGATTGAAGTGAAAGTATTTAGTCCTGTTAATGAATGCCGTTTCTGGTACTTACGTGATGTTGAATGTCTTAACGGTGACTTTGATCTTTACTTAGTTAAAATAACAGTTGAGAATAATTGTTTTTCTCATTGGTTTGTATTGTAAAATATGACTATGGGAATTTTGAAGTAACTTGATGTTATCGTAAAAAGTTACATGGTTTTCTACTCTCACTCCTAATTTTATGTGTAAAATCTTGCTTTTATCTTATTGGTGGGTACCTAATAACGTTTCAGAAATAAGCCAGTAGGTATAAATCTACGCTTTTCATTGACTTCCAGGATCATTAAATTAAATTAAGTCTCAGCAAAATACAGCTCACAATATCGCAACAAATCCGCCTCAGCACAGAAATTTGTAATAGCGCCATCTATCGTTCAAGAGCGGTGAATGTCACACATATCATGTGCACGCGCATCCATCAATTTATATGTGCAAAACGAACAACATTCATCCAGAAAATAAGAAACAGTAAATCCACAAAGCGCAATAGACAAAAACGTCATAATACCAATCTAGATGTCCATAGAATCAATACACAGCAAATCATATTCAATCTGTAGTTGTTTTACGCCAATTAAATCATTATTTTATTTTTTTTAGTTGTCTCTATGTGTGGTCTTGTAGTCTAACATTGTCCAAAGTTGTCCTTCTGAATCCTTGTAATTTGTTACTGTACAAAACGAACGCCGGCTGACTGCTGCGGCTCGCGTGATTTACGGTTGCCCAAACGACTGCAACACTGTTGAACGAGATGAAGATACTAGAGTATTTACACTGTGGCGGTGATTATTTTTGGATCTGTATAATATGAATTCTATACTTAGCCAAAACTGTCTCCAATTTAAGTTAATAAAGTTACAAGAAGGACATTTAGTTCCAAAACTGCAAGAAAAAGTCGTAACAAAATCTGGAATGATTTTAAATCTGTAATTTGACGAGAACTCTATTGATAGGCCGTAAAGACTCTAATTGTTCTGATTATTATCCTTTCAAATCCTGGAAGTATCTTAAGAATAAGAGAGATAAAAGATGATTTTAAGATAATCATTGTTAAAGATTACTATAGATAAAGTACCACACACGCAAATCCCAAATCAATAAGTTATCTGCAAACCTGTAAATTGAAGTCCCAGATACAATACATGCGAAGATCAAAGGCATCGGAAAATGTCTTCAACTGCAATATACAATGTGCAACCTACACCTATCATCTATGGAAAACTGAGCTGTCAATGATTCATTGTTATCTCAAACAAGAGATACAATTACATGCTCGCATGCTGTAACTTATTAGTTCGCATCAAATTCAAAGAAGCGATAACGTCTGAACTTATTATAGTCAAGAAACTTGGACACGAGATTATCTCACGCGGTATAATGAAGCTTATTGTTCAAAATATTGGAAGTTTACGGTAAACAAAAAGTAGAATATCGAGAAAATAAATTTAAATAAAAAGCAGGAATCCTAATTATGATATTATCTAATAGATTTATCTAAAAAATCTAAAATATCAACGCTTGGTATATTTTAATATGATAGCAATCTTAACAAATTGACAAATGAATGGGTCACTCAATCTCTTCATAACAGAAGATAAAGTTGGTGATAAACATATTAATAGTTTGCATTAAAAATAGAATGCATTTGAATACCAAATAGCTACTTAAATGTTACATAAATACCGTATTTTAGTTTTATTTAGCAATTTGCTTTTGAAACACATAAAAACATTTTAAACGAGACCGCATGTAATAGAACAACGAATTCAATTATCCTTTCTTTTCCTACAACACACAAATCAATCGTCAGCATCTAAGAAACCATTATTTATTAGACAACCACTTAAACTATTCCCGAAAATGCATTTCCGTCATAAAAATGCCTAACAAATTTTTAACTGAACATAAAACATCCGTGAGTCAACACAGTCTGCCACCCTCTTAACAGTAGGACATTAAAGTTAATAATCACACCACATCAATCGTTGGTTCAAAGAAAACCGTTGCAATTGGCCTTTGAGTCTTCCCTCATTAGCGCCAGTCCTGACACATCAAAGGCTGCCACGTTACTTGTCACATACGTCGCTTGTCGGGCTCTGTCACCATACGTCAACTGTCACATGTGACAGCCGCGGTATGATTAATAGACGAACTGATTATTCGGCCGTTTTTTGTTTCTTTTGTCAACACAAAAGCTGTCATCTCGGTTTGTGTCGTGACGTGACTGCCGATAGATGTATTGAATGTTGTAGAGTGTCTTTATTGTCATGTAAAATGATTCAACTTTTTTTTTACCTTACCGATTACTAAAATTCCACGTTATTGTATTAGTTTATTTCTATGACAATTAAATAATACTTCAACGTGTTATATATCACAACGAAAAACTAAATAAAACATCGACAACTAACCCTTTGCGCCGTGCATCACTAACAGCGCTCAGACATAAATTACTTCAAAAGTGATTTACTCGCGCCATACAAATCGCCGTCGACTAGTCGTTGCGGCCCGTCTCCGCCTGTCTGTGCCGTTCAAAGGCCCTGACTGACAGGTGTGAATGATGGCCGACTAGACGCACGAAGACTGACAATCGCAATCACCAAAGAGCTCCACCGTTTTCTTTGAACATAATAGTTTTGTTTTTGGTATATTGAAAACTGTTTATTTTTCATACTCCGCTAACAAAACATTAGTAAGTAGTTTTAAGAAATATTGCAATACTTTTTCGATTCAATGCAAATTGATCTTTTTGTTGAGAAATTATACCTATGTCTGCTGCTTCGTAAAGTTAAAATGTTTTTAAAACATTTCAACGGTGAAATCATTTCAAGCGTTTTAAAGCTCTAACGTTCGGCGTCTTTTTTATCGTGGCCTCTTGACGAGCCTGTCAGGAACATAACTCGCAAAATAAAACACGTGCGGAGTGGCAGCCACAAATCACATTTTTTAATCGAACTCACGTCTCTGAGCAACGACAAACGCAGCCCACGTATTTGTAAAGCCTTATATTCTTCAACATAGAGTCGAAAATCGTTCAACTGGCAAAAGGTACAAAGTTTGCTGCATTTCAGTGTGCAGTCACGTCGCACCGCGCGGAATGCTATCGACATCCGCTAAACTATCGACGTTGGCACAACACTAATTGCTCTTTTTGTGCGCCCCGTTTCTCACAATGATTTACGTAATGCTTCTACAAAGAGCGTAATCGTATCATTAATGCTTTAAAATGACTTTAACGGCCCATTCTAATGATTTAGATTGATTACAGCAGCGAAGAATAAAAGCTATTCATAAGTAACATCATATATCAATGAGTCCAGTGTGTATGCTTCACGTCACGGTAAATTGTTATTTGTTCTGGGCAGCGACATTTATGAAAGATTAGATTTATTCCGTTCGTAAATAAAGTAATGAAATATTTCTGTCGTTATTCATATAGGAATCAAAATACCTGCAGATAAATGTAACTATTTAATTTTTTAATGTACTTATGATTTCTTTTAAATCTTACAATAAATCTATCTTTACAGATACGATTTAAATTCTTCAGTGTAAATTAAATAATTATTCCGTGAAGGTACTTAACCTGTGGGAAGAAAATGCACTGTGCAAATAACATTTTTATTTTACTTTTTATTTTTCGCTGTTTTTTCATAACTATTACAATTTATGACAGACGTAATTCAACAAATCAAGTAAACTGTATCACATTTCGTTTTAGCGCATTTCAGAGGTGCTCACGACTATGTACGTGTTAAAACATTGTAATCGCGTTAACAACGCAAAATGTCAAACAGTTCGTGCCGAAAACGAGTATAGCGTGCTAATGTGAACGGACCTTAGCTAGTGTCGTCAGTAGCATATATCGATAAAAAACATCGATAAAATATCTAAATTAAAATAGTGGACAAGATGCATTTGTCATGTAATCGGCGAGATAAGGCGGCTCAATTAAAAATTTATTTCTTCGGCGGCACTGTGTAATTAAGATACCAAGTGAGCATAGATTATGCGAGTTACGACGTGCGGTTATCTGTGACAGGGAATGGCGGGAAGCGATTTTCATTTGTAATTAGCGGCGCCGTTCAGATAACGCTTAACTTGTATTTTGAGTATGTCAATATCTTTTATGGTGGGACTGGAGCGAGGGAAGCTGGCTTGATAGTTGCTGCCGCAGGTAGGAACATTTAGGTTTTTTAATTCTTATCGTTTTGTTGATATGTTAACGTGACTTTTTAATGGTCGCCGTTCCAAAAGTGTTTTATGGAATCACTTGATTTCTTTTTTAATTTAAATGAATATGGGTCAGTTTTAATTGAGTACAAATGATGTCGTTATTTTATTTATCTAGATTAATGCGTAGTCATAATGCATAAATACATGTTTATGACGACGCGCCACTAAATTCTACTTGAAGTCCGAGAATAACACCTTGAAGAATAAAACCTACTTGGAGTTTACGAATAAATCAAGGCGGGAAAATCCTGAATAGGGTAGCAAGCGTCAACGCTCTGTCAGCGGGGTGGTCGGGTGTCAAAGAAAGCATGTTAACCTATTGGCCTTGTATTTTTCTAAATTGTTAGTACTACGGTTTATATCGCCTTAATTAGTTAACTCAGCGTTAGCCAAAAGTGTTTTGTAAAATAAACCATGTGGTTATTTGTTACAAGAGTGTTTTACTTAAGAAACCCAGCCAATAGTATATCCACGAAAAAGAATATTCTAGTACGTCTCTGCAGCCCCCTTCTGATGCCGACATATATATTATTAACTACAACAACTTTTCGAATCAGGATTTTAAATCAATGGTTAAATTTTTTAATCTGGATTCTGTGCAAAGAAAATTTAATCACTCTTGCGTCTTGTTGTATTTTATTTGATGTTTTTTTAAGTTTTATTTGTTGGGTTTTAAACCTTCCTTCGTCTGCAAATCAGACTATAATTGATATTAGAAATTACGATTAATTATATTAAATCTATCGACAAACGCTCCACACTAATCATCAAAATTTACGTAAAATAGCCGAACGACATCGAGCGCGTGATCTCGATCCAGTTAAATAGCAACAAATTGGCTTAGTGTCGCAATATTGATACAAAATATTGATAAACTAAATCATATTGACATGGTGTGTGCAATGTACACGATAAATGGCCGCCAACGTAATTAGACTAGTGATGTGTGAGGAATAATTTAAAGGCTGGGTTGGAACTACGAAATGAGTTTGTGTATTTATCACGACATACTTTTGAATCGAATTTGATGGAATTGTGCATAGAAATAGATTAAAAGTCATTCGAATTAAATTCTTTCTATTCTGGGAAATTCAGCAGAACTATTATACGTGTAACGTTGAACGTTTGTGCAAGATGCAAATAAGTATTAATCAATAAATACAATTATCATCAATTAATTATAATAACCTAGATCTAAAAGTATACACATTCGTCAAGAATTTTCTATCATAATTAACAAAATAAAAAAGAAATCAAATATCTCTTACAGTCAAAGGTAGTAGAGTCATAATCTAGTAAACATAGACTTAAAACAAAAAACTTAAGAAAGTAGTATCTTTGTACCATTATTTTTCTTAGATGTTTGTTTTCTGTGTATGTGGTGAGTACATAAATAAATAAATAAATAAAATAATGATAAGTAGTGATTTTCTCTAAGCGTCTCTTATGCTTTAGAGTATAAGAGACGCTTAGAGTTTAAAAACCCCTTTCAAGAAATCCTTACTATATTCACCAAATGTGTCCAATTCTCCAATTTGCAGTGGTTACCCAGCCACACGTTGGCGTATCTTACGGCGAGCCAGGGGATAAATCCGTGACTTTATGTCGACACCGTTATCCTCTAAGTCTGATCTGAGTCTTAGAGTTAGATTGGATTTGGACAACTTGATTAGGTGATTAAATTGACTGCAATTCTTGTTGAAATGTTTGATTGTAATCGATGTTGTTAAAAGTTAGTTGTGATTTATCTTTAAATTTATTTGCTGGCTTAAGGTAAATTGTTTGTTGTGTATCAATGATATCTGTTTACTAAAAGATACAAAGTTAAGACACCGTATTGGTACCTTAAAATCAGTAATATATCAGAAGAATAATAGTATCAGAAGTAAACCACTTAATCAAGAGCTTTACACAAAGCATTCAACAGGTAATTATATTTAACGGGGTTTTTATTTGTTTCACTCAAGCATAGACATAATATCTTTTTATTATATGGATTTATAATTGCAAAGTGGCGTTTGATTGTTTTTAGCTACCTACTAGTTTTTTTTACTTAAAAAGCTCTACGTAATTATCTAACATATCCTAAATTCCTAACCTCCTAGGAATTTAGGATATGTTACGATGTTTGTGCCTTCCTGTTAGGAAGGCACAAATATCGTCTTAACCCTAGCTCACTTTTAACCTATCACTTTAACCTTATTTTCTAGTAACATTATCACTAACCTTTCGTCTGTCAGACTACGAAATAAAACACAGATATTTATTGTAATCAGCCTCTTTTAATATGTTATACTAACTTAATTAACAGTCTTGGGTATGGGGTAAGAAAAAAATAACATCAGGTTTATAAAAATTAATTAGTGCAATTATTACACTTGGAGACAGTATGTTTCCCACAAATAGCCCTTTTACAGCCCTTACAGAAATATTTCGTCATGCGACGCTTTTTAGCAGGACAATAGCTGCAAATTTTTCTTATTCTGGGTGCATCCTGACTGGTACCTTCCTGAGAGTCTTCAATGTGAAGTACTTCGGCAATAATCTGCTTTATATTTCGCTGTAAAGTAACTGTATTATAACGTTCTTGCAGCCAAGGTTTCATCAACTCGTCTGCAATTGCCAATGCAAAAGGTCTTCTTTTCATAGGTTTAGTATTATTCCGAATTGTGTTAGATACGTGTACGATGAAATAAACACATCAGCCATCTATTTGTTTTGCGATTGGTAGACATGATCGAACACATTTGATCTACTGAATCAACAGCGCCTTTTGTTGTGTTATAAAATTCAATGATTTCGGGTTTGTTTGAATCATTGTTGATAATAGGTTGGTCATGGGTCGTAGAAAGAAGGTATACTTCTATCTTCGGTTGTTAGCACGATGACGGGAGACTAATAATTCATCGTCTGAAGAAATGACCTCTTCTTCACTTTCATCAGTATCGATGTGAATCTCAGTTTATAAGTTATTATCCTCTTCTGAGTCTGATGACTGAATTTGATCGTTCGGTATTGACTCCGCATCCGACTCGGCTAACCATTGTGCAATCTGCTCATTGTTTCCGCAAATCCATCTAAAAATGAAAATAGATAAAAATTAATTGCAACAAAAATTATATAAAATGTATATAAATATCACTCTTGTATTAAAATATATTATGCACAAATACAAACAGTATTTATTTATTGTAACTAAAATCAATAAAATGCATTACAATAGTAAATATTATCAAAAACAGCAATATAAATAATCATAATACTTTGTAAAAAAAGGTTACGTAATTACTAACCTTTCGTCCGCCAGACGACGATATCGCAATTTACACCAATGTAGTAAACGTCTTCCTGATACGAGTGCACAGGAGTCACTAATAACACAAATTATGCAGGTATTGAAAGCGAGCGGGGTGGCGGGGGACGGGAACTTACCGATACATCAAAAGCGCGGAGTACTAGTAGTCTATTAGACGAATGGTTAGTGATCTAGGGTTAACAACGCCTTCATAGTCAACAATAACTTTACTTACCGTTAACGGCTTTTATGAGAAAAAATATACTGGTACCAAAGACCACACAGCAACTTCAGAATTAAAAGCATCCAATAAAAATCTCATTCGTTTCTTTGACGAGTTTCGACACTGCAATCAAAAACTGAAACATCCACATTATCACACAATACCTCTGAGATATTAACTGGTTATCACAAAAACGGTTACAGACGATAAAAATTAATAAACCTTACAGATCTTACACAATGCCATGGCGTTGTAGCATGGATTTATATGTGCAAAGCTATAAAAAAAAAACATCAGTCTTGTACACTATATGGAAGAACTAGATCGGTGTTACATCAACGGGATAAAGTGAATCTAGTAACCTAACAGCATTGTTATTTTAGATTCACCGACACATACACACACTACAACTTTTTTAATAGGTATTTGCTATTCAATAATCTGTGTCTGTAGACGCCGCGCAAGTCTGACAATGTAGGCTACATGGAGCGACTACTGGCATTCAGGTGAATGTAGTCGGAATATAAACCAAATCCAAAATGCTTTGGGTACTTTTAATACGTTGGAAAAGTTAAGTATAAGAAGGTTTCCAAAGTTGTCCCATGGTGTTTGGACTATGGCAGAAACATCCAAACTTAAAAGAAACCAGGGTTTGAAGCCAACGCTTACGCTGTGTCAGTTGACATGGTGTCTTTTTGGCTATCCGTGTAAATTGCCAAGACAACATTATACAACGCCCGGATACGAACCACTTAAGGCGACATATCAAAGATTTATTCGGTTTTACGTAATAATCTCATGGTGAATGTATATAGGAAACGGAAATCATAATTAGCGGTACCTTTTGGCGGTAAAAGTGTTGATGTTTTTTTAATTACCGAAGCTTTGTGACTGAGTGGCGAAGATAATTCTGTCAGATTAACGGCAGATCTTGTAATGTCTAATGTTTCACAGTGAATTATTTAGTTAGTGACGTAATGTTTAAGCTTTACGTTTATTTTCCATGAAGTATTATGTATCAATGTATTTAGATTGTTATTATTCAATTTACTTGGTTAGTAGTTCCAATACAGCCCCAATATTTTTTTAGATGAGAAAAATCTTCACAGTGGCACCAAATGAAGTATTGAAAATAGATACTACCCTAAAAATTTAAAGAAATTCAAAATTATTAGGACGTAAAATATATTTTCTTAAGTCCTTAGATATTATTTTTGTCTACATATGACAAATATGTTTGTCCTACAAAACTTGCAAATCATACAAAATAGTGTTGGCCACTGTCATTCAAATCAATCAATTTGTATGCTTTTTGAGTATGAATTTATATGACGTTTACTTCCTTGATCCAGTGATAATTAATATTCCATTGATATAGATCTCGAGCGGCTATTTCTAGATGCAGATGAGTAATAGCATTGATGGAATAATTTATGTTGTTGAAGTTTAGCTTGACAGATAAATTGTGTTGGAGCTGTTTTGTTGTTAGACATTTTGATACTTAGTTATAGCCTTTATAATTCTTTAAATATTCGAAAAAAGCGTAGAGTTCCCATCTATTGATTAAAGTATGAGTTATAATTAATAATTACCGATTCAATTAAGTGTTTAACTGATTTAGCCACGCAATAAAGTTAAATAAAAACACTGACATAAAATAGACTTGTTTGCCACAACAAAGCAGCAACAGTTTATTGCAAATATAAATTCACCTATGTCAGTACATCTTCATATGCCTCTGACGTCACACCATCACTCAGCTATCACTTACAAACTAATTCCCAACAAACTGAACATGATAAAGACCAAGATACGAACATCATCTATCAAAACGAAAATGAAGGAAGTTTCAACGTGTTATTATAAACTCTAAGTGATTTAGTATCGATAAAGCAATATTTTATCGATATTTATGAGCATCACTACGAACACATTTGGGGCGTACATAAAATATATCGGTTAGTGTTGTAGTTTGCGAGTTATTTATTTTTTAGCCGCCATTTTGGATCGTGTTGACAGCTGGGCATAATATAAGTTCAAATAATAAAAACTCAGAACTATATGTATCTATTATTTTATAAATGTATTTTATATTTTAAACTGTGGGGATGATTTTTAAACGAGAAATCTTTTAGCACAAAAATATAACCCATATTTCATCGCAAGACATCAAGAAATACGTGATGCAATTAACAAAAATAACTTAATATTTACAGTTGTACAGTAAGCACCAACACCCGTACATCATTGACATTGGCCTTGACAATATCCTTATTTCAAAGGAGTTAGGTTACGTTTCCATTACTGTTAACTGTACCTATAGTATACATAACGCCGGCAGCAAGAAGAGGTACGTTATCAAGACAAGTCGTGCGGACGTGTTGTCGTGTCTTGTCGCAAGACTGCTACTGTTATGCGGATGTGGTGGTATTACATTTCTTTTTTGTCAACTACTGTTTATTTTTCGAAATAACCGTTAGTTTACATAGAGTACTGAAAACACTTGTAATAGTTAACAAAGACGTTGTTTTTTGCAAGACGGAGGTTTATAAAGTTGTTTAACTTTGCTGTGTAACTACAGTCCACCAAATCTAAGAAGTACCGTTCGACGTTTTATACTTTTCAAGGTAACTCACACAATTTCATTAACCGTTTTCGTAAAACCATGAAATTATAAAGCAACTAGCTGTTCCCCGCGACTTTGTTCACGTGTTTTAGTTTTAACGGTTTTTCATTTTTACAACATTTTTCATTTATGCTCCGCTCCTATTGGTCGTAGCGTGATGTTATATAGCCTATAACCTTCCTCAATAAACGGACTATCCAACACAAAAAGAATTATTCAATTCGAACCAGTAGTTCCTGAGATTAGCGCGTTCAAACAAACAAACAAACAAACAAACAAACAAACAAACAAACAAACTCTTCAGCTTTATAATATTAGTATAGATTTTTATTTTATCACAAGATCCATCATGCTTAAAACCTTCAAACAAAGCAAGATGTTAATATATTAAGCAAAATAACTAACTGTGAAACGGTACTTCTTTAATTTTATTTAGATTAATGATGTAACCACAAATAAAACTAGATACCTACTTGCAAAGCTTTGTATAGAAAATATTACTGAAACGTCGGGGTAAGAATTAATTGTTAATAGGTATGCATAATCTTTAGCAAATTTAACGTGACGTGGATTTGACACACTGCCTTGTGCAAAACCGGAGAACTATCAAATACTAATTTGCATCCGCTACACGTCACCATCCAAAAAAGACAGCGACTCTATTACAATTCAATCTACTCAGAATCATTACTAATAACACATAAAACATGCCGCATCCACCGGACGCGATACGCCACTCCTGCGCAACATAAATCAAGATGGAGGCGATAACAAGCGACCACTCATAAAAGCAACTACGGGAACGATTTTACGATTCATAATTGTACTTTATTAAATGACCGCCACTTGCATTTTAATGGAATAATTTTGAGCAATAAAAGTTTGTTGGGAGGCAAAGAGTACGCAGTGTTGCAGACGGGACTGTTACTTATTGTATAAATAGAGACACTACCAACTAAGACGTCATGTCATATTAACTTCATAAATTAAAGTTGGTGATTATAATTATGTTGAATACTTTCTACAGTGTCAGTTTCATTTGGCTAGTCCAAGTACAGTCCACTACATTCCATCATTAATGTAATGTACGCAGCCTGGATTCTTGGACACAAATTGATCACTTCAGTGCTGTTCCTAACGATCCATAAACTGTTTTATAACGGTAATTCTCGTAATAAAAGAGAAACACAAGGATTTTTAGTGGAAGTTGTAGATAACAGACAGTAGGTAAAATACCTATGTTAAATCCCACTTTTATACCTTCTGTCCAATCTGCATAAAACAAAGATCAACGGCGCGTCGACTGACAGTTACCCGCTCAGTATCTATTTACAGCAGCTAATTAAATTATAAATCTTTCACGACGCCATTCACGAGATGTGACCGAGACGTGATAAACTTAGCGATGATACCCTTTTAGAAATGTTCTGATGTAAAGTGGCGTTTTTAACGCTAAGTGATGTTTGCTAATGAATACCTTTTTGATGGAGCATTCGTTGGTAATAGGATAATTTGAGAATTTTGTTGAGCTCATGGTCGCATGTGTACCGGGAGCATTTTGACCTTTTAAACTTTGATGATTTTCAAATTGATTTTTAATCGTAATTCTGCATAGTTTCCTACTGACTCCTACTGCTGGGCAAATGTCTGTCCTTAAAGGTATTTTCAAACGAGTTATAAAAAAGTGATGTTGAATAAAATCTATTGCGACCTTTTTCTGGATGAACTAAATCTTTAACTCAGGTAATCACGTATACGATAGTTACCCATTAGTAGTAAGTTGTAAAAAACAACTGCTATCTAACCTAAATTTCTTTTTAAAATTTACATTTTGATAATCTTTACGAAATCTAAAATATTTTCTACAATGCTGACCAAATTAAATTAAATTTTTAATCCACCCATGATATCACTTAGCATTAAGTATATTATACACGGATTTCCATAAACAATAATTAAGCGATCACTATCAAACATTCAGCACCTTTCTCTTCCTTAATACCTTATAAGAATATCTTAATTAAAAATCAATTTAATTAATTTACGTTTGAGCTGTCATTGCTAATAAAACTGTAAATTAATTTACTAGTTATTTCGCTTTGCAGTCCCTTTCACCTTTTATATTTTTTCACAAGTTGTTACTTAAATATTTAGTTAGCAAAAAAGAAAGATAAAATTGCAATATGGATAATAATAAGGTATGTGAGTTTGGTGACATACAAAACTTTGATTTTAAGGTATTTACATAATTCTTTGAAAAAAATATTTATTTTTTAAATAAATACCTTTGTAGATTTGCTGTTTTTACTATTGTGTGGTTAAATTCCTATTTTATTAACTGGGTATCGAGCATTTACGTAGTAATTAAAAGGAACCACTTAATTAGCACGTGCTTAAAGGATCATCTAACCATTAATGGAATATATTCCACATCATATGACGTGGTTCCTATTACTTATCACGAATAAGAAAATAATATACCATTTACATTGTTTGACAATTTTAAGGACTACAACCAACTAACTTAATTTCACAATTATTTTTAAAAGATAACTTAATGAAAGATAAGCTAGATTAACACTATTGTTTAAAACAATACAATAGCTACCAGTACACCTAATTCTCAACGAGCTTGATAACAAATATTAACTATGATTACAGCCGTAAAGATACATAATAACGAACCTGTAATTAACATTAATTAATACGGTAATAACAGTGATAATAGCACTATTTTTTAAATTAAATTAAACATTATTCATTTAACAGATGGAGTTTTCGTGTTAATTGTCTACAGTTGTTAACTGAAACTATACTTGCTTTAAGTAGCACGTTTTTGACGTTTCTACTCGTATAATTTTAAATCTTGGTACTTTTTATGTACATAATTAATTTCTTTATCTTTTTATTATATGAGCAAGAAGTGTGGAGATTGGTTATTACATTTCATTGGTAGCTAAAATTTGATCATCCGGGGTCTAGTCCACTATGTAATCATAAGACAAAAAAGTTAACTTTTAAAAAAAGAAAATAAGCAATTTAACTTTAAAAATTTTGTTATCTATTTTTGCCTGAGCGATGTTGGTGAGTCTTGCCTCTTTATTCTTAAAATCTCTTAGTAAAACTTTTTTTTGCTAGCCTATTACAGTATCTGTAATTAAAATGACTAAAAAGTAGGTACGCCTTCGGTATTTCAGTTTTAACTGCACCCATTTTTGTTGCTACACATCAGGTCAGTAAGCTACTAAGGGTTATCATGGCGTTAACTTTTATTATTGTATTACAACAGTTGTACGCAATTAAGACATTAAAACTAATGATCAAATAAATAAAATATGTTATTCATAAACAAAGCGTTTCTACGCTTTCTGTTGACCCCGTAAAAGTTAATAGCCGTGATGATGTGTAGGTATTTCAAAATCAAGGGAAATTAGAATTAATTATCAATATATCATAGTTGTCTATCTTATAATCTGAACTGCGTTTGCATAATATTAATTACATAGTAATGGGTTTATGTAAATTGCGCTTAATAAAAATGTTATAATAATGGCTTTACGAGCCCTAAACACCTCTACTAGGATTTAAAAAGGATTTGAAGGCGCCTATGTTTAACTTAACATTTTATCTCTGGAGTGAAAAACAACAAATGAATAAGTTATTTATTTCAAGCAATAGAAGGTTTATTGAATCGGATTGGTAAGAATTGCAGAATTGGTAATCTTTTAAAAAAAGTTAAAAAAACTAACCATTGCTGGTATTGGTACCTGGTAGCCACCAAGGTCGGAATATAACAATAATAAATAGACCTCTTTTTAAGTATTACAAAATATTTAAAATGAAGTGTATATCTACGATGGACTTATGCATGAAAATCTTATTATAACATTTTATAATATATAATTTATTAAATAGCAGGATAGGAGTGTTCATAAATTAGCTTCTAAATAACTATAACAAGTACGAGTGCAGGATCAATTGATTGGAAAAATGATTTACTGTTGATTTCAAACAAGGTTTGGCTATATTGCGATAATTAAACACGCTATTGCTGCAATTAAGTGATAAACGATACTAAAGTTGTATAAACTGTAAGCGAATCGAATGCAGTTTCTTGTGCAACAATACCGGGTAGTATGCTGGTCTTCAACAATTGAAGCTTTGCAAGTAGATGTATGCACACTGGATATTTCTGTCAATTCAATGTTTTTATTCTGCGCAGTTGTATATAGATTTAGAGGTAAATACTCGGGAATTGCTCTTAAATTGTGACTTTTCCTTCTATTGAACTTAACTCAAACGACAAGTTGTTTCAATATTATGTGGTGGTGCAATGGATGGAAGGAAATTTTTCAAGTGTTGATTTACATGTCTGCTAAATTGATCTTAACTTTGTATTGTACTTGTATTGGAATTTAAATAATTCAAATTAACTTAAGAGCAAGCGTGCTGATCCATTAAATTATTATTTGCTATATAATATGGATGTTGAACTAAGAAATAATATCATAGAGTGCGTATAAATAACCTCAACTATAGTTCATATAATCCAGTGTAGCTATTAACCTTTAGAAAAAAAAAAGAAAAGCTAAAGTTCTTCCTAGTCTAACATCAATAATTTTTAGAGCTTTTTAATTCTAAACTCCAATAAAACATAAAATAAATAATAGACCCAACAAATCTGCAAGTACCAAAACAACTCACACAACCCTCAATTTACAGTCAGCCTATTTACACCAGCTTATCGCCACATCAGATACAGCGGCCCCAAATGAAGTGTAGAGATAGAGCGGGGCTACCGATCCATTATTTGTAAAGAAACCCGACACACAACAAACTGGCTTCGCGTACAAATTGCAAGCACTAGCAATTAGCTGGGGAAGTAGTTCTAACGGCTTGGCCAATGTAAGGGTTAAGCAGTGGGTCAAGTCTGTTTGGTCGTCGAGATTAACAATGGTAGGTCACGGGTTGAAATGGTAATAGTAAGTACGTCAACTATTTTGTTACATTTAGAAGAAAAAAAAACGGACTAAGAGTTAGTCGGACTGGCGCACAAAGGGTTCTGTACCATCATACAAGATTTATGCCGTTAAAATCCAGCAATCTGTAAAAAATTCAACCCTCAAGCTGTAATGGTTTATGAGATACAGCCCGCTGACAGACAGATGCACGGACGGACAGCGGAGGTCTATGGGTCCCGTTGGCACCTTCTTGTGTAAATAAATCAATCTCTACTTTTAGATGCCTTTCATGTAAAAATATTATTTACTGTCATTTCTCGTTACTTACATCATTTATTACTAAGCAACAAATATTTTGTTTGTTTCAGGTATTTTTATGTCTCATCTTGAATTATGAAGTAGTAAGAGATCATAAACGACCGCGGGTAAGTCTTTTTAATTTATTTTTATAACAAAGTCTTTTCTTTAAACAATGTAGTCTCAAATACCTTAACTATTTATTAATATGCCTTTACAATCTGATATCTTTTGGATATACTTATCAAGTAATAAATAACTCGTTGCCTAACTCTTCGACCTCATTTGTGTGATATTTATAAACTAAACAGAAATAAATTGTGAAGACGTTTAGTCGCAATAACCCCCTAACCTCTGTCACCGCCATTAAAATTTATGATGTCAAGTTGCAAATCGCGAACTGTGCCGTATCGTTTATTGTATAACCAGACAACACTGACTAGCGTTTTATAACTCCTATCTATTTGAAACATGTGCCTTACCCGAAGCTATAAACAAATGGGAATTTGATCAATAAAATTAATTCATCTTAGCCCCTTTTGAACACGTTAACACAACCTCATATTTGCATCGCAAAATACATCAACAAACTTTACCGAGAATTGAATTTTTGCCCTACTGATAATCCTTGCCTGTGGCGATATCGTGATCAGTGCCCGTTCGTCGCAGCATTAGCATATCGGAATTATTCCATTACAGCGTTAATAATTTAAAAATAATACGCCGCTGGCGCACGCGACCCAGAGTTATGGGCCCCTGGAGATGCGGTTGCGAAACGACGCACACACCAATCAAAAACAAGCTTTATGTGAGAGTGTGTAAAGTTTAGTTCTAAACGCTCGCGTGTGCGTAAATGTCAGTGGTGCTAAACATTTTATTATGTTAATAGGCAGACAATATGAGTGAAGATTATTTGTATTTTAATTTATTGTTATGCATTCTGTGTTGCGTGGTGTACTAAATTCGAACATAATGCGCTGTGAAACCTTTAGATTTTCGAAGCGATATATTTTAAATGGATTTACGTGTGGTTATTTAATTGACGAGATACGTATAACATAATGTATTGAGGCTGGCTACTCATAAAATTTGTTACACCTGGTTGTTTTCTGTATCGTGGGCGAGTTTATGGACGTGAATTATGTTCTTAAAATTATTTTATATGTTGGTGCCCACTTAGATCATACTTAACTACATATGGATTGTATTTAGAGCAGAAAGCAAGCTTCGTCTTATAGCAAGATTCGTGTCTCCGTAATTAAAATTTTAAATGGAAATATAGAGAACCGAATTTGTCCGCCTAAACCAAGCAGTGGATGTCAATATTATTAATGTATCTTGATTTTATTTGAATCGTAATTTTAATAGGTACTTAAAACCACCATCGATAATCCATAACACACCATACCAAAAACTGTGAAAAATATAACAGCGCACGTTGAAACTCGACACCTGACATCACACATAAAAATACACAAACCTATCAAAAATGTACACAGTCCATCAAAATTTAAACATCAACTCACAAATCATAGCTCTCAGAGGATGACAGGATGACACCAGGGGGGATGGGGGTTTAGGATGACGATGTGGGGGAGGGGTTACAAACGGTTCGATAAATCAACCACGTACGCTTGCAGGTGTTGCTGCGTTGAAATATTGCCGGCGAGACTACTACTTTGTATCGCAGATGGGACAGTTTAATTAACGATAGTTTTATAATATCGAAATTTTCAAGAAACTGTTGAAATTTTTTAAAGGATTACAATCTTGTAAAGAATTTTAACGGTTGGAGGAATTAATAGTTATTTATACTTTTTGTCGATAAAAGTTTTATTCTGACAACTTTATCAGTGAATTTCCTAGTACCTAAATGTGTGTGTAATAAAGTGTTAAGCTGAGTCTGGTAAGACTAAAACCGACCCCAACACAGCTTGGGAAAATGCTATGCAAAGAAAGGAAAAAAAGATAAAAAATACTAAAATTGTTAATTATTTTGGAGCCATTTTATTCAACTATTTTGAACTGTCAAAATAAGGTATCAATTCAACAGTACTCACGAACTAAGTCATTATAGTTAAAAGTTTAGTTTTAAAATAAACTTAATCGACACATTAAAATAGTAATTTGCAAATTTTATTTTATTTTTTGCTATCTCAGTTTATAGTTCTTTTTTGTATCATTAAAACGTGTTCCATTTCTAGTAGGTATAAAAAAACGTCAATTAAATTAATTTTCCCACTTAATCTTTGCCGGATATTATATAAGTCCTATCAAATGTAACTAATAATAATACGGACGGCTGTTTTTGACCCACAATTTATAACTTAATCATGTATAGAGATACAAGTAGCTGTTTTAAACAATTAATCTTAATTTAATTGGACGATAAATTAACAGATAGATAACGTTATTTAATATTAGTTAGATGTATTACTGTGATCGGTAACTAAGATATTATAAAATGCTTTTTATTTTCCTATCAATTAATAGCGAAACATTTTTTATTATCCACTAGTAATTAACGTTGAAATAACTTTTTTATCACCTTTAATCAACGTTAATTAATATGCTAGTTATTACAATGAAGTAAATGTAATTTTAAGTTAAAAACTATTCTAACTAATTACTTTATCTTTAGTATTATAGAATAAATAATAATAGGTATAACTTATAAATAACGTTATGTCGTCAAAATATTATATGATGAAAAACAATTAAGAATAATTAAAAAAAAGTAGGTAATTGATGATGTTGTCACAAGGTATACTTATTATTTTCTTCGATATTTTCAATCTTTTATAAAAAAATAATATTATCTTATGTATTTTATTTATTATTAAGTATGTATACCTACAAATTCTTTTTATTGTAATTTTTAACTTCCGTCATTTAATAATGTCACTAGTGATTTATTTTACAATGTATTTGTTATTTTTTAATATAATATGTAAATTATTAGATTTATTCACGGCGGATATTTTAAATGAGGAAATAGACGTTTAAACAATCAATATATGATTTATAGATGAAGGGTTGATATTAAAAAGAAATTAATTATTTGAATCAACATTTAATAATAATTTATTTTTTATTATTATTTCTTAAGTTCCTGATTGGTGATTTACTGTTTAAGACTCCGTAACTACAAAATAATAATAGTCCGTGATTTAAAACGTATACTCCTTTTAAAAGTCCTATGTTGCTGTCTCTAATGAACTTTTTATTATTATTTAAGTAGGTGTCTATCGTATTTTTCATACACCTTTTAAACCTTGCACCTTTTTTACGTTTCTATTAACGTTACGCCAACAAATACTATATTACGCCAACAAATACTATATATATACATAAATAAGTCAAAAGAAAACAATATTTGATCACACCGACAGTTTTATTACCATTGGGTGTTTTTTTTCTTTTCATAAGTTATTCTCTATAATTTAGCGATCACATTCGAACGTAGTTTTGCTATAAATTTGAACAAATTTAGGGTGATAATTTATTTTATGGGTCGAGAGGCTGATTTTATTCTATGACTCAGTCAGAGCTATAAAAATCATAATTCATTGTCACAGTGCCAAATTGTTGATGTACGGTCGACACCACTTCACTACAAACTTTTGTAAAATCACTCTTATCGTTAAGGAAATAAAGGCGATCTTAATATTACGGTTTTGCCAATGTTTTTGTGTACTGTACCTAATATTATTTTGACAAAACACGTGATAAATTTGTTTAGAAGGAAGGAAGCTTTGATAGTTTCCTGTTATGTTTTTTATTTGTGTTTTATATATTTTTGATCATCTTTTTGGCCCAGTGACTGTAGCCTGGACGTAGAGGTATTAGGCATATTTAGCGAACGGGTTTAATACAGGTTTGATTTCTTTTGGAATTTTCCTAAAAAATAAATAAGTAAATATTACTATCATTAGACTGTAAAGGATTCTTTGCAGATGTTTTTATTAATATCTTATTACATAGCTAGTTAATTAAAATAGATACTTAAAGGCCAAAAGACTTCGAAAGGCATTTTCCTTATAGCTAAAGTTTCTAATGAAATGCTATTTTTGCACCTGTGGACACACAAAATTGTTTTCCAACTTTTACGATCCATCCAAATATTCTTTAAGTAGGTACCTATGGGATATTAAATAGATGAAAATTGACACCGGCATAATTTAATTTTATTATGTCCTATAATAACACATAATAATGTATCCGATATCGATACATATCACATTTCGATAGTAAATTATTCGATTAGCTCATATTCAAATGAAAATGTATATCTATTCGATTTTAGTGAATCGTAAAATTGTATTTTATAATCCGTGGAATAGCTATAAAAGTCAATATTATTAATTAACATTATTTCCGAGTAGGTTTTTATTATGCGATAAACAAAAAAAAAACTAACACACTACACACGTCATGTACTAATTGGCTGGATTGATTGGCGAGTATTAAGTTTTATTACGTACTATTATATTGCAATATCATGATTAATATACTGATACAATAGTAGATAGCTAATTATACATAAAAGATTAAAAAAATATACATAATACGTAAGTATTATGTTATCCTCAATCTCTAAAAACAGTTGAATATCAAATAGGTAGTTTCTGCATGTTCAAAGTTTATGTACCTATTGTTCTAGTTTACGTAATTCTTTATATATTATTTAATTATATAAAGAAGTACTTTAATATGAATATTCCCTAAAGCATGCAACTTTGTACTGAATACAGTAATTATACTTTACGTAGGTACATATTTCTTTAATGCGAAATATAACCGTAATGTAAATTTACATACATATTTCAATTAAAATTACAATTCGCAAAAACCATTTCATTACGAAACTTGAATTTTGATCGCTCTTTTGTATAACTTTAAAAAGATAATCAGTGTCCGATGGTAATTCATTTCTGACACCACCTCGCCAAGATTTAATTAACAACACTTAGCTATTTCTTCATACGTAATTAATTACTATTACACGCCTTCGTATTCATAAAAACATTCACAATAACTTTTGAAAGAACGTGCAAGCTCACTTAATGCGATCAACTTAGTCCTTACAACTTTCGAAATAAAGTTTATTTTGGTTTGTATCGGGTGTGCCGATTATGTGGTGTTCCTAAAAAGAGGTATACGATGGCTATTCATCATTCGTATAACAACCGAACATAAATAACAGATTTGGAAGGTTTATTCCACTGTGTTACCTCGTGTTTATACTTTGTTGGTGAGTGAAGTAGGTATTCCATTCTGAATTCAGTTCAAGATTGAAAGATGTTCCTCGTGTAGAACAAAATGTATGGAATACTTTTGTATAATGTTTTGTTATGTTTAGTCTCAAACAATTCCTTGTAACAGTATTTTTTTTACTTTTTAATCTTTTACTTGTTGCGTTTGTTTTCTTCTTTTGGTGTCAAAAACCCTTAACTACTATTTGACGAAAAATACGCTATCTAGATGGCTCGATCGTTGGCTGCCTTTACTTCCTGGAGGGTGGATGGCGGTGGTAGTGTCTTGCGATGGGTTAACATATTCACAATAGTATGTGAAGATTCATTAATACCCCACTTGCTCTACAGCGACCCACTTGGCTCCGTAATGGATTGAGAGATATCCAAATGGGCTACTGCAGTTCGTGACCTGAGGGCTCTTGTAGTTTTAAAACGAAGTGTGAAGGTATGGGTTTGTTTAATTCTCCACCAATGACCCTTCTCATCCTCTGTACTATCATTTGCGGGAATCGTATACCTACACAAGAGAATAGTAATTTATTAACATTTTTGTTTTGTATTGCTGTCTATTTACTATCGATTTTTATGTACTTAACGCTTTTTTTTTTTTTACAGAATTATAATTTTGACCATAATAATAACACATCATCCATAAAAACAAATCAATGACATCATTACAGCTCCAAAATAAATAAAGTAACGCAAGGTGTAAGGTAGAACGTACCATTTATAGTAATTCAGTACTCCAACCGATAACAAGGCTATATTACAGCAATTAACCACCATCTTACATTTGATTTTATTGCGGCATAATTAGACGCGGCCGAAGGTTTCAAACCACTGCTTTTATTGCCCACTTAAGAGCTGTATTTTCTTTTTTAAATTTAGTACACTAAAAGGTTCTCTGATGTGGGCGGTTTTTCCAGAAACATAAATGCTTCACACAACTATAGAAGATTGTTTTTTACAACTAAAGAAGGAAGGAAATGTTACTAAAGAATGTTAAATAGACAATTTAAGCTAAAACTTTTTGTATATTTTTCTCCTCTTTTCCTTCTTATCCCGCACTAAGGAATTCACTGCTTGTGACGCAAGGGGTTTTTCAAACATTCAAATCACGTGACAAAGAACACCCAGACTTAGAACAAGCATTTTTGGATCATATAAATGCTTGTCCCTTGCAGAGATCGACGCCGCAGCACCACGCTCACAGTGGTAGTTAGCGTGGTGAACTATATTCCACTTGGTTATCCATCTGCAGTCTGAAGTCTGGAGTCTGAGAATGAATTAAATTAAGCTTGTACATAGTAAATCATAATTTATATTAGGTACTAATTAATAAGAATCAAACGAAATATTAGTGTAATTATTACCTATATATATACTATATACGAATAATTCGTCTGTTAATACATAAGGCGTGTTAACGTTACGTAAACTTAATATCGGTAATTAACTTGCAAAGAAATAAACTAAAGACTAAATTATTCAGTTTAAGTTGGTAAATATGATTGGCATTTCCCAAAAAAACAGTTTTTAATCGACGGTAAATTAGGTGGAAGTTATTATTTCTAAAGAATTTATTTTTGTATCTGTAAGAAACATATCCTGGCTTTATTTAACGGAATTTGTCAATTATTCCTTATATGAAAGAGCTACACTGACGATACTAGTTACCTACTGCTTAATGATAGCAATACTTAATACATATTGTTATAAAATACCGAATTCTGTAAACTTAGTAAAGTATTGGTCAAATAAATAAATATAAAAATTACGACGATACGATTTTTTTTAGTTTCAGTTTATTTTTATATTTATATGCAAGGTGAACCACGTCATAATCAAATCAAATCAAATAATCACGTCAATAAAGAATATTTAGTGTGTATCCGAAAATACCCCATGTGCTTTCCTCGATTTTTGATAGTTTAGGAGATATGAATATTTTTTCTCATTTTTAGGGCAATTCTACGGGGACAAGTTTTTTATTTTATTTTCTGTTATTTTTATGATTTCTTTATTTCTATTTGTGGGGGGGATATCATGAAATACCCTAAACAAAAACATATTCGTAACATTTAAGCAAGATACAATTTTCTTTATCGAGAGTGAGAAACTGTCATTCTTGTGAATAAAAGTTGGTTTTCTTTTATAATTTTAATAATATTAACAAATGTTTCAGGTACTATTTTTACCAATCATATCATATAAACATGTGATATAAATCACAATTACTTTCCAGGCTACCATAAAATGTATAACGTGTGTGTTTGTTCATCATTCCGTTACTAATAGCGACAGCGTCCATAGTTTAATTCCTACAGACATTATCGAATGCAAAACAAATGTAGCAAAAACTGAAGCATACTTAATGTAATTGATTGTTTGCATGCACTTGTATTTAATTGCTAGGCTTTTCCAACGAGTTTTACTTGGGAATAAAAAAAGAAGTGTGTTTTGTTGCGAGTTTTTTCTATGACATTGTTTTGTTATTGAGAATGACAGGTTTAATCTTGTTTAGTTAGGTAGGTCAAGTTAGTGTTGTTTTCAGTTAGATTTTTTTTAAAAAAAGTTCGTATTTTTTTTCAATCAATTCAATTCAATATTAAAATAGGTATTCTTCACTACAGTACCGAATAAAAAAAAACAACAAACAAGGACAAATAAAATCTTATTTCTTTAAACAAAAAAAAAAAAAAAAGAAAAGGTTAAAACGAGTAGTGAATAACTATAATAAATCTCTAATAGTAAATTCAAGCTTGCTGATATATACATACTACCTACTTGTTAAATAAACCAATTCATAAGCAAAGACTTTTTATACGATTGATTCCCAGTGAAATCAGAGAACACTTAACATACAAACAGACAAAGCACCATTACTTACTAATCGATAAATTAAAAAACATAAATTACATCGACTCATGAATAAATCGATTCTTAGTATCGAGACGCATCGATTGAAATACGATTATCGATTGCATAAAACACGGATGTGAATAGTGCGTAGATGTATGTATCTCTTATGATATAATTCCGTGTAATGTGCGATATGGAATGCGCATTACTACTACAATATTTAGTATTATGTGTTTTAATACCTTATTCAAGAGTTTATTTTGGTGTGACAGGTTCGCAATTAGTGTCAGGTCAGTAGAATCAGTCGTAATGTATAGGTTAAGTGTATATACTTTATACATATTATTTACATAAGAATTGGCTCTGAGTAAAACAACAGGATTTACCACACAAATTGTTTATTACATAGTTATAAGTGCACACATTACTTTTTTAATATTATTTTGACTCTCTCTTTCTCCCTCTCTCAAATATAATCCGACCCTTTCACACCTCGTTGCGTTCCATTACCCACTTATATTTGTCTACTCCATTAAGAATCTAGGTATAATGCATATTTGCTTCAATAAATTAATTATTTAAAGTTCCATCCTGCTTAAAAATAAAGCCAAACTTTCTTTCTTACACATCATAAACATATTTTCCTTAAAATTATAATTTAAGTACTTAAATGTCAAAACATAGTGATAATAACTATTAGTGAAACTCATAGAAAACATACAATAAACATATTTCATTAATTCACCATTAAATGTCTTCATAAATAATGATCGAACGAACGGTTGCGCCCACGCACGTTTTATGGCTTTATTTTAGGGTTCCGTAGAACATGTTCACTATTAGATAAAATATTTTTGTGATTAGTACTACTACTATTAATAATGCCGACTTAAATTTTATAGGATGTCACTAAACAAATACATAAGATGTGTCATCAATATAGCTTTCATTAAATTGAAACTGTCATTTCAGTGCCAAGGTGCCTAGATACTATTTATTCAATTGTTTTTTTACTATAAATAATTATAATTATGGTTAGATTAAGATAAAGATAATTTATTACAAAGTTGTTTGGTATATAATAATAGATGTTCCATTGCATTTTACCTCCTTGAGGTGTACGAATTTACATTGTAGTACATAAAAAAATTGTCCTTTCATAAGATTATTGACTCCGTAAGCCACTAAAGTGTGGGAAATTGTTCGTCGCCTTAAGCTGTTAAAAAATATTTAGCAATAATTTTAATACTCTGCATACAAACCATTAACGGCCTAAAATATAATAAAAATATGACAATAACAATTAAAAATGCAATGAAAAATAATGACGAACATTTTCTCGGCGAGAAATTTAAAAAGTCGGCTATACGGAACTCATTACGCAAAAGTGAAGCAAGCATTAAACGCGGCCGCATTTTTACGACTATTTTGTGGAAATTAATGTATTTCCCTTGTTTATTGTGATTTCTACCGTTGTTTGTTTGTTCGGCTATATCTGTGATGACAGGTGCCGAGCCCGGCTATTTTATTGTACACCCGTCTCTTTTGTATACAAAATCTTTTAAATAATTGCTACATCTTGTTTTATATTAACTTTGAAAACTGTTATATTGTTATTTAGTTTCTAGAACGGATATTTGTATGGTTTATATCCACTGGCTTTAGAGAGTGGTGAAGCATAGGTTTCTAAATAAAAACAGAGTTGTCTTCAATAAATTTTGTTTAAGAAATTTCTAGATTTGTTTTTTTAGATTGGTATTTTTATAGTGTTACATAAACTTGTGCAGATTTACTGCTCAACTGGACATAAAGACAGCGGTCATAAAATATACATACATTAAAAAGATGTAGTAGCTGTATAATTAAGGAATTATAACCTAGAACAGACTGTATTTTGTGCACGTTTTCAGGTTTTTCTAATAGAACGAACAGTAGAAATAGAATGTTGATGATTTTTTTAGCAACCATAGTCTTATTGCCGTCTGGTATTAAGCTACCTTAAAATACATCATGCTTGGCGTTAGAGAATAGAGGATAAACAAAAATATTCTTACTAAAACCATTAAATTCATCAGATGAAATAAATTATTTCAACAGAATCTTCAGTGATGCAATCATCCGGTCGTATGTAAACTACTGTATTCGTGTCACAGAGCTAAGTACATACATTTACATACAAATCGTATGTATTAATATGTTGGCAATTGACACTCGTCTTAAATCACATGGTTAAGACCCGTTTCTAATGACAAAGATTAAGTTTGCAGATGTGATGTGTTGGGTTTAGTTTGTTGCCTACTTATTGCGAGTATATAAGTCAACTAATTTAAAAATATGTTAATTGATTTGTGTTAATATATTTGAGTACATAAATTTAATGTTTGTTAAAATCGTTTTCTCATGGTTTTTATACTAACGAGAAAGTCTCAGAGACTCTTACATAAATATGCTATTAAATAAAATGTAAATACAAACTGTCACAAGTTACGAAACTCCTTAGATCCTAGAAATGTCGTTTAAAAAAACCCACACAATATACATAAATTAATGAAACAAACAACAAACCGTACAGTCTGCGCTCATAATCTATGTGTTAAATAAGAAACATAAAACAGCTACACCCGAGGCGGATCATAAATTTAACTGCCGTTTTCTAAAATTAATAACGCATAATTCTAATATAAAACCTTAATGAGTGGCGAATAAAGCGATAAACGGCTAATTTACGATCTGCGCGGCCAATAAAAACTTGGCGATAAGTAATCTTAGAAATGGAAATCAATTATTTTGTTTACGTCCAGTTTCTTCGAGTGATGATATTTTTTTGTGTATTTTTTGTTAAAATACATACTTTAGTTTTATTCTAGATGTGTTTTAATTTGTTTTGTAGATCAGACGCTTGACCTAGAGTTTATTAATGTGACTAACGTGACACTTAAATTGTTTTGTAGGTTTTTTAAGAAGCTTTGTAGATTTAATATATTTTTCTTTTATTACCTATCGGATATATTATGCTCCACATTTAATTTGTATGTATATTTTTATGTTTAGCTCTCCGGATTAATATGTTAAATACAAGCATTTTCCGTAAGTCTAGTTTTAAATTACAATTCTCACCTCTATTAATGGCCTTTGTTTTCTATTGTGTTCAACTATATGTCTACAATTGTAATATTTGATGACTCTCGTTAACACTATTAATGAGTTAGCATTAGAATTAAGTAAATTAAAACAATGTGTGATTAAAATTTTGTAGGACACGATAAAAATTTACATAATGTACTTAACGTTATATTACAAAAATATTTAAATGTAATGTGTAATGTTATTATTTTTTGTTAATTACATTTTTATTTACGTATTCATTATTATGGGAATGTAAGTTTGTAACATTCGCTCCATTAAGCGACTACCGGTATTTGTATTGCGATACAAAACATAATTAAGTTGCTTTTTATTTAAGTACGCGCCATATTAAGGCTTCGGAACTTTTATCATTAGAAACTTCTCATTCATCTTGATAAATAATAATAACACACGTTTTATATCTGCAGCTTTATGTCTCCCTAAAAGGACTCGAACATTTTAAAAGCAGTAATACCATACAGTTTTATCGTCTTATAAAAACTGTATAGCAGAATTAAATTGTCGGCGTCAGAAAAAAAAAACGTTAATTTGCACAAAAATACAAGAAACATATTTAAATGCGGTATTTAAAATTTTACGACTATGCAATAAGTGTAAAATTCGCATAACATGTTTTTAACACCAGCATCGCATACGTTTGTCGATATAAAATCGGCGATCCCGATTCTGTATCGATTAAATCGATATTTTACGATATCTCGATAGATAAGATAATGTGGAGTCGGTATGCATTATTTTTAATGTTTTTTAAGTGCATTGATAGTGTAATTTGGTAGCCGACTGTACAATACCTCGAATTTAAAAGATTTTTATGGTAAGTGCATCTGGTGTTGCGGATGAAAATATTATTTAACGGCTAATAAACGAGCATAAATTTCATCTTAAAACCATAAAAAGAGGTGATCAACCCTAGTCACAATTTCATAAAAACGAAAAACATTTGACTAGGGGTCCGTCATGTGGGATTGAATATCAGGTACAATTAAAAAAAAAAAACAGATTTTTTTTTTTCTAATTATTTTTGAACACTTAGTGATCTCTCTAAGTGTTCAAAAATCATGATCTTGATACCAGTATATTCTAAATGTTAACGACATGTTATAATTTGGTAATATGTAGCATCAATTTATAGAAGAGATTGAATCACGTTTACTGGATAACGAGTAGTATTCGATACGTGTATCTATGTCATGGGAACTGTCTTATGTATTTTGCACATCATAAATTTAATACCATCACGGGTTTTTGCTTCTCTATAATATATTAATAAAATATAAAGATTTGTATTTTTGTACATATGTAACGAAAAAATTAAAAAACTACTGGACCGATTTAAAAAATATATTTTACTGTTAGAATGCTACATTATCCTTGCGTAATATAGGCTATAATATTGCTGTGCTACCCTAGCGAAGCCAGGGCGGGTCGCTGGTGTTTTTATTGATTGATTGATATTTTATCTGCTAAAAAAATATGCATGCAACATGAACTTACTTGCGGTAGCATTACAGCAAAAATCTGTTTAAAAAATACAAAATATTACAAACTTATTTATTTATTTATTGATAGGTATCCCAACAGCATAACACATTTCTACAGGCTAAGTTTGACTTAACTATTTCAGGAGTAGATTATTGAGTTATTGAGTTTTTAGATAGTTGAATATGACATTATATACGGGGCCACCGTATGATTGTGATCACCTTTTGTTTTTTTTTTTATATTACACCTTTTGTTTATAGCATAGCTAAATTAGGTAGGTACTATTGTCAGCTGTGCTATCTTCGTTGAGCATAACAACCCAGATCATGTGCTTATAATAACGACGTGTTCAAGATAAATAGTAATAAGCCCATATATTTGCGACATACGTCCGGCATTTAAACTATGGTCGTACGTACGGGCAGACAGACGGACATAACATTCCAGTTGAAAAGAAATTGACGATATTTTTGTTAGGAATTGAATATATGTTATTAAAGGGATTGTATGTTTGTATGTTACATTCTTAAGTAGGATATAAGAAAGGTAATTTAAGATGGCTAACATAATTTTTTAGGGTTATTTGCCCAAAGGATACCAACGAGACCTAATTACTAAGCCTCCGCTGTCCATCCGTCGGTGTTTCTGTCTGTCAGCGGGCTGTATCGTATCGTATATTTGTTGCCGCTATAATAACAATTAATAAAAATGTATTGGGTCGCCATACAAGATGATGTTTTTTTAGATTTTTTTTTTAATTGAAACTTTTACGATAGTACGGAACCCTTCATGCGGGAGTCCGACTCGCACTTGATTAATTTTTGATTTTTGCCCTCTATTTACAATAATGAATCCCGAGCGTAGAAGTAAGAATTTCTTGAAATCTCTTCTTTTTGTTATGTTATTCTGTCTATAAATTTTTGTTAGTTTTGTTTTCTTTCAGCTTTTATAAACTGCTATTCCTATTTTTTTTTTATTATGTTTTCACAATGTCTTACGCTATTCTTTTCCCATCTTAAAATACAAGCAAACCCTGTAACCACTCCTATACCACCAATAATTCACATACGTTTCTTGCTCATAAAAATGTCTAGCAACATACTATATCCCAACGGTTTAGAACTTTTTGCATCAATTACACATACCAATGAATGCCCGGCGAACTCCGGCGCAGGATTTTGTAGTATTTTTATAGGCGCAATGCCATGTTTGTATAGATTATGGTTTGAATGAGGAAAGAAATTGAGGGTATTCGTGTAACGGAATATCTAGAATAAAGTATGCGATATGAGGTGGATCGAGGACATTTTATGTGGTTGCAGTAAAAAATTTAAACTGTTTGTGTAATGCTAAGGACTTGTGCAGATGGGGGATAGTCGTTGGCAGACTGTTTTGTCTTTTAAATATGTTTTTTAAACTGCTTTTGTAAGGAAAAGTGTTAAAGTACTGGGGACTTACCTACATGCAAGCTAATTTGAAAGACATAATATACTCTGAGGATAATCCTTAATAGGGTAGATGAAAATTATCAATAAATATTAGACGACGTATTTTTTCATATTAAGTTACCATAAACTTACGACGATACAGTAATTTGAAATCACAATTTCCTGCGTTTTGTTCGCAAGCTTGATGTCATTGGCCTCCACTCCTGAATTTTGATTCACTTTATCTACTATAAGTCTTTACTTATTTTGATAAAGCAAAAAATACGTGTCTTTTATTTCTTTATTATCTAACTGACATACTAATTTGATTTTGACTTTTGATACCCAGTCCTTGTATCCCAATCTTCAAAACTCATGAAAAATAATATACTTTTTGGAAATAGACACAACAATCAAAATCAAAATATTTTTATTTCGAGTAGGCCTTTTCAGCCACTTTCAAAACGTTAAATGACTCTAGTTGCGCGGTTCCAAAATGTCACTCCTATGGAGAAGAACCGGCAAGAAACTCCATAGGTTACTCTTTTAAAAAAAAGGCAATATCATGATCCCGAATTATTCACCATTAAAATATACTTTGTACATAATTCATTAAAATTAAATAAAATTCTTATAAGTTTTATGTTCAACTACCTTTCGAGTTTAATGAAGTAAGTAAGTAGGCACATAAATTTACTTAGTCCCACGCTTAAAAGGCTTTATTGACTAAACATTCTCAGAACTTAACTATAACAATTAAAACGCCAGTATTTCTTTGTACAGTACAAGTATTCATTATAACCAATAAAAACATATTTTTTTTCACCGCTTTTTTGCCACCCATCCATTACCTGACCGTATAAGTGTGACACAATTACTTACTTTCAACAGCTGTCACATGCTTCAATTATTTTATCCCTATTTAATGGTTCCATATAATTGTATAAGACCCTTTATGTATTTTGTAGGATTCCATACTAGATACTATTATAGTGTAATTAGTAATATTTATTAAACACATATTAACACTTAGCTACGCGCGCCCCTATTTAGGACGCAAGTGCCCGCGCGTAGTACATATGTAGAACATTTTTCATTGTAATTTAAGTGGTGGAAAATTTAATGAATAAAAAATGTTTTTGTCATGTTAAATTATAATTTATTTAGAATCTTTAATAAACAAAATAGTACTCTCAGACTTAATAGTATCTTTGTATCTGACTTTTCCATAACTTAATGTAAGTATTTGAAGATTATTTTTTTAGTTCTACACTAGTAAAATATCTACTTACCTATAAATATTATTACGTTGAGGTTCAGTTATTTTATCGTGTATTTTTATAATTACTTACAAAAAATATAGCTTGCCTAGCTAAGTAATATACTGAACTATGTTCGCGAATATCTCTCGCATCTATTTCTACACTATTTTATGATTTGATTTTTGGGTAAGCAAATATCAAAAAGCAAGTACAAAAAAATACCTTACGTTAATAACAAAATTTATTTGATTTATGTATCTTTTTGCATATTGGGCATATTTTGATATCTACATTCTTGAACAATTTACTTTGACTTACAAGTTGAACTTCTGAATTATTTGTGTATTGTCATCGTCTTTTAAAAGTAAGTATGGTGACGTCATAATAACAACAGTTGGTAGACGGCTTAACGAGCGTAATAACTCAAAAGAATAATTATATAGATGTGTACGTGTAGGTACAGTCGGCGACACAAGTCGGTGAACTTCATCAAAGATTTCAACATTACTTTATTATTAGACATTCCAATAAATTAACTGTTTTACAATGCGATTGTTAAAGGAACTTACTTTGTTGTCATTTATTTGGGCAGTGTTTAAAATAAAAACCAATTTTTTAAACGATGTTTAATAAAGATATAGTTCGATTCAAACTTAATGGCGGCTGTGAAGTTAGCTAAACGCTGCGCAGTACCTCGCCCCGCACCCCCGCTGGCGCATAAGTTTGGTACTGCGCAGCGACTCGACTCGTGTTCACAGCCGCCATTAAGTTTGAATCGAACTATACACTTTACCTATCTATACTTAATATTATAAAGCTGAAGAGTTTGTTTGTTTGTTTGTTTGTTTGAACGCGCTAATCTCAGGAACTACTGGTTCGAATTGAAAAATTCTTTTTGTATTGGATAGACCGTTTATTGAGGAAGGCTATAGGCTATATAACATCACGCTACGACCAATAGAAGCGGAGCATAAATGAAAAATATTGCAAAAATGAAAAACCGTTGAAACTAAAACACGCGAACAAAGTCGCGGGGGACAGCTATACATTATAAAGATAAGTGTTCTATGATAATCAAGTTTCGTTTGTCGTTTCTAAATAATAGAAATCGCGACAATTTGCCTCAATTAGGTATGGAATACAGTCACTCACACTAGCCAAACAGCCTTACCAAAGCCTCAGTTACACAAAATAATGTACTATTGTTTAAATACGTAGGAACTGTTTAATTTAACGCTTTATATAAATCACAAGGACTAACAATAAAAAAACCTATTCAGTAAAGCCGCAATAAAACAAAAAAGAAATTAACAAAACCTTTTTTGTCTATATTCTTGCTTCTGTTCTCTAACTTTTTTAACCCGCCACAGCTAATCATAGTTATTATAACCGTCACACTGCCGCACACGATAATATACTAGTTAAAATGAACTAGTTATAACACTCGATTTCACTTCTTTAATTGATTGATAATAAATTAATTTGTGAATAACAAATTTATTATTTTTATGGTTCATTAATTTAATCTAAAATCTGGTTTGATACAGAAAGTTGAGTTTATTTTAAATTTTATAGATGGAGATGTTTTTTTTCGTTTGGTGCGATAATCAAGCCATTTTTTTAATTCAGCTCTATTAGAATAAAAAAAATGGTATGCATTCTTTTATTTTGTTTTAATATCTTTGTAGTAATTTTACTACAATGGCCAGTACGATTTTAAACGTATTAGGTAGTTAACTGTAAAATCAGGCTGATTTAAATGATTATAATTTAACTGACATTTAATATCCAACCCATATTTTACGCGACACGCACAGACAGACAGCCATTCTTTACATAAAAGGTATTTTTTTACCGCACTATGTATTTACCACGTTTTTGTAATCGTATTCAGTTTGTGTGTAAATCATTATACATATTACACTTTATTAAGTATGTAATTACATATTTCTTGCGAACAGAATGTGCGAACATTAATAATGTAAGGTTTTTATATCGTAAATATGTATGACTCGTATTGATGGTGGGTAATTGATTTCGTTACTTCATGTGTGAAGTTTTTATTGTCTACAGTGAAGAAAACAAATATATACTTACGTCAGTGTTTAAATTTTGATAAAATAACAACAAAACGATGTTTAACTTTATCCAATAATTTATATAAGTGAATTTTTTTCGACACTGTTTTTCTTAAAATGTAAATATAGTTAGTCCCTCTATGAATAAAATACTAGTATTTCGCTGAATTCCGTAACAGTGGAAGCACTTACATAGTTCGGGCAAGTCTAGTGCGCTAGGTCCCTAAGAATCGCACAAATATCTTTCTTTACAAAACGAAAAAAAGTAATAACAACGGCTATCATTACCATCTACTGCTAAAAATTATTTTGTAGTAACGCTCTGATGGTATTCAAAATTAACTTTTGGAAAAGTCATGCAAATCTTACTCTCCTTCATATTATCTTACTTTGATTAACTCTCTTGCTCAGTCAAGGTTTACATAAAGACAAAACAATAAATTAAGCGAACCGCGAATTACTTTGCATGTAAATAGCTGAGCATTGTCGCTGATCGGTGAGCATTGGTTCGCAATAAATCTCTTGTAAATACATACATACATACATTGCGTTGCTAATTGACGTTTACAATCTCGTACTGAATCAATGTATCTGGTGTATTGAGGTGAGTCGAACAACTGTTGCTTTCAACCGCAAGTTGGGGGAGGAAGCGGGATTCAATTGCGAATTAAATCCCGCTTATGTAAGTATTTCTTGAAGGCAAAGGTTAACTCTTATTCCCAAAGGGGTGTTAAGACAAAGTTGATGTTGATTTAGGTGTTTTCACAATATTTGAATTGTTTAAATAATCCTCAGTTTATCTTCCAGCAAACAAGCAAAAAAATACTTAATTTGCATACTACGCTAATTTCAATATTATGTGAAACGAAACTTTGTTTTTGATTTGTTGGCAAAAAAAAATAAACAAATGCATAGGCCATCAGTGCGTCTTCTCCATTTCTGCTACTTATCCAGTGCGCTACAGACTTTCTTTAACAGTTTTGTAGTAAGAGGTATAAAAATAAATTAAAATCAGTTTACGCTACGTTCCTCGTTCTGATATTTCCCTTGCACCAAACCATCGACACCGTAGTGACACCGGTAAATATTCATAATTCATTTGCAATTAAACGCTGGAAATACTGCGGCCACAAAACGGCGCAAATGAAGCTGTTTAATTAACATTATCCTGATGTCGGAACATTATAATTTACTATTCATTTTAACAGCCATCATTTGTACCACCGAGGTCATTTGTGCAAACATTCATGTTTTAATATACCAACTGACTTTTATTGACGGTTGTTTTTGTTTCAAACTTGTTGCTGTGTTTTCTTGTTTAGGTACATTTTTTTTGGGATTACTAGTAATAATTTTAGTTTAGGATGTTACTAATTTTTTCAACTATGTACTTGCTTTAAGTATGCGTTTTGTTTTTGTTTTCAGTTGAATTAAATAGATTTTTGTCATGCAATAAAAACTACAATTCTCCAATTACATTCAGACATCCAAAGGCTAACAATAAACTATAAAGCAAAGACATGCCAGGATAATTCCATACGCTTAGCATAACCTGAAACCTCATCATGTCATCTTGCTCTCTCTTACCAAGATTACACGAGAGTAAGTGAGGTGAAAGACGATGCCTTAAGATATCCCGTGATATATGTTGGCATATCATCTCACATTCGTCTTGGATGTCGCACTAATCTCAATGCTTCGCGTTCATGACGGCCGTTAAATCTGCTATGCTTGTTGTGACATGGCAAATTCGAGGACTTTTAGGCTAAACTCAGCACAACACATAATAAGCTAGATAGATATTAGTCGGTTTTTGAGAGGGATAGAGCAATGGTTACAGCTTCAAATCATCCAGGATGTCACAGCTTCCTTAGCCCATCAGTTATGTTGTCTAAATACTAAGATATTTTTTCTAATCCACAGAAAGGTATTTTTAAATGGGACACCTCTATAGTAGGTACTTAGCAGATAACATTATAGGAATCGACATTTGAAGGATCGGACGAAAGAGCTTGCATTTATTTTCGATCTTTTATTGTTTGAAGTTACCGTCAAAAAGACATAAGCATATTAAAGTAAATTCATCTATTTATATAAGCAAGTATTTAATACATAAAGACTTCAGTTGAAAGTGTGTCAATCACATGGTTAATCATGATCCACAAAATTGAAGCCTATAATAATATATTCTGTCTACCCTTTCAAGAAGCAAAGCATAATGATCGACGCTACATAAGATGATAATCAAATATTAGCTATAAATAACCTCAATGAAGCTTCAATTTCCTATTAAAAAACTAATTATACATACATTCCCATGTGAATTAATATCAAAATTATGTTAATATACATATAATATACCCGAATATCAATCTATATCTTTATCATTACATCTGTTTTGATAATTAACATTTATATTAATGTCGTGTTTTATAATTAATGTGGAAATGTGGCAAAACACTTTGACTAACTAACTAAATTTTATGTAAATATAATCTTATAATTTACAACCGCATATAATACGGACGATCGTTTGATTATCTATAATCGTATTATTGATATAGTATATTTGCATATTTAAAACCCATTTACGAAATATTCTTAGTTTCTGTGAGAATTTATGTATATTAGTTTATGAATATTCGTAGTGTTACAGTAAAAATAATTAATAAATATTAAAGAATCTTCTCTTGCCGTCCCGCCCATATACAATTAAAAAGCCAGTAAAATATTTTTGTTGCCTTTATTTTATTTAATAATACTGTCCAAATAAGCCTGTCTTTGCTAACATGGGCATAGCATTTGTTAGCATGAAATAATATTCTATATTTCGTCCTTTTTTTAAATTATATTAAGTATGATTGTTTAAATAACTCATAACGATTTTGCTTAGCTTAGGTTGCAGTAGAACCATATCTTATCTTATGACAGAGACGTGATGACGCGCAGCATAAAGGCAATCGAGGTAGACGTGTTAACCAATTCTGGGTAAAAAATACAATTAACGAAAAGCATCTTTTTCGTATCTTAACAAACTGCTAAGGACAAGATGCCAGCTCTTAACCTCCTACGCGTATATTATCAATAAGGTTGCTAACGTCACATAGTGCTTTGTCGTATTAACACGCCTCCAGTCTTCCAGGACACCGCATGAAGTCTTTGTTGAAGGGCTTTGTGTCGCTAATGCGTTCCATTTTCTTTGAAAACAAGATTCTTTTGCAAAGCTGTCAATATGTAGGTGGTGGCAAAATATAGTTCTTTTGTGCTCATTGAGAGCAAGTAATGCAGATATCACAATACATTAGCTATTTTATGACAAGAAACATAATGCCCATCTCGCATTTTATATTTCTATTAAGTAACTGCACGAGAGGCATAGTGGTGCAGTGTCTCCACATTAGCTGATACTGTGCTATGGTGTCCTCTTGTGGACAGTAGTCTGCTCGGCACCAACTCCTATTTGTGTATTCTACCATCAAAGTGTGAGCATTCTATGTATATAAGACAACCCCTTACAAAAAAGTCAGCACCCTAACACCAGTAAAAAATCTAGTACCAAAAACGGCAGTACGTATGTCCCAATAGGATGGAAGAAACATGTCTGAAAGGTGTTTTTAAATGACTCCAACCTACATTACAACATCAGTCTGTGTTTCGTAACATGTAATAAAAACTAGATGATGTTGCCTCCTAACGCCACATTAACATGTAAACTAACAGCGACATGATTTACTATCGATATAATCTCACGATCAAACATTTACATACAATGTTGATCTGTGAGCAGGAAACGAGATAGGATCGGACAAATGTGCTCGGACACATGGTATTGTATGTACTTCATGACGTCATGTTGTACTTGGTAGTATAGAGATCATAAATCTCTTATTAACCGATAAGAACAAAGAACTTCAACTTTTACTTTAATGTGATTTGAATGATTGTACAACCCCCTGCGTTACAAGGATTAAATTCCTTAGCGAGGGAGAAGTTTAATAAAAAAATATACTAGGAACAGTCGAAACGTACTTTTGCAAAGCGTTTTCAAAAAAAATGTTAGTATCCACATTTAGTTTCCCTAGATCAGATGCGGTGTAACAATAAAAGTAAATGATTTAAAACGATTATTAGAACAGAAAATTATAATTAATATTTAGTTCTTAAAACTAACTTTCTCAGATTTTACCACACTGCTTAATCCTAAAAGTACATAAGCATTTCCAAAATGGCGCTTAAACCCACACTTAATCAAAAGAATCTGGTAATCATTCAAACAAGGCTGACCTTAATCATCAAAATCTATTAAAACCTCGATAGCTCAACATCTCTTAAAATAGGCACATAACAATTTGACTACTGCCTTTAAAAATAAAATTGATTGGTCATACCATCCATAAACCACCATTCCTAATCCCACCAATAATTGAGGCTTATCTGAAAACTCAATAAAAATCCGTGTTTAATATTAAAATATTAAAAAACATGTTTTATCGAGCGCTAAGCGGGCAATAAATAACATCCCATTAATAATCAAAAGTCGACATAAAAAGCTGACTGTCAATAAATTAATATTGTTATAAATTTATTGAAGGCGTCGTTAAAATATGTTTGGTTTTAATTAGCAATCGATTTCGCCAATGTAATTTATGTAAACATTATGCGGTTGGAACTGGGACGTAAACGGTGGATGTGGAAAAGTGTGTATTTATGTTATTTTAATATTTATGGACCATGAACGAAAACAAAATGGTTTTAAATTATTTTAATTCGTTTTGTGACTATTTAACATAGTATTAGTCCACGATTTTAATATATTTCTATATTAAAGACTGCTTCTTAGTAGAGGGGCTCGTATCTTAGTGTAAGCCATACGCTTTGACCGCTATTAAAGGTTAAGCTGCGCTCACCGCGGTTCGACCGTGGATGGGTAACCATTTGTGAATATACAGTGACCCTCGATGCCTCAGAAAGCACGTTAAGCCATTGGTCCCGACTGTCATTCGTTGATCTTTGGCAAATTTTACGAGCTTTTGGAACGTAAAGATGTAATGTAGAGGCGCATTGACTTTTAAAAACTCAGCTCATTCTATCTATTTCGTCAAAGTATAAAGATAGGGGTAAAATACAATGTACTCTGCTGACTTTGAATAAACATAATATCTAATAATATCTTGGGATAACTCAAACACGGCTATGTGATCCCAAACTAGGCAGAACCTGTATTATGGCAAACTGATAAACTAATTTATATATGTTTTCCTAAATACATATTGCAGATAAATTACACCTAGGCATAGAACAAATTTGTCATGCACATCACACAAAGATCTCTCTAAGGTGGATATCGAACCCACGACCTTCGGTTTAGCAGTCATAGTCACTAACCACTAGACCAACATGCCAGTCAAGTCAACATATATAATTATACCTTGAGGATTTCAGAGCTACTCAAAAATAAGGTCAAGTCACTCTTACTCTTCTTGGTTCAAATTCAAAAAGCAAGTCCTTTGTACACCCCTAACACATCCGTCTGTCCACATGTTTGTCTGTTTGTTCGTCTGTCCTTAAATAGAGACAGCTCTTTGTCAGTACTACATTCAATCGGTCACAGGTACACAAAACTACAGTTCCTCTGTATGTTGGCTTTTGTATTCGTTAGTTTGGGAAGTGTTTATTAAGACATAGCCTTGTATGTGTAGCTATGATTTATTATTGCTAGACGATACAGTCTTCATGTATCCATGGTGGATGTTTATAACGAAGTTAACTTTTAAGGATGTTAGAGAAGTACATATTAATATATCAAGAATAAGAAATACACACTTTAAAGAAAACGCAATTAAAATCTAATGTATTATAATAATGAAGTCCAATATAATTTATTTTTATTTGCCGAATATGGCGTTTTATTATATCCCAGTAGTCTTTTAATGTCATTTTTTATCTCTGTTTTGACTACCGCTAAAGTTTAAAATAGTAAATCAAATATTTTTTGTGTCTATGTTATTTTCTTTATGCTTCCTCAATAACCAATTTATTAAAATTAATCACATAAATAGGCCACGAGGATATTTTAATAAAATAATCATAAGCTGTCAACGAGAACAGTATTTTAAATAAAAAAAAGACATTAAAATTCTCAAATATGGGCTCTCATTTATTCTTTTAGAAGAAACAAGCCGTAAGGCAATGCAAAGTTTAAAAAAATTAACACACAAATGTTGAATTCAAACTAATGCAGATGTGACCAAATAGTAGATCGCAATGGATCAGTCATTCGCGGCTACTAGTCCAGAAACTAAAAAAACTTTTGTGTTAAGTAAACTTTGATAAAATTCAAGAAAAAATATTGATTATTTCATTCGTCGATAACATACATTCTAATTAATAAAGATCGATCTTTAATCGTCTAATAAAGTTGGTCACCCCTGAACTAAAATCATTCGACATTCTGTATGCTAATGATAACGTCAATATATTGATTTTTTTACGACTGCCCGTGTTTAATTAAGGCATAATTAAGCGACTCGTAAAGTGTTTTGGGGATTTAAGAAAAGTTTTATTTATGATGATTTGGTGTACGGAAATTACGTGGGTGAGTATGTGGAAAGTAACGAATAATAAGAAGTAAGGCATGATGAGTCTAATGAAAAAAAACTGTTCTACTATTATCTTATGGATTCTGAACTAAGTTTAAAATTTCTAATATTGAAACTAGGTTTTATTCAGTACTAGCTATGCCCCGCGGTTTCAACTGCATAATTAGTTACCGTATGAAATTTATTTTGTGAATTTTACCGATGTTTTTATAGTTCGTATAGAGACGAATCCATCAAATCAAAGATCATGTAAATCGGATTTTAAATTATAAATGGTGTAACTAATTTGACTTATTTTTCTTATAATCGTAATGTTAAAAACTTCGAGAATTAGGCTTGCAAAGCAAGCTATTTAGCTTTATTATAATATAATGTTATTATCTAATAGATAAGCTCTTAACTGAACTGACGCCGATCTTATAATAATTTACTGAAAGTCTACTAGTATTCAATTTTAATTTATTTTTGCAAAATGGTCGTCAAATAGCACGATAATTTAACTACTTTTGTGAAGTAATAAAACAGACAACGGCCTACAATCTCTTAAAAAATATATGCAAACTTTACGACTTGCAATAAACCAAACGCACTATATTATTCCTCCATTCCATTTCAAAAGAGATTTATAGTGCATTAATTAAAATAAACTGCTGGCCACTATAACGCACCCATTATCGGCATAAAAACGTCAAACGTCGAACGTAAACTGTATCGTATACTCGCGTGCACTCAAAGTCGTGTAAACAAGTTGCGACGCACGATTAATTGCAACGCAGTGTAAAGCACGCACGTTCAATCAACAAGTGATTTGTGTTAAATGTTGTATCAATAAAACTGGTCGGATGTGTATGTAGTACACTTGCACAAAAAAAAATACTGACTAGACAGTCTAAGTTTTTTTTTACTTTTTATGCAGCCGACTGAAATGGAGTTAAACGTTATGAATAACGCATTTTTAATTTTTTTGTTTGTCGTCGGCTAGTTTTAATTGAAGACATTATTAACTGTTTCATTCAAATGTTTCTAAAAGTGTAATTATACCAAAAAAAAACAAAACATTAATTAGGCATGTAGGCGCTATTGCTATGCACTATTTTCTGGAACTGCCAGTTGGATTAAAAAAGATACCCGTGTAAAATATATTATAGCCTCATGAATCAGGCTATCATATATTATACACATATATTATACCTGATTCAAGAGAATATATATTTTTTAAAAGAATTAGTGTTCCGCCGACGGACGGAGTTTCAGGAAACAGACAAACGGGCTCGATTCATAAAAAAGAATAGATCAAACATTTTTTACGTACCAAAAAAGATAGCATATAATCAATATCGCTATGTATAAAATGAACTTGTAAATAATACTGTCTTTGACAGTACTTAAACTTGACATGTGTCATATCCAATACTAATTAATACTCCGGAAGCGGCTCACAATTTATTTGCGTCAAACGTGACGTTATATGCGGTACTCGTTAATCCAGCCATAAATGGTCATACAACTGCAATAGTTAAATATTAAACCTTCTGGCAATATAACACATACGTACTGTCAGTAATGTAAACTGTAAAGATAAGACGCTATTTTCACTTCCTATGTAGATAAATAATAAAAATATTAATTTATTAAAGTGATTTTATTTATATTTAAATACTGAACAAAGTTTACAGTAGGTACCTATTTTTATATATTTATATGCCTCCGTTACTAGGGAATTAAATCCCTGTATCGTGGGGTGTTCCTATTTTTATGTTACCTAGAAAAATCACTATTCTGCAAAAATTTATGAAATAGGAACATTTTGTCTTATCTTATTAATAGTCATAAAAGTTTCATAAAAGGTCTTGATATTAGACAATGACCTATATTCAAGATTTTTTATGTAGCTCATACTTTTAAAAGTTTAAAAAAGTAAAAAAAAAACAGTGTCTTATATTATGTTTATATTGTCTATAAGTACCTATTAATTTTATCATCAATAACATAATTACTATAATGCCAGCCATCTACCTCATACCCACAAATAAGACGACAAGATCCTTGATTACTCTTTAATGACTATCAAACAATAAAACTAATGTCACAATATGGTCAGGGCTAAGTTTTTCATGCGTCTATTATCATTAGAGTAATGGCAATAGCAATAATCTCTTTCATTACATCGCCCCTGTCTCATCATGATAATATATCTACATTGCCTTTAATTTTACAATTTTAGTCAATGACTCTACTTAACAAATTACATGACATTTAAATACACATTTAATTTTCAACTTTATTGATTAACACGTAAGAATTAAAGTTGTGTGATGGTATTGTTGGAGTTACGTTAAAACTGTGTGGTTGGTTGATTTATATTACATTTTGACATGCGATGTATTGTCAACAATGACACTCATTAGCTCAAATTCGACTTGTCACATGCGATGTCGGTAAAATGTTTTATTTCTTTATTTGTTACTTTGTTTTCAAATTGGATGCGTAATTATTTCTTGGTTTTAAAGGAAATGCGTTGAACGGAACTTTTAATAGTATGTCTGTTTTAATTGTTTTGTAATGTTTAACATAACCATTCACTTTTATGCTTTCCTTTTTTTTTATTACTTTTAAACTTATAAGAATGAATTTCATGTTATAATAATATTAAACCTTTTATATAAAATAATAGTATATTATATTATTAATAGGTATGTAAATAAAGTAAAAATAAAACGAAATTTCTGTATTTGGCATGACGCAAATTTTCCTCTAAAACTACACATACAACTTTAAAAACCATTAAAAAGTCTATGCAACCAGCAAAAACTACCGTTTCCAATATACAATTTAATATAAAAGATAAGATCGCCATCAGTTAAAATCCATTGTCCGACTGACAAATATTTCATTCCGCGACCCACTGCCGGCTGCGCTATCGTAGAAAAACTCGCACTGGCGTCGATTTATTGATATGTAAATCATTTTAATTGGTGCCTATGGACATTTTTTAGTGTAATTGGCAGCTCGCTCGTAATTCATCTGGACGATGAGATATATGTTGTTGGTTGGTGCACGCTTGCGACTATTTTGTCGGATGTTCGTGTTTTGTTTTCAGTGTTGACTTGTTAAGTGTTTGTCGTTTGTTGTTGACAGTGGTAAGATGCTTGGTGATTAAGGTTAAGAATTAAAATATATTTAAATAGAGTGTTTGAATTGAGAAAATCATGTACACAAAATAAAAGCAAAGTCTAAAAAAGCAAACATCTTGCTCTAATGACCGGCGAGTACCTATGTTTTTACACGTAGCTACAAATATTATACAGTTTTTAAGAAAAAAATAAGTCAAGTAGGTTGTTTAAAATTGCTTTGGTTTTTGCAGCATCGAAATTCAGAAAAATACATTTCAAATTCGTGCCTGAATTGGTTAGACAAAACGCATTTGTGAATTAGTTAATATTTTTTTAAATCGCCAGCTTGAATTCTCACAATCAATATTTCGAGGTATCAAAAGTATTATTTATGTGAGCAACGGTATTTACAATAACGTGGCACGACCATTCGTATATTGTCGTATGTACTCGTGTATTGTCGTATATGGCCATTTATTGCCGTACGTTGTGCGATCCTTCTCTGCATATGAAATATTTGGTTTTGTTTCCATTGTGTGCTTTTTAACATATTTTCGTACAAATTGAAAAGTATTGTTAAACATGATCATTATTTAGAACGAAACAGTTTACTCACGCATATTCTCGGGATCGCCCGAATAGTTTTAGACTCAATAGGAGTCCCTAATTAGGAGATGATGCGGCGGCGGTAGTGGTGATTATTTTTTTATGATAGAACTACATAAACATTATTCAAATAAATAAAGTGTATTTTTCAACATAATGAAAAAATATAACATTAAAAAAAAAGTATGAGTATTATGATAAAATGTATTGGAAAACCGAATTTTCTCACTTAATTAATTCACACAACCAAAAAATCTCTAACCAAACATTAAAAAAAAACTAACTACTTATGTCTTCTACCTAAAACTAAAAGACGTTTAAAAATAATAATTCAAGTACCCGACAAACGTTAAACATCTTCTCCAGTAATTTAGGTCTAACCCCTATCCACAGTGCACCGATATCATCCACAATTAACTGCACAGCAATGCATCGTTACGGGATCGCGTGACCATCTCCCATGAGTCGCGAACACCATCAGTTTATGAGAAGCCAGCAAGCGGCTAATTGTCGCTATTATAGCCATTTCTGAATTATTAACGCCATTACTATAGGTCTGCGGTGGTTCTGTTTCTTTACGACTTACGCGATGCTTGTTGAAATGCTGTTATTTTAGTGTTTGTACTCGGAGTTTGTAGTATGTGTGAGTTAATTAAATAGCGTATTTTTTTTTCTTTATTATTTATAATTAGTTTGTAAAATTTATTTATTTTATTGTAAGGCAGTTGTTCAATTATAAGGCTTTTACTTCTCTCTTCCCGGCTGTTAGGTGATTGGTAATATATTGTGTTTTTACCTATTGTTACATTTTTTTAAATACAATGCAGTTTGTTAAAAAATAAACAAAACGTTATCACATATTATTTACAAATTACGAGATCAACCTTGTTGCACACAAGTTTATCTTATATATGAGTGTCAACGTTCATTGTTACTTTATTTTGTAGACATAATACGAAGAAGAATACAGAAGGTTTTATGTAGCTCATTTCGATCGGGTTGAGCTGCATTCAATCGAAAAAAATAGTCTGCAGATTTGTTCAATTAGAAACATCGTGTGCTCTTTAATAAATAAGACAGATATCAGACTTCTTTGAAGTATTTCTTTAAATATCACGTTGAATGCAATTGATTAGACACAAAAAAGAGCGATAAAAATATCTCGTTGTAATGAACGAGCAACAAGTTTTAGGTTAGTTGATGACAAAATGTATGAAAAAGTGCGAAAAGTAAGGTTATTGTTAAAATAGTATATGTTCAAATTATTTGTCAGTATTCAGTATTATTATTAAATGTTCAACCTATTTATTACACAAAACGTGATAACATTTCGTAGCAGTTATGTTTAATTTATTTCTAAATTCGAGTGTTTAGTCACGTTCTTGGTTAAATCATATTACAACCGTAAACTTTATAATATTTTGAAATATCGTCAGGTTTTGTTATGCCAATCTTAATTACTTTTGCGTAACCAAATACATATTACATGGAATAGCCTCAGAACCCCAAGTCAAATACTTTATTAGAGAAAACTTAAATTTCATTTTTCTATAACGCGTCTTGCAATCTCCTTCCTTTGGTTTCTGGCAAAAAAACGCAAAATACTGAAGCAATAAACGGTAACAGAGCAAATATCAACGAAGGTATCCAATGCGGGTTGATAGTTGCTATGAACGGCGCAACCATTGCTCCTATTTTAGCCCCTGCTGAACTTAAACCGTAAGCCATAGTGCGCAATGGAGTGGGAAATAACTCTGAAACATACACACATAGGACCCCAAATGTGGTGCAAGTGGCTGCGAAGCCTATTATCCCTAAAACTGTGCATCCGTCGTGGCCTGGTGGTATGAAAATGAGGATGGTCATAGTGATGCCAATTATTGATAGGCAGCCAACAGTAGATACTTTTCTTCCAAATGTTTTGTTAAGCATCATTGCAAGAGGACATGTTGGAATCTGAAATCAAACACATGATATAAGCAAGATTTGACGGTATTACACAAAGATAGATAAAGATAGATATAATCCCACCAAAAACATTTTCATGTAAAATGTTGCCAAGACGAGCCCATATGACTCGCACTGTCAAAAAGTTATCAGATCTCATGTAGAGCCAAGCTTCTAACACTACACGCCCTAACTCTACAAGGCCTAACTTCACAAACTCTACACCTTAGTCAAAATATGTGGCTTGGCCATTTCGCTACATTCACATCGGCGTAAGGTGAAAAATTAATTCACTGTTCATTACTTTTGTGTTATACAATAGTTCTTGTAGTAACGAACGGCCAAGCCACATATTTTGACTAAGGTGTAGAGTTTGTGAAGTTAGGCCTTGTAGAGTTAGGGCGTGTAGTGTTAGAAGCTTGGCTCTACATGAGATCTGATAACTTTTTGACAGTGCGAGTCATATGGGCTCGTCTTGGCAACATTTTACATGAAAATGTTTTTGGTGGGATTTCATTTCTTTTTGTAAGTTGTTTGTAACAAAATTTTTTTTTATTTTTTTCTTCTTTTTTTGGGGTGTATTTCTTGCACATCAGAGACGCCTTTTTTATAGCCCACTCTCTATCTTTGTCTTTTTTCTTTGTTGATTTACTGTTTATAATAAGTGATAGATCAGGGCGATACTTGGTTCTTAGGCGATTATATTCGACTATAGCTGACTGTTGTGCTTTAATACTACTAAAGTCAATATTTATAAGGTGAACACCTTGCAAATTAGTCACTCTAGAGAGTGCTACATAAGCCTGCCCACAAGAGAACGTTGATGACCGAGACGTTCGCAACACTTCTATTCATTCATATTTATATGATCTGATCTGAAGTATATGTCTCAATATATGTCGATTATTTTTTTTTATTTTTTTTTTTACCTATACATATTATATATATCTAGGGGAACCAAGTTTTAGATTATTAGATTAGACCTCTAGCGTCATCAAAATTTAATTTAAAATTACAGGTCTCATACAAACTCTCATCCCCTAGTTTAAGGGGTTGGGGGATGAAAGTTACAAGTTTTATAATTTTTTTGTTGTTTGTGTGCTAATACTAGCTTACATACAAAATTTCAGCTTTCTAGGACATTAGGAAATACCTTAAGAATTTTGATGATCATCAGTGAGTCAGTGACGAAATTAGCGTTTTTTAGATATAAATAAAATCTGAAGTATAAAAGCTAATGTAATTAAAACTTAATATGTTCAATAAGTCCGCTATTGACAATATATCCCGAAAATTTTGTTGATCTAGCATAATCCAAACCCAAGTTATGAGGGTTCAAAAAAACGACGAAGCGCTTCGAGAAAAGGTAGGTAGTGCCCGTGCGCTTCGCTTGGCTCGTCTTGGCGGGGGCACTACCGTGCCCCCAGATATTTGTCAACACTATGTTGAAGAAAACAATATTTGGATAAGTGTAATAAAAAAAACAACTAACCTGAATTGATCCTAATAGAAGCACAGTAATATAGATATTAGATCCAACAAAGGTAACATATTGATTTATGCCGAAGTAACAAGCTCCAGCGGAGATCCATATAACTATCGAAGATATCATCTTAAACGCAAGTTCTTTTGTTCTGAACAAATCTAAGTAAGTAGCTTTGCGTATCTCCTTATCATTTACCATCATTTCATCTAAAGCTGTTGCAATATTCTCTTGGATATCTGTTGTACTTAGTTTATTGCTAAAATAAGAATTGATATTCATTTATTCAGTAGTTTGTTTAATACATCTGATATAATTAGGATAAGACTTACCGTGTAGCACCTTTTGTCAGTACGTCAACTATTTTCTCAGAATTGCCTTTAGCCATTAACCATCTAGGGGATTCTGGTAGGAATACCATGAATATGTAAAAGAAAATGGACGCTATTGCATACTCCAAAAGGTACATTCTCCAGTCTACAGAATAATAAGCAAATAAAGATAACAGTGCTTGAGCCACTCCATCGGGCATTAGTGCTAAGCTGCCAGCAGCCTCTCGATACTGTGGTCCAACAATTTCTATAATGAATACTAGGCTTATTATCATTGTCCCACCTGAAGCCATTCCTATGAAAAACCGTAGGCTATTAAAAGTCCAGTAGCCTGGAGCAAATGGTACAGCCATCATAAATATGATGTTAATGAAGCATGAAATTGATAATCCTGGGCGACGCCCAAATCTGCAAAAAATAAATAAGGCATCATTTTAGATGTTATATATGTAACACACTGTGTTTATATAATATTAAGAACATAAGATAATTACCTGTCTGAGACCCAGCCAAACAAGGAAACTCCAACTAAAAACCCAAACATAAGCATGGATTGAGTGAAACCAACTTTCCATGAATCTCCACATATCAATCCAAATTCTGAGATCAAAGTCTTTTCAAACACATCTTCATAAAACTTATATTCCGCACAATTGTTATAACACGTTGAATTTTGCACATTAACTGTGGCGTTGTTGTCAAATTTAATACACATAAATTGGGTAGACGGAGTTAGAAAAATAATAGATAGCATATTCCATATTGCAACAGATCTCACTACAGCAGCTATAGTGCAAACTGAAGCTTGCCAAGGACCGAATGCACCAACACATTTAACCACGTAATCATCTTTAAATTCACTATCTATTAACTGTTCAGAACTATTATTTCTTCTTTCAGTTTCCATCGTTATCTTAATCGAATCACCAAAGAACTTTGAACCTATTACATTATTTTTAGAATTATTATGAACTCTTAAAGACATTTAAGTTTTTATTAATATTCACTTAATTACCAGTTGATTTAAAATTTAAATTAACTTATATTTAAACACATCGTCAATGAAAACAGAAACCGAATGATTATTTTAAGTAAACATCATGTTTATCTATTAGTTTATTATTATTTGTTTATCAGCAGGTGACCGAATTTTGGAGTAATGAACGATTTATTGCTGTAGGTCATGGATGAAGGTCTTTAGGTACAATTAAGTCTGAATGTTTAAATCAGTTTAAGATTTAGTATCTACTGTTTTGTCATTACCGAAGAAAAGGAAGAAAGAATATGAGAAAGTTTTAAAAGAAAAAAAATATGACATCATTAATTACAAACATTTTAACTAAATGCCTTGCACCAGAATTAGTCGACTTGCTTAAATTGATTTGACTCAAAGGTGAATCTTTGCGTTGTCAAACGCGTTACCGTAAATAAACCTCCCAGAACCGCCTTTGTTCGTATCGTTATTTCGGCAGACGGAACCACACGGGTTGCCTGTCCTCGCATTTTTTATCCAACGCCCAGCCCAATTAATCTTCCTTATCGTTCCATCGCCGCCAGTTAAATAATCGCGGCGCAGACGAGTTTAACATAAATTAAGTTTTCCACGACACCTGAGATACCCCCCCTGTGTTAAGAGCCTCGACTACAACCCATTCACCGATGAACCAGGCGATTTTGATGCTTAATTCAATGGAACAGAAGTTGGTCTGAGTAAATCTGTAATTTTGCTGGTCAGTAATAATGAGGCTTCGTCGAGAGATGTATATCGCAAGCCAGAAAGAAAGGTTAAGTGTGAACATTTGTTTGTTAATGCCCTTGTATAATGGATTCGTGGTTCTTTTTCGGTTGGAATGATAAGTTGTTTTACTTTAATTGATCGATCGCTTGATTCCTTTCGGGTATTGTAAACGGTGAACGAATTTCTCTTACTTGTAGACAGGTCAGATAAGTGAAACGCTAAGGGATTGATTGATGGCCGTATTTACATTTAGTGTTTCGGATTTAGACGTTTGTATATTTATTTTTTAAAGTTAAATTTGTAAGTATAATTTTCAAGTAAATTTCTAGATTCATGCATTTTTTTGAATTGCAATTTTACCTAAATTGTTGTTCACATGGTGTGCTCACACCATCTCAGTTTAAGAAAGTATGAATTTCTGTAAAATATCTTCTTATTGTTCATCCAACCATTCAGCGGTTTTGTATCATCGGTACCCGTCTAAATATAAGCCTACTTCAATATAACTAACAAAATGTTTCTTAAATACAGACTATAAACTTCTCCGCTAAATACATACATAAATCTCATAACAGTGTTAATCTGGCTGGTATAAAGTGTAATTATTGGCTGAGTTCAGTTAGGGTCAACAAGAAAGCGCCCTTGGACTGATAATCTCAACTAACGTCAAGTTAAAAGCTACGTAAATCTTGCAACGAGAGGAGGTGGTGTAAAGTGATATGCGAATATTTTTTTTTTGCACATTTCGGCGCTGAGAACATTTTTCTTTTACTTTTGTGTATAAATTTAAGAGTTATCATATATGTTTCATTGACTGTAAAATCTGTTAACATCGCTTTTACATTAAATATTGTTCGGATATAGGGTAAATTAAGAGCTGGATGTGCCTATCTTTCAAAAGATGACCTTTTGTTCTTGTTTTTTAGTACATACCTATATACTTTTTTATATAGTTTTCAGAGTTTTCTATCTTCAACAAAAACGTATTCAGCACGTCCATTAAATTAGATGAAAGGAAACTTATGCCAAAGGATAATTATATAGCTCAAAGCTTTTAGTATCAATGCTAGTGCATCCGTATGACATCAACGATAGTAAGGTTATAGATTGTTTTATATTTAAAGGCCTAAGCGGTACCGGAACGGAAATCCACAAGTAGATATATAGAGGTCTGAATTGACGTCAATTACACAAAGTATTACAAGTTCTGTCTTTTCAATGTCGTTTAATATTGATACTTTAATTTCCTGCAGATCAATTAGGTTTACTTAAACCAGACTTGTGACAAATAAATGTTATTTTTATTCAATATTAAAGTTTTAAATATGACCTATCATTCTGATCTCGTTCTATACCTGCTTCAAATTGTCTGATGCTATCACAGTAAGTACATTTGATTCAGAAATCTCTAAATTGCATCTCTCAATAGTTTTCCACCAGCAGAACAAATAGAACTCTTCAAATATCTAAGTATGTCAACAAACGCTGCAGCATTCCTTGAATTTACTCTTCCGTCTGTTTGCTCAAATAAAACACAAGTTTCTAAAATTGGCCGAATCAATTATCGTTATTACTCAGCTAGTTTTACTCGTGCTCACTTTGTTTGATATTTCATAGCAACGATAGTTGTATCAATTTGGTCGTGTTAGCATCAGTATGATATTTACAGGATATTTAAGCTTTTGAAATTTGGATTTCACTTGTGTGGTCGCTGCAGTGATGTTAATGTGTGAAACAGTAGCTGTGACAAAATAATGAAAGCAAATATTACGTAATTGCAACTTGATGCTATGATATCCACTGGCTGACCAAAAATAATTTAATTCAATTAACAGATATGTAATGTGGTTTTGAATTCAGACAGTGTTTATTATGTACAGGTAGTTGAAATTATGAGGAATTTTGTTTTCTATTTTTATGTATTAGCAAGAGGGTTTCACTCCGCAGTTTACAACGTTCAGCAGGCGCGCCTCCCCGGCAGCTGAATGACAATAGGTAGTTGTACTTTGTTTCGTCGCAGCTAGAGTCGCTATTTATTTATTTTTCGCGAAGGCACCTTCTGTACGTAGAACTATTAATTATTCTGTGGAATTAGCTGGTTTTCATTACATATCATTCGAAAAACCTATATCAGAATCACGAGTTTTTCTAAATCCTTAATACGGAATTCAATAATGGTAATGTCATTATTAGACATGTTATTTAAAGAATTAATCAACAAACCACTAAAGTCATACCCTCAACCTTGTTAATCAAGTTGCTAAAACGCAGTTATATTCACAATTAGCGTCTCAAGTCGGACATTCATCAGTTATCGCATTTGATGGTCTGTTTGTCTGTCTGTTAGCAAGTCTCTAGGTGACTGTTGTAACTGTTTGTGGGTCTGTGTTAGATTGATTAGTTCATCTTGTTGATTTTATGATGCTAATTTTTACCTCAATTTTATCGTGATCAATAGTAATTGACGTGATCCAAATATAGAAACGGAATTTTTTAACACCGCCACCGTGCATTTATCGCCATGTTGCACGCATTTATCGCATCTTTGATAATTATTTTAATGAGAAGGGAGAAATTATTTTTCTAATATTTACTTATTTAGTTATACAAATATGGCCTTATTAAAAAAAGCTTGACGGTGTTAAGCAATTGCTAATAAAGTTCAAAATTCAAGTTCTCTGTAGAAAAATTGAAATAAAAATCTGTTCATTAACTGTCGAGATTTTTATAAATAAGGCCATTAATCTATTGTTGAGACTTACTAACTTTTTTGCTGGCCAGCAATAATTGGTAAACAAGAAAACATAAAATTTTACAGATTCTTTATTACATCAAAAAAAAACTCAAAAGTTTGACAACAAACTAGCCAAAACTAGATGTCATTGAACTGCGCAGTGGGCACTCAGCAAACCAGGTGGGCAAAGAAATAAAAAGCTGGATCGAGTCGTTAGGTTGGACACGAGACGTCGTTACAAACGAGCAAAGATCTGCGATAGCCAGCTGAACTTGTGGGCGGGGACTGCACACAGGGCACAATTCAGTAAAACTTCTGTATAATAAGAATAAAATAAAATAAAAAGATATTTTGGATGTTATTTATGTTGTTATAAGTGAAAGAGTATTTCCTTTGATTAATAGATTTAAATTTCAGTGCATCTAACTAAAATCAAAAAAGCATCTTTAATGAGAGTCTGGTGTTATGTATGCCAGAGATTTCAGCTAGTATCTAAGCACCTATTATCAAAAATTATTATAAGTTTAATCTTTTAGACTGCATAAATACCAGCTAGCAAACTTAATTAAGTTATACGTATAATATTCAAGTTAAGTAATAATTAAGAATATATTACTTAAGTTGCTAAAAACAAATTGCAAGGAATCACTTGACACATGTATTTTATTAAGCATAGTTTTTTTAAGCGTGTCATAAAAAAAGTTGCAATCAGTCAATATAAAAAATTACAGAAGAAAAACAAGCAAAACAGTAAAAACCAGGTTCAAAAATCCATAAATCATTGCTCTTACGTTTAGATATAAGAAAGTTTAGTTTTATCCAAGTTATTGTCCCACAGTGCACATAGAGTGAAGAGACAATCAGAAGCGGCGAGCGTTAGCGCGGCCCCGTAACGATCCCCGGATAATCCTTGCTATCGACTCGACGATGCCAATCCAATTTACCCGGCCCTATACCCGGTCCGGTTTACATCGTGTTATTTGAGAGAAGTGTGCCCGGTTTATTTTGCGACCACTTTCATTTTAAATGTAAGTTTTTCGATTAGAGTATAATAATTTTGACAGTCTTTTATTTCTGTATTTATTGTTATTTTGATTTTTTTTGTATGTTTGTTATGCTATATATCCGGAAACCGAGGACCGTTTAAAAAAAATTGTCTTATATATAATTATACCTCAGAGGTCCTATAAAGAAATTTATAGAAGTCTGTTTCTTTTTACATTTATTTGTAATCGATTTATCATAAAACAAAGATCTCAATTCATAAAAGCTCTTTAGTGTAGGCTAATAAAAAATGAAATTAAAATAGTATTTTTAACTTGCTAGTAACCTGTTAAACTATAAATTCTCCAAGCTTAGTTGGCTTGCAGATGAACATTATTTTCCAGGTATATTTTTGTTTAACTAGGTAACTTTGCATTGTAACCTAAATAATTAAAATTTTTGCGACATATTTGTAATATATTGCTGAAACAAACAAAAGTTTCTTATCTTTACGTTTTATATTAGTTCTAACTGTAAAAGTTTAATCTAGAATTATGTTTAGCGTGTCTCACATTACTTTATTGAGTGCTTAAAACGACCACAATAAACAAAAAGATAAGAAGTTGATTTTTATTAAACCACGCCAAGATTAACATAAAAATAAAATTATTTCATTCTTTACTGGTTCTAGTATTACAAGATATTTTATTGAATAAATAACAATAAATGTGGACAACATTACATGCATTGGTCTAAACCCTAAGTAGGTAGCTAAATAAATTGTGTTAAGGAATCAGAGACAACGAAGGTACCACAAACACCCGGACCCGAGAAAATATAGAAAAGTGGTTTTCTACACTTACCCGTCTGGAATTCGAACCCGGGACCTCAAAGCTCGACTACGAAAATCGTCAAAAATTCAGTTTCCTTAATCTAGCTAATATCAACAGAAATACCCAAAACATGTTTCCAGGATTTTATTTGACGTCGCCGCGTATTTGCCTTTCCTATTCACAGCCTAACATTGAAGAAATACCAATATGTACAAATAATATAAATATATTTAGCCTAGTAAAAATGTCACGAAACCGAAATATGAGGTGTGTACACAGTCGGTATCTTTGTCATGTCATGCATTAGCGAGGTTGTACTAAATCGACCAATCGCCTTGATCCTTTTGCTTCGTGACGTCCCGATGAGAGCCGAGAGATCCCGAAGGGTTTGTTCAACAAATTTGGAATTCGATTTTTAGAACGTTGTATTGACAGTTGGTCCTTCTGGGAACATGTGTGAAGGAAGGCAAACGCGATTTTAACGTGTTCACGCTAAGATCCCCGTCGCTTGACGTCGGCAAAGAAAAATAAAGTTCTTTATTTATGCCGATCCGCTCTAATCACTTTTGTAATACTATGGAAGGGTTTCAATCTTTCGTGTTTGTTGCTACCATTTTTGATGCTTTTGTTCGTAATTTAGTGGTAAATATAGAAATTTCTCAGAAACTATGTGAAAAGGCAGGCACTACTGTATTTTTAGAAACTAATCTTTTAAATAATAGTTTGGCTTTATTCTTAGTGATTTAGAAGTACACAGACACCAGCACTTTTTTCTTATTAGACGAGTACCTACGTCTAAAATTAGAAGATATTTTTTGGTCTGTTATAACATCAACGTACTTAATAAATAAATATGTACATAGTACAGAGTTATTTCAACAACTTCAAGTTTAACTCCAACTAAATGTAGCTTAAAAAATATTTATACTAACAATAAAATATTATTTTTCCGTTCTAAATATATCACCCATCTATTTACCAGCTTGATCAATACCTACATGTGATCCCTAGCCATGATTTGTCGAGTAAACACGAAGCCACGTTTGCCAACAACTTAACGCCAAGTTTCTTTTTTGATTAACACAAGTACACTAAAATATGTAAGCAAATAAACTTGCCGCCCGATAATTTATTAATACGCCTAAACGTGTTGTTTGCACTTCCATTTAACAGCTCTGCACTGAGGAATTTCTAAATATTTCCTCTTTTAAGAAAATACAACTCTATTATTAACGCCCGAGAGTTTAAACTAAGTTAGTGGGATAGTCAGATGAATTTGCTATATGTGCCAATGCAAAATTGATTTGAGTTGTAAATACATGCAAAATGATATGTTTTATCTAACATCTACGTTTTGACACTTGTTTTTACGATGTTTAAATGCTTAAGATTTTATTGCGTCATAAATATCGGTTTTATAATGTCACAATTTTATATTGTTTTTGTGACATTAATTAATAGTTTTAGAAAGAAGTTTTTGTCTATAGATATATTTTACTGCTGTTATAAATTATGTCGTTATTGGTGGGAAAAAAAAAAATTACTTGATAATCATAATGTTTCTGCTTAAGCTGCATTCCAACACATAGGTACATAATTATTTTTGGTTAGCCTACTTACAGTACTTACGTAGTTTACAAAATGGTGAGCATTTTATATTACTAGATATGTTTCACAATTTTTTAACTAATTAATTATTTTGTAAAAAGAAAAATAACAGACAAGTAATTCACCTTCAGACACACACAACCGCTTTGTCCAACTATAAAAAACACGTGTCATAAAACGATTAGAAAAATAAGTTATTTTCCAAAACTAAAATAAAAGTAAAAGCAATAAACCAGTGGACAGCGGACAGAGGGTTGGAAATGATATCTGTAGTAAATACACTTTCAAATCGTTTAAAACTTGGTCAGTTTTGGAGATGGTCATAAAACTGAATCTGCTGATAGCACTCGATCTTATGGCGTTTGTTTATGACATATAAAATATCAGTTACTGATAAAATGCCATGCCCATTAATGGTACTGCCATATTAAAATAACTTCTTTAGTTTTGTGTATATGGGTACAATACGACAAAAAATTTCACTAATTTAGTTCTCAAGGTTAAAAGACTCGCTGTCTTTTTTTTATTTACGATACTATAATATGTTTAATGTACGATTATAGATCATACGTTTATCTATACAACTAACCCTTTTGCCTGATAACATGTTAAGTGTACTTTCAAAAACAAGAAATATACTTCAGATGACATTTTCAAACCCCCAGACAAACTAAAAGGCTGACATTTCAACCCTAAACTACTCCGGCACGTGTTTCTCTTGATCGGTTGAGACACGTAAAAAGACTGATCGTATAGAGGGCAGCACATTCGATAGATATAACTGGCCACTGGGGAGCCACTGCATTGACCATTCCAAATAAAATACGTTTTTACGACCCTATGGTAGCTAGGGTTGATGATCCAAAGTTCGTTTTAGTAATTCTTCAATATTCTGACTTTAAAGTGTAATTTGATAGCTCGGATGTACTAAAAGCTAGATTGCCTCCAAGTAAGTATCGTCAGTTTTATGATAATTAAGATCAGAAAATTAATTAAGTAGACTACTTTCCTTACGTACCTATATACACATTAATTAAAATATTTATTTATCTGAAACTCAGCCAAAAACACACTAAAAAGGCTACCAGCAACTGCAATTCGTGTTGTGTCATTACAACAATACAAATTTGATTATACTATATTTGAGTAGGAATCATTTCTACCTAATTCTTTAGGCTTAACACACTCGACTATACTGACATACAAATAGCCATAAGAAAAACTTTTGCCAAAATGTTTGTAAGTACGTGCCAACCCTAAGTGGAGGAACTCAGTTATAGTTTCAACGATATTTACGCGGGACGATGTTGCTGAAAATATTGTCTGCAATTTATTGTTAGGATTTCGTGTCTTTTCGATTTATAGCAGCACTCCGAGTTGTGTTTGGCGGCGGATAAGGAGCTCGCTAACTTATGTCCAAGTTTTTTGGGGTTCCACACACGTGTAAGTAATTTTGTGATGAATTGATGTTAGCGTTTTACGAAATCGTAATTATTATTATTTTTTCAAAATTATTACAAAATTTGTGAATTTAAAAGTATTTTTACTGTTTTAAATGGCCTATATACTACAGTGACAAAAAAATAAGTAATAACTGTTTATTTTTTTCGTACGCGTCCTCAGCCTTTACGCTTTTTAAAGTTATTATACTATGAAAGTTTCTGGTTATTCACATTACATACTAATTTATACATAGGTATATGAAATACAAAAATGTAGAAAACAATTTAATACATACAATTTCACTCTGCTTTTAATACCTAGGATTCGGCGCTATTTCCACCGTAAGCTACCGAATATTGTTAATCTTCGATAGGAGTGGAGTGTCGGTGAAACGTAGTTCCTTCACAATGTATTCCACTCAAAACTTAGATTCATCAAGGGCTGTCCAGTTCTGGGAATGGTCCAAGCTATTTTTGCAATCTTACATCTTAAGGGAAAAGGGTTTACAGTTAAACCGAAGACATAATAGCTTGACAACCTGTAAATGTATGAAAATTATTAAAAAAAAAAATGTTTATTTAAAAAAAAAAAAATCATAATGTAACATTGGTCTTAAGTTAATATTCTACTCAAAAACATAATAGAAAAAGTTAGGCACTACACCGTAGACGTATAAATTACCAAATAATGTAACTTTTATTTCCAAAAAATCTCTATTCTTCAAACGACAAAAATAATGTTTTATAGTAAATTAAGTATTTAAAAAAACAAAAAATATTATAATAAACATTTTATCGACATCGATACTAGCGCATCACTATTTCAAGCTTATCCTGTGCATGTAACAAGGCGTCGGATTTGCCCGACGTGATACGTTTTACGGAGCGACGACTGTGTACCCTGATTCTAAACCTCCTACGTAGAGACATGCAATGTACGCTGCTAATACTTTGTACGAGTTTTGCTAAAGAGGAGTTGTGTGTTAGCACAGAAATTGCTAGAGAAGAAAAAACAGAGGCAAATTTATGTTATCATATAAACAATGACTTTTTTCATTACACTTGAAAAATCGTGTTTCTTCTCCTATTTGTTAACTTACTTTACAAATTCATATTGGCCTGAGCAGATTGTCTGTCACATGAAGATTACTTGTTTCTGTCAGTTGTCTTATTTTGACATAGCACACAAAAATAAATCACAGAAATTACTTTTTTAACAAAAAACATAAGAAATTGTCTATCTTCTAACGACAAAATACAGCTATGCCACAGTCTTTTCTATATCTTATCATTGTTATAATAAAAAAAAAATAAGTAAAAAGTTTTTCCTAATAAAATCCAACAGCAATAACTTTCAGTAACGTTTACAGTTGGCTATACAACTTTACCACCACAACATGTTTCTCTTTCACCCCGAAGTTAAACATTAACAACGCTTAGTCTACGTAAACATAGACTCGTTGGATCTCAAAGCTATATCACGAGCAAATAGCATTATATTGCGATCAACGCACTCACCACACCAGGAAAACTAGTGAGGGGAAACGTATGTTTTAAAAATAAGATAAATTTTGCTGCTATGTCTTTTAACGGCTTCACTTTTCAATAGGAAAATACTATCGGTAATCGAATTAAAAATCAAGTAGGTGATGTATGTGTAAAACTATTATAGATAATATGAGCTTTTTTTGCAAATATTATGAGTATTTAGAGATTCAGAAAAAATATATAAGTTTCTGAGCTTAGTATGTCTTAAAAAACAGAACCCTAGTCGGGTAAAATTAAAAACTTAATTGATAGTTCTAGAACGTATTCAAATGTGTCCTTTCTTAAACAATTTATGATATTATGTGACTCGATTTATAAATATCAAACACAGGTAAACCATCTGCAAAGAACTAAAACATTTTAGTGCCGTCAACAGTAAGTTAAATATTTTAAATCAAAATTTAAAACGTCGAGACGAAAACACGTACCGCAATCATAAAGCAAAACAAAAAAGAAACCCACAGCTTAACCCGCAATTTAATCTAAAAAGCGGCAAGAACTACACTTTGGAATATTAAAAAATCACTTGTCATAACCAGGGATTAAAAAGAAAAATTTGCGAAAAACAAAACCGGATCGCCGCAGGTGTCAGTTTTTAATAAAGGCCCAATCAGTCGGGTGCCGGAAGCGACGTCGGCGGCGCTGTTCCGTCGGAAATGGAGCTCGTGTTTGCGCGCGCCCTCTGCCGGCCTGCTCCGGAAACGACGGCGTCGCCCCCGGCGCAAGAACCCGACAAAATGAAGCTTGCGATACGTTCCCTCATCACGTAGGGTGGGCGCGGAATGAGAAATTTTGGGATATAGGTTTAGCACATTATTAGGAAAATAGAAAATTATTTTGAATAATATAGAAAGATAATACTTATCTATTAAAGCTTTCACTTAGGTTATCTCTAAGTTTCTGCAAAACTAGTTTGCAAATTAACATGACTAAGTCTGGAAACACAAAACAAGTGACATTATCTAGATATGATATGGAATTCTTATTTTTACGTTGAAATTGTGTTCTAAATCATTAAACAACTTCAGTAACATTTTTCTAATCAATGTATTGAACAATACTAGTATACAAGCTCACTATCCCTCTTAGGATTAAGGACAGGAAAATGAAAAGAAAATTTGGGATTGTCCGCCCAATAGGTTTAATCATGAACCCCATACAACAGCCTGCAATAAACGCGTGCCGTATTAAAACCGTTTGAAGCGAGTTTTTTGGTCGACTCGCTTGTTTTATATGATGGTAAAGTGCACCCTTTGATGACAATAAAGTGAATTCGTGTTGCGGCTTTTACGGTAAACGTTATAACACAATTTTGAAAAATAGCGTTGGAAAATACACAGGTTGGCTGTTTGGAATGGTAAAGAAAAACTGAAGTTACAATTTAATTCAGATATTAAAAAAAATATTGTAAGTTTAAGTATTAAGAATCTAGAATGCATCAGCATTTCTTATTTTGGTCTAAAAGTAAATGTCAATATCAAGTTTAAGTTTCCTTTAGTATTTTCGCGCCACCCTCCACGTTGCTATCAACCCATTCTCATAGACTAACCAATCTCTGCATTTTTATAAATTTTCATCAACGACTTTTGTCAAAATGTTTTATCTATACTAATATTATAAAGCTGAACAGTTTGTTTGTTTGTTTGAACGCGCTAATCTCAGAAACTACTGCTTCGAATTGAAAAATTCTTTTTGTATTGGATAGTCCGTTTATTGAGGAAGGCTATAGGCTATATAACATCACGCTGCGACTGATAGGAGCGGAGCATAAATGAAAAATGTTGCAAAAATGAAAAACCGTTGAAACTAAAACACGCGAACAAAGTCGCGCGGGACAGCTAGTTAGATATAAGTAGGTACGAATCAGCGTCAGTTTTTAGGCAAAATAAGAACTTCACAATAATTTCCAATAATTCCCGGTAACGTCCAAATTAAGTACACAACTTTAGCATCCAAAATCAGGGCAGTATATAAATGTGCCAGACCTGGGACAATACTTCGCTAACACGTAGCGTGGTGACAAATGGCAGTGTCACGGTCGCCGCTGCCGCGATCACTCTCCGACAAAGAGACGAATGTACGTGGATTTGTCACGCCGACGGCTAGACAGACGTGACGAAAAACTGCTGGAAATTTACCTTTTTAGTAGTTAATTGCTACTTTTTCAGCTATCGTTATTAAAGAAGGACATTTTATTTCAGCTATATTTAAGGGAACATTTTAATTCGTTTTCTCCGATGATGTGTTTATTGTAACTCAAAAGATCTGAATTATATGTAACTATTAAATTACATGTATAAAATGGAGTTTAAAATGATGAAGGATGTGTTGAAGAGGATTTTTAGATTATGTTTAAATCGTGTATTAATTATCCTACCTAAACTAATCTAACTTATTTACTAGAAAATTTTAATTTGCAATTCAGGGTAGCCATTTATTGCCTATTAAGAGGTTTTTGTCGTGATCTGAAATTAATATTCCAATCTATTATGGAGGACTAAGCTAAGCTTTTATAGCTAAACATTTGTTAATGGAAACACATAAAATAGTGATTTACAACTTAAGTCTAATCATTAATTTATATCACATGTATATTCCACTAATACATGCAATATCATCACCCCTGGGATAAACAACTTTCAGAATAACAACCTATTAGGCAAATATGTTTAATGTGACATTTACGATATTCAAGATTTTATACAGTAAAGCTGCCTTTAATCAAATGCCTTCACATTCATTGCTTGCTTTGGTACTACCCTATAAAAGCTAAAATATGTATAGACTTAACAATTCATGGACAGCCATAATATTAAAAGTGGCTGACAATCATGAATTACTAAGTATCTAAATTAGTCTATTAAGCATAATTTATGGTCATTCCCACTCGTCATAAAAACTTTATGCCAACACCATATATTTTTAAACTCGAAAAGAAATAATTCGATTCGTATACTGACACGGGATTTTATAAAAATCATAAATTCCATATTATTATAATAGTTACAGCCCTACAGAGCTAATCCCAAAACATATTAATAAATTCAAAATAAAATTATAAGCTAACTTTATAAATATTAAACTCTATATTTAAATTCGCCGCTCTCGAGTTTAGTGCTGTCCGAGTGGTATATCGATAAAATATCAATTTGAGAGTCAATACCACCTTAGCACGACATGGTCGTAAAATTTTACAATCAATAAAATGCAAATAGATACCGCATCTGATGATGACACAACGATAATCGACAATCGTTATACATTCATTAGCATTAAGGATCGCGTTTCCACGGTACGGACCGTTGCGGATGTCACTTTTATTGCGCAATAAACTGTTGTGTAGGTGCTGTTCAATAGAATTATATGTTTAGGTTTGTTAGGCTGGGTGTGCAAGATAATGAAGCCAAGCTCATGTTTAAGACAAATGTCTACCTTTAAACTTACTTAGTAATAAATGTAATATAGGAATACTCGATATTAGGTACACCTTATATAACTTGAGTATCGCTTAATATATTAGCCCAAATTAATCTAGGTGTGGAAGTAAAGCGAGCTAAAATGACCAGACGACAAATATTCGTTTAAACAAACTAAAATATTCTTTGCCAGATAACACCCATCAAATAACTATTATCGCATTGTTATATGACACATTACATAAAGTAACATAACAGCGGAATCAGATCTATTTATTTCTGCTCAACTCCAGTAGGTAACCTAAGCAATCTTATGTCTCAACATTTACCGTCGTGTTTTTTTTTTTCCTCACGATTCAAGATCATGCCTAAACTTCGCTACAGGCTTATCGTGAACCTAATCATGGTTCATCCGTTCGTTTCTCAGAAACACGTAAAATAGATTCAAGACTTAATAATCACTTACAATTGACTTTATGTGTGACCTTTAATCTTAACTTATCTAGCTATTAACAGTGGCAGCGACTGTCAAATAATATTCGATGTCAGAGATAAGCAACATTAACATAAAGAAATAAATAGCTGATATGAGATAACAATCTTTGTACGAGTATCAACGTATTAACATATTGTATAAAATACCCGTATTTATATCTGATTCGTTTCCTGTAAAGTGTAGGCCAGCTTCCCACCTGTGGATATCTTGAGATAACTAAGGCAATGTGTCAAGATTTTAAAAGACCACCTCCTTGTTTCTTATCACCGCATATAATATACGATAAAAAGGGGAATATTTCAAATGATTTAAAAAACCCTGGGTGGTTATTTATTCCGTAATTTTAGAGAAATTAAAAAAAATGCCATTACCTTCTCCTGACTGACGTATTAAGTACCATTAAATTGTAAATTTATTAATTTTATTTTTAGAATACATAAGTAGCAGTTGTACAAAAAAACGAAACTCACTTTTCTTATTAAGAAATAAAATTTTATACCAATTAATAAAATTTAAATACCACCTGTTTTTTCACACGTTATTATAAATTTATCAAAAGGGTAATTGGTGGAAATGTCACCTTCAAACAATTAATAAACTAAGACTCTTGTCGGCACTTTGACCTTTTAAGTCAGTATCGTAGGACCTCTGTCTTAAGAAAGTAAAGTTTGATTGATTGTAAGGAAAGGTCAATTAAAAATATATTTTTTAATTTACTACATTTTTGTTGAAACTTCATTTATATTTGCAGTCGCAAAGGCAAAGGTACAATTAATGTTGCATTCAAAGTGAGTTGATAAATTCCTTTTTAATTAATGTCCATAAGTTCAATACGTGTTTAATTCCACCCAGATTTATTTTTGAAAAGGTAGATTAGCTAATAATCTATTGGATGAAATCCTATTTTAATAATCTCAGCTTCGTTGTTTATTCAGAAGCTGGATTGAATATCGGAACCAATTATTTGACCATAAATGAATTTACCAATTTGCTTGGGACGGACCAAACACTGCTGTCTATCGTATATAGCCAACCCTCTTAATTACTGTCAGACAAATCGAGTTAATGTTTTTTTTACAAATTTGATAAAAAACCAACTTTAAGCACTAAATTTAAAACGGTAGTCCAAAGACCACAAGACCAAAGAAACGCTTACCCTATTGGTCCATCATAAATTACATTTTCGAAAAATAGTGTGTGGTATTAATTATGTCGATAAATAATACGTGTCATTATTTTTCTTTTATTTATTACCACCCGTCTATTTAATTGCATTTTAAATTATAATGTTAACCTTTACCATTGAATTGGTGTCGTAAAAAATGTCAACTCGTAAATTGCTTTTTAGTTTATTTATTGGTATTTTATTTAGTGTGTCTAAGTAATATTTGATTACAACACTAGATTAAGATAATGTTTAATTCATGTCAATTATATCGATGTTCTTAAAATAGTCGTTTTAATTATCTTTTACAAAAACGTTTAAGTAGTGAATCTTTAAGTTAAAGTATATTCAGCGCATATTATGTGATGAACTGATGAAAAACGAAAAAATTTTTTGAAGAATAAATAATAAATAATTTGCAATTTCAATGTTGAATAAGAATAGTAAAGAAAAAATGATCAGCAGTGTTAATCGATTTTACTGTGCACTTTTAATGTATCAAAACAAATTAGATAAAAAAAACCAACACAACATTATTTAGAACATTGTATAAGTGAATAAAATATAATCAGACAGAAACACGGACATGAACAAACAACTAAACAAAACGCTGATATTATCTCGAGGTAAGTAATTCTACGTTTACTAGTGACGTAACTATCGACAAACGAGCGATCAAACAGACAGACGTGTCGCGTAAATCGATAAGTTTCGTAATTCTAATATACACACCGAATTACACGGTGACATTATTTACAAGACAAGTGTTAGGACAAAGTATTCTATGGAGACTCCTTAGTTGGTAATATTTTAGCTATTTATGCATATAGCAACGGCTCTTATTTTTTAATTATGTATTATAGAATATTAAAATCGACCATACATAATAAATATATTAAGAAAAATAAAAAATCTTTATTTTGAAAGACATAATAAAATATTTTCCATAAATCCTCATTCTAGATATACCTAAGCTCTATTAAAATAAAACATGAGATAAATATTTAATTTTAATGAAATACTATTAAAAAATTTAATTACGTCGTCAAATGAAAGGTAACATAAAGTAAATTGTAAACGTCATAGGAACTATTTATTAATCGACTCCATTCATTCTTGGTAGCGCAGCACCTACCGGCGACAGCTAGAATATATTAATATCAATATTTAAATCACCAACCGGTTGTCCCATTAAAACACTATTACAATATTAGCATATTTGATAAACAATCGATAATCGAGTGACAGGGCACAGCACTATTCATTAGAATGTATATTAGCACACCACTATTCATTTAGAATGTATTTTAGCGACCTCCTACACTTGGATATTAATTTTCTGTCAGCAACGATTAGGGTGATATGTTTCGATTTAAATCTATAGGCTTTTTAATTACTTTATTTGGTTTATGAGTTTGTATATATAAGATAGGTAACTTTTCTTATACTCGTACATCAATATCTTAGGCTTTCTCTGGAAGTTCAAACTTGCTAATTTCGTAGTGGACTGGTGATTTTTTACATATCGTGAGCTTTATGGTTATGGGTTCTTGTTGGGTCCGATGAGATTGTAGTTCAGTCATGTTTCCATATGAAAAATCAGAAATTTAATTACCTTATTAAGATATAGCATTATTAAATATTACTAATTTTAATGATCTTGATGATAACAAAAATAACAATAACTACAAATGACATTTGTAGAGAAATGTAAATCTTGACTTACCTTACAGTAAATCATACATTTTGAAATCATATCCTAAACAAGAAATTAATCTTGATTCATGTCAATTGACTTCGCAACCATTTTACAACATGGCCGAACTATTAACAAATGTATTTGGGCCGTCATATTATTGTCAATATTATCTTAATTAATGAGTGGATAAATTTTAATTATAGCCCATTAATTTTCAGATTAAAAGGTAATCGGTTTGATATTATTTTATGAACGCTGGTTGATGCGATTTCACTAGACTTTACGATATAATTCATTAATGAACATTTAGAGCAACCTTTTATTTTGATTTATCAATTTATTTTATGATTAACTTAATTAATATTTTTCCCGCTGCTCCACCCGCATAGATGATCGCGGCAAAAAGTTTTAGACTAGGTATCTGTGTGCGAAATTTCATTTAAATCGGTTCAGTAGTTTTGGCGTGAAAGCGCGACAGACAGACAGAGTTAATTTTGCATTTATAATATTAGTAAGGATTATAATTATTTTATTATTAGATTTTAATGTATTACAAAACATTTCATATAGGTCACTTATCTATTACACTTAGCTATCACGCTGGATAACCACAGTAAATAAAGTGTTTATCGCAAACAGCTCATGGTTAAACGTATTTACTCATACAAGCCTTTAGTAACGAGCTGTAACTGGCAACGTCATAACTCCGTCAAGTTAGACAAATAATAGATATAACAGAAGCGCTACTACGTATAAATTAAACTTAGATGTGTAAAAAAAAATCAATCACGACTTATTTTATTGATAACACTGGTTTAAAGATTTGGCAATCATGTAAAAAACGGTTAAATATTTTCAAGCTAAGATAGGTAAGGTTCTTACCAGGTATAAGGTATAAAATATAAATTATCATTTTGCATTTGATTGTCTATAAATTCAACTCTGAATTCTTAATAACGAGAAGTATTTTAATTTAAACATTTCAACGTCAGTTTATTCTTTACAAATCTTCACTTCTGCGTAAACCTTCTGTTATTTTTACATGACGTGTTAATCGTCTTATAACCTCATTACATATTCAATGCGTAAACCATTTCAATACAAAACAAATTACCATTTACGACTGGCGATAACAAATAAAAATATTTATTAAATAAGCACGAAACGATAATAAAACGCGAAAATTAAGCTTCAATAACGTTTTAAAGTCGTACAATAATCGTAAATTATACGTTTACGAGCATACGATCGTTATGTGAGGAAACTCAGACGTTCATATTACCTAGATAGTTTAATGGACAAGTTGAAACTTAGTGTCTGCGTAATGTCTTGTATATCATGAACGTACTGTTAATATCATCTGCGGAATTGAGCCTCTTCAAAATATACTGCGCGTCGCAAAACGTCGAAGTCTTATTAATATTTTTTTTAAACAGTGTCTTCTTAGACAAGTGACTTATGGTTTGAGTCTACCCGTGACCATGACACCAACTAACGTCGAAACGTCGGGAACTAAATCAACACAATAAATCCGAGATAGAATCCGTTCAAAAATAGTTTTATTATTGAAGTTATAGTTGCTTGTTTTTTAACTACCTATATGTTATATATATTTGGTACGAATTTTTATTACCAATTCAAATAATGGTTTATAAATATCGTATACTGTAAACCTTTGCGAATAGATGTTAATTTTATAATGTTACAAAACCCTACTTATAGAATCAACACTTCAAGTTAGTCGAAATTACTACAAAATATACCTACAATATTTCTGCTGAACCCAAAGGTAGCATCAATAGCCACCTGGCCAATCCCAGCGACGTCCCACGGCGTCGGTCGCAATTATGAAAACTTTTATTAGCTAATATTCTGTATAACTTTACAAGTAGGTATTTGTACTCAAACATCATCAATTACTGAACTGATGGCTTTCGTTAAGTTTTACTGAAAGCTGTTTGGTTCTTGATAGGAAGTTGATGAGGTTCCGTATGTGTATAAAATACTCAATGAGATATTTAATCGATATTAATATGAAGAAATAAAGTCCACTCGAGATGCAACAGTATAAATAGATACATTGAAGAAACGCGAATGTCTACAGTATAACTCTGAGTGCAAACCATTAATGGGTAATGTTTCTTTATCAATATTTTATGAATAGTGTAAAATGAAAATTGCATTTTACCTCAGATTTGTAGAGTAACCGTTCCTTGCTTTTTGTTTTAAACAAGAAAAAATCTACCAAAGAGTTATGATCATGAAAGTGGAATGCTGTACAGATAGAGGAAGATCGCGAAAGAGATGGATGGATTGTGTGAAAGATGATATGAGAATGAAAGGAGTGTATGCTAACATGACGAGTGGTAGAGATAACGAACCCTAATAATTATAATTGGGAACAGGCAAGAAAAAGAAGAAAAACTCGACCTGCGATTTCACAACTGCCATAAATCATGATCTCTATATAACTTTAATTTATTAACAATCATGTTTACTACCAACCAAGCCCGAAATTAAGGTTCACCATAAACCAGGCTCACTAAATCACCCATTGTAAATACCAACTATAAATAGGTACCTAGTCCTAGACCAATAAATTATTTATCGGCTATCAGTACCTACTTCGCTCATATTACCGACTGTAAATATAATCTCCTATCGACCACGTAAAAGCTGCTTTAATATGCCGATTAAGATAAAGGCACAAGTTTAAAGATACTAGGATTGTATGGGAGTAATCAAAGTTGTAATGTTTGTTAATAATCGAGCAGAAAGGGTTAGCTGAAGAGGATTTACTAGTAATTGTGGTTGATATTGATTGAATGTAGAACAATAAATGCTGCAAGGGTATCACCAACTATTTTTAAGCTAAACTAAATATATAGTCTTGTACGCAGTTGGTACTATTTCAATAAACACAATAGAATAACGACTCCAGTTAAAAAAAAAAACTTCAAATTATATTATGTTATCGTTGAATCAAACAAATTGCAACTCACAATTTGCGATACAGCAAACACTAGGTATTGACTTATAATGCAAGAAAGCATAAAAATCCTGGTCTGCATTTAAGTACATAAATTAGTCATACAACCGCAGAAAAATAAAATTACAAAATACAGACTTTCAACAACAGCTAACCCCAAATTATTCAAATAATATGACAAAAAAAGCACTAATAAATATCGACGTATGTCGCCTTAAGCACCGTTGTAATTGGCCTGCCATATAAAATTATTACTCGCTCAATACACACTTACCTTGTAAATAATACACATAAGTGCAAAGATACTGACCAACATTTATCGGTAATCGGCAAAAGCCGCTTTGCTAAGCCGATTGAGATAAGACTACAAGTTTTAAAGTACTTTAATAAGTACAAATGGAGTCACAACTGTACTCAGTTTATGACGATGGTTATTTTATGCGGCCACTTTTTATTGCACGCCAGTGTAACGTGAGGTGAAGTTCAAGTTGTTTGGACACTGTATTGGGTATTTTTTTATAGTCGCGAGAAGTTGTGTGGCATTTTGATATCTATTTTTCGTGTTCATTTTTTATTTTATTGTATTTATGTCATAACAGGTCGTAAATGTCAAGTATGGGGTTTGAAATTGCTCGCTGCTGTGTTGTCGTATAGAGGAAATATTATTTATAAATGTAAAAGGTTTGATGGTTCGATATTTATTTTATTAGTACATGAGGAGTACGTGAGGTGCTAGGTAGGACATGTTTAGAATCCGCAACTTGTTTTTCGATTGTATTATGATGATTACGATGGAAGTAAGAGGCAACATGTGTCGTTAGAGACCCATTATATATCTCAGCCTAGGATATATCTAAATGTCATTGATTAATATTGTACCAGTTGGCATTTGCAGTTTCGTCAACTACTAAAATCTCGTCTTAAATTTCTAGAAAAACTTACACTATGTTTTCGTCATATTATTTTTAAGATCTTTAATAATATATTTATCAGTCAATAAAAAAAAATATGTGTATCTACTGCACACAAAAAACATAAGTCCTTAATAAATAATTCATTGACAACAAACCTGAAACACCAGGAACGCTAGACTTGAAAAAAAACCGCATTTAATGTTATACCGTCAACAAAAAAAGTCAGACACATGAAACATTAATGTCAGTACTTGACAAATGATCCAGACGCTGCACTCTTTAGTGTCACTGTCAAGTATAATATAGATACTGAGTGCCAGACACATATTTTTACGAACACGGCAACCGATCCCTCTGACTCCTATGCTAATTTTATTGAGAACGGTATAAAAAAATGTTAAATCCAAAATGTTCAGTCTGAAGATTGATCGGTATCGATCAGCATGTTATATTCAAAGGCCTGATGCAGTTACTAGATAATCGTATGCTAAAAAGACTTGGCAACAAGTTCCATGGTATAAATATAAATAACACCATACTGACTAATGCAAATCTAATACACGTTACTTAATGTAGTCACACTATTTATTCGTTGAAATCTGGGTTGGCGAGAGTAGCTGTGCTTAAACGACTTAAAACAAATGAAGTTATTGATAAAATTTATGAAAAGACGATCAAGGTACGAAAATTGTTGTGCTTAAATTTATTGAACGTAAGTAGTAAATAATGCTTCAAAAATTTCTGTGATGGTATAATTATTGCTCTAGCTTCTTATTCTATCAAAGTGTTTTAAAGCAGAAATAAGCCGAATCAGATATTTTATTTATAACAGATATACCATGTATTCGGATAAGAATCTTGTTAGGTTAAGATAACTTAAATTAGACAGTTTTATTTCGGAAATTACAGTATCAATTTATACAAACACAAAAACTTAAGCTGTATTAAAATTAAAACTTATAACGTACCTATATGAAATAAGTAACTAAATAACTACAATTAATTAGACAGTTAAATTACAATAATGGTTACATCCTATCACTATGAAAATCCAAAAAAATACAGAACTTCAGTCGCATCAAACAAATGACCTTCAAATAAACAAACAACCATTACTATTTATATGTCACCAGGAAAATAAAATCAAGGTCCGCAAAAAAAAATCACTATCAAAATTTACAAAAAATATCAGCGAAACCTTGGGGTTTATTAATGATAATATTATACTACGAACGGACAGCAGGATCGGATGGACTATGTATAATTCATCTGACACTCAGAATAGATGTCTTCTCGACAGATGCTTGATAAATGTCGGCTATAACGAATTACATGCAGTTGTCTGCAGCTTGTGTTAAGCATAATTTGGACATTTAAACGTCTCCAGGTCTCGGTACATAGTAATTCGGTATTATGTTGACCTTCATTTTGTGTCTCGAAATTATACGTCAATGTTACAGGAAGCCTAATGGAAGTCTTGAAATCTGTAACTAGATGTAGGATCTATAGCTAGCCATTGCTCACTTTAAGAATTATAATAAGTCTGCATACGAGTAGTGTTTTTAAATATAAATATAAACACATTCAGTTTGAATTTTACAAGTATTAATGTCTTATTTAATTAAATATTTTGGTTAAAACTGGTTTTATTCTAATTAAATCCAAATGCAAATCAAGACTTGATACAAAGTAATAATACAAGAGTCATAATTAAAAAAGAAGTATTGCCAGTTATTTCCATTGTTAAGATATATTTTATGTAAATCTACGACAATATTTACAACTTAATCATTCATAGTAGACAGATTCCCCACTGAGTCAACGATGGTATTAAATTATGTGTTCTTTATAGCATAATTCTATTTATATTTTTTTTTGTTGTAAGAAATAGCCAGCGAAGAAAAGTTATCAAATATTTTTACAAAATTTGAGTGCTAATTTATAAATTATGTGTGTTGTTTAAATTTATGTGGGTCCTCCCGTAAAACTTTTGGCTTTTGGTTAGCACCCATTGAAAAACTTATATATTGTATGGCTTTTTCTTTAATGACCCTTAAATTCTTTTTGACTAGAAGGTCTACCTGGTTGGTTCGATTATATGCCTGAATGCTAGACTTGTAAAACTTGTACAGATCAATCACAAAAATACACACTTACCAGATTTGTGTACGAACATTAAAATTGGTACAGGATCGTACAGCTCTCGATTCCTAAATATTTATTTTTCAAAATTACAACTAATTACAGGTTTATAGAAACCCAATGCAAAAGTGTGTGGAGCAAGCAGAAACAATATGCTCATAATATTATTTTGTATAATATCTCCACCATTCATTCTTTTATCATCCGGTGTTCAATTCCCTTATGTTTGTAGTCGGATAAATCCATACTAATATTCTTACTTCGATACTAACATTATAAATACCATAATAACTCAGTCTGTCCGTTACGTTTTCACGGTTAAACCGCTCAACCAAAACTTGGTAAGCTTGTATCTTAAGAAAGGATATAGGTTACTTTATGTCGCGATTACTGACACCCACGTAGGTGAAGCCGCGGGCAATAGCTAGTATCTTATATAGGTATTAGCGACGTGATAATCACGGATTCAACGACTGTCCAGTGTCCATGATGCATGTCCCAGACAGTGATCTGCAGTTTTTACGCATAATGTGGAGACAGCGGGTCACCGCTGCATAATGCACGAATACTTTTGATTCAATGTTTTAAATTTCAAGTGTTATGTATTTTCGGTGTCTGTCAATGAGGTCAATTGACTTCCTATAACTATTTTGTGGTTGTTATGAGTGCAATAAGTGCATTTTTCAGTCGTTACGATTCATTGTCTTAAACTGTGTATGTCTCAATAAACATTATCTCACAGTGTTCTAACATATTATTTCTTAAATATGTCATAGTATATTTTTAATGCGTTAGATGTTCAATTATTAGCCTAACTGGGTTAAAAGGGATAGAAAGTTATTTTTGGGGTAATTGGCATCGAAGTTGATATCTTCTCAGTGTTTTTGATTTAAATAACTTTTTATTTTGACACTTGTTTGAAAACTCAATTCGATTTTTAAAAAAAAACGTTAAAGTCACATGAAACTTTGATGCAATGCAATATTCTTTTCAAAATTGGAATGTCTAAAACCATTTTCGACTTCTACGCGGACGAAGTCGCGAGCAAAAGCTAGTGAGTCTATTTAAGGCCTCTTTTGTTAAAACTCCGCAAAGTTGCATTCCAAAGTCTTTTGTGATCACCAACCAAAGTAAACAAGAATCTGTCATCCAGCTTATCTTTTCATCAATGATTGTCAATTCAGTTCTCGTCCACTTCAAAATAGTGTTTTGAATCGAAACAATTCCACAATTTCCAACCGACATACCTATCACTTGAACCAAAAACATTTCTGTCGTTAACGAGCAGTATAAAGCTGCTCCAGATTTCTTCCATATTTTTTCGTCCGCATTGATGGATAGCCTCAAGGTGTCCGTTAATTAGTTCGACAATTAGCTCCTTTGTTTGATGAACACCGTGACAGAATTCGGGTTGGTCCTCCCCTGCGATGAAGTTTTTTCTTTGACGACTTTAATTAATGAATACAGCTGGCTATTTCAACGTGCAGTGAATTGAAAAAGGTACTTTAGAAAGTTGGCGTACTCGATTTTTGATTCCTTCTTTGGTGTAAATATTGGGGTAAAAATATTGTAAGAGAGTTGTTTGTTATGTGCTTTTAAATTTACAGTGTCTGATACAAAAATTGAAGTAATATATTCCATTTGTTACGCACACCATTTTATCTTAAAATAATGCTCATTCTTCTGAATAAGCGTCATTTAGATGATAATTATTTTAGTTATTTACTCTTATCAAGAATCATCAATTTAAAGTCTACCTCAAAATCTACCTGCAGTTATTTTTACCAAAAGCATTAAGTTTGTTTTGATCGCATAAAAATAGTTTCACAAGATATAGCATTACTTTGTACCTATGGTTCATAAATGCCCATAACATCTATAAAGTTAAACAGCAGTGTGACACCATCACCTATCATAAAGGTAATCACAGTGTTGCCGTACGTAACTGAACATGCCAGTCTCACAGTAATCAGTGATAAACACATGCTGTCAGCAGGTAGTCTTTCTGTACCAGTAATGACATAACTACGGGAAATGTGTTCCTATAATAATTACGTGTCAAGACATTGTGAGGAGTGATAATTTGCTCAAACTAGAACATGTTAGGGCATAGAACTTGGTTATATGTAGTTTCTATATAAAGAGCTGATAATTACAATAATTTAATTCAGCAAGTTTATTTTTTGTATGTGAATGTTTTGTTCTATAAAAAGTTTGTCTAAGCAAGAAGTTATTGACTTCTGACATTGATATTTCGCGTTAAATTGGATTTTTCATTCCAATACTTTAATAATAATCCATCCTGCCAGTGTTTTATATTTTTTCACTTCATAGCAAGCGCCATTAGAATATTACCTACATTGACTTCTTTACAGGAAAAAAAAGTAATACTTGGAAATTTATTCACTTCTCTGCTACAAATATACTAAATAGGTTTACAATAAAACTAGTTCAAGCAAACAAAACCACCCTCTTTAACTGATACAAATATTAGCTTGCTACCGGAGCGTGCAAATCGCTGGCAACATTTACATAGCTCGCGATAGCGTTAACGCGCTCCTGTCCGTCACTCCAGACGTCTTGATTACCAGCAATGTACAACGACAAAATAAAATTACATCGTCTAAAGAAAAGGTTTTAGAATAAAATGTTAAGTGTACATTTCCAATTTAAAAAGTAACCTCTGGATTTAATAAAGACTCCCATGTTACTGAAAATAAATTGTTTTATATTTGATATCTACTATTGAACCTATAATATAATCATTACTTTTTTATTTACAGTATTAAAAATGCGAGTTTTACTACAACTTATCTACAACACGGTTTTGTATTAGTACACATTTTGGGATTGGTTAATGACGTATCATAAATAAAATGTATGAAAGCTGAATACAAATGATGTTTATCCAATAAACAGATACTGAGAATAAAGTATAATTGTTTTCTGGAAATACACACGTAGCGATGTATGTGCATACAATGCATGCAATCCAGGCATTTGCAGATGTCAATGTAGAATTATTTTATTTTATTTTTAATAGTTCTGCGAAAAATCTCGTTAATCGTTATTGAACTAAAGTTTGAAATTAAACAAAAAACCTGATGTTTGTTTTTGAAATTAGAAAAACATTCGATAATATTCAACACACCGAATTTAAACTTTATAGTCGGGATGATGACCACGTTGACCTACTACTAATAAATTACAACTCGCACAGAATAACAAAGCCGTAATACCAGATAAATCTACTATCTAATCATTGTATTAAAATACAAATTCTATCATGTACTACAAGACTAGAAAATAATCTAGCAACTTACGCTCACCATAACAATTTAGTACTAAGAAACGGCGCACAAACCGCGTTTCGTCATACTAAAATGTCGTGTGAAAATCGCGTCAGAAATACTCCACAATGCATAGTAAATCGTTGCAAGACATCGCAACAAGCGCTCGGATGAATAATGCAGGTACACGCTTTGAGACGCGGCGATAAATAACGATTATAATTTTATCGCGATCCGCAATAAATCTGCGATTGAATGCTAGTGTACGAGCCGCCTTACCGTCAACAGAATGGGTGTACGTAATTTTCGTTTTTAGTGGGATTTTACACGGGCTTACAATTGGTCGAGCAAATATTGTAACACTTGCAACCTTATTCGTCGCCTCTATTCTATAATATAACTGAGTCACTTGTCCTTACAATCAATAATTCTCAATCTTTGCCAAACATAAACCTCCCCAAGCACCAGCCATTAGATGTGTTCATGCTTAATCTTTGACTCTTGATGACAAAAACAAAGAATCTACTTCTCTAGATTTTTCTCAAGATTTTCACCAGTAATCTATACTAATATATAAAGCTAAAGAATTTGTTTTATTTGTTTGAACGCGCTAATCTCAGGAACTACTGGTCCGATTTAATTCTTTCAGCGTTGGATAGCCCATTTATTGATGAAGGCTATAAAACATTACGCTGCGACCAAAAGGAGCAGAGCATAAATTAAAAATGTTGCAAAAATAAAAAACCTGTTGAAACTAAAACACGCGGACAACAGCTAGTTCTTCAATATTGAAACCTTATTATCTTCCTTAACAGAACGTTGTATGCTATCTAAATAGCAAACTGCACTAAGAGTCAGCTGAAGTCGAATAAGAATTTCCAACATATTAGCCAACTTGCTCTACCGACCACCTTCCAATACAACCACTGCACATCGTTTTTGCGCAATCGACGCTTAAGATTTACAACGTGACGCGTTTGATTTACGAGTGACAACGCAAGAACAATGAGCCCGTGATCGTAGGAGAGCCGCAGAACTGTTCATGTGAATTAGCTATGATACCAGCTGTAAGAATCTCTATGACAAGGATGGGTAAGGTTGTAGATTTGAGGGATCTTCATGCTGAGTTGTTTAGTTTAGTACGTTCTGAGGCTCAAAATTGAGGTTATAGTTACAGGAAGGTTTTTAGACTAGACTTAATTTGAAAAGGTTCAATTGTTTTCATGTTTTTTGCATTAACATTTTTGTATACATTCTCTTTTTGGACATTAGCTCTCACCAATACTTTGTGCATTATAATGATCAAGGAACCGTTATTTCTCCCCTATGTTGATCCAATCACAACCAGGTGTGTTATGCATGACAGGTGAATAAATTTTGCAAAAAAATAATAATAATTGAATTTTGTTCTCCTTTTATATTTTAATAATAACAGCTTATAATGCCACATTTCGAATATTTTGAGTTTTTGGTAGCTTTGGAAGAGTTAACTTCCAAGTCACGTACATTGCTCTGAACCCAAAGTACCTAAGTAGCTAAAGCACTTGTGTTATGGAATTCATAGACTACCACAAAAACCCAGACCCGAGACAATGTAGAAAAGTGGTTTTTCTACAATGACCTGGCCGGGTATCGAACCCGGGACCTCAGAGCTGGCAAGACCTTGAAAACCGTGTGTACGCCACTCGACCACGGAGGTCATCAACCAAGTCTGTTAATTCCTTTAGTCTTTCTGTTAAATAAGTTAAATCACCAGCAGAAATGCGAATGACGTCTTGCAATTACTGTAAAAAGTAGCCATAAATTACGTCCCTTCAAATAGGGCCGCGGGACATGCTAGTATGTAAAACCAACAGGCAATTACTTAGGCGTGTCAAACCGTCGATTATAATAATAATAATTACCATACCTTGGTTCCCTTCAATGTCATTTAATTGCGGCGCAACTTTTCACCACACTGAATGTGGAAACTTATTTTAATTGAATTCGGTTGCTGATATTTGAGGTACGGGCGATGATTGTCGATTGGAATGTCGATGCCGACTTCTTTTAGGCCACCCACCTTATTGGGTACCTGTGAAGCAAATGTTTTTGAAGTTACCTACATGGAAAATAAATTTTGCATTTTTTGGAATGTTTTTATATTTCCTTTAATATTAATATTAATAATCCATAAGGAGTTAATTCCATAATTATTTTATTTGAGCCGCGAATCATAGAAACTTGATAAGAAACTAGTTACAGTAAGCTTTTTTTTTATTTTTTTCTATAAAAATTCAAAAAAAGGTTAACACATAAATATTTTGAACAAGAACGAACTTTCATTAATAAACATTTTTCACAATTATTGGATTAGTTTTACATACAAACATGGTACGAAGATACTCATAATGTATGGCTTGTGTATCGACCACTATAATTAACTGCCTTTTGGTTGCTTTTTATGAAATAAAGATGTCAGGCTGAGGCAAGAATTACTTATTATTCTAAAACACTATTGTGTGATATATTTATGGCTTAATAAATAAATAATTAATTAATTAAAACTGCCATATGTAACTTGTTCTATGAATCATACAAAAACGATCAACTGTACTTTGTGCGATAAAAAGGTTACAATGTATAGTATGTTGCAGGCATTTAGTGAAATATGACTTTTTTGTGATAACTAGAATGATTGTATGTTGATGACGCGTATGATATACCTGTAGGCATTTCAACAACGAGAGAATACATTGCAAATGCTGATTCTGGTGAACGGGTGATAGTCTACAACTAAACCATCTAAAGCTTTGGCGTGTAGACAGTTGTTTTATTTAGTCACCAGTGAGCTGAAGTTTATGGTTCATAGGAGTGAAGTGGAGGACACTCATTATACAGGTAATAAATAAACACTTAGGTAAATTAAGTCGGTGTAAGTTCAATAAATTAATCTACACTGCAAGGTTCGAGGCTACTAGATTCTGTTAAAAATGTCATGTTTTGAATGTGCGCGCACTTTCCACTCAAATTCAGACGCTTTGCCAAATTCTAAGATAAACCAACAATTTCCAACTTCCACCGCAACATAGGTATATAATAATTAGCACCGACTGTAAGAGTAAGGAAATTCCACGTGTCTCGTTATTTAGAACTCATTAATGGCCCATTCACACATGCCAGGGGGATTCTTGGTACATTTTTTACGTCACAAACGTCATCAACCGCATAACCGATCTTTATAACTGTCGGTATTTTCTCATAGTTTTCTTGATGATTTATTGATGATTTCTGAGTTTCCGTGTGTTTTCTACACGTTTGATGGACCGTTTAACATATTTGAGTACTAAAGAGGGTATGGAGGTAATTTAGAAGACGTAATTAATCAACTAAGATTCCAGTATCAACAAATATTTTCTCTCTTTTTTATAGGATTATTAAATGCCATCTTTTAGATAATTATTGTTCAATAGTTAATTAATGATATCATCAGGATAACCTGATGATATCATTAATTTCTAAGCTTAAAAGTGTCTCTTTCTATAAAGAAAGAGACACTTTTAACCTTAGAAATTTCTACTGTCAAAAAAAAATGTTGTTCTCAGGACGATTTTTTCTTCGCCATCCTTCTTTCTCGATTTTGGGTCAACTCTTTTTACTAAGTATGCCCAATTGTCTCACCCAAAACAAAATAATAATAATGTGTAAACCTCTTTACAACGCCCACACAACTCATCCAAGTCTTACCATATAATGCAACTTTAATTAGCTGACGATGCAGCATATAAGGAAAGCGTCAAAAAATATTCGTTGGTGAATAATTAAAGACTATACGACGAATAAATACCAACACGTATTTACCTTAATTTGGATACAAAAACACTTCACCTGTTAATATTATCAGATGGACGTTAAATAAGGGGAACGAGGTGTAGTTATGTGGGGAAAAAGTAAAAGTACGATCGGGAAAAATGCTTGTTGGAAAAATCTCATTTCCGTGAGTTTACGTTTCTTTTGGAACAGTGGATTTTTTGTTCAACTGTGAAATGCAATTTACATTTGTGTTTCATAAATGGCAATGTGTCTGTAATTCTATAGAACTCCGAGGTAAACTTTGGCGAGCATTTCATCATTTTCAGTTACAAAGCTGCTTGTTGACCTCTTTTCGGGGAAATCTCGCTAATAACAGGAATGAGAAGCGGGTAAGAGATGTTCGCTCCACCGTCTTCTTCTGGAAAGAAATTGATAAGGTTTACCACCACCGCAGAGTTAAAAAAGGGGTTTGATCATAGTAGGTAACTATTCAAAGTTTTGATGTTATTTAAAACTCTTCCAACAGTAACCTTGGCAAGCAAGGCTCTACGTACCACTTAATGGAATGCAGACAAAATTATATGAATATTCCTATCAGGTTTTAATATTCGACTAGTCATCTAGGGCCTTAATTCATTAACAATTCATTAGCCGGGCTCATAACTCATAAAGACAACATTATTAAGACGCGGTACCTGGTGAGACGTTGTAATTGTTTTCTATAATAGCAACAGTTTATTCATGAGGTTCTGCCCTTTATCAGCTTTTAGAGTTCCGTAGGAACTTCGGAGGTATTTTTTTAGACCTAAACACATTTGCACATGCTAAATATGAATTAACTTAAATAGGAAACCAACGAGCATCATAAAATATAATTTAGTTTTTTAATACAATTTTTTTTCAGTTAGTCATTCTTTTTTGTTTTTATTGTAATAGTGTAGTACCCATCTTTTCAACGCTTTTTCTACTTAGACGCATTCAATGATAGCACATAGATCATACACAAGTAAATTAAATATCTATTCTCGTTACCAATTTATTATCGATACGGAACTACATTATAACAAAAGTCCGATTCGCAACTGACTACTTTTTTTAATACTATGGATTAATATTTATGAAATGGACTGCTCATTTACACGAATTATAATTTTTGATGGATTGTGAAAAAAAATAAAAAAATAGGCATAGTTAGGTAGGTACTTTAAATTGAATGGGTTATAAAATAAAACTTAATTCATAAGTACAGTTACATATAATTATTGATGTCGATAGCATTGTTTATTTATTTAAGAATGAAGTAGACAAAAAGTACAGAATTCAATATACCTACCTTTTTTTGAGAAGGAATGCAAATATTATTTTACACAACTTTGTAATTATAAAAAAATCGTCGATTCGCCCATTTCGTACCAGTACAATTATTACGAATCTGCACATCTGATTTATGTATACAAAATGAGAAAAAACAATTAAGCAGATCCATTAATGACCTTTAAGATTTATCACCTACTTCATTCACAAAATAATTACCTGACGACGATGATGAGAATTTTATATTGATAGTGTTTTGCAAATTATCTATTTGTATATAATAGTTTAACTGCCGCACTCAAAGACGTTAATGGTCACTTAAAGGAGTCCTTATAATTGACTTAACAAAGCCAACTCTTAGTTTTGCGATTTAGCTTAATTAAATCGATTCTAAGAAATCCTTTAAGTAACCAATAACGTACCTAATTGCAGCAGTTAAACTATTGTATACAAATGGATAATTTACCTAACCTTTAACGTCTCTGAGTACGGCAGTTAGTGTCACAAGGCAATATTACGTACCTACTTTAAGTTACCTCAGATCAACACTTTCTGCAACTGTAACGTGAGATAAATTATACCTGAAATTATGTTCCACTTATCCTGCAAATATCACATTTTACCTCAGTACAGTACAAAAACGTTGCTACCCTTATATAGCGCTTCGGGTGGTAATTCACTGTCGATAATGTTTATAAAGCAAAAAGTGTACTGACATCTTTATTGCCAACCATAAGTTGAAGTATTTTTATAACTAAAACGATGTAAGCAATAAAATGATAATTAATTTTAGTACTTGTTTGATCTTTACAAATTTAATGAAAAAATATTGTCGACTTTCAGAACAGTGGGCTTTAAAAGTCCGTAAAAATATATGAGGATCACATTTTTTCTTTCTTTATTGAATATTGTGTATCAATATGCCGCCTGTATACCAGTATACCGGCAGAATAAGGCTTTTTTATATTACAAGGTAGCGAACGTATTGCTTACCATTGGGCATAATAAAAAGTATGATCATGATCTTTTGGAATAGATGTCCAGAAATAAACTTCGACGAAAAAAGGAACAGGATAAGACTATAAATAAAATTGCTTATTTGTCTAAATACTGTGTGTACACCGTAATTATATCCGAAGCTATCACTTTGTATATTATTATGTATCTCCATCTCCAATTTCGATTATGAACAAATCTACGCTAAACTATAATATATATAGTATACTAGCTGACCCGACAAACGTTGTTTGCCTACAACCTTTTCTCAGACCTACCAAATATATCCGAATTTTTTTGAGATTTAAAGTTTGGTTACAAACACTGTGTCACGAAAATTTATTATTTATAGATATAATATAAGTAATGTGTAAATAATATATCGCTAGTCAAAATACCTTAATTACGGTCTCAGAATCAGAAAACCTATGAGTTTTTAATGGTTTTTTATGGAAAATATTGTTGGTTTTGTAAACTTACTTTTATTCTCGACTACGATATTATTTTTATTTGAAATGTTTCCATATTATATTCTTAACTACCTGTAACGACAGCAATTGGTATGATGTAAAGAACTGGCCATTATCTCACACGAGGACCTCACAGCGTTCTTATTGAATCAATAAAAATAATCGAAGCACGACCGGACCCGGTTAATTTAGTACCACTCAAAATGGCAACTTGGAAATAACTCTCTACTCATATAAATTAATAATTAAAAGGAGTGTCGCGAAGAACATGGCGTAATAGCCCCACATTCTGAACAATCAATTTTTTTGTCTCCCCTGCCAGGAATGCCAGAACGACAGCCCATGACTGGCACGATAGCCATCGAGAACTTGCCAATTAAAATGGCATTGTATGCAATTCATTTTCGAGTGCTACCTCAATACGCTACGAAAGTAATTATTATTTAAAACACTCCTTAATTCGTTTGTAATACAGCTCAATTTCATTTGTAATAAATTAAGGTTTTGTACTAAAAAAAGTTACTTGCGATTTATAAATGTTTGCTATATTCATTAGTCGATACGGTACAGTGTTTTAATTTATAACGATATTTATTAAATGCTTTTTTTATTAAATTAAATACTGAGACGAGTTTAACTGTAATTATTAATTTGTTGTAACTGAATTTCTTTAACATAACTCATTGTTCGAATGAAGCAACAAATGTAATGTTTAATGGTCAGGTTTATAAATATCTGTGTTTACGGCTCTGAAAAATCTCTCGATGTATTTGTAACAGATTGTTTTCTGATATAAGTTTAAATGAAAAGACCCTAGCTAACATCTACCCAAATATTATTTGTATTTCTATTGACGCTTTTTTATATATATTTATATTTACATTGGATTATTTTATAGATTTATTCTGTGTCAAAACTAATTGAATAAATACCACAGTATCCTTTTTTCCAATACAATAATCTTATTTCTATTATTATCTTCAACCATAGTTGCATTTTCAATATTCTAACCTTACATCAAAATTCTACAGATAAAAAATTCCAAGAGAGAGCAATTAAAATTCTCATCGTCGCCAACAGCCGGTTGCATTGTGGTGGGTAATCGTAGAACGTTTTTCAATTAGACGCGTCCACGGCGGCCGTAGTTAGCGCCAAGCTTTGTACCGACAGGGTTGACGCTGTCAAATTAATTTGGACGTCGGAATTATTAATTATGATGCCCCTGCGGTCATAAGATTTAATTTGCAAGCGGATGTTGAGCTATTTATTGGTTACGTTTTAGAATGTGAACTATGTCTTTGTTTGATGTAACAGCGGCCTTTATTTAGGCTTGCGTGAAAATTTATAGGATACACGTCTGTGTATCCTATAAATCCTGTGTAGACTACCTAACCTCTGTTTTCAGAGATTGTGTATTATAATTTGATTTTGTTTTAAAAAAATATATCTAATGTTGAAAAATGTGCTTGGATAGCCAATGAAAAATAAAAAGGAATCAGCTGTAATTAACAAGTTTTTTTTCAGTGTTCCATATAATAATAATATCGACACAATAAGTTATAGGAGAACCTATTGTCTTCATTATTTAAATTTCTAAAATTTTATGACAACCTTACTTAAAAATGCTTTTTAAATAATCCCGTAACCAGAGACAATCACAACACAATTTGACAGTTGAACCGTCAACCCTACCGTCGCGGGTGGCTGACGCGTGTTCTTACCATTAAAAGGGTTTGACACGTTACGGACCAAAGAAATTAGTAGTAACGCCGCCACTTTGAAGCCGTATCGTGTTGCAACCTAATTGTACACAACTTTGATCTCGGGTATTACCGGGTATTTTTGTAACGCTGTTTGGGTACCGCGTTTGAGGGTTAATGCTTCGATTTTTGAATTAGTGTTCTCACTTCAAAAAAGATCTTTGTCAGGTTGAGATGGTAGCGTTAACATGAAAAGAACTATACGTTTGCCAAGAAGTAGACAGAGATTCTATTTAGATGTGGTAATTTTAAATGTACACATTATTTAGAGATAAATAAAAAGTTTATGTATTTAATGATTAATCTATTTGAAATATTCTTCTTATTTACGTTTAATGGTATTAAGATAACTTAAATAGGTATTTAAAATAGCTCAGAGTGAAATAAATTACATATTAACGGGGCTTGTCTGTAATATTATTCGGTACGAATTTTGTTTTCTTTATTATTGCTATAACTTAGAGGGTACAGCGTACTTTTTTTTATTTCTCAAGCCTACAGAACCCTTTCTCACTACGGCTCTCAGGCCAACACTAAAGATTGACGAGAACCAGCCATCGTGTGATATCTGTCACGTAGGTATCTGTTGTCCGATGTCTCGCTCCACATTACTGTAATGACAAGAAGTAGCCGCGTAAATAGATGACCAATATCTTATCGTATGTTTTATGGTAATAGATAAGTAAAAATATTTTATATTAACTTTCGTGAGGAGTATTCATAATGATATAGAAAAAATATCAGTTTACTCACGCACATTCTCGGCTAGCCCGACTAGTTTCAGACTCAATAGGAGTCCCTAATCATGAGCTGACGAACTGTCGCGAGTTGAACCAGTTCGACATGCAACTGTGACCGAGAAATTGCGTGAATAAGCCGTTGTATTTTCTAAATAATTAAAAATATTTTAGTGTAAATTTGAGGCGTATACCTCAAACTCACCCAAAAAAAAATGCTTTTGGATTTTGTATTTGTAACCTGTGTAATAAAAAACCTATTCTATAACAATCAATAAGTATGGAATGTGCCCTATGCTTTATTACTCCAGGTTTCTGAAGAGCTGATCAACTATGATTTACTGTTAATCTTACGTTGGCAGATTTAAGAAAAAAACTCAATCGAAAAAAATCATTAAAGAATCGTTTCTCCCGTTTTATTAATAGAGTGTGCTTACAATACCGTACAGATATCTATAATAAAAACCCTTTAACTATCTACCTATCTTGGTGTCAGCTCACAACTTTAATACTAAAACACCTATCTCTCTAAGCACTCAGATTAATCAAATTCCAAGCAATATACAATTACATGATGTATTTATTACGCAGTAGTTAACACAATAGCATTTCAACAGCACATTAATCAAAGTTATCAAGGGCATGTGTTGAGTTCTGCATGAATATGCCGCGTGGTTAATGTCCTGTCCGCACGCGACATGTTTGGCTATTGCTAAACAGTACAATTATAACATTCTTGTGTAGCTATGTAGTTTATTTAATTACATAACAATTAAAAACGATGGAACAATCGATAAACAAAAACAAAACGACTCTCTTTTTTTGTTTTGTCGATTTGTACCTAATTAGGAATAGGCAAGCAATTATTGTAATACTTTCCTTTTATGCATATTTCCCCGAACCTTTTAATAATTTATTATTTGTTTTTTTTTGCGTCTCGTTTTGAGCAAATAAACGCTTTTTCTTTTTTTCTTCCTATGCACCGCAAAAGACAGCCTTTTTGCGTATTGGTTAATATAATTATTGCTAAGTTAGCAGGACGCACACATAGGTACATACCTACAACTGAATCGCGTTGCGCCCTATTACCTATCTGTTTAGAACTAACTATTTTTTTTTTAAAATGTACATTTTAGCCTAACACTGTAACTGTCATTGTTGATGGTTTAAAGTTTTTTTGCTACTAGGCCCAAAACCATTACTTTTATAGGTTTATAATTAAATAATTTCGCAATCATTCTAAAATCGATGGTCACAAAAAACATAGGTTTTTTTAACACAAATCACTAAGAACACCGGAAACGACCATTTCGGCCTCATGAAACTGACCATAAAATGGCGTGAAATTAAATATAAATTATGAATATGTGTCATAGTGAAGTTATATAGTCGATAAAAATGTTAACCTATTATTATTAGATATAATTTTCAAGGAATTAAAAATATATAATGTACAGTGACGCAATTAGGTAGCAACTAATAACTATTCCACACCTTTAACTTATTTCTGATCAAATAAATCCTACCTATTTTGCATCAACAGCTTCTTCTTCTTCTGGGTAAACTATCATTTAAAATTGATAGAATAAATTTCGAGTTATGGTTTACTACTTACTTACTTTTAGTGAACTAAGCATCTCATTATTGAGGCACCCAATTCCATCCTCAAAATAATATTTTACATCGATACAATCCCGTCACTATCCTAGTCTATCATTAACCACATTATAACCGTACCATTTAGCTGACCGCATCAAAAGGCACATTCATCCTTACCTACCTTTGAGGTACCGACAGGCGCCACTTAATTGATAGTTTTGGGCGTCTCATTAAAATAATAACAGGCCTCCGGCGTTGAATAAATATTGTATTACTAACAAATTGACGGAAGAAGTCGTAAAAAATGTTAGAGCACCCTCTGTCTGGGAATAGGATGGGCGGAAATGGGGACTGTCGAATCGAAAACGGCGATACTTTGATGCTCGAAATGGTTTTCGAATGGAGAGTATGAATAGGACATTTTATTTTCTGGAATTCAAAAGTGCATGCAACAGCCGACATTTTATATTTCTAGAACATGTTTGTGTAACGGAAAAATTACATTTTGGCTGTTGGGTGTTTCAAAATGTTATTCATTATTTAAGTAGTTACAATGGTATAGGTATGTACTTGTATTTGTACAATTTTGTTAAAAATAAGGAAGCCTACCTAAACTAGAATTAGTACTTAAGAATGGGTAATCTTAATCTTAATAGGTAACTATTTAATTATAAACTTAAAAATTGGGCTTGGCACGTAAGTATTCATTTATTTTGTGCCCTAAGTATTTTTATATTGTACAGAGTACATAATTCTATTATTTTTCGCTACCGTACCTTTGATTTTTAGAAAGGATTAACCATCACGTCATATTCAATCAACATCCAAACGTTTGCGAAATTCGACACGAATCGAAAACGGTTTCGGAAAAAAATCCATCTCCCGTTAACCCCGGCCGGCGCTTTTGATGTAGCGGTGTGTTTACACTAACCTAACTGAGAAACAAGTCATTTCGTCGGGCGTCTGAGCAAGCCGCGCCGCCTTTGATCTTACCGCCGCAGTTTTTGCCCCCCTGACTTATCGCAGACATGTTTGATGTGTCTCAAACTGCCGGGTTACACTAACTTTTTGGTAATCGTGTGTTTCATTTTCGAGTGGTTAATGAGTTGCCGAATTGTAAATAGTGGCAAACTAATGGATATTTTAACAAATAATTGTCTTAAAAGCCAAAAGGCGCAATAAAATGTAAAAATGTGTATAACATTACCTACACACACTTCACATCACTATATTGCTCTGAACCCAAAGTAAGCAGCTAAAGCACTTGTGTTAAGAATTCAGAGACAACGAAGGTACCACAAACACCCAGACCCGAGACAATGTAGAAAAGTGTTTTTCTACATTGACCCGTCCGTGGATCGAACCTGGGACCTCAGAGCCAGCGCGACACCTTGAAAACCGGTGTGTACGCCACTCGACCACGAAGGTCGTCTAATTATGAATACTGTCTGTTTATAAATTTGCCTTTCAGTTACGTAATTACCTATGTATAGGAAAGATAAGGCTTTGATTGAAATCCATAATTAATGAGCTAAACACGATTTGAACTAAGTCTCAAAAACTTTCAGCCTGTTTAGATGAACGCATCCCTAGCCAAAGCTCATTTCTTAAAAATCTGTTCTCTTTTTTTTTTTCTTGTTCAATTTAATATGTTTGTCTTTCAGATTTTAACGTTTACTAGCGCCATCTAACGAGACTATTTAATATCTATTCAAATTCTTTTCATGTTATTAATTGCGTTTTCTCTTAAGTAGAAAGGTAATCATTGGTAGATAATATTATCTATCTTATGGAAAACTACAAGCTTGGTCTACTTTAAAGTTGGTTCTTTTGTTTAACAAAAGTTTATATACCGAATAGAAACCTGCCTTAATTGATAGCCTATTACTAAACAAGTTATACCAATACTTAGTAACAAGGTAACTATTTAAAAAAATAATTAAATCGGTAGGTAGGTACTGAAAAAAATGTTTTTAGTAAAGGTGATATGCTGAGAAACTACTTTTCAGAAGTTTCATTCTAGGAGCTACATCGTTAATATTCAATTATTAATACTTACGTCTTATTTTTTTAGATATCTACAATTTTAACGTTTTTTTAAAACTACTAGAAAAAAAATACAATTACGATATTATAACTGTTTTTAGCTACTAAAAAAAAATGTAAATTAAATAACCATTTATAACACAATTTTATTTGAAATCCTATTAAAATATCTATAGTAATTAATAATACTACTCTTATATTTCCCAAATTCGAAAAAAAAAACTTTTAAATACAAATAAAATTAGCGCTTTAAAGTTTCGTAAAAGTTGTGCAATAAAAACGCGCAAGGCGGGCGCAGGGGGCGGAGACACGAGCGCCCCGCCCAATGACGTCACTCGACAACATGGCCGCTTGCACTTTGCAACTGCACGACCACGTACAAACCTCCGCTACGTGAGGAAACTTAGTTTGTTTGGATTTCTTGTTTGTTAGTGTGTGTTTAATTTGGAGAATAACAAATTAATTACATGGTTTGCTTATTATAGCTTATGATGCTTTACGAGTAAGCGTAGGTAGATAAACTTTAAAGTTTTGTTTTCATTTGTCACACAATTAAGTTAAATATAGGTATAAATAAAATAGGAAACCTCTTTTGTCTTTTTATTATTAACTTAAAATTAATTCATTTTACACAAGATACAATTCAGTAAAACACGATCTCTCCTAAAAATGTCATCAGTTTATGTACGTCTACTTGTTAATAAAATTATCTAATAAAACAAATTCAGTTTGAAATGTGTACAATAAGTACCAAACTCTAGGAATCATCAATTTATTTATGTTTTGTTTGACATAAACTTAAACAGATTTAACTTACAATATTAAAATTGAGTAAATTAAAATTATGAGCTTTTGAACTTTGAGACTTTATTGCTAGCACTGTTGTTTGTTTTATATAAAGGATACTTATCATAACTAAAAAAAGTAAAGAGACTACAAAAACTTGGAAAATTATAAACAATGTAAGTGTTTATTTTGACAATCAAGGTTACGACAACTTATACCTAATTCAGTAATTACAAAATCAAGAAATCCTCAGGTAAGTTGGATAAGAAAAAATCATACCTAACTATAACATCACATACCTAAATCACATACCTAATTCATGCGTGATATAAACTTAAGATACCTCTAAACCTATCTACATAACGAGAAGTAGCTGAATGGGATGCTACCTACTAGATTATATTACCTGCAATGATTCTCAATATTTTCTTAACCACAATGTAACCAATCATAAATTTAAATGATGACGATGAGTATGGCGATGATTATCCAAAACGGACGTATCCTATATAATTACGAGTAAATTCGCAATATTATCTACATCGGCATATACCGCAGTAATAATAAATCTCCCGCCCAATGCGTCCCTGTCCACTATAGTCATGATTTGACAGACCCTCAATAACATAATGACCAGTCGTCCAACGAGGCGCCAACATTCGGCTTTCGGCTTTCGGCCTCGACCAAATAACATGTAATTTTACCAAACCACAGACAGACAATCACGCTGCCATTTCACGTTACCAATTAGAAAAGCTAATTCTTAGCGGCGATCCACAAATTACAGATGTTCGACGGAAATTGGTCGCTTAATCAGTACTCGCGTGATGTTCGGCCAACCCATTCATCAGGAGTTATTAAGGCGAGAATTTGGCAAATTTTTATGTCAAACGTTTGACGAATGGTTTTGTAAACAATTTGAGCGGTCAAACCTTTGTGGGTGTTGGCGCCAAGTTGGTGTTGGCGCCCAAAACAAGGTACTAATTATTACCTGAGTTGAGTGTTGTGTATTTAAAATGTAATTTTCGTAACAACTTGGGTGGCAAGGAGTTATGAATGAAAGTTTTTACGAGTTCTTTGTTTCGATTTTTTGGAAAGGTAATTATGACTGTAAGCGTCAGTAGGAAGATAAGACCATTCTGCTCTTAACTGTGGTTTAAACAAATTTATGATGAGAACTAAGTTAACAAAAGCAAGTATTTATGTAGCAAGTATATTTATGTATATTTTTAAACGGATTACGTGTAGTTGTCTTGGAAAAGACATTAGGTAGGTAGTTATATTAAAAATACTTAGTTGGCATTGTATTTTAAGTTACATAAGATAAGAATAACAATAACCATTTTTAAGTCCGCATTTACATTATAATAGGTATATTACTAAATTATTAATGTGCTAAACAGTCACATCCTTTAATAAAAGAAGCGTCTAACTTCTTAAATCTTTGTCAAATGTTTGGAGTCATAAATGAAAATGTTACCATGGCTTCTCAACTAACTTTCCCATGTTTGGCACATCCATAATATCTGCGGACGCGAACAATAAATTTAATTAAAGCGCAATAGAGACGCGACTTGTCACTAACGTCCCCTTATTGAACTTTCAAACGCACGCTCGAGTTCTATTCAGCCGAAGGCTCCCGACAACGCTTGAACGTCTTCGAGCTATTTGAATTTCAAACGAAACGACTCTAAAATCAAAAGCGCCGCGCGCTCGTGACTCGCGGTTACCAATCAGCGATTCCAGCGCTTTTTACGGTGACAAGTGTCCAATTATCGTTGATTGAAATAATAATAGAGGTCTCGGGATCGAAGCGCTTGCAGCATTCGAAATTAGGCGTCGAGCGCTGAAGCGGACTTAGGTATGCTTGATTTTTTGCGGTTCTCCACCCATGAAGAGTTCGGAACGCGAAGTTGACATTTTTGGACGTGGCGGCGAGCCTGTCGGCGGTATCGGCGAATATTTCCGACGTGTTTTGTCCTATTATTTATTCGGGCGGCACTTCTTTTACCGCTAAATCGATTCTCGGGAATTTCGGTGGCCATAGATGGTGGAATTCGTAAATTTCTCTAGCAGAAACCGTTTCTTTTGTCAATCTTAATCATCCGTTGTCGGGAAAGTTGAGAGATTTATACGATGCACAATTCTATTGTCTTATTCTGGTTTAAAATATAAGATTGTTTGGAAATAAAGTAAATGTCGATAACGGGCCGCTGTCTCTTCAATAGAATTCTAAAATAGAACGTGTACTTTAATGAAACGCTTCTGAATGCATTTGCCCTCCCCTATAGTCTCGAGATTTTCAAATTGATGCGCTGCAATTGTTTTTTTTTTATATTTGATTTATTGATATAGGTATAAAGGTAAAGATAATTAAACAAGAAAACTTATCAAGGAATATAGGAACTTATCACAGGAACCTTTTCTGAAATATATATAGCAAAATTTGAGTTTTATTGTAAGAACATTGTGCTTATTTTTTTTTTTAAATAAATGTAGAGAAAGACACGGGTTATTATAAAGTGCTTATACCTCATTTATATGTAACAAAGTTGCAACTTGAGGATAGACGCAATCGAAATATAAACAAATAATTCCAAATTATAATTTAAATCTCAAATCCTTAATACCAACCCTATCTAATGTCCCTCAAAACAATTCACCTTCAAACCTAACCCCGGATCGCGTCATCAAAATATTCAAATCATCAGACCCGCAATCGCTACCCGTATTGATTGATGCGATCGTCTCGGTTCATACGATGGTGATGCAAATCATTGCATGCATATTTCATAGCGTCCCAGTGCGGTAAATCGAACTCTAATTAGACCGCCCGCATTGTAGGGGTATAATTCTATTGTGAGGATACGTGGGGTTAAAATGTTTTTTAGGACATAAATCTTCAATTTTGCTTGTTGTTTTATTTTTTAAGTTAGTAGTGGGTAAAACCTATTGCTTCTTATAATGTTTGCATATTGAGTAAATAGGGAAAAGGCTTTATTTATCGGTTTTCATACGCGATGGATGAAAATTCGAAATCCATTAATGATCTTCAGCTGAAAATAACCCTCTTTTGGCGCAGTCGGGTACAAGTCTGTAAAGTTATCCCGGTATAAAATACATAATTACTTAAAACTTCAAATCTTAAAAGGCATATGTGATGACGCAAAAAGGTATTTTTGCCATTTGAATCACGAAAGTGTTAAAAAAACATGGCAAACAATTTGCATTAAACATTTACAGTACCTGCCTAATTAAAGAAAATAAGTGACAATTAGGTAGTATGGTCAGCTCATAGAGAGACTAAAACGTTTGCACCGCGTTTACTTTGCCCCAATACTTTGACATGGTGTTATACCAACAAACGCTGAAAAAATGCATGACCTGCCACTGCTGCCAATCTCTGGACAGTTCGGAACTTAGAAAACTCCTACATCATCATACATCTTGTTTTAGTCACCAAGCTGTTTAAAATGTTGAATAATATTTTTTTTATAATACAATTATTATTATTTTTTGTCTTATAATCTATCCTAGTATGTGCCTAAGCTCTTTTGCTATCCAATAGATTTTTATGTCAAATAAAAAAATTATAAAATTTTAGCCCCAGTTTCTGATCTAATATCTTAACATACTTTATTACCAAATCAACAAACTTTTCCACCGATTAATTCACCATCGCTTAGTCACAAATATCTAAGCGTGCGTCAGATCGTCAATCGTTTTTCCCGGCGTGTCATCGCGCCGTGCGAAGCGGTCGGCGCGCCATCCGAGCAGTTTTTTGCGTCAGTATGCGCTGCGCATTTATTTGCAAATTGAGCTTTTGAAGCATGCGTTGGGGACGCGACGTGAATGATAATTTAGTTTAGCAGCTGACTGTAAGTTAGATCCGGATAGACGTGCCATTATCTATAGACTTGTAATTAGAGAAAGTTATATTTATTATTTTTAAGGAGAGCAAATATTTGAGCTGAAAAGTTTACTCCATGTCTTAGCATAACGATATTTCTTACAGAAACAATTGAAATTATCTAGTCTGTAGATAACTAAACGCTTTTCTATTATGAAAAGGTAAGTTAACTTTTCTTTCTAAAAGAATAAGCGGGATATATAAACCTAATACAGAATCAGCCTTTGTTTTGAAATATGTTTAGTTAACATACAGTATCTAGGTATTAACTTACAAAATATGTTTTGCAATTTTCTTATTATAAGTATCAAAAACATGCTAAGGTATGCTTACATGCTTAAGTCAAGAGTCATAATTGCATCCAATTACAATGTTTTTTTCGCATGTATCTAAATGCTCAATAATATATTAGTGGTAGACTCTATCCTCCTATCCATCACTATCGCAAAAACGCTACGGTGTTTCATTGTGTGCTAAGTGCACGGCAAACGACCCCTTAAACATAGACCAAACAAACCAAAACCTTCTCTAACACAATGAAATAGAATTCAAAACATTTTGATCAAACGCTGAAATACAGATCATGAAATTGTCAATTGAATTTTTACTTTAAGTGTGAGGTTTTAAAATTGAATTTGGATTGTAAATGCTCGTTTTGTTGAAAGCAAATAGTCGTCATTGACTGAAAAAGTGATATCAATCATCTTTGACGATGATAGACAGTATGTTGCGAGAGGACGGTTACGCACAGGAGTTAATATGCGCGAGTTTTTATAATAAAGACCGTGGGTTCTATGTAAGGTATTATCGAGAGGAAACGGGTTGATTTATGTCCTTTAAAAACGACGTTATATTTTTAAAGTTCTATGTGGGAGACTGTTCTGTTAAACGTGCTCCTGGTTGCTGGAGGTGATTGATTAATATTAATGTGTTATTGGCCAAGGTATGCTCAATAAACTTTAAGAAAATTACCATATACATTACAGGCAAATAAATAAATTAATAAAGTATCTATCAGAGAAACCTAGAAAAAAAAATAAGCTTAGACTGTAATTTTTAGTCAAATACAATTATCCTGTTGGACTGGAGGTCAAAAACACGCAAATTTTGGTTTTGCAGCTGAAACTGGTAGTAACCCCAAGATAACATCGAAAAAGGCTAAACAGAAGAAAATTTTTAGATTTCAAGCAAGATACCACTAACGCCATCTAGTAACACATGTAGGTAACTGATTAAAAATAAAGCAAATTGCTTTGAACATTCATGTAAAATATAATGAAAAGAGCATTCAAATAATTACTTTAACACTTTTACTAAAGCTGTTAGTTGACTACACATTAACTCACACCTGCCGCGACGCCTCTGCCTGCCTCGTGAACAGCGTGAAGATGCGTCAGTACGTCAGCTGTTAGCGCCTCCGGTATGTGTAAAGGAAGCGAGTAACTTAGTTCAGGATAAAGATGGTCGCCAGAAGTTTCACTGTATGTATTAAAGTAATAGTATAATACAAAAATGTTATGATGTTGATTGCGATTTTTGAGAGATATACGATAGTGTCATCATCATTAGCAATTTGTAAATATCCCCATAAAAGCATGTCATTTTTTTACTGCTTGCATATAGCCTCTTTTCCTAAATTGCCCCTTGATCATTGCCCTTCGACGTTTGAGTTTTTAATACTTTTTCTTAATAATAAATTAAAAAAGAATGTAAAACATTCAAAAAATATTTATTTGTGACATTGTCGTAAATAAAAATACTTGTAAAAATTTTACCTAAAAGTTATAAGATAAAAATACTTTTACTGGCACGTCAAGCCAGTGGTCGCAGGTTCGAGTCCTGCCTGAGGTTTATATTTTTCCTTCTATTATTTGTATTTAATTACAAATATTCGCTCCGGATGCGTTAATACGTAACAAATCACATGCACAAAGAACACCCAGACTTGAAACAAGCATTTATGGATCACACAAATGCGGGGATCGAACCCGCGGCACGTCGCGCACAGAGGTAATTGGCGTGGTGACCTATACCACTTGGCTATCCGTGCAGTCAATCAAATCAAAAAAGTCAAGTCAAAATAAATTAAATAATAAAATACTTAATACTACTTTTAGTTATAGTGGGTCAAAATATATTATGCTAATAAAATAATATTGATCGATTGTATCTGACCTTCTTTAATAAGACTTTATAACGACTGAAGGAAATATGGTAATTAATGATTGCTGCAGGCGATTTGCTTACAACCTGCACTTGTTTTACGGCTATTGATATTTTTATTGATGGTAACATGTTATCAAACCATAGGCCTTAAGCCTAATGTATAATTCGATTACGATTAAAGAGGTACCTACATTAATACATGTAGTTTCTGCTACAGACAGTCTTTTATTTTTTGCAGGCCTTATTAAAATCTTTTATCATAATATAATTTACTTATGTGTTTTGTAGTTTTGTATTATATTGAGTTAGCTGTAAGAAAAATAAAAATAAAAAATAAATGGTGTTGCGTGCATAATGTTAACGCGGAAATGCCCGCATGACTGTAAAAGGCCGTTCACACTCTTAAAAAATCCGTTAAACACATAAAACGCAACGCCAGTAGTTAATTCTCGAAATAATGTGCTCGACATAATTTTTTATCGATTAAATACTCTTATCGGCATCGACAAAGCGCCGCCATTGAAGCATGTGTCGACATTTCGATAAAACTTTAACTTAAATTTAGAAGTTTAAGATAAAGGCCGGTGCTTTTTGAGAGCTTTTTTAATTACAAGACTTATCTTTTAAAACTCTTTTGTGAGTTTTATCTTAAGAAATTTTGAGGTTTTTAATTGATCTTACGAAATATGGAGCAGAGTAGGGTGGCAAAGCCGTTAATTAGAATTGCGGATTACTTTTTGTTTACTGCGTTTTTTATGTATTTCAATTAGCTTACAATTTTAAACGTGGTAATCGCTCTTCAGCACAAGGGTAATAATAGCGTGACCTTTAAGCTATTAAGTCATTAGCTGTTGTTGTAAATTACTGAGTTAAATGTGATTACCATTCTTTGTGGTAGCCATGTTTATTTAATGGAGTGTTTTTGTTACATTTGTCTTCTTGTTGTGTTTATTATAAATTGGGATGTTTACTAAATATTTTTTTTAATGTCCGTTATGGAGATTAATAAAAAATATAACACACGTACTTTTTTCTTTTTTTACGTAACTAAATACTTACGGCTATACGTATTTATATTATAAGATCGTATAACTTATTTTGTAAAATTTAAAAATAGGTGCTAATATTTTTTTAAATTCTAAAATTTACGGACTGAATAGGTTTTAAACCATACACAGTCAACAGCCCTATTACTTAAGATAGGTATAACGTTTTTAAATGTAATGAGAAGTAATTTAAAATAACTGCTTAGAGATATACTTAGAAGTCTATATTTACCAACTCACTCGTACGAATCACATAAAAAGTACGTTTAAAATAATCTTTAGGATCCTACACCATCATTTTCAAAACAAATATATGATTTTCCTTAGACCTCGTGCATATTAAACATTATAAATAATGGTTGGCAGTAAACGAGTCAAATTATGAGTTTGATTGAACATACAGTCATTTATAATTATAGTGGTGCTTATTTCCCATACATAAATCATGTCACACGTCGCGGAACACGTTACACCTCTTTTCTGTTTGTCGGTAATTCATGGATTAAAACAACATATTTTTTTCTTTATTTTTGAATTCAATAATAAGGCTGTTTGATGTATAGGTAGATTTATATAATGTTAATATATTTTAATTACGTTTACGAAAACTGTATTTTGTTTAATTTCAAGGAAGATCATTAAATAATAATAATTATTATTAAATTCTGACGTTTCAAAAGTAACTGGTTTATTAAAATCTAATTGAATTTACGATCTTTTTGTTATGTCAGATTCAATAAAATATAGTTCTCAAATCGGCTAACTAACAGAATTCTACTGGTTAAGAAAGTCAATATCTTGTCTTATCTTTACATAGTATAAAAAAAGGCCGCTCTCGCTGTTTGAACGCTTAGATCTTTTAAACTACATAACGGATTTTAATGCAGTATTCAGCAATAGATAGAGTGAGTCAAGAGGAAGGTTTATATGTATTATTCATTATTGTTTTGCCTACCTGTGCAAAGTCGGGGCGGGTCGCTACTACAATTATGAAAATGATTTGCTGTTAGCCTCGCTAAAACTCGAGAACGGCTGGACCGATATAAATATTCTTTTTTTTATGTTCCTTATTGTAAGGAAAACGTCTGTTAAGAAACTTTAAATTAAACCTGAAAATGCATTGAAAAACGCATTTTCAGGTGACGAGCAGCTAGTAATTAATAAAAATATGTAAATGTAATAAGTAGTTCCAAAAACTACCTATGTAAATGTTCGCATTAATATTTCAACAACATTTTTTACGTTAAAATAAAAACGAATCAACTCAAATTAATAACACTTGCCCACAATAAAAATTATAATTCTAATATAAAAACAACTTATCTACATTAGCCTCATAAAACAATTTTATCGTCTGCATCAAGCGTGCGTTATTAATGAGACAGTTTCTAAAAGCGTCGCGCAATTAGTCACCCTACATGCAAGCCATGTTTTAATACCAAACGGATGTTTCAGGATTATTTTTTGAGTCGTAATTAAGTCGTTTATCGTTAAAACACATTTAAAACGCAGTAAATTAAGTTAATTTTCAAGTAAGTAGCCTTAATACTTCGTGTCTGCAGGATTTTGTTTACCGTATTACTTGAAAGCGTTCTGTGGTTTCTTAATTATACGAGACTCAATATTATTTCTTAGTATTTACTAAAGTTATTGTTTCACCAAATAAGCCCACGCGTGACTCAGGAACCCTTTGTTTCTAACCTAAAATCAACCATAACATAATGGATTAAAGCTTGGAATAGGTTGATGGTCTAAAATAAATATGTTAACTTTGAAGGAGCCTTCAAATCATAGGTAAAAAGCAAACAGTAGCTGACCACCCGCGGGTTTTTAAAACGTCGATATCGAGTGTTGAGTGTGTCAACACGATTAACTGGACGCGAGTCTCGTTTCGATCATCGATCATACAAAACTCTGCTCACTATCGAGTGTTTGTGTTAGTTATGGCTTAGAGATGGGCAGGTGATTTCTTAAAATTCAAACTTATTGATAAATTAAAAAACGCATTTCTGGGTACAATACATGCTGTAACTATACCTAAGGCATCAATTTTTTTTTTTTTTTCAATTATTAATATTTTTAATATTTTTTTATTTAATTTTCAAATTCATTTACTATGTAGGTAGTATTAAAACGTCGTCTAAAATTTTCATTTTTCCTGCATGCTTTTCTATATTATGTTTCTTTGTATATTTTATTTTCCCTAAAGTTAATATAAAAAATACATGATGTACGTAAAAGTAAATAAGTACAAAGATCATTATACAATATCGATAAGCAGCCCACCCCAACTTGCCTCAACAATAGCGCACAATTATTTTCTTGCTCTCTACGTTACTGTTGGCACAGCAGAATAAACAAAACACTCGCTACCGTCCACGGGTCGAGTTGACTCGCACAAGTGACTGCCGCAATGTAAACACTCCACAATCATAATGTTTGACAGTTGAAATTCTGTCGATGTTATAATCTGTCGGACTTAGTATTGTGTTTTATGATTTTGATGTGCCTTTCTATTACTAGTCAGTTTCGATTCGTGTAGAAGCTATGAACATAATTAAAATAATATCTTATCTGGATTTCTCAAAATAGGTCGCTAATGCATTGTCCTGGTAATATTATGTGTTTACAATAAACACAAACAGAGCTAAGTATATTTTACCATCTACATATCGACAGCTTTGCAAAAGAGTTCGTTTTCAAAGAAAATAGAACGCATTAGCGACACAAAACCCTTCAACAAAGACTGATCTTTATGTGATGTCCTGGATGTCTGGAGGCGTGTGAATAGGGCATAGCTCTATGTGACGTCACGCGACCCTATTGATAATGCGTGTAGGAGGTAAAGAGCTGGCGAAGGCTGAGCTTATCAAAAGCGTCAGCTATTATTTATAAACTTGGAAAAACATGGCAAAGACGATAGTTTTTCTTAAATTAAAGCAAAGAATATCACCGATCGAGTCCTTTTTTAAACAAAATGAATAAAACATAGGTAGTAATCTATTAACTTACGATTCCTATCGTATGCCATAGACAGAACACACTTCCTTAACTTAGAGCACCTTGCGTTGGGGACTAAATAATGTCAAAAACAGACGAAATCGATAGCGTTACACTAAACTACTAAAGTGTAGAAAAATGCAAGCAAGTACCTATGCAAAAATGTATTCGTTTGAGAGTGCCTTGTGAAATAATGATGCGTACATTAATTCATTAAATAAAGACACTTATATTTTCGTACAGTGGCCTGTTATTACGTAGGAGGCTAGTGATCAATCATCTTACAATGATGGAGATCCGAGTCATCAGTAATTTCAACAAGATTGACGCAAAAACGACGGAGAAAAAATTAATCATATGGCGACGTAAGAAGGTTGGGTCGGGACGGTTTACCTGGAGTTAATCTTTGTTAGAGTAATAAAATAATCTAATTAGTAGGCTCCTGAGATAATTCAGATAATTTAGAAACTCAGATAATTTAAAGATTTTAAATAATTCAAATGTTGTCGAAAGGTTTAAAAACTATCACATTTATTAAAAACTGACCGAACCTAGACGGGATTCGAAAACAAATACGTACACCATCTCACAAATTCCCACCAACTTACATATTTAAACTATTGTTTTTTCTACTTATGTAATGTTATCCGGCCTTTGGTCTCACAAACAGCCGACAGCGATGTGGACAAATTTTTTGTTGTCATATTTTATATATTTGGTTTTAATTAGATAAATTTATTATGTTCTTTTTACGTGTAGTTAAGTTTGTTAATAAATAATAATCAAAAAACATAAATTCCTTGGGACTAAATTACTAGTTTTAATCATCTATTGCCTATGTATTTCAAATTTCACGCACCATGTAACCGAATCTAAAGCAATTACAATAGCCCGGCGTAACAAAGACTCGACCACTTACCGGTTGTTTTTTGATTACCCATTAACCCGACAAATGGCGTAATGGCCACCGAACTAAATTGTTGCCCTTGCATTATCCTTTAGCCGCGGGCGAGCTGCAGAATCGCTCGCTAATTGTATAGTAGAAACATGTTTTGTGACGCTTTATTAGGCGATTATCATGATAGGGTTAATTTAGGTTCAGGTTAAGGTGACCTAGAGTAGGTAGGTATAATATTTTAGTTCATTATTTTTTTTTCCCCGAAGACCTATAAAAGAAGCACAAACATTTGAAACTCACATACATTATGGTACCTACGTAATATACTAGTCAATTAACTCAGACTTCACCGATACAGATTGATGAATACAGAAATTGTTTAGAAACAGAGCTCAAACCTGTCTCAAATTAAGCAACAACACTAAATCTCCTTTCACATTCGGTCCGATTCAACAACGTATTATCAGTTTTTTGGTCTACCGGCCTAATTTTATAGAAATTAGGAGTTGAGTGTACTTCAAGATGAGAGAGGAAGCCGTTCTCGCCTTTTCGCCTTGAACAACTTTTAAACCCATCGTCTTTTTAGAATTCACAGTTGGGAACATACACATGTACGGTCTACCAGAACTACACAAAGCCAGGCCATCGAAGGTCGACGCTCAAATGATATAAAACATACTTCGTGACGTCATTTTTCGGCCCACTTATCCCTCAAGTACCTCTGAAAGGCGGCACTGTATCACTGATAGACGATAGCGTTTCCGCTGCGCACGCGCACCCTTTGATCTTCAAGTGTTTCGCTTTAACGTAGCTATTAATGTGTTTTGGCTATTCGTCAATGTTCGTGTTTATTGTTTTGTAGTTGAGCTGAATAACTTGTTTGTTTCGAATATAAATCACTGTTATTTAAAGGGTAGGCTTGCTCTACAGATTTCGACTTAACTCGAACGCTATTGTGTATTTCACACTAAAATTTGGTGATATTGGAATTATTTTATGACGTCCAAATTTCATTTCATAAATTTTTTTGAAAAATTTATTTAGAAATGACATTATTTCACTCTTGGAATTTTAGAATCTGTAGCTTTCGTAGTCAATAGTTACAAACATTAAGAAAAATAGATCAAATTCACTGAACCTCTGCTTCGTGTTTTCTTTAAAGAAAGATTTTCTTGATAGCCTAAACAGTTTGTTCATCCCGTAGCACTAACACTGACTAATTGTCCTAAACAAAATTTCATGATAAGTAAATCATATATTACTATGACTACCTCGTCAATTATTTAGTGGGATTTGATGTAGTCTTTTTATGTCGAATTAATATTCAGATGTATATAAAATGTTTTAGCACGTGTGTTCGTTAGCATGCTATAAATCGATGTAATCCGACGGCGCATAAATCGCGTCTTTGATCCATTGCGCAGGAGTTCAAATAACGTCCTGTTTGTGCTAATATTGCTACAGTTGAATGCTTCGTGCTATATTTGAATTTAAATGAGAACTAATATATTTTTCCCATAATATTTATGTGAGTACTTAAATATTTTATTTATTTTGATTATATGTTACGTATTAACGCTTGTGGAGCGAATATTTGTAAAATACAAATAGTAAAAAGGAATAAATTAAAACCTCAGACAGGACTTGAACCTGCGAATACTGTTTCAACGCACCAGTCGCTTTACCAACTAAGCTACAGAGGTCACTGACTGAGATTTTAAATTTCTCTTTGCCCTGTTCCCAATTATAATTATTTGGGTTCGGCACAATGTGGGTTTTACTTCCATTCATCCCTACTACTCGTCATCTCAGCATTCACTCCTTTCTTATATCATCTTTCATACAATCCATCCATCTCATTTCATATTCATAACTCTTATACCAAATTACAAATAGATTTGGCAATTAATTCTATAGCCGACCGCCTGCCTGACGCTAAGCGTCCCTGAGAACGCTTGTGGTAGTCTACCGCATATAATTCGGGTTGGAACCTACAAGCGCGTAACGGTGAGCCTTACCGGGTTTGATTTTAGAGTTTTCTGTCTTCATGCTTTATTTATTTTTTTAAATAGAACAGCCAAAGCCAATTACACTATTTAATATAATTTAACTTAAAAGTATAACTGATTCAACTCAGTCATGCATTCGTCTCACAAAACTTCAGACATTCCGATATTTTCATCTTGATGGATTGCAGACCAGTGCAAAGGATGCCCATCTCCCTTAAATTTAGGTTTCTATTCAAATATTTTTAAATATTTAGGTACTTAAATAAAATCATATAACAACGTTTATTTTAATTATGACGTGATGCAAAAAGAAACTATTCGTATCGAGGACAATACGCATTTATCAGGACAGCTGTCTTTTCTCACAATTCTGTATTATTCAGTGTAGCTTGTTTCATAAAAGTTGTGTGCTATTTCAATGCGCAATTGTTAAAGTAGGTACTAAAACTTAGAATATACATAACTGTTATATCAGTACTAGGTACATAATAAGTCATTACAAGCTTTCATTAATTTAATAATTAGGAGCCCTTTTAAAGATTTAATTAATACGATGTTCATGACCACAAACATTGAATGTTTAATATTAAAAGTAGAAAAGGTTGTGAAGACAGTGTGATGAAGGAATTGTTATTGAAACTATTAGTTAATATCTCTTCGGGTCATCTTGATCTTGTTTCTCATTTGGAGCTATCGCCTTTTCTTCTTCCAAGTCTTTCTTCAGGGTACAACATAACCTGTAAAATAAAAACAACAGACAACATTGTTGGAGCTTTAATTTTTCCTTTCCTAAATTTTTTACTTCTTATTAAATTTATTATTGCACAAAATTTATACATAGTAATACCTTTTTTTTAAATAACTACTCCAGCACTAAGGAATTTAATCCTTATGTCGCAGAGGGTTTTACAAACAATCAATTCACATGAACAAAGAACACCCATACTTGGAACAAGCATTTTGTGGATCACACAAATGGTTGCCCCATGCATTGTTGTCATTGGCGTGGTGACCTATACCACTCGGCTATCCGTGCAGTCGTTTTGGTAACAACTTTAGGTAACAATTATTATTAAATATTATAATAATTTTAGACTCAATATTGACTCTAAGTTACCAAGAACAAAGTAGGTTTTATAAAAGACTTACCTTAAAGTGAGAAAGTAGAAGATTTCAACCAGGCTGAGGAAAGAGAACCCCAGAAACAAGCCCAACAGGCCACCGATGTTGGCCAGGAAATCTGTCACACCAAACAGCTCCGAACGCCGCATCGACACGAACCTTGACTTCTTGAAGTACATTTCTAACTTGGAGAATCTTAACCTGAAACACAAAAATATATTTCTAACATCATACAAGCCATAAAATGTACCTATATGAAGATAATAAAAATATCGCCCATGAAGGCTTCCGTACCATCGTACAAGGTTTAATTAATGCTGTAAATATCAAGCAAAAATCTCGAAAAAAAAAAACACATCTCTTCACCTTGTATGAGGGACCCCCTTTTAATTTTACTTATTTTTATTATTAGTTATTATAGCGGCAACAGAAATATACGTTCTTTAAAACTTCAGGTCCCTAGTTATTACAGTCCATGAGATACAAACCGCTGACAGACAAACGGATGAACAGCGGAGGCTTAGTTACAGGGTCCCTGGTACAGTTGATAAGTTAGTTAAAGTTACTGTTGGTAACAGATACTGTAAGACAGATTGTGTGTAAAGTTTAATTTTGTTATTCGGTCACTTACATTTTATACACGGCTTCGTTGTTATAATAAAAGGAATTATTAGAAATTGCTGCCTGAATTTCCAAAGATCGTGACTTATGATAATCCGTCTTTAATATTTCAGCTTCGTAATCAATTGCGCTGGTACACGAGGGCAAACAGTGGCATTTTGCTGTCTCCACCTCCGATTCTTGGAAAAGAACTTTTTCTGTAACATACTTAATTACTGGTATCTCTTAAAAAAACTAAATATATCATGGCGCCGATTGCCTTGCACGCTAACTAAATCAAAATTAAACCATTGCTATCTTTTACTAACACACAACGTGATAAAAGGACGGCACCAGATAACAACTAACTTAGAAATATCAAACAAGTTTCTGCCCTAAACATCACTGTGTTTATTTTATAGTGTATACACGTTTCTGCGTAGCTTTGTATGAGATTTTTAGTCAAAACTAAAATTGACAGCTCTAATTTTCGTCTGTCCTTTTCTAATTGTGTACAAGTGAAAAAGATACCGATGGCCTAAAATAAGTTTAGTGTGGGTCTAGCAGAATCGAGGCCAATAAGCATCTATCTATATGAAGATTTATTTCTGCATGTAGTTATACCACATAAAAGTAATCAAATAAATAATTGTGAATAGATATCACCTTGAGCTAATGATATACACTGGGTATCACGCGCTGTGCATATTGCTGAACTGCTATCATCTGAAAAATAAATGAAATATATCTGAGAATCATCATAGTATTCAATATTCAAGAAATAAATATAAATTGACGACCTTCGTGGTCGAGTGGCGTTCACACCAGTTTTCAAGGTGTAGCCAGCTCTGAGGTCCCGGGTTTGATCCCCGGCCGGGTCAGTGTAGAAAACCACTTTTCTACATTGTCTCGGGTCTGGGTGTTTGTGGTACCTTCGTTGTCTCAGAATTGCATAACACAAGTACTTTAGCTACTAACTTTGGGTTTAGAGTATTGTATGTGATGTTGTCCACATTTATTTATTTATTAAAATTCAAATTCAAAAGAACTTACGAGGCATAAAAAAATCCACACATTTGCAAGTATCGAAAGTCATGTTAGATATGCATTCTATTTTACAATTGTTCGCTGTGTAAACCTTGAAGTATTTTAAATATCTTTCATCTGGAAAATAACATTGTCTTCTGCGAAAACAAATATAAATGTTTAGATCTTATTATTATTAAATCTATACTAATATTATAAAGCTGAAGAGTTTGTTTGTTTGTTTGTTTGTTTGTTTGTTTGAACGCGCTAATCTCAGGAACTACTGGTCCGATTTGAAAAATTCTTTCAGTGTTGGATAGCTCATTTATTGAGGAAGGCTATAGGCTATATAACATCACGCTACGACCAATAGGAGCGGAGCATAAATGAAAAATGTCGCAAAAATGAAAAACCGTTGTAACTAAAACACGCGGACAAAGTCGCGGGGGACAGCTAGTTGAATATAAAATGGCTGAAAGAAAATACCTACTGACAAAATTACAATATTCTAAGTAAAAAAAAACTTACTTAAGCTACGGATTTTATAGAAAACGGATATTGTGAAATAAGAAAGTTTGCTTAAAATATTAAATGATTTAAAGGACACCAATGATATCGCCATTGATGCTTGGCAAAACACCGAAGTACATTAATACTTTTACTATCGACTCGAGAAGAAGAAGGTAAATTTTGCACAAGGAACATACATTTCTGGATCGTAACCTCTCAAACTGTCCGAAGTATTTATATAGCTTAGGCTGAGGGCCATTGATGAGACTTGACCGTGCAGCACTGCGTAGTAGTACAATGACGACTGAGGCAAATCTGCTGGGTGATGAATATACACCTGGAAGCATTAAATATATATACTTTTATACTAATATAATAAAGAGGAAAAGTTTGTGAGTTGGTGCGTTTGTTTCTGAACGCTAATTTATTCCTGAGTGCCATAGGCCATACGGATACGTGGGTTATACCGTGGGTCTCAGTAAAGCATAAAAGGGAAGGACCAATTGAACAAGTAAAATTTTTGCATGGTTACCTAAGGCGACTGATAATGCTGGTGATAAAATTTTGGACAAGACTGAACTTTCTATAGTATCATAAAGATTTAACATTCATTAAGTTAACACAGAGTAATTTGACCTCCGATGGAGTAAACTAAAAAGCATCCACATACATACATTTGAAGTTCAACAAAACAATGTAATAAAAATTACCAAATATTTATTTATTTTCTAAGCTTCATTTTATTTATACCTACTTTGAAACCGGAGTTTTCACCATTACAAAGTTTGTCACGAAGTAGAGAATAGTCTATTAGTTTAATTTCTACATCAGGAAATTCGCCATTTTCCTGAAACGCCAAGACAAATATGAAACAATTTTCATAAATAAACAACAGTGGCCATCCTAAAAAAACTTATAGAATGGTTCAATGGAATAAACATCCAAATTTATCTGCACTTTACCAGATTTTACTTTGGACATAATAAAATTTAATCTCTCATGAAGCTTCATAGAAGTTTTTAGGATCTCATTCGTTTTATATGTATTCATTGACTTAACACTTACCGATCCTGGTCTGGGGTAATAATTTTTAGCATGAGGAGTGTACCCCTTCTCTATCGACCAACCTCTAATATTTCTCCGAGCAGCTAAATATTGATATTCTTTTTGCAAACTGAAAATAATAGACTTTGTAATATTATAGCAGGTGTCGGAATAAGATTATATTGTGTCAGTCACAACAACTTAACGTTATAATGTGTGTGTATGTGTAAAATTGACTTCAAAATTATTACTTTTCGGTGCGGAGAATTTCATCAGCTGCCAGAGAATTCATATTATAGCAAATACCTTCCTTGGTAAGGACTTGGCTAAAGAGGTCGTTACAACTCTTTATTTCACCGTGAACCATACAAGTCTCGACAAAATCATAAAGATGGGGAGATGCCTAGAATGATAGAAAGGGTATTAGATTGATGAGATTGGTTATAGGTCGCATGAAATCGTTAATGTACTATTTCTGGATATACCTTACTAACGTAACTGAAATTGTATTAATGATCTCATCAGGAGGCGCGGTAGTGCCCCCGCCAAGACGAGCCAAGCAAAGCGCAAGAGCACTCATAACTTGGTTTTGGACTATACTAGATAAACAAAATTCTTAAAAATTTTCAAAAAATTCTCAAAATTTTTAGTAGTAAAAATCTTATATGTATACTTTAGATTTCATTGACTTGGCCATGTCGTTACTACAAGAACTATAGTATCACATAAAAGTAATCAACAGTGAGTATACATTTTTCACCAATGTGCTTATAATGTGAATGTAGCAAAATGGCCAAGCCACATAGGCCTTGTAGAGTTAGGGTGAGTAAAGTTAGAAGCTTGGCTCTACATGAGATTTGCTAACTTTTTTAAAGTGCGAGTCATATGGTGTCGTCTTGACGACATTTCACATGATTACAGTCTTTGGTAGGATGTGATTGACCGTTACGTTTAAATTATTTTCGAGTCTAAATTTTTAAGGGCTGGGTGGAATAATTACGTAGGATTATAAATTTATTTGTACTTTTTTGTTCTGATTAACAAATTTATGATCTCTGTGAAAAATATATAAATCTGAAATGTTGTTATATGGGAGTATTCTACACAAGCTGAGAAGTAATTATAATCTAACCTCGTGTAAATGTTCAACGACAGAAGCATCGCTAAAATTATTTTCGTACATTTGAGGAGCCATACGTATTAGTTGGTACGGCAGTAATCCACACATTCTTGATACGTCCTCATACATTACTAATTCTTCCCTCATGCTGAAAGAGAAATAATGGATATGTGAGCACAACTTTGAATGATAAAACGTTTAAAAAACTCAGTCAATTAATATAAAATACTACAAATACAAGTAGGTATATAGTAAGAAAATTAAACAAGAAATAAGTAGTTATTATAAATAGTAAATTAACTATAACGTTGTTTGTCGTGACTCCTTGTCAAGTCGATTTTTTAATCGACTTATAAGGACGTTTCTGAACTGAAATTTGAAACAGCTTTAATTTTATACATGTTCAAAAATTTTGATAATCTTTTTGTGCGCGTGAGCTTTAACGTATTGATTGTGAGTTGTACCTCGTTGAACTAGAGGTTAAAGATCATATGTCATCAAACTTCTTCATACAAAAGTAGATTCTAAACACAAAAAAAAGGGTTCAAATCAATTGGAGGTAGTGCGGCGACCGGTCGTCGCTCGGGGTTTGACGGAAAGTCACGTGACGTAATGCGCGGCGACCGGTCGCCGCCAAGCTTATTAATTTGTTTAGGTTAAAGTTATTCTAACTTTGAAGTCGAGTATGTAAATAATTATTATGTATAATTAATTAAGACACGAATAATAAATAGTGTTGGAATACTTACGTTTCGTTAATGGTGATATTTTCTGGTATAAGGAACTCAGTTAGTTTCATTGTCTTAGCAGTGTAGTTATATTCGGTTGCCTTACATTTTGATTGCGGACAGATTGTGACTGATGGGAAGGGTACCTGAAACAAAATATGAAAAAAAAAATCTAATTTCCATTTAAATAAAATACTGCACTACTGAAAATACATAGAAACTTCATATATTATGAAATCTAGTAAATAATATTTATGTGCTGATAATCACAACTAGAAAAAGAAACACTCACCTTACTAAATCTTAAATATATACAGTATGTCCGGGGAATGAGTTTACAAACTTTAAGGCAGTGTTGTACGCTAAGGTCTAACAATAAAACTGTTTCACCATAGGGGTCTAAACAATTAATCTCACCTTCCCTACTGGCACAAGATGCTCGCTGACAGTAACGATTACTGGACTGGTCTGCCATTTGAACCACACTTTGCTTATTAAGAAAAGACACATCGACACACTAGCAATGAAGGTTAACAGCCAGAAAATTCTGAAAATACAAATTATGTTATTGAGTTGCAATCAACTAAATTACGCAATACAACTGGGAAAAGATACTATTTTTTTTTAACTATTCTAACACACAGGTTTTATTAATATAATATTTACTCAATGACTATTTTAAATAAAAAAGCAATTAGTTATCCATTAAATAAGCAAATGTAGAAACTACTGATAGTTTTGGTAGTGCTAAAATTGGCCATTCAGATTAATTCGTTTAGGCATTTATTACAGTATCCGAGTAAGATAAATAATCCACTACTTACTTTTCTATCAACGTAACTCCTTTTCTGGTCACATATGGTAGTCCATGTAGTGTCGTGTTGTTTGCATAATCTAGCAGCAGCTCTTGTACGAGTAACTTCTGTCGTTTTCTTCTAGCTTTACGAATACAGAAATCCCCGTAAACGTTCGTTACGATTACCACTTCATTTTCCTTCCTTGAAATAAAATCAGATTTTTTTTTTTAATTTGGTGGTAAGTTATCTGGTTTGCTCTTAGGGAAATAAATCACAATGCATTGGATATAAATCCATATCATAAAATTGTTAAACTAGACGAAAAATAGCAACCTAATGCTAAAAAAAACCTTGAAATCTTCCTAAAACGTTTGAGATCACATTAAGATGATGGATATAAACATAATCTCGAAGACCACTTTAAATATTTTAACAAAGGTTTTTAACTTACTCCATTTTATTTTTTATTTTCAACTTCCACGCGTCCTTTCACAAAAGCGATAGTTTCGCAACTAGGGTTCCGGGATACTCTGCTAATACCGTTTTTATGTAATTAGGTTAATGGCTCTCGTTACAACCACATTGGAGCTTAGGGACTGTTCAATTATAAACACCAAGGTAGATCACCTGTAATTATATTTGTGTAACCATGAGGTATATGTATTATGTGTCGCTAGCTGGCCCCGTTCTGTCATATTCATTCTGCACACCTCTTTCTACTGCTTTTGGGAATACCATCACGATATGCGACGTCCGCCGATTTTGAGTACTATAAATATTTTGTATATAAAAAAATGTAAGCATTTATCTACCCGTAGTTCATTAAAAAAAAGGAACTGAACATTTTTGAAAATCACTTTCTAGCTAAAATAGAATGATATTGTTTTTATTTTAGAACTATCATAATACGCAGAGGCAGGGCTATTTGGTACATGATATATGGATCAGAAAAGGCCGATGATTAGTCGGATAAATGTGTTAAGTTTGATGAGAAAGCGAAAAGGACTGTGAAATAAGGGTTGGATAAGATGAATAAATTTTGGACAAAATGAAATGACAACAAAGAACCAATGACCTAAAATTTATTTACCTATGTCCTGAGTTTATGGTTCATCACTAGTCGTCTACTTCCTCTTCCTTAATTAACACGTAATAGCCAGGTTTTATTAGTTCTAATTAGTTGATGTAACGGTAGCCTAGGGTTATATAACATGTATTACACGTAGCATTTTGTCATCGGTTCCATTACTATAGTCACGATAACGCAACTTGCGTTATATTATGAAATCATTAAAGGGTAAAAATTTCTTAACTTTAGTCTTTCGAAGGCAACAACACCTACAAAGAAATTGCCAATTTAAGTCCAAGTCTAACGAGTTTCGCAATTTAGAATGGAAACCCTATCTTACTTCTTCCCAGTTCATCAGAAAACAGAAACTGATTACATAAACGCATAATATACCTATTAGTCATGATGGCATTTTTTGTGATTCTTCAACGAATAAACAAAGATAAACCATGGAAAGACTGACGGGCGACACGAAGACTCACTGTATCCCATAAAAAACATTGACAAGATTTATTTCTTATTCAATTTAAAATCTTTCGAACAAAGCGGGAATATAAACTGTTCATTGGATGAGAAAGTTTAAAGTGTGGTGACTTTGTGGATTAAAAAATATATTTTGATGTTGTGCTGGTCCCAAGTTTTGATGATTTCGTCTTGGTTGTAGAAGTTTCGGTTATAACATAAGTAAACGTCGCTAAAAAAAAAATGTTCAGAACTAAATTGCAATAAAAATTGTCAAACTATTTTTAAAATAAATGAAGAGCTCATAATGTTCATAATATTTGTTCTCAAAAGCTGAAAACCGAATTTCTGTTACAGATACTTGAACTATTTCAATTTCGAACCTATAGTGTGGTGGTATAACTAAGTGTCCTTTACATTCCATTAATGTCGATCAAGGTTTTCATGTATTTTTCAGGCAGCTATGCCAGGTGTTTCCCCTACAATTTCTACCAATGTCAGGGAATATAGACGACGCCGACCAAATCTCGAATGACGCCGGCGTCACTAGCGGATATCACAGAATATCAGCGCTGCGATTTCTTAACCGCAGCTATTGCTGTGTGATGTCCGTATTTTTGGCACTGGTGGGACACACACTTTCTTCTACTTGTTATATAAAACACGGTAATAGTATTAGAATACGGCTGCTGGTTGATGCGCACTGGCAAAAAATATTTAAGTTTCCCCTCCTCGCGCACTTCCTCTACGTCGCGTCCGTCCGGTGATCAGTGTGGCCACTAGCGGTGTTGGGAACTGGGAGTTGGGAGTTGTTGCCAGTGTGCAGAAACCACAGTCGTTTTTTATTTTTATTATTGTTTATTATTTTGTTATTTTTTCTTCTTTTGTTCTTTTTTTTCTGTTATTATTATTAGGGTTCTTTTTTAAGTTGTTGTATTTTTTTTTATTTCATATTGTTTTTTATTGTATTTGTTGTGTGTCTACTTAGTGTTTAAAAATTAAATATATTTTCTTTCTTTCTTTCTTTCTTACATAAAGAAATGATAAATGTAAAATGTACACAGCTTGTATTTATGCTCAAGGCATGTAAAACGACATTAATATGCGGTTTACTTGAAGTTGTCAACGTTATTGAGTACTTCCTGCACAACTTTGATCTATTACATGACTGATTAATTCATATATTAGTTCCATAAACGAAAACCAACTTAGTTTGTGCCGCTATTAAACTCTTTCGAGAAGAAAAATAGTCCTTATTACAAAAGCGTAAGGACTAAGGGATGAATTTGAACTGGGTTTTTTAATGTTGGTAAAGTGTTTATATGTGGGACACAGCTGTGTTTTAATTTGACAGCGTATGATATGTTAAGTTGTAAATGATTGTTCGGAACACGATTGTAAGGTTAAATTATTATGTAATGTGGTATTACCATTGACTTTATCTAAGAAATTTCCTGTTTCAAGCTAGATTGAGCAGGCTTGTTAGATTAGGGTAAGCAGTTAATTTGGCACGAGTAACATAAAGCGAAGTTTGTAACTAGCTGAAAACAGCTTATTATTTCCATTAAACAGTAATTTAGTAAGGTAACAAGAAACTTTTCTTACCTATTTTAGTTCTTAAACTTGCATTATGTACCATCAAAAAGAACTCTTATCAAGGTGTTCCTATGACAATATTTTATGTCAAGTAACCGTGAGTAATTTATTGCTTGATTTTAAACTGTCTGAATAGGTCGAAAGCCTCTCCTTGTTACCTAAGTACTGCGAGCGTCCTCCAGTAGGTCAAGTTTGCTTGCATATTTGACTGAACGATCTGCATCTTAGCCTTAGCTTCCATCACAATAACACCATAAAATATCCAAAATATACCTACCTACTTATTCCATGAAGCCTTATTTTGGAGATTACGTAAAAGTTTTACCCCCTAAAAAGTCCTCATCTTTAAAAACAGCCTCTAATCTCCATCTAACTTCGCGTAGGTACTTTCATTAAGCGACAATACATTAGTTTTTATCGGTTCACATTGTGAGCGGATTGCCGCTGTCAATGTTATCACGACTGTATCTATGCTGTCAAAAGTATATCATTTGGACAGTCGGCGACCGGTTGCGGTCGGCGTCGACCGGCTGATATACTTGCATGTACGGTCAGAAAGAAAATTGGTGAGAAATTTAGTTTAATGAAATTAGATATAAAATACTAGTTGGACTTAACGTATAGATAGGTTACAAAGAAGAAAAATATCTGTTAGAATGAAATTTTTAATGTCACTGTATACAAGTACCAAATACCAACTTTTTTGCGAGTTAGGCTGCCATCTACATGACCTTGAAAGAAAATTGTTACAAACCAGTTATATCTTTGAAATGGTATATGATAAAATGGGAATGAGACAAAAAGTTTACAATGAACAGAACTTGTACATAGTACGGCATTACAATGTAATAAAAGAAGGAAATAAATCTAATGGTATTAAAACAGCAAGTCATAATGACGGCAATAAACGGATACCTAATCTATTATCACTTCAAATATATAATCAGCAAGTCAAAGGCTGAGCTTAGGTTCATATAATTTACTATACAATTCGATCTAACATATATTTTGAAACACGTACGCAAAGGTGGCATGGCGTAATTGCTTTACACATAATGTATTAGTGTAATAACTGTATAATTATCCTGCAGTTTCATTATCCAGTAATAAACGATGGGTCGGGTAATATGTGAACGAGAGAATTGCAATAGCACTTAAATTAGTGTTTAATCATTTTATAGACCGTAAAATAGTGATGAGAAAAATTATGAGCAATATTGATAGTAAACCCTTGGGATGTAATGATGGGAATAAATTATATTTGCCCATGGCTTACAACTATTTGCTAAAGGCCTCCTTCTACTATATGTCGTTCTAATACTTTAAGCTTTACAAAATCTAGTTAACCTATTGATTTTTTATTCATTTAAGTCAAATTATTTTAATCATCAATTCCTCTTATAGATGATGGTGCTATTATACCAATACTTTTTACACTGAATTCTAATAAAAGCTTTTTCTTCTGGCCGTCCACACTGCACAATCTGCTACCGGATAAAATTTAACGAATCACCCGCCATCATTTTAATGCTATCGTAATGAATGTTATACGAAGGCATTTTATCGACACTACAGCTTCTGTCTCACATTTTTTATTCTGGTCTTAGAAGTTAAGTAATTGATTGAGATAGTGTAAAAAAACCGATTATAATCGATTAGGCTAACTTTGTTCTTGAATAATTAGTTAAAAATATATTTAAAGCTTTCAAGATGGAAGCATACATTTTAGTCAAAAACTTTAATCAGCATCATCTCAAGAAAAAGCCACTCTATTTGCACATAATATGTATTTATTGGTTTTAAATAAGTCAAAGGAGTACTTAGGTACTGGAAAAACCAATGCCACTGAATAATTCCATGAGTACTTTCCAGGGATTGAACACGCAACCTAAATATGACTTTGGACCTGTGTGCGACCATGACAATTTTATAAAAGACAATCGTAAAATTAAATTCACAAAAAGCAGCTGAAATGTATCATCGTGACGAACGTGACCATTGTTGTCTCACGCCATTTCAAATTTCACGCAAGTCCATAACTCAGAACATTTATTACACCGTATGATTGTCGTAACCAGAATTAATACCGCCATTGTCTACAAATGTTTCTGTTTTCTTTGCCTCGCTATCTGACCGGTAGCCGCATATCCAAAGCCTGAGTTATCTTGATCTGCCGCCAATCAATCTACATCACGTCACTACTTAAAAAACAAACCTATAAATATCTTCCGAAATCCCTCATCACTTACATAACCAACCTTATGTCCAAAGCTTTAAAGTTCACTAGTTAAATCTTGATAGCAAATGTAATATTATTCTCGATTCGATCGGTCGTAACAATCGATTTTGATTGACAGATAAAAGAAATCGATGCATCGCTTTGTTAGTCGATCGATTATTGTGTCTACGTAATTGGATAACGGTGACAGTGTATAGTTATTTTAAGTAGTTTTTAAATTGTGATTTAGCTTTTGGTAGAGAAGAGAATAAAACGACGTGGGCTAACAGTAACACAACACAGCCTTATTGTCCTTATTTTTTAAAATAGCGAGCAACGCTACTCCCATTTATGGACGTATATCCAAATCAGTCAATGCCAGCATAAAATAAAAAGTAACGACGATAATATTGAAAACTCTACATTAAAATCATTTTTTCGACGTATATCCATTTAAGTACAAAAATACTTCAAAACTTCCATTTTCAAATTTAGTTGGGAACAAAAGGCACCAAACACTGCACACCGCATCGTTAAAGTCGGTAAAAATTGATTGATAACCACGATTACCATGAACACACACACCGACTGACCAATTTAACATAATAATAACCTTATTATAATCACAAAGATTCGTTGTAATATCATCCGTGGTTTTTCATCTGAAATTACAGGTTGCCAACGCCGCAAGATACGTCTGTCCGTCGGTCCGTCCTTTTTTATTAGTACCTATTTAAGAGTTGCCTTTTTTATGATTGGTAATAAGCATTGCCATTATTAAAGTTCAAGTTCCTTACAATTATCGGTTTCGGGATCTATTTATTTTAGGTCCTTTTCCGTTCCTTTTTGATGACTAAGTATGGAAAATCTTTTGTTTCACGTTATTAAGCGGATTTGTATAGTTGATAATCTTCACAATGTTATGAAAAATAATTAATTAAAGGTCAACGAAATTTCGGACAACCCTTTGACAGTCAGTAATAATTAAATCCCAGGAGTAGTTGAAAATACAGAAAAGCTCATATTTTGATATAAAAACCAATTTTAATGTACATATATATTTATAATTATAAAATGTCAAGAATAAAAAGAGTAGACGAATTTTTGATTTTGTGTCGACAGTCTGACACCTTCAAAAACTACTTGAACACGGTGTCGCCACCCTAACACTAAAGCGAAACCACTTTTTGTCGGCTGTCTGCAAACGCCACTACACTAGATCTATGCTCTTCGTCGTCCACATTTTTATCTTACAAAGTGCTTGGATAGACACCGGAGGAAGTTTGTGGGAAATTCATCACGGTGGCTGAGTTTAAACGATGCAAGATACTCCGAATTACAAACGATTTTCAACCCTAGCTTGTAAGTACAGAGTTGGTTTTCGACTGAAAATTTTCGGGTATTAAGGTAGATTTCCACGAGTTTAAGGCTTGTTGAACGCAAGAGCCACGTATAAATGTATGAAGGTACATTAATCCAAACAGACGCGCTTCTTTGTGGGGGCAGAGTTGAAAAGGCGTGAAAATATGACTCGTTATTTATGTCTCGCGAACACGCTCCGTTTTGCAAATTAGCTGTAACTGGGACGCTGTCAAGGTTTTGTTGAACTTGCTTACTGCGGGTCAGTTGAATAAGGAATTTGATATGTTTTTAGAAACAGATGACAGTAGCAAGAGGAATAATACTTATGATAGTAATTACAATTAAAAATACCAATAGTATCATACCTTCGCAAGAGGAGGCAGGAGGATATCTAAAGCTAGGTTTTGGATTTTAGAGTTCATCAAAAATCTAACATGATATCTTCTGGTAAACTAAGTATTTTAGTACATTGTCTTATTTTTTCGAGTTGAGACCGAGAGATTGGAGATAACAAGACATCTTCATCCTAATAAAAAAAAAAGAAATAACTTGTGAGTAGCAACGTTTTTTTTATCATTACAAAGCAATTGTAATCAAACTCAAGTATATACAATTAAACAGTAAAGACATTAAATTAAATTTCGCGGGGACTGTAATGTCAGACTAAATCCGAATAATGTTGCAAATATCTCAGGCAACGCTTAAAACGATCTGTTCAAACATCTTCCAGTGCTAATACATAACAAGAATCCCAAAATAAAAAGCCGCTTGAAGCGCTGTCGGATCGCGATCACACAAGTTATGACGTCATTACCCGCTGGCTCAACACTGCAGCTTTTTCCAGCGCGGCTTTACTCCCAAATTTATTTGACAATTATTAAGGTGTCCGCATTAAAGGAGCATTACGGGCGCTCTGCTGGTGGAAATTCATGTTTTTCTTGGGATGTTTTCACCAGTAACTCAGTATAAAGACCGACACGTGCGAACTATTAGCCTCCCGACGTTCGGATTAGAAAATAATTCACCACTCTGAATGTTATTATGGAGGCAAGTCGGATTTATTTTATTGCTTCGCGAGATATATGTTAGTCTTTCGGCTTTATCCGTACGTTTCTCCGGTTTGTTTATTGAGAAAGCTTGAGATAAACGCGTGCAGCAAATTTTATAGTGAGAGGGGAGTTTGGGCTGACTGTTTAGACGTAAATCTTGTTAATGTCCCGTGTTCAGTAATTATTGCTTTATACGGCTGAGTAACTCGCCTTCTACATGTTATTGAATGCCGCTATAAAATATTATTGATTGCGTCGATAAAACTTTATTTATGTTTTGTGTATTTTTTATTTAACTGCCAATTTATAGTTTTATTTCTGTTTCGGGGTCATGTGTTTATTTCTTGTGCTATTATTGTACTGTTGTTCGTTGTGTAGTAAGTGAAGACTTGCACGATACTAGTTCATTTAAAAGTGTTACATAATATTAACCCTTTATTTTTTTAATTCTGATCCGATTTTGTCTGAACAATTTCTTACGAAATGATCTCTTAGTAGGTACCTACTTATTTTTGTTACAACACGAATGAAAGTTTCTTTATTTTTAAATCATGGAAAAATAGTTTTTTTTTCTATCAACTCACATAAAAAATTGAAACAGCGACAAGATTATGTTGCTCTTATCTCCTTACCCGTTAACCTGAAGCCCACACGTAGCTAAATCTAATTAGGGATGTCGCTAACAGCTACTGCTATTTTTCAAAACCCACATTAGTAAAGCGTAATTGTTCAGGTGCTCGTAAATAATACGAGTATACCTCTGTAGTACCTCTGTAGTACCTCTGCTAGCCCCTGGGGGGTCAGTGTGGGGATATACCGCGGATGCAACGACTGCATTACTCCGTCCAGTTTCTGTTTTATTTCAGTTAATGGCTGCTATTCTTCATGGGGGTCGTTTGAGTTTCGTGGTTGGTTAAGTTTACGGGTTAGTGTAGACTAGGTATTTTGAAGGTTGGAAGTGTCGTTGTATAACACAAAGAAATTAATTAATAATCTTAACAAACGGATAAATGTTGAGGTTGCTATTCAGTAAAAAAATTCTCAACAAAATTTTCAATATATATGAATATATTATTACCTGGCAAACTAATAAATTCTAAAAACTCATAATATCTTTTGATCTTTTGACAAATACGGGCTAACAAATTCTAAAGTTTTTTATGTACCTACAGTTCTGAAAGAGGTGCTAAAAGATTCTCAGTAGCGTAATTAACTTCAGTGGATATTGCGACAAACACAAATAAAACTCTCTCCTTAACAAAAGTAAGTAAATAGAGTTTGGTCTAATTGCAACAAATTTATTTTACTTAAACTGTTTTTTAGAAATTCTGCAACCCTTTTACCAAAGCGTCTTTTTTTCTGTAAACTATGGTTACAGTTGATATTCTGTATTTCATTCTCGAAGTTGCTTCTAAAATTACTGATGATTAACGGAAACAAGTCTTTGTACAACATTACCGACTAGAGGCACCTCTAGTCTTTATTCGCTTCTCTTCATCTAAAGCTGTCCAATCTCGACGAATTTAGCTGAATACTAGTACCTAATTACAGTGAGGTGACTGCCTCTGCCACTTCACCAATTACTGGGTAAGTACAGTAAGTAATCTTCAATAGTCAAACAATTGGATAGTTTATGTTTATACATTTATTGTCAACTAGCTGTCCCCTGCGACTTTGTTCGCGTGTTTTAGTTTCAACGGTTTTTCATTTTTGCAACATTTTTCATTTATGCTCCGCTCCTATTGGTCGTAGCGTGATGTTATATAGCCTATAGCTTTCCTCAATAAACGGACTATCCAATACAAAAATAATTTTTCAATTTGAACCAGTAGTTCCTGAGATTAGCGCGTTCAAACAAACAAACAAACAAACTCTTCAGCTTTATAATATTAGTATAGATTATAAAGAACTGTTACTGTATTTCAAGGGGACGAATGAAATACAACTCACGTGAAACGAGATGAGTTTAATAATTTTAAATATATAAAACAAAATCGGGTTAGTTACACCATTTATAACTCAAGAACGAGTGCACCGATTTTCATGATCTTTGATTTGTTGGGTTCGTCTCCACCCCGAATAGCAGAAAAACTAAAAAGAACATAGGAAAAAAAAAAGTATTAACAGTTAACGGGAACGGGGACTGCTTACGCTGGTGCTTATCGCTAGTTAAACATAATTATTGTTACTTTCATATACAAAACCCAATAATCTTAACAATACACAAGAAAATTCAATTCCCTTTTCGTACAAAACCGTGCTACCCCATCATCAAGTATCATATTGGTATCCAATAACTTTTTCACGGAGCAACAAGCCATAAATTGCTCGTAAGTTCTCGTAAGCCGTAACTACCATAACTTGGCCGGCTCATAATCCATTGAGGCCATACGTTAGCTTAACGGGCCAGTGGACGGGCGGCCAGCGAGTTACTTACCTAATCTATTTTCGTTTGTGACCGCCGAGAGCAATTATGTCTATTTTTATAACTCCCATATTGCAGTTACATTATACGACTCTGCTAAAGACACAAACTAGAGCTTTTAAGCTGCGAAATGCCTTTAGTTGAGACTACTTTTTGAGTCAGTAATTAAAGTTAAATTTTATAAAAAAATATTATTCTGAGTTGTAAAATACTAGTTTGTTAATTGCTTACATTCGTTTTACAATTATTATTTTTTTATAAAAATACATTATAATAATATCTTTGAGGTGGGCCTGTTTTATTAACATGTTCAAACATTGTAGATTATAATTAATTATTAAGACTCGTTAAAAGCAAGCAGCTTTTCCTTACATATTTCAAGACAAATCTTAACTAAATCTTGACATAAAAACCCATTACAGAACAGCAACATATCTCAATCAGCGCTTTAAGCATACGAAATCACAGCGCCCTGGTGTTTCAACAAATAAGCGCTTGGAACGATTTATTCGAGCGATAAGAGCCCTAAGTGCTGCACGGTGCAAATATTTCGCGTCTAAGTCTTCCTTGCGTTAGTTAGCGCTTACTTACACTCGCTTACGCCGGAGTTTCGCGTGATGTATGAGAGGGTATGGTACTTAGAATATTAGAAGAGCGTGAACGAACTCACTTCTGGTAGAAGAAATTAAATTCAGATATATCAGTAACATTCAAAACGATGATAAATTAAAACGGAGTCGGACACGTAGGTCAGACACTTCTTTATCACTCTGGCCATATTTTTCCAGAAGAACTATTACGTTTTCTGTTTTACAATAAAATATGCGGGCTATTATGCTATGTTTTTCTTGTTGTACTTGTCACTCACTAAGTTTGATAACTTGACGTTAACCCACTTGTGTCTTATTAGAAAGCTTTTTTTAAAAACGCTTAGTTCTCTTACAGACTTTAGTTTTGTAAAAAAAACACAAATATAAAGAATACTTGGCAGAATGAACTAGACGAGCACCGAGTAGCATCCTCCCAAAACTTTGTATAAACATCAACGTTAACATAGTTACTACTTACTACATACTACATACGTTTACTAATCATCAATGGTAATATTATTCTCCAAAAGACGACTGGTAAACTAAATACAAATTATCTTTAAAAATAAATCCATATCGCTTAAATCCTCTCCCTTGGACCACTGTAGCGCACCTCTGTCAGTCTTAACTGGGTTGCTTACGATTTACGTACAACGTTACCCGAGTATCGTAGGTACTTATTAACATCTATTTTAGTTAAACGTGATCCTTACTTACCTAGCTTACGGTTAATAGCCATGTAATGACGGGTACGTTTTAACAGATAGTTTCTGGTCGATGTTGATGTGGGAAGAAAATTGATGTTTTGACTTCAGTGGCTTTAAGTAATTTGCGTCATCATTTACTATCCTTTATTCTATTTTACTTACAGTCGAACTAACGTCTCCTTTGATTTGTTTCTGTCAGCTGTTTAATATTTGATTGTCAACTACATAAAAGCGTTCTGTAAAATTTTGTTGACTTTCGTTACGAATGTATTTATATGATTTTGATGTTGTCTGATAAAGTCTGTTTGATAAAATTTATCGAATTCACGAAAGTTACTTTTAAATGGAATGAAAATATAAAATGTAAGTAATACTAGTATCTACAGCGAAGCCAAACGCTAAATACTATAATTAACAGATTCAGTAAAAAACTTAGAACTTACGCTTGATGAAATTACGAGTCCAATCAAGCACAACATTCTTACCTACATTCCTCGTCCGCCATATAAAAATAGGAAAAAAGAAGTAATTTAAAATCCCTTTTACGGACATACAACAATCGATACTTTATTCGATTCTAACGATTTCAATCTCAATGCGAGCCCATTTGATGCCTGATTCCGAATGACCAAGTCGATGGTAACGCACGTTGAATGCAAAGCAAATAACAACGTTGAGTGTCGTACAGTTCCAATTTTAGAGAATAGTTAGCATCATACAACCTTATCGGGGTCAGGACAGTTGCTTTTGAAGATCTTTATAAATTTGTACTTTAAGAGAGGAGGTGGACAGCGACGTGGATGAATTTTTTGACGCTATTTTTTAGAGATTTTATTAGTTAAGTTTAGTTTTGTTTAAAGTGTATATATAGTTAAGTTTGTAAATATTTAAGATAAACATAATGTAAAAATGTTAAATAAAAAGATACTTTTCCTATAAAAAAAAGCGAAGAGGTTAAAGTTGAATTTGGAATAAAAATATTCAGGGTGTAAGACTTGGTCATAAAGAGTATGAAAATATACAGGTAAAAATTTGTTTGTTTTAACAAAGAAAATACTTTTCTTTTACATTATTTTGTCAGTTTATTTGTATTATACTTATTGACAGGAATGCTAACAACATTGTCATAGTTATTAGTTATATTGTGAAATAAGTTCGATCGTAAAAATGACCATTGTTTAGTTATAGGTCTAAGCCCATCGTAGATTTCTATCAAATATTTTTAATAAAATAAGTAGTGAAAATCGTAGGGTATACCAGTTAGCCAGGCGTGCTAGCATCATCTTTCCATCCGTATATTTCTGTTAACAGACGATAGAGTTAGAGTACTAAGCATTATCGACAAAGATAACGCTGTAGAGGTAGTTATTTAACGAATAAGGCTTAAGTAAGTTTTCACAATAATATAAGTGGAAAAATAAGTGGGAACAAAACATTTTTGTTCTTACTGTGAGCATTCAGTGTCTAAGCAAGGCAGAGGCATCTATTTCACCTGTACAACCTGTACACTACTGAACAGGCTTGAATACACAGTAGAAACAGTACATAGGTTATCATATGATACGAATATGAATTTATCAAAATCATCCCATATTGTATTGTGGTGCTAAGCAATAAAGATATCAAAACTGAACGTCTGTCAAAGACACCTAATAAAACACGAACGCTTTTACACAAACAACTACATTTAACATATAAATATAAGCAAACTGCCAACAGTATAAAAGCTCGTCGTTATCAGGATAGAGTAACCTTGTAGAATAAGATAAGAGATCTAAGTCGTGGACTACAACAAAATATGTATCTGACTAACATTAACGCAGTTGCCAAACTATAAGATAAACAGAAAATTTGTTCACGAAACTGGTGCAGGGCTGACAAGGAAGTAAAGAAAAAGATAGTTAAACTAAATACTTAGCCCTTGTGACATTTGCTGATGTAAGTTGTACTGAATTAAGTTCGTCGGGTCAATCGTTTCACAATTATAAATTTCGTCTTTATTTTAACGAAATAATTAATGCATGCATAGTTTACCTAAAAGTTACAGTAACTTTGCAACAAAGTACCACTTTACTCCAAAAAATCTTAATTTTATTAAAATTAATTACATTACTTTCCTGAATAACTGTTTAAAATGTTAACTACTCTAAAACATATTCCCGTCCAAAAATAATAAGCTCAAACTCAAAGCTTCAACATACCCCAAAATAATGGCTGAAAACCCATCAGAGTTTTAGTTAACACAGTTTATTAACTTAGCGGCAGCCCTAATCCGGTTTAAACCAGATACACGCTCGTTGGGAACGGGGGAAAGCGTAGGATTAAACGGATGCCCCCAATAACATTTACATAGAAATGGACCTTTATTCGTACACATTTTTACTGACCTTATTCATTCGGGAGTGAATTTTTCACAGTTAAACTACTCCTTTTTATGTGCGGCTCCAATTTTATGGGGCGTTATTTACTTTTTAGCTAATGGAATAAAATTTCGTTTTAAACTCGTTTGATGACATCATTTGGAAGTATCTTTGTGTCTTCTTCCAGGACTTTGGAAACAATTAATTAATTAAAAACTTATTGCCTTATTAATAAAAATCTCGACTGCGATTAGCGATTGCTTAGCAGATTCTAAGTATATGCAATTTTTATATGGAGAATTTAAAATTAGAATCTGTTAATCCGTTGTTAAGCTCCATCGCTTTTATTAATAAGGCCATTAATGCGCAACATTTAGAATATGGAAGCTTTAATTAATTGAGCCTGGGTCATTATTATCTGTACCTCTTTAAATGTACTGTGTACACTTCTAACAAAACTGCACAAACATGTCAATTTTTCTATTAATGTTTCGTGTGTAAATATGAAACCAATTGAACACTTACAAAATAAGACCACCTAAGACACATAAACAAATTACGTCCTCAAATAATTTAAAACGCCACAACTTCAAATCTACGAATCCTAGCGTACATAACCATCGTTTACCTTCAACAAACGGTTTAATCCAACAAAATCCTATAGCTACAGACCCATAAACTTATCCGTGAGTTAAAAACCTCTAATTTGTATGCTAATCATATTAGATAGTTGGTATAATCCTCGAAACGTGTTCAAACTGTATGTCGACCGTGGAAAGCCTGAGATTACGCCGCTGTTGTAAAATAGCTTCATAATTATGTTACGTTGAACTGTTTTGACGGGAAATTACGGACTAGCCACCGGATTTAGTTCGGAATTGATTGTAGTTAGATTTTAGAGAGATTTTGCTGTTTTATGTTGTTTGGGATTCACTGATGATGAGTTTTAGATAATCTCTGGTATTTTGTGTTTACTGGAAATAAATAAGTACTTTCTTCTTTTGACTATTTCTTATGTTTTTCTTCTGTTATTAGTTCATCATTTGCTTTTTTGCGATTTGCTGTTTTGTAATTTTTATCTATACTATACTTTTTTAATATATAAAGCTAAAGAGTTTGTTTGTTTGAACGCGCTAATTTCAGGAACTCCTGGTCCGATTTGAAAATTCTTTCAGTGTTGGATAGCCCATTTATTGAGGAAGGCTATAAGCTGTATAACATTACGCTGCGACCAAAAGGAGCGAAGCATAAATGAAAAACCGTTGAATCCAAAACACGCGGACGAAATTGCGGGGGACAGCTAGTGTTTGATAAGTAATATTTTGGTATTAGTGACCTCTAGTACCATATGGACCATTCTATCTTCTTTGTTTTTAATCTATTTAAGCACATAAACTTGTGGGCGTTTTATATTTTATTTTGTATTAATAGAAATATCATACATCAAATATGATCTGTAATAATATCATAAACATTCAAATGTAGGTAATGGCTTTCCTAATGGTCAACCAAGTGTCCACTAAATTGGGCCCAGATTCCAAAACTTGGAATCCCGAGAAATCCCAGCACTGGTCGCATGACCAACACTAACTTACCCGCTTCAATCCCGCGCAAATCTCCGGGCTAATGCTGGCTGGGGAACGTCTGTGATTCTCATATTGCCACCATACTTAAGGCTAAACTAAGCGAGAAATGGGCTGGTATTTTGGTAGAGATAGTAATTCCTCTTTGACATTAAATTAGATACCGTCAAGACGTCAAAATTTAGATATTTAGTAAAAAAATTGGCTTCTATCTCTTTATTGAACTATTTGAATTTTATCAATACTTCTACAAAAGATATGTTTTTCAATGAATATTAATCAATAAACTAAAGGAAAGACAGTTACTTAAGTTAAACTCAAATTGTGGTGAACGTTTGACGCCCCTACTACTATTTTCACCCTTTTTACGTCCCGCTCGCTACGAAGAACATTTTTCAAAAGACATTTGATATATACTGGAATCTGGCAAGAAATCAATTGAAATAGCCTTGTGATAGAATCCATAGCGATCGTAAAGTTGAATGAAATCACTTTCAAGGCACTGCTGCCATTTCAAGACTGGAATTCAATATAGTTGATAACTATATTTCCATACATAATTATAGATAGTATAAATCCGCACTATTATCTTTTCTTATAGTTTACAAATATTTTTATGTTGGTGGTGATGGCAATGTTGGTCTACTGGTTAGTGACCCTGACTACTAAACCGGAGGTCGTAGGTTCTATACCCACCCAGGACAATGGGTGGGTATAGAACCTTTTTTGTGTGATGAGCATGATCATTTCTTCTGTGTCTGTGTGTAATCTATCTATAACATGTATGTATCTTTGATATAATAAAAATATATAAGTATGATTATCAGTTGTCTGATTGCCATAGTACCGGCTCTGCCTAGTTTGGGATCAGATGGTCGTGTGTGAGCAGTCCTAAGATATTATTATTATTATATACTCTCAAATTCATGTTCTTGTCTACACTTCTAATTATGATCGATGTGGTAATTTTATTCTAATTTTCATTGCCCAATAACCATTACAACATTTTCGTTCACCAATGTATGTTCAAACACACGTTTTGCTACATCCCCGGTCAAATTTAAAACCCGTTAAGGTCCACCACATCCCTTTAATACAGTCTAGTCCAGATAAATTGCGAGGCGGTATATTGGCCTACTATTAAAACTATAAATCTCGTGGTCAGCTCTATGAGGTTGCAAGGGGAAATTAAAGGGATTTAGGGAGCGGATTTGTTTTATGGTTGATTTGTCGGTTTTGGGGGAAGCGAGAGTGAATCTGTTAGAAGTTTGACTGCTTTTATATAAAGTGTCTTTATTGGCATGTGTTATAGTATTTAATTTATTGTAATTGAGTTTTTCTATTTGATTCTCATCTTTCGTAGATGGGTTTTAGACGTAATAAAGGAAAAACTGGCTTGAAATAAAATTGAGTTAAAACGCTAACTTTTTATAAAAAAGCATACGAATATTAACCAGCGTTGGCACGGCTAGGTTCTAGACTAAATCCAAGAAAAAACTATCACAAATAGCAAAGTAAGTAATTTCATATATCATAAAATAAGCAGACAATATTAGCAGATAATACAGAGGTCTCAAATTAACATGGCGGTACCACAACTGTTACACACAGAATTTAATACAGGCCATATTAAGGGTCCAACCGCATCGCCTTCCGCTCGGTAGGAGACCCATACTTGTGGGAAGACAGGTGGGTTATGTCGGTCAACTTCTTTTAATAAATAGTTAGGCCAAATCTCTTGTCGAGATTTTTAGTTCGGAAACTTGAATTGTTTATTTACAAAGATATTATGTTCGTGTGAAGATGAATCTATACTGAAGAATGGATCCATGTTAAGATGACGAGTAGTAGAAATGAGATTCACCCTGAAACTGGTTGGATAAAAATTAATACTTAAATTATATTTGCTTAGTTCTTATAATTTCTAGCTGCTTGACTCCTGAATCGTTGATGATAAATCCTGCCTTATTAAAACAGTATGCTAATATTTCTAGAAGTAACTCATAAAAATAAACAAATTAAGAAAATTCCTTAAAATCTAAAATCTGGACTTAAAATATACATTAACATCTCAGGTCACAAGTTACTAACTCTTCATTGTATAGTTCCGGGTGCTGAACTAACAAAAAGCTCATATTTATGAGCATCGAATAATTTCCGTTCTGGTTTAGTGTTTGAAGACTTCGCCATTGTTTTAGGTGAATGAGGCAACAAAGCTTTGCCATAAATGGGATATTGTTTGTTTGCTTGTGTAGTTTTCTTTCTTAATCTGGGCTGGCCGGTCTGACCGCTGTTTTACAGTTTTCTGACTTGTACCAGCAAAAATGGAAAATATGAACTTTTCTTAAGTTACAAAATAAAGCAAAAATGAAATTTTTAAATAATCCAATATTTATCACTGCTACATCTATCATAGTTAAATTCTTGTAACTAACGTAGCTAGTAAGCAAAAGTATTCGATACCAAACGCATTAAAGTAGACTGTTTAAACACCAAACAAACTACTAAAATAATGTGTACTCTACCGTTGTAAAACATTCCACTCCATCAACAATTTTCCGGCGACCTAACAGGATTTATCCTAGCCAACCCCAACCGATTCTCACCCTAACCACGACAAATGTACTAATCCTGCAAGTTTATCCTTGTGGCCCACTGAAATCTCCGAAACAATGGCCAGCATGTTAACTGCCTTGGGTGACCGCAAGGCTGTGTGCAGATTACCGTGCGACAGGGATAGAAATGGGTTCTGTCTGTGTGTTGGTAAAGGACAGTGGGCGGTTGCGTGTTAATTAAATTAAACGCGGGCTAGCTACGGGTTAATAGCGAGTAATCGCGGTACGACGCTTGTCTTGTAGACTTTGTGTTCTGTACATGTGTTGCGGTAAATTGCTTCGTTGTGACGGCCTGACTTGTTGGAATGTTGTGAGGTGCCTGTTACAACACATTTTGAAGATTGAGATGTTGATAGGAGTTATGATTGCTGTTTGTGTGAACAGAATTAATGCAATGACTTTCACTCCCTATGATTCACTCTTTCCTATTTACGACTTGTTGTTCGATTTGACAAAAAAAATAAATATAATGTCATCTGAAAATAACGAGTAAGAACTTTTAAAGCATCAAAGCACATACATCTGCAAAAACAACGTGCAATAATACTACCACTGGCGCTCGTTGGAAGTAATAAATTTTTATTAAACTTTACCCCAAACAAAGGACCTTAATATTAAAATTTAATCATATTCACCACTTTTTACTAGTCGTAACACTGCACTATAAATACTGTAGCGCATAAAATATTCCTCGTCTACCCTCGAAATATGAATTAATCACTCGCCTGTCAACAAAGTGAAGTGTCATCGAGCCAGAAAGAGGGCGCTGAGATGTGTTCCAAGTTGTATATTTAAAATATGATGGCACAGAGTAGAAAAAATAACTTTTTACACTGAATTGTAATTTACAAATTAATTTTATATTTCCTTGTGACAGGTGAAAGATTATAAATGAAATAAAATTACGGATTATAGTGTTTAATCTACCTAGTTCAGGCAAATTATACAATAGCACTTTTTAAACTATTCGCAAATTATTGTTTTTTTGTTTATTTATAATCGATTATTATAATCGGCAGACGATGGTAAACTAAATTATAAAGTAGAAAGAAAAAGAAAATTAAAGAACAATATTTCTAGAGGAAAAAAAAAATCACCATCATTCTTCGTAATAAGTAGCTCCAGATCTAAAACCTTCGTTTCAACTTAATTGTTCGTCTGCTTCTCGCTACTCTGTGGCACAAACTCACAATTTGAACGCGTTAAGACGGGGGCGCTACCAGGGTAATTACCAGCATACATAATATACGCGCTGAGCACAATTTTAAGCCAATAAATAACACGTAATACACCCGAAAATATGGTAACGCATTTATTATAGCTGTGGCCTAATGGTGGCTGTTCTATGGAGCGGATGAAACCGGTCAATCGTGTGATTAGGAATTAATAAGGAATTAGGTTACGATAGGAATGCCATTTTTCTTAATATAATTTTATTTTGTATTAAATGTTTGGTGTGACAATGTGTTTGTGCTTTAAAATGTAGGTCAGTTTTCAGTGATCAACCGAAATGCATGGACCATCAATAATGGTTTATCCGTACCTTAAAAGCTTATAGCTCATGTTATGCATGCGTATTTTCTGGGAACTATGAGGCATTACTGAAACACACAAAGATATAAAAAAATCTAACTAAATCGACGCAGATCAAAAATATCTACACCATCATTTATAATCATATCAAATACAATATTAATATAATTGACCTTATTAATATTTAGAACTCAACGACCTTAGAAAACATAACAGCTCATTAACCGCTTCGTTTAATTCTACCAAACTTGCTGTTTACAAACAATGTATCAGCAGCTCTATACAAATCCTGTTCGCCCATTCTCTAAAATAATTATGATCGCCCCCAACCCGACGCTTGTTTGGGAAATAATGGATTCATTCTATATTCATTTACATGACTAATAAGATTGGCTTGACACTGCCTATGTCGCCGAATTACCCTGTCAAATATAATAATCTTATTGCCTGCCTAAGGGCGAGTTCTGATGTACGGTACAAGGGTCTAACATAAATTTTGTTCTTTTGAATATTGGTTGCGAAATCTGGTATATTATGTTTGTTTCTGTCTGTAAGATTTGGAGCCTATTTAATTTTCATTGTAATACGGGTTTTAAGTTCAGATGAGTTCGATTTCTTAGGAAGTTTTGGTAATGTGCTACTTAAATCAAAGTAACAAGTTCTATAAGTAAAAGATAAAAACAGGATTGCATTGCATTTTAAAACCGTTTATTTTGATATGTTACGTGTGTTTAAAAGTTAGGTTTAGTAAAAAAAATATTAACGATTTTTTTTTAAACTCCTGTCTATGGTCACAAAATACACGCGAAAAACAACTCTTACTTGGCAGTCAAGTAAAAAGGTAATAAATCTGTTACTTTCGAAATCCTTGTCATTATCTATAAATCGAAACTGCAGGACACTTTTTGATTAAACCTACACACCTGCGAAGTTTTTATCATTCCGAATTCGTCGTTATCAGCCTCTTGACTGGTTTCCAGCATCGCAGAAACGCCATATACGAACCCCTTTTAAATTTCCCTCACGCCGTGAATCAAAAAGAGCAAGCGATAAAAAATCCCAATTCCACTTAAACAATAATTTAACTTTCATGAGGCAAACGTGTTAATGACCATCCTTTCGCCAAGCGCCAAGATTTCGCCGAAAAAAAAACGTCACAGCTGAACCCGGCCTTACTCATTAATTCCTTTAGAAAGAGACAGCTATATTACCACCGTCACGTCTTCGAGTAAGTGACGTGATCCAATTTGAATTTTCTCCTTTCAGATTTTGTTATGTCAAACAGTCATTTGAATTAGCTTTTTGTCGGGCCGTTTGATGCGAACGAATTGGATACGAAAATAAGGGGGGCCTAATATTGTTACGTTTTGACAGACGACTCGTAATAAGGTTATTGACTATACATTGATTTTAAGGTTCGTGACGTAGGGGTCGGGTTGAGTGGTGGCAGAATGTCCCATTGTTACATCCTCATTGTAGCATTTAATCCGTTACATATAGCTACATAATATATTCGTAAAATCACAGTAAGAGATTATATTATGTTAAAACCAATTAAAAATACAAATTATTTTATTTCTTTATTGTTCAATTTTGAGTTTGTACACTGGATCGACGTCAATAAGCCGAGGTTATTAATTCGTATTTAGCTATAGGTATTAGAAAAATAAAGTCTTAGTATGCGGTCCCTACATTATTTAATTCACGAAATTTTGTTTTATTATGATAAGTTTGTTTAAGAGGCCTTTGCCCTGCAGTGGGACAGAAAACGCGGAAAATTAATTTAAAAATCGGACAAGAGCAATATACAACCAAGCGTTCCTAATAAAAACACCTTGAAAGACGTATTTGTATATTAACTTTCGTGAGTCCCTAATCATGAGTTGACGCGGCGGCGGTGGTGTCGCGTCAGCTCATGATTAGGGACTCCTATTGAGTCTGAAACTAGTCGGCCGATCCCGAAAATATACGTGAGTAAACCGTTTTGTTTTAAATAATTTGACAGACATACAACCAAGTGATTTTACCAGGATTTCTTTTTTACGTAGAGGTACGGAAACCTAAAAATCTTAATACTAGAAACTCTACGCGCAAATAAATACATTACCATAAATACTAATAACCACACCCTTGACTGTACGACAGATGCGCTTTCACATTTTATAATCGCTTCAAATATCGATAAAATTAATCGAGCATCATTTAACACAAAGCGCCGACAAACATCGATATATAAATTAACTTTATCCCGGGGCGTATCGATAAAATTGTCGAAAGCTTAACAGAAATGTATGAATTATGTATTCGATTGTTAAGTATCGTTCGATTGAATCGTTTTGTAGTTCAGCTCTATGAGGCATTCATTTTATTTTATGTTCGTCGTAATTATATTATGTTCCTCCGTGTTTTAAATTTACTGTTTTTATTTTACTTTTAACTTTTCTGTTTATGTTTTCTTTTAATTTAACAGATTAAAAGCACTGATTCATGTATTTATAAACCTAAGTTAATACCTTTCAACGTTCTTTTTTTAGTTTGAGCGACTTTATATATATTTTAAAGGTCCTAAAACAAAGTAAAACAGTTCTATCGAAGATCTGCATTACCTAAGCCTATGCTTAAAATTACTTTGATTCATCCTGGAATATGAATGCAATTTTCTATTACTCTTCCATTACCGTCAGAGTGTAATAAATATCCCCTATGATTGATAGCCAGGATAACGAATCTCTATTATATTATTCAGTGAACGTGTCCACACTCGTTATTTGAACATAATGTCCACTACCCACTACCCCGAGAGAGGACTATCACCACAAAACGAAGTAATAAATACATCCCCAGAATCCATAATTCAAATTTTGCTCACTAGTATGTTTGAATGGCGGTATAAATGGGCATTATAAATAAAAGCAATTTTTATTGCCGAATTTGACAGTAACTGCTGCGGGTCAATTTACAAGCGACAGCGAAATTTGAAATTATTTGAATTACTTAAATCAAATTAATATTTCGTTAAAAAATCTCTAAACTTGTTTATTATGTAAGTGTATATTGGTTGGAAGGTTTAATAAGCAACTGTTCTAAAAAGTAATGTAATGAATTGGGCTAGCTTTAACTGTTTCAAAACGCTAGTCCGATTGCTTTTGATACATAAATAAAAGATTTCTTTAAAATAAATATGTAACTGATACAAAACACGAGTTCTCTTTACCACATTTCTATAAACCATATCGTTTAACTTCGGAATTTCACAAGGTTCAATATTAGGCCCCATACCTACTTTTAACAGCAATTTCACCACCGCTGTCAGTACATGAATTAGACCCCACAAAACATAAGAGGCGTAAAATGCGGCGGCACGTAAAAATATCGGGGTATCTCTCGTTATGGTGGCACTTTGTCATGATACGGTTTATGGGGCCCATGGTCACCGCTATCTGGACTATGCAAAATATACGACTAGTTTTAAATAAAAGACTATGCTCCGCAAATCGTGCGTTAATTTTTAACGGCTTCTGTTGAAAGGCGTGGCATTAAATGGATTTATAGTGGCTGGTTTGACGTTATATGAATAGTTGCATTAAGTAGTATATATATAATCATATTTGTGAAGTATATGGAAACTTTTGGAGTTCGAGCAATGTTAACAAACCTTGTCAATAGTTATTTCGTGGTTTAAAAGATGGTATACGCTGGCTACAGTCGGCAGCAACACATTAATTACATTTTTTTTTTTTTGAAAATGTAGGTAAGAAGTACCTATTGATTATTAAGGAAAAAATATATATAAATATACGAACTTAACTATATAAATATATAAACTTCACTAATAAAAACCTGTTACCAAAAATATAGCATCAACAAACTGCAATTTATTTTACTAGGTAGGCATACAGCTACAAAAAATGAAGTTTTCGATTTAAGAGAATGAACAAAATAAAACGCGCTGTCAAGATCTAATCGATTAATAGCTATTAAGTCGTTAGCTGACGAAACAAGCATTGTGCGTTAGCCATCTGCATCCACTCTGATATACTTTAAATGCCCTCCCACCAACCCTCACATGTCACTACTTCCAAACACTTCAAACACCGCCATTTGTAACTCGATTCGTTACACGAAATAGTGTTACCATACATCAAGTGGAGCCGGACATGTCCCGGTACGGTTGCACAATCATTTTTCATTACCCACGATTCATTAACATGTGGGGGACGGCCAATTATGTCCGCGCCATCCATCACGACACCCCAGCGTTTGATATTTTTATGTCACTGTAAAATTTTATTGATGGACATTTGAATAAATGGCCGGCCGTTACACGGGTGTGTTTTCGAGAGGAAATGGATCTCTTTTGTTTTTTTAACCTGATACTGCTTATGTAACAGGTTACACCTACCTATTTGCTTTACATGGTAATTTAATGCTTATTGTTAGTATTTATGTTATTTTACCAGAATGTTAAGTAGAGACTTTACAACACTATTATGGGATAAACAAAAAAACAACTAAGTACGGTATAAATTTGGTGACAAATAAAAAGCTGTTTCTTTATACAGAACGATAAAATTAAAATAAATAACCCGGATGATAGTTTTATTAACAGACAGAGTGAACAAAGCAAACAAAAGAAAGTCGCAATTACGAAAATATTTGTTCTTGTGGGTTCCACTTGTAAATTAAAACGTCAAAATAGAGAAAAATAAGAATTTTTAAACGGACACAGTTTAAGAACATCTTTAATACCTTTGGTGTAGGATATGTCTATTGTCCAACCATATCTAATACCAGAGCCCTGTAATCTATAAAAAACTGCTCAATATTTTATTTCTAGTAATGTAAACAATATATTAAGGGCAGATTTGGTATGGAAGAACTGTCAAAAATTCGAAATTATTCCTTGGTTGAAATTAATTTTTGTTCTTAAAGGTTTTAATAGGTTTCTTTTAACTACCTGAACACTCTGTTTTAAAATCGTTCCCTATTCATGAGTGTCAGTAATAACTTATACAGTGACACTTGTAATAATGACGTCGTCGTCGAGATCACGGTTCAGTTTAAGGTCAAACGGCATATAATATTCTGAGGTCGGTGTAATTACGTCAATTACTTTCTTGTTCTGCTGACAGTCTTGATCGTTAAAACTCATTGATTGATTTATTATTGTTTATTGTAGCAACAATGTCTTTAAAAGATTATCTTGTATTGTTAGATAATACTTATAATTATCAGTTGTTACAAGGTTTTTGGTGATGTAAGGAAAAAACCATTGGAGATTACGAAATGAATTTGCTAAGTTAAGGAAAACTTATGGAAGGATACACAAGGAGGTTTTACTTGTGATTTTCGTATGGAATAAACGATTTTTTCGATCCGCATGTCTTAATTCGAAGACTATAGGATAACTTACTTCAGATGCACGCCATCATACATGCATAAAGCCACTGAGAAAAATTATAAAATGATTAATATGAAAGCTACCCATAAAACAAGCTTCCTTATCAACAGACTACATATATATGTAGTGTGTTGATACTGACACTTCCAACAAAATCTAAAACTATCGAACTGGTACTTTTAAAAAACGTCCCAAATCCAATTAATCTCAGTAACATCTAAAATGGTTTAGCGTTTCGCTACAAACGCATGTCATATTTTTTTTTATCCGTTATTATCATTATTTATGTTGCGCTCTATGCGACTATGTTGACTAATAAATCGTTGCGATTTATTTGCGTTTGCACATGTCCCTTCTGTTACCCTGTAGCGATTTGAATTGCACTCTGATTTGTGCGTTTATGGTAACTAGATAAATGATATAATGATATTTGATTATTATCGCTAGATTTCTTGAGCAATAAATCATTCAGGATACCTATACTACATTAATATTTCCTCAATCAAATATATAGTACAAAATAACTAGTTTTCCATGCACATAATAAATGGATATTACATTGCTAATTTTAAGTAGCATGTAAAAAGATTGTGTTTGACTTGCATTAAAGGTATTCAAATTACTTTTTTACAATGACTTATTTGTTAATTACCCTAAATCACGCATTTTAAACATTCGCTTTATTCCTCTCCATTTCCTCTCCATTCGCAATTTTCCTATGAGAACTGCATGTTTTTTTTCAATTCTTATTTTAAGATTTACTAGTCTGTCATAAAATAGCCAAAACCAAAATTTACGTAAACAAACAGCTACCTACCTTCATGGACGTAAAAGTTTTAAGTTCATGCATTACGCCGGTGTACCGATGAAAAATCTCTCTCGTCCCCTCAGAGTTGCCAGTAGATGTATGGCGGCCATTAAACTGGCACGCCACACATATCATCCTGTCTCGACGCCCGTACATCGCATCATTTCAATTTATTTACGTATTGGCGGGAACTTTGAGCTTCTAACATACACACGGACGTTTTTCAGGAAGTAATAAATTTAATGTCAAAAAATACGTTGATGCTTTGCACTATTGAGAATAAAATTAATTTCGTGCGATTTCTAAACTAATATCTTCAGTATAGTTTGAAAAAAGCCAACTTTCTTTAGCACAAGAGTCTGTCTGCAAAAATTTACTACTATCTAACTAAACACAAAATAATAATAAAAATGAAATCTCAGGACAACTCACATACGGTCATCTCATCCCAAACTAGGCAGAGCCTAGAACATTATCGAAACCAGACAACTGATAAAAAAATGTAAATATACATACATTATAGATAAACTACACCGAGGCACAACAAAATGATCATGCTCATAACACAAATATTTGTCCTGGGTGGCAATGGAACCCGAACAGGTTAAAATACTCAACAGAAAATTTCTTCAGAACTATTACTCTGTTTTAAAAGTACCAAAATAGTTGCATAATATTTACGAAAGAATACTCCTTCTTATTTATATGCCCCAATACAATAAAAGCTATTACCGTAATACTAAATTTTCACTACATTTTAAAACGTACGAACTCTTTTCACCGACCATTGCCATAACAGTATTTTTCAGATCTCTAGTGATGTGCATCGATATTTTTTCTGCAGTCATCTTTTTAAGCCGGCGAATCAAATTGAATATTGTAATTTATACATGTCAAGTGGCAGTTAAATAAACATTAGAACATTTTTTAACGGTGTTGATTTATAAAAAAAAAAAAACCTACACATGTTTATATCAGTCGTTTTTTCTCAATAGACAAAATAGATAAGAGACGATAATAGTTCACATTAATAATAATAGAGTTGTCGCATCATCACTATAAAGAAAAAACTTCGTTTTACGGTTAAAAGTTAAGTAACCAAAGTTTTCATTAACTGTTCTCAACGTAATATTTTTAATCAGCCCTTTATGAGATAATCTCACTGAATATAACGTAGTTTGTAATAATGATATATTTCAAATACTGCCAAAACAAATTTGATTAATGTAAAAACTCATATTATGATTAATGTATACGCACAGCAATTACTTCACGATTAATGTTCGCGTTTAATGTAACGTGAATTGTAAAAAATATTTTGACTTTACAAAATGACGTAACTGATTATAATAACATCGTGGAATAAGATCATTTATCATATTTTTAGGTACAAATGTGAGCTTTAGCTTGACGTGTTGATTGATGTAAAATTATTCTTAATTTGTACGTCATCGTTAACTATGAGGCAATTTATAAATTAGTTAAATGAAATGGTTTACACTGAGACTATTCTTGAAGTAGTTTAGTGCTATATATTCTGATTTAAATAGAGAATATTAAAATCATATTTTTAGAAATAGTAAATTGATCGATATCGACCTTTAACCTAGTTTACAGGTACAACACTACCAGTATTTGAATTTGTCGAAGTTTTACGACCGGCCGCGAACATAATGCGGATGCGAGCGAGACGTATTGAACAACAACGATCATGCCTTTGAGAATAGAACCTTATAGCCACAGGTCAGGTTAATAACAGTAGGACAAATCCATACAGAAGTTATTAATTGTACTTAACATTTCCGCCCAAACTTGTTGCTTATTGTATCCTCAGGGCAAGCTTTTGTAGGACTCATCAAAGTATCTTTAGTTTACGATATTAATCTTAAGTTTTTATGCCAAAAGCTGTGTAAACCTTTATATTTAATTGCAGTAGTCAACTCTTCGAAAATCAATTGTAATAATGGGCATATTGTATCTAGCTAAGAAAATATTGCCGTTTTGATAATATTATCTTATCTTGGAATTTTAAATAAATAAATATAGCAACATTGAGAAGACTTTTCTGTTAAACTATCACCAAGACTTTATGTATGTTTTGCTTCATTCATTCGTCTAAGCGAGTGGTTTTTCTGTTTCTAACTTTATCGGGAGAACAGTTCGAGCCTTGGGGAGGTTGTTGGATTATAGGATTCTTAGTTTAAAGTTTAGTACCGTTTTTATGTTTATTTGTTTAAGCTTTTGCTTAGGCATTCTCCTTGGATCCCCTTTATTGGATATTATACTTTGTACACACTATATTTATGACTCTATTGCAGTGGGGGACGAGAAACTGCATATTGGAACGTTAAAGATAATATGCAAAGACTGTATGGTTTTAGAATACACTTCTGGTCTTATTATACTAAAGAATAGGTAACGGATAAAAGATATTGTGAAGTAGGTATACTTAATTTATTCTGGCAGCATCCCAGGTTGTTCTCTGTTGTACCTACAATATTCGGAGTTGTTAAACTGTCCAAACATCGATGTACCACGAAATATTGAGTTACCTACATAAAGCATTTAAATAAAATAATTTGATCAACAAATGCTACATAACATATTTATTTATTAAGTTATTTCAAAACTAAATATGTAAATATATTAAATCAGTCAATCCAATGTTTATATGGAATCATTAAAACTTGTATTGTCAAATATTACCTTTTAGTGGTATACAGTGGAATGTAAGTAGTGGGTACAATTCAAAAGAAATAAAATAGTAAAACAACACTTTAGGCCAGTGACCTCAAATGGCAGAAGATTCGCGCCATCTGTCCTCTGTCAGGAGAAACCTCCACAGCATGCAAATGAAGAACATTTTTTTCACACGAAATATTTTCTTCTACCGTGAACTTTTGGAAGCTAGCCATATCCCCCGCCATATGAAAAATAAAACAAATCAAATAATTTCTAACATTTACCGTCAATCATTCGAACAAAGGAGGGGAAAGCAATAAAAAGCAGGAATAAATAACAAAAAATATATCGCAACGCAGCATTACACGCGAATTGAGAGAGTACATTAGTTATTATAACACGACAAAATATGTGTAATAAAATGTAATTTATTGCACAAATAAAATATAACAGTGGTTAGGGCGGCAGATGGGGAAGAGATGAGTGAGGACGCAGTGATAGCGACTTGAAACTAATTTTTTTTTTTTATTTATTTAGAGGAATAGACCATTAAAATAATGGGATCCTGTCACTAAAATCAAATAAAAAAAATAGATTGTTAAGGTAGGTATTCGCTTAGACAGAAGAGCTTGAAGCAAATTGGGGGAGTCCTATGCCCAGCAGTGGGACACCTAAAAGGTTATAAAATAAGAAGGTATTCAGTTTAGGGATACAGAGACATCAATTCCACGGCTGAACAAGAACAAAATCCACCGATTGATAGTAGTTAAAATAAACAGCTTATCTTAAAAAGAAAAACACAATTAATCAATGACTTCAATCCGAAATCGTTACTTTCTTAAATATATCTATAATATATTTAAAATCCTACTCCGTGTAAGGCGGAAACGCTAATTAGCATCCGCTCACCGCTCTCACTGGCCCATACCTCACGGATATATTGACAGAGTCCTCCGCTTGCTACTGGGGAAAAATCGCGGTCATTTGTTGGCGTCACCGTTTTGTACTGTTGCCTTCGAGAGGCGAGATAATGGCTGATTTATATGTGCGATTACGTGTGACGAGCGCAGTTGGGCGCTTATTGCCCGCGATATTGGGCTCTGAATATCCTCGCGTCGTGGGATGAGGATGAAGGATATTATGACGTGTTGTGTGCTATTGCGTGGTGAATGAGGTTTGGTTTATCGCTGGTAAAGTGGTAAGTTTAAGGCGTTATAGAATCTTAAAAAAAAACCGTCTGAATGTAGAATTTAAATGTAAACAGTGTAGGTACGTTTGAAAGGTAAGACTTGTGTCCTCTATAGTGTCAAGTAAATAGTACGGATTATAAAATTATAAAAGTATTTAATTTTTATAATTTTGTACCAGCTTTAATTAGCTACAAAAATCTGCCGTTTTATTATACTGATTTTGTACAAGCAAACATCTACAATAAGTACAAATTTTTCTCGTACATATTTCATCTTTTAAATATGTTAATGTAACAAAAATTATGACCACCATTAAATAAATAATTTAGAGCTCTGAGAAGACATTAACATGAGAAATGTGTTCGCGACACAAAAGGTAAAAACATCACTCACGCCACCTCGACGGCACTTTGTGCAACAAAGCCGATCTTTCTGCTCTTTACAAAATGGCTTATGACATATCGCATAACAAGCTATACCGTAAACTCTGACACAGTGTACAAAATCCTTTAGCCTCGAATAAAAAAGAACAGTATGACAATAATTTGCACGTTAATATTTTAGGCTGTGACAAGGTGAGCGTCCCAGTTTTTGATATGGGGATTCACAGCTGTTATAATAATGAGTATTAATAGGTTCGCCACATAAATAACGCGGTACAAAGAACAGGGGATACGGGACACAAAGCCAATACTTCAAAACCATTAGCAAGGAAGGACGTGAGTGCTTTGAATAGGGAGAAATGTGGGTATGTAGGAACAAGCGTGAAGGAATCGGGCTGATGTTGATACAATTGGATAGTTTATGTTTATACATTTATTGTGAATTATAACTGTTACTGTATTTTAAGGGAACGAATGAAATACAACTCATGTGAAACGAGATTACACCATTTCTAACTCAAGAACGGGTGCACCAATTTTTATGATCTTTGATTTGTTGGGTTTGTTCCGTCTCGAATAAAAGAATAACTATGAAAACATTGTAACATACATAACAAAAAAAAATGTCATACATTAACGGAAACTACTTAGGCAGGTGGAACCGCGGGACACAGCTAATGATCAAATAAAAGGGTAAGTTTTATAGCACTTAAAGAAATCCGTTTGGCAGGATTTAGCAAAACGACGACTCCATTGGCTGGTCAAATAAAATTAAAGAAGACAAGAATAGAGAGAAAATGGAAAAGAGTTTTTCCGCAAAGTACACTAATCTTTAAAATATTAATGAAAATATGAAGTCCCATAGAAGGGAACAACTCATAGACCACCAAGAGCAGATATTATCAATAGAAATAGAAACTATTACCAATCCTGCTGCAAAACTTAAATTTATTTTACTTTTTTACTTTTAAGAATTATATTTACAAACCGGCCACTTAAATTATTCATACAAGCGGACCAACCTGAACTAATGAGAATGCCTTTAGATTTAGAATGTTATATGCCCTGTTAAGGTAAAATACCGTGAACATACACGCATTTATGAATAATAATATGTCTAATGTCTTACTAACACCTCGTACTTTAATAAAATTAATGCTTACTTCGTTGAATCTTGTTAAAGGTATAATCTGTATTTATAATTTTGTTGAGTGTTTCTGTTTTGTATGTTATATGCCGGTTATCGGATATTGAAGATCACCCCGCACCATCTGCGACAGACGCGTCTGCTCCCTTCCTTCGCAATCCTCCAGGAGTCGAACCATACCTTCAGTCACTGCGCGGTGCGCGGCTGTCCGAGGACGCAGTCCGTAATATCGCGCACCGTGGGAAAACAGCTAAAGTAATACAGATACCTAGTTATAGTTATGTCTTTTCCATGCGTCTGCATCGAGAATTAATCTCGCCACGTAAAACATTTTTTAGTAAAATTTATAATAAACTTATATTAAATTTGGGATTCTATAAAAAATGCTTTTATTTGTTGTTTGCTCGAATATATCTAAACCACAATCAAATGTAAAATAGAACATGAAAGTAGCAAGTAGAAACAGAAAGAAATTAGCACTTACTTTAAGAATTACTTCCATGTAGATAAAGTGAATATTAAATTAAATAAGGCACTTACAAGCTCTATAATTTTAGTGCGTCTCTAAGTTATGAAGTCCCTTAGTAATGGAAATAATGGTCATTATTATCTCTGCATAAAAGTCCAAAGCGAAATACGCCTTACGGACTTTAATAGACAGAATGCCTATACAAAAGAAAACCACTAAACAAAAACCCTTAACGACAGATAAATAAGTTTGAATTTCAACATTAAAACATTCAATAGACATCTTTATAAAACAATTGGTATCAAGTATAAAGCAATTAAGTTTAGGTTAATTGACCATAAAGGTACAAGTTAAATTATTAAGGCAGAAGGCTTAATGCAAACAAAAGTAACAGCAAACTAAAAGCAAAAGTAAAAGTAAGCCAGCTTCAATCACGTCTGCTAATATTATAAATTTGAAAATTTGTGATGATGGATAAATGGATGTTTGTTGTTCAATCACAAATAAAAAATAACTAACCAATTTTTGTACACGGAAACAACTTGGGATAGTTTTTATGCCAGTAATGAAAACGCAGGATGCAGCACCCTCCATGAATTCTTCATTTGACAGACATTTGTTTAAGTAAAACATTGGTGCCAATTCTAACTAACTAAATCAAAAATCATTGCTATCTTTTACTAACATACAGCGTGCGAAAAGGACGGCAACAGATAACAACTAACTTAAAAATGTCAAACCAGTTTTCGCCTTAAACAGCACTGTGTTTAAGTGTACACTTTTCTGCGTGTCGATAAATTTGTATGAGAATTTTAGTCAAAACCAAATGCGACAGCACTAATTTTCGTCGGTCCTTTTTTAATTGTGTACAAGTGAAAAAGATACCGATGGCCTAAAAAGGTTTAGTGTGGGTTTAACAGAATCGCGGCCATTTAGTTACTCTTTCCAACTAAAAATTTAAAGATAAATATTTGATACTCTCCATAAGATTGTCATGTTTCGTAATTAATTTATGTAAAGATTACAATCATAAGATTGTGTGCAGTAGGCCTTCTGTGATCTGCTAGCTTATGGCAAGTAAAGTAAGTTTAGCAATTCAAATGGGAAGCGGGTGGTATTTAACGATTTACGAGAATTTTAACACAAAGTGCAAAAAATAAAGTACTGTTACGTTTAACGTGAGTGCTTTGAGATGTTTGTTAGTTACTTGCACTGAATTGTTTTAACTGTTGTGTAAAACTAAAAGTTATTTTAATCAACGCTATTTCTTTTAAATAAATGTACTCCTAATGTAAATCACTAATGTACTGTTCAGATATGTTTTGACTGTCTGTTCGTCTAGTGGTTAGTGCCCCTGACTGCTTAACCATAGGTCGTGTGTTCGATTCCTTTGCAGGACGAATCTTTGTGTGATGAGCATGATCATTTGTTCTGTGCCTGAGTGTAATTTATCTATAATATGTATGTTTTTAGAATTATATTAGTATGTATATCAGTTGTCTGGTTGCGATAATATAGGCTCTACCTAGTTTGGGATTAGATGGCCGTAAGTGAGTTGGCCTAATATATTATTATTATTTCTATCGAAATTACTCTTCATTTATTTTGCAGTCCCCAGCTTTAATCAAAGTAAATTATTTTGTTATTTGGTCATTTCATGATCGGATTACACAGTGATAGATACTAGATGATTTCGATGCATAAAGAAATCTTATTGTCCATTGTCTTTCAGAAGCAGTTAATATTCGTAGATATATAGCGACTGCACGGATAGCCGAGTGGTATAGGTCACCAAGTCAATTACCATTGTGCGCAACTTGCTACGGGTTCGTTCCCCGCATGGGACAAGCATTCGTGTGATCCACAAATGCTTGTTCTAAGTCTTGGTGTTCTTTATGATTTGAAAGTTTGTGAAACCCTCTGCGATACAAGGATTAAATTTATTAGAGATGGGGACGTTTAAAAAAAACAAAAAGGAGATATAGCTTAGCCACAGATTTTTGGTTACATTTACCTACCCTCATTATTTCCAATCCAAACGTCTACTTTCTTATTAGTTTTCGTGACATTAACTTAATTCGGGACACAACTACTTTAGTTAGCAATTATTTACAGGTGGTTGTCTTTTAAAAAAATGAATGAGTTATCAACTTCTTGTCTTTAGTTAATTGAATAATCTTTGATTTATTATTTACCATAATACAAGCAGTATGACCAAAGCGATTATGTGGGCAGTAAATCAATATTAGCTACTGTCAATTTAACCTTCATGACATAACTATTTATCAGCTCAACTGTGTCAATATTGAACATTAAATTAATGTCAAAATATACTTGATACGCTAATTTGTACCTTTATGGAATTAACTTAAGTCACACTTCAAAGGTAGTGATTAATTGTTTGTATTACAAACTATAAATCTCAAGATTTCCAAACTGTTAAGAAGCCTAACCTTTTTCGTCTATAGATATTACCTAAGTATTGTACTTAAATAATTTTGTTGTTAAGTTCCAGTTGAATGAGGTACTTAAGTTTTACAGATATATAAGTCATTGTCACATAATATACATTCGATTCAGGACATGAACGAGACACTACTAACTGTACAGTCAAAAGTGATTAAACACATTTCTATTCACGAAGGAGAAATTAGAATACAAAAAAATCACCAACTTTAAATGTATGCTGAATAAACAAAACTCTTCTTACATCAACTTGTTAAGTCTTTGATCAAGACATTAAAAGCCTTAACTACAACTACATAAAGTTCTAATTATCTAATTCAAAATACAATTGAGAAATCAAAACTATTTCAGCGCACGTACAATATCTACATTGTTAATATCGAAAATCTATCATACAATAACAATAATACGCGAACGATATATATTTGAATAATTCTATGATTCTCAAACAATATAATCTAGAAATAGCTTCCAAACTTGGCGTGTAGGGCGTAACGTGAATTAGTTTAGTGCCAAACGGACAGACATGGAATAAATATATCTGCTATTACATGCTATATTTTGTGAATGATTGGTGTAATCTATCCTTCTTGATAATATAAATAAAGCTCTCCCAATCTGCTATAGTCGTCTGTAAATTACATTAACACCCTCTTCTCGCTAACCTCCACGAACAAGAACAAGATTTTTTAAGGGTGGTGTTAAATTGCAGCCGCTTCTGTTAATAGGACTTGTTGAGCAAATAACTATTAATTCATTAAATAATTAATTAAATTAAATTTGCAATTGAAAAACCAGAATTAATCGATTTATTTTAATTATTCTAAAGAGAGATACATAAATAAATAATATTAAGCAAATATACATTATTTTTATTTAAAATACAATACGACAAATCATTATTTACATTGTTTGGTTTTCAAATAGCGCACCTTTTTTTATGCCTGACCTGACCCTTTAGCATTGAACTCCAAAATCACAATGGCTTTACACTTTAAACATATAAATTGTGTGCAAATCCGTAAATTTATAACTTTAGCAACAGTGTATCGGTGCCAAATATCATTATTTATGAGGATTTATGAAGCAATATGTTTGTATTGAATTTGTACGAGTGTTTCAGTTTTATTGGCATACGCGACGAAATATTTTGATCGAAAATTGTGCCTTAAGGTTGGGTTGAAGATGGATGCCAAAATTAATTTTACGTTTATTTATTAGATGTTTGAAGCCAAAAAGCTACTTAATATGTCTTTATGATGCTTCTACGAAATACATATAAATAGACAAAGCATTACTATCAATTAAGTACATCAGATTATTAAAGATTAATAATGTGTAAATTTTGACTGAACATAGAATTAAATATTGGAATACAGTTATCCTCATTAAACGAAAGACAATATGAAAAGCAGCTGACACTTACTGCAATTGTTCTTCATTCACTCAATGAGACAATAAAGCTATTTCTAAAAGTAATTGACGAAACAGCACATTATTCCTGTCTTAAACAACATTTCAACGTTCAACGTGATTAAGTACAATTGTGCATTATTTTACACAATAATGGTGTTAATTAAGTTCGGCTAAACGATTAAAGACCGGCTTTGTACGTGGGTGACCGGGAATTTCAAATTACTAATTTAATTTAAAATACTGAAAATAAATTAATGAATTTGTTGGCATTGATTTAAATAACAATGAATTCAAATTTAAATGATTTAAATTCGTATGTAATGACGTAAATATAAAAATAGGAAAGGTTATATAAAATAGGTTATTTTTCATCATTATCATTCTAATTATTTTAATTAACTTTAATTTATTTTATTTACGATCTATTCCTGGTATTGGTTGCTCAATAGTTGTCACGGCCCAGCTATTTATTAATCACGACTCTGTCAATTTCTTGATACTATTTTAATCGAATCGAAAATTCTGAACCTCAAACTTAACATTCCGCATTTTCGCAATAATTCCAGTTCAAAATAAACTTTAACTTATGCTACATAATTTAGATGATCGATAATTATCCATGCAAGCCCTACAGTAGCATCAAATTGACGCGTGGATGTGACGTCACTGTGACAACAGACATTTGTGTCGCCGACGTTAATCTTTCGCTGTCCCTTTTGATAGCTAACTAATGAGAGTTGCTATTAATGTGCGGATTGAACGCAATTGTGTCACAGACACGACTCTGACATTAATTACAAAGTTGATAGTCGTCTGCATCGCTGTGGGTTTGTTTATTAGCACTATGTCTTTGAAAAAACATAGTTAAGTTTCTTGGAAGGTCTTTTTAGAGGTAACAGTTTCTCCACGTGAGCTACATGTTGGTTTTTGGTACACGACCCTTAAGAATGGACGATTATTCTATTTTTTACAAAGAAAAATACAATCAAACAGTACTAGAACATCGGTGGCAACACACTGATAAAAGTGATTTTCTTAATTAATTGTTATTATAAAAATGTTGTATATAATAGTAACAATATAATATATACAAATATCATGAAATTACTTTCAAAATATATTTCACTACATCATTTTCAGTTTAGTCTGAAATCATCCTCCGCGTACAAAGTCCCTCTTTGCTGCCATTTATCTTCCCACACAGGTATATTCCATTTCACCAAAATTATTTTAAATACAATAGTTTAAAAATAGGTTTGCGTTTAACAAAGGTAATTGAGCAAGTGAGTCTCTTTTCTCAAAGAAAACAAGTTTCAAGGTATCATCTACTTATCTAGTTGGATAAGTCGTTAGAGTAACCCGAGGAAATGGGTCAACTTTGTACTTGTAACTTAAAAGGTTTAGTACCGCTGCATTATTTGTTCTTTCAAACAAATGTTCCTTGGTTGCGAGGAGTGCACAAAGAATACACGATTCGAGGATACAGTTAGTGTAGGTTTTTAAATAGATAGAAATAGGATAAGGACACAGTAACTGTAAACCACTGATCTAGGCATTAGAATACATTTGTGTCTTTAAATCTACATCAAATTATGAGCCTCTCCCGTAAGATATTATAAAATAAAGTTTTACTCACTTAGTAAACATCTGATTACAAACGAGAAAAAAACAAGTGTACTACTATTTGTGATAAAACTCGTCACAATAAGATGACCTAAATCGTCAAAAATTCATAGCACTCAATCACGACTCATTAGCCGCGATTAAACGCAACACGACACCGACAAGATTTCTTTATCACTAACATTAATAGACTCTTAAATCTTAACGTCGTTGCAAATAATCGTAAATAACAGATCACCGAGTCCGCCTACATTGTCAACTGCCATCAGCATACTATAATTTAACGTCATAAAACAACGTTGAATGTTCATAAATCGTACACCCACGAAAATGTCTAGTTAAAATACATTATAAAAGAATAATTGTGCTCGCCGCTTCAAGGTTAGGTCGATCAATCTTTCACACGTCATTAGGGACGTCGCGTTATGCTTGGTAGGGAGTTTGCGTGAAAAGGAACGTATAAAAGTCTTTTGACATTTTGTACGTGTTAATGGTCAGTTCGTACGTGTAAGTTTGAATAGCGACACGTGTTCGCAGAGGGCTGCTTCTGTTATTATTTGTATGTTTGATAAATTATAGTTGGGACAAATAGTTGTTTCTTTTTTTACTTATCTACTAAATGATTTATTTCTCCAAAAAGTTTTGCAAAAGATTTTTTTCGACTATTTAAACTAAATCTATTGAGACAAAATGTTGATACTGGTAACTGGTATCTTTTATCGTGTAAACGAGTATGTAATCAAAATCTTTAAACAAGCAATGTTATAAAATTATATAAATAACAAGTATTTTATAATCACTAGCTATTTATATAATTTTCTTACTACTAGAAAAGCTGAGACTTAAGCACGTTAATACCACGACTACAATTAACAATACAAGAGTATAGTCGTTAAATAAGTCGTTTTTGTAGAACAACTGTTGTTTGTATAAGCGACCAAATTTTTCACCATTAAAAAGCGTACCTGGCCGCCATTTTGCGCTCCGTAAAAACATATTCGGCTTACAAAGCTTCGTGAACAATATTTCACAAGAGATGGCCGAAAAATACACGGCGGTATAATAAATTAAAAACATTTTCAACAACCACCAGTTACGTTGACCCACACCTCCCTCCACGTACTCATGAAACTGTATGAAACGAGAATTTTCAAAGGGTAACTAAGGGTCAAGTGGACTGGTCGCCTCATTACCGTGCTTAGTGAAAACTCGAGAAGAACCATTTTATAATTTTCGCTTTTACCAAGTTTAAGTTTTGAAGTGAAACGTAAACTAGCTTTTACGGTCGGCGAGAATATTATTTATTTCTTAAATGAAAGTTACAGTGGTAGTGTTGAGCTAATTTATGTAGATTATATTCGTAATATTTTATATTTTTGTGGCTTTCGCGTTAAATTACGTGATACGTGTTGTTTGTCATTTCGCGAAGGTTATGACACTTAATTGGGTTTAACAGCGCGTTTAATAACACTCATATATTTTGAATGTCATATTATTTCACGTAATTAACTGACATTTTTATGATATCATTGTTTAAATTATAAAAACTTTACATTATCTACTAGATTATGTATTCATTATTAAATTACGAATTTATTAAACAAGACTTACCTAACAGTAATTTCAGAAGCGAATCCTTTAAGAATGACTCACATCAAAACAAATTCAATTCCGTCCATAAAACAGCACACATCCCCCACCCTATTATTAAATCTAAACCTCACCAACACCAGTTGAAACACGATCAAAACTTACAACGATAAATCTGGAGCGAGCCTTATCGGGGCATTCAATAATCATTTCGGTGGCAATCTCGTACAAGCGAGCACAAAAGCTCCTGCGAAATACGCCACTGCTGACTGTAAAGCCCGAATCTTACGACCAATTACCGCGCAAGATAAAACCCATGAAACGTTGCCGTCTGATACGAGGGAGTTAATCTTGCACTCTATTGGTGCGAGCAAATTTTTCTCGACACTCCAAGACCATTTGAGGGGTGTTTAAGTAAAATAATGTGTTCTTTATGCCGACTATATAAATTTCATTACTTGCTAATGTTTTTATGCTCATCGTTGGGAAGTGTAGACGAAAATAAGTATCTTAGAACACCATTATCATATTTTATTAAATTTTTGCAGCGGGACTGCCGGGCGTGACGTCACGGATTTGAATTTTTGGTTTAACAAAATGTTTATTAAGTAATAAAATAATAATAAAATATCATATCAAGCAGTTCTAATAATGAAAAACAAACAACAAATGGAGAATAAAATAATAATATAAAAAACTGTAGGTACAGTATTTCTTTAAAGACATTAGTAGAATGAAACGAAGTAGTAATTATCAACATTGATCTCTTCACAACTGTAAGCTTTGTTATATGTGTAGATAAAAACAGAGATACAAGAAACAAAGACTTTTAGGATGAGAACTAGAACGACATTGGGTAAGTACTAGCAGCAAAAAAAGCTGAATATTTTTTCCCTTTTTTTTTGTAAATTATACCTAATTGTTTAAAAAGTTTTATTGATTTTGGTCTTATGCACAATTATGACAAAGGCCACAACCAAATCAAATGTTTTATATGTAATAGAGTGTTAATTGTCATCTACGACGATACATACGAATTATCTAATGTATTAAGTACATTATTTTACCTTACAAACCAAAGAATACAGAATGAATACTGTAGTAGCAATAAGAGCCGTCAATACCAGGAGTACGTATCATATAAATTACACTAGTTCATGTAGTAACGACTGAACCCGAAAAACGTATCAGTGTGCCATCCGAGTGCACTCTCTTCTCTCACGGCTCGTAACGTTACAATTTTACGATCACTTTTATTACTAGACGCTTTCGTGCGCGATTACCCTCCAGAGTGGGTTCTGCTGTTAGGTGCCCTGCAACGTGAACATTCACCCTACACGCCGCACAACGACATCGTTATACTACATCACCATTGCTGCCCTATTTAGAGCAACCTTACCTACGATACTAGGAAAAGCGTCAATGCAAGTGGAAATTGGAAACATCTCGAACAGGGTGGGACCGTTGTCAGCAATTACATTTTAATGCGTGTTTTATTATCACGGGCGTCTAATGTACTAGTGCATTAATTTATCACCTCCCCTGTTTACGAGTTACGGCTTGACAATTGAAATGATGGTGTATTCTGTATTCAAAGGAGGCTGACGTTTGACCGAGCTAAGTAGAGCTCCCTCACTCGTTGAAAAGCTTTGGTAGTTGGAGCGCGCGGGGAGCCCGGTAATGAAACGAGGTTTCTAGTTAGTTTGGACATGTCGCACAATCGTTTGGACAGACAAGCGATGGACGTATCAAAGGACTGCCAACTGGAAATGCAGTTGCAGTTTCGATTGAATCGAGAGACGTCTGCGGCATGCCTCTGTGAAGTAAAGGTTGATTGGATCGTGTCTATACGGCTGATACGCTGGCAATGTTTGGTTTCGGCGAATGGCAGTGAACGTCAGGCTCCCTTAGTTAAAATGTATTGTTTCTTAACGATAGTCGCTTTGTTTATGCGGTTTATTTGTAGGAATAGAACATTGTTCGTGCTGATGTCGAACAAGATAAGTTCCGAGTCGGCTTTAATGTCTCGCAAATTGTGAAAATAAATTCAGAGACATAATAGGCTCTAGAATACTGGTATGCGTTCAGAAACGTTTCATTATTCATACTCCAGTAAGCAAGCGATTCTACTACACATTATTAAATGGAATATATAACAACAGTCCGCAATTTCTTGAGGTTCGCTGTTAGTGTCAGCTGTGTGTCATTACCGTTTCATAATAATCTCTATACGTTTCAATTATGACGTTTACCGTCAGCGTGGAGTATCGGTGGTATCATTACAGAGGGCGGTGTGACATCGCCCAGTGACACCGTAATGATTGCCTCATGACACGAGCTGACGTGCACGCGATGTCCAAAGAACTAAATTTATGTTTTCGTACAATACACTAATTATTATTTATATGGGTAAGAGGTTTTAAAACTTGTCGTACAAACATATGTGATTCTAAATTATACCGTCAAAAGTTCATAACACATTCATGCTGAATGTCAGGAACCGTTGCCGGGAACTGTTTACTGCTGATGTTGTACCGAGGTTCTAAAATAGAACATGGGTGCATTTCAAATTTAAAGCACCAAAATTCCTATAATATGTTATATGCAATAACATTTTCAAAACATTACTTTCCATAAATTGCAATTAAAAGAATGGAAGTTGGGTAATAGGAGTTAAATGTCAACAAAACTTACTGGCAGCAACGAGGAAGCCAAACAAAAAGTTCACAATTTATATTTCTTAACTTCCTTAATTGCCCAACTGTTATGCATTGACCAGGAAAAACGTTGATTGACACGTGTTTTGTTGGTTTTGTGGCTTCATTCAGTCACAATTTCTTTATGTTCTTTTAGCTCTGTTTTGTACATTTAACTCCCTTTAAAACTTCTACCCTTACCTTCCTGTTTAGAGTGATGAAAACGATGACGATAAAGCTTCCTTTTATGTTATTTTTCTGAACTTCTACCAGATTTGCAGCGAGTTAGTAACTGTTGTAGTAGGTAATTGACAAAAGATTGGGCTACATTCAAGAAACTTCCTGCAATAAAAGTTACTGGTAGCAACATTGTGTCATTTAATTTCTCGTTTTCAGCGACGAGTCGTAAGCCCAAACTAGTGAGATACAAGAACGCTACAGTCGGAATGCCATCCCAACTATAGCGCTTGGTGCTCTGCGTAAGGAACTAAAACAAATTGTCAGCAACTTTTGTGTTGCAGATGTTTATGGACTGCAGATCGTAAAACATAAAGTGAACCACATACAGGCAAGACATTTTTTCTGCATTTTCCTCTTATTTGTTGTCATACCGTTAATAAGTCTTCTACCAGTTTTAAAATAAGAGATTTAGGTGTCTGCGACTTGTATGGACACGTATTATAAAATTAAAAAAATGTATTGGATACAACATCTACAATTTCGACGGTTAGAGAAAAAGAACAATAAAATAATCATTTCCTCAAATATAGATTTCGATAGGTAAAATATTTTTTCTCAAAAAGAAATTGTTTAATAATATATCGAGTGGCTTACAAACAAACCCACACCATCAGTTTGCTACATAAAACAGAACAAACACCTTTATTACAGCAAGCGTGCTCATATATCATAAATCATCGTCTGTTCTAATGGATAACCAGATATAAATCTATTTATGCAAAGTTTTCAATGCACATTTCGCATGTTAGATGACTATTTGCGTCACATACGGGGTTATACTTCATACAAAATGTTCCCTCGTTATGCGCACGATAATTTGATTGAATCGAGCTTGATTGTGGTCTTCCTTTTTCAACGATTTCCTCTGTCAGGCTTCTGCTTTAAATATCAAGGATTTTGCCTGTGATTGATCCTAAGCAGTTCCAGTAACCACAAAAAAAAACAATCGACGCATTCACGTTCGAAATCAATATTTAATTTCTTAAATAATTATGGATTTCCATCAAGATACAAATCCATAATTATCTAACAAATTAAAGTCACAATACAAAGGCCTTATTTAAAATTAGCAAAGTCAAAACCCATTAAGAATTCATTATAATTATCGTCAATCGGCATTTAACTCCCTTTAAAACTTCTACCCTTACCTTCCTGTTTAGAGTGATGAAAACGATGACGATAAAGCTTCCTTTTATGTTATTTTTCTGAACTTCTACCAGATTTGCAGCGAGTTAGTAACTGTTGTAGTAGGTAATTGACAAAAGATTGGGCTACATTCAAGAAACTTCCTGCAATAAAAGTTACTGGTAGCAACATTGTGTCATTTAATTTCTCGTTTTCAGCGACGAGTCGTAAGCCCAAACTAGTGAGATACAAGAACGCTACAGTCGGAATGCCATCCCAACTATAGCGCTTGGTGCTCTGCGTAAGGAACTAAAACAAATTGTCAGCAACTTTTGTGTTGCAGATGTTTATGGACTGCAGATCGTAAAACATAAAGTGAACCACATACAGGCAAGACATTTTTTCTGCATTTTCCTCTTATTTGTTGTCATACCGTTAATAAGTCTTCTACCAGTTTTAAAATAAGAGATTTAGGTGTCTGCGACTTGTATGGACACGTATTATAAAATTAAAAAAATGTATTGGATACAACATCTACAATTTCGACGGTTAGAGAAAAAGAACAATAAAATAATCATTTCCTCAAATATAGATTTCGATAGGTAAAATATTTTTTCTCAAAAAGAAATTGTTTAATAATATATCGAGTGGCTTACAAACAAACCCACACCATCAGTTTGCTACATAAAACAGAACAAACACCTTTATTACAGCAAGCGTGCTCATATATCATAAATCATCGTCTGTTCTAATGGATAACCAGATATAAATCTATTTATGCAAAGTTTTCAATGCACATTTCGCATGTTAGATGACTATTTGCGTCACATACGGGGTTATACTTCATACAAAATGTTCCCTCGTTATGCGCACGATAATTTGATTGAATCGAGCTTGATTGTGGTCTTCCTTTTTCAACGATTTCCTCTGTCAGGCTTCTGCTTTAAATATCAAGGATTTTGCCTGTGATTGATCCTAAGCAGTTCCAGTAACCACAAAAAAAAACAATCGACGCATTCACGTTCGAAATCAATATTTAATTTCTTAAATAATTATGGATTTCCATCAAGATACAAATCCATAATTATCTAACAAATTAAAGTCACAATACAAAGGCCTTATTTAAAATTAGCAAAGTCAAAACCCATTAAGAATTCATTATAATTATCGTCAATCGGCCTACCAATAAGCCAGTCAACTACATTGTATAAATGATATACCCAATGATTACCGTCCCTATAATTCAATGGAAATTATTATCAGCACCATATAATTTAGCTTTTATGAAATAAATTTTCCTTCTTCGTGTTCTGTCATTGAAACTAATTGAGTTTTTATGGTAATGCCTTTTTATGTCCAGTCGTGTTAGACGCCTAGGTGGAATCAAATTAGGTTTTTATGCTGCTCTAGATCTCGATCTAGTGTTTGTATTTATTTGCTTTATATGTATGTATGTGAGTTCGCATATGTACTTAGATATATCATTATTTTATCCATGATAAGACTTAAATCTCATCGCTTTTCGGGACCATATTTCACAGACGGTGTAGATGAGGAATTTAAGGTAATTTATTGGTCTTAAAGGCGAATGTATCCCTGGTGTTTTATAGTAACAGGAAGTAAAATGACGTTGAAAAATTTATAATTATAAGTCTGCATAAATTTTCAACTAACTCATAAAGTGCAAATTAATCTGATTTAAAATCTACTAAGTCACCACGGCTTATGAATAAACAGCTACTTCTGTATATAAATCTCGTTTTTTCTTGTTTGCTTATTGCGATTACGAAGTCAGCTAAGATATTAATTCCAATGAATGCAATCTAACAAGTTATGGCTATAAATTATTGTAATTAACGGTGACTCGATACGTGCGAAAGAGGTTGGAACACTGACTGATATCCGTCACAATGAAACACTGCTTCCTTAATCACCTTGACGCATTAAATTACCAGTAAGAAATATTTTGTTGTTGCGTGTTGGTTTAATGTAGAATTAAAATAATTTAAAATTAAGAATGATCAGCAAACAACTGAACGGTAAACGGTACTGCTTTCATCCCGTTTTTTACTAATTGTGATAGTTTTCTGTTTTGTAAACCGGAAAGTAGATACTTATGTCAAGAACATATGTTTCTTCGAGAAGATGACAAAAGCTATATCATCATCATCATTATCAGCCTATGTTCGTCCACAGTTGGACATAGGCCTCTCCTATGGCACGCCACTGGGCTCGATCTTCAGCTCTTGGTCTTCGACAAAAGCTTACGACGTATAAATCATTTCATAAATCGATCTCTACACTAATAATGTTTTGGAAATCATTAAGTTTCAGGTATCTATGTGCCCGTTGATACCCGTTTTTGGTTTACACATTGCCATGCATACATACATGTGTGTCTACAAAGTCAATATTGTTTTTAAAAAGCCAATAACTGCCAAAAAGTTCTCAACGTTGACAGGTATCCGCCAAATGTCATTGTGTAACTAAATACCTTTACTTTCATAGAATCATCCACTTCACGAAGCAATGGTCCCGAACCGGTCCGAATCCAGTCGTCCTTTGATGAACAGTTCGAATTCACTGAATTACCCTAGCTTTGTGAGTTATTCGAGTAAATATGTCATCGCGCTTTGATATAGATGCATTAATAAGGGGCAGCCCTGAGTTATGGCATGTGGAAATAGTGGTTAGAGATGGGATGGTTGGCAAAATATCGATAGGTTTGTTTGAGTTTTTTAATTTGAATTTGATACTATTTTAAGCTAAAGTAACTGCCTAAAATTCTATTTAGAAACTATGTACAAAATAAAAAAAATGGGTAGCCTAAGAAATGCTTTGATGGAAACTGTTATTCATACCTATTGATAATTTTATTTAATTGACCAGTTTTTAAACCAAGTTAGATTTTACAAACGTTGAATGTACCGAAATTAAATATCATCATTAGTTTATTATTTTAGTAAATATTTATTATGATTCTATTGTAATTGACAAATGTATAGAGATTATAGATATCGATACCATCCCATTCCATCTCTATTCGCGCACCTGTCTCTCATAAAGCATCAGTATATAAATACAAAACAAATCCAACGCGTCTTTTATCTCTAAGCGTGTAATAAATTACGCCTAAGCCCTTATCCAACGATTTTGAGCTTGAGATAGGCTCGCTAATAAGTCAGTATGTATTTATGTTAGTTTTAAAGATAATTGACTTAAAATATATAATGCTGGATTTTAATTCATATTTAGTTAAGTATATTATTTGTATTTCCTGAAAAATAAACAGATTCGAATACCCATTTTGATTACTACTTAAAAAAAAGGTGGATTGGGTCCAAGGCTGCTTCTAAACAGTTTTCCGTTTAAGAATCGTACTATGAAAGACTGTATATAAAACTGTTATGACTTAAGAGTTTAAAAGTAGTTATTAGAATAGGCTTAGAATTCTGATCAATAATTTATTGTCTTTCTAAGTATAATATTTATTAAAATTATTGTTTGTACAGACTATTTTCAAGAAACAATCCGAAATGGAATACAAATCCGAGTAAAACAATTGAGGCTGTATCCGTAGGTACGCGGTACTCGGCCGCTTGACTAACCATCTACAAAACGATTCATATCCGCGCGATCGCGTCCACAAAGCTTTGATCACGACCCCGCTCGCTCCATACTAATTAAACCGACTGAACCGAACAGACGTTACTCGTAATTAAATAACGGCAATAATGAGCTATTATGAAAAGTTTAACCGCTCGGAAATAATCAGTGAACACAACACTAGCCCTTGAACCCCCGCACCAAGCCGACATCTCATAAATACATATTTTATACCCCAGCGGAACATGCAACGATAGCTTTAACACTAAAATATCATTTTTAAATCCGGCGCGGTAATGCGCGCCGCGGGTCGGACGGACCACCTTGTCAGCTAGCGCGTAAATTAACATGAAAACGTCATACAAAGAGGTAACCCTTCGCCGCCGCATAATAAACTACTTGGGTCGCTCCTCTCCCGCGGCGTGCCCGCGGTGCCGCCTATTCAAACGGCCGGACATTATCGTAAATATTGTGGTATTTATTCAGATTTCGGGCACAAACAATTCAATTCACGCACCGGCTGCTAATTGGGCATAAATTGTCGTAAAAATATTCAATAAGCTTCTCGCATCGATTAATATTTTAAACACTGAATGCCTTCATTTGAATTCGTATTAAGCGGCGCGTAGATAATGCTGTACGTCGATTTGTCGACGGGCGTCCTATTGAAAGGGTTTATTCTTTATTCTGTTTTCGTTAAACAAAATATAAACGCAAGAATAGCCTCGCGACGTGGTACGAATTAATCGACGATTCTTGTTGATTAATTTGTTTTGAGCGTCTTAAAGCTCAAGTATCGTTAAGTTTACTCGCGCGGAATTAATTATGCGTGTTATTTCAACTGTGCGAGCTCGTATAATAGAAAAAGTAGGCGCGTTATGAATTTCATGCAAAACAGCGATCATTATTCAAGCTCGCGAGATAGCAAAACTGGACTTTAATGGTGGGCCGTTAACATATAAACGAAAAGCATTTACAGTGAAAAAAAGGTAACACGCCAGACGGCAACACGAAAAACGTCAAGTTGAACACTTTATAATAGAAATAATAACGCAACAGCCGCCATGAATTATTGCCCACATTTCATGTTAAATTGTATGTAAATGGCGGGCCGGTGCGACACGGCTCCCACAATAACATAATAATGGTGGATTTGTGACTCACGTCAGGTTGTTAGTGTGTACTTAACCCTTTATCGGGACACGCACGCGGGACGTGAGATCATTACTTGGGTCGCGGCGACCGGCGACCGCTCACAATGGAACGTACGCGTTAGACCCGCGTCTTGCGAGGGTTCATGTTCACTGTACTGAACAAGTATCGTGTATGTTTTTCGTCTCGATACCGGTTCCCGATAACACTCATTTGTGTTACAATAGATATATTTTTTATTCAAATTGGATGTGTACACACACAATGGTGAGTTTAAACGCTACCGAAGCGATTAAATGTACGATTTATGAATTTGTTACTCAAATAAACTAGCGTTGAACTGGTTTTTTAATTAAACTCGTTTTGATTGTGTTGTAGGTATGTTTGTTGATATATTTAAACATAAATAAAGGTAATACGTTAAGGTTTCAATGACTTTCAAACTGAAGTGGTTAGATGAACAATTTTAAAGCATTGTAGATTTAAATACTGATATAAATATTTGCTTTCCTTCTTAGAAGATTAGGAGTCAAGTATTTTAATTCAGTTTCGGTCGGGTCAGGTCTTTAAGACCGACGTCATTACAGTTACAGGTTAATGTAAGCTTTGCTAATATTGTGACCAACTGTAATTCTACGACTACCCATAACACACGATTGTGTCAGTGTCAGTTATTACGAGATCACTAATATTACCTAGCTGAAAAAGAACCTTGAGAAGAAATGTCAAAACAAACTCAGGGGTCACAGCCTCTTTTATAGTCCAGACAATTGTGTATACTACCTATGTAGGTACTAGGTAGATATTATATCCAGCAATAAAAAAAAGTGTAACCTATGGGGTTCCTTGCCGGTTCTTGTTCTTCTTGACATTTTGGAACCACAAACAGAGTCATTAATGTTTCAAAAGTGTCGAAAAAAAAACCTTCTTTTTTCTGAATCACACCTATATCAAAACACTGCAAATTTAATCCACAGCTATCATAGTCCACATAGGTACAGCACACGTCAATGAAATAACCTGAAATCGTATTAAAGCCATCAAAGCGGCAGACGAACCTCCCAGTCGTTACGTCCGTGATTCTGTAACAATCGCTCGGGGCTCGGAAATTGCTTCCCGATTCTCGAAAACCGCCCCCGACCTGAGGGCGATCGGCTTTGGGATAGCAAATTAAGTTTTAAGTACAAAGTAAGGATGTACTGATAGATATTTTGAGGGTAATGTGTTATTATGGACGTTTTAATGGTCTTATTTGATCTGTTGTCTATAAGTCCGTCTTATTATCAAAAAGAAAAGGGTTATCAATTACTTACCAGTCAGATAATAATGACAAGAAATATAAAAAAAAAAAGATATGAACATTTCTTTACCTAAATATTAAATGTTTTTCGATAGTCGACATCACTACAGTTACTTGTGTTCATTTTATTAAACGATCCTTTAAAACTATTTAATTAAAACTTAAGTAAAATTTAGAAATGCATACAGTTGCAAAAAGCACTTTCACCCTACCTACCCTGCGTGCCTACTTACCTACCCACCCTTACTCTACCATAACAACTATGTATTAAATTAAAAGGAAGAATAAAGAAAGGAGACTAGCAATTTTATTGTCTTCATTGGTAAACCAATCGAAGGTCGTTTATCGGAAATTATACACAATACGTGCAAAGATCCCACGTATTCAGATCAGTCTACAAGAAAACATTATATTTATTCCACTGTTATTCTCAATAACATGTTACTATGTTAATCTGGGAAAGAACAGACATTTGCATATTGATCGAGCTGCAGGAATCAATTGTATGGATAAATTATAGCAACAGTCCTATTAATAATTAAATTGCACATGCTATTTCTTACAGTATGAGCTAATTGTCGCATAGAAATGGTTGTTGCTGTGTTAATGTGGTAGATATATGGATTGAATAATCAACAAAGGTTCACAGGAAATGACAAATGAAATGTTTTATAAAAACTTTTAGAATTTTTCGGACTCCGTATAAATTCCTTGTCTTGGAAAAGCTACTCTACTACGTATAATAATTTGTTGCCTAATTAACATCATACTAAATATGACATTTTTGAACAGGAAACAAATGACAACCATTATTTCTTCACAACAGCACAAAAATACGAAAACCGCATCAACACCTTTCAAAACATTCTCAAACACACCCATTTGTGAAAGAAATGAAAAGCAATGACTTAAATTGAACAGTGGCAGTCGATACGATACAAAAACTTGACAACAATGAATTTCGAGCGAGGTAACGCGTTATTACATTGTCAGGGCCCACAAAGGAAGTAACAGTAGAAAACATGTTTATATTCAATGAAATATAGTAAATTAATACCTTCGGTCCGCTGACATGACGTTAAACGACCCCTTTGCTTCGTTTCGCAGTATAATGAATTAGCCTGACGATGCCTGCAGGGTTTTGTTGGTGAGAGTTATTTGAAGTGGCTGCTTTACGATTTAAATGACTTTGAGGATCGTGAACACTCTTGGTTTATTGACACTGTGTATCTTGCGCAATGCGCCTGCAGACATTTTAATTTGATAGATAAAAAGAAAGCATTTTTAATAATGAAAATTGTAGACTTTGTACTCCAAATCATAATCGACAAATAAATATCAAATGTGGTATTTCTATAAACTAACTAACTGTACCCCTTGTGGTAGTGATGATGATAAAAAGTAGCCTATGCGCTATTTCAGGTAATAAACTATCTATGTACCAAATTTCATTCAAATCCGTTCAGTCTTTTCATCGTGATTGAGGAACAAACATCCATCCAAAACTTTCGAAATTATAATATTAGTAACATTGAATTAGTACATTTTATGCCGTGCAGTCACATAGACCAAACAAAAGAAATAATAGCGACTGCTCAAGATACACCAGTCCTACTTTGGCATCGATTTCAAGAACATCTTCCCATGCGTGACACACACACTTTTTTAACGTTACATATCTAAACGATACAAACATACACTTTTCACCGCATAAATAAAAGCGGTAATCCATCAGATATTGGATGCGCGCGATGTAGTTTTGCACAAACATATCATTTCACGGCTCGCTTACTGCATGATTACAATGTTAATGATATGAGTCTTGTCCTGTGCCTTGTTCTTGCTGCATTCTGCACTCATGCGTGAAAACATGTTGTAGCGAATGTTAAAAGCCCCCTTTACTACATAACTATTGATTGGAATAGTGGATATACTGAAATAGGAAATCATTATTCAAAGGTCGTCAATTTGAATGTTTGCTCATTAACCTAACCTTTCACAACGAAAAAATGTATTTGAATGCAATTTTGTTTATGGCTCAAACATGATCTGAATTAGGTTGTAAATGATCTCTTAACATTAGTTATTCGTTCACATCAAGAGTCTTGTATTCAAATGCTAAGGAAGCGGTTTTTTAGATATCTAATTACAAAACCCGTGATCGTAAACAACCATCTTCCATTTTCCTTAGAAAACGAGCCAATTCTACGACATGACAGGTGTCAGCGACACACTATCCCCCAAAACCCTGAACTAAATTAAAATTCCAAATTTCGAAATATGAATTATTTATGAGAATAAAACATGAATTAAATCACTCAATTACCAAACGTCACCAAAGACGGATAGGCTCCCTTCAGCGCGTCAATTGTCAAAAGGAAATGATCCAGTTTTTACTTTCAAAACACCGGAACCTTACACATACATTTCGAACTTTATGGTTTTAACCGTAGAGGTTATATTTCCTTGGCAATTAAATTGTTTTCTTCCACTAATTTGTATAAGAATAGCTCAGTGATTCATGAAAGCCCAACGATGCGTGTCGTTATTAAGTGCTATTGTGTTTAACAGAATTTAGCAGACGAGCGTGTGATTGATCGGGTAAACGATGACAGAACAATACTGATCATATGCATGTGTGGACTGCTTTGAAAGTTTTTATACGTATTCGCGGCCATGATCGCTGACGGGTTTAATTATAATGACAAGTGAACGGAATCACACATAACGTTATTCATGTCAACCGTTTTGTTCTACCCTTTTACTAATAGGTCTTAATATTATAGTATGACATAGGTGTACTTAGCTAGTATTGTGCTAACTGCTTATAAATTCGAAATCAAAATGGATTCCAAACAAAATGCTTAGCAAACAAAAACCTGAAATTCTTGCTAGCCCCAAGCTAAGTTAACCAAAATTCAACTAAATGCTATGCACTAATGGAAGTAATAAAGTAACAAAACACTTGACAAAACAAATACGTTTAATAACACAAACAAATTATCCATATTAGCGTCGTAACAAAGAATTAAACTAGAACAAACATCCTCCCCTCGTCGTGCTGACTTATGATAACAGTAATCCTCAACGTCTGATCACACTCACGGATACGGGATACGATGTACTCGGAGCTATGTTAAACATATTACTAATTGGGGATTATACGACAGTGGAAGAAAAACTCATGTTAAATAATAGATTTGATTATAAAACAAAGAATATTTCTCGAAAAAATCTTAGTAGTAACCTAGTCTTAAGGCAGATATTGTCAATATTCTTGCCAGATTATTTCTAGTAAAGGGAATGGAGATTCCCTGTGGCAAGTCTTCCTGCTCTCTCCAGGATGTAAGAAGTCCACGATGATTTCATAGCTGTGTAACATAGCAGACGAAAAAGCAAGCAGATCAAAAATCTAGAGAATTGATTTCACATAATGTAAAATAGAACTGACCCTTAATGAAATACCAAAACCATTGAATTGAGAACCTCCTCCTTTTGAAGTCGATTAAAGTGACACAACACCTAACAAAGGTACAAAACTTTAAAAAAAAAGGTAAAGATTTTGAACTTTAACAACTTTAACATATGGATCACACAACTATTTATATCAAAATAGGCCTGACCAAACACAGCAGTTTAAAATAATCCTAACTAACGTTTCTTTATTTGAAAACGCATTAGGATCCTTACTTACAAAAAAAAATATCCGCATCAGGTGACCTATGAAACAGGCACGTTTTATTAGTGGTATTATTGCGGCGGCTATCAAAACGGCACGTGACTGTTTGAATGGTCAGGTGTCAGTTTACTGGAACCACTGGGAATAGAAAAGCACTGGGAATAGTTAGGTTTTAAGAGTTAAAACCAAAATAAACTTGAACAAGATCTTTGAGAGAAACTATGGAAAACAAACGACGATCTAAACGTAAGATTGCCGTGTTTGGCGTTCTGTAATATTTTAGGATTTCGGATACCGAAACTGAGTAACAAACACAACGGGTTTGATATTCAAATAAGTGTCAGAAATTGAATGAATATTAGAAGACACTTTTATGCTTAATATTATGCCGAAAGATAATGTCTTTACAAGAGCACAAGAATTTGTCTTATTCACAATGAAACTCATTCATAAAACAAGAAATGTAGTAGATAGACATTTTATGGCTTAACTCTCGGAATATCACATTCGTTGTCTCATTTACTTTTGCAATCGTATTTGAAACACCAAATATTTCACAGTAAATAAGTCCTAATGACGTAACGAGAGGATATGACAAACATACCAATTTGATACAGAACGCTGCTTTCATTTACTCGCTCATATCTCTCAATGTTGGAATATCGTGGACAAACATTCTATCCAGTCGCTTGGATACCATTACGTATGTGAAATTCTATTGCTTTGAAATCTGGTGTACTGTTTCTTTTTGAAATAATCTAAATCTCATAGCCAATAAATAATATGTCATGTAATATGTTATTGACAAGTTTTTTATCTGCATTCTAAAAAGGCATTATCACTATCTAGATGTACGAGTACCTATATTCGCAATATTTCTTAAAGGCCAGTTAGTTTTTTTCATTTTTTTAAATGCATATTGTAGTTGTAACAGTACCATACCTGATACCTACCTAAATCGAAAGTAATACAACAATTCTACCTCCATTTTCTTAACATCTTACTCCATCGTCCATCCGTACACTTATTAACAGCCAAACAGCAATTTGACGCACGCGTTAGTCGCAAGATCCACAATTTCTGCAAATATAACGCTATTGTTTCTTTCATTACAAAGTGGGGTCGCGTTTAATATCGCGTGTCGGCCGTGTGTGGCCGGCCTAATTGCTCGTTACATGTTCCAACGTGTTAATACGGATTCTGATTGTCTTATTAATATGGTTTTGGGGTTAAGTGAGAAAATAAATATGGTTTGTCCATACTTGCCCGAAATTTGTGGCGAAATGGCTTCAAGTTACCGAAACATAAATGCAAGGACCTCTTGATCAAACTTTATTGACAGCTCATGGTGCTGTTAGCAGAAGTCCAAATTACTTATAATAGTCACGCATATTTATTACTACATTATCTACGAACAAATCTTTTATATAAATTTGAGCTCAGGACACTTGATAGAGAAACAAAAAGTAATCACGGTTGCATTGGCTAAAATTTATAGTTGCTATAGGAACCACCAACCAAGATAAATAACTCGTCGATTTCATAGCTTACTTTACTAATAAAGTATCTATAGCTTCTTATTCTTATAGCTATCATAAACGAGGACTACTCAAAACGATTGACATTACTTGTATGGTTATAAAAACATAGTGCTTTGTTTATATTCTTCATGTTTTAGAAAATTAGAAAGAATTTCAGTAAATACGATTAATATGATGTCATATTTCCAGCTGACGTTATTACATAACACCACTTACGTAAAGAAGGGCGGCAGTGATATCCGATCGGCAGCCGTGACGTCGAGCCGGTAATTCTTTATGATTGATTATCTGATCGCTAATGAGCTCCGGCACAGTCTTACTCGGTTGGTCAGTGTTGGAGGAGGAAGCGAGTAGTAGCACTGCAGAAGTTCTTATTATTTCGATGACAGGAATATGTATTTTGTTGATAGTCTTTTGTAGGTTGAAGTGAAAATTGAGTTTTCCAGAAGATCAAATTATTTAAAAAAATACCTATTTACACTAAGACCAGAAGAAGACGGAAAAAGGCAGGTTTTTTTTTCATAAATGTATTTTAAACGGACTTAAAATAAAATAGAATATGGCCTAGTCGAGATGCCCTACATTTAGAATTAAGTATGTTCCAATGTGTAAAGATCAAGCATTATAAGGTTACATTACAAATACAGCAACCGCTATTTCCTTTAAATTGTGCTCCACCCATTATGAATTATGATCGCTTTCCTCCACAATAAGTGCATAAATAGGGGTCGGCTGATGGCCCAGTATAAATCACTGCCATCCATCATCCACGCTGTGCCAACACACAACGTCTGGGTCGGCAGAAGTGTGAGCCTCATTTTAGTATAATCATTTTATTATTCGCCCGTAATTTACCAACAAAGGCTACATAAACATTATTAGTAGACAATAGTTCTGAAAGATAAAAGCTCTTACATAGAAGAAATGACAATTGATTGCTGAGTAGCAAAGATTTCAAGCTATTAGTTTCAGTTTTCTGATTTAAAATTTCTCGAAATAAAAATTATTATTTTTTCTGATTGATCATTATTCAATGGCTTCCTATATAACTCTTTAACGTTACACAGTCACCCTGCGTCATTATCTACCTAACTAGAGCTCTTCTTCTTCTCTTCGAGACAACCGATTATCTTGCAATCATTTGTTTACAATTATAATAGAAAATTATGTTTTTAGAGATAAATCTTTGTTCAGAAGTGTTTAAAATTACTAAGGAAGAATTCGTACTCAACTTAGCTAAGTAATACAGCTTTTTTAAAACCACAAAAATAAAACCTTTAGGTTCCTTACCAGCCGGGAGTGGCAACATTTCCTTCCATCTGTACAATGGATAAGTAATCAAGTACGAACCAGTGTAGGTACAGACGCGCACACAGATAGTGTAAAGCCAAACATCTTGTTCGTTCGATGCACTTGCGTCGACGGAAGTCACACGGTCGCTTTCAGATCTGTTACTGAAGTAAACTTGAGAAGGTGATAGAATTGCCATATTGGTATTGAAGTTGTTGAAATTACTTTGGCTATTTTTGATGCTTCATATTGATTTATTGTAAGGTTATTTAGTCATATGTAGGTATATACTGTTTAATGGTTGTATGCATCCATGTATACAATACTATTTATATTGGATTCATATTGGATAGATTTAGATAATTATATTTATATAACATTCATATAGAATTATAATAATTAATTAATATCGGTAAAATGTTCAATCGATTATTTTTAATTGTATCGAGTGATAGTTACTACGGCAACACTATGAGTTTTGACGTTAAAAAGGGAAGGTTAAGATGGAGACATTCAAGTTAATAATTTTGTAACGATCAGTTGTCGCTGTTGTCAGAAATAAATCCAAGTAAACTACAATAATCCTTGTTTGTTAAAGACTTAAAAGACTAGATCCTTCATTTTAGTGTATCTAATTATGTACAATAATGGCACCACACATATTTTAACTTTTCTATTTTCAGTAAGACTAATGCATCTCAACACAATTGAATGCAATAATAATCGTAATCTTGAGATCTGTTTTAATGTGTTTCAGAGAATGCTAATTAGTATTCTTCCAATTGTATTTTATTTACTTTTAAAACGAGCTGTTTCAATAATTAACTTCTGTAGTATTTCTAAAATATCTATTTCTTGAATTGTCTCATCTAAATCTTTTTAAGTCTATTCTACAGCGCTTAAAGCAACTCGGGCACTAAGTGCTTGTCTGACGTTTGCGACATTTACAGCGCTGTATTAGTTTAACGCAATAATATAGCTGAAATTTGTATGACAGCACTGAATAACTTTCTTTAAGTTGCGCACACCCATTCCCATATACTTGGAAATACATCTCTATCTCCAGAAGAAACAAATTTTTCCGCTCCAAATTCAAATGTTATACATAGTAAAACCTCGTTAAAACAAACGTATGCAAATTCTAGTTATGTTATCGTTCTTATCTGGCTTCAGTGCTGGGGATTAGCAGCCTCGGAGCTGGCTCAAGACTGCTCAGACGCAGCGATGCCAAAACTAATCTTCAACTGAGATTAACGTTCAGATTGTGTAATGCATTCAAATTGTTATGTTAACGTTTAAATGCAGCCGTTTTGATGTTAGCTGCATCCAAAGATAGTTTTGTTTGTAGTTTTTGTGGCTGGAATTGTCAAGATACAAACCTCTTCTGAAACGGAAAAGCAAAATTTGATTTCTTGCGGGCTTGCTCGCTTCTTGTTTGTGATTAAGTATTTTAAAAGCAAGTTTTATATAAGTAACAATACAAAACGTTATTGGCTTTAGACTCACAACCTTTATGATTCAAGTCAACCAATTCCTAGAATGTTTTACTAAGACCAGCACAAATTATGTCTATTCCAACATCCTCTCTAAAATTAAACCCGTCTGCTATAATTCTGTTCATTTAAGTTTAAACAAGCAAGTCGAAGGATGCTTCAACTCATAGCTTTAATACGAAGACAAATACATCCTAACAATGGTCCTAAAAGACATCAGGGAGCACAATCATGACATGTCAAATCTTAGGTAATGTAGCATCACGCTCCTGCGCAGTCGGGCATCTGCGGGTACACTCGGACGTCATCGGAAGACGAAGGCAGCTTGAATCGCAACAGCAGCTATCTGAAAATAAAATATGATGATGACAGTTATGATCTATTTTGTAAACGAATAAGGTTACATTTTCTTAAAACTTCCAGGTCTTCGTTGATAAATTAGAATTTAATAAACAATAAGTACTTCAAACTTAAATACTTCTGTTTTAGTCCTAACGAGCACATAAATACTCATTAGGTACTCACATACTTAGACAGATTCAGCAAATATATACGTATAATATGGACACTTATAGTTTAAAGACCATTGTAAATATTTTACACTGAAAGGGCCATTAGCGTATTTAACAAAGAAAGAATAAGGTTTAGGATTATACTTTTGAAACTTGTTCACAAAATACTTGGATAATAGAATTAAAACAGACCTTTCTTTTAGTTTTCATCTGCGGTATAATAAACTCATTCCTAAAAAAACTAAGTTTTGCTTGAAATTTTGCTTACAATAAAGATAAGCATTATTATTAACGACCTATTGTCAAAAGTAGTAAAATATCTCTTTAGCACCCACTGTACAACTACAAAAGGTATTTAAAGATTATAAAAATTGCGATGACTAAGCCATTTGTTTATGAAAACTAAACAATGAGAATGCGTTTCTACAATAGTAAAACCAGTGGGTGGTCCCCATAAAAGTTTGGGGTTAAAATGTAAACTCACGTTTTACCTGAGATTATGCAACATTATTATATTTTTAATATAACTCCAACAGCGCCATAAACTTACCATGATTAGAATGTTTCGATAAAAGAAAGTGTTGACTAATTCTCTCCAATACTCATAAATTTAAACGTATAATAAATGTTAATAAGAAAACATCACATAAAACAGTCATAATACATTAAATAAATAACAAAACACGGCTACAAATCGCTCAGAAAAATCTTTTGACCCACATTAAGCAACAAAGGTCCGCCCGCGTCGCGGCGACACTTAAACTAAATTATTACTAAGCCGCCGTTTACCAGCTTCGCAGCTATTCAATTTCCCATGCTATGCATCTCAGTCGTCGCATCCACTCCTTTGACTGCGCGATGCATATTTTATATAATCCTTTCATCAAAACGTCGAGTTCGCGGAAAGCGCTTTTAGTAATACTCGCGCGCGAGCGAGAAGGAAGCCGCTGACAAACGGGGTGTCAAACAGCGGTGGGGATAAGACGCCAAAGCTCCCGCAGAGCACACAGAATGCAAAAATGGCGAGGCGACTAGTGACAAGGTGTCAGGAGGGGGGCGCGTAACACCGCGAGCCTCAGTTCAGAGCCGTCCGCCGCGGCCGCCGCACGTCCCGCCACACTCCTACACTCGCGCGACTAGTGACTTGTGTATCATGTGCTGACCCAAGCCTTGGATTTTGTGAAGTGATATTGTTCTGTGTTGTGGATTGAGAATATTTTTTTAAGCTGGAAAAGGATATCGGTCTGTGGAGCAACATGCTCACGTCAAGCAATCAGTATTTGCGACCGGATTACCTGTCGCCGCTTCCGACAACGGTAAGTTTGATTGATGATGACAAACTCGTGTTTTCTTATCCTGCCGTTTGCGTTAGGTATAATTTATTTCACATTAGTGTTGCGGGAAAGTTGATGACCGTAGGAAAAATAAATTTTGTCAACTTTATGTATATTCTAATATAACTTGTAGGTAGGTTTATACCGTTCCAAAATTCCATCTAATTTGTTGAAACTATGATCAACGTACTTTTATTATAGATACATAATTTCTAATATGTACGAATTTTAAGTACCTATTTCAAAATTTATTTTTTCCTTTAATTTCATAAAAACAGCACTGCTTATATCAATTTAGTCGTAAAATTACTTGAATGTTTTGCCTTTAATAAACGTAACACTTGAGTTAAAACTACAAAAGTCCGCTAGTATATTCTACGAATAAAGAAAAACCATTATAATGAACGCAAAAGAACGAAATAACCAATAAAAAAAACCTTTTACCAGTAAACGCATTTTCTCATATAAATATTTTTATAGCTTACATACACAAAAGTTTTAATAAAAGTCGCCAGGGAACCTTCAAAAGTTAACTTTGATGAAACTAAAAGAAAATGTAATTACTAAATTGTTTAGCAAGAAAAATAATAGAAAATTTCAAATAGAACAACTTGCGTTTGCAGGGAATCTGAAAAATATAATTGTGGAAACCCTGAAAACACAAAAAAGTCGAAATAAACTAAAAATAACATTACAAAACCAAATATCTAAGTTTTCTCAAAACAATAGAATCCAAATAAGTAATATTAATTGCAGATTGGTTGGAACAAAATAAACAAAAATAATTTAAAGGTGAAAAGTCAACGAATGTAGAACCGCATTTACATTTATTTAACGTTGTTTCAAATAATAAATAACGATGATATATTGTGTCGTAAGTCATATTTTAAGTTCTAATCTAATATTCAATAAAAATCCGAAATACAGTTGTACTTGACGACTGTATCTACTTAATTAGCCAAATTAAGTTTACATCGTAAAATAACGTCAACCATAAAATAATAGTTCATTAAAAGCCTTAAGTTAAACTAATCAAAGAATTAACGATGTTAAAATGTTATTAGTGACGTCGAAAAACAACCACATCACAATAACAATAAGTAGTTGTGTCTCCAACGTCTATAAAAACTACAATCCCGATTTCAAACTAGACTCAAATAAGATTCGTATCGTGTCGCTAAAACAAACTTTGACAAAAACAACGTTCATAAAACAGAAAACATATTCCCGACACATAGCCACGGTTGAGCGGCGGCAATAGACGTGACAACACGCCACAAGTTCAGGCGTGCCGCAAATTCAGCGGCACAAATTGCCCTTTTCACTGCGAGATTACATCATGCGGGAGCCGAGTGAAATGTCAAGCGGAGCCGACGGCTGCCAGACGCGCGGATAATGGCGCGTCGGCCGCGTGATTGGACGCCCGCCTCCCCCGCCCCGATCCCCCGCGGTCCCTTTGTATACCCGTCACTCGCAACCTCGACCCGACGTTTCATTTCATAAACTACTTCTCTTTGTTGCAGCTCGACGCGAAAAAGAGCCCGCTGGCGCTTCTGGCGCAAACCTGCAGCGCTATCGGCGCGGACTCCCCCAACCCGAAGCTGATTTCCGCTGCCGAAAAAGCCAGCAAAAAATATGAAGAGAAAACGCATATACCTGACAACAAACCTAGCTTCAAGCCTTACGAATCGTGCCTAACAGCGAGAGAAAAGACTAGAACACCGGATGACAGAGGGTCCGTCAACGCTTCGTCTAAAACTCCGCTTTCATCAAAAGGCAGCGCGTCTACCACACCAGTCCAAGCGCGCTGCGCTAGTAATCAAAGCTCTTCGTCACAGAGGACTCCTCCGCCGGCTCACAGGAAAACACCATCAGAAAAATCTGACGAAAGGTCGAGCCCCTTGCATGGCTCGCCTGTTCCGGCAAAGTCTAACTCAGATTCCATCAGCAGTTCGTCTGCCTCAAAGTTACCGTATACGCCCACCTCGTTATCATCCAGCGCCGACACCAAAGAACATTCGAGCTTCAAGCCAAGCATACCTGTCAGTTCTTCTGCCTTTCTTGGCGGACTGCCTCATTCCGGATTCCCTTTACCGATGGACTTAATGACCAGTAGCCTAATGGCGGCACAGCATCACGCCTTGAAAAATGGATTGAATCCGTACCTAGCGTATGCCAGAATGAAGGCACCTGGAAGTGATCTGGGAATTTGCAGAGATCCCTATTGCACAGGTTGCTCACTAAGCTCACATTTGCTCAAGTCTGCCGTATGTCCGGCAGGGTGTGCTCAATGCGATCACGCTAAAACCCCATTTCAGTTACCAACTAGCCACCCTGCCGCCGCGGCATACGCTCATGCACAGTTAGCTGCTTTAGCTGCGGCGTCACAGCTACCCTACGTGTGCAGTTGGATGGCCGGGGACTCCGCGTACTGCGGCAAGCGGTTCGCCACCTCAGAGGAGCTTCTGCAGCACCTGCGGTCGCACACGGCGAGCGGCGAGTCCAGCCCGAGCCTGTCCATGCTGAGCGCCACGCACCCGCTGCTGCAGCGCACGTACCCCACGCCGCCGCTGTCACCGCTGACGCCACGCTTCCACCCGTACAGCAAGCCGTCGCACCTGGTGTCGTCGCCGCCGCTGCCGTTCCCGCTGCCGCCGCACCCGTCGCTGGCGGCCTACTTCCCGCCGTACCCGCTGTTCGGGCCGCGGCCGCTGCACCCGTGAGGGCCGTCGGCGCTCCACGGACACAAGAAGGGGGGCGCCGACCGCTAACGCCCATGCCAAACGGACATTCGGAACCGAAGTATGTGTATATATAACGTAGTGTTCTTCGGGTTTCTAGTCGGCTCATATCATCGACGGAAGTGTAAGCCCCCGGCTCCGGGGGTCGCGACAGCTGTGATCTCTAACTCGTAATCATTATAATTAGTGCACTGAACGCTTTGTCGTGACCGCGTGCGCGGATTTTAATTTTCTAGTTAGACTAACGAAATTTTTATGTACCAAATCTCTAGATTGTAATTTAAATTGATTTTTTAACTTAAGTTGTTGCAATTAATTAGTGAGGGTTGTTAATTGTGTTTGTATTTTTTTAAGTGGAAAATGTTTAATGATTTGGCGCCACAAGGTTCTATCACATATCTCGTATGAAGTGCGTTGTGACTGAAGGTTCTCGGAGACGCATGTTAGTCCGGCTCTTGTTATCTAACAGATATAATGTTACCGCAACTATTCCTCCTTTATATTTATATAATTGCTACTTTCAGTTTCCTAACGATAAGATCTTAGATGAATCTCACGAAACACTTTACTTTTAAAATTTACATTCTAATGCTTGCAAAACTGGCACATTATATTTTTATGTGTAACGATAAATTAATGTTTACATAGTCACTCAGATGTTACTATATGACACAAATTACTTAGTGTGAAGAATAATGCGTGTACAACATTCGTGTAAAGGACACTGTACTACTTGCAACTGATAACTGTTGAAATAAATTTGTTGTTATAAAGGCATAAAGCGAAAAAAATATACGTAAATATTTAATTTGAAACTGTTTTTGATTTCTGTATCCTCTAAATTTATTTTGAGCGTAATGCTACGTATTACTGAAACGATTATCACAGTTTCTGCTATATTTTCTCCAACCAGTAGGTATTTTTAGAACTAAATCAAACTACTATTTATGTTTTTTAGAATATTAGTAAAGTAGGTATATAACAATTGTAGTGCATTTTTTTTAATAAAGTAACAATAACATTATCTCCAACGACAACCATGCAAAGTATAAGCAGAGAGAAAAAACAAAAAACAAAAAAAAAAACTCAGCAAATGTTAACACTTAACTTATTAGATAAGAAAAAAACAATACAAATTTATATAAAAAAATATGTTACAGCAAAAAAGGTGTCTCATAAGTATAAATTATTGTATAAAGAAACGTTTTTTTAAGTCTTTATATCTGAAACAATACCTTTGAAATACTTTTAATCTGTTACCATTACCCCAGAATTACATACAATTATAATTATAATTATATATACAGAAAATTACTTCTATGAACTAACATGATTACGATCTGTAGCTGGTAAGAACAGTAGCACCAACAAAAAAATAAACAGGATAAAACAAAACGCAAGTACCCTACATGATGCAATAACAAAACTAATAAACGATTATTTTTCTGAGCTCATGACTCAAAACGTCGTACGTAATTAGGACCATTGCGGCTTCCACTACAATAAATTATAAGCAATTTATCTGTCTGTCTGTCGCCATACATCACGAACTGTGCTGCATTTACTAGCGTTGAAATATTATGACCAATGTGCAGGGTGGGAGCACCATTTGTAAGACATTCGCAGACTAGAATTATCTTTAAACGTTACATTTATTACTTTTTCTTTTGTTTTATTTTTCGTTTAATATTTAATTTTATTCGTTTTAATATTTAATTTGATACTTATGCAATTTAAATAAAGAGTGTCGAAATTAAATTAACTTTATATTTTGCTTAAACATATGAATATATTTAAATAATCAGTTTCCTTTCTAAATAATTACATTAATATTCTATTTGGCAACTTTAATTATAATCATTTAACATCATGATAGCCGTTACAGACGCTAAACATAATAAACATAAAAATATATGGCGTTATTCACATAATTTATTTATTAAGTCGCTATAAACAATGTTAGTATGTATATATGTACACTTATGTATAATAAAACTTTATAGTTTCCTGTTAATTTCAAAATATATACAGAAGAACTTAGCTAAAGTAATAAAACTTATTTAAAGTATAATTATAAATAATTTATATTAATTACCCTGTTTAATAGGTCTTTGTTTCAGTGAATATGTATTGTGAAAAATCCAATTTTATATTGTCGTTAAGAAACGTTTTGTGAAAACAATTTAGTTGGCTGTCAGCAATTTATTCGTTGTCAGATGCAACAGCTTGTTTCTGAAACACAAATAATGCTTTCCACGAATTTCAACGTCAACCCAATTTAGCAATAAATCAACTGAAAAACTCTGACAAATATTAGCAAGTTTAGAATGTAAATGACTTGATATTTATTAAGTTTTAAAATCATAATTCATTTTATTTGAATGTTTTTCAACTACACTAGCCAATTTTAAATGATGTTTTGTTTAATTATTTTTATATTCGTAAATAAAATAATCTATTGAATTAGTATTCTTGAAATGTAAATAAAAAATATAGATACACAGTAATAACTAACTTATTATCTTTATAATTAAAAAAATAATAATAAATTACCAAAAAAATAAAAGATAAATAAAGAAATCTTCTGGCCGACGACGATAGCCTCTTTCCCCCTATTCTCGAATACCGACTTATGATACATCACACCCGATATTGAATTAATAAGATGTTGAAACGCAGCGAACACCGGAGTTAATTATACTTCGATTATTTATGTTCCGTGATTTAACGTAACGTAGGCTCAGTGTGTTTCTGTAATAGAATTCTTTAAGAATTTTAAAGAGTAAAAGAGCGTCTGTTAATTTAGCATTAAGGTGATCAGGAAGACAATTAGTTAGATTTCTTTTTGCAACTCTTAATGTATCTTTTTATTACGTAGATAAAAATAACGCAAATACTTTAATGGTTATTACTTTTGATACAAAAGGATTTGGGAATACGAAATCGTTAATCTTTCGTGCAAGAAATGAATCTTTGAACATTAAATAAGTTTCATGCATATAAAGGTAATTTTAAGTCTAGGTAAACAGAGTTCGTGTGTTAATAGTGCGTGGATATAAATAAGATGTTATTATAATCACATAACTTTAATCAACTCGCTAAGTTCCTGTGTATTCTGTGTACTAATACAGCCGTTTGAGAAGAGAGGTAAATGTGTTTAAAACTAAATATTTCTATGGTTTTATTTTATTTAACACATAAGTATTTAAGAAAAGTTGTTCATAAAACCATAATTAACGACCTTAATGAACTTTATATTAATTTTAAAATTTAGGAAATTCCTGTCATTGTTGTTTGCCTCTAAACAAATATCACATTACTAGCTGTCCCCCGCGACTTTGTCCGCGTGGTTTAGTTTCAACGGTTTTTAATTTTTGCAACATTTTCATTTATACTCCGCTCCTATCGGTCGTAGCGTGATGTTATATAGCCTATAGCCTTCCTCAATAAACGGACTATCCAATACAAAAAGAATTTTTCAATTCGAACCAGTAGTTCCTGAGATTAGCGCGTTCAAACAAACAAACAAACAAACAAACTCTTCAGCTTTATAATATTAGTATCACATTATTACGCGATTACAATCCGGCATTCGAAATCCGGCTATCCAGTCGGTATCCGGCTTTAAAATCACAGGTGTTATTCATAATAGAACCAGCGCCGCATTAACATAGCCATCAATTTGTCATACAATTTAATATCAGCGGCTAAACGCGCATGTTTCATTACAATAAATTAATTAGATTTCCTGCGAGTTTGGCTCGACCGATGTCTTGGGTACTTTATTAATGTTATATGTTGGTTTTAACAGCGTCAACTTTGTTCAGTTTGAAGTCGTTGGCGAGACAATTATAAACATGCATAGATTAATATGTGGGGATGAGAGATCATCCCACATAGGTAGGCTCTTTGTGTCTCGTGGAAAGTATAGGAAAGAAAAATTGATAGCAAATTTATAGGCAGAACATTCTAACAGCAATTTTGAATCAAATCACCATGCGTCCTTCATAGTTACAGTTCCAGAATTTCACTTCCATAAACATGAAAACTTAAAACTGATACGTACATATTATATTTGACACGTATACATATCTATAGTTACCGAGAATATGCTTGAGCTAAACTTCGGCTTAAATAATTTTAAATTTTTTATACAAATATGTTACCTAATTATAAAAGCTACTATAAAAATAAAAACATTTATTTTCCTACACTAAAACGTAAACAGTGTTGTGTGTGACAGTACCGACGAGTCGTGATATGTCAGCTAATGTCTTTGTTCCTGCACGCGACTATTCTATCAAGTTGGATCAAGCTGTTACATCAAACGCTTTGATCAGATCTAAGTAAGTATTATAATAATATGGATAATCACCTTTTTACAAGATTTTATTTAACTTTTCTTTTAATTAGTGGGACCAGTCTTAAACAATATTTAAATTATTAGAAAAGAAAGAAAAAATAAAGGTTTGATCGTTTTCAGGGGTTTGTTCTAAAAGGATGAGTACAAAAAAGGTTCTATGAAACAAATCTTGTATGATGGTACGGTACCCTTCATGCGCAAGTCCGACTCGCACTTGGCCGGTTTTTTTTATTCAATACGCGAGAAAGCTGGGAAATTACTAAAAACTTAGTAACAGCATTTTTGTGGTTTCAAATATGACATCAAGTTATCCAAAATAAATATGAATAAGAAAGTATGTACTTACACAGGATCGAACCCGGAACTTCAGTAGGCAGGTGTAGCATGCACCCAATGGTCCAACCTGTCTTATTTACATACTACATACAATTTTAACTACGGCCCGTCGCTTTTGATAGATTGCAGGGAAACACGTACAGACGGCAAATTAATTTAGAGGTAATTTAAACATTTAAGTGGAAATATTAAATGCAGTTGCACATTGTATAACTATGATGTATTTTGTATATCATGACAAGTTTTGAAAAATATTTTGTGTTTTAAATAATACTGTAGTGCGATTTTATCCGTCACGTTGATTCATAACTTTGTTTGCTCATTTAAAATTATTTATCTAATAATTGTCTGTAACGGTTGAAAAATTTGATACATAAATTGCAAATTGACCTACAAAATCCAATGTAACATAATGTTTATTTTATACTAGATGATACCCGCGGCTTTGCACGAGCATTATAGGTGAATTACGGGTAACGGGTCAGTAAGACATTAATTTGTAATCGTAAAACCACCGAGCCATTTATTTCGACAGATATTTTAATTAAAAAATAATCATACTTCAATTAAAATATCTAGTCCCTATGGCTACCTTATTTTGCCATGGTTACCCCTCTGTTTATATGTCAAAAATACCAATTTCGGTTTGCAGATGAGTTTTTGCAAATTTAAGGCTCCACTTTTTACCTGTATGTAATAGCGTGTTTACATAACTTATTGCATTGCGGTTTTCAAAAATATACCCTCAATATTTATATTATGACAATATGACAACCAGGAAAATAAAGTCGTCGACTACTTTTTTATTATATGTGATAAGATACATTTTTTTTTAATTATCTTTTGCTTTTTTGCGGTTCGAAATATTTCATAGAACCATTTGAATGATCTAATTTGACTACCATGTAAATACGCCTCATTTATTTAACTCAGCGCTAATAGCAAGTAATTTGTATGAAAAAAAAAATGGCATTCTAAGGGCGCTCAGCTAATTTCCGCTGCAAACCGTACCACTCATTCCTCTACGTGTCGTTTACGGCGCAGCAGTGTTGATACACACCGCAGTTCAAAGGCGCCGACCGCTTTGATCTTGCCGCTCACCCGACGCCATGACACTTTGTACACTCAAGTAAAAAAGTGTAATATTTTTAAATTTTAATTTTTACTGACGTGTAAATTATTGGTAATAATGTCAGAGTAATTAGCGTTTACGCATACGACTTCGGTGACGGTAATTACTGTAGTTGATGACGAAATAGTTAAATGTCGAGTGTTTCGTTAAAAATTTATATGCGGCAGTTATGAAAATTAATGTAGGGCCATATGTTGGAGACTCATGGACCTGTCTTGTTAAAATTTAATAAATAAGTGGACGGACTATGTTTCAAATTGACTGACATTTGTCAAAGATTTAATGGTAATTTGTGTACTTTTAAAATAGTACTATGATAATATTTATTTTAAGTTACTATACTTATATTTTTACTTATTTATACTTTATGTGGCTGGATTGCTGTCATTAGATTTGATAAGGATATTATGCTAGTAATAGTACTAGCATAATATCATTACACTTTGTGACTATGTAGAACATAGGTTCTACATAGTCACAAAGTTATAAATAATGATTAAAAAAACGGACAATATTGATAAATATCAAGGTAAATAGGTGGTAAGCTAACATTTTTAAACAGCATGTTCAATTTTGTGACATAAAGTAAAAAAAAAGAACACTTTTCTTTAGGTTTGCGATGCATGCATTATCACAATCACGATACATCTGAACAAATATTATGTGTATGTAACTTTTTTTAGCAAGAGTATATACGGATACTGCTGGACTAACAAAAGATTGAGGAAAATGGTAACACAGAACGGGGGAATATTCTCAGCAGTGTACTGCACACGTGGTAAAAAGTAGTACAGTTAGCAACAATAGATGTAAGACGCAATATAATAATACTCTGGAAGTGTATTAGTGGAAATGCAATCATCATGATTTTTTACCTCTCTAGCACCATTTATCCCGAATAAAATTGTCAAAACGGTCTTGTACTGTCTCTATTAACTTCCGCGGTACAAATGACCCCGGACTGGTGGGGTTAGCGGTCGTCAGTCTGGTTAATGCCCCACTGGTACTGAATGACGAGCTGTCGTACTAGGCGTGAATGATTTTGATGTATGACTTTGTTATGTTGTTTATTTTTTCTGAAGGAATAAGGAATTGAGTACGGCAACCGACTTAAATTTATAATCCTAGGCAGAAAAGAATGAATTAAAACCCCAACTATATTTTGTTAGATACTTTTAGTAGTATAAACTTTATTGATAGTGACAGGTGCTAAATTCAAGTTTGTCAATTAGTACAGTGGAAAAGCTATAATCAGCCAAATTCATCACCAGCCAAAAATTAACAATTCAAAGTGACAAATTTGAATATTCATAAACTACCCTGAATCATCCATAACCCTGCAATCGAAACGTTTACTTCTCGACTGTATTTATACAACATAAAGATATCCATATTTTTTCCATGAAACGTGAGTAGTACAGTCAAAGTCAATAATCTGAAGTGGTAAAGCAATGGGCAGATAAGGATTGTACAGTCGAGTGGAAGAGTGATTAACGTGGCCCCGCCACTTTGAAGCCGCTGCGCGTTGTCAGCTCAGATTAACGTTCGCTACCGAACTCGCGCGTCTAGTTTTTGTTAACCTTTTTGTTGGTGGTGGTACATTGGTGGAACAAATTGTTATTTACTTAGAGTTTTCGCTTTGTTCTTTTTGGGTACAGTTGGGATGAAAAGTTTGTTTAGATCGGGTACTCTTTACCTACCGTTGTAACAGGTGAACGTAGTTTTAGGTTTATCTCGTTGAATTCTGCAAATAACTAGATAGGAACTCTTTCTTTGCTTACGCTACTGCGTTACTTGAAATAATACCTTCTATTTTGATTTGTTGGCAGTATCTTTTTAGCAACATAGCAATTATGGTTATAACTCACAACTTTTAGTAAGTATTGTTGTTATATCTTGCAAAACAACAGAAATCTCCTGACAGTTAAATCAATTGATGATGAAGATGAAGCTGTACCGGCTGCCATACAAACATATCTTAACGGAAAAATTTGTAAGTAGGTACCTCTTATTCGTGATCCATTAAAGTAAAATTTAAGGAAACGAAGATCAATCTCACAAGGCAATTCTTTATCCTTACTTAAAACCTCGTTCACAATACAAATTACGGGTAAACAACACCCAACTACAGAATTTGCATCAGAACAATGCAAAGAGAAAACGATTTTCCCACTTTGAATAATAATCCAATTAATCATATTAATGTAACAAGTGATCCACTTTTGTTGTAGGTAATGATGAATTTATTGCAGCGTTGGTGTACGCTAGGAGGAATTAACATGGAAATTGATTGGTTTTCTTTCCCAGTACTTTGTTAAATATGCCGTAGTTCAGTTTACCATTTCCTGAACGACCGCTGAACAGACTAAGTAGAGTCTAATAGCCGAATACTGTTTTAAGTCGCCGATAAGTCTCATGATGTCTCTGTCACTTCAAGATTTATATTAGTGACAGACAGACATTTATTTAAGAACGTCTTATGCATGTCGACGTGGTGTGGTGTCTAATTTTAACTTAAGGTTAAGGTAAAATTTAGATAGATATTTAGTGATAAGTTTTTGTTGTATTTTGTGTTACCTTACGAGGCTGACTTGGCGCACCAGCGCAAAAAGCCTCATTCAATAAATGATTTAAAAAAAAAAAAAAGAACGTCTTAAAGTTAAGTTGCGTTTCCGTGTTCGGGGGTAAGTCAGTTTTATGATCCTAATATTAATATGAAAAGTCCAAGTTGTATCATACAACACTAACAAACCGTGATAGTTATTTCAAGAGCATCTTACTCTTAATGGTGCGGTCATGACGAGGAAATCTTATATCAAAATTAACTTTTATACACGATCTTTCACTTATGTATCCAGAACCTAAACCACTTGCAATTTGTCCACATAAATACAGAAGTGTAAATAAATTCTCATCACGTACACACAAAAAAATTAAAAACCCTTCACAGCCCATACTGTCTTCACTTCCAAAATAAACATATCAATTTATACCAACGAAAGTCAAACAATTTTAATTTAATGTGTAAAGGAAAAAATAATGTTCTCCGGAGCTTGATATGTAAACATTTTCGACGTTAAAATCCATTAGATGAAGACTGGCTTTAATGTTCACAGACGGATTGACAAACAAGAGCTGGCGTTATTAGGGTGCCTTGAGGAAAAACGGACAATTCCGCTTGCTCCGTTATAAAAGAGAAATGTTTTGCAATTCATTACTCTCGATTGTCTTTGTTACTGATATTTGCATTCGCATTTTTATTGACGACGCTTTGAAATGTATGAATAGCGGGATGTGTTATGAAATTGAATGCCATCGTAGTTTGATATTACCATGGTTTTAAAACGTAACAAAATGACATGGATATTTCTCATCGTCTGTTTGACAAAATATTATACAATTAGGTTTTGCCCGCGACTTCGTTAGCGTAGAAGTCGAAAATGGTTTTTGACATTCCAATTTTGAAGAGTATTGCATTGTGCCAAGGGTTTATGTTAGTTTTCAAACACGTGTGACATGTCAAACGTGTCAAAATAAAATGAAATCTTAATCAAAAGCGAGAGTATTGATATCAACTTTGATGCAAATCACCCCCAAAATAACTTTCTACCCCTTTTTAACATAAATTCTGTTAAAGAATGTGTTTGCAAATTTTGAAGTAGATTGGACCAAGGAATCACGTTGTCCCATACAAACTTTGCCCCGTTTTTCACCCTATTAGGGGTAGAATTTCGGAAGATCCTTTCCAATCGGATGCTTACGTCATACAAAGAACTCGCCCTCCAAGTTTCAGGTCTGTACAATCAGCGGTTTAGGCTGTGCGTTGATCCATCAGTCATTCAGGACAAAGTATTTTTAATATATAGATAGTTTTGCACTGCACTCAAATAATTACTACTTGTACTAAAAGTCACAAATCCTATTTTAATCTATAAGATGTATAGTGGAACAGTTGGAAGCAACTACATATTAAAACATGTAAATGTTAAATTCGATAGCAACTATACACATGATAAAATAATGTATTCTTACATACTAGGCATCCATATAACACCGGTTGCTTCAAAAACTGAAAAATACTTTATTAGGTAAGTTTTTCTATGTTCCAACATACCACAAATCTCTGGCATAAAGAAACTGTTTCTCGTTCTATTTTCGCCAGCGGCTAACAGATAAAAGGAGGATGCCGACTGGTATTGACAGGCCGAGGTCTTTGATGACACGTTCCGTAATTGTTTGTTTAAGTGACATGACATATGTTTATCGAATGTAATATTTTATTGGATCGGTTAGATGCGATGGCTAATGTCTTTTAAATTATTTCCGACTTGACTGGTTGCAGTGCTTCTATTAAGAAGAACTTTCTTTAAGTAAAACGTTGGTCTTATAATCGCTGTATTTAAGGGATATTTTATTTGGTTAAGGATTGCTATTTAGTCATAAACAGACGTAAGTACGAGGGCAGACAATGTGACAACTACCCAACAACTGAACCTATGCAAACTTAAAGACCTACTAAGCATACTTAATTCAAGACCACCAAAGAAGGTAACAACGCTAAGTGCTCTATTACTTGAACAAAAAACAGTGACGTCAGCGGAAGTCGACACCACCATAAACTTCCCCTGTTTACGAGTCACCCCCTTCTGATAACGATTGTATCTGGTCTAAGGAAGACTCGTGACGTGTATCCGGCGTTGTCGGAAGCGGTAATATGTCAAGGTAGACAGTCGTGAAAGTGCTTTTTATGGATATTTTTTGGATTATGTTAAAATTTCAGTTTGTGTAAATTGGAAGTCACAAGTAACTATGATATAGGGGCTTATGATACCAAATTCGATTCTTCTTTTCCAATCTTTCAATTGCTACAAAAGCAGAGAATGGTTATTATTAGGCCTATTGATAAAGCAAGAGGATCATACTCAAAATAAATAAAACTGGTTTGATGGCAACGAAAAGGCATCATCAAACTATTTAATAATCTTGAAGTTATTTTTATTATATATATATATATACCTATGCGATACTTTAGGTACAGGTTAGTAAATAAGTTATTCATACTAAGTCACAGTAAAGCTATAACAACAAGCAGTATGTTGGTGTACAGTTATTTTGCAGCATAAATTCTTCACGTAGTTAATAAGCTAACTCTTAATTCGTGTCGTAAATATTGTAAGTAAAACAAACAGTTTGCCTGTCTGTGAATCATTGAAAAAGATTATGTATGCTTAGATGTACCGATGCTCTCTAAAACAGGATGCTCGTGAATGAAACGTATGTACGTTTTGAAAGTTACTCATATTTAAATTTTGAAAATATTGGCAACATTGCTGAAAATGTAATTAGTCTCCATAAGCAGATTATTTATCTAGAAACCTCAAAATGACAAATTATAAACAGAAGAATAAGAGAAAAGCAATCAAAATAGTAACAATATATCTTTTTTTTTTGACCCGGAGAAATTCTTATGTACTGCAACTATCCTGGGGAAGACGAAAGTTTATCACATACCCTTATGGGCTAACACTGACGAGGTTCTCTTTGTGTATTTCCCGAGACCAGGAAGAAACGGATAAGCAAACTAAAACTTAAGTCAACCACAGCATTTAATTAATTGCCCCGATCATGGCTTTAAAGACCTTTAACGAAGAACAATATCTCAAACACGACAGTTTAAATAGAAATGCATATTACATCATCTACACAGTTCTCACGATCAGTAAATTAATCTGAGCAAAGAAATCATGAATAGTAATCTAAGTAATAATCACTTATCTATTATAAAATAAATAACGCATATGTGTTGTAATGTGGACTTAAAATTAGGCCTTTTGCTTCCGAATCAAATCATGATCAATATAAAGCTCGATTTATGTAGATAAACCCATGCTGACGTTTGTAAGACGATTTATTTTATTGATATACTTGGATCAAGATCAAAACGTTATTGGACTCAGCTATAGCTTCAAACTCTGATCATGGAAAGATTAAAATTAAATCTCCAAATCAAAGCGCTACAACATTGTATTAAACTTACATACATAGGTAATAAGGCCCAATAGCCAAAAATTTAGAAGTAATCAAAAGATATTAGAAAAAATAATTTTAAATTTGACGACCTCCGTGGTTGAGTGGCGTACACTCCGGTTTTCAAGGTGTCGCCAGCTCTGAGGTTTCGGGTTCGATCCCCGGCCGGGTCAATGTAGAAAGCCACTTTTCTACATTGCCTCGGGTCTGGGTGTTTGTGGTTCCTTTGTTGCCTTTAATTCCATAACACAAGTGCTTTAGCTACTTTGGGTTCAAAGCAATGTAATATTTGATGTTGTCCACATTAATTACAACTAACACAACTAATTAAAACTCATTCTTTTGATTTTAATTAGACTACAATTAATATGGAAAAATAAAGAAGGACGCATCTCCGTATTTTTCTAATCTACATCTCGCATCAGACGTCGGGGGCGTATTGACGAAATATAGCTTCTTTTCACCGATAATCCTGAAAATACGATGCGGAGAACGTTTTGTGTCGACATATAGACGTTTTGTAAGCTCGTGTTTTCATTGAACGCCAATAAAGAAGTTATTTTGATCCGTTAAAAGACTGAGATGAAGGTGTAGTTGTATAAGAGGTTGATACTGACAGTAATATCGTTGTGTAGACTTTATTCGATGGCCTGTTACCAGTAGCAGTCGGTGAAGGAGATACGCAAATGAGAATGTTATTAATGAATAAGACGGGTCAGTACACTGAACATGAGGTAAACTTAGGAAATGTATTTAAAGAAAATATCTTAACAAACAAACGACAAGATATCTCGTACGTAATAAAGACCATTAAAAAAGTACTTAGTTGTTATTGACATTATCCATCTACTGACTGAATTATACATTGGCATAGTCTAAATAATAACTGTGAATGAAAATAATTTAATGAAGACCTTTTTGATTATACTTATTATTGAAACTAAATTCATTTTTAACGTTTCATACACGCCTCTTCGGTTTATTTAAAATAAAATCAATTTTAATTTTTAAATAAGTTTCCAATAGTCGACCGTTTCGTCTATCTCTGTCGTTTAACCGACCGCATCGCGTCAAGTATTATTTACAATACAAATAAAAATAATTCTTGTTTCTCTTTCAACTGAAACTTGATCCCGGCGCCATAAGCTTTACTTCTCCATCACAAACGTAAAATTAGTTAACACAACAGAAAATAATCGGCCGAATACATTATTTTTATAAATTATTATGATTGGCAGGTGGTGGCTATCAAAGTTATAGTAAAACTGACAGACAGACAAACATACTAGGGCAGTCTCACCTAATGGAATTTTGATAGATGAAGTTTTGTTTAAAAATTTCGGCAAACGCAAAATAAAACAACGTTTGAAATTACTGTCAATTTCCAATTATGCAACGTTGGTATGTTTGAAGACTGGATTCTTTCATTCATTTTGGACCTTGTAATTTTTTTATCGACCCCTATTCGTACTATTATAATGTACCTATCTTTAGACATTTTAGATCAGTAAAAACCTTCTTTAAGCATTTCCCTGTCTCGTGAGTCACACGTGAACATTTCTATAGTCGACAGTAAAAAGTTGTTAAAATAATCATTCGGCCAATTTCTGAAACATTATTATAAGTCTACTTGGGTTCAGTTGACTTGTGATTTTAGATTTGCGGGAAATGATCCAGAAATTCCTTAGTAACATTTAACTACAGAAACGTTTACACGTAGGTTTTATTAAAAATGATAAAAGCTTAAATTCAATAAACAAATCAATTCCAAAACAATTCATCAAACCATAAAACTCAAACATTACCTTTATAACCCAAATCCCCCACAAAACATGAAATCCAAATCTCCCAAAACTTACGTACGTTATAAATTATTATAAAGAAACCGTAAACCATTATTTTTACTCGCGTTTACGTTTCCGCCCGTACATATTTCGCTATAACTCGTCTATAAAACGAATATTTTACGAGGCCCACTAACTCTTCCCGCGCAATGGTTTATTGCGATTTACAATGTTTCCATTGACTGAAGTCAGTATATCTAGCGGTTATTCATAAATCTGAACGTTTGAATTGTGTTTACGCACATCACTGGTTCGTAAATCACATGTCTATTTTCATTCGGCTATCAACATACAAATTTTTCAACTGGCTATGTGGCAAAGATTATGTGGGGGAAGACGGTGTTCTTGTTATCTATAATAGCGATTTGATCTACTGTGGTATTAAAAAGTTCGAATCCCAAATTGAGAGAATGTTATTTTGTAGTCGCGTTTGCTAATGTTGTTATCTCCTGTTGCAAAATACAAAAAGAAGTGTAAAAATATTATATGTCCAATAGCGGTGCGAAATATTTTTTTTTATTTACTCTATTTTAAAATATTAGACGCTTATTATTTGTTTTTCTACTTAAACAAACAATGAGGAAGATACAGTGAATGGAAAAGTCGCGTGACGTCACTTGTAGCTACAATTTTTACATGCGAAGTCACAAGCCCCTTCTCCTGAACTTTAAAGCGTTTTAACTTTGACATTTTTATTGATTTGATAAAAGAAAAAATACGAGTTTTTTTTTTTTTTTATTATGTATCTGGGGGACTAAATGGAAATTTCTTTTTCATACCCTGTCCGCACCCTATTCTTGAAAAAAAACTCTATTTTAATTAAAAAAAATCAAGCTATTGATTGCATCTCCTACACTAAAAAATAACACAATTCTTCCACCGATAAACACTCAACTTTCCAACTAAAACATCAACACCTCTACGTCGCATCTCCTCTCCGACATAATCAGTAAAACATCTCAAGTAGCTACCACGGGTATAAATCGTAATATTATCTCGATCACAACTCGCACATAAAACAGGGACGGTAGCCGCGGCTTATCGCGCCATCGCGACGATATTTACACTCAGCCGATTACTATCGATACTATTTGTTGTGTGTCGTCTTGGAGAGGCACACTGAGAGCAACACGATTTTTAATCGGGTTATTTGATATTTTTTTAAGTTCTGTTGTGTGTTCGTCAGTAAAGCTAAGTTAGGAACTATTTGGAAGACAAATTCATAATAATTTTGTTATAACTCGATAATCATCGATGTATAGTTTGATAATTAAAATTATTCACAGCAATGAAAAATAAACGATATGTGACGTGTCGATTAGAGCACCTATTCATGTAGTTAATAAAGAATTAAATTAAGGTAATATTAAACAATTGCCAATGTTTAGTTTGTCAAAAGCAGCAAAGTTAAACAATTAAATAATTAATACAAACGCAAACTACGTAACTAAAGACTATTTAAAATTCTTTAAGTATATTTTTATAGAATCACAAACATATTCCTGTGATGACAAGAATCAAAACAATTTATACCCCGCAGCGAGGAATGTCAATCAGCTCTGTCTTTATCTTAATAATCATAGATTAGCATTGAACAATCATTATTCATGATTGGTTTCCTCCATACTGAGAAATAACAAGTCTTTTTTATATATCTTGTTTTAATTTATAATTAAAATTAATGTGTTTGCCTTGTAAATTATGTTATGCAATCAACTGTAAGGTACCCCGTGGCGCGAATGTCACCACGTCTTCCATTTGTATGCATAACATTTTACACTTGACACAACGCTTGAATGAGAAATTATATTTAACTAGCTAACCCCCGAATACTAAAATGCTACTTAACTTTAAGACGTTCTCAAATGTCTATCCGTCGCTACTTTACACCTTAAAATGACAGAGACAGCATGAGACTTAATGGTGACTTAAAATTGATTGTCGTTTTAATATTCGGCCAAAAGCCCCGCGGTTTTACCCGCTTTCTTCTCTCTCCGTATATATGTAAAGCACTAGGGAATAAATGTAGGTTGCTACTGGTGAGGGAATATTCAAAATCGATTTAGTAGATATTACTTCCTATAAACAAACTTTGCCTCTTTATAATATTAGTTTAGATGAATAATTATCTATGTAATTGAAAGTTAAAAAAACTGCTACTACACAGACTCTGATGTCACATTAACAAATAAAAACAATGTTTTTTTGCCCGAATACGAGCTTTCCATAAATTTGGTACTTTAAAAAAATTCTCCAGGACATAATTACTACCCCTATAAAAAAGTCATAACATAAAATAAAAAAAATAGTTTTAAATGTAATTAACTGTAGAATAAACTCTCCCACTGTGTCCACAACCTAACATAAAACACCTGAGGTGTCGAGTTACACGACAAAACTTGTATAGTTTTCGAGTTTTTAATGGTGAGAAAATGATTTCGATAACATCGCATAAGTCGAATAATTTGATCGATAAAGTTTAACCGCCTCGTTGACACACGTTTCAGCTTCGTATAAGTATAAAATTTGAATAAGTATTTTTATTACGAATAATAATATCGATGAATATTTTGAGGGTTATAAATTGATTTTGCAATAAAGTGTAAGGTTGTTTGTGGGTGGAAACATTGTGTGATAAACATTAATATCGATGAGCTTCAGCCTTAAGAAATGGGGAATTATAAATACATAAGCCAATTCTGGTTACCATCTAAGAGACTTAAGAGGGTACTTAAAGCGAAAAAAGTAGACTGAATTATTCCATAAATAATGTTACATTTATTGTAAGTTCTTGCTTATTTTGACTAAGATTATAAATATCTATTGCTTTAGAAGTTATTACAGTATTATACAACTATTTACAATAATACCTACACAGTTCTGATTTTGACAATACGCAATAAACAACCCTGATGTAGTACAACTTAATACATGGTTCATTCCACGAATCTCGATAAACATCTTTGTAACTACTGTATTTAAAGTCTAAAACAAACGCAGAACGATAAATTTTTTATTACATCTAACAACAATAAAAATAAATTGACGCCGCGGCCTTCCAACGAGAACTTAATCGTTCCCCGCCATAATATCAAACAAATTAATAAAAATAAAAATGTCAACGCTCACGACACAAAAACTGGCTTCAAATCAAATGGAAATTAAATAGAACGTCATCTATGCGCACTAGTATCGCGCTTTTTACGAGCAAAACATTGACTACGCTACTTATCATTACCACAATGTAATGACTAATAAAGCATGCGTTTAAACGATTTTCGACTTTAAGGCAATGAATTAAGCCTCCATTGTTCGGTATCCATCAAGCAACCTATTTTAGTTTTTCTGTTTATTTCTACAACTATAACTTTTCTGTCAAACTTCAAAATCGCATTCGATACACAGCCTTAGGTGTTGAGCTTAAAGTCTTAATTTACTTTGACGGCGGCAGAAGTAAAGTTGCGTACATATAAAGGGGATCTGACACGATCATATAAAACGGTGGATATGAGCGTATAAAAATTCTTGAAGCGACGGTCTATCGTCATTACATTTGTCAAGTGTCGAGCGGTAGCGCGGTGGGCACAATTTAAATGATAATTATAACGTGACGGGCGCAGGCGGCCGCATTCGTGGGGCGTGGTCCCACTGTCGGAGGAGCGAGTTAAATATACCCGCCGCCAACAATTAACAATGTTTTATTTTAAGGGGTTTGAAGGAAGGGGTCTTAATGGACGGTAATTATGACGTGTCGTGGCGCTACCTTGTTTTTAGGTTTAATTACCATATAGTTTGAAAAATTTACAATTTATAAACGTGTTTTATTTGCAGGTGAAAGTTAACGTGTAATTTAAAATAATTGTTGAAACTCATTCTCATATTTTATTATGTTCCGATGCACTTAACAATTTCTGGAGAAATAAGACTTTTTGGCTATGTGAAAAGTTCATTTGGAAGTTTTCAATATCCTTTATGGTCTTATGTGACTTGAAAAGTAGAACATAATAGAAATAGGTACACTATATTCAATAAGTCAATAAGGAGCATGTTTACACAAGCAGTATCATGAGTAATATAAGTATCATGAGATTTTGGAATACACACAACGCCTTGCAGCCAATATCGGCACAATACCTCCAAAAGCTGATTTTACCAACGCCCAATAATTTTTATTCCCTTCTGGAATAAAAATGACTTCTGACATATTTTCTATGGAACAATTGTCAAAAATGATTCCTCGAATCTAATTAGGTAACTAGCGTTGACAAAATCAGCTAGAAATGTCTTAACGAAACATATTTTACTCTCAAAATACCTAATAAAAGACCATTAATTAACTAATAACAGCTAATTGATCCCGACCTCGCGAATACCACTATGCCCCCCGTCACTCAGACCACGCACCACTGACGGATAAGGACATGTTTATGTGCAACATATATTTTTTACGAAAATATTTATGTTTGTTCGTGTATAGTATTTGTGCGTGTCACGACACACATACACCATACATACGTACATAGTTTTTTGTATCAAACGCATGTTATGTCAGGTATATTGCTGCATTTTTCATGGCGCGTTGTTGAAATTGTTTTACTGTGTTAGCACTTGCGTATGTATTTTATTGAATTCATAAATAATATTGAGCTATGGTTATCAAACATAGATATCAAACTCAAACTTTTTTATTGTGAATAGAACCCCCGGTTGTTTTAAACCCAAAAAAGTAACTGGGAATACTTAGGTCAAAAGCTGTGAGTGGTTTGTGTGTCTTTTGGTCAACGAATCACATTACATTCGACAACAAATTAAATTCAAAGCTGTTTATACTAGGGGTTAACTCGTTCCCGAAAATTGTTTTTTTGTCCCTTTGTCTGAATGAAAAAAAAAGAAACTTTATAATCACCAATATTTCCACCATGCTTTATAATAATAAACTAACAAATTTTCCAATAATGTTCATAAAAAAAGATTTTTTTTTAGCAAATATGCTGTTTTTCGGATCTGTGTCAGCTGGACAGAGCCTTCTTTAAGTTCTTCCATTAATCCTTATCCCATGCCACCTTAAGATACCCCTTATATACATGGGTATAAAAAACCATAATTACAGCCTCAGTATCTTATCTCCTTGTCAAATATCATCATTCTATCAACAATCGAATCATCATTAATCGTCAGCTTTAATTCCTAATTTGTTTGGCACAGCCCTACTCGTAATTGGTATTGGCTGTGGGCAGGCGGAGACATATCAATTAAAATAGCGCGGCTCTCAAACATGTCGACCACCGCATGTCGAGGTGTACCGCCGTGAAAAGTTGGATGCGGTAGATTTAGCTAGGCTTGGGTTCGTGCACTTTACTAACGTTTTGTCAAAGCTTATTTAAGTTCATTGTTAACAATTAACTTAAATAAGTCCATACCTAAAAAAATTAAAAATATAATTTTGACTAATGATGACCTACAATAATCGCTTTACTAACGATTGACTTAAAAACCGTTTAAAACTGTTTAAACGGTCCCCAGATTCGAAAGAATCAAGCCTGCCTGTTTTCCGCAGGAAAAACTATGTTTTTTTTTCTAGAGCAAATGGACTTTTCTTCATTGTCAAACAGAAGTTTAACAGTTTCAATTGCTTCAGACGCCTTAAGCAGGAACCATTATGCACAAATTCCTAGAAATTCTTCTCGCATAACAGTACCCCTTGAACACAAAAACTTTGCTAATGTTTTACTTACCATCCTTTATTTATCCACACAAAGGTTATTTATTCTACTTTTGTTCTTCAAACCTTTATAATAACACTGTCATTCCTATCATCCATACCTCATCGACTTACCGAAGTGCCATATCCAAAACTTTTGTCTTCCTCGCTCCGCGGCTCACTACCACCGACACGGCGATATATGAGCGCCATTCTCCGTTTAAGGCAGGTTTTACATTTATAAATATTCTCGCAATAAAGCCTTTAGAAACTTAATGGTATGTACTGACTGTTTATATGATAATATTGTGAGTGTCGTGTGCTGGTTAGATAGTACCGTCATTGTTAGCTGTTAGCTTTTTATCTGTGAAGGTTATTTCAAAGGAGTTCCAAAATTTTTAAACCTCCATAATTAAATTATGAATGCATGCTTAATTTATAAATATTGTCTATTTACTCATGTCGTTATCCTTACAAATATTATAAATAATTCTATCTGTCGCGCTTTCACGCCAAAACTACTGAACCGATTTAAATTAAATTTGATGCAAAGATAGTCTAGAGCCTGAGAAAGGACATAAGATTTTTTTTTGTCCCGATAATAGACCTCCACGCAGGCGGAGCCGCGGGAAACAGCTAGTAACAAATAAACAATACAGTCCATAATTAACAGTGGGTAGTTAACACGCTTGCAATAGTTAAATAATTATATACTATTAACATATTGCTAATAACTCAGTATTTATTGTGTTTAGTGTTTACTGATAGATAATTGTTTGCAACTATTTATTCTTGTGAAGTAATTAGTTTTTTGTGCCATTTATAATTATTAGGATTGCATACAATGTGAACTTTTTGTATGAAAAACCAAGCATTTATAATAATCTTTAACTGTAATGTAGCGGATATGTATTTCCTTAAAAAAGGAGCTAGTACGAATTTAAGTGCTCTTCATGACTGTAGGTGATTTTCAAACCAATTCAGTTCTGACTCTTATTTTGTAATTTTCTTCATCAATGGAGCAATACAGAATTATCATCACAGAAAATACTATAAACTACTAAAATACACATTATAAAACTTAAATTTTCAAATATCGGGACACCTACCTACTACTATAGCTAGAATAAATATTTGCCTTAATTCTAACTGATGATAAGGAATTAATTATGAATGTAATGTTATTATTTCAAGATCGTACTACAAGGTAGGATGTTCTAATTGCAAATCAACACTTAGCTCCTCAAACAGAAGAATCCCATCAATCAATCAATGAAATAATGAAGCTACATACCAATCAATAACAAGATGTTTCGTAATAAAATTGTGCCATTGAAAATAGGTTTATTAGGTCAGCGTCATCAACTTGTTATATGTAGTAGTTAGTACAATATTTTTATACTATCGTATCAATTGTATTTTATTGTCACTAGAAATTAATGGAAGTTCAGGGATCGTAGGCACTATAAATATTTGGTTTCAGTAATAGTTAAACATGCGGGTGATCTATTTGTTATTTGTTGTTGTTGGTTCGTCTCAATATTTATCAGATGCGCACGTTTTAACTGAGATTTTTTAGTATTCTAGATTAAGATTTTATCAGAACTTGTGCAAATACAAATGTTCGTAATGTGTGGCCTTGTTTGCTAATGTCAAATTTGTTTCCTTACTATAACGTTGTTTTTATGATCTAACTTCCAGCGTCGAATCTTTTGAAATCATCGTAATTGTGTCATCAGGCTCATTACTAAGGTCTTTTACAGTTCTATCAGTTTCCTACATCAAACATTCCGTAAAAACCCATGAAGCAATGAAAAATAATATTTATGATGTCATCAACCTTTGATGTGGTCGTAAAATTACTGGCGTTGTGTTACCAAGATTTGTAGGCAATGAGCCAACCGACACCGCAGCTATGCAACCTTTGAATTCAGTATTAATGATGCACGTGTCAATTGTCACCTCATTATAATCATTAAGATCTGTCACGAAAGCTGATTCATGAATGACATCAAGTGACGAATCAACGTCAACTGCTATAGTACTGTCACTTTCTTGATGGGTTTGTTCAGGTTGTGGCTTTAATCATTCTGTGTGATCCAATATGTAAATAAATGAAAGTTAGACTTTTACCACCTTCTGCAATATTGTCTAATGATGATGAAAAAATGTATTCAGTAGCATGGAATTAAATTCAGGAGTGGTGAGGATGAATATATCTATACTTAATATTATAAAGCTGAAGAGTTGGTTTGTTTGTTTGAACGCACTAATCTCAGGAACTACTGGTTCGAATTGAAAAATTCTTTTTGTATTGGATAGTCCGTTTATTGAGGAAGGCTATAGGCTATATAACATCACGCTACGACCAATAGGAGCGGAGCATAAATGAAAAATGTTGCAAAAATGAAAAACCGTTGAAACTAAAACACGCGGATAAAGTCGCGGGGGACAGCTAGTTTTAAATAAAATGCGCTAGTAAATACTCTTTTTATGTAAAAGTGAATACAAAAAGCTCCATCCCATCGAAAAGTAACAGAAATTCTCAATTAAAAAAACACAAAGCTATAAAAAACCAACATCCATCCAATTAAGCCTGAAATTTTAAAACCCGATTCCGAACAAGTGAACAGCAAACATCTCGTTCGTTCCATAACTCATTCGCTTTAATCCGTCAAACAATTCATTCATCCTTATTCTGATACGTAACTCATAAAAACGCGTAAAACGTATCGCCTGGACGGCATTCACATAAATCAACGGCTGTAAATTTCAATTTTATTCGACAATTAAACCGGCGGGCTTTCTCGCCAGCAGTAAATACGCGTAAATAGTCGTAAATACGCATTATCGTTAAAACGTCACTGTTGTAGTAAATCTAACTGAATGGCAACGCCGCTGTCTTGGTATTGCCATGGAATAGGGAGCGGTTTTGTACCTATTTGGTTGTGGGATTCTAGAGGATTCAAAACATTAAGAAATAATGTAGTAATAGTTATGTATGACACTACTAAACCTATCGAAGATAAAAATAATTATGTCTATTGCGATTTGTGGAAATTTATTTATCATGCATCTTTGAATTTAACATGTGGATTTCAGTGGTAATTAAAAATATTACATGTCCAGCATCACCAAAGGAAGACCAAAGCTTGTCATCTATTGTTACTTTTATTTGTTTTTATAAATTAATGTGGACATGTAATAGATCAGTTTATTTTGTTTTTTTTTTTTGTGTATATAAAGTTAAGTTTCTTAGGATGAAATTAATATTGTAATATAGTTAAGTTCCTTGAAATAAATACATAAAACCCAATTAAATTAAAATAAAAAAGTGGATAATATCACATACACTGCTCTGATCCTAAAGTAAGTAGCTAAAGCAGTTATGGAATTAGACACAACGAAAGGACCATAAACATCCAGACCCGAAACAATGTAAAAAAGTGGTTTTCTACATTGACCCGTCCGGGGATCGAACCCGGGACCTCAAAGCTAGCGACACGTTGAAAACCGGTGTGTACACCACTCGAACACGGAGGTCGTCAAACGTTTTATACTTGTATGCCCAATATTGTCTTGATTAAATACCTACTCGTCAAAGAAACACAATATAAACTATACGCTAAATGTTTGTTCATTCTAAATCAATGTACAAAACAGAAAAAGAAAACAAAACACTAGCAGCACTAACAAGTAATCTACGACGTGTGTTGTCAGTAATTAATGAGGTATTTTACAACATATTAACTACCATGGTTTTATGATCCATTTTTATTACGCATTCAACACTCTCCCATGCTGATATAGAAATAGAATAAAAACAGAACGTGTGAGAATCAGCTGGTAATGCGTCGAAAGTCAAAACATTAAAATTTACTAACTTTTTACCGACTTTAAGAAAAAAACATGTTCTTAAAACAACTGTTTACATTGTAGTTTAATGGTATAAAAACTTTTTTGATTATTTATATTTTCAGTTAAGCGTTAGCATTTTAATTATTTCATTATTTTATAAACACTTACCAACTAGATCCATAAAATTAGCTTATGTTACTTTAGTAAAAGTCTATATACGTCTTATTGTCTACTACATTTAGACAATAATATTATTTATTTGAAATGGCATAATAAACCTTCAATAACATCTTTTGGCATCAAAACCCGATTACAATAACTAGGTATAATATAATTCTAATGGAAGGGAACTAGTTATAATGATGTATTATTGATCTATGATTCTTAGGAGTATTATCTAATTTGTAACCGATGGACAGGCAACATAAACCACTCTATCTGAATCTGTATAACCAATACGTTACTGACAAATACTTTCAGTATTACGCAGTACTTGATATCGATACCGATAGTCGATACAATTTAAATTCAGTATCGAATAAATTGTTCTGAGGGTCTTGGGAGCCATATTGAATTATATTACGTTTAATTCTGGTGGAATCATTTCACTGAATTTAAAGCTACAAGTAATTTTAACATGTGTTGCAATGGGACATGTCCCAAAAGCAGGTGAATGATATTTGCGTTAAATTTGGAGGACTAGGTAAACAGAATATTTAATGATAGGTAATGTATTATTTAAACAAGTTTAATGCTAATTAGTGCACTAGGCCATTATTTTAGACAGTAATTACTTTTTTGGATCTAGAGGTATAGAAGGTGTCCCAGCAACGGATAAAAGGCCAAGTCATTAGAAAAATACAATTTAAATGATACCTTCTGATGATCTTTTAAGTCCTGTGGCTACAAATATTAACTTTTCGTAATTTACGTAACCTGAATTATAAAAAGTAAACACTTTAATCATAGTACAAAAGAGATAGTGTTTGCTATCAGAATAGATTACCCTTCTCTGTCAGTAGATCAGTCAGGGTCCATAACTCCATGTTATAGATTCAGAAATGGTACTTCGCCAAATCAGGATAAGATTTCTGTTTTACAAAATTAATACCAGTAATGTTTGTGTGTAAAAGTCAGACTGTTTTTTTTTTTTTAATACAAGAAAATTTATTTTTCTTTTTCTCCCAATTTTGGTTTATGCTGTATAATAATATCTTAGCACAATTCACACACGGCTTTCTGATCCCAAACGTTGCTCATCACACAAAGATTTGTCCTGGGTTTTAATCGAACCCACGACCTCCGGTTTAGCCGTCAGGGTCACTAACCACTAGACCAACAGGCTCGTCAACCACCAAGACTCACTCTTCCTAAATCAGACTGGTTTTTAGTTCTATAATATCATCGCCTTTACTTCTACTGATACAAGATAATACAGGCATGAATATATTGATGCCTAAAATACTAACAAAGAAAAATATCAAAGTAATATTGCGATGGAAAATAACTTATAAATTCTTGCTCTTTACTTTTATGGCAATGACATTTCGGTAAACAGATCAGTCAATATCGACAGCTAACCTTATTGGGAATGTCTTTGTACTTTAATATAGTTGGATGGTACAGAATACAATGCGTAGTGACATTGATGTGATTGATGTTTCTAGTCCGACTAAAGACAATTTATAATGATGTGATGAAGTTAAATAATCTAGCAGATGGTTTAATCTTAGATTAAATTAATTTTAGTTTTAATAAAATCCCAATGCAAAATTGTTTTTCATTTAGCAGGCACACAAACAACACTCCGTAGAAATAAGAATGTCAATGCTTAGATTCCAGTTAGTACATTGACAGTGTTTTATTTTTAAAACATCTTAATCACATGTCCGTATTGTATTAGAATTAAAATTGTAGTTGTGACATAGACGGAATTCTCTATGTTAAAAAAAATGTAATACAGGTAAATAAGACCATCCATGCAAAATCAATAGTCAGATGATCGATTTTGCATGAGGGGTCCGATTTTTTTAAAAGAAAGGTATTCAAATTCACGGGTATATCGACCTAAAAATTTTGGAATATGGCAAAAAAATCACTCTGTATACTATATCTAATTGTTAGTTACTGAAGAAAATTTCAAACGAGTATACTGAAGAAGATCGAAAAAAAAAACTTTTCATCTAAATATTATTAAACTGTATCAAAGTATTTCTCTGTGACCTATAATATAAGATAATATGGATGACATAGAGATATGAAACATGATAGAATTCTTGAAAAACAAAAGCTTACAAATCGTTGCAAAGTATTTTTTTTAATGCTCGAAATTGATTATGATATTAACACACTCCAAATTTTTTATCGATAATAATTATTATTAAATTACCTAGCTTAATGTACATTCAAGAATCTTACCCGGAATCTCCTTAATTACCACTCAACAACTCTTATGTTACAATAATTCAGCTGTTCCGTTGACTTTCATGGGCTGCTGCGAACAGCATAGTAGCTTGTAACTTTTTGTCATTCAACGAGAATCGAGTTACAATGTTTTTCTCATAAATTATAGATGTGCGCGCGCATAAAATCGGCTATCTAATGGTCAAACTCATGCGCAGAACTACGGTTAAACCCGTTCGTAGTAATTTATTGGACATAACTTGACATTGTGATTTACATCGCCAGTTTAATTTGTGATATTATTTTGTGTCCTGAATGCAAAATTATAATGTCTCGCGACAGTTGTGTCGTACATTTTGTAAACTGTTTTACAATGTAATAATATAATTTGCTGGAAAATGTATTGCTGTGGGATTGCTATTCATTGTGTAGAACAGACAACAGTTTCTGTTTTATACTTATTGTTCTTAAAGTATTTCTATAACGTTTTATTGTTGTATTTTCTCCTGATACCTACTTATTTTGTATTACTAATTTCAGCTGTATCTATATTTATGTATATTTGCATCCACGTGTTAGTAATAATTATGTGGAATACGGCCACAAATAAAGTATTGATAAAAATTATACTTAGTAACAGAACACCATTGCAAAGATAAGCATTTTAAACAAGTAAATGAGACATTTACTACATAATATACGTTTCCTAAAGCAATAGCTCGTTTGCTGTATCTACAATGTTATAATTCAAGAATAAGTACGGGAAATGAGCAATTACTATGTGTATTAAGTTACATTGTCTAAATTTAACTGACAATTTTGCAGGATACTTGGTGATTGTAAGTGTAAGTGTGAAATGTGGTTTGGAGAACCTTATACAGAGTGTTATCGAAATTAATATCCATCAAAAAAGTGTGAAGAGGTCATCTGCCATAGAGTTGGTTTACGAAAATTCAGCTCAAAATGAATGAATAAAATGATTGATATCCGATATTTTCGCATTAATTGTTAGACACCAAGCATCTTAAGATTATGACCTAGGTGACACATTTATTATGTTTTTTTTTTTATTTACTCATTTTGAGCTGAAATTTTGTAAACTGGCTCTATACTAAATGTACTCTTCGCCCCTTTTGGATAAATTTAACCTTTCAGTAATACCCTGTACAGTAACTTTATAAGAATAACTATTGGTGATTGTGTTTATTTGAGATGTAAGGTGACAATCTGATTGTTTAAGAAGCTGCGGTGGGCTACCACAGACCTCGTGGTTTAGAATCGGTGTCAGAAATTCAATATTACAAAATTAATGCAAAGGTGTGAACTGCTATATTTAATTACAATAATTTGTTTGGAGACAATTGTGCCTCCTACCTAGATAGAATATGGTGTGCAAAAATTATAAGTCCTACTTATAACTTCGGACTTCTTATAAAACCTGGTAACCTTAGGAGTTAAACGTTGCATTTAAAACATAATAAGGCTCTTAATAATCAAATTAGTGTAAATTAAAACACGTCTAGATAAAAACGCTCGTAAATTCCTAGACAATTACAGAGCTATTTAGATGCTAGGTGATGATTACACTGTTAATACAGTCGTACATTTGCCGATGATTAGACTCTAGCAGTTGTTAAGGACTGGGTAGCAGGTAACAGGTAACAGCCGTAAATCCCGTAACTGTCTTAAAATACTGTAAAGACCTCTCATCATATGGAGTACGGCACATTCTGTCCTGCACTACCACCTGCACCCTCGATAAAGGCCAACGAACTGACCGTCCAAGTTGCGACTTTTTGTCCAAATAGAATTTGAGGATCTTTACCAAGCTAAAGAAGAAGAGAATGGAGAAGGTTAAGTTCAGAAATGATCACCATATTTATTTATTTATTTTAATTTTGTGGTTGACTTACAGCTAAACCAATACAATATTCATTAAAATAAAAATAAGAAAGCCAATTACATATGTCTTCGCGTCTAACAACTAAATAGCTTATGGATTTGAACAATGAACATGCACACCATGATTTAATCGGTATTGCTAGTTCCTTAACTCTGAATTAAAAAAGGAAGAAGACAGACGTCTTCTAGCCTGCAACACATATTCCTCCATTAATGAGGATGGTTGGAGATTTTTATCTTATAAACTTAACATGGAAGCCACATTTTGCAAGATTTCCAAAGAATAATAATAAATTAGGTACCGAAATGCGTTATCGTGTTCATGAAGAAAACCTTTAATCTTTAGACTCCTTTTCTTAACAAAATATTTCATTTTGAAATATTTTTAACTCATACTTCAAAACAATTGAAAATCGACCGTCACATTTCTCTTCAAACTGTCCTGTCGCTACGCTACGCCTTGTAAGTCCTTCTCACATATAAGACCGATCTCCAAAGGTGATTGACACTGAGCCGTCGTTACAGCAACAGATTTTTTGCGATACATCAACACGTGCTGTTTATCTTATTAGTTTGAGCACATGTGGCCAGCGTAAACATTGTTATAGATGGTTTAGACTGCTGAGATGTTAAGGACTTTTATGTATAACCCATTTTTCGAACAAAATGTGATTTAATATTGATGGCATTATTTAGACAAGTAAATATATTTTAGTCGTCGCAATGGTAATACATCAAGTACACATCAAACTTTTATAGAGCCATAATATCACACATGGTTCGTCAAATATGTGAAATCAAAATGTCATGTTTCAAAAACATGTGTGATATTTGTTAGGTCACCTAATTAAACAATTATATATGCTAAATGTGTGTCAAGAGTCCATCCAATTGTCAGAGTATTTACAACAGAACAATGATAAACTGTTTCTTAAAGCAACACCGACAGACAAACATATTTTTATAAATTTCTTACACCTGTTCACATTTTAACAGTTGTTAATAATTAATTTATATTTGTTTGAATATATTTCCTAGTTGACACTGGCGTCCATTATTCATTGTAATGGTCCGGTGTCTGTCCAATTTATTTATAGAGGCAACATTAATTGACTAAGCAAATACAAATGAAATTGAAAATGTACATAATGTAATAATTGTATGTTTTCCTTGTATATATCTATTGTATGTATATACCTAATTACGATTTGTTCCCCGAAAGGTCGAAAGAGGTATTCTAATTTGTATAATCATTTTCGGGTGGAGTATTCATAATTATTTTAAACAAAAACCGTTTTGTTTAAAATAATTATGAATTTCGACTCGCGACACCACCACCGCCGCGTCAGCTCACGATTAGGGACTCCTATTGAGTCTGAAACTAGTCGGGCGATCCCGAGAATATGCGTGAGTAAACCGTCTTGTTTTAAATAATCAGGTATTCTAATTCTTAACCTTTTACTCAATAGAAGGCAGGATTATTGACAGTTAACAGGTGTTTTTCTGAACTATCCATAGTTAAGAAACAATATTTATTTATTACAGGGCTGATTTCCAACGCTAAATATTTTTATCTGAGGAATAATTTTCATTTCTTGTCAGTTCTTTCATAAAAATCTTTTAGATGTCAATTTTATAACACGAATAAAAAATATTTGGCGTTGGAAAAACCAGCAAATAGAAATATAAAATTTAAATAGCATTTTACTATTTATTTTGGGGTAGTTATACTAACTACTGACTCATTCTGATGAATGATGTCATCACCTCATGGTAATGACCACCCACCAAAAATGGTGTGTTCTGCCTATATAAATTCATCCTAACCTCTAACTGCCTAGAATGGTTTTAAAACGTCACAGCACGGCTGCCTAGTACTAGGCCGCCCTAATAAATCTGACTTGAATTTCAACCTCATTCATGATCTAGCCACTAGACCATAAGACAGTCAAACACATAATAATCCACGATATATACATCTGTTTACGTCATATCCTCCATACAAACCGTATCCCATTACGCAGGTGTCACCCAACAAATCACCCACATTGTCCGTTGATCCCCCGGGGGGTGAGCCGGGGTTGAATGCAAACTTGGAGTAACAAGCGTCTTAGCTTCAAGACGCTGTTGGTGTAATGTGGATACGACGCGACGGTAAGACCACATGCATTGCAAAAATGATTGTTTTAGTAGGTATTCAGTTCATGGATGGAATATTAATCGAAAATAACAAAAAAAAAAAATTCTTACAATTATTTATCCTTTACTATTTATAAATACTCGTGGGCGAAGCAGCGGGCATCAGCTAGTAATAATTCATAATGAGCAAGTAACTTTTGTGAATCTTTGACATACCTTACATTTTTGGTTATAGCATTATACTTATTTTGGTCGAAGTAAAAGAAAATTGCACTCCTAGAGGTAAGTTTCTGAAAGGTAAAACACATTTCTTCAATCAACAAAATTAAAAGATAAATATACAATCTATTTATACACTCACAAGGTTTCCAAGATGTCAATAAACATAACAAACTGTGTAGTTATTTTCCATTACAATGTAATAAAACAAATATTTAATCCATATTGTGTGTATATAGTATATATTTTAAATAATATTTTTATGTTTCTTGAATTTACGGTAAATGTAGATCAGTCACCTTAAAACTATTCTCTTTAACTATTACAGACCTAAGCACCCTGAACGATAGCAGTTTTGCTAAAATCTTATTGCATTGCGTTGTACTAATCACATTTTATTGGCATTATATAAAATAATATGGATATTGAACAATGTGTCGTATCCATACAATCCGACAGTCGGCGGCTTGTTAGAGGTGCAGTAACAAGTGACGGGTGTCGACGGCAGCGCACTCGCCCGACGCGCGACTCGACGCCAGCTAAACCCGCGCCGATATCCTGATTGAATTCTGTTGTTACAACTGCTGTCTGCTGAAATGTTGTACCTCGTACGTGCTAACTATATCTTATTAAGGTGGTTTATAGTTTTGTGAGCTTAAGATAGATTTTAAAAAGTTTGAGGTAGGTCAAACCAGTGGATGGATCGTGCTGACAGCTTGCATGACTATATAAAAAAATAAAGTTGTCTGTAATAAAAACTGGCAATAATTTTCGTTTTAAAACGATAATTTTTGAAAGCAACCATCATCCACATACACATCACATCATAAAACAATCAACAGCATTTAACACATCTCACAGACCCAATTGCATCCAAGTCACAAAATCAGTAATAAACCCAAAAACAAACTGTGCGACAATTTTATTTCAAAGGCGTGTAACTCGCGTTGCTGTCAGTTAACAAGTCGATAAATTAGACGGGAACAGGGTCCACAGTAACTCAATCGACGGACAATCGTTGCTTGCGATATTTTTGTCGTCGCGATCGTAAACATGTCGGGCGCGATCGTCGCGACATCGCGCGTTTTTGTGACGCGCCGCGACAGTCGACAGATGTGACAGGGAACTAATGGTGTGGTGTTGGCGTTGGTATTCAGTTTGTGAGTGCTAAATGTAAGGAATTCTCCGTGGTTAATTTAAAGTAAAAATGGGTGAGGTCGTTTCGTAAGATTAAGTGACAGGTCTTAAATGAAGCAACTGTGGAAAATATTAGTTGGGACTTTACTATTTTGTTTACTAAAGGATCACTAAAGGTTTACTTACTAAAGAATATCACTTATTTTAGAATTGAATTTACCAAGTAAGGTAAGAATTAAAAGCATTAGCAAAATGTAGTACATGTTAGTTCAATATACGCACGAATGTCGGGTAGGTACATTCATTTATTGTAAAGCTATAGCCGCCCTTTTACGATACCTACTGTTTTAATTCAACATCTAAATCTTCATCAACAACTGAACCCAACATAAATCTAAATAACATACTTAAAACTTCACAAGCGCCAAATGCACCATTCACCACGTCAACCACTGCGTCTGTAGCATAAATACATCAAAAACATAACGCCCGCCCGACACCCTGAAATACCACCCCTGAGTTGAAAGCACATGCCTTATTCCACCATTTAGCAAAACTTCCACAGAACTAAATCTAAAAGCGTGGCCATAAAAAATGCGAACTACCAAAAGTGGCATCGTTTGCTGGTAAATTACGTTATTTTGTCTACTAAAAAAAGAATTGTTGGTGTAAGTTCGTCACAAATCGTCGCCACTGCCTTAACGTTTGGTTCTTAGTAATCGTTGTGCTACACGCTTTAGCGAATGACTCCCATAAATATCATTGATGTATGTTTATAGCTATCGTGTGTAAGCTGCGGCGGATGCAAGGTACGAGCGAGAGCGGTTTTACATGCAACAAGGTATACTTAACTCACCCTTGATTCCAAATTGTAGCTTATTATTACTTATATTAATAGAAGTGTCTGAAGCTACAAAACAATACTCTTTCAGGGAAAACCCCTTTCATACGGATGATTAGTCACCTGCTTACTGCAGTATTATATTGCACTACATTAAACAAACTTTATCCAATGTATCAGTTTCTATACTTTTGTACATTCTAGTTTTTTTCTTTTTTTAGGGTTCCGTACCTCAAAAGGTAAAAAAGGAACCCTTATAAGATAACTCTCTTGTCCGTCTGTCACCACCGATTTTCTCAGACACGGGTGGACCTGGCAAGTTGAAATCTATACCAGATACTGAGGTCTATAGTCATCAAATAAAGGTCTTGAGTCAACACAATAAAAAGATCTGGGAAAATTTAGATTTTTGCGAAAACTTGTAAGTAGGTACAAAACTTTACCTTAATTTGCAACATTTTTTTTTCGGAATTATTTTATTTTCAAATATTTTATTTTGTAGGATTATTTTTTTCTTTTACTCGCTGGCTCTTGCAGCTCGTACCCTACCGGGGAGTACAGTCGTAGCAAACATTCGCGCCGACTTACAAAATAAACACTAATATATTTTGTAGGTAATTGTATTAAATGTGACTTTATTGTTCCCGTTGCTAGCTCTACTGTATTTTTGATGTAGTGGTGGTTGTGTGTGTGAGTTTTTGTATGTGTGCGTGTTGCATTAGGATTAACATTTAGTTAACGTTAACGTTGAAGTTGAATACAGATGTCGATAGAATGTTAGTGTTATCTGTCCAATTCAGAAATTATGTCTTTGTAAACTTTAAATTGTTTTAAGAGATTTTTTGGATAGCATATCAAATTAATTTGTGTTTTCATTCACTGCTTTAATTTAATAATTTAATTTTAGTATATAAAAATAAATTAAAATCTGAAATCTTTTCTTCAATAACGAATCTTTATCTAAAAGAAAGAAGTAAACTTAAATCATAAAGTAAACACATCTTTAAACGCCTGTTTATGTAACACCCTTTTAAACACTAATTCTAACGACAACAAAATAATAATCAATAAATTAATTACAAATGAAATGAAACCGCGTGTCTAACATCTATAAGCATAACAATTCCGCGGTAATCATATCAACAATGTTGCAAATTAACTACACGAAGACAGTTATAATGTTACGGCTAATAGCTATGCATATTTTTTGTTCTTACACTGAATAACTTAGTTTTTATAGGCCTGTTTATCATGAAATTTATCAGGCATATCCATATTGCGTAAAATATGTTAGTTTTATAATGTACTAGCTGTTGCCCGCGGCTACACCCGCCTGGGTGTTGGTTATCGCGGCAAAGAGTAGCTTATGTCCTTTATTAGAATCTAAACTTACCCCATACCAAGTTTTATCCAAATCGGATCAGCGGTTTAGCCTTTAAAGCGTAACAGAATGACAGACAGATTTACTTACGCATTTACAATATTAATATGGATCTTTGATGGCAGTCGTTTTAATTACGGTTGTGGTAATGGAATAAAAAGTGTTTTGGAATAATTATGGCCATGTTATCTTGGTCAGGTTAGGTGGTTAGAATGTCTGTTTCATGGTTGGTTGTATAAAATAGGTTCTCTTGCAGAAATTATGTATGGATAGAAAAAAATATTGTATATTAAGTTGTATGTATGTATATTAAGTTTAAATTGAAAAGGTGAATGTAACAGGGTATATTAATATTTCCTATTCAATAAAAAATATAATCAAATATGTTAGAAAACTAATTCTATTGTAGTTTATTGTTTACTTTAAGGTTGGACGCCTTTGCAGGTGTCATTGTCACTGGTAATTATATTTTAATGTGATTCGCGTAAACTTCAGAAATAATTATAAAACGAAATAAGTGAACTGAACAATGAGAAATAAATAGGTAGGTTATAATAAACTTTCTAACCGTAAAAATGAAGCATAACTAGGTATAGTCTAATTTTCCAAAGCAAAATAATTTTATCCAAGTAAAAATTTTTCATTTTTACAGTTCTCCCTTACAAAAATTTATCAGACGTCAATTTTATTTCACGAATAAAAAATATTTGGCGTTAGGAAAATTAACCCAACATTAAAACTTCTTTAACACCGCGATTCGTTTTATGGTTGTTACAAGAATATCAGCAATTACGTATCTCTTTGAACATTAAAATTTCTTACATTTCTTTACTGTTTTTTCCAATGTTCAAACACACGCACAAAGTAACTCCACATAAAGCGTAAATACACCAAAGCTAAGCAAATATCATTAGCCAGTCTCTCTCGCCGCCGACAGTGGGACCCATTCATCAAAACGGTGAACATTATGAATGTGCTGTCAGATACTAATGAAAAATTTAATAGAAAAACTTCGAAGCCAGCTCTTGGTGACAGTTTAAAATTTAATATTCTGAATTTAGAAAAAGGGAGATGTTAGAGGAAGGGGTGGATAGACAATCGACAGGTATATATATATTTTTAAAAACCAGCCAAGTGCGAGTTTTTTTTAAGCAAGAGAAATTTTTTATTTTATGTTGATAGCGGCCACTAAAATAACCACTCTGTGAAATTTCAACTCCCTAGTTAAAACCGTTTATAAGATACAGCCTGCTGAGACACGGACGGATGGAAGGACAGACGGACAGCAGAGGCTTATTAATGGGGTTCCGTTGACACCCTTGGCGTACGGAACCCTAAAAAGGAGAATATTCTGATTTTTATTTTTAGACATAAATATCCTACCTTTTTTGCTTCACTCTCAGATAATTACCTCAAATTATTTATATTTACATTCCAACATTAAATGGTAATCAATACATGATTTACTATTAGCACGTGGATTAAAATGACGAAGAAATTAGTAGGTACAGTCACTCATCACTAATATCACTGATATACCATTGACCAATCATGAAACGTCATTATTATTATGACGTTAAAAAGTACAGGTAATTCCCTCGTAAACGTCTCAGTTATTAATTAGAATAGGAAACAATTTAAATTGTTATAGATTTAAAGGTATAAGTCTTTAAGGTGATATAATTACGAAGCCTTCTAAAAGAGTACCTACACAAAATAATTGATTAGTGACAAATAAATGCCCGACTTTAATTAATTCATATGGAACCTCCTCGTAGTGCCCTTACTCTCCAATTTAATTTTAATTTTAATACAATATCAATGCCAAATTGTTATTAATTTAGCAGGCACATAAACAACACACAGTACAAAATAGTGTTTCGATTCCAGTCAGTTCCTTCCATTGACAGCATTTTTGTAACAAACCTGAATCTCCTGCTTGATAAACTAATATTAATTTTTCATTGGATTTTATTAGGATTAAACTTAATTTGAGAGTAAAGGCATAGGTATATCCCTTGAGATGAAAAAAAAAATTAAAATCGATCTTTAATTGCCAGAGATATCGCATAACAAATATACAAAAAAAAAACGACGTTTTGTGAATCTTCTCCTTTTGTAAACTGTTAAAAACAAATGTTTATGTCCACTATATCTAACATCCATCTTTATTTAATACTAGCTTTTGCCAGCGACTTCGTCCGCGTTTCCGTCGTTTTTCGTAAAAAAGTAGCATATGTCCTTCCTCACTGTTCAGTGGTTTTGATGTAACAGACAGATTAACTTTCGTATTTTAGTAGGGAAATATAATATATCACGTTACACAAAAATAATCCTTATAGCATGATTCAGTATTCACGTGCGACGGCGCGATGGCTTATTATCGTATTTCATGTATAAGTTTGGTGTTTCTATACCGATTTCTATGATTCTTTTTTTATTGAATAGGTAATAATGTAAACTTTTTTTAATTAGGGATGAGTGAGAGTATAATAAACGTAAGAGTAAACAAATATAGTCAGAAATCTCCGAACTGCTAAGCTATCGGGAGTTACACGTGTTATTGTGAGTCAACCATAAAAGATAGACATATGCTGTTGTGGGATATTTTTTAGATAATTTTATGTAGAACATTTCCGTCATACATGATTTCTATGTAGCTTTAACCATTAAGGCTGCATACGCGACGGAAGCTTAAAAAATACCGTTTTCCCAACATTTCCCTTCACTGCTCTGCTCCTATTGATTGTAGCGTGATGAAAAGTATACTATAACCTGCCCAGGAGTATGAAGAATAATTGTACCAAGTTTCGTTAAAATCCGTCCAGTAGTTTTCGTTTCTATAAGGAACATACAGACAGACAGACAGACAGACAGACAGACAAAAATTTTACTGATTGCATTTTTGGCATCAGTATCGATCACTAATCACCCCCTGATAGTTATTTTGAAAATATATTTGATGTACAGAATTGACCTCTCTACAGATTTATTATAAGTATAGATCTGAACTTTACATTGTAAATAGCACAAATACATTCACATTCACAAGCATTCACTCATGAATTACGAGCAACTTGAACGAACACATCAATCAGGGCACTGCGCAATTACACTAGTACGAACCAACATCAATAAATTGAGGCATATCGGAATATGAACGATTTATATGCGATGTGACTCGTTACCGCTTGTTCTAAGGTGAAGGAACATATCGTGATGTACTTATGAACAATGTGAATCTTGCTTGATTCCTGTTCACTAGAGTACAATTCTTACAACCAGTCTAACTATGGGTAAGTCTGGTGAAGCAGTCAAAGCCTGCGCTCAGACTGACTGCAATAGACCTAAAACAAACACATACACACAAAAAAATTGTTATGGGATATTGTGCAACCTAGTAAAATGGGTAGTGAAGGTCAGATAGGCAGTTGCTACATGTAACATACGGTATTCAGCTGAATCCAGTGAGACTGAAAGCCGACCCCAACATAGCTGGGCGTAAAGATTAGTCAGAAGATCGTTCACAAAAGTCTAATCTTTATTGAACAAAGTAGTCCATGATTAAATTATGGTTCCGTAGTTACGTGATGGTATTTTAGCGCTGAAAAGAAGGTTATTAAAAGTAATTCCTTCACACACGTTAACTGAAGTAATTCAAAGGGATCTTAATATTAATTGAGTGTTCAGGATGAAGTTTAATATCTATTTTGACTTGACAACTAAAACATCACTCATCGTCTTTTAATATTGCAGTACTTGAACTAAAAATAATGCAGAACTCTCGCCCTACAAGATGGACGCTAAAAATTTATTTGTCTTTAATGCCTATAAGTGTGAGCAAATCTAGTACTTACCTAACTTTTTTTTAAGGTTTTCACGACTTATCTTTACTGAACGCTCGATTGGCAAAGGTTAATATAATAATCAGAATAATTATAAATAACAAATTGCAAAGAATACTGATAAATAAATAATTATTACTAGGTAGCGCGACAATAAAATATTATTTACAATAAAAACTGACAATAAATTAATATTTTTATTATTTAATTTATTGTAATTGTATTGGCACATCATAATTTTATTACACCTTATCAAGGCAAAATAAATAAAATACTTTTTTGAGACTAGATTTTAAATTGTATACTAATAAACTGTTAAGTAATTTATTGTTATCTTAATTAATATTATATTTTTTTATTTGAAATTTAATAATATTACTTTATGCATTATGTACTTTTGATAATTCTGACTACAGATTTTAATTCTTTGTTTTCATGTGCGTGTTTTACAGGTCAATATTAATAGATAGCAGAATACCTTGCAGATTTCGATAAGCACATTTTTTTAATTAATCGTTATGTTAGGTGTAATCTATTTTAGGTAAATTATAAAAAATGCAAAAGAAACAGTCACATTTTTTTCTTTTCAATGTCAATAAGAAAGTCAATACATAAAATAACCAATACATTATTTAAATTTATTGTACTTTATTTATAACAGTGAGGAAACAGCCATAACGTTTCTTATTTATGATACAGAATTATCTTAAGTTAATTATTGTTATAAAATTTATTATAAATCATAAATAAACAAATAACAAGACAGTCAAATAAGTAGTCGTTTTAATATTCAATTTAAAAAAATATTTTTCTATTGCTTGTAACGTTTATTTTTTTTATGGCATTAATATTCTTCTGTGTCTTTCCCAGCTATGTTGTTGTTAGCTTAAAGTCTCACCTCATTTAGCTGACTGACCGTATTTTACATGAAGCTACTGCTACAACCAATTTAACACTATCTCATGATAAGATTGGTTGTAGATGTAGATGTGGTATACTTTTGTGAGATCCACAAATACTTATTCTAAGTCTAGGTGTTCTTTGCAATCTGATTTGGGTGTTTGCGTAATCTCCCGCGATACAAGGATTTCTTAGTGCAACTGTGTATTATACCATAGAAAAACAAATGGTTTTGGAGGAGATACAATGTCGCTTCGTATAAAACTATAGGCCCATGTTAATAGTACACAGCTGAATCCAATGAGACAGGAAACTGTCTCCAACATACCTCGGGAAAAGGAAGATTTCCACTTACAAAGTAAGTATTAGCTTTTCTACAGCGATGTGGATGAATTTTTTGACGCAATTTTTTAGGTTTTTTTATTAGTTAAGAGTTCAGTTTTGTTTTAAGTGTATATATAGTTAAGTTTGTAAATTTTTAAAATTGTAATAAATGATAAATAAACTTTATATACACATGAGGAAAAAAGTACTAGGTCAATAAAATTGTGCATTACGTAAACACGTGACAATATGACCCATTAACATACAAAGGTAATATCATAAACATCAGTGCTCAAAGCTAGTGGAATATCTATTGTCTCAATTGACGGTGACTGCTGCATCGATGGCTTGTTATTCGTATGTTACGCAATTACTTAAAAACATGGAGGTACGAAATTCAGTAGTTTCTGTACTGATATTGGGAAAATATAAACAACCTCTTTTCACTTCTTTGAAGGTTATGAGTTTTACTGATTACACATCAGTGTAAAAAGGAACCATAAGAAGATATGAAGATGCATAAAAATCTGATACATTTAAAATACAACATATAAACAACAGTAGATTGGTTGGATAATTATTTGCTTCATTTCAGATTGTTTACTTGAAACGCATTCGCTTCAAGATAGTTTTCAACAGTGGCCCAACTGACATGTTAAATAAGAATCTATCCAGCCCTTAAACAAAACTAGTTAATTAACGACTCCATGTGCATAAAAATGCCATAAAATATGCATTACTGCGCATATCTGTAAGATTTCCTCATAAGTTATAGGTGAGCGCGGATCACTTGACAGCTGTCATTTGCGTATGTATAACTAATGTGATCTTTGATCTATTCGTTTTTGCTGTCATTGACTCCGACCATGTAGCGTCGAGGACTAAAATCAATTAACATGCATTTATAAATGTACTTTAATGTAAATTTGCATGGATGTACTTACCTTAGGTAACTAAGGGTTAACTGCAAGTAAGTAATGTTTGCGCGTGCACATTTGGCGTGGCTGCTTTAGCGAAAACATGTCTTGTGTCTACGCTTTCATATTAAAAGGCGTCTTAAGTTTTGTGTATGATAAACCAGACAAGACATTTTTAATATCGGGTATACGTATCTTATAATGTGCATAAAACCTCACTTATTAAACAAAAATATCATCAACTGTCAAAATATGAATCGATAATAAAAAAAAATAATAATAATTAATCAGGAATCAAAATTATACCCACATGGCTATTAAATTATATTTCTAATTTAAAAAATATCGTAAACTATTCAAGTATCGAAAACAATTACATACCTTTCATGGCTCCACGACATCTATTGACAGTTTACAATAAAATGTCATAAATCAAGATGGCGACCAACATGGCGGGTGACAGTTATCGCGTGTACGCCCGAACATTAAACTCATTGATATTTATTGCTCAATCGTTGCGTTCTAGCGAACAATATGATTTATTGTTAATAGATTCCACGTTTATTATTTGTTTTATTTGTTGTTCATATTGGTTATTTTATGTGGTGATTTGTTAATTGTGAATGTTTGTTGTTGGTTCCGGGTTGTTTGATTGGCCTCTTTTATTATTAAAGACAAGTTGTTTGACCTTTGTTGCCCTAACTAGTTAGGTACTGTTTGTTTTGAATTATTAGGTCAACTGAATACTAAACTAACAATATCTAATCTAATATTATTAAATTTCTCTCATAGCTTCGTTTATGAATGTTGTAAGCCCTAATGACCCCTGAGTTTTTTAACATTTCTTTTCAGGGTAGACAGTTAGGAAATGTCGACCATAGCGACGAAAAAAAGTGACGAAAAAAGTAAAAGTATTTTAAAATATCCTAATTTGACGACCTCCGTGGTCGAGTGGCGTACGCACCGGTTTTCAAAGTGTCACCAGCTCTGAGGTCCTAGGTTCGGTCCCCGGACGGGTCAATGTAGAAAAACCACTTTTCTATATTGTCTCGGGCCTAGGAGTTTGTGGTACCTTCGTTGTCTCTGATCCCATAACACTAGTGCTTTAGCTATTTACACTGGGTTCAAAGCAGTTTATGTGGTGTTGTCCACATACATTTATTTATTTAACTGCACAATAAACAATTTCAATTTCAGTAAAATGGCCCATGATTAAAAAGTGCATAACTATTTTGGTAATAAAAGAATACAAGTTTCTATAAAGAAAAATTGTCTTTGCCTGGCGATATTAGCTGCTATTTAGTCAAGCACAGAGTACTCTAGAAACTTCATCACCAGCCCTGATAACGATTATATTGCACACGTACCTTTTATTACTCCTAAATCAATATACTCGTACGTAAAACTACATTCCTTGAGAGAGGCTCCTTTAGTAAGGCCATAACATAATGCAATTCAAACACAGCAGTCGTCACGATAGCGTAAAGGGCGTTTATTTAACTTATTGTTATGGCGACATGTAAACACGTGTGGGGTGTGGGCACACTTTACGCGACAAGCGGGAATCTTTGGAAAACGTAGATACCTATTTGTTTCAATTACAAGGTTTATATTCTGCAATGGAATGTGTTGCCGGTTCTTCTCCATAGAAATGTAATTTTTGGAACCGAGCAACCGTTTCGAAATTGCCTGGTCTACTTGAATTACAAAATACTTAAAAAAGTTCGGTATTTTAAAACTTAATATGCTGCTGGAAGTAACCGAGGGAGAAACAGAAATTAAGGCCTTTTAACCAGATGCTGAGTCCCAGTTGGTATGAAAATCTCAGCGTTATCAGTTTGTTTGTATTGCCATATAATGTAAGCTCTACAAAAACATAAAAAATCAACTTCTTTGAACTGTTAATAATGTTAGATCACTGATTTCCCAATTTAAACTAACCTTCATTACCCACAATTTTACCCACAAAAATAACATCAGCAGAAAATGGATAACAGTAAAAAAATATGAAAATAAACATCGCACATAACAGACGCACCGCTCCCGCAAAATGCGAATTGCTACCCCTCTTAAAATATAGCGGGTAATGGTGCCGCTGTAAAAGTCAATACACAAGAGTTGAGTGGTCATAAGATTTTATGCGACCCATTACCCTCGAGTAAGCGTCGCGTAAATTCTTATAACTCGAGTAAGTATTCAAAATATGAAAGACACCGCTCGAGACCGTTTCGACGGCACCCGTTTCAGATACCGGAATGCGCCTGTGTGAAAGGCCTTATTGTGTGTTAGTTTAGATACGGAATGTTTAGTGCTTAATGTGTTGTAAGGATGCCCTTTGGAATTTATTTGAATGGACGTTCAAAAATGGTAATACAAGGATAGATTAGATTCGTTAATGCGTGTATACACTTGACTATGAATTTTTATATTTTTACATGGGTTGAAAATATGGGAATGTTGTAGATATCCTTAAAAGGATGGTAAAACAAATTTATTGCATTGACGTAGATATAACTAATGCATTACAGGTCCCTTTTTAGCATTCTTTTCTATTTTAGACGAGGGTTAATAGTTTACATAACCTTACATAACTCATTACCTCCGTCCATTTATACGGTAAGACATATAATTTTTTTTGGCAATAAGGAATATTTTTAAAGAAATTTAATGAAAGTAAAACAAACATAAAGAAACTATCGTCCGTTTCTTCATTCTGATATTATTTTACTGTAGATCCTTTGGCTTCAACAAATGTTAAAGAATAAACAATAGTTTGTCACGCTCAGTCATAGAAACCTGACAAATCTCAAACTAGTCAATCCAAACAAAAATAATTCATAGCTTAATGAAATTAACACTACGTGAGTGACGGGACGCACACTGTCCCGCGACGTTTAAAAAAACAAGTAAAATAATATTTCTCCCGTTGCAGCCGCTCGGTCGCAAATTGCCCGGTGGACGGCGAACTGTCGGTTGTCAGTTGTCAGCGCTGTCGGGCTGTCAGGCGGGCTGACACCCAGTGGGAGCCGTCACCACGGATTTACATAAAAGTGGTAAGTGACAATTAAAAAAGCTTGTCGTGTGTCGGTAATTTTAATTTGAATTCTGTTGTGTCATATCCCGTTATGTTGAATGTTGTTCGTGGTCGCTTAAGGAGTTGAGGACTTATAGATAAGGCGCTGTTTTGCTGTGAAGTTTTTATGAACTGTTCGAAGTGCTGTTAATGACGATGACATCTAGCAGTATAGGCTACATTTATAATTGACATGATATTTAGATTTTTTTGTTGCTTTTAATTTTAATTATTGATTGATGTGCCGCGATGTCATCTTTGTCCATTAACATTTTTAGTCCGTTATCCGATATCCGATATGTCAGGCGTTGCCAAATTAACATAACCTATCTTAGAAGAATTATGATCCAAGTTAAACCTATCACCACAATATAGACAAGTATTTCTTTGCTAAATCTTTTAAGGCTAAATATACTACATGACACGAAAATTCAATCTCCACGAGAAAGCCTCTTGAAAAACTTTTCCATTTTCATAATTCATAGCCCATATTCAAAAACAAACACTTAAGTGCCACATCATGAATAACGATCACATAACAAAAATTAACCCACCACTCACCGATAAAAAGCCTATATTGAATATTACACATAAAATTTATCAGCGCTCGCTTCGTTCCTAAGTCATAAACGCGGCGAGCGGCTCTATCTCGATGATAGTCTATTAATACCGCTGATACGGTGACGTTAATGTAACCCTGTATTAACCCTACCCCCGTAATACCCCCACTTACCGCTTTATGCCCCGACGGGTGCAATGTAATTGTTTAGGGATGTTTTATGTTATGACTGTAATAAGTTTGGTCGATTTAATAATATGGGATTATGGAGAGGGATGAGATACTGTTTGCTTTTGGTTTGGCATTTGATGTTTGTGATTGTATTATTTAAAAAGTTTATAAAGGATCTATGTAATGATAATTAAATTAAAGGAAAATACACGTATACTCTGAAAATGATGATGGTAAAGCTTTTGAGTCTTAGGTGAAAAAATCCCGTAATTTTTTGTGGTGATTTGAACTGAACTTGCGGCAATAATCGACTGATACTAGGTAAACAAATAGCACATCTGTATTTTAAACGTTTTAAGCCAAATAATTAAAACCAAAGGATTTTAGAGCATTAGTCCTGAATTTAGAAAAAGTACTATCTTCTCAAAATTTTACACTTCAGTCTGCACCATCACAAAATTGTTGAAGACACGAAATCCAGTAAATTAATATGTATGTACGACAGACTGTAAGGGGTCCCTCAAAAACGCGCAGTTTGAAGTTTATGAGAAATTTACCAGGAGCGTGTTGAGCCCACGACGACTCTCTGCCAAATTCACTCAGACCATAACAGTTTCCCTTTTTGAATATAAAAATTTAGTGGCGCGCAGTGCCCTGTGAGCCTGAATTATTGGGTACTCTTTCGGGACTTTTGGAAGTTCTATTTTGGTAACCGTTTGTAATAAAGGATTTTTCTGGTTGGTCGACGGGAAATTTTGATACCAAATCGTTAGGCGAAATCTGGTTTACCTTCACGTAACTCCAAATTAAAATTTATTGAATAAAATGTCACTGTGAGTCAAAACGTCACCTTGTTTAAACTAATCATTCTGATCTGTAACTTGCTCATAAAGTGTATAAAATTTATGGTTGATTAAATTACTCTATACTTTTCTAACTAAATTAGGATTTTCCTGACTCATTTAAGAGTCAAAACAACGTTATAATATATGGAGCCATAAAAACTCTATAAAATAAAACTGTAAAAAACTACCCTACATTAATATGACCATGACCGGAAAATTGAGCGAACCCCGAGAGAATAACCAAACATTTTATTTTACTTTCCGACAGATGGCATTGCTGAGCATTTAAATATTTAATTTCTAATTTCGACCGAGTAAAGTCGCGAATAACAGCTAGTTTTACATAAATTATACGAACAAATCTTCTTTGGGGTATGAAAAAGGGATGAGTTCAAAAACAATGAACTCGTTTTAAACAAATTACTGAAGAATCTACGTAAATAAACACATGAGCTAGTAAGTTCTAAATTTAATTTTTCAAACAGAAATCTTTGTTTACTAATCTCTGAAAATATGTCTTCGTACAAATTTATCTAAAGTCTAAACCTAAACCAACAACAACCAAACTTGCCAAAATATCCTTAACTTCGTGTCTGCCACTAGGATACTCAAAATACCAAATTAGTTATATAATATTTTGACAAAGATGACGATTAATTTTTTGATGCTTGTTAGACATTATAAATCAATTTTGCTTTGTAATGGTTAATAAGTCTTCCCCTTTTATTTAATTACTTAGCTTTATTAATGTTACAAGTTTTAATTTTAATATAGCTTAAGTTTTTGTTTTCATATAAATTGTTTGTAGTGCTGTTAATAATAAAAACGTATTTAAACCTCAAAAGACCTAAAAATTCCTGGCCTAAGACAATCATCAGAATACCAGTTATTCCAAAGCTAATCAAACCTCACAAAAGAAAAAATCATCGTTTACCTAGCTCACCACACTCATTATTGAAAGCTCCTGTACGTCATCAGTACAGAATTCAAAGACACCAACTCATACAACCAAACGTCGTCATAAAACGAAATACATGTAAAAGCAGCCATGAGGTCCCATCGCCTGAGAATCACATATTGACCTTATTCCCCAGTGCAATGATAAACATCTCAACATTCTGTATAATTTTATTGCTAGTTCAGTTACAAAACTTATTTATTAACAACTTGGAAATTACTTAGTTTGTGTCGCGTTATTTTCTTTTATTACTTTATTTGGTACGATTTATTAGAATAATGGGACAAAGGTATTATTGTGAAACCACTCACTTAATATATAAGTACTTGTCAGCTTTTGTTGAAGGAAGTTTATAGTTTTTTATGTATAGTTTTGGTAGTAAGGGATTCATAAAACAAAATAGTGACGTTCAATAACATTATAGGTACTGAGGGTTATAAAGTGGTGTTCATTTGCAAAGGCTAAAATGTATACTAAGAACTTAAAAAAAAAGCCTGAAATGAAATCGTTTTACGTGAGCTATAGTCATGTAAAACTTTATACGAGAAAAAAAAAACGCAGTTATGTCCACATTGTCCACTCATTTCGGTACAAAGATAAGCTGTAAATTAATGTTGCAAGTGTTAAACTTACATCTAAAACATTACATTCGCAACATTGTTGCAAAACGGGGCCCTGTGTGTCACCCCCGAAAAGTTCTGGATAAAAAAACGATTCGCAACACGCAAACGTTTCGTAAATTGTACACGCAGAAACCGTCACTTGTTACCAACGACAGCGCAGTGGCCTGATTGACAGGACTGACCGCAGCTGATTAATGTTCGCGCACTGATTGCATACGAAAACGCAGTTTTTTAACGCCATTTGTTTGCGCAAAAAGGAAATGGCGTTCAAAGTTGTTTATTTTTAAAGGTTATTTTGTGCGTGTTTACTGTCAATGTTTGAGTTGTATTTGCCGGTAAAGTCCGGTTGATATTAATGCTGAATTAATTTGAACTACGGGAAAAATCATTTTTTTTTTTGAGTAGGTAAATTTTAAGTTTTTTCTCAAAATAACACAAATAATTATACGAAAATTTTTGTCATTACAATTATACTTTAGATTTCTTAATCGTAGTACCATATTGCACTATATTTAATATTACTAATAATTGTTATTTTCAATATAATCTAGGGCCTTAAAAACTTATAGTTTCTTTAAACAGCAATCAATTGTGATAATCAGTTCAAAAACCATCAATAAACATTACACGATCAATATCTACACTAACTCAAACACTTCAAATAACAAGTAATCCCCAGCAGCAGTTTCTAAGAACGCATTACAAACATGACTTAGCTACTTGCCTACAAAAATAGCACTTTGGACAGTCATTCAACAGAATACACATTATTCAAGCTCACTAATCCTACGTGTGGCTCCGTCGGTCTATGACAGTCGTCATTTTTCATTCTTTGTGTAAACGTCGCTCGGCACGCCCTTTCACAGATAGCCACATAAATTATTTATTATTTGCAGCCTGATTTGTATAAAAGCTTTTGTTGATGTGTCCGACGCCGACAGTTGTTGGTTTTGACGATTGAGACGGTGTTATATATATTTGATGGGTTTTTGTTTATTGATTAAGCTCTTGGTATGAAACTTTTAAATTTTTTTTCAACAATAAGGTTGAAGTACCTACAAAAAAATCTAATAAAAACCCGTTTTAGGTGTAGCATTACAGTTACCATATTAAAAAAAAAAAAAAAAAACGAAAAAAAAAAAGTACTATAAAGTTACAAAGAAGATATTATATATCTCAATATCTTGCAGGTCCATAAAAGTTCTATCCAACGTTCTGCTACATAGACAAATAACTGTTATGTACAGACGTTGTGAAATATAACACTGCTATTAACCTAACCTTAATATGAATTTAATTATTATTTAACGCGAACATAAAACTAAAAATACACAAAAACGACCACATGTGTTTCGTTAAACTGAAAGCATAAAGTTTTATAACCTATAGTGTCCTATAAAAATCACATGCAAATGTTCCCTGTTATAGTAAAAACGTTATTTTTCCTTGATAAAATTTTACGGTCAATGGATACTGGCGCCGGCGTCAAGTTACCAACAAATTGTGGTTTTTTTTTTTTAGTTTAAACTAACAAATGTTTTTGGCCAAGAGCTCTCATCACCTGCCCACTGGGGCGTCCTAAGGAGTTGCAAGAAATGTTTGTCGAAATAAGATTTATTTAGCTGCTTTTTTTTCGGCCAATTCGCCAGCTGCCAAATTTGTATCCACAATGCCACGACTTTAGTTACCCAAAACAACTTTATAGTAATTCGAAGAAATTTATTATAATAATATTTCTTAATACACTTCCTACACACACTACCTCTTTATTGTTAAGACAATGCTCATTCTTTCATTCAATCAAACATTATAATTTTATAACATAAAATTGTAATGGTTTTGCCCATCCATATTTTCATGAAAATGTATTGTCAAAGTCCTTTTTTTTTTTTTTTTTAAATGGTTACTAACAACTTGAGTGGATTTCACATTACTAGCAATCTTGTTAGCCCCTCCAACTAAGCTATATATGCTTGTGTCTGGAATGGGTTCACGTCAGTAGTGCAATGGGTGTTCGAACCTGCGACCGCTCGATCACAAGGCGATCACCCTAACCATTAGGCTATTTCCACTTAAATTTGATCTTGAGAATCATTATTCCTTAATCATGATTCATTCAAATGAATCATTAACCAATTTGTCCTGTTTTCATACTCCTATATAATCTTAACTGCCATATAAACTCGACGGAAACCATAAGAAGTCCAAGACAACACAATCTGGCAATTTGAGTTTAAAATATAACAATATTTTACTTATAAAGACTTCCAGTTATTGCCGTCGGAACCGCCTTGAAGACATTAAAGGATCACGCGTATTTACGACCACGACAGCTCTTAAAGACAACTAGACAAACAGAATCATACGTGATGAATCGCAGCTTCCTCTGAATTACAGGCACTTCAGAAGTAAAGACTCCAATGGATACCAATTCATCTTTAAGTACTGGTAATAGAGTTTAAATTCCTGTAAGTGAAATTTGGAAGACGGTGTTAGTTTTGCGTACAAAGGCACAATTTGTGCGATAGTCGGTGGGCTCGATATGTCAGATGCGTGTTTGTTCAGGTTTCCCGCTCGTTAGTGGGTTCAGGATGCGACGATTTTGGGTGTTAACTCGTTGTTTTGACAAGTACTAGTTTGAATTTTATGTGGGTTTCTCTAGAATGATGCAAAGACACATGTTGGTAAACAAAGATACCGACAAAGATTATCATAAACAACCATTGGAAGGTCTAGCAGATATTTAATATGAGTAAAAGCTGACGGTAGTAAAGAAAGCTATTTTATGAATAGCTAAGCGTTATAAGTATGTAGTTGTAATTTAATATACAAGCTACTGTTCATTGCTTTACATCTGTTTAAAAACTTAATGGAACACTTAAAAGCTTCATTTACGTAAGTAACATGATTAAGCATGCATGAAAAACATTTTGCAAATTTAACTTATGACTTTCAATACTGGTTTAATGGCAAGTGCTTTCAAAACTTAAGTGGTCTCTTCCTTTGCTTGAGGAAACGATAAATAACACGCTGCGCTGCGCTGGCGCATGCAAACTCGATGTTTGTCCAATGTGTCATTTTATGGGCATTTTATAGAGGAAGCGGGCAAAAAATACCATAGATAAACAAGTAAGGGTATTTTATGGCGAGTTTTTGCGACAACTCGTATGTGGCTATTTTATCTCTTATCTCAAGGCTTTTATGTCTACATAAAATGTTTGCATGTAATTTATTATTTACATAATAATATGTCTTTAGAAGTCTTTAAGGCGATTAGATTAGATGTTCATTAGGCCTTTAGCTCAGAATTTATTGAACTTTAGCGAAGTTTAATGGTACTATTAGATTAGACTTGTTACGTCCCAGGTTCAAGTTAAACGAAATGTTTATGGCATTTGTGTAATTAAACGAATTATAAAGATACCTACTAAGCAGTTGCTGAGCACCGTTGATATTGTTTGAATAAATAACACCAAAAGTTTTTTTATATACTGACACATATAAAATGTTAATAATATCTATTATTTACCTAATATACAAAATTATTTTATTTTGTATCTGTATAATATAGTATATTTATTTTATATACTTGCCAAAGACTAAATTAATCTAGTATTTTGGTGCGAGTGCAATTTTTCCTTTGCTCCATATTAAGCCAATTAAAGAGCTAATTCTTCCAACGCCTGATATCTTTCCTTCGTAGAATAAAATTGACATCTGACCGATTGCGTATGGAAGAACTGTCAAAAATTAAAAATTAATCCTCGGATAAAATTATCTGGCGTTGGTAGCCTTAACGTAAAAAGCCTTGTTTAACCCTACAAATTTTCTTAAAAAAATATTGAATTTTTTTAATATTAGGCACATCATAAAATATTATTTTAATTATCTGTTTATCTGCATTAACGCGTAAATCTTTAATTCGTTCTGTCAGCGTGCAGCCACAAGGTGCGGCAACGAAGCGAATAAATCAGGTTTAAATCTAACCGAGCTTATGTAGCAATGGCAAAAACATTAATTCTTCTTATTGGTTATTATTATGCTATATAGAAATAATAACTTATCTTAGTAGTGATCTTGGGAGAACTTAGAAATCTTGGCGGTTTTCTTTTGAGATTATTATTTTTGGAACATATAACCTAAGGGGGCGACCGAGATACAGTTATATTACACAAATAAAAGAAAAGGTTAAGGTCTTGACGTACAAAAAGGTCCAAGAGCTGGCACATGACAAAAGAAAATGGAAGGAGCTGTACTGACAAGAACATAGCTCTTAAATCGATGATGATGATGATGACATATTTTTAAGTAAATAGCATTATTAATATGCTCGTATTTAGTCCATAATTTTCTAATTCGCTATCTTATAAATTTAAAAATTTGCGGGTAATAATAAAAATAATAAATGCCTGTGAATATGAAATCGAATTCGCAAGCCACAATCAACATTCGTGCGACACAAATTACCAACCACGTGAAATATTTCCTCAATTAAGGTGTAGTCAATAAAGTAGTACATTATCAAATGAACATTTGTAAGGTCACATGAATCGTTTGGTTAATTCGCTCCCGGTCGACTAACAACCGCAAGGAGCGGAAATGAGGTGAATAAATCAAGTTTAACTCTACCCAAGGGAGTGTGGTAGGGAACGCAAAAACATAATTCCTTATAAAATATGTATTTGTTCTAATGTATTATGAAGATTTTCTAGTAAATTAATTTTTCATCACTGATTGTTTTCTGCTTGAAACTTTTTTGAACAGTTTTTTTTGGTATGCTGAATTAGTTTTAAATGACCGAAACCCATTGTAAATAGGTCATACGTTCTACGATGTAATGAACCGATTGTGAAGTTCATTGAATTATTTTTTTGACCTATGTCTGTAATAGAATTTTTAACATGTAATAACACCATCATTTTCCTCGTCTACTAATCACATAACTAATGAGAATGTAAATTCAAAAGCAGAGCATGTTCAGAAACCCCACTTCCAAATACAACCCACCGCAGCTTACACACCGCAACTTGCGCTGCCGACCATACTCATATTCATTAGTCGGGCCATTAATTATTTTTTGTGGAGTCCTCGGCTGACGGCGGCTGTCGACGTTTACAGTTTCATTTAAATTGACAACGATGACGGTCATCATGACTGGTCATCATTGTCATATAAAACTGATGGTGACCATCTCTGTTTTGTGAGTGACATAAGTGAAGCTTGCTGTATATTAGTGAATTTAGGGGAGTTAGTTTGAGGTGTATTTTTGGTCCTTATATCCGCGCACTTAGGTTTCTACCTAACATTTCTAAATAACAAAAAAATATAATTCCATTTTAGTCACTGTTGACGGTAAAGTAACATTTTTTTTTTGTCTAACTACTTTATATTTAGGACAGACTTAAAATAATCACCGATAGAAGCAGGAAGTAATAAGTCGAAAATCAACAACCATCATCAAATCTGCACATCAAAAGACGCGCGACTGCACATTTTTCATTAAGTTTAGAAACATCGATCCTGAATCTCTAGGTTCGTATCCCGTCGAGACGTCCCCCGGGACGGTCCCTGACGTGCGGGATCGGGACCGGGACCAGCCCGGGATAATTGTTACTTCATTGCTGACAAGCCGTTTGTCTTGTCTTCCACATTGTTAATGGATTGGTGATTTGTTGCGAGCTAATTGTGGAACAGTCTTCGTTTTATTTTTGTCGTTTGAATATTTTGGCTGTTTGAATATTTTGGCTGTTTGAGGACTTGACGTGTAATTTTACTGTATATCGTGTTTTAGAATTAAGGTTAAGAAGATAATTCTTATGCATTCTTGTTTAGCTTTTATCTTTGTGAAATTCTAAAAAGTAATAAATATTAGGTTAAGTGCAAAATTATACTTAAACCGTAATAAATTTGTCAGTCTTGAAGTTACGATAATTTTGTATTTTAATTTTATTTGTTCTAAGTAAATGGTTTAAAATTAATTTTTAAATTAAAATTCAAGGTTTTTAGTGCAGTTTTCTTCAAAACGTTTCGATCTATTTTATGATTTCGAATAATGATGAATAATAATAATAATAATAATAATAATAATAATAATATCTTGGGACATCTCACACACGGTCATCTGATCCCAAACTAGGCAGAGCCTGTGCTATGGCAACCAGACAACTGATAAACATACTTATATATTTCTAAATACATACATATTATAGATAAATTACACCCAGACACAGAACAAATGATCGTGCTCATCACACAAAGATTCGTCCTGGGTGGGAATCGAACCCACGACCTCCGGTTTAGCAGTCAGGGTCACTAACCACTAGACCAACAGGCCCGTCAAATGAACTCAAAGAACTTATATATTTGGTAATTTGTTTAAGTTTTCCCTAATCATTATGTATTTTGTACGATTTAAAATAATACTCGTTTGGTATAATACCAGTTGCACAATGCCAGCAAGCAAACTTTACCGCACATAAAACAAGACATCACACCCAAGGCCCGCGCTTGACGCCGACACACAATAAAAACATAATTTACAACTCTTTACGTCCAAAATAAACAATCCCAAACTGTAAAATATGTAACAAATTGTTCAAAATATTATTAAACGACTATTTCTAAATTACTTGACAATAACATATTGTCTCACATGTGTTTACTATTAGTTGCGGTGAACATTTTATTTAAAGTTGAACAGAGTATCTACAAATTAACTAGTTTATCGTTGTTAGAGAATTTTTCAAGATGTCTATTATCGCTTCCACTGTTTTGTTTAGAACAGTAGGATTAAGACGGCACTCGATTTTTAAGACACTCAAGATAATCTTTTTTTTATTAATGTGGGGTTTCAGCCGTTTGGTTTCTGTTTTAGTATCCGCTTCTAAATGAATAACCCTCCACTGTAATATGTTAGTGTCTCAAGCCACAAGAATAATGGCTTTCAGTTACTGCACAAACTAATTCTCTGAAGGACCAATCTGATTTAGTGGTCCTTGGTTACGCAAGATTGGTTTTTTATACGCTTAGAAAAACTAAATGTAATAATGTCAACTTCTGTATGTTAATTCTAGCTTTTTGCTTAGTGCTAATATTATTATCCTACAAATACTGCGCCATTTTTCAGACACGTGTAAAAAATTAGTTTTATGTCGATTAATTATGTGAGAACGTGCGAATTATGCGTAAACATTTAATGTGTTTAAAACTAACTAGTCCTAATACATCCACGGATGTAGTTAACATATTATTATCATAGCAATTAGTAAATTAGTTTGATTACGTCAATTTGTAATTCTTTCGACGTGCGAACATAATCAATTTTAATTTAAAACATCCTCAATTTATCGTCTTGTTTGTATGAAATTACTGAAAAACGTCAAATAACTGACAGTTTTAAGTAATATATGATTTTTAAACACTCGATTATACGGAATTTATGTTCACTGCTCGTTCTAGGAATATTCTGTTTTGATATTTTCACGTCAGAAAATTATTTAAAAAATGTCTCCTTGGTTCACAAACATCTTACAAATCAGTATTTAGCTAAATTAGTTTATACAAAAGCGCAGATAATATTTTAAAAACTATACGTACTACTGTACGTATAGCTTTTTTAATAATTAATAATTAATTTTTATATGCTATATAAAAAAAATTATATGCTATATAAAAATTAATTATTAATTAGGTATAGTCAAAAGTTAAATTGGTAAATAAACTTCTATTACAATTACAATACGTACCAGTTTCGTAATAACATCATTAACACTAACTTTAAACACATAAATTTCACCAGCAAAAGCTATAATATTTTTATCTCTGTCGACATAACCTCGCCCTTACCGACGTTAAAATGTGTTTAGCAATTAAGAAGCTGATAAAACGAGAATGGTCGAACAAATGTCCCCGAACATCATCGCATGGGGAGATCAGAAATAATACTTACTTATGGGATTAGGACATCATATAGAGTTGATACAACGTTTATGTAGTGTCGTGATTTTTTGTTACTATATAAGTTCTTGGCTGTTACTTTGTCAGGTGTCACGTCATAAGCAGATAAAATGTATGTAAGATGTTAATCTACTTCGTGGCCTAAGTGTTAGACTAAATTTTATCAAAATTTGTTTATTGGTTCTAGCGCTATTTAGTAACAAACACACGAACAAACGTCACGAACGTTGACATTTATTATATAACAGATTTTTAGTCATCATTTAAACACGGTTTTGTAAATTAATGTTTGAATTATTTGTTTTTAAAGACTAGCTGGAGTAGACTAGTGGCTTGCTTAATTTTAATGCCGTCACACATCACTTGCAATTTGGGTTAGAAAACATTTATTAAAGTTTATAAGTTTTTATCATAACACGTCTAAAGGGTGCCAACGCAATATATTTAACAGACAACAAATTAAATATTATGTATGTGCTCATAATAAACTATTTACGCCTGAGTAGTGGCGTCACTAATTTTAACACTCATAATCTAGTTACTGTTGAGAATCATTTATCATATTTCCAAGCTACATTACCACAGAAATTCTTATTTAATATCAGAATTAATTCAAACATATTTATTTAACGTCAAAAATTAACACGTACACACCATTTCCCTACATCACAATAAAATATGGAGTTACGTTGAAAATTTCAACGATAATAATTTAAATTTGCCGACAACAACAGGTGCAAGCTTAACAAAAAACAAAAACTCGTAAAAAATACACGTCACATTATTCTCAGTTGTGAAATAAACATCTCTATATAAATGCGTAGTGTTGCGCCGTGACATATCGACAAACAGATGGCCGGTGCGTCGCGGCCGTCACAACATCGGCTAATTTATGCGCTCCTTAACGCCCGCTCTACCTATTAGTTGCACGCAGTATATTTCATGCGGCCGTGTAGGGCGACAATTATTGCTGTCGTTTATACAATACGTTTTATAACAGTCGTAGACATATTTTGTTGGTGATAGGCAGTTTGGGAGTTTTCTTTTTTATTGCCGGTTGTAAATTATGCCTAGTGGGTTTTAGTTAATTAAATATTGGTCATTTCATGTTTATTGCTGTAAAATGGAGATGATAAATAGCGTATATTATAATAAAGAATTAAAAACAAGTTGAAAGAAATACAGTAGCTGATATAAGTTAGTTAAAATTTAGGGCAGAATTCTATTACCTACAAATTTTAATATTCTAGAAAAAATATTATTGCAAAATGGGCAATTTTCCATAAAAATATTTTTCTTTTATTTAATTCCTCTAATTGATATAAACAAGTATTAAAGTAAGTACATAAGTATAAATTGAAACTCATTTTACGATCATTCCGAGAACGCATTAGTTTGCTTTGTCCTTAATTAAAATGTGGCGACACTACACGCCGTAAGTATCCCCAGCCGAGTTTAAAGCAGCTTTTTATTTCTGGAACGCATCGCGACTAACAGCTCAACGGCTTTCATCTTGTAAACTTTATTAATCGACATGACTCCCGGACACATGCGCCCCATCACTACGCTACTTAAAGAATTGAAAACACGTGTTTGCATCGCTGCATTCGCTGTACATTGACGGTGTGCTTCGTAGTTTATTTAAGCTGGCTGTATAAAAGTTTGAATGTAGCGCGAGACAAAAGATAGTGGCGTCGTTTATTTGACAACGCAGACAAATTATCGTGTAGAATGTTTATGTTAGCGGCTTTTGTTCGAAACTGCGGGCAATCAGTCATGTTCATTCAAAAATGAGGTTGAAAAGCTATTGTTGCGGCTTGCAAACGTCTGTGTGTATAATGATCCGTATAATACGTTCTGTTAGGATGAAAGTGTGTTATTATTGATAGAAATAAGTCAACGTCGTGTGTAATAAGGCGGTTGCTACCAATATTTTAATGTGTGTCGAGGGAATTAGAAGCTGCGTTAGTGGTGCCATAAATTCTAAGGATGGGCTCGTATTTTTCATGTGGTGGTAATGGTGTGGGAATGGCGTGTGATGTTTCGTTTTCACATTTTTTGTTAATGATTAGATATTAAATAAATCGATGTTTATATTTGCAGCTTCGCGAACTTCGCGAAGTATATACACTTCGCGAAGTTTGAACATTAATATTTTATTGTATAGCACAATAAAATACCCGTATATTTTTCGGGTAATTTCACGTAGTCGTGTTATAGAGCTCCCTGCAGTAAAAATCTATCACTGCCAATGAAAATCCGATATTTTATATTTCTATACAAAATTAGTTTTATCTTCATAGTTTTCTTTATATTAGGTAAGTTGCGCTTTAAAAGTTACAGAGGCAACTAAAATTACCCAACAATGCTCTCACTCTTTAATCTTAACCAAGAACATCGAACACAATCAAACATCGAACTATCGCAGCCATCACAACACGTTCAACAGGGGTAAACAAACACCGCTCAAAGAGGCGCTCTTAATAGAATCGAGTTAGCATCTGCCTCAGACACCGACGTGTTCCTAATTGACAGTAATCAATTTCGCGTGGACCGCTTTCAATATTCCCTCATCTAAGATTTTTCTCGTTTCTCGTTCGTTTTTATATCGGCCTCTCGTCTCGTGAATTTATCGCTCAATTAGTCTTGTTTAATAGCCGCCTGCTCCGCTGATGTCTGCTTCTAGCGCCTCACAGGGCTGTCGCAAATGAAAGGAAGGTTCTCATAAACTTATTGCAGGTATATTGTAGGCCTAAGAATTGCTTGATAAGTCTTTAATGTCATTACAGATATGGTTTTCTAGAGAATAGGTTACTTAGCTAGTTGACTATACATTTTTTATTACGAGACGTACATCATCATCATCATCATCATCATTTCAGCCATTAGACGCCCACTGCTGGGCATAGGCCTCCCCCAAAGATCTCCACAAGGTTCGGTCCTGCGCTACACGCCTCCAGCCAGTACATACATCTAATTTATTGTAATCTAAGAAACATAAGAATTTTCTTTAATGATTACCTAAGATGGATTTGACGACAGTCAAAGATAATTACTGTGACGAGTATAATTGTTGTGAAACTCAACAAATTCATTACAGCAAACTGTCAATAAAGAATTCTCATAACATGACCTTCAAAACCAATTTCAATTTCCTTGTTTACTAAAACTGACTGCAAAAAACTGTCCATGCTTCTCAAACTCATTGACAAGCGCAACGCAAAAACAATATTAACTCTAACTAAACTAAATACAAGACATTCGCCATTTCACTTATTTAAGTTAATAAAAGAAACTTCGTCGCGACGTCTGACCTCTTAACTGATTGACAGACAGACAGGATGACAGCTGACAGATAGACAAAAGTGTTAAGCAGTCACCACTGAGTTGCACAAGTTATGCAGTTGCTATTGTTAGTTTTTGTTTTAGTACGTCAATAGAATTTAATGAAATATGGAACGTACGTCGTATTGTTGAGTTTTCGCTCATTTTCTTCGTTATTTTAGCAAAATGTTAATTTGAAGAGGGGTAAAAAACTCAGACGTGAAGTAATTATAGTTGCAAATGTTTTAAATATGTTATATTCTTGAATAGAACACTCGTGATGAATTTCCGTTGTTTTAGTAATCGTTTCTGTCAAGCTTCATGGATTATTAACCATGGATGACACCCAAATAAAAGCAAGTGACATTTAGGACCTTGAAACATAATAATAATAATAATCTATATCTTACGATTCCCAAAATTAGTTTGGACTAAAAATAATGTCTGGTAATAGACTAATTAATGTGATTTAACATTTTTATCATTTCAGAATATTAATGGTAGATAATGGTGTTGTACAGGTAAATACCAAAATAAACCCAACCCAAAATAATACCAACAAAAATGTTCTAACAAAAGTGCTCTTAAATTTTTGATTCCTCAGCCAGCCCTGACGGCTTGAAAGACGCAGAGAAATGGGATTAAATTAATTGTCGCATCAGTCACGAGGGCGTCGGGGTGTTTTTTATTAGTCGAGTGCGCCCTCCCCCCTCGCCCCGCCCGCCGGCGCCCCGCGCCCGCGCGCTCTGAGTAAATCACGCGGGTACATCGATGTGGGAAAAATTTGGAGAGATTTTTTTGGTTAGGAGCGGTTTTGGGTGTTTATTGCTTAGTTTTGCAGGACATTGAAAAAGATAAAAGGGCATTTATATGTTTTAAACATGAAATTTTGAAGTTTATTGAGCAGTTATTATTGTATGTATTTAAGGTAAACACAGTAAGTACTTATTGAGGTAGGTGAGTAAAAGGAATACTTTGAAAGGACCTATGCAATTTCTTTCAACTGTAACTTTTTAATTAAATACTATACTTTCCTTAACATTTTCAACACTATTAATTTTTAAGAGACATAGTACATATTAAAATAAGACTGAGTCAGTCTAAAATTGTAATTTATTAATTTTTCTTGTAAAGTAGAACCTAAAATCGGTCTAAGTAAAAAACATCATAAGTAACACATTTTAAGCGTATTATCTTCGTCCTTTAAAAAATATAAAAAAATGAAAGAAACCTTAACATAAACTAACATCAAGAACCCCACATGCCGCATCTCCTCAACCTCATTAGTACATCCGTGTCGACGCGCCCAGCCGATTTGTTCGTGCTTTGATCTTTGGCGCGATTTATCGACATTATTTTTAACGCCAATGCCCATCACTAAGGATTGAGTGATAGACTCGGCACTGAACTTATTGCCGGCGTATTATTTACAAGTAAATTGGGTTTTGTGTAGGTATATTTAGGTATACTTACGTGTGTAAACCACTCGTTTATTTCTAGAATGGGTAAGTATAGAGGTAAATACACACATAATAATGTAATATAATCACTATATATTTATTTTATTTCTTATGTACACACAAACATGATTTATAAACAACATTATATATAATCAAACAGAAGTACAAGTTCACTGTCCAAATCGCACACGAATTCAAATAGTTTTATACATTGTTACAAATATAATTTTCATACATTTAATTTACGGTCCTATTTTAAGTATGTAATATCAAAAACGTGTCATGATTGACTATAAGTTAATTTAATTTCTTTTTATTAGTTTTGCAAGTAGTTTGCGCTATCTTGTCCATTTCGTAGTATCGAATCTAAATTACATAGGTACATACGTTTAAAGTAAGCAATAAAATTTACAACTGTCATAAATGACACTTGTCATACAAACAATCCTCAACTGTCATCCTTGTGTCACTTCTACGAAATTATTACACAACATTCCTTAATAAATAGGTAAATCAAACGTATCGTAACTCAACAATATCATAAAATCAATAGATACTCGTATATCGAAGTACATACAAATTACAGAACATAAGGCTATAACTCTTCGTGTCTGCTCACGACCGGAATGTTAAAGTAGTGTTATAGCACAATAAATAGTGAACAGAATTATCATTGTCATAGAAGACTGAGTTTTCAATGTGTTCCGTCAGCACTTTGAATGAATGATTTATTATCACTTTGTTATTGTTTCCTGAAGGAATTGATATACTAACTACTTTTGCGAAAGACAGATACGTGTTTAATTTATAAGAAAACTTGTCTATTGTAGGTTTTCTATATTTTTATATTATATATATGTTTATTACATTCCTAATCGGCTACCAAAAATTTCTTTAGGTGACCCAAAAATACGTAAAAATTGTTCTGATAATATTATAATTATTACTATCTGCTAAGAATTCCGGCGAATACAAGTAAACTATTGACAAATTATGGTATTTAGGTACACCCCTGTGTTTTTTTAATACAAAAACAGTTGCAATAAGAACTAGGTACAACTATTATGTAACAAAAATACAAGGATATAATAATAAATATTTGAACGCAATAAATAATTATACCATTGAAGCAAAGAAGCCAAAATTAAAACAAAAATAATACAAGAACAGAATAAAAATATCTATAAAACAAAACAATAAACCAACATAACATCTGTCCATCTTCACAGGACAGGACAATCACGACATATATTTGTCGGCATTAGCATATGTAGGCTCGAAGGACCAAGTTTCTTCCACCGGAGCCTCGTGTACGCAACGTGCTATCATTTTCCGTTCCCATTGCGAGACACTCGTACATAACCACCTCACGCAGTGATTTGCAGGTTAACTAGTGATACACACTGACAAGAAGATTAGAATCTCTACATTACATTAAGTATGCATTTTTCTTTACAACTGGCGTTGGGGCTGCAGGAAAAATGCAGAATTATACAGAGAAGGAATCTACTATTAATTGACACAATTACAAATGTTAATACGTTTACAAATATAAGAATAATAAACTACTTAGTTGTGTGATTAAGTATATTTAAAATTAAAATTAAAAGGTCAGATTTATGGCTCATATAGAACTTACCAAGAGATTTTTACTTTTACAGCAGCACGCAAATCTGGATTGTTTTATGGAAAAATAAACACAGAAATGTAAAAATCATTCTGCAATAATAATTAAAATATTATTTCACTCGTCCTGTAATCCTCTGTCCATAAATCCACGATAAATCTAACTTATTTTTCAGGCCAAATTATAAGCTATCTATTTTCTAAGTAATAATGGTAACCTATGAATCCGTATGTCCCATAGGTTTTCATCAACAGCGACTCAAATAAACTAAAGAAACGGGCTTTGCATATAAAGGGCTGAATATGTCACTGCTGCCTAATGAACTATTTGAATGTAGGCCTTATTGGCCGCGGATAAATAAAGAAATAAATGTGAGGTACGCGCCGTGCGCCCGCGCAACTTAATCTGCTATTTAAGGCCGTATTCATAGTTTGACGGTTGATATTTTTGTTAGGATATTTTATTTGTTATCTTTTTGTGTATCTGTCCGTTTAGGAAGGCTATAATTTCATACTTTTTTGTACAGTAATCATACTTAAAATACCTATAGCAGCAGTTTCTCTCCAGGGTAGCTCATTTCAAAACTTTGTTGGTGTCATGATCATAGTTTAGAGTTTTCTACCAAAAATAATCAAAGTTTGAAAATTTACATGAATGTTTTATTTAAAACTTATCTTCTCAAGGTCTGTCCTGACAAGTTGTTGACGTCACAAATTGGTGCGACTCAGTCAACAGGTCGGTTCAGGGTGATACTCGATGACAGATCCAGGTCACTAAGAATAACGACGAAATCAAGCAAACACAAACCAGTTCTTCATTATGTAATTATATATTTTGTGTTTTGACCTTATTTTGTATAATATTTTATAAGTTTACATTACAAATATTATAATGTGAAATTTTCATTATGTAATTTTTTTACGTCTTTTTGGCTTAATATAAACCACTGGAATTGTAACAACGAACTATGAAAAACCATTCAATCTTTTAAAAAAGCCTTAATATCATAGCAATAAAAACCAACTTCTTAACTTATTTCTATTTTAGGCAGTCAAAATGATAAGTATTTAGTACCTACAGTGAAACGGCTGTTATTTCAGCACTCCACGAGTAATAGCCCGACGACGCTAAAGACCACTTAAAGTCGCACACAAGCCGACACCCACGCTACTAAGGCACTAAGCACTAGTTACCCAGAGCACTATTCATCTCGTAAAACAAAAGAACGTAAAACACACAACTGCTTTTCCAAAAGAAAAGCAAATATAAAGCTACCGACAGACTTTTCAGGCGACAGAAATTGCAACAGACAGGCGGCACTATGAATAGACCGCGTTGCTGGAAGTGGGCTTCACGTTTGATTGAATGTGAAAATTATACGGCCGGCCGCGGCGACGACGCCTGTGTGGAGTGCTCTTTATATTACCAAGTTTTCCCATAGGAATAAACAGGAATCGCACTATGTTTTGAATGTCAAATTAACATGTTTAGAAATATGTTCTGCTTGATATTAATAGTGTGAGAACAAAAGATGAATGCGTAGAATATAAATTGCGAAACAATTTGTGAGAGTTAAGCTGGTATTATTGTCAACATGATAAATGGACGTCTGAGCTGCTTAAATTGCGTCTACTTATTCAAGTACGTGTCTAACACCTTTAAATCGTGGATATTTTTTATAATAACACACTGCAATCGAATTTAGATAGCGTTGAGTTTTGATTCTAATTCTCTACACAGAACGTAGAGAGCAGCATATTTATGCAGAAATATCGTTCATAAGTTTATCCAAGATTTGAATCCTCAAGACGATGTAATTTCCAACTTAGATCGTCGACATCAATGACATGAAATTGATCCTTAACAATTTCATGTTTTTTTATTCAATTCAATAATTATATTAAGACAATTGTGCAAGTGTGCAACTTTTGTGTGGCAGCTCATTATGAAACAAAAGATAAGCAAAAGAAATATTCTGCAATCAACTTATTGGGTATCAAACCTCCACGACAACACAACCAAAAGGCTTCACCAAAATAATCACCCAATACCCACACAATTCCACAAACACCTAAACATTTACAACGTAACTGGAAACTAACAAATAAATATAAACGCGTCTGTTACAATAAACGGCCGATGTCTCGGTTTATGTCCGATGTTAAATCTGTGGCGTTGATTTTAACTGCAGTTTTATTGACTACTCGTGTTGATTCGGCGTTGGGTTACATGGTATTAAACTCACGGGGCGATTTGTTCTGTTCTTTTGTTTTATATTTTAAAGTTACTTTTGCCTGCGACTTCGTCCTCACGGACTACACTGAGTTATCCCATGACATACACAAATAAGATAAAACCATCTGTGCGTCAAGTTTCATTCAAATCCGTGAAGTTTCATGACAAAAAAATGTGTGATGAATGTGTTGATGACAAAGATTTGTAAATACAAACTTTAATATATTTTTACAAATAACATTAAAACTGTATTTTCTATTGTTCCTACGTATTTACTTCTTTGATTCCCACCATAATATTTAATTTGAAAAGGACAGTTATTAGTTGGAAAAAAACCCACTTAATCCTCACATTACTTTGTGTCTCTAACACAATTAAAAAAATTAAAGCAAATCGCTGTATTCATCACGGGTACTTCAAATCTAAAAATATATTTTTCGAAGTACAACATGAACTTATAAAAAAAAAATCTAATCAAAATTAGTTCTATATAAATAATTAATTAATTAAAACAATCGCTTCGTGTGTACAAACAAATTGGTCGCTAACAATAAAATCCAGGCGATCGGCGCGGGCGCAGCCGCGTTTTATCGCACACATAAACTTGTCAATGCGGACGCTACACGTTAATTTATTTTATTGTCATTTAAAACTTTAATTTACGAATGTTTACTAATGATGACTGACCAACTGTCCTTGTACATTTGAGTGTTTGTTTAGTTATATAGATCTGTTGGATTAATTGGTTATTGTGTAACATGTTATATTAGGATAAAAGCAGCAGCGGTTTCTGACATAGAATTTCAATCTTTTGGTTCGAAGGACCGTGAGTTAAAATTGGCCTAAGTACCAATTTTTCGTTAAAGCCCAATTTTAAAATAACTTATAAATATTATTTTTTATACGTATTTCTATGTTTATTTATTACTACTTTTTGTATAAGTGCAATATGATTACGTTTACACATGAAACATTTTTTTTTGTTAGTATAATAAATAAAATATTTTACCATTAGCAAGTTTATTTAAACAACTTTTATTAAAGCGATCTTAAATTAATACCGCCTCCATATATCACAAAGTTACACGCACATAAAACCATAACCATATCTCACAAATTAATCCGAGCCATATTCAAGAGACATAAAATTTCGCTTCAAAACGCTGCTTCAAACTGCACATTTAAAAGCAATAAAATCAAAGAGATCTCAGAAGTAATAAAGTGTTCAAGTACAGAAGATTGCGAACATAACATACATATCTTTATCGCCGACGCCACTCGTTAATTACTGAATGTAAAATATGGCGGAGCTGAGCGTTTGAACGCAAATTGAGTAGCGACATCTAGTTTCGGTGTGAGGAAAATAAAGATGTTTTGCGAATTGTTAATTGGATCCATTAGGTATAGTTTTAAGTGCTTGTTTTTTTATTATATGCTTGAAATAAAGTTTATGCGATCAAGGATTTTTGGACATTCATATTGTTTATGTATCAAATCGTATTACATAATTTGGAAAAGTTTACGGTGTTTGTAAATTTGATGTTACTTTAGCCCTCCAAATTTAGCCATAATTTTGTTTCATGTTGTGAATTTTTACGAACATAAGATTAGGCAAAAAACCAATAATTTACTAAGGAACCATATTTATGAAGGGCTAAATAAACGTTTATTTGTCATCGCCTAGTCCTTTTTTCAAACTAATGAGGTCGGCTTCCAATATCACTGGAATTAGCTTTTACTCCTCATCTCGCTTTATTTGTGTGATTTCCATACAAAAACTAAGGTAAAGGCACCCAATTCCGAGGGGTTCCAAAAATGGCACCATATTCCGATGTATTTAGAAAAACGGCGTTTTAAAGCAATTTACAATTTTTTTTTGTTTGCAAGATACATTATTCAATTAATAATTTATCTGTTCATGTTTATATGAGCAAATGAGTGCATCGGTTTGTGTACGTTCTAAAATAAACAGTAAGTTTGACGCTAGCAGCTGACTCAAACGCACGCTTCATACATTTGGGACCTCATGCGCGTGAATAATACGATTTTCTAAATAGGGTTTTAAATAATATTTTTATACTTTGTGAGTTTTTGTTTAGGTTGAAATATTGGAAGAGTTATATTGTTTATCTAAAACACTGGATATTTTAATAAATGCGAAAATAAGTTTTTAAAATACCACGGCATTAGGTGCCTAATATATTAGTTGGTTCCTAATTACCGATATATACCACGGAAATGCAATTTCATAGACGAAGACTTTTTTTGTATTATTGAAAGCAGTTTTATGATTACGAACTTAATATTTTAGCTCTGATTACTTAAATAACCAATCAATATAAAAATCTATTTCCGATGTACACTATGGCGTCGCACTTACTAATTATAGCAGGTCAAAGATTGTTTTTTTAGGTACTTTATTAATTCGTAGTATGTAAAAGTATGTACGGAAACTTAAGTTATGAATGTGTTCTGATATAATCCTGAGTGTGCTTTTTAGATTTTGTCAAAGATATCGCAATTGAACATTTATTTATTTGTTTAATATTAAACAATCTTTTACTTTTTATTACTCGGAATTAGAAAACTTGATTTAATGTTATAAAACGCTATTCCGATGTATTTAAGTCGGAATAAGGTTATATTAGTACCTAATTCCGTGGAAATGGCACACGTTAAATACAGAGTGTTCATTATTTTACGTAGCTTGTTTAAAACTTTTGTATGGTTTTAGCAACTGCAAGAATATAAATTTTCCCTTCCAAATAACTTTCATATTCTAATGTACTCAGACATAGGTATATTATTATAATTGTTTATTGTATTATAATTGTTTATTGTAGGATAATGAAGCCAAAAAAAAAGTACTCGGAAGTGGATCTCCAAAATGCTATTACAGCAATTCATAATGGCAGTTGTATTTTCAATTTTGTTTCTTTTTTACGAGCTAAGTAAGGTACTCATTAGCTAACAAAAATACAAAATTTTAAACTTAACTTATTTAACAACTTTATGTGAAAAACAAAAAAAAAATACCTTAGCGAAATTAAATAATAATATTTTATGTTCCATTTATAATTAAAATAATGTTATTCATTATCTAAGTAAATTACACATTATGGTGCCATAAGAATAATTAATCATGTGAAACTGTCTGAGATTGATCGAAAGACTGTAATAAATAGACTTGATTTTTTGAACATCATGTATCATTCTCCCCACCTCCTTTTCTTTGTATTATGTACACTCGGAATTAGGAACCAAATACATCGGAATTAGGATTTTTAAATCGGAATAAGGTGACTCGGACTTCTTCATATTTTTAATTAATTTGACATTTTTAATAAACTTTTATTGTGTAACTGTAAGTATATTTCAAAAGTAGGATGTATAATACTTCTAATAAAAGTAGCTAATTCTACAGAAAGGTATATTAAATACTTAATTTTTAACGTGTTTTTAAGTTATGGTGAAAACACCGCGGAATTAGGTGCCTTTACCTTACCTAGTGTATTTTTATTGGAAGCGAATGACTCCAAGTCTAACCATTTGTAGCATGTCTACAGTTGCGACACGTACTTGAATGACCACACAGCACTTCATGACCTATTGTTTGTTTCATAGCTAGTTGTAATTAGACGGTGATAAACATTATCAGGATAGTTCAATTGAATGGTATAACTTAATAGGATGTGTGTTGTTTGTTTATTACTTACTGCTTGATGATTATTATTGAGTTTCTTTCTCTCTTTTTTTTCAAGTTTCTTAATCTGAATCTTACCAGTTTTCATTATTATGAAGTTTCGCTACATAGGAAGCGGAACCATCTTTCGAAATTTTAATATAAGTGTGTAGATAAACTTTTACGAATCCTTTCATGAAGTTGTACTCTGTAAGAAGTTACATTCTTTGGTCATAAACATAGAAGTAACAAATTCGTCACTGTCTTGCTAGAGCCCAGTTCTAGAGAATATATATTAGCTAGTGTTTGCTTCAATTGTTTCTTAGGAGAATATAATAAAAGTAAATGGATAAAAGATATGTACCAATCTACTTAAGGCTAAAAGATAATGACACCCGATAGAAGAAATTCCTTCTCATATCGATATCAAAATTCGAGCACCTTTCCAAAAGAGTATCCCGAAAACAGTCAGTCCAGAAACTAACGCCGGTTCTCCGATTAAAACCGGGAGATAACAATCGTTATTACCAACTGTTACAAGGCTTGACTTCGCTATCTGGTAACGGGCCTATTACACAACGTTCGTTTCTCAACGGGCCGGATAATCAGCCAGTTCCCATTCGGGCCGGGTCTAAGGGGCCAATAATCGAGTGGGTAACTCGTCGGGCCTACGTTTTGTGAATTTTTACTGCCGGACCTCCGTGACCGGTAGACGGTTATACGATAGAGATTTGGTTCGCTGTTTACCGTGTTACAATGAATATTGATGGCTTGTATCCTTGTGATTGGAAAGGAATATTCCGCTGAGTTAGCGGTCATTTGGATGTCAACGTTGTCATGCCTCGCATTAAAGATACGTGGCTCTTTTTGTTTCGAGTTTTGACTTCCTACCTATCATTAGAATTTTTTTACCACTGACACACATCAATGCAATGCCATCTTAGCTTTCTAATTTTACTCACTTGCCTTTTTACAAATTGCAGGAGTCCACGATTTTTTTATTCGGTCTTGACTTGCACTTAAACGACAGCTTAAAAGTATCGAATTTTTCGTGTTTTATGGAAAACATCAAGGAGAGACTATTACCCAAGTCACAAAAATGTACTGATAAAAAAAGGGAAATTATACAACACTCATGGCTGCCATGAGTTTTTTGGCCAAAAACTAATTATTTATTTAAATATGTACACACAACAGACAAAGAATAACAATCATGTAACGTCAATCAAGCAAATGCTGCTTATTTCTGAAATTTCTTCCAGCAGAATTAACAAATTGTTAAAACAGAACGTCCTCACTAGTCTGTGTAACATAAATTTAACACGTCTTTCAATTCACATCTAAATAATTATAGGCATACGTTTAAAAATTAAATCATGCCATCGGAAATCAAATCAAACTGGGAACGTAAATTATATAGCGGTTCTGTACATCCGAAACAGTAAAGCTACCTGTTTGAAATAACAATCAAAATAACATTATCTAATTAACAATCGTACTTTTAAAACTGACTCTATAATTTATAATTGCGGTCCTGCGATCCGCGTGACGCTATGAATACGAATCACCGACCACCGGCCAAGAGGTACCATTGTGAATGCTAAGTACATGTTTTTTGCGTCACCTACAGCGATGTCGCTTCGTGATTGCAATTCATTTTTATTTGCAACAGGGTTAGGTCTTTGCATTTTTACAGTTTTCTGTCTCCATTCTAAAAAATAATGCAAATTCTTGGAATTTAAAAATCATTTTCGTCATCCACAACTTAGGCTTTACTGCTGGAAATACGAATTAACTTTGTTGTATCTTCTTAAAAATCTTTTTCTTTTATCGTTGCTCCATGTCGACGCTTCTGTTGGATCATAATACCTACATTCAGTTCATGGACATCGCTACAGCCTTACTCCTGTCATCAATTGAAACCTATCATCGGTTGATGAGTAGTTACAAAGATTTACGTTACAATAACATGCCATCGCATGTTACTAAGTAATTCCTGTTGAGCTAGGTCAGTAATTGGTCTTCAACAATAACGGACCTAACGATATGATGATAAACGCAACTATGCTCATTCTAATGTAACCTGTAAAATACATGCTATTCTTTGTTTAATCATAGACCATTAAAAAATAACAACTGTAGCCTCTTTTCTAAGAAGAGTATTCTCTGTGCAGTTTCCTTAGTTTAAAATAAATAGCACTACAGACAACAGTACAATGAACAAAGAATAAGCTTAGTAATAACATCTAGACTTGAAAACTAAGTGGAAAGCAACATGAAAAACAATAAAGATTTTATTTGTTAAAGTGTTGTGATTTAAAAACATGGAACTTCGTTTGATGTAACCATAGTTAAATCGTTTTGTAAACTATAAATATTATTAAACAAAGTCCCCGCTGCGACTGTCTTTCTAAACAGGATAAACTCAAAAACTACCAAACGGATTCTCATATGATTCTCACCAATGTATAGAGTGATTCAATGGAAAAATTTGGGTGTATAATTCATTAATGTTTTTCTGCCCATGCGAAACAAGTAAACCATAAAGTTTTATTAAACTTATGACAAAACAACACAGGATTTAAGCACAGTCAGACACGCGTTTTTTAAGATTGTTCTAACGGCCTGCCTCTGAATAAACAGTTTCTCAAAGTCAGACAACAGTAATCTGAATAAGGTAACAGACTATATAGTTTGACGGGGTTTTGTGAAATACATCATACTTTTTTTGTTAAACAAGGTTGGTTTTCCTTTTCAGTCAAGATAGTAGGGTTAATTCCTCTCTTCGCTCTTAACATTTGGAAAGAACTCCTGAAACCACTGCGCTAGCAATTCCCAGCTTAAAAAAGTTCGTTAATTTGTCCCTCTTATCTTTTTGTAACATCTTATGAAGTTCATTTCATGTCTTAATTTACTGTAATGGAAATATAATATGAGGCACAACCATTACTCCTTCCTCCAGTGCTGAATGAAGACCACACACAAACGGAAGAGATATGGATCTCAGACCTTACGCCGACGACGGCTCCGGGGACCGCATTGTAGTGGGTACGTGTTGATAATCTACGATTTATTAATGAAAATCATGAATGATTGATAGTAAGCTGTAGAATGCTCTTATATACAAATAAACAAACTAAGTATTATGTATTAAAATTTTACTTTTTTGCTGTAGATTTTTTTATGAATGAAAACAAATTTAAGCTATGTAGAGTTTCGTCCATAATGTCTAATTATTCTGTAAAATCAAAATCAAATCTACTCTTTATAATGAAATACTAATTCAATAATATTTTACCTTATACTCTAGCTGTACCAATTGAGAGACGTCTATTTCGAATAATCTAAGAAGAACCTAAAATTCTAAAAAGTCTGAAAATTAACTATTTAAAGGTATTAATGGAGTGTCTAGTATATTCCTAAAAGAACCACCTTATCTGTTTCTTCCTGCCTTTTTTCCAATTTATTTGTGGTCGGTGCACAATTTTTTCTCCATCCATTCCACTCTATTAGCCGTCATACTGTCATTCACTGATTTGTTTTCCGTATTATCTCTCACGCAATCAATACACCTTTTTTTTGGCCTTCCTCTTCCTATCCAGCCATCCACATCCAAATTCATCACTCGTTTATTGACATGCATTTCTTTCCGCCTTATTACATGCCGATACCATGCTAAGTGATTTATAAGGACCCAACGTTGATAAGAGAAATAAATAACTAAGCAAGATTTGGAGGTGACGACAGTGATGTAACAAGAAATCTTAGACTTTCCTAAAACTCTGCCATATAAATTGCCATGCATTTTTTCATATTGCCATAATCACAACCTTCATCAAACATATTACATACAGTCTGATACTATGAGCACCACGTACACGCTGCCTGTCCACTTGATAAGAACCTTTACTCATACGCCCACAGGGCATAGGGTGGTCTAGACCACACGTTACAGTGCAAATCAAAAACTACACAATATGATAGGATACATTCTCTAGCATAAATCACGGGTAAAACAATGGGTACTGATACAAGCGATGCTATAAAGATGGCAGATAAAGTGATCGTCCGCCCCCTACCGGCGGCCGGCGCATCAATCATTATAATAGATGTGGTAGATCCTTGAGCGATGAATCTAAATTGGATGCCGTACATTGATGAGTTCTTTGTATGTGTTTGGTACTGAGATTTTAATACGAAGTTTCAAAGAAATCAAATACGCTTTTTCCTATTATATTGGTGCGAATTATTTTCGAGGATTTCCTTAGTTTTTTAAGAATTACTTAACAAGGTTCCAGCATTTTTGATTAGTGACTTAAGTAGACGTATGGCGGCCATTAGACGATAAATCTGGCATCAGTTTAATCTGTGACCTTGGTTAGATTGATGTCAGATTGATCGTGTAAGTTGTTGATTGAAAAAGATCACGAATTATTCAGATATTTTGGTTTTCGTCATCAATCTCGATCACAGATTGAACTGATGCCAGATTGATCGTCTAATGGCCGACATAAAAAATATTTTCTACAATAAAATTAGAACAGCTATATTCAAAACAGAGCAACCAATGGAAATCGTCCAACAATATTAGGTCGTGATACAATCGCTATTACCTTAAATCTTCGAGAGTAAGATACCAAATAAACCAAATAGTAGGTCTTATCTGCTACTAAGTACAGGTCTGATGCCAACCGCGTCACGTTTCCTAAGCTATTCCATTTTGATAGCTAATTTCACTCAGATTGAGTGTACAGATAGGCATAACTGTTTATTACTGTCAGTTGCATCATGTTACAATTACTCCTAACTTGCTGTTACGTAGCTTATAATTTACTTGAGCCTCGAAAGATGGAGTTGTACATTTTGCTGTGTTATCGCGGTGTTAAGATTTTGGTATCTAATCCCCGCTAACTGTCTTGGGTTTTTGACCTACCAGGGCAATAAGTAGAAAAATATAGAATGTTCTGAAACCGTTATGAAATATAGTTATTTCACAACGTAGATACATAACTACCAGTCTTAAACCATTGCTATGTAATATAGATCTTGCTAATATCATATCCTGCACAACATATCTTAGACATTGATATACGTTTCCAAGATCGGTCATTATCATTCAACAATATTGCCAAGTACTCGTGCGAATAACAAACGGATGTCGCAATTCACAATCGGCGAGATCACAACACCCTCGGACCACTCGAGTTGCATTATAATTTGTAAACAATCCGAACCAATTCAGCATATTTGTAATGTCAAAGGTGCCGCTCCCTGACACTCGGGGACACTGATGTGGCCCCTCGTATCAAAGGACCGGCGCTCAATGAAATGATTGTGGTCCTTTTAGCTTGCCGATATTACGACTGATTTTGCGGATGTGTCTTTAATATTTGCACATCCTAAGTGGTGTGTGGTCCTTGACTTATTAAGTGATTTAAACTGACGAGTTCGTTCGTATGCACTTATCTCTCAAACGATTAGAACTAGAAGAAATAAATGATTATGGATATTTTGCATTTGAAGGCCCAATTCGTGAAATCTGTAGGCTTTCTAACATCATTCTAAGATCCTTTAGACCCGAAAACAAAATGGGTGAAACTCCGGGGCACAGCTAGTCATGTATAAATGTGATCTACACGACAAATATTAGACGAAAATGAAATTTAAATTAGCATTCTAGTTAATAATTTACAGAATTTTCTTACTTTTAATTATGTTAAAATTTGTAGTAACTCAACCACCATACTTTAATTAATCACAGAATCTATGGAAGATCACGCAAACTCATACAAGTCTTCTTTTTTCCTTTTTATTATATTTTGGTCGGACTAAACCTCTCTATTCGCTTTGTGACCCCATTGACCTACGTGAACCATACCCTAACCGATGACCTCCAGATTGTTGGGTCATTCAAACACTTTAGTCTTATCAGGACCATGGGTTTAACCAATTTTATCTTCCTTTGATTTATGTACGTGTTAAATTGTTTCTGATAATATTATCTTGTATCTCGACACAAGGGGATGACAAGTTTATGGTAGTTTAACAATTTATTATGTAACAGATATTTTGAATAACACTTGGGTTATAAGAAATTTAGATTAAAAAGTGTTTTTATGATCCAATTGTTGATCCAGGAATTTTGTAAAAAATATATATCTAATTTTGTTTAAGATTTAAATAAATACCCCTCCGCCTTCCCCAGGGCGGAGGAAGTCCATGAGGATTATCCAGTAAAAAAAAAGGTTGATAAAAAATTCTCACAATATTTAAAAAACAGAAATAATTTACTGTACGCGATATATACGATTATATTCTATTATACGATACTGAATTAAAATAAGAATAAAACGAGTTATGACTCACACACCTACTTTCTAACCTATATATCAGAAATAAAATAAAAAATAAAGAAAGTAAAGTAAAATAAAATACATCATCGGTCATTGCTCTCCGATTAAAGTAAAATTGTGTCACCGCTAATAGTAATCGATCAATAGTCGTTTAGTTAGGAATAGTTCTATTCTAGGAACAAATGGCAATAGTTCTTTATTATCGTTAAGTATTTATGAAGGTACTGGTGTTGCTACGATAGATTACCTACTTTTACTGATATTTGTAGCTGTCAGGAAAAGCATGTAAATGTTTAATGTTTTTTACTGACATAAATAAATAACTAATGCTAAAATGTGTAAAGTTAAATCATTGGATAGGAAGAAGATTACTTTTAAAATCAATATTTTTAAACCATTCTGAATATAAAACCTATCATTTTGGAATTCTTAATCTCGATACTTAAGTTAACGATGACTCAGGAACAAAATTACAGAGAATATCTTTAAAAATGACGACCGATATAATATCTGTTCTGTAGTGTAACGTGTAATTTGGACCAATTTGGGTTCGGTCAATTATGTAATCATGTACACGAACGATATATTTTCGGTATACTTAACATTTTCACTGTGAAAAACACGTTATTATTTACGTAATTTCGGTTCCAATGATTAAATTTTTATTACTATAACAAGAGTTTCTCTGTCACTCTTTCACTCGATAAAAGTGAATGACTGTAATCTGGAGCTGGCCATAAAATTATGGTTTTATAAGGATTTAAATGTTTTATTATGTATTTGAATATATTTTATTAATCATCATAAAATTGACATTCGTTACTTTACAACTGGTCCTTTACTTCGGATGACAAATAGGGTAAAACGCTGTCTGTCTTACATCACTGGAATAAATTTAATAAGTTCTGTTTCCTCCCTTTTTACTAGACCGTTTAGATCTAAATTCTTGTATGAAGAGTTGTCGTCCTTCGTTTTCTGAACACCGTCAATCGTCCACTGTGTCACGCAATTTACGCCCTTTAGTCTCTGGCAATAAAAAACAAATTGCCGCAGCAATGAACGGCAGTACTGCAAAAATAAGAGATGCTATCCAAGTTGAGTTTATATTAGCTACAAATGGTGCTACCATGGCTCCTATTTTCGATCCTACAGAACTTAATGAAAAACCCATGTTTCTTATAGGTGTAGGATACAATTCGGTCACATATAAGTACATAATCGAAAAGTTTATATACGCAAAACAAACACCAATGACCCCGAATACAAATGCAACCCAAGATCCTTTCGAAACAAAGATTAGAACGATCATGGTAAGTCCTATGCTGCTGTAGGATGCTATTGTTGATATTTTTCTTCTCCAGACTTTAGCTATTATTGCTGCTAACGGTGCCATCGGTAGCTGAAAACAAAATAATCAAAATGTAATTCAAAAACTGAACCAAAGCGTAAAAGACTAAAATTTAATTCCTATTATCTGCATTGACCACAAATATCTGAAAAGTATTTAAATACGTACAATATTTTTATTGTCGTGTAAAAAAAGTCTTAAAAAACTGACATAACATTGTGCTCAATGTTTTCTCATACATTGTTGTATGAGATAGTCAAATTTTCAAATGTAAATATAAATAATCGCAAATATTTAACAATTTCCAGTTACTTAAAATACTTTAGAACTTTTTATGAAATCGATGGGTAAAGAACTATTTTACTAAATGTCACAAAATTGTTTCTTTTATTATAATTTTCTAAATGTGAAGTCTTTTCCCCAAAAGTGAAGTCCCAATGGTGAGAATTCAATTATTAATGGTCCACGTCCGTCTTTAGGTCTTCGACATACATATGTGTGCCAAAATTCAATTCAATAGCTCTAGTCTTTTAAAAGCAAATGGACCGACAAGACTAAGGGTATAGACTTTTCCTTTTGAGGTATAGAACCCTTAAAAACACTACTTAAGTCTCTCAAAATTTTATAAGACTGTCGCCAAATCAAACGGAATAGGACTGACCTGTATAATTCCAATAGCGGCAACAACTATGTATATGTTTGGTCCAAGTACTGAGGTGTATTGATTGATACCAAAATAACACACGCCTGTCACAAACCACGCGGTGAACGATGACAACGTAATGATAGACAACTGCCCAGTTTTAAATAAGTCCAAGTAATTAACGGCTTTCGATACCTGGTTCTCTTTTAATTGGAGTTCTTGTTGGCTTATCGTGACATTGTCTTTTATGTCAGCTGTACTGAGACCATTACTGAAAGCAAAAGAAAATTATAGATTATTGTGTGCGTAATGGATAGAATAGAGTGCAAATAAGAGGGTTATTTATGCTCAGAAAAACTCACAATTTAGCAGCTTTAGTCATTACATCAACGGCTTTATCAGCCATTCTATTTGCCACCAGCCACCTAGGTGTTTCCGGCAAGAAAAATTGTGACAACGTTATAATAATCGATGCTACACCTAAGGCCAATAGGTACACATTCCATGTTGGGGATAAATAAGCAACACCCGATAAAACAGCTTCAGCTAAAACATCAGGTATTAATATTAATGTACCAGCTAGCTCTCTGTATTGTGATCCAACTATTTCGAGAACATAAACTGAAGTTATTGATATAATTCCTCCACTAGCTACACCAACGAAGAATCTTAACGCGGTAAACGACCAAAAATTTGGAGCAAATGGTGTACTGATCATAAATATAACGGCTAAGGTCGGTGATATCATTAAAGCTTTGCTACGGCCAAATCTGTAAGAAAAAGAAAACTCTTTAAAGTAAAATCCACATAAAATATTTAATTAAAATCAAAGAAATATCTGTGGTACTTATTTTTTATTTACTCTAAATAATTCTCTATCTAAAAATATTTTTTTTTTGTTTAATTAATTGTGCCTATTAAGAATAATTAAAATCAAAGGGGACAGCAGAAATTAATTTGTACAAAGGTGACGCTGTACATTCTAAGAATTCCATATTGATATAACCTGTCAGAAATCCATCCGAAAACAGAAAGACCGATCACCACACCGAACATGAGAACAGTTTGCGTAAAGCTAGCCATCCATGCTTTATCACAGATTAAATCATACTCAGATATCAAAGTCTTTGAAAAGATATCTTCCTGATATTCGTACTTCGTACAACTATCGTAGCAAGTAGAATTTTCAGGTACAATCGTTTTGTTGTGCTCGAAAGTTTTACAAACAAACTCTGTAGATGGTGTAAGGAATAGTATGGTGTGGATATTCCACATTGCTATTACTCTGCTGAGGGCTGCAGTGAAGCAAGCCAAGCCTTGCCATCGACCAAAAGCACCTATAGACTTCACCAAATAATCATCTTCACAAGTTTCTGCCTCCGTTTCTTTCTTTTCTTCTGTTAATTTATCTTGCACAATATATATTCCATAATTTATTTTGTACTTCATTCTGTCAACAAACGTCTTGGCACTGAAAGAAACAGTGAAATATTGTTTGTTAGATCGTAAAAATATTTTGACATTGTATATAATTAGGTTTTCACACTTTATTATTATGATCACGACTAGACTGTTTGTTATATTATGTTCTGTCATAAAAATTAATATGTCTTGGCATTATATTGTTATAGGATTTAATGTGGCGGACTGTTTCGCCTTCAAGCGCTATATAATTAAGACGATTTACGGTCACTATTCTTATTATACTGGTGACTTTTATTCTTAGTCTTAATGAGCAGATTGTTACAATGGCTACATCGTTTGGCTTCCAAGATTTTGTTTCAAAGGTCAGATCATTATATAAAATCCCTTGATGGTTGAAATGAATGTTGAACTTTTTCTACTAAGCTATGGTAACGTAAGAAAACAAACAGCATTGGTATACTCCTATTGTATATTGACAAAGAGGCGTTGAGTTAGTTTCTTGATTTAAATTGTTCACACAAGTAAGAGCACATTCACCTTCCCTCTCAACCGACATCGGAAACCCTCTATAGCCCTAAAAATAAGTCTTCAGAATACGTACGAGGCTTAAAACGTTCCTCGTTAACTTAACATGTTGGAGGCATATAATAACACATCGGAGGCAGCAAGCCTGTAATTTGAGGCACTTTCGAGTCACTCAATCAGGTAAACGCCGGCCGAAGTGGTTACTTACAGGCTGCCACTCGATACATAACATAATTCCATGTAATTCTGACGATTTTTTTTGAAAACAAAAGTGTATTGTGACGAAATGCGGTTTGTAATTTTATGGGCATGCCGCGTGGGTTATTGAATTCTACAAACGTACTAGATGATTATTTGAAGTTTAATGGAGAGAAATAGAAGGGTAATGTTGTGGCGGGGAATTACTTTTTGAAGTCTTTGTTGTCCTTTATTACTAACAATTTTAAAATAACTAGTTATAAAAATAAATGTGTACAACATTACATACATTGCTTTGAACCCAAAGTAAGTAGCTAAAGCACTTGTATTAATGAATCAAAGGCAACGAAGGTACTACAAATACCCAGACTCGAGACAATATAGAAAAGTGGTTTTCTACATTGACCCGTCCGGGGATCGAACCGGGGGCCTCAGAGCTAGCCACTTGAAATTTGGTTTGTACGCCACTCGTACACCGTAATCATCGTCAGCATAAAAAGGTCGCTTGCAATGGCATGCACAACCATTTTGATGTTATTAATTAAATAAACATTGTGCTACCTATATATACTATATCAATAGGAAATGGAACTCAATTACAAGAATATTAATAATTCTTCAAAGCGGCTATTTGCTCAAATCCTACGAAATCACAGCCGAAGGCGTATAATAGACATAACAAGCAACTGAGATTTCTCACATAACTCGTCAAGCTCTTTCCGTGTTACGAAACTCGCAGGCCACACAAACTGGGTGCCTCCTACATCATCAGAGTTGCAATCCTGCCAAACGTTTCAGTCTAACTAATGGTTATCGCGTATAATTTTGAGCCCCTAACTGCAGCCCTTAACGTTTCTCGTCTAATCGCGAGAATCTTAGTAGAGGTGTGCTCAAAGATAAATAAAATTGATCGATGTGAATCGGTATTTTATTTGGTACTTGAAATTTCCATTTTCTGTGTAGGTTTAACTTTGACTTTTCTTACTGTTAACATGCTTCCTGCAGATATATTATTTGGTTTTTAATTTAGTCACCTGTGACTTAGAAAGAAGGGTTAATCTGCAACAAGCTCCAGCACATTTATAGATCCGGTAAATAATATACATCATTTATTTGAAAAGAAATTTCAATTTGTATATCCACCTCTTTTTTTGTTCAACCACAGCTAATTGTCGGTAAATCGATCATGCAAACAGATCGATGTTCATCTCAATCCACCTCTAGCTCTCAGCCACTTAGGGCCTCAGATTTATAGGCACCCGGAGCCATGGTCGCCATTACCGTGATCCGACGCGCCGGCACGTCACAGCGTAATATCAGTCCGCGGCAAATTGATGGGGATGCCTCCGATTTGCTTTGCTCGTAAAGTGGACTGTTTGCGGCCAAACCGCTTGTTATCTTACAACACTCATTTTGTTCGATGGTTTTCAAATTTTGAAGCTTCGTTTAGATATAGACCTTATTGGGAGGTTAAGTACATGGTTTGTATCTGGTTTGATCTTTGTTGAGATTGTAGTGGTAGCGGGTTTTTATGGTAGTGATTCCATTGGCTAATTTGGAATTGTGTCTGATGGTGAGAACTGGTAGACTTGTCTTAAGCCCGAGGATTTTAATCCAATTTATTCTTAAAGTCCGGTGTTCAAGTAAAATTTTGATAAAATATTGCTTTTCTAAAGCAATTAATTGTGTCGAACAATATAAATCACTTTTACTCCACCTCAAAAAAATATAAAATTAAATGCAATATACAAAATTAAATGCAATATCACAACCAATAAAACATCACTAATTTATATTTCCTTTAAAAATCGAATCCGCAATTGAATAGACGCATTCGCATTTATCTCTGTGAATTGTTTTTTTTTTAATTTTCCGTTGAAGTGGAAAGGCATTGCGGCAACAGCGAGAATTCTTTCGTCCCGTCCGTCGTAAATATTTCACAGAAGAGTTTTTAATCAGTCGTCAAGCGATTTACAAATTAAACAGGGGCCGTGTTATGAAGAAATATTGCAAGCTGTGCGCGTTTCCGTTGATTCTCGTCGACTAGAAAATAAAAATGTATATTTTGAATTTTAAAACTGTGAACTAAAAAGCACTTTTAACAGCAATTGGGATTACAAAAACGTCGCTGGTAGATAAACAATAATTATATTTTTATTTAGGCAGATAGCGACTGCGGTGTTTAATTGATTTAAGAAAATTTTATGTGGTATTCAGCTATTTGTAAAACATGATGTATAATTATTTAATAAAATAATATAAATATAATAAATAAATAAATAATAAATAATTATATTTAGTGCTAAATTTATAAGGTATGAGATTAAGAGACATTTATCAGAATGCAATATTTTTCTACTCTTTAAATAATTATATATATTTTTTGTAATTATATTTATATACCTACGTACACAATGATAAACGTAAAATTTATTAACTGTAAAATACAAGTCAATTTCAAAAAAGGTAAACCAGCGATCCTGACAGAGATGCTCATTAATTACTTTAAGAATGAGTTGCAAATAAAACTTAAATCCCGTACCGCATAAAGCAATGCACACAAACGCGAAATAAGAAATATCGTTGGCGGAGGATCCCGCAAAAAGCTCGCAAATTTCGTCATCAATTATCATTATTAGGGAGCGAAGCAGCGGAGACGGCGGTAATTGAGTTTTATAAATGGCGTCGGCTGGCGTCGACGTGACTGTCATAAATAGTCACGTGACGTGTCGCGCGACCCTGAATACTGGATTGTTTGATTTCGAATTTAGATGTTTTTGTGTTTTGTATTTAGAATTTGATGTAGTTGTTTTGTTTATTAATTATTTTTAATTTTGTTTATTGTTCATGCGTGATTTGTGCTAATTTTAAATTATTACGCATTTTAAATTTTTTACTGTCTCTTGACCTAGTGCGGGTTTTTTCGTGCGCATTTCCTCAGGATTGCACGACTAGTTTCAGACTCTAAGGCTGGGTTCACACGGCATTGCCTAGCTTTTTTTTTGCAGTAGCTACCTATACGTCTTAACGAATACATAGTGGCAAAAACTCATCAGACTTGTCAAGCAAATTGAATGAAGTTTAAGGTATTTGGTTTGCAGTGGCGCATACACAATTATATGATAAGTGCGGTTATTTTTTTTTACACGAATGAAAATTTACCGCATAAACACCCGGCGATATTAAAAAATAGAATATAAACAAAAACGCCGTGTGAACCCAGCCTAACGTAGCTAATAACTCTGCTATCGCAAGTCAGCATACTGGTAGCTATTTACAACTAATATTAAATTCTTTTCATAATAATGCATTACACTTTAACTAAGACAACGCATTAATCAACACTATTCATTAAGAACTTTGCTTGTAGTAAAAGAAATCAACCGAGCGTGCACTTAACAAGAGGTAACTTGTAAACATAACTTCCTGTTTAAAAAATATTTGAGATGATTACGTAAGAAACTTATAACGAGGATGTACTTGGCTAATCTTGTCACTAGCTTCAATCCATAAAAAAATTGTAAGATAGAAATTTATAAAAAAAATGTATGTTAGTACCTATTTTAATTTTTCCTATTGTAGAGCTTTTTAGAAACACTTTTCATTTAAAAATATTAGGTTGGTTCCGTATTCTTGTGAAGACAGATACTAAATCCATTATAAATGCGAAAGTAACTGTCTGTTACATTTTCATGGCTAAACCGCTGAATCGGTTTGGAAGAAATTTGGTATGGTGTGTACATAATATTACCTTTTTTTTAAAGAGTAACCTATGGAGTTTCTTGCCGGTTCTTCTCTACAAGAATGACATTTTGGAACCGCGCAACTAGAGAAATTTATCGTTTTGAAAGTGCCTACTTTATTTTATGGGGTAAGCTTGGGGCGTATGACATGGGCTATTTTTTGTTGCAATAACCGACACCCACGCGGGCGGGGCCGGGGGCAATAGCTAGTATATAATAATAGAAGGAATTTCACTGTCCAGGTCAAAACACACAACATAGCCCCACACAGTATACCCATTAGCGACTTGTAAACAAAACCATTTGCCATCGGTATCTCAATTGATTGGCGTCATAACTCTTGCGTATCACACGCTCTTTGAAATCTTCCTACACGCCGCTAATAAATCTAAAGGGAATGTTGAAAGTAGAATGTGATTGTTTGTAATTGGTAATCTTGATATTCTTCTTCGTTAATAAAGGGAAGAAGAATCCTTACTAATATTATAAATGCGAAAGTAACTCTGTCTGCCTGTCTGTTACGCTTTTAACGCTAAACAGCTGAACCGATTTTGATGAAACTAGGTACGGGGCAAACTTGGATCCTAAGAAAGGTCATACATAGGCTACGGCGCCCATGCGTGCGGAGCCGCGGGTAACAGCTAGATTTTTATGAACAACTAAAGAAAAGCGTAAATTATCGAGATTGAAAATTTTGGGAAAGTATTTTCTGTTTATCGATTTAACTAAGACTGTGCTAAGTCGATCAGGCCATCGCTAAATGCACTAAAACCTAATGACTGATAAATATGTCATTAGCAAACAGCAAGCTTAAACGGTAGTAGGTACAAAACCTGATGAAACTTGGGTACAATATAAGCGCCAACCCATAGAGATTTTTTTTTAACGACTTTCGCACTAAGGAATTTAATCCTTGTATCGCGGGGGGTTTCACAAACATTCAAATCACATGCACAAAGAACACCCAGACTTGAAACAAGCATTTGTGGGTCACACAAATACTTGTCCCATGCGGGGATCGAACCCGCGGCACGTCGCGCACAGAGGTAATTGGCGTTCCACACTACCACTCGGCTATCCGTGCAGTCCAAAGAGAAGACTTTTTCTCTGCAGCAAGATACTTTTACGAGATTTTGGAAGGCCCAAACTTATTTTAAAAATCCTGTCAACGCATATCCAAGACAACTGTTGATAAAAATATTTTACGGGAACATCGTCTATTCGTCGACTATGCCAAAAAAAGACAGTTCTATATAAGTCCGTATGGAACTCGATTTCCACAAAAATACCGCATCTCTCTGGCTTCATAGCTCCTCTAGCTATCAGTCTGCGCCTATCAAGCACAATTATCGTTAATTCTAACCGTCGGTACAATAACGTTAATATTTATTGCGTTATAACTATTAAACGGTCTCTCAAGGTGTCTATAGCGCAGATAACGTGAAGCAATGTAAATCTTGTGCTGTGGACAATTCACAATCAATTTGTATGGGTATATGAGATTGAACTGTTTCGTATTGGGAGTCAAGTATGGAAAGTAGATGAAGATTGTTTAAAATATAAATGTTCTTCATTAAAATACAAGGAAATCGTGTTTTTGGATTGTGTTTCAATTATAATTAAATGTTGTATTTATACTTAGCTTTTAAGATTAAAATTAATTAAATTTACGGCTAAATTAATCATATGCAGATTTCGATAATGAAAATTATTTAATTTAATTTAATAAGCAAAATAAATATAACATTTCCTTCGATTTATTTTTTACTCTTATCAAAGAAAATATCTCTTCTTCTAAAGTAAAACTAGCTATCAATCAGGCGTCCACATTTTTCTACAGCAAAACATAATATTTCTCTAAAGCAAAACACAAGAAAGAATATTAATTTAACGTCACAACAAATGATCTTGAAAACAAATCAAAATTAAAATAGCCCATCAAAAATATAAAAGGAAACAAACGAGGCACTCGGACATCAAAGACTAATTGGGACAGCGATGGCTGCGCTACGAAGCGTTATGACAATGAATAATTATAATTGTGTTGCGTTAATCAAATGTGTATGTGTTTATGTCTTCACGAATGCAATTAACAAAGTGTTGATCATACTCTTCTGGGCGTATTCTTGTAATCGTTTAATATTTAGACTAATAATGTGTGCTATTAATTATGAATTATTATTATAGTTTTTTGAACTTTCATCTCTTCTCAAAAAGTAAGAGTAGAAAAAAAGTGAAAGAATGTAAACTTTTTTATACTTTGAAAACGTAATAAACTAAATAAAATTAGACACATTTAAAAAAAGAGGTCTTTGAAGAAGTAATTGGTATGTTTAAAAATAATAATAAAATAACATATCTGCTCTTAGTATTGTGTATACATATAATAATACCAGCCTATATATATTCTCATATGAAGAAGGTGCGAGCATTGAGCACCATCCTTTCTTATTGCGGTGTAGCAATTTCAGATCCCAATGTTTAAAATCCATGTGTTCTCCCCATTTTCCTTCACCGATCAATGATGTCTTAGAATAAGTCAGAAAGTACATATAACTTTGAAAAGTTACATTGGTACTTGTCTGTAATGGGTTCGATCCTGCAACCTTGTGCAGATAAATCCGTTCATTGAACCACAAGGACACCGCGACCGCTATGTATAGGTACTTGTTAGAATTAGTTATCCAACTCTTCTAAATTACAACAACATCAAACCAAATCTCACACGTTTCAAGCCACAGTTCCACCGTCACTTGTTTCCATCCAAAATTAATTCTTAAAGGGCGCAATTTGTTACACTCCAAGATTAAATACATTCGAGGAAAAAACGCCGGGGAGGTATCCATTCTAATAGCTTAACTTTTCATCTCCCCAACAAATTAACAAGAGCCGTCTCTTAATGCAAATATAACGTGATTAATAACATCAGTTATTAATATCTGTTATTTTTAACCGTTATTTTTTAGCGTCGGATAACAGCTGTTGCTTATACTTGAGTTCTGAAATTATTATTAGAAAATTTTGGTGGGCGCACGGTTATCTTTGTTATTTGATGCGAATGAGGAGACACGTTACAAAGTTATGCTTGCAACATAATACTACCAAATATGTATTGTATAAATTACATGTATGGTATTATTCTGTATCCCAAATCTTTACCTTAAGTCAAAATATTAGTTCATAAATCCAGGATAATTATGAAATTTTAATATTGATCTAAACTAAGCATTCTAATTAAGAATAATGTTTCTTAAAAACAAAACCTAAAAGTATAGGCACTTTTGAGGTCTACCGCAGTTAGCCTGAGCGCAGGCTTTGACTGATTCACCGGTTTCTTTTGGAAAAACCATTAAGGGCTTCCAGCCTGAGCAGTAGAATAACTACGTTAGCAACGTTTACAAAGTCCAATCCGTGCGAGGTTCGAACAATCTTTATAAGGTAAACCGCAAAGAGGGTTGCATCTAAGATTTTATTTATGTAGGGACATATTTTTATTGCTAGTTTGGCTGCTCGGGCCAGCTTGATCTAGGGGGCGACGACTACACAAAACTGTTCACTGTCCATTTTTACTACTTCTCCCATCACTAGTCTGCGGGCAGAGATTTTTACAATAAGCAGCGCCTAGGTATATACACTCTATTATGTTGTTTCAATACTATTGGTGTGTACATAAATATATACTTCTTAAAAGGCGAAAGTCTAATATTAACATAACATAAATTTAAAATTATCAATTTAATTATTTCCTTTCTAAAAACTTAAAAACAATCTGTTATCAACGCCCTACATTTGTTTCACGTCAAACTCATAATTTAGTTATAAACAGATAGGGGACAAAAATGCTACTTTATGGTTCTATTCGACACCATAAATCATGGAGCGATGATAGCGCAACCATTCACACACTGTCGCAGTTCCGATGATAAATATTTGATTTATTTCATAGACAATATTGATAAAAACTTCACTTAAATTGATGTAGAGGAAACTATTGTGAAATTGTTTCATTTCGGTCATGAGTGTACCTAATGGTAACCGGATGTGACTTAACATGTGAATTAAGGAAAGTTATTCAAATAACTCATTTAGTAGTGTAGGTTTATTTGGCGCGCTCGTTAAGAAATAAATATAATCGTTATTGCTTTTGTACATTGAGAGCCAGCGTGCTGAGGAGTTTGCTGCGCCATTTCTTCTCCACAGTCAGAGCACTTAGAAAGCGGTGCATAACAGTGGTGATAACCGACACCTACACCCCCCGTCCCTAGATCAAGCTGGCCCGAGCCGGCCAAACTAGCAATAGCAATATGCAATTAAATAATAAAAACTTAGATCCAGAACTCCCTTGCTGTTTTTCCCTTATTAAGATTGTTAGCAACGCACTAAGTCGAGGTCCGAACCTCACAGGGTGCCCTTAGTGAATGTTGCTGACGTAGTTAGTTTTTCTTTTGCTCTGGCTGGAGGCCCTTAAGGTTCTCGCCAAAAGTCCGGTGAAGCAGTCAAAGCCTGCGCTCAGGCTAACTGCGTAAATCTCTTCAAAAAAAAAAAAAACGGGCGGAGCCACGGACAATGGCTAGTTCTGCATAAAACTTCCTAATTGTATAAAACAAATAAATAACACTCTAACCAAAAACAAACGTAGATGCAATAAGAGCAGCCCCTGTAGCCAAGTGACATTTCTAAACGCGTTAACGATGATAAAAAATCGCGAAAATGACTTTAAATTTATGGAAATTACACATTTCGAATTAGACTCGTCAATTCCATACATTTGAGCGGTAACGCTGATCGAGAGGGGCTATGTAAATGAGGAATTGCCCACCGAAAAACCCAAGTATTTTGATCAATATTTGTTTCTTCTTTGTTCAAGATGTTTTTACCCTGCAGTCAGACTGTAACAGGGTGGACTTTAAACGCATTTAAAGGGAATAATAAAGGCTACCATTCCCCGTCACGCTGCCTTGAACAGAAACGTCCAAAAACCGTTCATACCTCGTCTGCTCGTAAACACATCTTGTATAGTGATATCCTGCCATCACCTTGTAATTTCACTGTGAATATTTGATTACACATGCTCAAATTATACACTGTAGTCCAAACGATGGTAAGTCGTAAAAGCGTGCCTTTTGAATGCGTTTTGTAGGCATGTCTGTCATGAATCGGTTTCCTCCTTAATTGTGGTAAATTATTTATTATATAGACTCTAACATCAAGGCAAGAGAATCAACAAGCATGATGACTAAGCTTGCCACTACAGGATAGGCATTTTGAATAAAAAGTAATTCCTAAATATTATTGTAATTATTTGTTACGCATTAACGGACCGAATATTTGTAATTAAATACAAATAATAGAAGGAAAAACTTAAAAAGCCAGTGGTCGCAGGTTCGAGTCCTGCCTGAGGTTTAAGTTTTTCCTTCTATTATTTGTATTTAATTACTAATTCCTAAATACTTTTTCACCTTAAAACTGTGAACAAAACTGCAAACTGTGTTTCATAATTAGTATCTATAATTAAGTTATGCATATTATTATAATTTATGATTTGTTAATGATTTAAGTAATATTTTATTCATGTTAATTTTTATATGATACCTAAACCTAAATCTATCCATAATCTGCCTTTCTTTCTTGAAATGTCATTTGTCTAGGGGGCTGAGAACTTTTTGACAGTGGATTTTAGTAAATCGCACACAAAAGACCACAAAACTGAAAACGTTGTACAACATTCAAAAATTACAGAATAAAAATTTTAGGCTAGTGTTCTTCAACAAGATATGTTTTAAAGGTAATTATACAAACTCATTGCTCACAAAATCGTTAAAGACAACCCCGAAAAAAAATCATAAAATAAATTCACCCGCATTCATCGAGTTTATTTGGCGGCCATAACTCAGTAATATCGTCCAAAGACTGCTCCATTTAACTTGAGTTACGACCCACGGCGACAGATTTCATAAAAATACTCGGCCAACTGTGATTTCAGATGTTTTATTACTAATGATATCCTAGAACTTGGTTCGCTTGTCTGCTTCCAACCTGATATGAAAGTTTTGAAATGCGACTTTGACATGAATTTTGACGCATTTATGTGGCAACTTCAAGTCTATTGGGTTTCTAGTCTTGTGGGTTGTGACCCTATTTTGGTCTTGAAAGTTTTAGACTTTTTCTTAGTGCTTGACCAGCCAGAGAATTATGTATTTATATACTTATACAGTAAAGAAACCAAGGCAACAAAAGACACTTGCGCCGTGGGACTTATCAAGGGTTAAAAGATCAGAACTTAAAATGAACCACAACCCTAAACAAAATGGAAGTAACAAGCAAATCATTGCAAAAGCTATAAATAAACTTCCTCTAATAAGAGACTACCTTCAACCTCATTTACAAAAAAATAAATTTCTTTAAATATCTCGAGAATAAGCAAACAGCGTTGACATCAAAACCAACTCCGGAACAGAAGTGTAAAGATCCACCGCTGCATACCAAGTCACAAAAATAATAGAACCACAGCAAAGTAATAACAACAGTGTCAAAACTAGTCCACAGTCTAAAATATTACGTTCAAAAACCAAAACATAACCGCAGTACTATATAGAAGCAAAGATTATTAAAACGGTACCAGAAGAACAAAAGTTGAATAGATAATATTATCATCCTAGTATGTTCATGACGCACATCAAAAATTGTTTAAGCGCTTTTTAATTTTCCCTATTGGTATATAAATATACTCAACTAGCAGTGCCCCGCGGTTTTCCCCGTTTGCGTAAGATATTTTTTTTGTTTTTTTCTACAATGTTTTGATAGCTATTCTGCTATTCAGGACAGATACAAATCTAACAAATTAAATTCGTTTTCGTTTTACCCGTCCTTGAGTTATAAATTGTATAAAAACTAACCCGACTTTGTTTTATATACTCAAATATTCTGAAAAAGGCTGAAACACAGAATGGGCACATCAACATTTAATAATATATTTTTACTTATAATGTTTATAAAACATATTTAAGAAATTTGTATTTTTGTGAAACGCGTAACACTCACACATCGGCTTTAATCATGTACCTACTACGAATCTACATGTGGCGTGAAAGGTGTAAGTCGATTGTTCAAAAGTGATTTTACTTACAGACAAAAACCACGCAAATGTTACGTCAGATACACAGTAATGTCATATATTTAAAATTAGTAAAATTCACATTTTGTACACTTTTCCATCTTGTCACTCCATTATTTCTCTAATCTATGTCCACAGCAATGTATCACTGGAGCCCTAACTTTTATGAAAAGCCGCTCCACGGCGGTATATCACGTTAAATGGGGCAGCTTTTTGTCGTTAACTTGTAACTTATTGCGGGCAAAGTGTTGCTACAACATGAACAGACCTGCTAGTTCCAGATTTGGAGGGCCCTGGCTTTCTGCCAGACTTTGGCCGTGTCTAATGGCCAAAAGGTTGTAATTATCAGAATGGTAGCAAAGGTGAAACAGCTATTCATTTTAATGAAATCAACCCCTTGTTCATACAACTTAGCTTTAAGACTCTGTGAAATATTCTTGTTTGTTAAATAAAAATGGTTTATAAAAACACTTTAAATATAAAACAATTTAAGAAATATGATGGGATAAACTTGAATTCCCAAAACTACATAACATTTTATTAACGGATAACACACCTTATATTTCCAATCTCGAATAGATTTGTACGTTTCTCTTATACCGTCGTAACTTGCAAACCGTTAACGACATCAGCTGATAAAATAATTATATACACAATACTTGAACTTTAAAATTATTTGATTAAGTTAACCTTGAACCTATGTAACTGTACCTAGGTAATTGAAGTGCAAAATGACCACCAACCTTAATTAAACTAGAAGCATGTAGAAAACAGTATAGATGTCCTCACGGCTATAGGAACACTTTATTTCTAAAATCATTTCGATACTCATAAACACATGTCTCATCAACAAACTGGTTATACGTCAGATTTTAAGTTAGGTATAGGATAGTTGGTAGTGTCACGTCGCACGCGCGTGCTGCTCGCCGCGAGGTTGATCGCGAGACGGCACCATATCGTTGTTTACTCACACCATGAACTTATAAAAAGGATTAGCGACCTTTATGCCCCCGTCGTAGTATCCGAGTCAGTTTCGTAATCGGAGACTTGCGGTGCTGAAGGCAGTACGGCAGCCTCCAAGCCGAGCCAAGTGCCTCATCTATCGCCGCAGGAAGATAGCCTTCCTTTATCTACCGGAGCCTGTGAACCATCCCTGATCCTACCATAGCTTTTTATATACCTAGTTCCCGCGTCTACCTGTTCGCTATTAAACCTCCACTTTCTATAACTATTGTGAGCTACTTACATTTAAATATCGTGTGACTTTTATGTTTTGTAAATTTAAGCGGAGAAATTTATGTAAATATTGTATATTTTCTAAATTGTAATAGGGGATCGGACTAAAAATTAGACACGTATTTTTTCTTTTTTTAATTAAACCAACGATGAGGCATTACGCGTAATTTCCATTTACTGTATCAGTAAATGGAAATTACGCGTAACGTCACTTGTGGCTACAATTTTACCCACAAGTGACGTGACGTCACAAACCCCCATTCCAGAACTTCAAAGCGCTTTAACTTTGTCATTTTTCATTGATTTGATAAAAGAAAAAATGCGTTTTTTTAATCTATGTGGTTGACTAAATAGATATTTCATTTTCATACCCAGTCCTATCCCCTATTATGGACGAGCAGAATCTCGCACTCACCACGTGCTAGCCCTATCTACCACCGCGTGAAAATGCGACAGGAGGCATATCATTTAAGTTATTGACTTTTTTCATTTGTCGATAAACAACTCATATGGCATTGGCATGCTTTCGACGTGATATAGGTATGTCACTGTACCAGTTTTTGTTGTTTAATTGCTTACGATAAAAATATCGCCTACTACTGTACCTGTTTTTGCGGGATATGAGTGTTTAATTAACAGTTTTATTTAACCCTATAACATTTAGGTGGCCAGTAAGGCTTCTATATTAAATCTTCTTGCAATGAACATTTCCGACGGTTCAGTGATCCAGATTTTATGATGACGCTTTTATTCAACAAGAGTAAATGATACCTCAACGTAGTTACTTAACCATTTTTTTTTATTTGTATACATACAAATAAAATATAAACATGGGGTGAGTCAAGAGTGGTATTGGTACTTAACCCTAAAAATAGGTAAACAAATTATTTATATGGTTTAATTGGGACGTTATTTAATCAAAAATTTTAAGTTGTTTGAAGATTATCAGCTGTTTTAATATGGTACTTTGTGGAGCATTTTAAATATTTAATTTTATATTCATAATAATATAGTGACTCACCGGTTTTTATAAAACTATTCACCACAACACACAACCGCATTCTAAATTACCAGTTTTAACTATGAGTAAGCAACAGATAGTTTTTTGGAAAACATAGTGTGACCATGGAATTAATTGTAATTACGTACTTGTATCCATTTTGTATCTGTGTTCTAATCAACTGTTGATTAGGAGAACATTTAAATTTGAGTTATTTCTTTAATATTGTGTAAGGACTACATTTAATTTTAAATTATTTCTATGTTATGTCCTAAAAGTTCCGTCCATAAAGGTGCGTATAATTTAAGAATATGGTAATTTAAACCAAGCTGGTTTATGGATAAGAATTAAATCAACCACACAACTCGTGCTTCTTTTGTTTTTATTTAACTTGCAATGTATGTATGTTTGTTTAGGTCTTGCAAGCTAAATTAGAAGGACTTCTTGACATCCGATTCAGAAGGAACTTTTGCATACTTGTGTAAATGTGGTGACAATACAATATTATGGTAACTTGGAGCTGGTGTGATGATAAAACCAGAAGGTGGCCATAGTAAAGTTGTCACAAAACGACACAATCGCATTGTGTTTGGGGTTGTATGATGTGACTTTATGAGTACTTTGAATCTAGCTGATTTAATAGCTTGTGTTTAAAAATACTTTTTCAATATTTTGTTTTCTGTCAAAGTCCTGACTTAAATTATTATGGTTTCTTAACTGGCAGAAAAGTTTCTAACTAAATAAAATTTACGGAACTTCTACGCGAAAAATTGGACATTTTTATTGTATTTGTGAATAAATGATTGAATTAAAAACGAAAATCTTATTCACTGACATATAACGCAAAGCCGTACTAGAGATAGAGAAATGACATGAATAAAGGCAGAAACAGACAATCAAAAAATTAAAATCAAAAAAAGTTACATTTTAGGATGCTTTGAACTAAATACTACCGACTACTCACGTAACCACTGAACTGCACTATGACATATTATACAATAGTTAGTATTCAAGGTGAAATTGTCATGTTTATATAATTAATCACCCATGACATTTCCCAACTGTTTTCAGATCGCTTTGTCTGTCACCGTCTGGAAATACTATATGTATAGAGAAGCCTTGAATCTCTTTGCACACATATAACAATGACTTTTCAAAAATAAATATCTACCATGACAGGTGGAGCCAAAAACGTAAAACTAACTAAAAACACGTTTTTTGAATTAATTGTAACCGATTAAGTGAATTTGTAAAGCATTAACATACAAAACCTACCAAGTGAATTTCTTAATCAAACAGTTTTGAAGAATAGACTGTTTACCTATACAAAGCGACTTTGTTATGGCTGCACCATTAAAAAAAATGCCTATATCGATTTAAGCAACGATTGATGTTAAAAAATTCGACAAAAAACTAAAAAATACTCGAATTTCAGTAATAATTATATCCGTATAACTTGTAGTATTAAATTTAGAGACATCATTTTCATTTGTTTTTTGAAATTTTAATCACAAATTTTCATCATTACGTTTTACTAACTTCTTAATATTTATTACAATTGTATATTTACATAGGTAAGTTGATATCACATTAAAATTTATACCCACCCCTAAAACTTCTACCAATCCGGATTAACTGAAACACCAACGACAATAATTATCCATTACGCTGAACACGGTACCGACCGCAGATTCGGTAGAGAAAACAATTTGTAACAAAAACATCGCTGTTATGTGAACACTTAATTAAAACGCAAATTGGCGACCGCAGGCCTGCCCTGACTCGAAAACTTAGGGATGGGAAACAATGTATTTGACGACATCGATATTTTTTTTAACACTTAAACAGTGTACGGTTCACTGTATTGTCAGAGGTAACTAATAGCGTAAATCAAACATTCTGCTTTGATGTAAAGATCATTGTTACTACTGAGATGTGATCGTCTATACCTGAGTAATAGGTAAATGACTGACCAACTGTTTAACTCGTGTAATTCTATGACGCTAGCGTGAGTAGAGATGACGATTATTCCACATTCATAGATAACTGCTTTTCGTTTTATTTTACATTTATAAGCTCATTTAAAAATAATAAGTGCTTTATATAGAAAATTTATTGTAATAGTTGCTAGATATATAAACATTTACAATTTATATACACATTTTTGTACTATTACACATTGTCTAAACTTTCAGTTGCGACAGGTTAACAACAATTTTTAGATGCTTTATTTCGTTACATACTATCGATATTGATCCACCCCATCACTAAACACAGTCCCGGTTTTGCATAATAAACGTGAGATATTAGCATAAAATCACTCGACAGGGTCGCCTCTAACCGCCATCCTATTTGACTTGCAAAAAATCGCCCCCAGCACATCGATTGGTTTTCATTGCAAATTACTTGCAATTGTGTAAATTGCTGACTCTGAGGAATGGAGTAATACAAACATTATAACTTCTAGGTTTTTCAAAAAAGGTAATCTTTAAAATAAACAAAATGGAGATTGTTGACTGAGACGCTTTTGTGAGGAGCCTAGGAGACAAATAGTCGTCGTCAAGCCCGTGGTCGCAGGTTCGAGTCCTGCCTGAGGTTTAAGTTTTTCCTTCTATTATTTGTATTTAATTACAAATATTCGCTCCGCATGCGTTAATGCGTAACAAATAATTAAAAAATAATAGACAAATACTCTTTAAGGAGATAAATAAACAGGATCAAAATGTTTGTATTGAAATGTAATGTTAGATTAAATACTCCAACTGTTTTTGGCGATGTCCAATAATTTCTCAAGTTTGTGAAACTGCTGAATTTGATGCTATGATCTTTAAGTGAAGTATTATGTATATATACTTCGATACATATACACCAAAGCACCAAATCATTCAAAGCAAGGTAGTAAACTCTCCTCCCATTTCCTAGTTTCCTACTACAAATTTCATATTTTTTTCCTTTACCGTACTTTCTAATACTCATTACAGTTCGACTTTAAATCAAAGCAATCGTGGTTATTGTTACAAAGACATACACTAGTAGTAATAAACTTATAATGAATTTGATGAGAACAAAGTAAAAACGGCCTCCCAAGATCGTAGCGCATCCAAATCTTTAATCTCTGCCTAACCGCTTTTAAAATATTATTTGCCTTTATTTATGATGAAAAGGCCAGTAAAAAATAATCATCTGAAATATTTTTTATAATTACCATGACACTTATGCTGACAGAGTTTTAAAAGAAAAGAGTCTCGACCTTTTCATTTCTTATCAGAACTATAAAAAACAGTTTTTTAAGAGTTTCATGAAATTAATTAAATGAATAGTTTGATAATTCGTACTATGTTTTACTTGGTCTGCATCTGGTGGAAATAATGACAGGGAGCAGTTGTTTGACATAATTATTTCTTATGTTACTTATAGAAAACTAGAATTCTGGAATGCTTGATATTGTGCACCTAAATATTTAATAATAATGAGTTTATTTTCAGAAAAATGAATATAGCAGAAAAAGGGTAATGGCGAAAAAGCGTAACTGGTGTAAACCTGCACTAATGAGAATTTCATTGTATTACAGGTGCCAATGTTATGATTCGTCGTACTTAAAATGAATATCATCTTTTTTGCTCTCGGGCAAGAAACAAAAATTAATGTATGGTTGAAGATATAAAAGTAAATAGCTGTTTCCCGCAGGTCCACCACCCGCGCGGATGTCGGTTATCGCGGCAAAAAGTAGCCAATGTCCTTTCTCAGACTCTAGACTATGCGTGTACCAAATTTCATTTAAACAGGTTCAGTAGCTTTGGCGTGAAAGCGTGACAGACAGACAGACATAGTTACTTTCGCATTTATAATATAAGTAAGGATAAGAGTATCACTTAAGAAGTTAATTAAGAGAAATAGGTGGCAAAAAAAAAATAGGTATTCATAAAATAAAAAAAAATACATATAAAGACACAATAACCAAACATGTCGAGAATTTAATGATTTAAACTTTTGTAAGCAAGCTTGAATTTCTTGTTAGCCCATATTAGGATTCATTTTCAAACCTCTATACCTACCCTATCATTTGGCAACACACCAAGTTGCCTTTAGACTTCTGACTCATAATAACCTATATTCTATACTAATATTATAAAGCTGAAGAGTTTGTTTGTTTGTTTGAACGCGCTAATCTCAGGAACTACTGGTTCGAATTGAAAAATTCTTTTTGTATTGGATAGTCCGTTTATTAAGGAAGGCTATAGGCTATATAACATCACGCTACGACCAATAGGAGCGGAGCATAAATGAAAAATGTTGCAAAAATGAAAAACCGTTGAAAGTAAAACACGCGATCAAAGTCGCGGGGGACAGCTAGTGTATAATAATACCAAACATTTAAATCATAACTTTATTTAATTCGCATCAACAGCAGTTGCCCGAACGTTCCCCTTTAGCCTACATACGTCATAACCAACAATTACCTTATTTTTTCCCATCGGTTAACTACCCACTGCTATTTGTAAACGGTATACATTAAACGTAATTAAAATGGGTCTAAATAACACGCCACTAACCACTAAACGTAGGTTATGCTTCCAATTTGTGCCTAGAACGATAAAACGGCTTGTTAAAAAATAATTTTTGATCGATTTCTTTATGATTTTTTGTCGGTTTTGAGTGATTGAGGCCAATCAGTGGCTGTAACTATCCATCATGTGGTTTCGTATCTTTATACTTAATATATTTATAAATATAATTGAGGATTGAATAGTAGTAATAAATATCTGAGCGGTAAATAAAGGGTCATTAGTTATTATTATGACTGTGGATGAGCATAAAAATGAAATATACGTTACGTTTGGTAATAATAATATGATTCTATAATATAATAATAGTTTATTAAACTCCTTTTTTTCCTCTTTTAGTATGGACCTAAACCTGCCAATTGGTATGACCGCATTATAACTTCACAAGTCAAATCAATCCTCCGTACTTACATTATAAATGCGCATGTCTGTCTGTCTTTCTGTCTATCAATCTGTTACTCTTTCACGGTTAAACCGCTGTACCGATATTGATGAAACTTTGTATTGAGTAAGTTTGGATCAAAAGAAAGGATATGGGCTACTGTTTGACGCGATAAACGAAAACAACGCGGGCGGAACCGCGGGCAACAGCTAAGTTTACGAATGCATAAACCAATTCTAAAAACTTATATACCCAAGTAACATTTCCAAAAACCTTTGTTAATATTACCATCTTGAAGTAAAGTAGCATTAAAAGATAAGCATTGCGGTTAACTGAGCCTTTTTCTATGCTGTCACCACTACTTATCGCCAATAGCTACCTTCTTTGTCTGCTTACAATAGAAGACCACAAAACATCTGCCGTAATCACAAAGCCATATTCACGACCCACTTCAATCGACACCCACACTTCTATTCAACTCAAAGCTTTTCCAAATAACGCCCTTAAACAAGTGTTGTATTTCAAGTTATTATGCTGCCAATAATAAACTCAAGTTACTGTTGCATTTGTTACACACAAAGGTTGGTCTGTCGTTCCCAACAATGGGAGAAAATATCGGGCGTAAATCCATATTAGAGAGAGACTTAAAATAAACATGCAAATGACTATCGTTTTGTTGAAATAAATATTTGGAACGTTTGATCTCAATTTTAATCTATAACTCTTCGTTTCCTTTGTTGTTTGCGTTGGTTGTTGTCTAGAAAAGTTCAGATTTTTAGTTGTGATCTAAATTATTGAATAGGTCTCAACTCGGGTCACTAGACCTGTTTTAGTGTCGACATAATAGATAATATCTATCTGATTCGCTCATTCTTTTCACACCACTTTACAAGTATTAAACTGTGATGTATTATTTGTTTATTAAATGATTGCGGATCAGAATTGATATCTCCAAAGTCATCAAAATTTTATTATTATATTTAATTCAACGATTATGCATGAACCGCGCCTTATTAAACACAAAAAATACGAATGTTAATAAGTTAATTTTGAAATAAAAATTAGTATCAAAGCGCCGACAGAAGGTCATTCATTTGTGTTGATTTACACATTGCGTGACTGTAATATATATAATTAATGCTACCTTTTTAATGTAACAACGCCAGACAATTTTATAATTTGACAGAACATTAAAAAAAGACAAGTTATTTTAACAACGGATACGGGTATCGTGAATTTGTGATGATAATACAATTGGTTAATTTTACTGCATTTTGCTTAAAGAACATTGTCCGTGGTAAAAAGTATATCGGGGAACCGTAACAGCATCCTGAAAATGATCAGGTAGGCTGAATTCGGCACTTTTAAGTCTCCATACTGATCAGTGGCGTTACTCTTAATAGATTAGGAATAAATTTAAATACGTATACACTGCAAATGTAAATTGTTATTCATTTAGCAGGCACACAAACAGCACAAAGCACAAAAAAGTACGTTCAATGTTTAGATTCTAGTTAGTTCTTTCCATTAACAGTATTTTTTTCGAAAATCATTATTCACGTGTCCGCAAAAATAATATTAATTATGCACAGGTATTGCATACGAATTAATTTTACGGTACACTAGAAACTACTATATATGTGTTGTAGCTTATTCTAAAAATATGTATTGGTAAATCTAAATTTGACCAACCTTTCAAAGAAATGTTAAATACATAAGCAACTTACCAGTTTTACTTGAAATGCAACACTAGTGTTATAAACTACCTATGTTTGTATTTTATATGCGATTCGGTAATTAGTATAAGAACGCATTTATACTAATTATCGAAACTATCGAAACGATATTAAAATCTCTTTAATGTGGTCAGCTTAATAGATATAATTATAGCTATTGTCTTACATTTACTTATCAACATTTTGAGAAATTCCCATAAGTATAATAACGCCGCTTTGTAATATATATACTAATTATAAAAGAGAATGTATGTATGTTAACCTAAAACTCGAGAACAGTTAGCCCAATTGATATGAAACTTGGCACACATATAAAGGATGACCACGAACATGACCACTCCGATGAAAATATTTATGTTAGTGCCGATAAGTGGCACTGGTGGTAGTGTTATTTTATCTTTTGAACCATAGATAGGTCGAATTGTAGATTTTTTTTTTAGTGAAGCAAAATGCACTGGCACCATCTAGTATATAAATATAAATAATAATAGTATAGTTTTTGTTTGATCACGCTAATCAATGAAACTACCAATTAGATTTGACAAAATCTTTTAGCATTTGATAGCCCTTGGGAGAAAAGTAAGTCAATTGAATCCGCGGGGCACAGCTAGTGAATACAACATTACGTCATTTGACTCTCACATTGTCACCCATCACAGATTACTTGACATGGCATTTATTCTCTAAAAACAAACAACATCTACACATCGTATCTTTTTACTACACGAATTTAAACCTTAAGTACTAAGTATTAAAGGTGTGGGTTATTTTGTGGGGTGCGTTTGTTGGTTATTTTATAAGCCCTGTGGACAGCCCGTGATGGTCATTTGAGCCAATCCGCTCAGATTACGTGTTTACAAATAGGATATTCCTGCTTATAATAAGCCCCTGACATAATAGGGATGTTTTTTTCTGGTTTCTTGCTTCCATTTGTGCAATGTTTGTCATTCCAGCTGGCTTTACAAAAAAGAGAAAGATGGATTAATGTTTTTGAATGTATGTTATCTTTAGCATTTCGTAAAGGTGTGAATTTGAATTCCCATTCTTCATTTGTTTGGAATAAGAATTTTTACATGTTATTGAGAATCCATTGACTAAACTGTGTTGATTTTTAAGAAATGAAAGCAACTTACATGAAATAATAAAATATTAGGTGAATAGAATTTATTTAGAATTTAGAATTTTTGAATAGAATTTATTTAGGTGTTAGTATTAGTAAGTAGTATCACTAATACCAGATAATTTTATCCGAGGTTTAATTTTGAAATTTTTCCATATTTTAACATCTGTCAGTCGTCAATTTTATTCCATGAATAAAAAATATCTGACGCTAATACAATCAGCCCTAAAAGAAATAAATTGTAATCAGCGATGTTTTATTTAAAAATTCATGGCACTAAAAGAACTTCGTGCTAAAATTTCTAGAAAAAAACATTATTAAGTTATGCAGGATTTGTGTTCTTGGAAATACCATAAAATACAGCAGTGTTAGTGTATTAGGTTCGTGAGTTATGTTGCTATATTAATTACAACATTTATATTCCGTTATTGTGACTTTTAATAGCATAGTTTTGACATGCAAACTCTTGTGCTGCGTTGAACAAATGCGGAGCGACCGCGAGCGATAAAGTAATACTCTATTAGAATTGAATACTGGAATATGCTGTTAAACAAGAATATAAGAGTTACTGTTATTAATGACAGGAATAAAAGCGTAAGTAAGTTGACAGCACGGATAACCGAGTGGTATGTCACCACGCTTAATACCACTCTGCGCGACGTGCTACGAGATCAATCCCCGCCTGAGACAAGCATATTATGTGTGATCCACAAATGCTGGGTTTTCTTTTTGCATGTGATTTGAATGTTTGTAAAACCCCCCGCGGTACAAAGACTAAATCATAAATGAGGGAGTCGTTCTAAAAAAAAAGTTCATCCAAATTTGATTTTTGAGTAATTTTTTAATCAGAATTTTAAACACTAAGAGAATAGTTAATTTTTAAATATCAAAACTACGAGCAACTCATCAGCTATGGGCTTACCATCGTAATCCCATATTCTATATTATTTTCCTAAAGTTTAGATTCTAGGTCTACTATAAAACAAAAGTAATTTGTATAACATGTAATGTTAAAATTTTCTTCAAAGCTATTATTTACCTAGGTACATTTTACAGTTAAACGTTTTGAAATGGATCAAACTAGCATATACGTATGTAATTACGTTCAACACCGACTTAATGCCTCATTTGTTATTCTGTTTCACGAACTAAGTTCTGACGTGTTTCAGTACTCAAGGCTCCACATTAACTTTAATACCTATTTAAGTACTTGTAATAGGACCGAGGCTAAGTGCTATCACGGAAAGTAGAAAAAGGTTTTAAAACTAGATTTTAGACTAAATGAAAAATTAAAATACTGTACCACTAAAGCCTGGAATAACCGCTGTATGGATGAGAAACAAATTCCAAAAGCCCTTTTCATTAGAACCATTAATTCATAAAGAAAAACTGATTTGGTTTTCTCATTCTGTTTTGGTTTTCCTACTTTTGTTGTAGGCAACCAAACTAGGCTAGCCTAGAGTAATAAATATTTTTCATTGAAAATCAAGTGTAGTCCCAAACTTCCTATAATACAATATATTTGACTTAAGTTCGTTAAGATCTAGCAGCTCATAGCTTCATATCGCTTACGTACAACCCTACATCCAGCATTAATCTAAAAAGAAAAACAAATCTGCGTCAATAAAAAAATATATCACATTTATAAATTAGTGCGATTAAATCAGTTGCGGGCAGATCGGAACCGATAACTAAACAAGCGTATTTTATTTAGCACAACCCTAAATTGATATTCTATTTAGCACCCCAAAGGATTTTAAACCTTATGTCCGTATATTAGGGCTGTTAAAATATTTTCGGGTAGCAGAATCAAGGTTGTCAACTGCGTAACAATAACAAAGTCTCGTTCACGTCACCGGCTTGTCAAGCGGCATTCAGCCGCGTAATTATCACTCGTCAACTGCGAAAAGATTTCTTTGACAATACATGTCATTGTGAGACAACCCTAATCTGGTTTTTGAAGGGGTGTTGTGTTGATACAGCGGGTTCCATTTTTATTTTCGAGTACAGAAGAATTTTGTTGTACAATATTGTATTTAATTGCGTTTTTGATGTTATCACGTGGTTTTTGATTGTGTTTACTGTGTTGGAAGTAACTAGTTTTTAAGTATAGGTCTGATATTATTGAACGAGTAGAATGTTGCAGCTGTTTATGCATGAAAAGGATATTTGAAAGTATGTATTGAATAATGATAAACATAATATGGTTATGTCTTGTTGACCCAAGATTTTATGGGAATTTAATTTGTAATATTTCGGGTAAAAAAAACCTATTTACTACTATTTATTTTTCTTTCGACAGTTTTAAAATTGTACCTAAAGGTATATCAATGCAAAACTCAAAGCACTAAGTCAAAGTAGGTCAGGTGCCTCTCTATTTAAAGAGTCTTTCCCTTCCCCTTATGGGAAGAACAAAGAACCTTACAAGTTAAGGTCTATAAGTGTAGGGATCATTATAGAACTCTACTGTGAAGTACTAAATGTGACCTAAAGTGCAATAAGTGCATGCAGTCGAACCCTTTTACCCAGTAACCCCTTAAATGGAAGACCTCTAGGGCGTCACAATACACTACCTATATTGACTTGTGTTGCTGTCCTAATGGAATATCTAAATAAATGAAATAGTCTAAATCAGCAAGTCTCAACTACAATATTTGATCAATTTGTAACTCTGTTATAACTTATTTCTATACAACGGATTTTCATATAATTTGCATCAGTGGATAGAGTGATTCAAGGGGAAGGTTTGTCTGTAATTTATTAATGTATTGTCTACCCGTGTGTGTGTGTGTGTGTATAAATACAAAAAACGGATCTAGTTCGCACTGGTTGTGGAAGTTAATAATTGACTAAAGTAAAGTTCATTAATTCACCTTTTAAAATATGCACCCTAATTTTTCAGGCACTAATATTTTAGCATATTATTGCCATTTTCATTTAGTCTAAGTTTATCACACATTATCCACTATCCGCCATAAACAACAATGGTTTAATGCTTTGCGATTCCATTCGCAAATATTTCCAGCTGTATGTAAGTAATGTAAGTATGCTCAAATCCAAAACTACAACAGCAAACAATCCGTTTAATACGCATTTCCTGCTCTTTCATTGTAACGTGTTTGTACTGAGATGTTATCACAATGCCACAAGGTTCCCACTTACTGACAGCGGACAATGCAGAGATTAGGAGGCCATAGGATTAGCGATAATAGTCGTTAGTCGCGCATGCTTTGGTTGTAAGTAATATTTCTTTTTCTGATGTTGAGTACGGCTTCCAGTCTTATTCAGTTTAGCTGAATATTAATGTTTTTATATAGAGCCGAGTTTTTCTGTTAATTAACTTTGCTTCTACAAGACACGTGTTCTATGGTAACACCAGTTTTATGTACCTTTGGCTAGTTCCGATTTTACTTTCCTATGACAATTATTTTTTATTTTTGTAGGTAACTAAATGCGTTATAAGAATATACTTAAATCGAATTTAATAACTTTAAGCAAATAGAACTCAAGACACAATACAAAATGCTTTTACATAATTTCATGTCATACCAAAACGCTCATCGCTCCGCTACAATCGCCGCAGTTACTCGGGCCCCACACGCCACTTAAATCCGCGTTCACTATTGTGTCGTTACTCTGAATTAATGTGATAATCTAATTTGTTATCAATTGTTCAATCTGACGAGCGATGCATGAAATTGATTTTTGACAATACTATCATGGTAACGGTTCAGTATGGCGTTGATATACATCATGAAACTACTAATTTTATTATTACTTTGGTAATTTACTATAATTATATTGTTAATACTTGTGTGTATGTCACATTTTGTAGCTACCTTGAGGTTAATAGGTTAATTGCATAAGCTATTTTTAAAGCCTAGATAATATACACGAATTATTGTGATTGTATAAAATAAATACGTATATATTTATGTTTTTTTGGTAGTATTTCACCTAGAGAGTTACTAATAGTTTTAATACATAATTATACTTTATCACCACAGCTGACTTAACCTGGCTTGCTGTAATAAACAGTAAAACTTTGTCAAAAAGTAGACTATCATCGCTTAAAGCTTTTTAAAGACCATTTTATACCTTATCGGCCAATACAGTTGAATTGGAAATAATCAACATTTGAACACGCAACACAGGCATAAACAATGTATCTCCGCGAATAAATTAAACATAAAGTACATATTACCAAATACAGCATGACTTTAAGTGGTGCTTCGGCATTCATCCAAGCTCTGAGCAGGCCATGAGAAGAGCGTGATTCTATGTGTGCCACAAAAACCTTGCGAGAATACCATCAACTACCAATTAGAGACAGTCCTGCATGCAAAGTACTGCAAAATACATGGTAATAGAGAACCACATCAATCTTTGACGGACAGACGCACAGACTGATGGTATATATTAGCTATAAATTATGTATAATTAACATTGTCTGACGTTGTTATGCGGGTTTCGTTTGTTCGGTATAATAATAGCCTGTAACTGTTCTAATAAGAATGAATGTCGGCTGTTGAATAGGATTCTTTATTTATAACAAAGGCCTGTTAGATATAAAACAAATAAAGGTTGTGCTTAACATTACAAACACAATAAACTTATATGGATCTCTGTGTGATCGTCTTTGTTCGTTTTTAAAGCAATTAGTGCAATAAATTGTGTCTATACCTAATAAAAGTCTGATAATATGTTAAAACTAATCTAAATATTATCGTTTTTAAAGTAACCGTACTGCAGGTCCGTCAATATTACTTGCTGTCGATTTTCTAATCTGTGAACAATATACCAACATTAAAAAATATTTCACATTCCTAAAAAGAATCGAAACTATTATTCAACTTAAAAATACCATTTCACAACTGTCAAACAACAAATTACAGCCAACCCACTAAAGTATTTTTGTCTATTGAACTGAAACCATAATTACAAAAGCTAGGCTACCTATTAAAAGCCAATTACGAACATGACATAGCCGTCAATACTTCTATAATTACTCGAGTACGTAGCTATTCCTTTTGTCGCTAACTACTGTCGAATTATCACTTTAATTTAGAATCGATTTTAAAACTGCCTCACACGAGGTGATGTTTCTAAAGATAATTCCGATGATATTCAATATAACTTTTATTTCAAATAAACTTAACTATATATACATACAAAAGGAATAATAAAATAAACTAATCTAATTAAACATAAACCTAAAATATGGCATCAAAAAATTCGTCCACATCGCTGTCCACCGGGAGTGTTCCCAAAAGGCTGGCGGCATTGCCACGTTGTATGGCAATGCTTATCCTCTGTCCAAGGTAAAAGCCAGCCCTTGGGTCGCGCGAAGTGTCAATTTTCAATGTCAATATTCAATATGAAAATGCTTTTATGTTGGCTAACTACGTATTTTTATGAATAACTTAGTCTGGTTTAAAGTTTTAGGTTTGATTGTTGTTGAAAGGAAGACTTATGAAGATTGATTGACGTAAAAAAGTTCAGTAACAACTTTAACATTTGCCTGTTCCTTGAGTCACGTACCTAATAATAATATTAATAAGTCTAAACTGGTGAAACGGGAATATAAAAAAATACTGGCATAACTAAAGAAAGGACTGCTCCTGAACGGTAGGGCTCAAAGAAGAAGATTATAAATTCAATGAGATTTAAGTGCCTAAAGTCAACTAATAAAAGCTCATAGGTCACTGTCACTGTCGGTCCGAATATTGTAATGTCATGTCATGAAAAAAATATGTCTAAACCCTCGAAGTATTGCCATAAGATAAATCCTCTTATCTCTATGACGTAGATATTACCTCATTCATAATTATGTAGAATTCATACATGATGCATAGATATAGTACGTTCCAATATGGCCGTCGTTTCTAATGTACAATTTCACCACGTCGATAGTTAACGATAATTTTCTTGCTATTATGTCTTAATAAACTTTAATTACAGGTAGTGATAGGTCGCTGTGAATTTCTGATTATTTATTCATGTTTTAATTCACACTGCGTGTGCGTATTATATATATGTATAATTGTACCTTTTGTTATAATATTGAAAGGTATAAAATTAACTTAATAATTAACTATTTTTTGGTAGTAGGGACCTTTATCTAGTGTTTGGAAGTATCTTTACTTTTTGAGTTTTGTAATGAGGGGGTTTGATGTTATTTTCGGTTACACAGATACACCGATTAGAATAAAAATAATCTTCCGACTTATACTTACTTAGGTACCTACATCATAATATCTGGATCACATCTATAAAACTTAAGACTGCAGGTTCCAATAGAGATTTTTACTAAATAAGCTTTTCTAACCTAACTTAAACCTTAATTAGTAAAGTTTAGTACTTAAGTACTTAATATGTTTATTTATTCACTTTAGCAACATTATTACGGAAAACATTTGTTTTCATTCAACTTTTACAAAAAAAAAGGAAAACTTCACAAACGTCAATATATTGCTAGTCGTTTTTTGATAGGCGTTAAACATATTTTTATGAGAAATTTATCAGGCGTTTCCTAGGTCCGGCTACAGCTGAGTTCGTAAAATATACAGGTCCAGTCCACGATTAAAATAAGAGCAACCAGAGAGTTCTTAAAGACAGGCTATTTCATTAGGTGAGAAAATGCCTAAGTACAAATTTTCTTGTCGAGATTTTTAAGCTGTTTAAATCAATATTCAGATTTTTTCTCAAGCCTTTTATGATCAAAGTCCAGTCTACAAGACTACAGTGAGAACAAGCAAAGAGTTCTCAAAGACGGGCCATTTCATCAGGTAATAAAACACTCTTGGAGGTTACTTTTCCGGGTGAGTTATGGGGTTAGGTCGGCGGGCAGAGGCGAGGGTCGGCAATACATCACCCGGTGGAACAAGGATTACTCTTACATAGACTTTGGCTTGTTAATGCCCGCTAAGTTTTTCTTTGCGTGATTTTTTGAGGGCTGCTTTTTGAGGTTTGGTTGGGTTAGGTACGATCGAGCTTTGGTTTATTTGCTCTAGTTTGTTGGCTTTTTTCAATTGAGTTTGATATACTTTTTCAATTAATTTATACTAATGGGTTTGTTAGAGGGTTTTAAAGTAAGGTTAAGTTAAAAAAAAGATCCTATAATAAGTTGGTATCTGTAACTTTAATAAGAAATATTTAATCATCAACAATTTTCACTGGTACTTCGGTACAAAATATTTAAAATGACACTAGTCTAGTGTAACAACATAACCTCTAACAAAATAACTTCACGTAAAAAAATTAAAAATCCGACTCACTCAAAAGTAAAATCAATTCCACTTTTTGAGGAAAACAGAAACACCAAACGGAAAGTTCAAACGCAAGATACCTCTTAACCTGCTCACCCCAAAACGAGCATATTCTAGAGATAACTTAACAAAAGAAATACAAGAAAGAATGGTCCCATAGTTAACAGCCCGGACTGAATATTCAGAAAGATAAAAGTGAATTTATGCGATCATAAAAGCCGAGACTCTTTGATAAAGAATGTTGTTTTGCTGAAATACTGGCCCGCTTTTTTATTTTAAGCCCTTTAGAGACCGATATTGTTACTAAGTTTTTTGGTCTAGAAATTTTTTGTATTATTTTGTTAATGATAATTATTAGTACTTCCGCCACTCCAATGTATTTTCCAGATAGGTGGTGTGAGGTATCCCATAGTTTATTATCATATCATAGTCATTTATTACCAACAGCTACCCAAATAAAAATGCAAATCAGGCGATTGCCTTGTAGTTCAATTAAACCACAAAAGCCAAGCATGTGATATGATCAATTTCAAAACATTTCAGGGATAAATGTAAAATGTAACTGAGTTTTTGGATATCCTATCGGCAATTAACCTGATTTATGAGAAAATTTAATTTATTTTCAAATAAACATGCCATAACTTAATCACTTTATCCATATTTTAAAGCTTTCTAAGGACACTTAGGTTTTTAGGACAAATCTAACGATACCACAACTGTCGAAATCTATGATATGTAATTATCAAATACAAAAATATAGAATACAAACCACACACGAGAAATATAACTCTTAGTTGGCAGTCGGGGAAAAAGTATGAAGAAATTAATCTTGTTATAAAACAAGAGCACCAGAATACGTCACAAAAGACGCATTACGCATAAAAAATTCATGCTGTCACAAAGATTAGCACGACCCCCCCACTTGTGGGGGTGAAAATATACAGTGTTAGGTGTCAAGTAGAGAATGAATTTGTCAGCGTGTGATTCCTAGAGACCCCTCCGCACAATACATCACCCGGGCGAGCAATACCCGGTACAATGTGAGAGGAACCTTAATAATACATGACGTGCAATATTTACAAGGATTTTTTTCGTTTTGATATGTGATACAGCCTTTCGAATATTCTAGAGGGTTTTCCTGTTTCAAGATTTAGAGGTAAATGGATAGATTTGAGGTACAAATGACAAGACAAACTTTATAAGTTCGGTGAATGCGATGTCACTGGCTATTGGATAACTTTCGATGTAAATTATGTAAATGTGATATTTAAGAATAAAATTTTGTAAAGAATTCTTTAGCTGTTATATATAGACAAATAGTCGTGTAATAAAAGAAAACAGATCTTAATTAAAGTGCTTTTGCAATGCTAGTAAATCGACACAACATAAAATCGAAACAGGCTCTTGTTCTTATCTTCTACATACAGCTAGATATGAATCTTTTCTAGTTTAATGATTTTGACCACATAAAAAATGTAAGAGATAATTATTATTCAAGGTTTCTTAAATTCAACTTCCACATCCCATTTTACTGGGTAAAACAGTATCCCATAGTAAGACTGGGATATTATTCAAGCTTTATTTAAAGAATTGATCAATTTTGTAAATGAATTCATTCGGTCATCGACAGCGCATCATCACACCATCAAACACCACTTATTAAACATACAATAATCTACACAAAACCTTAATCCCGGTATCCTCAATTCCTGAGCCGGCGTGCACGGAGGCGTCCTTCTGATTTATAGTGCGATGAACAACTTCCTTCATAAAATACGGCCAGCCAACTGACACTTGCGCACATCCCTGTTTTTGTATGGAAACTTATTTTTATTTATACACGCAATTTTGTTGACATCCCATCTAGTGGTACTACAAGAGATATCAAACAGTTTTTTTGTTGTCCTATGTATTTATTTCTCTTCAGAAATACTATACCTACACACATACATCAATGCCCCGATGATGATGAAAATATATTACTCCTCTTTATGTTTCGAAATTACATGAAAACATCTCCTTATAAACTCAACAAGTAGTGTTAATTGGTAGTGTATTGGATACGACATCCGAAAAGCTTAAAATTATATATTTTTATATATTAGTACCTAGATACTTATATTATATTTTCCATAATGAGAAGATAAATCATAAGTAAGACGATCATAAAAACAACGTAATCCCATTCTGGAGCTTTAATATTTAAATTTTAAAATATACGTATCATTAATATTATCTAGTGAAAATTTTACAAAAGTTAAGCGGGAAATGTAGTCATTTATCATAATAAAAAAGTAACAGTTAAGTTAAACGCAATAAAAAAGTAATGTTAATTACTTTTTCTTATTTACCTTTCTCGTGGTTTGCAAGACAAACGGTTATAGTCAAATGTATTAAAGGAAGCGATGACCTTAGACTAAACTTAAATAAGGACTTAAATCTGAGATGAGTTTAAGAAAAGGAATTAACAATGTTGACCACACATTAGGCTTTGCGTTCGCAATCATTTGTCAAGGAGTTCAGGGTCAAGCAAGATTCAATAAGCTACTGCATCAAATAGGATAGTCCATATTTCAGTTTAGGAAACCATCCTCAAGACTCCAGGCGAACACTTAACAAAAACTATCAGGAAATCAAGCGGATAAATTGCGAGTCATCGAGTTCACAACGCGTCATTTCTCACAAAATATATGGTACGAATAAAAACCAGTGAAATCTTTAGAGAGTCCACATTTTTTCCGTCACGGGGATCGTAAATCTTGCAGACAGCGGTGGAAAGGTTGGGCCGGCGCGGGGTTGAAATATGTTGGGCGGGCCGACCGATCCGTCACTACAGAATCACCTTCACGACAAATACGTGTTAGTGGGAGACGTGCTTCGTTTTGCTGTCTGTACTTTTTAAGGACACTGTCTTATATTCTGCAATTTAACGGGCTTCAAAAATATTGTCACTTTTAGACTGAATGAGATTTACAATTCCAGACTTGCTTAGACTTACTTTTTCTATTTACTCGACCAGTATTTCCCATTTTACTCTCTTAAAACCAAGTAGTGCTCTCCTCTCAACTGAGTTACTCTGATCGTATGTAATTTTGCAGAGTAGCTACTAATTCATGTTTTATGACTCACTCACTCACGTCAAAGCTCTGGCAAATTTTCACCAGCCTTTGTTCTTGACAGACTTGGTCACTACAGTATTCATTACTAAAAGCACTTAAAATCTGCAAATATCAACCAAAAGCACCCTAATCATAGTCCTCGCCAATACATCATCGCATACTGCATTACCAACGCTAAGCCAACGCTCTTAATCGCGCGCAATCGTATATTTCTTGATTAAGAGATCGTAAAAACGTCGTCCTGCTCTGATATATGGCAGCTGAGCAGGAAAGGAGATTAGCCGACGGTTTGCGGACTCTGCAAGTGATGTACGATGATTGATACGCTTTTCGAGGTTTTGTGTAGGGGATGGCTTATTAAGTTGATTATTCGCGGGTTTCATTTTGAAGGTAGGATATTGTGTTGATGTATTGCGTATTGCGATATCAAGTCCATCAAGCACTCATCACTAAACAAGTGTTTTTTTTTTTATTCTAACTAAAGGTTTTCAAATACTTCACTTTTTTAGACAAACATTAACCGTGTCAATTGTGAGATCAATGAAATAGTATCTTAACATTCCTCTACCACTTCAAGGCATAGAATACCCCTTTAGTTTTAAATCTTAGTCATTCCAAATTTTTAAATCTTCCAAATTAATTTTATCCATCCAAACTCATAAAACACTCCAAAAACTTAACACTCTCAACCATACTTCAGATCCTGCGATAAACAAATATGAGTTCCAGAAGGCAAAACGCAGCGGTCGTTCGCAGCTAATAAAATAGATAACAGCCAGATAATTTACATTTCAGCGATAAAGTATCTTTGCCGTACAACCAGCCGAAATGAGACATCCCAGCGCTGTGAGTAGTACAATTTAGAGTTCTTTTTGAATGGTCCAATGCATGAGTGGCTGTGTTTACTGAAGCTTTTACTTAGTAGCCTGCCTACTTACCTTAAGCTTGTGTCTCCATGTTTTCTCCAGTAGCTCCTGCAGTTCCCCTGCGAGCCCCCCGTCCCTAGTCAAGCTGACCCGAACCGACCAAACTAGCGACTAAAATATTAATTCCCTTAATAAAAAAAAACCTTTGATCCAGCACTTTCTTGCAGTTTGCCTTATTAAAATTGTTAAAAACACACTAAGTCGAGGTCGGAACCCCACAGAGGGTGCCCTTAGTGAACGTTGCTAACGTAGTTAGTTTTTCTATTGGTCTGGCTAGAGTCCCTTATGATTTCGCCCAAATGTAGGTACAGTGAAGCAGTCAGGCTAATTGCGCTAGACCTCATAAAATAAATATATCCTGCATTTGGACATCCTCTTTCCAAAAAGATGGGGCATTTGGAAGGATGCAATAATAAACCCATTCATCCTCTATGAATACCTCTGATCGGTGACTGTAAGAAAACTTCTGATATTTAAGTTAATCCAACAGTCAACAGCTGACTAATGTTACCTAAAGACGTTGACCTGACACTTTGTTTGCTTTTAATTGCTTTTTTTTTAATCTTTAATTCATCGCAATGTTTTAAATAGATGTATGACCTTATAGAAGGACTTCTAACTTCAAGATCCATCATGCGTTAAAGTTCAACCACTTCAAAATATTCTTTGCAAATTTAATAAACTAAAAATTCTTATATATCGCAATCTCTCACACCTCGCACCACCCAGCTAGTTACAATATTTCACGGCAAACGGACATTTTTATAGGTATTTAGCGAAAACGTCGTTCCAGCGGACCAATTTGCAACTTGTTTGCGTCCTCGATAAATTGTCGCCTACATTTCCTAAATTACGTTGTTATTCTGTGACATATTACACCTAAAATGTGCGTATTTTATCATTACTGGTATTATGACTATTCCTTTTGTTTTAAACGGTTTTGTTCAGGATTTGTTGACTGGATTGGCAGTTACACACACAAAACAGTTTTATTAAATTTAAGATCCATTTTTGTAATAACATAATTATTAAAAAATATGTATTTAAATGTAATAATCCAACTGATCGGTTAACAATAATTTCACTGTCCCGCCAGTAGACACAATAGTAAAACAATAGAAATGTTCATATGTGACTCACGGGACAGTGAAATGGTTAACTTTAAAATGCGTGTTAATACGAGACGTTAATACTTAGACCTAAATTTTCTTGTTTCAATTTCTTTCTAAAGACTTAAGAATTCTTAAAAAGTAAGCTCATGTTATATTCCCGCTGGACTCCAGTAACTGACACTGTAATGGTACCCCCGACCCGCCCCTTACAACTTCATATAAAATGTGATACCCCTCAAAGGGGCTGTTGTATACAATAAAAAACGAACTATTTTACACATCAAACATTCTAAAAGAATTGACACGTTATGAATGAGATGTTTGTACAACAAAAACAGACTTCCAAACATCATTTTCAGACTAAAATATTACACAATTTTGAACTCTATTGCTTTTGATTTACGATTGTAAGTAATAAGATGCAACAGAAAATGTAAGTGATATTTTCTTGTCAAAAAGAATATTGGAGATGATATATGATTGAATTTGATTTGAATACATTACCTCCTTTGACACGTTTGAAGTAATATTCAGTGTGTCACGGTTCATTCTATGGATAGGGTACCAGAATGGTTTAAAGTGGATTGGCTTTGATGTTGCCGATAACGGAATACTGTTACATATTTATTAAAGACTTAATCTGACAAAAATGTCAAGCATGAACAGGGAACTTGATGTTCTATTGCCATTTGCAGATACAAATGAATGATGTCTTCGGGAGAAATAATCATATGGTTAAGTCTATAAGGTAGGGTTCGGATCTGCACCCTTTTATCTTCCTGCCGTCAGTACAGTTTCTGCAATCGTCAAGAACCCATATCCATACTAGATCACACAAAACTAAATGAACTTGTTTCCATGTTTTCTAAATTGTACAAAGAGATCTCTTTTCTGGTTTCCTTCCCCAATCTTGCATGTTTTTCAAGAAAACCTTTTTACACGAACATAAAGCCATATAAGTTTTTATAGGTGGAGCATGACACGTTAAGAGCCGAGCGTCGAAGTATCGAATACCGGGGCCATCCCCCGAGTGCTAATAACGCGATATTGCCGAAAAATATGATGACAGCATCGAACGGGCCAACCGTACTGGGAATATTTTGTGACTCGCGAGATGAGTGTAGGTTCAAGTTTTTATGTTTAAATAACTGTTGGTATCCTGTTTTCTAGAGACTTTTGGTGGTCTGTGTGTTTTTCAGTGTAGTACAGTAGTTACACAGCTGTAAAACTTTGACATTAACAGCGCAAATATTTCAGAAAATTACTAACCATAATTTTCTGAACACCTAACCACCGAAATGAATATCTTGAAATATTTTTTTAAGACCAAATAGAAATAATGACTGAAAAAGTGGTTAGCATCGAAGGAAGCTTAAGCATTAAATGATTTAATTGCTTTAATGAATCATACAGAAGTCTGTATGAAGGTGTGAAGCTAAGTGCTGCCTTAAAAAAGTTTTCAAGGCAGCACTTAGCTTCACACCCTCCACAGCCTCCCACACCCTACAGTTACCCATAATACACAAATGAAACGATCATTAACAACATTAAAGGGTGAATACATCCACAATACCTTTGCACAACAAAAAAAATATATGCCCCAACAAAAAAAAACGTTTCCACCCGCCGACAGACGGCACTGCGGAAGACTTTACTACTTCCGGTGACAAGATGGCCGAGCGTTCAGAGCAGCCGGAAACTGCGGCGAGAGAGCCCAAAAACACGATAAAACTGTCACACAAAAACGACCAAACGACATCAATTCCACGACTCAAAAATCAACCCAAACCCATGAAGAACAAAGTACAGTTCTCCTTGTGGTAATATTCCAGTTGGGTCGTACAGGTATACGAAAGGAAAGCAATAAGTAAGCGCGTTGCCGTCAAGTGCGATCGCTTATTTCCCGCATTGAATATGATGTAAGTTTTCCGGAGTGGCGATAAGGTGTAATGGTATCGTCCGCCCTTTCATAGGGCTGTTGGTATTGTGACGTGGTTACTTTTCAAACAAAATGGTGTAACGGCATGTAAGCGTTATGTTTTGATTATTTGTACTCTGAAAGTGATACATTTGATGTTCAGCCTATTAGAAAATATTATGCTTAAAATAATCGATACCGCTAAAGAAACCCTTGAACATCCCTTGAACCTTGGAGTCTAAGAAGGCAGTATAAAAAAATACAGAGGAAAAACAGACTGAACAGACTGAAGTATTTGTAGCAAAATAATGCTAACGTTTAGTTTTTTGCTGATCATGAATTCATGACCAACTGGAACATAGTGTCATATTGTAGGTTATAATTATAGTAACTGTAGTTCGATTTTAAGCTCATTGAACTATTTATTTTATTTTTTTCCCCTAAATTCATAATGTCTAGGGACTATTATTTTAACAAATGGAGAGAAACTTTCCATGATTTAGAAGCATTGACGAATCTCGATATGGAATATCAGGTACCTACATTCAACAAAAATTTGTTTTTTTTCTTTTTATGGCATAATCCTACTGTATAAAACGATCAATAGAATAATATAATATACCAAAGTTTAAAAATTTATTTTTTTAATGATATTAAACTTAATATGTACTGAATTACATAGACTTAATAGCTCGTAAAAAGACTAACTAACTAACGAAAATTAACATACAAACTGGTTTTCCAACCATTCAATATATACGGTAGTCTCTGAATCCATTAATAGTAATAGAATCTTCCCTAATATTGTAATATTTTTTTAAACTTTCAGGTAATGAAAACAAATGACCGAACCCTACCAGAAGCTAGGCACCGATTGTCTACAATACTTGATCAGTACATTTTGCTTTACAATTCAGCCTCAGAATGCCTCTATCAGAATCTGCAAGTGCAGAAAACTGAGTATATGGATAGTATTACCAAAGCTATTGTTTCAAGGTAGGTACTGCAATTAAGTTTAGCAATTTATCTACATAAATGGCAAATGTTTATCATTCTTTTATTAAATACTTAAATCAATATCAAGAGTTTAAAAACAAGATACATTATTTCTAAATTTTAACGTTTTGATCTCCAGACAATAACAAAAATCTGTTATTTTTGTAATCAATCCAAGATATATTTATATAGATATATTTATTGATACAATTCTAGAATATTGGAAATGAAACATGAACTAGAGAAACTTGAAGGCAGTAATATTTTGTTCTTGGGTCATGGGACACCTGAAGTTCACCATACGATATACGATGCTGAAATGAAAGCGATACCAATGGAATCCAAAAGACCGGAACAAATACAAACCGTTATGGAAGAGACTATCGCTAGAGCTAGGGAAAAGAAAGCTGAGTTGGAAAGGCTTGGTTAGATAAAAACTATGAATTCATATATTCAGATATGCATTTGCTAACACATACATAGTTATCTAGGCTAACAGGGCCTTTACTATAGGAATTTCATTTAATAACCATGAAAGATCCCTAAAACGTCACATATTTAAAAGTTTACGAAAAACTAATAAACATTAAAAGAACTTATAAAATCAAAAACATATTTTATAGCTAATTTACCAGAAGAAGTAGAAGAACCAGAACAAATCGAGCTCACGGGATGGGAAACAGCAGAAGAAATAAAACGGCTGCAAGAACAGAAACAAAAGAAGAAAGTTGAAGAAATCCCAGAAGAATTACGCCAAAAAATAGAATATCTATGTATGATAGCAGCTCATGAAAAAACTAGGTACGTAGTAGATACAATATTTTGAAAAAAAGGATCATTAAAAGGTACTCCGGTGATTTTAGCCAGTCGTATTCTTCTTTCGTATCGATGGCATAAGTAGTACAGTATTTGAGTCCAACTAGTAGCCAAGCCAATGGTTTAGGCGATAAGAGTCATACGCCTCCGTCTTGTCTCGCGAAGGAAGCCTATAAGTATTTACTTCTTCTTTTATGAATGCCACTCCAATTAATGAAGGCCTACCAGCTGCTGGAATCTATCTTTTCGAGGCGGAACAGTTCAGATGCACTCGCGATCCCCGTCTACTCCCGGATGCTGCGGAGTCACGACTTCTTCTCAAGTCCAAAAAAAGGTAGCCATTAGTTACACTACCGCAAAATCATTTAATTATGTTTAGATTTTTTTACAAACTTAATGGTAAGTAAATAAAATTAACATTTGATATTTGTTCCAGACAAGTCACTAGATCAGTAAAAGTTAACATAATTAGACGTGAAATGTGGGTAAAGGAACTCATGGGCACTTTGCAACCTCCGCCCAGTTTGCTACTTAGAGACCAGAGTGCCGAACTTATACAAAAAGTATTTAGGTAAGTACTACACGCACTCTACTCCATATCGATATTCGACTGCCGGATAGCCGAGTGGTATAGGTCACCACGCCAATTACCTCTGTGCGCGACGTGCCGCGGTTTCGATCCCCGCATGGGACTAGCATTTGTGTGATCCACAAATGCTTGTCCCAAGTCTGGTTGTTCTCTGTGCATGTGATTTGAATTTTTGTAAAACCTCCCGCGACACAAGGATTAAATTACTTAGTGCGGTAGTCGTATCTAAAACAAAGAAAATATAATAAAAAAAAAGACAACATATCAATCTATCTATATTATTTCAAAGCCCCTGGCGACTTACCAGTTGCTTTATTTTATTTGTATTCTTAATACACATTTTCTTCTTGCAACAACTTACAACTGCTACAACGTTTAAGGGTATATTTTGAACTAAAAAGGAAACGCATTAAAGATTGCAAACGGGATGAATTGTTAGGTCTAAATATTTGTGAAACACCTAACACGGACATACAAAGAAAGGCTGCAGAAGAGGTTGGTTTGACTTATTTCATGTTTCATTAACATTTTGATTGCATGTATTTTTACATAATAAAAATTCCTTAAGGAAAAAAGACCACAAAATCATTTAAACCGTGATCGAACAACGTATACTGTAAAATTACATACAAACATTCCAGTAGATGCATCTTTAAAAACAAATGATTTTTTTTATTAGATGCTTCTAAATCGCTCTAAAATATACAATCTCTATGAAGAAGAATGGATTGCTCGTCGCGAGAAGCTGAAAAACGAATACCTTAAAAGGAAAAGAGATCAACTGAATGAGGACACTCGTGATCAAATTAGAGAATGGTTTATAGAATGGTAAGATACATTACTACTACTACTACTAGTATATGCAAAAAATATTCGAACATACTTATTACTAATACTTATACGTACACTAGCTGAGCCCCTTAATTTACCCCGCGTTCTTCCCATTCCCGTAAGATATAATTCCATTAAAATCGGTATTTGTCCAAAATTTTATCGAGTGATATTTTTTTGCTAGAACCCTAAGAGTATTCGGCTAGAAAACCTTAAGTTTGCCTATGTTACTCATTATATAATCAGCTACCTGCCAGTAAAATCAGTCCAGCCGTTTTGAAGATAAGCCAAAACAAAGAGACGGACAAAATTTAAAAAAACTGATTTTGACAACAGACCCTTAAATTTTATTTATTTGTTTTGATGATAGTATTGATAGGGCTTTTAGACAGTTAATGAAGCTGTCCAACATAGTTTGGGAGAAAGCGATTTTAAAGGAGGCATTCATAACAATTTCTTGTTTTAAAGGTTTACAGAAGTACAGTTTTTCTACGATATTCCAAAAGATGGTGTTGCGGCGATTTTCAAGGGTTATGTTCTTAGTCCTCAAGAATGGCTCGAAGAAAATAAAGCACAGTTATTAAAAATTGAAGCAGATAAAAAGAAAAGTCCTCAAGACGTAAGTAATACCTATATAAGTATGTATAAAACGACACTCAAAAACACTTTGACTCAATAAATTCATTATAATCAATAAAATTAATGAAATAATTGTAAACAGTTTAAATAAATAAGTTGAGTTTATTGATTTTAATAAAAGAGACAAACAGTATCCTTAATTTCTTTGGTTACAGCTCAAATTCCAGAAATTGGAAGCGAAAAAGCAAGAACAGATGTTAAAAAAAGAAGAACAAATGAGGAAGAAGGCAGAAGCTCTGTTACTGAAGAAGATGATGAAAAATCCCACCATGCATCCTGGATACTATTACCCGAAATCTAAAAAGATTTATTCCCTTCTAGAGGTAAAGACCAAAAGTAGAGTGAAATAGAAAGATGGAGGAAAGGCAACCCTTATAAGAATGGTGTTAATGTTATAGGTCTTAAATAGTTACCACAAATCATGGGATTATTATGATGATAAAGAGACTTGAGATGTGAAAGAAAAGTTTGTACATAGAATTGATGTAGAAAATGCAATAAAGGACGCAAAGATTGAAGTATTGCCGGAAGTGGACGAACATATGCGGTAAGAATATATTAATATACACTATTTGTACGCAATATACTAAAATTAAGAACTGATGTTTGTTATGATTACCCACAAATTACGCAGTTTCTCGAAAACATTTTAGCATGTTTTTTACATTTTGAGAAAAAGTCTTTAATTTTATAGAAAAGAACTAGTTCAACTAAAGAAAGCCTTGAAAGAAGACTACATTGCCACTGAAGAGGAAATGCCAGTGAACGTAACGAAGCCAATCAAAGGTGAAAAGAAACAAAAACAAGTCAAGCAAACATTAACCGATAAAATAGTCGGAATAATTGAGGTAAGAGAAATAATATCGTCACTCAATCTCACCTGTGTAAAAAATAATACGTAGATATTTAAAAAAATAATATAACTGAGCCTATTATAAGACAACAAACAAGCAAAAGTATCTAATAGTTAATTAGAATGATAGTTAACAATAAATAAGCAGTTAAATAACTTCTAAAAGAGCATTGATAACCCTATATCAATACAAAATAATTGATTATATTAGCTACACATAAGATAAACAAAGAAATAATTTCTAAATTCTACAGATCTTGGTCCTACAAGATTTTATAAAAGAATATCCAAAAACAAAGATAGATGATTTTCTTGGAGACCCTAATTTTGGTGGCGAGGATCTGCGTAGCCAAATTCAGTAAGCAAATGAATTATGATCTGTTTTGGAAATTAGGAATATTTCGTTAGAATCGATTTCGAATTCGAATTACGTTAAATCGAAATTATACAATCTCTATTTTTTACAGACCTGCATTTCCATTTAACTTTGAAATAAGATCATTTTGGTGGGAACGATGTCGCGAAGTCACTCTAGGCTACCGCAGAATATTGCTGGTAGGAGCAAAATATAGTGGAAGGTCCATATTGGTGAAAGCTTTAGCATCTATTAATGGTAAGACGATCACTTGAAAATATATCAATGAAGATCACGGTTTCCGAATGGTTTCAATTAATGTATGCTTAGAGGTAGAAACTGAGTAGGTACCGAAGTTTTAACATACGATAAATAATTTGTTTGCAGATGCAGTTCTGATTGAGTTGAACCCATATAAAGTACAAGGTGAGATGGCTGCGGCACCTTTCCTAAAAGCGTTGATCCAAAACGTGTTAGCCTGCGCAAAAGCATTGCAGCCTTCTGTTATACATATCAAACACGTGCAGAAACTATTTTACAGTAAGGTAAGTAAATAAAATATGGGTTTTTAACCAAATCCTTTGCACAATATTCTTGCTCATGTCCAGTTCATATATTCAAAAACGATTCCTTTTGCGTACGGACTGTAGAATTTTAGTCGTTTTACTTAGAAAATTTCACTGTCCGTTAGCAAAACAAGGACCAGGAGGAGGTACCAGGCATAATACAGCGTTTTTTTACTCGTATGTTATTAAGACAACAAGAACCTTTATGTTATCTAAAAACTGTTGACTTTAACAAACCTACTTGACTATTAAACGTTGTTTTATTTTTTACAGACACCACCTGAAGAAGCAGAAATGAATTTAGGACTACTAAAAACATATTTTATAAATAAATTAATGAAGAAAATTCGCAAAACCGATAAAATAACCATTATTGGTAAGAAGCATCTCATTCTAGATCAATTAACTTCTTACAATTGAGCGTATTTTAGTTTGTAAAATGTTTAGAGAATAATTATTTCTATTATCCGATGCTCATAGCTAACTATATTATTACTCCTTTACTTAGCAACCTGCACAGATCCTTGGTTGGCAAAAAGCAGTGCGCTTCTCAAACAGTTTCCCATTGTTCTTCTATTACCAAACAGCAATTACTCTCTAGTTGTCCAGATTTTGCAGGACTGGATTGTTCGGTAAGACTGTTAATGTTTATTTACATATTTGATGTTCATGTTACCAATGTATTTTATTTTCTTATGGATTAATGTTTAGCTCTACATTTTGCCAATATTTTACACAGACATAAGGTGCTTCCAGCAGACTTCAATGTAAGCAACTTGGCGTATGTACTGCAAGGTTACACGTATGGGTATCTGAAACAGGCTCTGGAGGAATTTATGTCAGCAGACAGGATTACCAAGTAAGCACTGGGTATTTATATCTTGCTCGCTTGTTTTTCCTTAAAAAATATTTAATAAGTCCTGGAACATAATGGGCTGGAATTGACAAAGGTTATATTAATACGTTATCTCTTTCAGAATAGCGGCATTTGGTATAACTCCAATGGATGTGTATAATTTTATATTGGAAGATGAAACCGAAACAAAAGTTGTAAGTTTCTACTTCTAAACTCCATGCAAATCGACACTTAATGGCAATACATTACAAAACATAATCATAAAAGTTCGTTTCCAAACTTTTCAGGAATACGACAAGTTCCTAAACTGGTACACACAAAAGACCCCCTGGGGTAAGAAGGAAGCCCAGCATATAAAAGAACAGAAAGACTTTAGGGCTGCTGTCGAGAAGTACGCTTCTAAGAAGAAGAAAGCTAAGTCAGCGCCGAGCAGTGCCACTGCTAGTCATACTGGACTGTAATAAACTGGAAAGAAAACTTCTTGTACTTATTTCTAAACAGCTTAGGAGTTAGAATATATTTTACGTCTTAATATTTGGAGATAGGTAACTTATAGTACTGAGTACCTAAATTAATGGGTGTTGTTGTCCTTGTCTATAGATATAAAATTTCTTAAAAAAGCATTCCCATTTATTAAATGGATTTAGGGGCTCGTAGCCAAGTGTAAGCCGTACGGTTTGACCTATAATAAATGATAAGCCGCGCTCGCCGCGGTTAGTCCGTGGATGGGTGACCATTTGAAAACATACCGAGACCCCTCCGTGCATCGGAAAGCACGTTAAACCGTTGGTCCCGACTGTCATACGTCATCCCGACTGTCAATCTTTGGCAGTCGTTCAGTCATTACAACTCCAACCAGTCCTACCATAGGATACTGTGTTACCCAGTAAAATGGGTTGTGAAGGTCAGATAGACAGTCGCTCTATGTAAAATACCGGAATACCGGATTCAGCTGAATCCGATAAGACTGGAAGGCGACCCCAACATAGCTGATTCTGATCTTCAAAAAAACATTTCAAATTAAACCGTAAGATCAATTCAGCGAGATGAGATGTGTCAAACGTTTTATTTATATGAACTAAACAATCCCTCGTATTCCCATTTCACATAGGCAAATATGTTTTCAAATCAACATAAAATATAAACAAACACATAACATTCATAACGTTAAATTAAAAACATCAGTAAGCTAGCAATTTGGCGTAAAATAAACACGATTTTTATTCTGCGTTGCAAAGATAAGGGAGAAAGGGCAAATAAAGGGTCCTGGTGTCGATATAACGGACCTGATGTTTATCTGAACATAACGTGTCCGGACGAACGCTGATGCGGCGGATTTTATTTCTTTATTGCACAAAAATGCTAACTTTCACTGTAAGAGTAGGATGGCTAATGTAGGTACAGGATTTTTTAGGATATTGTGCATTTTGAAGGCAGTTATGGAGGGTATGGTGCATGTTGGACAACCCCTAGTTTGCATTTTGGAGAAGATATAGCATAATTAATATGTTATTGAAGAGTTAAAAGTAGAAAACAATAAAATACGTTCTGGAAGATAAATTAACTTCTAGAAGATAATAATTTTCTGATAAACAGGTCTATTATTATTTCTAGGGAATATGACTAAATCACCGATTTGGTCTAAAATTTACATCTAATGCTATTTCGGTTTTACTCGTAACGTAATTATTTGTTTTTTCATTTCAATAATTAAATTGAATGCAAAACATTATAATAGATCGCAAAATATACGCGGGATTTATGAATTACCTATCAAAACGCAACGCCTTCTTTCATCATTTTGACGTCAAAATGCGAAATAAAAGGCAGAGAAGATGGCCTTTTTTATATCACATTTTTCTATTATGTTATATTTTCTAGTGTAAAAGAAGCGGTAACTGGACAATTAAGCACATGAAAAAATATCATGCATATTCCCTAATAAATGTTGAAGGTACCATAGCCGACGAAGTTCATATGCAAGGTTCCCTTAGCATAAGATGCAAGTCCCAAATATACTAACATCATAGCCACCCTACATCCACCCTTTTTAATATTCAAGCGGTGTATTTGGAATTAATTTCAGTCGTTTAAATATTTTCTGGGGCGACCGCAGTGCCCGTAATTATTGTTTGAGTATCACTTCTAGTTAGCTTTTGTTTACATTCCAATTTTTGCAAACTTTTTTATATTTTCTAATAGGTTTTTATATTAATTAACCCTCCTCTCTAAAAATATATGACGCGTTCAATGTGTTAAATAGATTTTTTGCTGTACTTTTATATGCAAAAATATCAGATTAATACTTTTTCTCACGTGAGTTTTTTTATTTATATTTGGTTGATACTAGCCACGTAGGGTACAGATATATAAAAGTACTCTGTGGGGTACAGGACCTCCCAGTGGACTGCCGACTTTGAGACTGTAACAACACCTCTATTAAAAACATTTAAGTTAACTTGCGTGATGCATTGTTCCTACAGACAACAATCTGACTGAAAAACTAGCGTAGCCTTTGGAATTTATTAGGTCGAGAGTTTATAAGAAACTAGACAAATATAACGAATATATCGATAAGTAAGGAAAGTAAATAAAAATAATATATATTAATATGCAAAATTTATTTAATTAGTTTTACTAAAATACAATAAAAGTCAGTACATAGCGAATTTATCAGTCTTCATTAATAATGTTAACAATAAATACATTTATCATAATCAGTCTTTTTAATTAAGTACTTATTAGGAAGTTAAAAAATATAATTATTACAGCATTTGTTTACATCAATATGCTGTCCACCCCTTTTAGACATTACACTTTATTAGTCTTTAAAAATCCTTTAAAATTAACAAAAAATTTGTGTACCTATCTTAGGTAAATCTTTTAGTATAATACAAATAATATAACGGAAATGCGTAGTTATATTTGAAATACTGCTTCATGCTCATATAAATGAACAATTTTCTCCAAGAAAATAATAGCCTAGTCCGAAAAAAATAATTGTTCTCCCGTACTAATTTTGACGAGATATTAGATGATAATGCAAATTTTTCTTTATAATACTTTTGCCTTAGAAAGTTTACTCTACCAAGCTTCTTTTATCACAATTACATAACATTTCATGACCTTAAATAAACATTTTACCTGCATATAAAATAAGCACTAATTTTTTATGCAACAAAGTTTATATTTATTTGTCTCGTATATTTATGAGTGCATAATTTTAACAAGTTCTATACTTTTGTCTAAGATGTTATATAACATTATTCTTTTAAGCTATAATAGAGTATTACTGTGCGGTACACGGCTTGTATTTAAAACTTCGATATAAAAATATTTTTAAAACACACCATTATTGCCATAACTAGTAATTTGCAAATAGTTTCAAATTCTAAAAATACACTTAGGTTATACCTAAGTGTATTTTTAGAATTTCTCTCAGGAATTTAGCAATGTTTTCTTTACATTTTTGCTACACAGTAGAATTTTATACATTGCGAACTTAATTTTGATCACTGCACTGTATAGTATACATTTAGTCCATTAAAAGTCCTTAAGTCATATATTTGTTTGTAGTGTCCATAGCATTCGTATAGTCATCTAATAATATCGGAAGTGGAATATACAGGCTGAAAAATGTTTAATGCCACCTGTAGAGAAAGTCCTCTTAATACTGGCAATAGCAAATTATACTTAAAGGACACATTCCTTTATTTTTAAAAAGAATGAAAACTGCATTCAACTATTTTTGTAAATATGCTTGCTACACCCCGGTATCGAAACGACTAGTCTCGAAAAATAGAATACCTACTGTACTTTGATGGCATCAATCAATAGAGTCAATCATAAAGATCAGTCTCTCTAACTAACCTGATTAATAATATAAAAAACCATGCAATTTTAGTTTAAAAATTCAATGGGTCAAGGTAAATACTGTTTTTTTTTTAAATTACGGAATTTTCTTAGTACTATTTGCTATCTCTAGTATTTAGGGTACTTTCCCTTTAGGTGGCATTGAAAACTTCCACTCTGTATAGTCGTCAATTCATTCTTCTTAAAAAAAGTCAGCCTATAATATTGCCTTGTTTTGTAAAACTTAAGAAAAACTTAAACTTCAGGCAGGACACGAACTGGCGCGTCAAGCCAGTGGTCGCAAGTTCGAGTCCTGCCTGAGGTTTAAGTTTTCCTTTCCACCATTAGTATTTAATTACAAATATCCGCTCCGCATGCTTTAATGCGTAATAAATAATTAATTTAATTGTCGTATTGTAACATCTATAGGGGTGGATCAGGTCTCCTACCTTAAAACTCCCTGTTTCCTAAACTGCGCGCAATACTTCGGCCTCCTGGTATTAGCGGAGGCAGCAGGTAACACCCTGACATCTCAATCTGTTAGCGGGGACCATTAATATCCTTAGGAGGTGGAACATATGGTGGAAAAGTTACAGTTTTTACGAGTAATGTCAATATAATGTGAACAATTAGGCGGTAAAACGGCTGTGCCGTAAGCTGCGCTAGTACTAGCGCCAGGCCTGCCCCGCCCCGCGCTAGTACTGGCGCAGCTTGCGGCACTGCGGGTTGCACTTGGGGCGGCGGGTGGCGGCGGGCGCGGCGGCGAGGGCGCCCACGTCCAGGCGCGCGAGCTCGGGGCGCGCGCGCGCGCCGGCCAGCACGGCGGGCAGGTCCGAGTGGCGCACCACGCCCGCCTGCAGGTAGCCCAGCAGCGGCGGCACGTGCTCCTCGACCATCTTCTCGCGCTCCTTAGACACTTCCTCGCGCCTGCAATGCAAACAACATTTATCTAATCACACCCACTACTATACTACACTATAACTAACACTATCGGCATACATTCTTGACCTTTTCACTGTTTTATTCACAAAATAAGATAAATTACTACAAAAAATAAAAACAAAACAAATGTAAAAATCTATTTTCTATTCAATTTTTTAAAGTTCCTTATTTCTTACTATGTGGTTTGGGTGTTAGCCTACAAAAGGTAAATTGTAAAGCCTACAAAAGCCTACAAAAGGTAAGTTTAAAAAGTTATAAAGTAATTGACTTTATAACTTTTTAAACTTCTTGAAGGTATTGCACGTAATTTATCTTTAAAGATCGTATTTTCGCTACCAACTTTGAACTTCGACACAACAATTTCCGTTTATAACAAAACCACAATAAATCACAAAACGAATAATTAGGTACGAAAATAATCAAAATAATGCAAACTACGCTCGCGCCATTCGAGAAAAACTACAACAGATTATAAATAATTAAATATCGAAGACAGGCAAGTTGCAACAGATAAAAGAAAACAAAAATCATTTATTGCAACTAAAATAAGTTTACATTATTAATAACGTAGTCGTTAATTTTAAAAATTCTACATTTAATTTACAAGTTGTTAGTATTTTATAACATTAGTTAGGTACATACCTATATTAAAAATATAGTAGTAACTGGAATTGATGAATTATTTATTTGTTGAGCAGTATGGTCAATACCTTCGCTAGCCGAGTAGGCATGCCTACATCGCGAAGCTCAAATGTCAAAGCGCTGTACATGTCAAACAAAGATTTTTTGCTTTCACCGTATTATAATTTGAAAAAAAAAGTAGCATCTTTTAGTGTGCGTGCGTATATGAATACGCCAAAATCGCTTGAATATGTGAGTGTAAAGTAGGCACTGGCGCATATTGAACGTGACGTCATTATTTATTTGTTTGATATTGAAATGTTTGGTTATAAGTTTTATTATAATTATGTAATTTTAATAATAAGTATATTATTATACGGTATCTACATAGTACTTTGTAATCTATATCTTTTATGAAATACAAAGTTTTTTTATGCAGTTGGTGAATCTACAAAACGGGAATGAAATTGCAAGATGTTTAAATGATTTTTGTTTTCTTTTATCTGTTGCAACTTGTTTGTCTTTTTGATATTTATAATCTGTTGTAGTTTTTCTCGAATGGCGCGAGCGTTGTTTGCATTATTTTCGTAATTATTCGTTTTGTGATTTACAGCGGTGAAGTTACTGTAGTGTTATGAACAGAAATTGTTAATATAATATAAATTTAGAAAAGTTACAGTGCGTAGTTTGTAGCGAAAATACATTCTGTATAGATAAATTACGTGCAAATCCCAATTCAAGAATTTTAATAAGTTTTCATTTGTTGACAAAACAAATGAATAAAGTCGTAGTTTTGTAGGCTAACACTCGAACAACAGAATAAGAAATAAGAAACTTTAAAAAAGTAAGTAGACAATAGATTTTTACATTTATTTTGTTATTTTTTGTACCAATTTTCTTTTTTGCGTAATTTACCTAATGTCTGCCTACCTTGTCGGAAAACCAATGCACGCCACTGCCGTATCTATACCCCTTCTCTTCCTCTAGTTGATTATGCTCCTAATCCTGCTCCTTCTCACGACAAAAACATTTCGTTTGAGAAAAATATTATTATGGATATGTTCACTTACCACTTCCTATCACACTCCCACACGTAGACAGCTCGCTGTTCTTCCATCTTTTGGTCCTCGGCCCTCCGCTTCGCGTTATCCTGTATCTGCCGCAGCAACTCCTGCGAGTAAAGCTTGCCTTGTTCCCGCTTCTGGTGCAACTTCTCGCGGGCTTTAGCCTCGTCATCTGCTATTTTCGCTTCAGTCTATTAAGTAATAATAACTTTTTAATTATGTTTCAATCAAATATGTCCCTTAAGGAAAAGAAAAGTTTTTGAAAGAAATCTCGCATTTTATCCTACATAGCGTAAAACTCCATGATTTGGGCATCATGACCCACAGTTATCAGTAAACTATGCGAGCAGAAGGTGCAAGCATAATATTGAACACTTCTTTTTTTCATCCATTTATTGTTTAAAAGGAAATGCTATATACATATTATATATATGTATATAGCATTTACAGCTCACCTCCTTCCTGAAGGCAGCCTCCTTATCCCTCCGTTCCTGTTCGGCCCTCCTCCTCTCTTCAATCTGTGTGGTCAAAGCCTCCTTGGTCTCGCGGCGCACTCGCTCTAACTTGTCGCGCTCGGCTATGTCGTCTTGCACGTTCTTTTCAAGATACTCTTGTTCTTGTAAGAGTTTGATTATATCAGTACGTTCTTGGCGAGCGGCCTGGAAGTTAAATAGGATATTGTAAGTAAAACAACTTTACCTTTGCTTATGACTTGAATTTATGGTGTGTAGATTTCAACAAAAATTTTGATCAAACTGAACCGAATAAAGAAAAACTTAATTCATACCACCATTTTCAAACTTTACAGTTCAGTTGCAGTGTCATCAGAGTACTTTACTTTTGGCATGTATTATGCCTAATTACCTCATCAGCTAATATTTGTGCTGCAATCCTTTTATTGAAGTCCTCCTTTACTTTCATTCTACGCTCTCTCTCTGCAACACTAAAAAAAGGCAAATACTTTTTAATGAACTGAACAATAGATACTAAACATAATGCAAATTGAAACTGTTTCTAAACAGAGATAACCCTCTTTCTGGCGTAGTCGGGTAAAAAATACAGTCGATTTTTAACAAATCATGTAACTCTCACATAGCAGAACTCCTGTCAGCCACCATCTTGTTCTGCTCCTCGATCTTCCGTTCTTCGATGATGACCATCTCCTTCTGCTTCTGCCGCCACGCGTCGCGCGCTTGCTGGAACGTTTTCATTTCGTTGCGCATCTTTTCAGTCTGCTCGTGTTTTTGCTGGAGTTCTCTGGATGAATAGAAATATTTTAATCAGGTTTAATTGATGATCCCCAAAATTACTTATCAACATATCAAAGCGAAGTTGGAGGAACTAACTAGACTCCTATGGAAAAAACGGTTGGTTCAAGACAAAATGTGTGGAAAAGAGAGTGTGTGGCCTTTTCACAAAGTGATTCAATTCTGAATTCGGGCATTGTAGTTTAGATTTCTAATAACAAAATGAGATTAATATAAATTAAAATTTAAGTGACTTTCTAATTTTTCAGAGAACATTATCTACTGTTCACCTCATATCCTCATCAGACATAGTCCTTATAATATCCTCAAGCATCTTCTTCTCGATCAGTGTGTCCTCATACTGGCACTGCTTCTGTAGCTGCCTGTTGACTAACTGCTGCTGCAACTCCTTGCAATACTGTGTGGTGCGCTCCATCTTTTCTTTCTCTTCGCGTATCTTAGCATCTTTGTCGCCATATAAAGCATTGAGGAGGATGTCGTTAGCGCGTTTGTCTTCTGCCTAGAACAAAAGTTTTAATTTTTTAAAAGCTCACATCGATATGTAACCAAAACTGCTGTCACTGAATATGGTCAGCATACTTATTATTACTATTTTGCCCATTGATCCAAATTTCAATACACTACAGTACACAAAAGATCAAAACTTCCAACATAATATTTAGGAATTCCAGACTCCATCACAAACAGTTTATTTTAATAATTAGTCAGATCAGTTTTAGAAGAACACATATTGAATGTTAGACACTTTTTATCAGTAAGTTTTCAGTGACAATGTAAGTTAAGTTATATAAGCTATAAGCTAATTTATATTATAGATTCTAAAGGACACATAAATTAAGCTAAGACCAACTGATCTCTAATTCTCTAAATAACTGATACCAAAACCTTAAAATAGTAAAAAGTTCATACCTTCTCTTGCCACCTCCTGTATTCATTATGCAGGATCTGCTGCTGTAAATCTCTGCAGACATAGCCTGCTTGGAGCTTCTTAGCCAATTCTCTGAGACTTGGGTCCCTCTCCCTCAGGTAATGTCTACGGAGCAGTTGGCACACCTCTTCCCGTCTCACTTTAGCTATTTCAATACCAAGAGCAGTTTCTCTGTTGGCTCTAGCATTCACGATAGCGGCATGGTCTGTCCTCTGTAATAAAAAGTATCTACTTAATTATAATAAGAATGTATTTATCAGATGAACAATGACCTAAACAACATAATATAATATATATAATAGATTATAATTCATTTATTAACAATATCATGCAGATCACTGTTCTAACAATAAAGGCTGTAATATATTTTAATTACAACACATTGAAGGATGTAAATGCACCACCACATCATCACACACATTAAAAATGATGGATAGAAAGAGTGACCTAACATTAAAAACTAACTGATGAAAGTTAAATAGATAAACTAACTTATATTATATCATACACAAACAAAACATTACCCTCGCTAGATTATAATGTTTAGAATAAATAGTTTGTGTTGTGACATTACCTCTTGGAAATCTTTTTCCATTTCCGCCTCCCGCTGGATAAGGGCAAGGCAGCGGCCCATTCTGCCATCCTCCATGCGACTGTTTAGCCATTGGATGTCCAAGGCACGCTGGTACACGTCCAACTCTTTACGACGAGCTAAAATAATAGCATTCTTCTGTAGTTCTGTTTTCGCCTCCTGAAATAAGTTTAATTTCTTTATGCAGCATACTGGAATAAAAAACTATATTGTGTAGATTAAATTAAAATAGTTCATACCATGATTTCGTATGAAAATACCGATAAAAGTAATAAACAATTAAGAAACAACAAAATCTGCAATAAACGTTCCCAACACAGTTTTCGAAATTTGAAACTTCTGTCAATGCAATGTCAAAGGCAAGAAATTTTCTATTGTTTTCATGACATTGTCAAACCTTTTTTTGCGATGGTAGCATTGATATGAATTTGTAAATAAAACATACTACCTACTTGAATGTTTTAGTACCGAGAATAAATAATAAATTACATATATAAATATTAAAGTGTACCTAATATAACACAATATCATTTTATTTTGAGATCGTATTAAGAACAACGTATTTCATACGTAAATACTACATAAGAAGGTCACTAGATGGCAGAAGCAACCACACATTACGTTAAAAACTTTTAGAATAAAAAACGAAGGTAAATAAACTTTTTCCATTTACTACTAAACTTCTACCATTAGTTTAATACTATTTAAGGAAAAAGTATTACATACATTTAGAATACGTAGATGTAATACCTACATGTAAAACAAGCTCTAAAACTGTCCGTGTTTCCACTTTTGCGCCATCTACTGATACCGTCTGTAACTATTTATGATGTAAATTTTCGACACCGAGGCGCTAGGGTGACAATTTTCTCTCATTCGCGGCAGTACAATACGGCGACAGCACGCATTTGGATTTTGACGTGTGACAGCAAACAGCTGCGGCCAAATTCGGTTGCAGATTGATAGTGTATTGAAATATAGACGTTTTGTAATGAAACAGTGATTGAAATGGCTGAAAGTAAAGGTGCGTTGATCGCGAAAACAATGCAAAAACATGCCGGACGGGCAAAGGAAAAGGTATTTATTGTTTTATTCACCTTACATAAAGAGTGATGTTAGTAGGTGATGGTGATTTTTTATGTATTTAACTACTGATGTATTGTGAAAGTATGTTTTTGAGAAGATCAGTGGCTCGGCGGGGCAGGTTTCTTGTGACTAGGCTGTTAGCCGGTTTCCTTGTGCATCGAATTTCACCTGTTGCTTGTCGAGTTGTCGCAGATAATGCTACGTAAAACACCTGTGTTTTTCCTTAATATTGTTTACGTACGAACGTCGTACACCTGAGTACCGTAATGTAATAGACAGTATCGTCGCAAAGCTGCAGTTTTATCATTTCCAGGGTATTTTATGTTCTATTTATAGTTCTGAGCAGAGGTGATAATTTTGGATTGAACTGTAAGTAGAATACAATACGAGAAGTTCGGTTCTCTATGCCACTAACTGTTCGAATGTCACATTAATTTAATAAACCCATTCATTACACAAGACAGTTCTGGGGAATTGGGACTGTTATAAAAATAACACTTTGGCTTGGGAACGGACGGAGACAGCCGATCTGTCGGGCTGGTTTCACAAAAATAATGTGGATATTTCAACTCATCTATTTTTATGTGGACTGTCGCTCTTTGCCTGTAGTTCTATGAATTATATTTATTGTAACAAGAGCTATGATTTATTTTATATACTAGTTTGAGACTTCTGGTAAAAATAGGTTTATTTAAATAGAAATATTTAAAACTTATTGTGTTCAAGAATATCTGAGCTACCATAATACGATATTTAAGAATATATGTAACTGCATATTTTATTTTATAATTTTACCTAGATATAATTTTTTTATGTTACTTATACCATAAACAAAACCTAATCACCTAGATAAAAATTGCAGAAATAATCATCATTGAGGATAGAGCTAGAGTCGGTTATTGACCCACTCTGGCAATGGGCCCATCAGCGTCACCACTTACACATATAAATGCCAACAATTAGACATTCTTGCCTTACTCTTAAACTAATAGTGTGATTCTAAAACATGATAGACACATTAGGTACTTAAAAACTTCTATCATTTGATTTTTACTGTATGCATAATATAGATTTAGAGAAATCTTTAAAATTGCTATGCTATACCTATATTAATTTAAAAACAAGTCTCAATGGAATTAATTAAATTTTTATTTCTAAGTTATATTTAAATAAATAATATGCATTCATAGCATAATGCAGTAGGTATGTTTGAATACATTGACCTGAACTGAGCAGTGAGTAATCAAGTGTTGTGTTACATAAATTAGTGAGAAATAAAATATTCTGACAGTAAGCACAATTTCGTTGACTTATATTTTATTCTATAAAAAAAAAACAATCGGTGACATACATATATATATGTTGATTTATATATCCACCTATAACGTAACATTACATGATTATATCACTGAACATTCAGGCTGATATAATGTATGGGCCAGGGACTCAAATGTTAACTGCCAGCAATAAATAGATAATTGTTTTATAAATGTGATATTAATTACAATTGAATAACCATAAACAAGTCCTTATCAACTGTACAGCAGGTTAGGTACAGTAATTAGTCATGGAATGTTGTAAGTTCATTACACTCTTACTTCCGAACGTCTAGGTCGCCGGTCGATAAACAAATCACATCGTATTTGGAAGTGCTGATCAATAAAACGAATTAACCCGATGACGTCGTAGTTCATTACTTTTATGGATAAGTAAGCAAAACATTTAGGGATACAAGGAAAAATAAATAATTGCTCACGAACCATGTGTTGGGTCGTAGGTATAGATACACTACATTTTTCAGTTAAATCCATGGTAAGGTCAGTATTTTTATGCTTATTGTTAAAGACGCATTTTTTTTAATCATTGCAAATGTCAGTTATAATATAGTCATAAATTAGAAGGTCCTATAAAAATAATGATACAAAAAAAGTAAATCAGTGTCTACGTTAATCGTGTTGCATCCAAGAAAATATCTTGTGCATAAAATGTCTTTCACACTTTCTTTACATTTTAATTAACAGTAGGACGGACAACTTAATTGGCACATTAGTGCAGATCAACTCCCGATGTTCTACAGAAAAGTGGAAAGGAAAAAAAACACGCTCACGTATTTATTAGGTATACGGTATCATGAACATACGTCGTCATTTTATAAACGTAAAACTCCTGTACATGACCATCGTAATATTTATTTGACACCTTTTTCTAATATAGTATACCTACCTACAACCTACCTAAATCATGACGTTATAGGCATATTTGATGACCCACAAACTTGTCAAACTGCAAAGTTTATTCTTTGAATACATCAACCAGTGTGAATTTTATATATATAATTTGTATTAGGTAGGTACTTACATCAATAAGTAACCCTCTACCCAAATAGTTCAAGCAAATTTGTTCCTATAATATTTTCATAAGAATTTCTAAAACGCGTTACTCGCATACCTTACCCTTTTAACCGCGTTACGAGCCAATTCAGCATAATGATCCTGTTATATAACCTGTAATTTACAAATTAACGACGAAACACCGGCCGAGTGGTAAAACGTGACTATACGTGAACAGTATTCGGCAATCTGGACATTTTCGACATTTTACTATACTTAATCCGGTTTTTGTACAGTCCTTTAGTTTACACAGCAACTCATGTTATGAGCGAGCATAACAAACCACGTCAGCGTTCATACTAATATTATAAATGCAAGTTGGTTTCGCTTTCACGGCGAAACCACAACTAATTTTGATAAAATTTGGTACAGGCTAATTTTAAAACCCCCAATTTACCTTATGGTACTTTTAAATAAAATTTAATGATAAATTAATTCATATCTTATTGAGCATTTATAAAATATCTTCAAAACATACCCATATAAAATGGTTTTCTTTAGCCACAAAGTGTTTCAAAACACCTTAATTTCATTAACCAGTGATCATGCCTGACATTGATTTCCCCAGCTTTCTCTTTTTTGACCAAAATTCTGACCCGCCATGTTTCCAAAAACTACATTTTTTAATCATTCGTAAAGCTAACCGTTCATGATAAAAAGCCATTTATCTTCCCACTTCAGCACATAATATAGAGTAATTAAAAACTTATCTATCACGCTACGCTTCGGAGATAAATTCTCTATTATGTCAGATTTATGTAATCTGACAGGATTTGCCGACACTTGTCAGATTTGCAAGTCTACTTCAGCAGGTTACTTTGATAACCGACCATGATGGGACGGAGGTAGGGTCCCTTGAAGCCCTAAATGTCCGCTAAATAGTGACTGTCCGCTGATATAGATACTACAATTATGTAATTTGAATACCAATTGAAGTCGAATCAATTGGATTAAAAATGAGGACGCTGTAAATTGTCAAATTAAATCGATCCTGATTGCTCTGGATAATAAATGACATTAAGGATAAATATGTATTATGTAGATAAACCGCGTTGATCCAAAAATTCTATTTAATATTTTATAATACCTAAATAAATTATGTTATAATATAAAATGAAGGAGTTAAAATAAATATTAGTGAACTTCAGGCAGAACGAAATTTTAAAGAATGCGTTATAAGATATTTGAATAAACAAGATGTATAATATTGAGCTGACCACGCAGTCTATTATCCACCCATACACGACAGTCTATAAACTTTTTTGTCGTCTGGCAACCAAAGAAGCAAAAAGGTAGCTAGACATTCTGTCTTGGACACACAATGGCCGCGAAATTGCCAATCTCAATGGTAGATATAAAATATTTTTAGATATAAGAGAAATTGGCCAAAGATGTTTTGTGCCCATTTAGGAAATTCCCATTAGTTATTTGAAATGATAAATAGATAACATGAACTCTACGTGTTTGACCCCAGTGCGAGCTAAGCTGACTTATGATTTCATCTAATTAATCGTTTGTCAGCGTGCTAGCTACGTGTCTCGTAAACGCAAGATTGATTTACAGTAAATACGACGGAAAATAAAAATAAAGTACAATAAATCCTTGAGAAAGCCGTTTCATTATTTTTAGCCCCAAGTTCATGCATGATTATTCAGCATACATTAAATCCAAGATTGTTTAGAATCTGATTATGCATTGACAGGATGTAGTTATGATAGCTGGCATAGAATTCAAAGTTGTAAATCTAGCTATTCAAAAAGCATTGGTGTATTTCAAATAATCAGATACAACGAAGAAACTAAGAGTATAAATATTTTTCTAATGTTCTACTTTATACTAGGTCAGGGTTTTAATTTAATTTCTTCATATGTGAATTGAAGTACAGAAGCCAGAGTTCAGTCCCCACAGTCATCTTAACACAAAGCCAATCAAGTCATGAGAAAGTTTCTAGAATCATCATCTATTCATACATACCGCTTGCAAACGTCATGAGGAAGTCGCAAGCCCTTTACTATTCCAATAACTTGGAACGTATCAAGCAATATGAAACTTTACTTCGATCATATCCTCTATCACGTCGTCATAGAGCCTAAATTCGTGAGTGCGTCGCAACTTACATGTTGTGCAAAGGTCGATACGTGACAATGCTTAATGCTAACAGTTGGGTTAACTGTGAACTGTGCAGTCGTCATGGGAACGCCGGCCGACGCCCACAACTCATCATTTATTATCTGCTAGACATTTCTCTACGTTTGTTGGAATTTAAATGAGTGAGAGTTTTAGAGATAAAATCTTTTATGCCCCAAGTAAAAAGAAGTTTTTAACACCAATTTTTTCTTAAACTTCTTCAGTCTTTAGGTATGTGTCATGTTATTACTTGATAATTTATTATTTATCGTATTACTGAGCATACATTACAGCAAAATAAAATCGTGCTGCTATTATTTTCGTAACACAGTTAAAATTATCCTCGAAACCACAGGTATCTTGTCACAAACATTTCAAACATTCGATTTCGTTTTCAACCGCAGCCAAATAACTTCTTCTGATACTTTTGGACGTCTACCAAGTACTATAATGTCGAAAGTAACTATTCTAATGGTAGTATTCTAATATTTGTAATGCAAATCCACACCTAAACTGTGTGTATGGACAATTTTAGCTTTGTGAAGATGAAGAACTTTCTATGGCCCCGATGCAGACGAGACGCGACTGTCAATCGTTAAACAAATACTACACATATGGTAATTTCGCCACTTTAGCTTGCAATTCATACGTACAAAATAATTTTCTAATCTAAGTTACGTCTTTTGTCATGCATTTTGCGATCCATTAGTGCCATTGGTCGAATCTCTTGTTTGGTCAACAAACTTGTCGACACTCATTATGCTCGGATTGTGAGGTGTAAATCAAGGCCAAACAATGTTATATTACGATGCTTTTACGTTATGCACAGGTGTTTGTAAAACATTATGAAAATGGAGTATATTTAGATGACCCATATTACAAAATCTATATGCCATTTTAAGAATTAAATAGTTGCATAGGTACTTACTTTTGGATTTCTTTTCTTAGCTATTTTTGATATCAGGTCGACCTTCATTCTAAACATAATACACGACAAGGTGTATAGCATTAGCTATTTTAAGTCTTAATTGTGAGTCATGTCTATTCTCTCTTTACAACTTTTGTTTTAAAATCGTTATGTGATTATACAATTTGCTTCATTTTATTTATGCGAGAAGATGGTTATCTGCAATACAATTAGTCCATAATTCATAATCAATACTGGAGAGGTATCTTTGAAGACGGCATTCCAAGTGCCCACGGTGACATCACTATAAATCCGATTTCGCTGTTTTAACATTAGCATAATAGTTCGCCACCAAACTGTAGGTGTTCTCCTTGATATCACTGCACCCACATAGAAACTGCGCCTGTCCCACGCTACGCCTACCATCAGCAACCACTTTCGTTTAATCATATTGCTTAACATTTAGATTTATATTGGGAAAACAGGTTACCTTCAAATGTCTATGTTGCATTTCTCGAAATCCAAAACAGTAAGTAATTAGTAATATGGGCTTTAATAAATAGACACGCATTGATGACTACATTTTTTATCCAATGATCTCAGTATATTGCTCACAGACAATAATTTTATCTATAAACCTGCGAGGTTATCTGAACACTTTAGGTAAATCTTGCGCTACATTATCTACTTGTTTTAAATCCACTTCAATATGTATGTACATCCTAATTGCTTGAGAGAAAACATTGCATGTTTTATCTAGTGTTTACGTTAGCCCTTAACATCTTCTTTATCTCTTAATACATTTAAATCTATTCCGTGTCTGACTAATCATGTGTATGAGTCACCACTTTTTATAGTTTTCGTCGACCGAAAGATTTACATTTTTAATTGTTATGGAGACTTATGGGATGAACTCGTTTGTAATCTCTGCCAAGAAAAACTCCACTAAATAACTAATCAGTTTAAAAACGCACAAAGATTACTCATCTGCGGTAATCTCTACAGCGTAATTTCTGCCCTTCTTCACTTAACACAAAATGTTTAGAAAATATTTACAGGCCTGGCGAACGCTATGGTTGTTCTTTGATCTTTGCTCTTCTGCCTCCTCTTGGATGGTTTCTTCTTCCTCTTCCTACCTTGTTTCCTTATTTTAGGTTCGTAATGATACTCCATTATTCGTTAAACCTTTCTGATATTTTTCTCCCCAAAAGCCTTAGAATAATTAGGTATGTTATAAGGCCTTATAACGATCATTCATAAAATTGTAATCAAATCCGATGTACTCACTATTACGAAACATTAAATGCCGCAATCGGTTTTATCGAGCACAAAATATCGTGTTAAAAAGCTATGGCACATATTTCACCACGGTCGCCCACTTCCTATGGCTGTTGCCAATTGTTACTCTAGTATCGATATAGAAATGAACGCGTTTCGGGCTATTATTAAAATGATATGAAGTTAGAGATCCATTCGTGATAATATCTCATATTTTTAACCGCTAGCGTTAACTATCTTATGCGGTTTTTTACATTTTTAAACATGGCACACGTTGTTACCGAGTACATTCGTTCTTTGATGAATATTTTTGTAGTAATTCAAGTTGTACTAGTGACTCAGCAATCTAATGCCATAATAGAACAATGACTGAACCAAAACAATGCTGAACTGAATCAAACGATTGTTATATAACAATTATAGCTGAAGTTGAAAGTGTTACTTCTAACAGCTGAACTCTAGTTTATACTGAAACTGGGCCACTAGAAGATCAGTTTGCATAATCAAATTAATGCTGAACGGCTCAAGGCTATGGCGCTCTGAAAGGTTTGTTGTAGGTACTAGAATCGACGACGGTTTGAGTGGAATATAGTTTAATGAAATCTAGAAAAGTACATAAAAAATGATGTTTTAACAAAAGCTGGAACGTCGTTTCGAGCATACTAAGTAAAAAATTGGTGTATGCTGATAGAAGGCCAAAGAGATGGTGGAAATATCGTTGCTACAGAAACCGCAGTCGATGTCAGAGTATTTTATGATTAACCATTAAACTATTTTAGATTTAACACATTGAGTTCATTCAAATGTGGCCTCGAAATAGAAAAATGTTTTATTGCTTTAGGAAATAATTTTCGTTTTCTCTGGTTTCTAGGTTTATGTATCCTCATTTTTTTTATGAATACCAGCTTCGATTATGAACTTCATTTCATCACATCATTTCGTTACAATGTCTATTTTAATTAGAATTGTTTAAGTAATATTGCATGTTGGTTGCGTCTGTAAATCATTGTCTGCTATTCCCGATAAAAACTTCGAATCCAAATGTATTTCCTACAAAGATAACATTAACAGGTTCTTGGGCATGATCGTCTGTCAAATGTTTATTATTTCCTTAATTTGCTTTACGCACGCGTGCCTCTCCGAGAGACATCTGGCTTACCTTCAGTGGCACCGTGCATTCCTTTCAATTGATCGTGACACCTTGCTGTTTAGCAAACTGCATTCTTTTCACATTCATTCTTGCGGCTGTCATATTATCGATAGATTTCAAAACTGTTCATTGTCTTGATTAATCACTAGAATTTAAGCTTAATTTTCCATAGGTTTGTTTTAGTTATATTTTTATTGATTTTATCACAATGCAGTGATTATAATAAAGAAGTGAAGAAATTTGTTTATGTTCAAGTGATTGTTTACTATTTTTTAGGTATTTACGAGACAATGACATTTTTTAAGCCTGTTTACACCAGTCACATAGAATCATGTTGTATTTTTATGTCCATTGCATTCAATAAATCACAATTAACATTTTGATCTCAATTAATATCTTGCGCCTAATTGTCGAATTCTTTTATTAACTGCAAGTTTTTGCAAGTCTCATTTCTAGATAATCTGAAGGATTTATAGAAATTATGCCATAGAAACATACACTGACTGTCATTTTTGGAACTTCCGAAATACTTAAATTTTAAATTAGGGTCTTTAGTTAATAAACCTTGATGTTTATACGATTATTATAATAAGCTTACATAACTAGCTGTCTGACCTACATTTTTAGCGTGTGGGCTTTTCTAAGCACTGTTAAAGTAAAAGCCCACATTTATGTGTATTATAATATAACATAATCTCATGTTTCCCCCATTTAATTCTCACAAAAGCCAATATTTTGTTCTCACTGGTCTGTGCTGAATTCCGATCCACCAGTCGGCCGCTTGTTTTTGCCTTTACGCACTTTCTTCTCTTACTTGTACTTTCTCGCATCGGCACGTAGACTCAGGTGCGTGTTTGTGGTAGCACTGAATCCGTATAGTGGTATTTGTGCGAACATTTACAACTGTTGCGACGACCTACTCAGGTTCACCGGCTGTGTTGTTAGTTGTCTCACTAATATGACTAGGTATTTATTGGTGTTTATTGTTATTGACCTCTTGGAGTTCTTCGTCTATGTTGGCATTTCTGTGTACTTATTCTTTATGGAATTCAAAATTAGCACATGTTTTACTTGCCACGACTCTTTCTATAAATATATTTTCGTATATTATCATGTACCTATGTATCGATTATTATGACAAGTTGCTTCTGCAAAACTGATATACAGTCTTAAAATGCACTAGGTACAGATTACTGGTGGTATAACTAATCAGTAATGATTATAGTTGACGATCTTCTGGTTAAACTATTCTAAGTTTATGTCATTATCTCTATAGTCTTTATCCTGCGATGCATAATGAATTTTAGTGAATGGCATGCAACAACTATGTTCTTTAAATGTAGAATATTGTTAAGTTTAAACATAAAAATAAACTACATTTTTGTTTTTACTTTGTGTTCTAAATGATGATTCTTTTTGTTATCAGGTACGTCTTCAAAACAATCTTCATCTAGATAAGCGTAAGTACAGTATCAAAATTCAGCATATTGTGCGTTCCAAAAGTTTGGAGACGAAATCTCATTTCTAAAATGTGAAGTTTCTTTTGACCTACTTAAGGATTGGAACTAGAATTAAAGTGATGAGATTGCTCAGATCGAGTGGAAAATGCTTGTGGGTAATCCACAAGTGACCCACATACTAAAAGAATCCACATCGACCCTAAGACTATTCAGATTACTTTTTTTCTAATCTTAAAGAGATTTCAGAATCATCGAAAAGCTAAAGCATTGATCAATATTAATGTTTCAGTCAATTTGTTAGTCATGATGATCATACTCCTGATCCTGTCTTAAAATATCCATGACCTTCTAAAACGTACATTATAAAAACTACAAGATTAGTAACAAAACTCAAGTTTCAATATCTCACAACTTGTTTACTCGTGACGTGGTATCTTCTCGCACGTATCATATCTATACATTTTCCTCATGATATTATCAGATAACAGTGACATCTCAATGAGACGTTTTTTTCCATCACAAGGTTGTACGTAAGGCACTAATTAAGAAAACCAATGCAATCACTTTTAATTATATTTTCGCTCACTCGTGACCAGATTTCCTTGCGGATACAAACAAGACAAATTAAATCAACAACTGTAATACATATAATTATGTGTATAAAAATGTGAGGTGATTTTATCGATTCCTACGCGTTTTACAATATTGCTAACACCTACATAGATGTTTTAATAGCCATATGTTATGGTAGAGAATAACTTGTTTAACTATTGAGACATAATATTACATACTTTTTTGACACTTATCTTCGTGTTGCCGTCAGTTAACACGCTTGCTTTTTGATCTTACATGAACGTTACACGAAAGATGTTTGTTACGTTATTCTTTTCTTTTTCTTCTTATTTAAGGCATATAAAATATATTCTAGTAGTTATAATAATGTATTAACAAGAAAAGTTTCTTGGTAATACATTATTCTTCTTTTCTTTGTTCTTTTAACAAGAAAAGTTTAATCAGTCATATTTAATCACATAGATCCCAAGATGATTTGATGATGATTGCTAATCAATCAAATTGTTGAAGTTCGTTCAAAATCTTACATGTTCCTGAGTTAAATAGGAATAGGTATAGTAGGGCCTTAATTGTTGAGATTTTTTTATTCGCAGTGCGTCTCTACTTAGCCTTTCGCTTCTAGTATGAGCGATATGAATACTAACAATATTATTTTAAAGCGCATAGTTAAACAGCAAATAGTAATTAATACCTCTGGACATGGAACGTCTAGAAAAAATATTAGATACTAAATAAGTCAGCTCGTAATAATGTTGACCTGAAACTTAAGACGAATGATTTGCAGTTATCGGCTAGGTCGAATCGAAACCGACTCACGGATAAATTACTTGACTAGAACATCTTAATGGTGGGATGAATGATACTATTCCATTAAAAATTGTACTTATCTCTTGAAATTCCTCGTGTTGATATTGGAATTTATTATTTTACGATACATAAATAAACCTGCTAGGGTATTCAAAATCTTCATTGTTTCGTGGTGTAAAAGAAATTGGAATGTGGTTGAACAGCCCATTATTTGCTTCTTGACACGGACTTGGTCTTGCTTCGTAAGGAAATGGTGACGAAGTGTTCAAGACAGAGAATGCCAGGCATTAAATCGTCTTGTGTGGCATTAATGAAGTTAAAATAAATATTCACGACATAGTATTTAGTCACGTGCAGGTCTAATCCTTGTTATCGGTTCATTGTAATATTATGATCATGCTTTGACAAAATCGTCACTGATAATAATAAAAGTGAAAACTGAATTGGATATTTCTCTCTATTTTCAATAGCCTTGATCAAAATCCGTAGAACTAATCGTAATCTTATACTTTCTCTGTTAGAAATTAACTATCCTTATTTACCCATGACATTTTATCTAGATTAAATAATATGATCCGCATAAAACGAATTTAAAATCTAACCCAGTTTTTTTTAGTATTCAATAAAACTTCTAAAGAATTCAAATCGTCATCTAATCCTAAATACGTTATGAGGAAGATAAATTTATAGATAACGTAAATATTTTTCAATGAATATCCGTCTGGGCTATGATTTGTCAACGTTAGAGCAACAAAGCCGCCGTTTCGTTCGTACTTTCCATTTCAATCTCTGACTAGTAAATTATACGAGTCGCTAAAAGAAACTGCCACAAAAAATGTGTCTGGGCTTTGCATGTGTGATCTGCTGAATATTTACAAACATCATGTATTTGCACATTGCTCTTCATTACCGATACCACTATCTCTTCTTATCAGGCTATTTGTTGATCCGCGTCTGTTTCACTTTTTTCTATATTGTCGTCTGTATTCGTATTTATTTATTTAATATTTTCAAGTTTGTGAGTTGTTCTTCATTATGTATTGTCATTATTTTCATATTTAACTGGCTAATAGCTTCCTTCAGTATCTGGCCTTACGAAAAATTCAACTGTCAATAGAAATAATTTAAAACAAACACAATCACATTTAATATTTCTTCCATATCGTTGAAATATCCCCATACCGTGTGTGACCAACATACTGTTTTTGGAGAAGATCCAAAAACGATGTTGTTAGTCAGGGTACTTAGGTGAACGGCCTCAATTCCCACGCGCTGCCAAAACGACACTAAACACTAACTTAAATGGCGTCTGCGATCCCTTCCCCCGTCCTTTTCGTTTATGGGCATTATTACTAATACTCGTCCAGGATCAAGGTTCTCCGTGTCGATATAGGTACCTACGTGACTTGATTCTGAATCCGTATCAACATTTTCTACTTTTTATGTCGTACCTCCATCGATGTGTAAACGCTTGATGTAAATAATTTTATCGCGACATGTGTAGCATATTCTAGTACGTTCTGTCTCTTTTTGTTTACTGCTTTACTGGGTTGTGCCTTTTTTGTCATTGTTCATAACAAAATTGTATTACGTCAGGGAATCCTTTATTTTTTATTTATTTGTTAAATGTGTTGCTTTGGAATATTTTGTGTATAAACTTATGAATCCGACATTCTCATTAACATTTTGTCTGTTCTGAGAATCATGTAAAGTTCTACTAATAATGTTTACTTTATAACGTAACTTTTGAAGTAATTATGGTTCGTTAAATTTTACTCTGGAATATCTAAACCTTCAATGGCCTGATATAGTGTTTAAGGGGGATTTAATCAATGTCTTATTTCTAAGCAATATAAAATGTCTAATATTTCTTGTTTTAGAAATAACGTAAAAGATTACTATATAAATAATTGCTTATCATAAAACCGGACAAGTGCGAGTCTGACTCGCGCCCCGAGGGTTTCTTACACATTTTGCCGATCATCACGGTGAATTCTCCAAAAACAAACTTAACTGAGTGGTTGAAAAAAGGTTCCTTCATACATCGATCGAATTTTTAAATGTAAATAGTTTTAGATCGACAGACAGTCGAGCAAACAAGTGATTCTATGAGGGTTCCTTTTTACGGTTTTTCCTTTTGAGGTACGGAAAAAGATTCATAGAAAAACATTAAGTAGAAATCAAATTTAACGAATGTGTTGATTTTTCCTTCCCCTGATATTTATAATAATACATTAAATCTTTCAAGACTTGAATATAGTTATTTAAAAAAACTGGTCGTTTGCTCGTGACTGTTTAGGTGTACGTATGTCCTCACTTCCTAATAGAGCCTTCACGATAGTTCCACTGACGAAAAAGGCCACAGCATCAAGTAACTCTTAGCTACTATGTGCTAATTTGTTACGAAACCTTGCTTCTTACACGTTAAAAATAAAAAGAAATACGCTATAAATATTTCATATTTATTTTCTATGTAATTGTTATTTTCCGTTGCGTTGTTTGTAATATAGGCTTCCATCTATTTGTATCTCCCGCTATAGCTACCGAACTCTTTCTAATTAGCTACATTTTAAAGACGATTACGAAAAGTGACGAGTTTGTTATAACAGAAAATCGTGAGTTGTCTGAACTCATTAGTATCAACAGTACGTAACATGTTAATACTGACTAAGTTTTATTTTAGTTTCCAACCAGCCGAACCGAGCCAACCGAGTCACTATCAAAATATGATTTCCCAAGATATATCACGGTATCGTTGGCAAGCAATATTAAAACTAGCTGTGTTTACAATAAAAATAAAAAAGCCGGTCAAGTGCGAGTCGGACTAGCGCATGAAGAAAACACGTCTCTTGTATGAAATTTTGAAAATCAAAAAATTGCCCCATTTAATTTTTGAATACATATTTTTTGCGAATTGGTATAGCGTTACAAAATATGTGACATTCAAGCGTCTACCTGTAGCCATTGGGCTAGTCTTAATTTTTTTTATTTACACTTTAATTTGGGTTCTCGATTCTAAATGTATGGATCGCTACAAAGGGTATAATCTGCTAAAATGATCTACGTGCTTTTTTGTTTTTATTATTTGTTGTTATAGCGGCAACAGAACACTGAAAATTTCAACTGTCTCCCTATTACGGTTTGGGAGATACAGCCCACTGACAGACAGACTGAGAGAGAGCGGAGGCTAATAGTGTAAAGTTGGCACCGTCAAAACGGAACCCTAAAAACCGCCTTCCTATTCGACTTATAGTATTTTATACGTTTTTATATTTTTTTTCTGCACATAGTTTATCTATAATATTTTCTGGGTTGATTTAAACCGCCGGTTTCTTTAATCAAACGCTTCATGTGAAGTTCAAGTGCCGTCAAAACAACCGATACATCAACCTAATGGAGTCTATCTAATGGCTTTGTCTAAATATAAACACCACAATTCGTTTCCGCAAGGTCGTTGCGGCCACACCTTTTGTGCATTCGATTTACAATAGGGACTTACAATATCGTCCATCTGTCTTCCGGAAGCACCGCAGTGACGTATTGAGTTCATCGTCAACTAAAAATTACGTAAGGACCGGCGCAGACGCAACTTATATCCGTCCCATGATCAGCGTCCCGACCTATATCCACGAACGGTTCAGAGTAAAAGGCACCTAAATACAAACGTGTAAGATTGAGAATTGCGATAAGGCGACGATTGAGTTAGGACATTTCGGAACGGTGTCGCGTATGGACGGCCGCCAGGCCAGGCCGTGGTGTGACTATTCCCGTCTAGTAAGCTGGATTCTGTGTCCGATGGCATGCGAACTTCTTTTGGCACGTGTCATTCAATTCTGGCGCCGCATTATTGTTTGCCGATGTCGCTGGACCTTTAAAAGTCGCCGTAAACCTTTGTATTACAATATTTATTTGTGCAGGTTAAGTCACCGTGTCGACGTGATTTGCACGTGCCTCGATTGTCATGCAGTGCAGTAATTAGTAGCTCATTGTAATGTTTAGACGGCGCAACAAGTGTAACACGATCGTTATGCGTCATTAATTGAATTGTGTTTTGGCGCTAAAGCGCGGCCCATTAATATTTAGTCGCGATTTGTATGGGCATAGGTATGTGCATATTTGGCGACGAGTTCTGTATTTGATAATACATATATTACGTCTCACAAATGACCGGTGACATCATATAACTTATATTTTTTCCTGATGTCAAATGCCTTCATCCTTGCTGTGACTTAATAGTATACGCTCACAAATTTATTCATTATACCTTTCTAATGGTTCTCAAACCATTAAAGGAGAGCTATCTTTCACAAGATAAACGAGTTTATTGATATTGCTTTAGCCTGTTGAACAAAAAGCGTCGAGGAACCTGTCTATGTTAGAGTCAACACGGCGCTTGCTCTAACCGAACAAGTTTTGTACCATTTGTGTACACTTACATACATAATGCGTTTTCCAATGCATTCTATACGATCCGATCAGAGGAATCCGGTCTCGATAGCTACACGCCTTATGAATTACATGCTCAATTAAATTTGTTTAAATTTTTCGTTGTTTAGTCTTCAAATTTCTAATCGGATTTAAGATATTTAACCTCAAACTCAAAATGTCTAATCCAAAAAGTTATAGGACTTATCTGATGTACCTATAGTGCGTTTTAAACAGCGTCTGTATTGCAATATAACATTTAAAACCACGTTCCACTTTCATCATGTTATTTCGTTTGCCTAAAGTTGGAAATTATGAATAACGTGCAGTTAATCTCATTAAAATTATTTGGATTAACATACTTATATTGCACATACTCTAATGTAGATATTTCCCCAGAATGTATGCACTAAAAAGTATTTTATTATGATAATAGAAATATTATCCCCGTCTAATTCTTAATGAAGCCTTAACCAATGTTCCATAAAATATTTGCTAACGCCTACGTATTTTAGGTAGTTCTTATGTCATTTTATACCAGTATCGTCCAATAAGCATGACGATTTAGTTCAATGGTAAATGAAAATGAAAACAAGGTCGACACAGCCACTGCGTATTTGGGCTATCTTCACTTTATTTGAACTAACTACATTTGTTCCCAAATGGTTAATCCTGTACATTTTCTGATATAACGTATCAGCGTTATTTGAATTTACATGAGCAGCTTGTGAGAGTTGTCTAGAGAAATTAATCTGTGTTGTTTCTCAACTACGGGCTAGACACATAAAATTATTTAAAGCGACGTTTCAACGTGTGTTTCTTGACGTTCGTTTCCCTTTTCGATTAGGAAAAGCGTTAGTTACTGTGTGGTCTCGAACAGCTCACACGACAGCATTAGCGTAGCTGAACCGATTTATCACATGCCTTTTAAATGTTTTATTTGAAATATAAATATATACTCTTTCTCGTTCCTCTTCTTCCTCCTCTTCCATTTATGTCGTTCTTTTATTTAGTATCGAATGCGTCGGTTGAATCATTCGCTAGAACGCTTGGTATTCACAGTCGTAAAACTCAAATCGGGATTGTAACATATAATTTTAATAGAATGCTAAAGACGGCACATTTTGGTAGACGTATTCGCTCGTAGTTTTAAAAGAAAAATGAGGTCAAGAGTAGACTGTGCTAATTTTTTAACGGCGTCAAGTATACTGAGCATTACTGGGTAAATTTTTTATACGTTATGAATAATTGCCTGTACATTTCACTTTATCACTCGTGTCATTGACTTTTTGAGATGTAACAATCGTTTATTGTTATGCATTATCAGTTATTACTTCATTATCATCTAACTAGAATTCTATATTCGCCTGTTTTATTTGCGTTTATCTTTTATTTGGACAGACCTTCATAACTATTTTCTACTTTCATTATCATATCATGAAAACAACATCGTTTACACAAGATTGTTTTAAATTTTCGCAACGCGATGTCTGTTTTGTTGGAATGCGGCGAGTGAACGTCCAACGAGCCGGGCCCGAGGCATCCCCGGAGGTTGCCTGTTCCTCGCTCAGCTATGCGCCAAATGTCATGAAGGCAAAAGCGTGATCCCCGCCTCCGGAGATATCGAAACTGCGTTAGTAGTACAGTTTTTATACAACATTTCAATTGTTTAATTTATACGAACGTCAGCTGAGATAATATTTGAAGCGTGTAAGCTATTAGCTTTATTTTATAATCAATGTCGCGTCCTTGTTTTGTGTAATTAGCTGATATCACACATGGCCCGTATGCTTTGTAAATTTTTACACTAATAGATTGTCTATTACATTTTCACATTGTTTCTAAGAATTTCTTTCAAAGTCTAAAGTGATCGTGTTCCTAATTGCTCGGACCATCAATATTACATTTCTCTAGTTGCTTCGAAAGCCAGATGTTGCTGCTATGTGTGGATGTTGTTAAACTGGCCAGTCCGCCCTGTCCCTTTTCTTTTTGCGTAAAATTAGTTGCGTGTATATATCGCGCTCTCTGTCTAGCGTGCCCCCACCCTTGCGTCCACCTGCGCCTGAGTCGCGACACACATCTTCCGTCCATTGCTTTCTATTTTCGCCTGTCGCACTCGATTTGTTTTTAGTGTATGTGAATCTTTTACCTATGAGATTATTTTTAATTGCTAGAACTTCGTTAACGTGCGTTTTTTCATGCTCTTTTGTCTTAATGTTGAATGAGTTATGTTATTATAACATCTGTTGTAAGGTTTATCCCGTGATTCATTGTTACGTGGTTATTTTAATAAAGTTATCGTTATTAATCTTGTTTAAAGCATAGTAAAGTAGCTTATCGTGCTTGCAATGGTTATCAAGAATGTTTTGTTGATGTTAATCGGAGATTGACTATCGCAAAAGATTTGTTAATGGTAAATAATCAGTATTTCTTTACTCATCCATGAATTTTGCCTTCAAGTAGCCTGCAAAAAACAAAACCAGATTCAGTCCAGATTCAGAAAACACTGAATTTGTTAAAAAGGCCTTTTTTAATTATTTCCTTACATACGCACCTACTCCACACAATAAATACGACCACAATAACCATTTATACTACTTTCGATAATACAATTTGTCCGTGCCAACAATAGATGGTTTCGCTTTTCATTCACCGACCTATAGCAATGAAACTTACAACTGAATTAATTTGAAAGCATTATTATACCGGACATATATTGACAAACTTTGTGTGTACTTCACAGGTGAATAGTCATGCGGGTCGTCCGTTCGAAGGGTTTATTGCGAAATGCTTATTAGACCGCGTTTCATTTGAACGTCCGAAGTTGTTAGATCTTTGTTTACTTGTAGTATTCTTATACGTTTCTTGTATTTTAGAACATTTATATCTGATGTTAAAGGTTTGTCATTTAATTCAAGTAGGGAATTTATTTTTGTTATTTTCTTATTGCCATTGTCAAATAAATGTTTTAAAGAGGGATTACTATTCCTCGTTCGTGAAGCTTGTAGACATTCAAACTCTACATGATTTTCAAAGAACCATTCCTAATGTGTTTTTCCGATAGTTGTAAGTAGTTTAAAATTGTTTATGGTACGCAATACGCAAGTTCCACTTTAACATATGTTTTATAGTGTTTCGTACGACTTAGTTGCATTGTGTTGGGAAACGCACAAGATTTCTCCATTTCCTGGAACTACTTGCGTCTAGTAATTCGATAGGTATTCATATTTCCTTTAGTATTTTAGTTTATAAAGTAATGCGTATATAAATAATTTCACCTTTTCCTATAATTTAACCCTAAGCGATACCTAAGCTCGATATTCTTATACACTGACCTTCTTATGCAGTATCACCATTAAAGTTTTACCCATGATTTTCAGATTTTTTACTAGAGAATCACTTTGAACAAAGTTATGCTTATAGTAGCTAAAGTAAGTAGGTAAGTATTAAAAGCTAGTTGGTAAGTAAACGCTGATTAGGAGGTGAAAGACAGGATGTGTTAGTAGTCTATTAGCGCAACAATGTCGTAAAAGTAATGGAAAGAATTCGATCTATAGCTGCCTGTTCAGACAATTTGAAACTAAAACTATGTATATAGACTTCAAGTAAGATATTTGTGTGTGTATGGTGAAATATTTGAAGGTTGTACATTTCTAAAATCTTGTCTTCGCAGCCATTAGACACCCATCGTTAGGTACATAAAATACTGTTAATGTAATTTTGCAGTATGGTATAAGTATCATAAACTAGATGAACAAAATTTTACATGGACACATGGGTATCTACATCTTGGTGATCTTCAATGGCATCTAAGTTAGGTAATAACCCCATAATGATATCATTAATGTTTTTACTATAAATTGTGATTATGGCAACAGTTTGCTTCAACTGTTCATTGTAACTGTTGCCTTGGTAACTCATCAGTAATTCAGTATCATTTACAGGTTAAAACTATGATACGATCATGTTACCGGCCTTTAACTGTCACACTGCAGAAAAACAAAATGCGATCATTGATCACCGCGACAGGCAGTTTAAAACATGAACTTATTGCTTAGTTTATTACATTTTCGAAGTTGTACCGCAGTAAAAGTCGTGATTGTTTATTTGATATAATGCCTAAGTAAAATACTAAATACAAGAAAATCTGCTTACTTTTTTTAGCATTCCATTCATGAAATTGCTCGCTCCTCTATTCCCCAGATGCCCTTCACGTTGTAATTAAACCCAGCACAGCTCTATTTCTGACGAACAATAAAGTTTTTATTTTCTGTCGCTAAATTAAAACTACAGATATTTTTTGTACCTCTATATTTCTCTTTTAGCTCAATGGATTTTACGATTCAGAATTCATGTAATTTACAATTGGGGCATGAAGAGATATTTTCGCTATACATACAAAAATCTATGTAAGTAACGTAAAATAAAATAATCTACACTAAATTAAGTATGTATAGTGCTCCATGTGCTTAAAATCTTTACCCTCACAAACGTTTCTATAGATGGAACATTTCGGTCATCAGGAAGCATTTAGCCCATATTTCTTGCCATAACGACGACAATTAAACAATATATTTCAAACATTTGTAAACTCACGACTCATGATCTGTCAGTCCTCAATACCATTCTGCTTAAACAATGAGCTTTAAATAGCAGAGTGTCGTGGACATCTCGATCTAGTTTACGTCGCATGTTTGACAGGGGAATACGAAGTTTTTGGTTCGTTTAGTTTGAACGAGAGCACTTAGAATTAGAATATTATATTGAATGTTGTTTTTGAAATCGTACACGTCTTCGTAATTGTGAGTTGATCTAAATTCGATGTTCACTGTGCAGCCCTAGAAACTCATGAACTCATTAATAAAATGGATGAAAAACGCATAGGGACAAATGTAAAGAATGGGTAGCAGTATGAGCTAAACTGTTTTTGTTAAATATTTATTTAAATGTACAATATTAGAAACAAGGTCAATAATTAACTTTCCATATAATCAGGAAAGAAATTTACTCTATAAAATTAATATCGTCAATCTGCTACCTCACACTGATACAGCAGAGAAATCGGAGATTATAAAAAATATCTATAATAAAATATTGCATAACTCACTGACAGGTTTCTGGTCAACGATTTTTAATGAACGGGTTGAACTTGACTGTGAAAGTCAAGATCGTAATAAGTGCGTTGGCTGATCAGCATTCGAATCAGGGTCACATGTTTTTGCATCACCTAAGTTGCCTGCGATTTTGTATTGAGGCTTCGGTGTATTTCACAAAGTAACATGTAAATGTGAGTGCCACTTATCCTTTCTAAGTGTTCGGGTTTTAGGTCGTGTATCGGCAAAATGCTTTCGTGTTGTGTAAAATAATGGTCGATACAGTAGTTAAATTGGCCCTTTACCGACCGTTGTTGAAAGTAGCCTTCTTGTGATACTTGCGTATCTTTTTGTTTTTAGTAAAATGTCGAAATTCACAACTCGCTAATACTGCTAAGTTCGTTCTAATTATGTGATTATAATCTTTAAAATAATTAATATAGTTCAATAGGAATTATTGTATTAAGCCCTATTTCAAAAATGACACATCACTGAGCGACTTTTTTTTCGGTCAATTTATTTGAGCCCAAAACTAATTACGAGTTTGGCATGTGTTTTTTGTTCTACATCTGTTCCCCATTTCAATAGTAACCAAGCCAGAGTGTTCTTTGCTGTATGGTAGAATGGATATTGCATTTGTAGGGATGCTTTAACCTGATGCAAACATGAGCCGTCTAGTATTAGACTCATTGCACCTTGTTTCTGTTGCAATAATGTTACGTAAACTTATGCATTCCTTTCTTCCTGTAGCTCATCGTTAATGCTGTTATGAAATAAATGCAACATGTACACATATGAATCTTCTTCTTCTTTTTGAGTCGATGGTATATTTTTATATTAATATGTTGCACCCAGTACTTGCCCACACTAATTGCGGCGTCATTAGCGATGTCTAGATCCTCCAAAGTGCAGGTGTCTGGACTCTTTGGACAGGCGCGGCATTATCTTTTCGTGAAAGCCGCAATCGCACCAGGTATCCGACGGGCCTATGATCTCCGATTTCGCCAAATTGTGTTTGCAGCGACCTACCGTAAAACGGGGCTACTTTGAACAGGTTTTGGAGGTCTTTGGTTTGTAACTTTTTTTTTACGGTTTGAATTTCACTTTTTTTTACGCCAACAGAACAATGTGTCCTTTGGTTATCAAATCTATGGCAAATTTAAGACCTACCACCCCCCTAACTCCCTACTTTTTTTAATTTATTAAATGTCAAAGTAACCTCAGAAGTGGGGTTTCTTTGACAAGGCATTGAAATGCAACTGACGTCAAAGATAGTAAAAGCATGGGTTACTTTGATATCATTTTGACCAAAAATTCTATTATTTCATTGAAAAAACTACATGGATTTAAATGAAAACAAATATTTTTACAATTAAATTATTCTTTATTAACGCAAGTATTACAATATTTGTACCGAAGGTACTGTTAATGCCACTTAATCAGTCTCTTAAGTAATAATTAATATGATTGAGATCAATTTAAACAAGATAGGTAACAATCAACTTTGGCAATATTATAGACAAGAAACAATTAGTTAGATTCATCACACACCACACATTCGTATGACGGATTGTTTGAGCCCTTATTGCACATCCCACACACCCAGTTTTTACAGGTAATGCAGCATATCCAGTCAACAGAATGGCGGGAGTACCTATAGTCGCACTTACAGATATAACAAAAATTAGACTCCTTCTTATTCTTCTTCTTGTCCTTGTTTTTGATTTCCTTCTTGCGAACCAAACAACTCAGAGGCACATCTTCGCCGGAATCAGTCTGGTGCTTTGTAAGCAGTCCAGAGGTTGAAGGGACTGGTTGATTATTCTTGAAAGCTGAGACACTATCTTCTATTTCAGGAGAGTCATCCCTAGAACCGATTTTGGCGCTCTGTCAAAGTAGCCCCAAAATCTGTCAAAGTAACCCTGGAAGTCAAAGTAGCCCCGTTTGACTGTACCTATGTTTGCAATCATTTGGCCTAGGCCATTGCAATTTACCTCCGGGCGGCAGAAGTTCGTGAGGTTGGATATAGTCGGCTTACTCTGAAAAAAGCTCTTATAGGTATAGAGGATGTCGGGCATCTAATCACAATATGAATGAATGACCCATATAAATCTTAAAGTAAATGACTTCCTATTTTTTTCAAAAGGACTGTTTCTTTTTGTAAACGGATATATAAAACATTATTGTCAGTTCTGATAAAAATAAACAACGGGAATTGATTTAATGTTAGCAGAATATTATCAAATAGGTTTGATATCGGCTCACATGTTCGAAACACATGGAGTACCTAAGTGCCTTAAAAGCTCAAGTAAAAGAGGATCCAAAATAGCCCTTTTAAGTGCTGAGAAGTACGGTGGATATAATCACTAAACTAATAATGTTACAGCAGGCAATTTAATTGGTTTACGAACGTGACGATAAAGGTAGCGATCCGATTATTATACGATCATGACACTGGTGCCTTTTAGAGGCATTTACCCTTAAGAGAATGTAAAATATTGTGCTTACAGATACAAATTATTAAAAAACCTTTTACCATTTTTTTGGGTTATCGGGTGAACATTTAATGCCTTGAACCCACGCCGAGGGCACGACGTGGGGATATGTCGGACTTGCACCGACTAATAACACCCCGGTCCCGTCCTTGCCTTTGCCGGAGTCCCGGGTTCGCTAAAGCATGATCGGCGGGGCTCCGGTGTAAAAAAAAAAAACCTAAACCTTTTACCTACTTAATAATAAGATAATAGGTACTTGAAAACGGTTTTGCTTTAAAACGGATATGCAACATTAAATATGTCATGGACATGTCACCTAATTGAATTAACAGATTGTAATACGTTAGGAAAACTGAGACAACCGACTGTTACCTAAATCTGAAGCTTCAGTTTGTATTATTCACTTCTACCAGCTTGCTTATAATATCAGTATTTCCACATTAACATGGCATTGCGTAGGCTATGCAAGTTTCGTATTCTGTTATCTAATAGGCCGTTTAGTTAAATGTCATATTGTCATCGCTGGCTGGTTCAGTAATTGCTGTGATTGCCTACCTGTGTTCACTGCTATATATATAGTAGTAGTACCAAATAAAACAGGTCCGAGATATGCTAATTTGAGAACGGAACAAAATCATATTGAATTAAAGACAATCGCATCGCAATTTTAAACGTACCTATTGAACATTTGAATCCGATATATTCCTCATTATTTATTGGCCATGTCAAATCTATATTTTATACCTGTTGACATACTGTCTAAAGATATGAAAACTTATTATGTGTTAAGTATGTTTAAGGTTATCTGATGATTTTATATTTAGCTCTTTTCAAATATAATGACTTCCTTAATTATGATCTTAGCTAGAATGTTTTAAATTTCAGGAAACTGAGTATTTGGTTTTTTTAATTGAGATTATTTGTTAATTACGAATAATTACTTGTGTTTTATTGCGCTTCATTACCATAACTTCCATGTAACGGTTTTGTTGCTTTAACAACTGCATCTACTTACTGTTTTTGTTTATATTGCATCTGTTTCCTTAACCCAACTAGGTGTAACAGAGAGTGACCTCGTCGCTGGCGTCCTTGCGACCGCCTCTAGATTTGCTTTTATTATTTTACTCTGGCGTTCACAATCACAATTATCATGTACACAAATAGTGATTATACGATTCAGAAAACCGTAAATATAGCTTTAACTAATGTATGTTTGTCTCAAACGTCAACTTGATGAAATCGATCGGTATCTACCTTATTATTTCTAGCACTGATTCGAATGTTCCTGTTCAAAGAGCTATAAAACCATCTTAAAGTATAAGGATTTATTTAAGATCAAGAAATTAATGCAGCAGCTTTAATCCGAAACCAATTTGTTCCATCCTCAATTTTGGCAACAAACAAGTTAATCCCATCTACTTTTGCAAACTCGACTCAGTATGCTACTTGAGTACAAGTTTCAATAAGAATTTGAATGAAATTGCATCGGAATGAAGGTCGCCAGCCGAGCTTACGGCATCCTACTGCAGGTGAATGGCCGGCTGTGCGCAGGACTATGTTGTTGTCTTAATCCAGTTACGATGTCGTTTGACAATATATTTATTCTTCGGTAGACCATTATTTATAAGTAGGTTGTACTGAAATTGTATCTGTGCATTTATGAAATTTGGCATTTTAAGTCTTTTGTTAAGTTTGCTTAAAACTTTAGGTGTGTATGTTTAAAGATTTCATTATTTTTTATCGGTATGCTAATTATTCTTATATCAAAGCAAATAGTTAAGGTCCCTGAGATCAGCATCATTAGGGCATGAAAACTATTACGACGACTCTACCAGCTTAATTTATGCAGATCATGTTCTTGCCCCGTTAGCGAGTCTGATAATATCCATATGAATAAATTAAATTTTACAGTACATGAGTAACAAAATACAAAGCTATATGCATCCTGTTGTGGAACGATTACCCATAAAACGTCAAGGAGACGGACGTTTGTGAGTATTCTTGACACGATAAGCTTTGTTGAAAGTTGTTAAATGGACTGTCCGGTATGCCAACATGCTTAGCCCTAATCATACCCTTTAATTATTTCATATTCTATCCATCACAGAAATGACTTAGAAATACATATACTAAGCTAATTCTTAATACCTGATTATGCTTGCATTTTATTTAAAACTAACTGACCGGACAGTCGCCGACCAGTAATTTTTTGACTTTTACCGCTAGTTTTCGTTGTTACAAAACATACATATGGCAATTGATTTTTATTTATATCTAGGTATATATACATACATAGGATAACCATACCTAAATTGCCTAATACGGTAGTAGTATCTCGAAAAATGCACGCATTAAAATGCGCACCGATTGATTTATTTGTATTTTCGATGACACGTTGTTACGATAAACAAAACAATAAAATGCAACTGCATATTCAAGTGATACGGCACTATTAAAAGGTCGTTTGGGCTGGCCCAGTATTGTGTACATAGTACATATACTAAATGACATACTATTAACACAGCCAGCTCGCAAGGTCGACCGGTCCATGCATCACACGGGTAGATATGAGTGCACGTGACGCTACTCATGCTAAATCTCAGTGAATCGCTGTACGTCAAATTAAGATGGCTGACATATCTGTATAAATGTTGAGACAATTGTGAATACAATTAAGAATCCTTCAAAACATTAACAAATGCATGCATGCAAAATCAATCTTCTATATTTTCTGAAGTTTCCTTAGTCGCAGAAGTTTAGTAATAGAAATTTTCTAAAAATTACAAAAAGGAATGTAATTTCGATTTACTTAAAGTGACCTTCAAACGTAAAAGATAAGATTAAATTATCTTTTATCTTACAAACGTTAGATAGAAATTGTGACTCAAACCTGCGCAATAGTCTTGGAACATAAATAACTTTACAGATTAGTTGATTCATTTGCGATTTATCTTAGCTTAAAATTGCAGACAGAGATCAAACAAGCAAGTCAGATGCACTTACTACATCGCATACATAACAACGTTGCATCAGTGTGCGTGCACCACCGACCCAATTGTTTGTTGCTACGCATATCTCCCGTGCGTGTTAGCCAATGACATCGTTAACGTTTATGTGTTAGTATGTTAGATGCATTAATAAGCCACTACTAGTTGCAAATATTTTGGGAATATCGGATTCGTTACAGTGCTAATCTCACATTTGATTGAAAATTGGGTTATACGCTAAAAATATAGACGAATCTGTAAATGAAAAAGATATAGACATAAAATAAGAAGACAGTGAAATTTTAAACCAAGCTGGTTTTAAATTTCACTGTTTCACATTAAATATTTAAAATGGAAGTACCAAAGAAACAGACGATATCAAAACATTATTCGATTTCAACACCAACTAAATGAGACACCAATGTAGAACAACGCCTGATCTAACCTTTCGTGAAATGCCATCCAGCCAGCTAACGTCGATTTCGGTTGACCTGTTCCAATAGACGCAAAAGTCAGTCTTCTACTGGCTTCTAGTTACTATTTTATTATAAATTTTAATTTATTAAATATAAGCTACTGGGGTTAAATAGAGTCTTAATACTATGTGATGATATTTGCTTTTGTGTTTATTTAAAAAAAAAATATTTAAGAGCTAATATTATCAAACTCAACTGTGATAACTAAATTGTTCTGAGATCTCTCGATTTCGCTTCACCCGAACTCTTAAATCTCGGCCTCTGTGCGCCTATAAAATGATTAATCCATCAAACGGGAACACTTGACAGCCAATCTAGCGTTACGTGTGCCACAAACTCGGAACATTGCCAACGTTATATTTTTTGTGATGTCTTCGATTTCTTTAGATTTGGAGATTGTTTCTTACAGTTTATCTGAAATAAGAATAAATAATTCTTTTGCTTTTGCCTTTTGAAATATTAGCAAATTTGTTTTGATCTTTCCCTTTTCTTCTAGTTAGATTCACATGATCTACTGAAATCGAGACAACTTTAGTCCAGTCATGTTACATAATACCACTCGGTAAACGCTAGAATAAGTCGAGTAGTGTTTGTTCTCTTATTGACAAGTTGTTATTTACAACTTTATTTATGCTCCGCTATAAATGCGTGTTGTTGACGATTTGGCGTCGATGCAAAACTTTCACCTATTTACAACACAATGTTACGACCTATTATTAAACTTATAGTAGGTAATTGAATCTTTGATCTAGTTTACTTTATGGATCAAAAATCAAACGCCTAATGGCAGTTATTTTAACACAGTAGAATAGTACTTTCAAACAGTTTGTTTCCTTTATCCGTTTTCTTTTTTTGGTTACTATTATCCTCTTATATGCAGAAAAACTGATGATCATAATTTTGTTTATTCATTTAAGATTAATGAAACTGAAATTACTGAATGGATTTATTTATAGCTATGATGAGTCTGTATGGCTTGAAGCAATGTATTAAATGAATGGATACTATTTAAAGAAATCAACTGGGTTATGAGTGGTTTAGGTATCTTATAGAGTCCGAATCTATCTATTTCAAAGAAGAAGAAAAATCGTTTCATTAATTATTTATGGAAAACTAAATGTATCTGCATTTCGTCAGCGGTCACTCACGTCTAGGATTGATCTAAATCGAATCGACACGCAACGCACAACTTTCTATCTCGAAACTATTTACAACCTGCCGACACGAAATTATCAAATCTATCTTACGTTACGTTGGCACTAATGTAATAATATCAATGATGTACAGGAATAATGGCATATGAAAACATGATAGAAGAAAATATTGTAAAAATAATCAATAATGAGAAAGGTACCTATATAGAAAATACTAAATTATTAATGTACTATGACAACAAAATAGTTACACGTGTATGTTTCAAAGATTTCCGATGTAATGACTTCACCGAGTCGTATGTAAAGCCGTTACACAAACAACGGTCTAAAATAAATAGCTAGCAGTAAACGTGACCAACGGCCGGCTAGGTTTCATAACAAGGGTTAGATATTTCTAGATCATAGGATACAAGTGTTGCGAACGGTAAACCGCAAACAGTTCCACATTGCAGCCTTGATGTTGAAAGCAAATTGAAGATACTAATACATACTTGTATTAGAACTCGTTAATATCCAACAAGCGGTTTGGGAATGGACCCATATTCTGATAGACTTAATGATGAAGCTATTAGTCATTAGCGGTTTCTTAATCATAGTTATTGATTATAAGTAATTATTGATAAAATATAGTCGACCCATAATATTATTGATTGGCAAATGATGGGAATACGGCGTTTCTCTTAAATTAATTTCTCACAATTTCTAAAACTATTGGAATGTTTACAAACACTCTAGAAATTTAGAGGAATTATAGTTAAGTAAACATAACTTTGCATAACTGAACGCTGTTTATTTTAAGTTCACAAACCTCTTTGGTAGCGAAAGTCTGACTAAGATACCGAGTAAAGTCTGTTAATTAAATTCATTTACATTTCAATAGTTTAGATTGTAATAACCATAAGTTACTTCGTGTCTTTTGAATACCGTTGTAATTTCAGCTGTTTTGTACCTAAAATTACCCAATTGAAAGTTAAAACAAACAGAAAATCATCTAAAAGGTTCCCCGTGTTTTGCAATACTATTTCAAAAACATGCATGCGAATTGAACAAAGCAATGATGTTTCGTATGTCTTGGGCAGTGGAACGAACGACCTGTCCATTGTTAGCCTGACAATACAGCCATCAGTCAAGACTTGAAGGATCTTTGCGATAGTTTGACCGTTGTACCTATTGTAACAAAACCATTAGATGATATAGTTTCCTCGCATTGAAACACAAGAAAGGCTGAAGATGTCAGTAAATTAGCATCACTTATAGAGTCGTTAGGACAGTGAAAGATCAAGACTTATGCCGCAATTTAGAAGATGCCTATGCCTATGTCTAACAATGGATCGCTATAGGTGTGGCTGATTGATAGTGATAGTGCTTTTAATATTTTAAAGTCAATGCTAACATCGATCAGATTTCTATTAATTTATTCTCGAGTATTAGGTAAATGAAACCCAAAATAGGTAATAGCGATCCGAAAATAAAATCAAAATTATCAATATCCTTTTACCTATTAATATGAAAAAGGTAATGAGTAGAAAACTTTTAGGACAATTTGGCCAGAGAACTCTTGTTTTGCTTGACCAAAAATTAAGATCTATCATTTAGACCTCCAAATTTTATACTGGTGAAATACGCATATGCTGTGTTGCATGTAGATTGCATGGTTAACACCATCTGAGCAACACATGTCTTATATTTTATTTAGTTTAGTAAGATTTAGAACGCGTGAAAAAAAATTGGTAATAATATTATTAAACACCCGCCAAACAGGAATACTCCAATTATTTAATTTATATACCGAACTTTCTGTTTGTCATCAGTTCTCCTATATTGTAGAGTTCAAATTGATGAGTGTTGAATTTCTTTTCATAGACAAAGCTTGAGTACTCGTTTCTCCGAAGCATCTAAATCACTCACAATGTAAAACAGTCTCATTCACGTCGATTGGCAAAGCAAGTACCTACTTCTTAGGCCGCTACGTTGATCTCAGGTTTTTATTGCATGATTGTCGACTGTCGTCGGCTGTCATCTTGGGAACACCAATTACACTGTTGCCTCGACCGTGGCGTATTCAGTTAACCTTTGCTCGACTAAGCCTAGTTATTGCAAATATTTCTGCAAGGTAAATCTGAGGTATGCAGGATACACCTAGATTGCATGAGAGATTTATGGCTTGATGTTACTAAAAGCGTTAATAAAGTCTATTTTCTCTGAATATTTGAAGACATTTTGTCTTATATTTATGAGAACTTAGAAATTTTAATTAAAAGAAGTATTAGGTACTTCCTATGTGTCATTTAAAAGGATTTCTATTGTAAACCTTCTCGTTGCGTTTCTAGCCTCCATATGAACGGAACGTTAATTCAAGAATGGGTTTAAAACACGTAAATACCATACAGAATCAATTATTCGGCCCCAAAACCCACTTATAGAAAGTGTGAAGCGATTTGCTAGGAAACACCGATTATGTGTGATTACATATGTTATCTTTCGATTTCACACGTAATGCCGATAAATTGCTGGAAGGAAGCCCCCGATTATTCATTACTAAAACAATTTTGCACTTGGCGATAAACTGATAATAAATCTCAGCTTTCATAACACAAATTTTAAATCATTGTCTCATTTTAGAATAGTCAATATCACGTGGCTTGATTACAATTTATTTACTCTCCTAGTTGATAAGTATACTAACATAATTTTTATGGTTATTTGTATGTTAAGTTATTTATTTAATACATGTTTAGTCTAAGAACAAAAATAGATAAAAATAAATTTTGAATTTCTTACTTACAGCATAGTACTTCAATATTTGATTATTGATTCTAAAATGGAAACTAGTACAGAGTAGTCTAAAGTCCAACAAAACGTGGAAGAGAAAGCAGAAACCACGAATGATAAGAATTGTATATTGAAAATACAAAACATTCCAATGCTCCTGCAGCAAGCTATAAGATAAATAAACTTGATAATGTAATTCGAAGAAACGCAGACTAGATAGAGTATTAATATCTAGCTGCTATTATACAAACTAACTAGTATTATTTAAAAAGCTACCTTAAAACAGTACAAAGATGTTATATAACTGAAATATCTAGAAGTACCTACTAGAGCAAATTAAAATCTACTCTACAAAATCCAAACAAAATTTGAGTAAACTAAAACATTAAATACAGTTTCTAGCCAAACTACACACCCAAATGGCACCGGATTTCCTAGCCGTCTAAAATCACATAGTAACCGTAGTATACACATATAAAAGTAATATGGGAAAACATTACGAAACAAGAAATGGTGTTTACTACATCAACAAAATAGTTTCCAGTGAAAAACGCTAAAACAAATAAGTTATGCAAACAAACAAAGCGGACTTATCGACGGCTATTTTTAGGCAGCACATGTTGGACGGGGCCGAGTGCACCGTACATATTCATGCTGTCGTCCGGCCGTCTAGCACAGTTCCATTTAGTTTATTACTCACAAGTTTATTAGACTCATTATTCTCAAAACTGGAATGACAAATGATACGAGTTGAATGTCTTGTAGCGACCCCTTTTCTTGTTTAAATTCTTCCCGATTAATGTGTATTTCTCTGAAATTCCAAATGATGCAATGGCGTTACTGTTTCTAGATTTGGCCCTTCAGATGTCAGATTTAACTTCTGGAAGTGTTTTGATAAAATTATTTTTTAAATTATTTTCAATTCATGTTAAAGGTCTTATTTCAAAATTTAAAATCTCGAAGAAGTGATGTGATACTTTAAAATTCAGACACAAAATTAATGCAACGGAAGTGGGAGAGACGGTTTGTATAAATGTATATTTTAAACTGGACGATATAAAAATAAGAAATTTTATTTCGATGTCTGAATTTTGCCGCCGCTACCGATTCCTATATTTCATGCAATAAATCGTAATATATTGAATGAAAATAATGTTCGAACGCACGAGCTAATTTTAACATGTGGAACATAACATTACAAACATAATACATGTAAATCAACTGATAAGATTACATGGAGAGAAATATATGATTTATAAACGAAAGCAAACTTAAATACAAAAAGTAACACACGCGGTATTAGGTCATGCGGACTTAAAATGAACATTTCTCAGTAAATCTGAATTAACATTTGATTTACAATCAAAACGCGAGTTTGACGGTAGACCGTTATTTAGTACTTGTTTTGCGCATGAAGAAACCGATGTACGTAAGATGAGAACTTGAATGAAATTTATTTAGAAGACTATGTATAGTTTAATTATTATCGTTATCTCGTCAGAGTTTATAGGCCTTGGAAATAAGATTTTCATGATATGAAATTAACAGTTTTATGCTGCTAGTTATAACGGGATCTCTAGAATGTTAAGCAGTCACGGTTTATGTTAGAAACTTCATTAGTGTTTTTCGAACGTGCAAAGAACATAAAAAATGATACTCATTTACGTTTAACGGTTATCTTTGAAGTTAATCGTATTACTAAATTCTTGTACTAGGTACACAATGCATTTGAAAAACAGCGAAGTAGGTATTTCACAAATTAATTATATACAAAGAAGAATTGTAGAAAATTTCCGAACTTACCTAATTGTAGACATTTTAACGCGCATTTTCGAAATTACTAATTGCAATGGTAATAAAATATAGTACTAAAGCTCATATCAAAATTCCAACCCTTTTTTGTAAAAGTACCGGTCACCGAAGTATCAGGTAATGTACTTGAGGTATACATGTGTATACACACAGACTTCGGCTTCCCCGTTCGGGTAGGTCGCGATACGATCGGCAGATCCCGAGCTCGCCGCGTGATGAGCTCAAAATAAAAGCTCCGCTTATATCTCAAACTAGTCAGGCACTCGAATCTTATACAGATATTGGTCACGATCTTATTATTAAACATGTCTAACCTGTATTATGTCTCTAAAAACACTTTCCTACTACTTTTAAATCGATAATTTTATGCTAAGCCATTATAACTCCCAGAAACACTCTACTGCGCGGATATATGATACCTGCAACATTCACTGTGATTGGAGCAAACCAATCGTCATTTATTTAATACGACTAAAGAAAAGGGTTGAGCCCAAGACCCACAAACACTTTAAATATTTATAAGAATTTTAATCCTCGATAGATCCAATGAACCACGTAGAAATATTTTCACAATACTAGACTAAGGAAAGGATGATAAAGAAATCAAGCCTAACGATGCGTTGCATGAAATAGTATGTTTCCTGGAAGGTGCTATATTGCATACGCAATATATAATGAAGCCTACCGTTATTGCGCTCACCAGGTGGCGCCACTGGCGTGTAAGCTGTCAAAGCCTACCAACAACTTATTGAATTGGACATTTCGGTACTTTAGACACACGTGGAACAATTTTTTAGGATTCAGCCACTAAAAAAAGAGAACCCTTTTAGGATTACTTTGTTTTCCGTTAAGTAAGGAAAAATTCCGAAAATTGTCAATGTATAGTTTTGTAACATTAAAAAACGTTACAACATTAACGTTTTTGCCATTGCAAACTTAATTTACACTGCTTACAGTTATGTTTGTTTTTGGAGAATTACCGTGATGATCAGTCAACTTTGTACGAAACCCTTGGTGCGCGAGTCAGACTCGCACATATTTTTTTTTTTAACTACGCATTTCTTTTTTCATTACCGTAATATCCAGCATCTCATAACTGCAAATCTATTATCTTTCCCAACAAAATTTATCTACGGTCTTCAATAACGGTTTAGTATAACAATAGCTTTAATTAGTTGATGACATACCGTTTACTATCGTGATAGTAACCCACTCTCCGCTCTTCCGATACATAAATATGCTAAGTCATGTGTGTATTTATTATTTTTAATACTACCATCATCATCAGTTAAGAGCTAAGCTCTTGTCAGTGCAGCTCAAAATAGTTACCTTTAGGTTTTGTGAAATATTGTACTGTCCATTTTAGTTTCTAAATCTTATGTAGGTAAGCACATTTTTAGGGCATAGTTTTGCAGTTTTATTTACTCCTCAGTTCAAAGAAATTTTTATCTATGTCGTAGTTTATCGACGACTAACGGATAAAAACTACTTCTTTAAAAGCGTATAATTATGTGTATTTCTAAGTTAATCTTATACGATGAACGTTGACGATGAGTCAAGTAAATAAAATCGACGGAATCCTAGTTCTCACCAAGTTTGGTAACCGATACCTACTAAATGTATTTCAGTAAAATTGTCATTGATATAATAATTTAATTAAGTCATAACTTTCAATTACACGATAATGCTATTAATAATCGTAAACATTCCAATAGGCGTGTCCTGATAATGATGCAATAAAAAGTGAAAATCAATTGGTAACTATTTTACATTTATGTGAATAATTTGGTACAAAAACGGATACCAATAATGACGTAAATTTATTAGTTCTTATTGTTATACCAGTAAAGTTGTTAATACGAAGAAAAATTCACATTACCTGCATGCACATCACAATGTTCGCAATTAGAGGCCGCGGTCAAAGACAATCGAAATCGAAAGGAAGCCGCCAAAGGATGTGACGTCACGATGGACGACCGACGTTACCGAGGTAGCTAACACCTGATTGTTACTTCCGAAAATGTTACTTGAGTACTAAATTAGCTGGTTGAGTATAGAGAGAGCCAGTCATATGAGTTACTTTTAGTTTAGAAGTCAATTTGAAACTTAACTGTCGAAAAATGGCGAAAAACCCACGAGAAATGTCGAAAATTATTATGGTCAGCTAGTTTATAATATAATTTAATTCACTCATTCCATGGTATTGCGCGCCATTACTGAGGAACAATGGCTGCCGGTCGATGACACTGGTATTAGTTGGTATGTCAAATGGATTATCAGTTATGTGTTGCGGTGGATATTACGTCTGTTCCGGTTTATACTGCTGTACTTTATGATATTAGTGCTTTATTATGTTGGTCATGGATTTAATCTTGGTTTATGTTATTGTAAATTATGTCGAGCGTTCATCAGTTTAATTCTGCGCGCTTGTGGGTTTCTATAAGTACTTATCTTTGTTCTTAAAGAGTTTCATGGTCGAAAGTGTCGTTAATGTGCTTCGGAAATGTAGAATCTGTATTTTTTTTTGGGAAAAAACAATTGATCTCGCGACACTGTTACCGTTACCGACACCTCTGTATATGAGTATGTACATATATTCAAGTTTTAACTTCGGTCGACACTCCCGGATTGCCACTAATTTTTTTGGGAATATGTTCTCCTTGAAATGTACTTTATTATACCTACTAAACATTGTGAAGTTCTTAATAGTATCAACGGGAATCACTACGTCATTAAATAGCTTAATTTATGATTCTAAACACATCATGATGACAAGCAAATTTCCTACTCAATCGCGGATCCAAAGGCAGGCATATTTTATGTGAATAGGTTAACTTTGTCATCGAAAAATTAATAGCACCTCATTTCTGCATTAACCTTGCATCAATATGCAACATCCCTGATCAAATCACAATGTTCACAGGTGCCTTACGTTTGCATGTTTTGCAAACAATGAATACTGTCTACAAGGTCAGAGTGACTGATAGGATGTGTGCTCTTATGTAACGAGTGTATGAAGATGACTTTACATACATTATACACGAACTAGTTTGTCTTAAACGGTAAAATTCTGTTGCAGTATTTATCTTTCTCTCTATCTCTAAAACTGAAAGTGTAATAATACAGGTGGGATTTAGTTTTATTTGACTGTAAAAATGAAAGCCAGGAATTTAAAGTGATTTAATAACCTCGTTACCACCAATCTAACTGTAGGTACTACTATAAAGAAAAAGCACTCCTGCTCTAGGGAATTTCATAATTGAGTCGTAGAGGTTTTAGACACATTGAAATCACGTGCACAAAGAACGAGTATTCGCTCTTTTATTGGATAACAGATGCAAGATACCCAAATACATAAGTACCTTCTGTATTTATAATAATAAAAGGCCAAAATGTTAAAAAAACAGTATTATCGTCATCAAGAAATGTTATCCAATCACCAAAACGTCCGTTAGCTCAGTTAATTTACATTTTGTACGGCAAAAAGCAATTATTTATACCTGTATACACACGCTAGATAAGCATTGTTACCTAATTCCCCGCAATTGACATACGCGTGACATCACCTTAGCAAATATAATAAAAACAAACTGACGATTGTTTGCAACTCTCCGCGACACTTGAACGCAGCGTCAGAGCTCCACCTTTTCATGATTGTTATACAAAATGTGTACCTATTCACATCATATATATACTTTGTGAATGTATTTCAAACGAAGAGTTGTAGCTGCTATATAAGTGATTTATGAACTATATCACTCACATTCGTACAGAATATATCACTAGCTCAGTAGTTCACTCACTCTATATTGTATCACTGCGGCGTTTCTCTTTCTTCGTATACGATGTCAAGTCTGAAGGAAAAACAATTTACTATATTTGATCTCTTACTAAAACCTTATTATACATGTCACTAAAGAAACCAACTGAATTGAGCTTATGAAATTAATGAGTGAAAACTTATGTGATCACGAGTTTGCAATTGATCGATCCTTATTACTGAGCTAATAGAGATAAATGTATCTAAAAGACATATTCTTATCTTTTTTTCAGCTCAGTAATATATTTTACGATTCGCTATTTCAAATGTTGTCGTTAAAGACAGGATTCGTTTTGTGCAATCTTGCAACTTCAAGCCCAATAAATACACCAGTTCTACTATTAAGAACTACACTCTCATGTACGACGTAACCACGGACTAATGGTAAAGAAAAAGATGGCAGCCTGCTTGTCTTGAGATCACTGCTAGTTTTTTCTATGAGTAAAAAGAACCAGTAAGCCAGAGCCAGTAAAACATGCTGATATAATTTTAATATGTAATTAGTCTAAGGTACTGCCTATTGCAGAGATTGTAGGAGTAACGACTATCACTCAATGTCTGCATGTCACACTTGATTTGCATATTAGTGTAATGCTTATGTTAGTTGAGAATGCTTTCGTCATACTCAGTTGGCAATACAATAGTTATCGATATTAAGTAGATATTTATGAGCTGTAGTTAACGATTCCATTTCGTCATCTTTATTACACTATTGGGATTTGATGTCTGTGGTATAGAATTTGTGGTAGACAGAATAATTGCTTTTCCTAATTATGATGTCATCTAACTTATTACTTGGAGTCAGTAGTAATTGGACTGAGTCACAGTTATTTGAGATCTCGATGTTAGCCGAGTAATATTAGTCGGTACAAAATCGATAGCAAAGTTCAGAAACGTATTAACCGTAAAAATCGTATGTGTAGACATGTAGGTACTGTTCTCAGGAAAACCCTGGTGGTAGTGATCGACATGTAAGCGGGATTTCCATGAAAACAAGTTCTATATTTAATAATCCTTCTCCTTACATACTCTAAAGTAGCTACATAGCATTAAATATCGATTCATCATCGATTCATCTATTCGACATTGTTCGCACATTTACGACGAGCCTCAAGCCCATTCACTTTGACCTAATAGAATTTGTAAACCGCAGACAATATTTAAGGTGCAATATTCCACAATGAATGAGTCTTATTTTACTAAGCAATTCTATGGGCTCATATTTCATTCTCGCTGAGCTTGTGACCACTATTGCGGTTGGATATCCTTAGACACTAAATTAAATCTGTTGCTAGTTTTAATCTTAACTAGAATTTGAATGCAACAATAATAAATAATAATAATTAATGAATGTAATCTGACAATATCTACAATTCAGGTTAACTAGCAAAAAAAAATACAATTTTCTTGTTTATTCACAAAAGATAATATAACACTGGTTACTTTTTCTCTGAACCACTTGTGCGTCGTAAGATTTTTCCATTATGGTAGGTGCAGTCAACAAATACAAATCTCACGTGTCCAAACACTCGAATTCGGAGCTAAGTAATATATCTAGGCTATGCAAATTTACCTTGGCCCAAAAAAGATGTACCAATAAAAATTCTTAACTATTAACGAAAGATTAAAGAAAAATGTGTTAAAAATAAGTCTTTTAATGTCTGGGTCATGTTTGTTCAATTTCGTGATTTCGAAGATTCGCAGTCATATAAAAATGGTAGTATATATATACCTTAGTATTTTTAGACACTAACAGTCACATATTAATCGTAGCAAACATCGTACAGTGCACAACAGGAACAAAACAATAAAGTTGGAATAGTAATAGATTAAATAATAATTGTTGCACTCATTCCTGCGCTGTAAACCCATATATCCCTGCAGTAACGCAACGAGTGTGGTAACTGCTGCTAAATTTATGTTACAGTGGATTTTAGGGACAATATTAGCCATCGGAATAGGGAATAGTCTTGACTTGACGGGCCTGTTGGTCTAGTGGTTAGTGACCCTGACTGCTAAACCGGAGGTCGTGGGTTCGATTCCCACCCAGGACGAATCTTTGTGTGATGAGCACAATCATTAGTTCTGTGTCTGGGTGTAATTTATCTATAAAATGTATGTATTTAGAAATGTATAAGTATGTTTATCAGTGTCTGGTTGCCATAGCACAGGCTCTGCCTAGTTTCGGATCAGATGACCGTGTGTGAGATGTCCTAACATATTATTATATAATATTTTGGATTATGGAATAATGTTTTCGGTTGCTTAAGATAAATATATTAGACTTTTAACGTTTCATCATCCTCGTTTGATTCATAATTCTTCCTATTTCCAATAACACTAAAGATATTTATTTTTTTGTCCTCAGCTCCTTCAAAACCTGGGCAAGGTAGACCGGACCCTCGACGACATATTCGAAGAGCATCTCCAAAACTTCAACAGGCAACACCAGCAGGCTACCAGGCTTCAGAAGGAGTTCAACAACTACATAAGATGTATACGAGGTAATTTCTGCACTAATAACATTATGGGCGTTTTAGATCTAGTGCGAAACTTGAATGGTCGAGACACTGAGTAAAAATATGTGCCTGACACCAGTTGTCATGTGGTTATCACCCAAATTAAAAGTCATTGCTCATGTGGATCTTTCAAATTTTTTATTCCGATTAACTTATGTATACAATGCGAGCTATTACACTATTAATATCGGTCTCTGTGATTTTTTTGTTAATCGGATATAATGCACTCGTGTTTTTTCGTGCGAAAAGGCGGTTAGGTCGCTTGACAGCACTAAAGAGTCAGTTAAACCTAATAGTGTTAACAGTGCCTGCAAGGCAGGACGTAGCTGATCATTTCATCTGAACTTCCTTTGCACCATTGTGTGAACACAAAAAGCATTTGGATCTCAAAATAGTCTGTCTGGTTATTTCCCTGTTCATAGACCTTTGTTGTGTCGACCCCAATCTCATCGACGGAGTTTATTTTTTACGATATCTTGAAGCACAGTAGTATCTGTGTACCACAAAGCATTTGATTCCGTTTGTAATAGTTTTTGAATAACATGATTTTCTATTATGGTATCTCCATATTTATGGAATGAAACATAATTTCTTTGAAAAGATGTTTCCTGATATAATACAACAGGGAAAATATCTAGATTATTGTGTGTAGTATCACCAAATTTTGCATTCAGTTTATTAATGATATGATTTCCTATCTTCAGCGGTACAAACAGCGTCCAAGACCCTAATGGAAGCCATCACGGAGGTGTACGAGAGCGGGTGGTCCGGCCACGACCTGCTCTACGTTCAGGCGCAGAACTTGGAGATGCTGTGGCAGGACTTCTCCCACAAGCTCGGCGATCAAGTGCTCATACCGCTCAACACCTACACCAACCAGTTTCCTGAAGTCAGGGTAAGCTTTTTACTGATTATCTGTCTTGAAAAATGGGGGACATTGTATTTTAACGCGTGAACGTGACGCATACGCGATTACTTACACTTCAGAGTAGAATGTATCTAATGCATAATAATAAATCAATAGTTTAATAAGTTGGTAATTTGAAATAAGCATTATAAAGAGGGCTGGATAAAAAGTGTTTGTGATATACAAAAGTATATGATAATCTTTTTAAATATATGTATACAATTGCTTAAGAATTAAGAAATATAAAGGTAGACGTGATTAATCCCTATGTTTCGAACAATAGTACTTACTATTGTTGTACCAAACAAAGCTGTCGTATTTACGCATCAATGAAAGCGTGCGGTAATTGTTTCGGCAGAATCAAATTAATTATCCAATTAGTGAACTTTTGATTGATGCTGATTAAGCTCAATTAGATTTTTGGATTGCTTTTTTCACACTCATTAACTACACAATTATTATTAAAATATCGTATCATCCATAGATACTCGTTCATGTTATAAAACAAAGTCCCCCGCCGCTTCTTTTTGTCTGTCTGTCTGTCTACCACTACCGAAAGGATTTTTATGTTTTGTGTCTACAATTTGTTCCTGAAACAAATATTACTGAAACATCAAGAATAAGTTAATCATCTTAAAATTAAACCAATGTACCGTGTGTATATGTATTAATAATTATATTTTGGACGATATTTACAGAAAAAGATTGAGAAACGTGGTCGCAAGTTAGTTGACTACGACGGTCAAAGGCACAGCTTCCAAAATCTGCAATCGAACGCGGCGAAGAGAAGGGACGACGTCAAGGTATGGAAAAATTATATTCGTAGCAGTTTGGAACTTTATCTATAGGTAAAGATAACTTTTCTTGTGATACTGAAGCAATAACCCAATCTAGATGTAAATTATGCAAACAAATTAGAAAGAATTAAAAGAATATAGTAATGACAGTCAAGTGACAAACCATGAAATTTTATATGCTTTTTGCTGAAAGAGCATGCAAGTCAATACATGTCAAGTTAAAGCCAACATTTAGAACATATATTACGTAATTAAGATCTAATTGGTATAACGTAGAGCCAAATGATAAGTTAATACGGCTTTATTTATAAATTGTTATAACTAGAAATAAAAATGAAAAAGAAAAGAAGAAAAAGGTATCTGGGTTGGCCTGGATGCGGAAGGATGGTGTTATAGCGTAACTTGGGAGAGGCTTATGTCCAGCAGTGGACAGCGATAGACTTGCTACTTTGATAGTCACTAATATATCTTCATCATATCATATCTCTTTCCAGGTGACTAAAGGCAGGGAACAGCTAGAGGAAGCCAAACGCACATACGAAGTGCTAAACTCTGAGCTCCACGACGAACTACCGGCTTTGTACGACTCTCGAGTGCTATTCTACGTCAATAATCTACAAACACTGTTTTCGGCTGAACAACTGTTCCATTCTGAGAGTCACAAGGTAAGAAAGATACCGTAACTAATATTCCTTTTATTTAAATTAAAAGAAGAGAGAGAGATGAATATAAATCCAATAATAAAGGTTAAGCTGCGCTCACCGCGGTTGGTCCGTGGATGGGTGACCATTTATTAACATAGCGAGACCCTTCCGAGCCTCGGAAAGCACGTTAGCTCGTTGTTCCCGACTGTCATAGGCTGATCTTTGACAGTCGTTAAATTATTAAATGTCGACATCCAGTCTTACTATATGATGCTGTGTTACCCAGTAAAATGAGTTGTAGAAGTCAGATAGACAGTAAGACGTGAGGCCGACCCAAACAGCTTCATTGGGAAAAGGCTAGACGAAAGAAGAAGGCTCTAGAATAGCACCTTGGGGTACACCAACTAACTAAAATACTTTATAGTGCTTACAAATAAGAATATTTGCGATTAACGCATATGAAATAAAAAAATACAACTGTTTAGTTTAGAGACGCATTATTATACCTTTTCCTTTGCTTTTCGGCCAAAAAAACTTATTGCTACGTTATAAAAAAATCTGATTGAGAATCTCAAATGCTTTATAAAGAAACGCCAACGTACTATTTATCGAAAAGTGTTTATTCGACGATTCATATGTTAGAAAGAAACACAACATCAATGATGATTCTTATTTTAATTTCCTTTGGTCCTTCTGTTGTTTGTTTGAGTATATTTTTTTTTGAAACGAAAGTCTCAAAATGTTTAAATTGCAGGTATACGGCGAACTAGAAGCGATCACAGACAAGCTGGCCAACGAGTGCCAGCGCGGCTCGTACAGCAAGAAGTCCATCATGAACAACATCTCGCCCGCCGCCTCGCCCAACAACACGCTCAACACGCACAACGGCAAGCCCGCTTCACCCACCGATACTGTCCAGAGTTAGTACTATTTGATAATCAATATTGACTTGGCAATTTTATTGTACTTTCTGTTAGACTTTGTACTTCAAAGTCATTTTAATTCAAGTTCAGTAGTTGTTAGTTCAGTTTCTACTTAAAAGCGATATGGGATAATCAAATAAATCAATCGTCATGAAGGAAAGAAATAAATAAATCAAAATGTCACTGAATGATCACTTAAAAATGTATTCATGTGAATAAGATAGAAAAGTTATATTTTATCTGTGCCGCTGACCAAATTGGTAGTTTACGTAGCTGTCATAGCATTTACAACTGTCATTTTGATGTTTGTTTCAATATGTGTCACAGATAACAGATTAATTGGAACTTTGCTCTTAAGTGAAACATTTGACAGAAAGTATAATTAAAATTGCCAGAAGAATAAATGTTTGACAATTAATACCAATCTTTTTGTGCTTTATACTTCGCATTGAACAAATTTAGCTTTCGTGTTGTGTGTTGAGTTAATAATTTGATAGAAATGTTTTGAGTGATTGCTTCTCGTAACTGTACTGATCTAATGTTTGCTTAACATCCTGATTGAGAGATGACAAATTTTGACAAGTTTTGATGGAAAAGTTTTAAACAGCAACCAAGCATTATTTGTAAGAAGTAGTAGTTATCCTAGAAGACTTGTCAGAGGTGTCAGGTCTCAGGTGTGTGTAACCCGCATGTGTGTAGCGCCCCCGCCCTCCGCGCCCAGCGTCAACGGCGCGCCGGCCGCCGCCCCGCCCTCGCCCGCGGCCACGCCCTCGGCCACGCCCACTCCCTTCAGCGACTCGCGCGACTCGCCCGTGGCCACGCGGGACCCGCCCCCCGCGCCGCCCGCCGCGCCCCCCGCGCCCGCCAAGCGCGAGGACAAGGCCGCCGCCCCCCTCGCCAACAACAACGCTGACGAGCTGCCCGACAAGAAGGTCGAGGAGCTCTACGACATACCCGTCGGTAAGTCTGCCGCCCTGGTACTTGCCACCGCACCTGCTCACTACAACCACACGTGAGTATGTATACAGCTGTAGTTAGTTAGTATTTACCCCCACCACCAACGTACGAACACTCTGAAGATGCTGTTACAATATCAAGACAGTTTTCGACTATAAAATTTCAGTACTGACCCAAGACATGTGAAATCAGGTCAGTTGCGACTTATGCTGTCCTAGTACTTGACTCTGTACAAGTAACGGTGAGTGCAGCTAAACGAGGCTATTAGTCAGATATCACAGACCCTGTTAAATAGTATTTATTAATTTGAATGTTGTAGTAGTTAAAGGCATGGCATTAAAATAATTTTTAGCTAAGAGCAAAAAGTAATGTAAAAAGTCCTAAACTTTCGAGTAATTATAATCAAATTATTGTCTAATATTTTTCTATTACTCACTAATTAATTAATAACCTCAAGTAGAACCTAAGCAGTCCAGAATAAAAGAGTATCTCGATATATATGAGCTTATTTACGTTGGTCACAATTCAGTTAGCCTACTGCCACTGCATCTTGTACAAACTTAGTTAGGCTTTATACTAGTAGCAAAATAGAAAGTCCACAATTCTCTCAGGATCGCCCGTACCACCGGAGAAGTCAAATAATAACTCGGAGGAAAAGAGACAAGTAGATGTAGTTGACGGTGCGAAAGACGAGAAAGGAAATGAAAACAACAAGAGCGAGGATGTGTACGACATACCCGTCGGTAAGTGGCGGTCTGGGAACTATGAACGAATGTACTATTCGCTTTAATTAACATGATAAAAATTAATCTGGTAATAAACTTAAATATTTCGTTACAACTAAAAAGTACTAAAAATAAAGTATTTACTTACAATTTTATACAATGTTACCAGGTATATAGTATTATTCTTCTTTGGGGTTGCCTACATTAAGAGATATATTAAAATGGCTGAAAAATATTAGTTTGATGTCAATGTATTTCGTTTATAGTTCAAAGATTATCATCAAACCATCGAATTTTTAAAGGCACGTTCACACTCTAGAATAATAGATTATTTTAAGTGAAATCCCATTTTTGACACTCATAAATAAGTAATATTCAAATATAAGTACTTAACATTGTATTTTATTTTTTTATATTCATTTATCATGGTTTGAGTGTTGCCATATAACATTTATTCATTGGATTTTCATTTATATCTTAAATCAGTTATTTTGAAGTGCGAATGTCTCTTTATACTTAGTTATGTATTGCTCATTGGTGGGGGTCATAACAGCTCATCGCTTGTATAGCGTAAGTAATGGCATTTATAACACGAATACTACACTATAATAATGTAAACATTTTAAAAATTAAAGTAACCTAACTTAATAATTAAAACTATCGTGTGCTGTCGTTGTTGAATAAAAACTTGATTAAATTAATACGTAAAATTTAGTTTTCTTCTTTTCTCACATTATTTTATATTTATTTCTCAACTTATTATCATGTTTATTTTCTGTTGTGTCTATGTCATAGTAGGATCGTCTCATCTCTATATACGTATGTATTGTATATGTATTTATTGAATTTTCTTTTGTGTGTGTATGTTTTTGTGTTAAGATGTGTTATATTTTGTTTGTGTTAACCATTTATAATGCTTATGTGTAAATTTATTGTATAGTTTATCTCAGGAATATACCAAGTCTACTAGTAGATATAAGTTCATTTATTGATGAACTATGTTTAGACTGAAAAAAAAAAACATGACTTTCTGCAATTTGATATTAACATATCTTTATTTTTGCATTGAAGTAATGTATACACATTCCTGCGATAAACAATAAAACTTAAATTATTGAAGTTAAAATTGTAAGGTTCAAAAAAACTGTTTTATTATTGGCAATACTTATCCTCGATTGCTGAAAGGTTGTTCAACAAAAAAAACATTTTTCAAACATAAATCAAGTGTTGTGATTGGTTGTTAGTCTTTTGATAAACCAATCATATTCGCTTTGCCTTGTAATCACTATTCGGCTATTGCAAAATTGAATTTTTTTAGAATACTATTATTTATTCGTTATTTAATATACAACAGTCGAAATGTTTTAAATATTTTGCAATATTCTATTATTTATCGCAGAAGTAAGATTTGGATTAGTGTCTCGTGTGTTTCCATGCGAGTAATAACAAATTTTCAAAGCAGTAGTTGGGAACTGGTAACTGATGAGCATGATGAGTATAGTACTCGGTGTTGAGGTGTGCTCGTGTGCAGGGGCGACGCTGGCCAACCTGCCCTCGGGCGCGCTGTACCGCGTGCGCGCCACGTACCGCTACACGCGCGAGGACGAGGACGAGCTCTCCTTCGACGTCGGCGACCTCATCCGCGTCGTCGAGTACGACGACCCCGACGAGCAGGTACGCACGCGCACGCACACACACACACACGCGCGCACACACACACGCACACACACACACACGCACACACACACACACGCACACACGCACGCGCACACACACACGCACGCGCAAACACACACACACACACACACATACACACAAACGCACGCACACACTATTGTGTATTTAAATACTATCCAAATGTTATCTGTAACAAACAATTCTAATAATAGTCATAAGTTTAAGCACAAGTATGAAATAACATAAAAAAATAATACACAGTTGTAAGTCAGTCAAGTACCCTTATACCCATTATATACAAATCCTATTCAGATAATAACTCCACGTATGTCGTACAACCATGACAAATAAGTTATACGTACACACACTACAATCAGCTATACTGAAGTGCTTCTTCTGCCTAGCCTTTCCCCAAGCTATTTTGGGGTTAGCTTCTCACCGCATACATTTAAATACTGTATGGAGCTATTGCCCATCTCAATAACCTATTTTCCCAAATAATTATCATATAATTATACTCAATTAAGCTACAATAACTGCCATTATGTCGTATTGCAAACAGGTGCCACTAGTATACCCCACACTCCTAGGTACTCAGTAATACTCACTCTAATCAAAGTATAGGTACAAAAGTGTAGTACAGTACAGTTTTAAGCAGTGATCGTATTATACTCAAATGCAGTTTAATATTTTTTTTTTACATTGTTTACTATCCACAATGCATCACCGAACACGGATAACACCAGTGTTTTTAGCCAGGAGTTGCAAAACTTGCTAAAACCACAGTATTTTATTTCTTCGTCTTTATCAAACATTTTTTAATGTTCAGGAGGAAGGCTGGCTGATGGGCATAAAAGAATCGACCAATGAGAAGGGAATGTTCCCCGCGAACTTCACGCGGCCAATATGAAGCCCTCGCCGGCGACCAGACGTAGGCCGAGAGTGTGACGTCACGTGGTAACTCATATCAATGTAGGTATATACCGGGCTCCACGAACTTTCTTCTACAGTACGATTTTGATTTTATTATAATCATTAATCAACAATCCGTTTTATCTAGATAACGATACAAAAACTATGTTTATAACTTAGTATAGTTGTTGAATGTTAATAGATTATTATATTATTTATTATTTTGTGTTGTATTACAACGAATTTTGATAAATCGTAACCCTTTAACACCGTTTGTATATACAATTTATGAGTAATTTCGTATCATCATTTAGTCACTGTTTGGTATAGGGTTAACATTTCTTTGTCTTATATTCCATGTCACAGGGAAACACTGGGATCGTTAATAAAGTAATATATTACGTTGTTATTGTCTTGATATAATAATATTATATTAATATCGATATAATATAGCATCTGAGGCTCTACTCTCAAGTGTTTCCTTACCAACAATTCTGTAACAATATTTATGACAATAATCTTAATGATTATTAAATTGTATAAATAATAAATTAAAATCAAAATTGCTCATGTAATAAATAAATAAATATTTTATATTTAAAGTGACCTTAACATTGAGTATATAAATTATAAATGATTGACGAACAATTCGGATTAGTATTTCAATTATCAAATATGTATTCAGTATTATTTTGTTATTTATCTTTTTATATTTTCTTGGTACATGTTTTCTTGATCATTTAAGTTTAATTAATAAACATGTAATATTGTTTTGAGTATAAAATTAATGCTTTCTCGAAATATTCCGAAGCATTACATACATTATTTTACAATTTCTATTAAATTATTTGAGATTATACTATTAAGTATTTGTAGCATTTTCAAGCAGCTTTTATATCATTCACTGTTCATTATCTGTCATTATATTATATTTCCGACGCGCATTTTATTCTAATTTCGTTATTGCATTTTAAAATCAAATTCTTAACATTAAATCATTCTAAAAAGTTAAGTTTTAATGTATATAAATTGATTTTACCTTTTTTTTTTGTTGATCCCATATTATCTTATTGTTAATATAACATAGGGACTAAATCAATCGAATATTATAGATTTTGGGTAAACTACTTTTTTTTCTGTTTAAGTAGATTTATATATTTTTTTTGTTAAATTTAACTGTATTAGAAGCAGATACTAACTAACTTTGTAACAGTAAGCTTGTGAATTACATCGGGAAAATGTTTTCGAGCTGAAGATGTATAGAATTAACAAATTTGAATGCTGCCATTATTTAATTGTTATTCATTCGCTCAAATTTGTTAAAGGTAATAAAATTGTGTGTCAAAAATTACACCTTGATGCTGTTATTTATTTCTTCTAAATATCTTCAGGTTGAATTATTACCGGACTCTGTACCCAGAACAAACATTGATATTAACGCCTGTGTCAAATGAGGTGCTTTGAAAGTGTACATAATTATTAATTTATGTATTATACATTTTAAATTTTTAATCCCATATTTTTAGAATAAGAGGTTTGAATTGTGTTCCATTTTGAAAAATCAACTTCCCAGAATGTTTCCTGTTGCCAACATTATAAAAAAAAATAGTTAGGCAACACTGACGATTAAAACGTTTATCATTTTAACTTTGTGAGAAAGGAAACTCTGATAAGTCGTGCTCCTTCTGTGTGAAATTTAACATTGTAAATTAGTTTACTTACAATGTTGTTATTATGACGGGCCACTTTACATAATCATTGCTAGCATTTATAGCTGATCAAATAACGTAGCTCCGCCTTTTATCGATCATAGAACAATCAAATTTTATAAAATTTTTTGAAGAACCTATTGACCTTATCAGATTTTAATATCAATTTACGATCGACTGAAGTTTTTGTAGACAAGTGTTGAAATGTTGCGATGTTGTGTAGGAGTACAATCCGACATATTGAAAGTTGTGGCTTTATCGTCAGTGCCATGCAATGTCCATATGTAATGTTAATTTATAAGTTTGTTAGGACTTGTACAGTTTTTACAAGTGGAAAATAAAATATTTCGAAAATGTTTGAATTTTATTTATTTTTCCAAAGAATTCTCCACAGCAAAATGTCTAAACCTATTAGTAACTTGTGAGTATGGCTACGTTTGCACAACTAATAGAGTAAATTAAATAACAGTTACGCTGTCTCCAAGTAGTATCTCATTCATAAATTTTAATTTTGTAAACATTCAGCAATAATTTGATTTTTATAATAATTATATTACGCGACAAATGTCGTACCCAGATTACCATGTTGGGCTGTCGCGTACAGACGACGGTTAAAGGCTCATTTTAATTGGTCGTTATATACCGCATTCGGAGTGCGGGAGAGTTTTCTTCACGCATGCCATATAGTCCACATGCGGTAACCGTTAGTTGATAGGGCCCGCAAGCGGGACGTTTTATTTTCTTCGTGTCTCGGTTTTTAACAGGCTTTAAAAGGATTAAGGTCTCAATTCAAAGATTATATTATACGGTAGACCGATTTCAAAAATTATTTTTGTCATTGGTAGGGTATGCTTCAGAGGTGGTACCTATAATTCTTATTTCATTTAGGTATTCGGAAACTCCCCACATGCGGTTTAACGACTGAGTTAACGATCAGTGAAAATGTGCCAATTTTTAGTGTGCTTTAGGACCGCAGGTGTAAATTTCAGAATTGAATTTCTTTCCTACAGGAAGTTGGCACCTGCGGTGTACCTCAGTGTACCTCCAATAAAATCCAGTGTTCCTCTTTTCATATTTTTTTTTTAGTAAAATGTATAATCGTCATTTTAGAGCGGTTTCAGTTGCCTGAAACCGTTTTTATTTTAGTGTTATTCTTGTTTTTGTTAACATTTCCGAACGTTCATTTACCTGTCAAGCGCGGTCCGTTTTACGCAAAATACGATTCCCATTAAGTTTTGTCTTTAAGACAATACTGATAGTGTCACAGAATGAAAATAAACTTGGAACGTAGCGTTATTTCAATTGAAGATTGATTGATGTTCTCAGTAGAATCTGCGGGAATATGTTAAAGTATCTATAACGATATAAAAAGATGCTTTTTTGTTTGAAATATGTGTTCAAAAAGTGGCAGGATGTAGTTCTCGTGGTTCGGTAGCCATCCTAAAGAATAATGTTTTCGGACAAAGTAAGTAAAACGCGCATTTAGTGAAAACGTAGGTCAGGGCGATATGTTATGTTTTCATTGTTCGTATTTTGATATTTACAGATACTGAAAGTTCAATAATATCCAGGAAAATCGGATACCTACGTAAGTAATACTCTAAGTTGTTGTTTTTATTCTTCTTCGTTTGTTCCTATTTTGTTATTGTAATTTCATTTATATTTTTCTACATACCTTCAAAGTTTATTTATTTTTCTTTTTTTTTACCTACAGGAAAATAGTCTGGAAGTAGAAAATAATGGCAAAGATGGATTGCTTGTTTTTAGTAAGTTCTTTTTATTTTGTAATCGTTTTTGTTGCCATACATCTATTATTAAGACCAAAACAATAACTTATTTTTCTTTGGCAACCAATATTTAATTGACTAGGTATGTTGCACGTCGGTTTTTCACGTGTAAGCTTATCAACTTAACTTTTGTTTTCTATAAATAGATACTAATTGGCTTTTATTTAAAATATTACATATTAACCACTTTTATTGCTATGATATAATTATGATGTACCTAAAAATAAATAAGTGAAATTCCCCATGTCTGGAGACCTATGCAAACCTTCATGTCTTTACTAATGTCATCAAAATTGAAGTGAATTATTGTTTTGGACAAAGTTTATAATAATTTGATATTATTATAAACTTTAAGAAATAAGAAACAATTAGTAATATAATATTTACTCACTAAATTGTTACACCTAACACTAATAAGATTAATGACAAGTGACAGACACATTGAAAAACTTGTTTCTTTTTTTCATGTTCTATTTTTAAATATTTATCACAGTGTTCCAAGTCAAGTTTGCTATGTTACCTGCATGGAATGTTTGCTGCCGACAATGGCCAGCGACCAACATAACAAACTAAAACTTAGCCATTGAAGCTGCTGTTGCAGTTTTTAACTTAAAGTTTCAAACTTTATATCTATTCTGCTGGTGTTAGACTTTTATACACATATTTATAAAAGTATCTGTTTTATAAAAAGTATCAAAAATATTAGACTACTGGTAAATTAAAAAATGTATGAGATTAGCTAAAATACCTACTCTATAAAAGAGAAAACTTTTAGCTTCAATTTAAATTAAGTAACAGTAGTAAATTTAACTAAATATTTTATTTTCTTAACATTTATAGCTGTTTTTTTTATAAATATCTTACAAACTAAACAAAAAAATAACTGAACAAATTTATGCAAATGCATATTACTAAAAAAACTTTGTTATACAAAACAGGCATGTCATATTTTCATGGTAAAAGCAAGTCAAATTAGCCTATATTAACTAGCATTACACCGCACTTCAGTTGTAACACTGACATTAACATCATCTTTAATGCAAAGCAGTAAAGTTTATATTTGTACTGCATTGTTACCAGTGAGGTATGGTCTGGTGTAAATAGATTAGGAGCTAATGCATTTATGTAATGGAGAGTTCATCATGTGCAGTAACACAGTGTTCATTAACAATTTTAGCCTTGTCTTGCAAATGGTAGGTTTAGCTGTTGGCCTAGAATTGTTTATTGAGTACCAAATTTTTATTATATATATATATATACAGAAAATGGCATTTATGTAATGTGATACTTACTCATATTTGCTACGCCTGAAAAAGGCCGTTAAGCTGTGCCTGTTATTTCATTAAGACCTGTAAGACCTTAACATGCAAATAAAGATTTTGAGTTTGAGTTTGAGTTTGAAAGTAAAAGGTCGCGGTATATGCTTTTCTTTTTTATTTAGTGCACTGAATTGAATTTTGAGCTGGATGAAGGTAAACAGCCTAACCAAAGAATAATTATTTAATTGTTTTAGATATAGATAATTGTAACAATTATTAATGTTTCACACTTACACTATGTTTAAACTAACGAAACTGTAAAACTTAAACCTATAACAATAAAACACATACTTAACAACTTAACACGGGTGCGCCAAAGTTCACCTAAATTTTCAACTCCGATAATAAACTGGAAATCCGAAAATGTTCTTTCTAACATTTTTCATCCTAACAATCACAATTCCTAACTACTCTGTCTCTAATATTCATAATTCCGAAGCATTCATCTTCATAATGCCAGTAGCAATATACATCTATTATACTTTTATTTGTTTTCCTATATTTTCTCAACATAACCATCTTTTACACTATCATTCAAAGTCATATCATTCAAAGTCAGTCATGGTTGGTAGGTATTTTTTTTTTTCTGACCCTTAGAACCGACTTTGCCAACCCCGACACATTTGGTAAGTTTGGTAGGAATTTTCCACGTCACATTTGTTTAGGTTGGTAGGTATTTTTTTTCTGACCCTTAAGCGCAGGCCACACCGCCAGCTAGCGGGCGGGCGGGCTAGGCGGGCGAACATCGTTTCACCTCTTTACATACTTCGGTTCACACCGCGAGTTACCGACTAACCTAACGAGCTAAGCTAACGAAATATCCGACGATTCCGGCGAAGCTACTCGTTCACCTCGTTGGCGCGCCCGCGCTTCGCTAGCTTAGCTCGCCCGCCAGCCCGCTCGACGCTCGCCCGGTTCGTTCGTCCGTCCTCCCCGTTTCGAGTAGACTAGTCGACGCTCGTCTTTCGAATAGCAGTGTAGTGTTTACGTTTGTGAACGATGAATATGTCATATATCGACGAATAGAACATCGAATAATAAATATCGAATAGAGTATCGAATAGAATCGACAGATAGAACGCTACACTCTCGCTCTCCCATCCGCGCCCCCCGCTTCGCCCGCTCCGCCCGCTCCGCGCGCTCCGCCCGCTCCGCCCGTCGCTCGTCTGTCCGTAGTTTTCGGTGTGAACCCCATAGTTTAGCTCGCCAATATTTCGCGTAGTTTTTATAGTTTCCTTCGTTCGCTTCGCCCACCCGCCTAGCCCGCCCGCCCGCTAGCTGGCGGTGTGGCCTGCGCTTTAGAACCGACTTTGCCAACCCCGACACATTTGGTTAGGTTGGTAGGTATTTTTGAAAAGTTGTTCTTAAAAATATTCAGAAAGAAACATTTACACTTGGTAAAATTTTAGGAGAGGGATCATTCGGATTACAAATCGTTAGGAAGAACAATTTCGGATAAAGACCTTTAGGTGAGCCAATATGGATCCCTTAACACACAGTATCTACATATATATAGTAAAATGGGGTGAATATATATGACCGGGGGGTGAATAAATATGACCGGGGGTGAATAGACACAACCTACCTCTTATTGTGTCGCATGCATATAATTGTACATAAAAACTTCTTTCCATTATATATATTTTATTTATAATCAATCCCTTTAATCTGTAAAATGTAAAAACCACAATTCTCTATCCACCCCCTGCATTTCTTTTCACCACATTTTACCGTACGTAATATCGTAGGTACCTAGAAACATACCTTTGGTACGAGTAAACAAAGCAAAATCCATCACAAAAGCTTTACACCTGACGTCATTCTCAATATAAAGTCCATAAACTTTGACATTCATCTACACAGGTATAACTGAATGGAGGGCAAAATCCTGAATAGGAATTCTCGCTAGATTTCGATTTGAAATACCAGTACTAAAACTCGTATTCTAAATAGTACGGACGGCATGTCAGCAACAACGATCCGCGAATTTCAACCTTAATAGATACTTTAGAATAAAGGAGGCAAAGTGGGAATATCAAAGTGTTGCCAGTTATATTTATGTGGACCTAGATATTTTACAACTCAATTGTAGTGGTAAAAGTAGTTAAAAAATTTAAAAGTTTTTTAAAAATTTTCATTTGTTAGTTATAAATTTTTTGTAATATAAAATTAAGTGCGAGACTGATGTTATGAAATTAAAAAAACAGCACTTTTTGATGAACATACTAGTTTTTATTCAAAAACAATATAACGTGCATAGTTACATTTCAAAGAGTAAAACAGAAGAGAGAAAAAACTTATACCAACATTATCATTTGAATAACTTATACATTCTTTTCAGTGCAGCCAACTTAAATATTACTAATAAACATTGCCATATTAATAACAGAGACTTTGATTGACATGAAAGCTTACTGCCCCAGAACTTTCTTGTGTTATAGTATCTTCGTCATAATGAAACCATTTGCTCGTCGTTCAATTGTTTCCTCTCCTTATGTTAAATTTAAGGCCTTCGCTCCAGAGTCGTATGTAGTAGGTAGTAGGTACGAATCAACTTTTAAAAAGTTCCTTATCTATCGACATAATCTATGAACTCATATTTTGTCTGGAACCCAGGTGCAAATTAAACGTCACCCCATCCAGACGTTGTACATTGCACTCGTGATATTACTGTCCTCATGCCTAGAGTCTAGACTTGTGTGCTAAATCTTATTACTGTTTGGGTGTAAAAAGACGACTGGGGGTGATACATACTATATAATGTGTATGCAGTAGGTTTTTTAAACAATTATTAAGAAATGGCATTCAATACGAACTTTTAAACTATCGCGCTGCATGTTTATTAGATAATCTCAAGCTCACATACCTTTACCATAAGAGCTTATATTATGTGCCATTGTGCATTTATTTTATTTATATTTAACTCTTAATTAGCATTCTTTTAAAAAAGATGTGTATGAAGGTTTCTCTTTCTATATTGTATTGACGTTCTTAAAGTGCTACTTTGTAGCCTAGTTGGAATAAATGAGATTTTGATTTTGATTTTGATCATATAAAATTTCTTTGCGACTAATTTGCAAAAAAAGTATGAAATACGTGTGTTTAAATTTCGCATCGGAAGATTATATACGAAACGTGATGATTTCTCGTCAGACTTTGAAAATGACGAACTCCCGAAATAAAGTAATAAAACATATTTTACTCTTTTTGGAAGTAGATAAAAAAAACGCCAAATACGTGTTTATTTATTTCTAACCAGAAGCTTGTATACGAAATCTTGTGCTTCTAAATTTTAAAATGAAAAATTGCTCTATATAAAGTTGCAACAGCTTCTTACGGGGTAGTTTTAAAACACTTATACTGTACTTAAACTCTGTTTATTTATTTCTAATTACAAGTTTGTATATTGAATATCATGCTGTTAACATTAAAAATTAAGAATTTCCATACAACTGATCATTTAAACCCCTTTAGGGGTGGAACTGCTAAAATTTTAAAAGTTTCTCTCCCCACTGGTTTAGGCTCATTGATAGAGCATTGATAAAGCAGCCAGGACAAGTACCTAATTTTATTTACCTATATGTACATTATAAGTAGAGGAAATTAGCACGAACATGCATAAATACTTCAATGCCTTTAAGGGCTTGACGGCAGACTAACTTCTATACATATAGTCTGTTCGCGCACATTAAACTCTCCGTACTATACTACCGTACGTACTATTCTCCGTACCAAAAATTGAGCTGAAATCAATCTATGAATATATATAAATACATTGTTTAACATTTATTAACATGACCCATAAATATATGCATAACCGACATCTTATTTTCTTAACAATTTTATCATGGAAGTAAACTAAAAAAAAACCTTTTTTGGTCTTTTTTGCTGTCAGAGTATGTCCAAGTAAAATACTTTAGGAAAAATCCTACAATTACGATCACTACCGCACTTGATATAAATAGCACAAACAGAAATAAATAAGGCGTTGTTGGTCCAAAAATAAAAGCAAATACCCTCAGTTTGACGTCATCATTTTACGTCCGTAGCTTTACTTACGTATAATCTTAAAACTTTCCGTCATAATTTCTTGCATTGTCCGGTAACAAAAGATGTTTATGTAGATTTTAAAATTAATATTAACCCTTGACGATGTTTTCTGTTGGTAAACTTTATGTGCAAAATTGCAAATGGTTCTAATTTATTCGAATAAAGTTGCAATCTATCTATACAAGAATGACTTTACCTGACTGATTCATCAACACACAGTCTAAACCACAGGGGTCAGAAACTTGAAGTTTCGGTACAACCCGTTTTTATTTATTATCTATAACTACTTATAAATTAACATTTTAAGAAATCTCCGACAAATTTTATGAAAACTAAATTTTTAATTCAATATATAAATCAAATCCTTTCATTTGATACCCCACTGGGATATGTTCGCTAATTCAGTAAATTCATCCCCTTCCCCATATTACCCTCCCCCACCCCCATTCAAACAGCCAATTATGTAATACACAAATTCACAAATCAATCATCTGTCATTTGATACCCCACTCGGATATATTCTCTTACTATCTTTTATTCATCCCCTCTTTGACCCCCTATAAATGTATATTAAACTACTTTAATCATATAAAAAGTTGATCAATTAAATTAATTATGGACCTAACCACTAACCAAAAATAATTATCATTTAGTACCTACATTGCCTATGTACGATACATAGGTAATCCGAGTAGGTACAAAGATATATATAAGTAGGTGGGTATGTAGTTTGGAATTGAGCGGTCTCCCGGACGACAATATTTTATTTTTAATAATTATATTACTTGATATTATAAATTTTAATATAATGTATTCAGTCGAGAGTTTTATAATATAAACCTTTACTTTTAATTTTTGATTGTCATTTATAATATTCCTATTATTTATTACTTTACAGTTTTATTTTATGCTTTTTTAATGTTTACCTATTCAGACTTTTATTTTGTATTGTTTTTCGAGTCGGGAGCTTTATTAATTTTTTATTTAACTTTTTTTCTAACCAGAATGAAATGTCATGCTTCTTGCTTTATAAATACGATCCTTTACTAAAACGCGAGCGAAGCCGCGGGCATAAACAATTCTTAATAAATTGATAAACATAACATTTAAATAAACTGAATAAATAATTTCCGGGTAAAGAAGTAGGCACAATTTGGTACTAACAATATATTATAAACTAGCTGTCCCCCGCGACTTTGTTCGCATGTTTTAGTTTCAACGGTTTTTCATTTTTGCAACATTTTTCATTTATGCTCCGCTCCTATTGGTCGTAGCGTGATGTTATATAGCCTATAGCCTTCCTCAATAAACGGACTATCTAATACAAAAAGAATTTTTCAATTCGAACCAGTAGTTCCTGAGATTAGCGCGTTGAATCAAACAAACAAACAAACTCTTCAGCTTTATAATATTAGTATAGATTATACATTTACTTGTGCATTTTGCTCATATAATTATAATAAATATATACTAGACGTGTCATTTTCCTCGGAAAGTGTTCCACGGTTGCCATACTGGGTTTGTTGCAAAATTTGAAAAAAAGAACAGTCTAAATAATTAAATAATTTCCGCCCATGTTGCTCGTCAACTTTAGCGTTTTGATAGCCGATTAGGAGACAACGAATAATTAAATGTTTGGGGTACGACTGACATGGATTAGGCCAATAACATATTAGCGAGGGTTCAGAAGGCGATATCGATACGATTGCTTGTTTATTTTCTTTAGTGTTTCTTTTTTTTTTTAATACGACTCTCGCACTAAAGTATTTAATCGTTGTGTCGCGGGGGTTTTACAAACATTCAAATCTCATGAAAAAAGAACTCCCAGATTTGGAACAAGTATTTGTGAATCACACGCTCACCACTCGACTATCCGTTCAGACATAATTTGCGTTTAGCCACTGATTTTCTTTAAATATGGTTAGACCCAACCCCAATTATAAGGCTGTTTTACCTACCATCAAATGAGCTGCTTGGCCATTTACGAAGGACTTGCCGAATTTACGAATTCACCTCTGATGTCTTTTAGTGAATAAACAGTTTAGAATATACTGATACAGGATCTTTTAATGACCTAATAAGCATATTGACGTAAACGAGATGGATTTAAAAACATCCTCATTTCGACTTACCTATTCGCAATAAACTTGTTGAAACGAAATCCTAATTATTTTGAATTTTGTATATTTGATCCTACTATGGCTTTACTTCCTAGACTTTTTATATACTAATCTACGCATACTGAACCCTTGCTAGCTTGTGTACTTTTATCAATAGAACAAAATACAAATACCAAAGTGTTAATTATTATGTCATAAATGTATTAATTTACATTCAAGTTTAAACAAATATTTGTAACAAAATTTTCCAGAAGCCTCTTCGATTACTTTAACCTTCTATAAGAAGGTACCTATATAAGAAAAATTATAAGAAATCGAATGAGTAATCTATACTAATATTATAAAGCTGAAGAGTTTGTTTGTTTGTTTGTTTGTTTATTTGTTTGTTTGAACGCGCTAATCTCAGAAACTACTGGTTCGAATTGAAAAATTCTTTTTGTATTGGATAGTCCGTTTATTGAGGAAGGCTATAGGCTATATAACATCACGCTACAACCAATAGAAGCGGAGCATAAATGAAAAATGTTGTAAAAATGAAAAACCGTTAAAACTAAAACACGCGAACAAAGTCGCGGGGGACAGCTAGTATAATATACGTAGGTACATCTTGGATACAAATAATACTTAGTAGGCCATAGATTTCTTTAGCTTCACATAAAGTTAGAAATAGCGAAAGTTTCTGCGATTGTCATTTTTTTTTTTCTGTAAAAGAGTTTAAGTATCTATCTATGTAACTTTGTTTGGAGAAAGTCAAACACTTGACTGCTTGATTTCTTCTTCCCAAGCTAGGCTTGAGTGGCATACCACAAGAATCCTAATTTATGTCAAGTAAAAAACATCTTACCCATGTTTTCGTGTTACTAATCTTAAATTGGGCAATTTTTTTTTTTTTTCTAAAATAGACTCTTAGTGCCTTTGTATATTCCTTCGGGGTCCGGGGAATACAAATACCCATATTTACTAGTAAATGCATATATGCATTTATACTTATTCTAAGGTAAGGTTTTTATGAGGTAAAACTACACGTTTTAGGCAAACTGCCAAAAGGATAACAACTCTTTGTTGAAGGATAGCGAGTACGTTTTGCCTATTTTAAAATATAAAGTAATGGGAATATTTATCTTGAAAGTAGTTTATTAAATAGGTTTTCGTTATTACAAAATACTCGTAACGTTAATCTGCAAAGGTATATTCTTTATTACTACATTAGATATAAACACATATTACGAGCGTGAGAAAACAAAAAGTAGAGACAAGAAAATAGTTGAAAACCTAAACAAACAACTAATAAAAATGGTTAAGTGTAATAAGAAAAATAAATAGTTCCCAACGTTGTTGTGAGCAAGTGAGCAATTGAGCATTTCCCCGGAGTTTTCCAATCCATTTCAATTTAATTTTGTTACCTGCGCCGCTTGGAGACTGAATGGCCGTTGCTTTAGTCCATGTTAGTCTTGACCGAGCTACCGTATAGGTGACCCGCGTTCGCTTGCGCGCGCATTCCCGCGCTTTCCGTAATAAATAACCGCGTAAAATTATTTATTAGAATTTATTTTCTGTAATATTATAGTTGATAGATTTTCTTCATTTTGCTGCGTGCTGTGTTGATTTATTGCTTTGATTTTACACGTAAGTAATTTTTAAGATATTGTTTTAGTTTTTTACAATTGATAAGAAAGATAATATTATCCTTTTTTTAAATTTATAACGCTATAGAGTGTAGCGCATCGTTAGGGAAAGGGAGATGTTCCAAAATAGGACCGCCGTGAAACTTTTCAAATAATTAATTTATTTATAAAGAAAATACTTCATTGTCTAGTATGTTTATCTAGTATATTTAAATAAAAAGCTTGTAATTAAAAGCAACTAAGTTTTAACATGAAACTAAGGGAGGCAAGAAGATTATATTATCTCAGGAAAAAGAAAAACCTATAGTCTTGTCATGTATGCTTCTAAGTAAAGGTTATCGCAATTCGCTTAAGATATTTCCGGACTATGTATGTTTGTAATAGTAGTGCGGTGTTACAAACGGCAACTGCATAAGAAGTCTGCGCATAAGTACTACAATAACTTATTCATTGAGCTTATTTGTTTGTTTCGATGCTAACCCAGTTTAGCGTTCGCTACGATATGACGCTTGACTGCACTTTTATTATTAACACTGACAGTTTTATTATTTCGCTTTCTTTTAACTATTTTTTCGTCGTTTTGGTATAGTTATCACACGGAAACATATTTGTGTCGTGATGTGCTGCCTGGCTTGTCCAAAAAATAGATGGGGAATTTGACTCCTATCATTATGTAGCTATTGTCATATTAGTGTATATAGTAATTTATGATCTCTACTCAAAAGCTATAAGTACGAGTCTTTTATTGAAAACTGGCGGTGATATGGACGCGATTGATAGCTGTACCACAATATTGTTATCCGCCAGAGGACCTTATCAAAAACATGTAGGCACTTAATGGTATTTTTAGTGGTTAGTGACCCTGACTGCTAAATCAGAGATCGTTAGTTCGACTCCCACCCAGGACAAATTTGTGTGTGATGAGCATGATTATTTGTTCTGTGTCTGGGGTGTAAGTAATTCATGTAATATGTAGGTATGTAAATATGTAAGTGTGTTTATTAGTTTTCTGGTTGGCATAATACAGGCTCTGCCTAATTTGGATCAGATGGCCGTGTGTGAGTCGTCTCAAGATATTATTATTATCTATAGTTATGAACCAGACTTTAAGTACAAAGTCAAGATGAACTAAGTTCAACGTTTGTACGATGTGTCCACACCACCCTAATATGTCAAACACGTCTGATGTGTGAATCATTTATTGTTTATTCATTGTTATTTTTATTGCAGTCAACATTTTGTTTTTAATTACACCCGTAGAAAGATACCTACATTGATTAGGTATGTGGCAGTCGCTCTACCCATGTTGCTGCAGACACGATTTTAGTATTTTGTTAAATTATTGTTTTTATAGGTAGGTAACATGTTCATAATAACGCATTTTCAAAATACAATCAAAAAAACTGGTAAAGTGGTTTGACTGTGGGATTGTTACTAACAATATAATTAATTATTTAGGTGCTACCTAAGAACAAACCTAATTAATAAAAGAGTATTGTATCGTTCCGCCTGATAGAAGCTTCATTGGCCTGCAATGCTATCCTCTAAATATTCAACATCTAAGGCCCAAGGTCAAAGCTGTCTCAAAACTTGATTTTTTTGCCATTTCGATACCTAATATAGCATGGCTGACCTCAAATATTTTATGAAGAAGAATAAAATTCTAATAAGATTATTACCTTAAAAGATTGTATAAACAGAATTTGAATGTTTGGTAACTAGTTTTTCAAGCAAAAATGATTTGGATGAAAGGCTTGCAAATAGTTTTGAACCTCGATTACCACAAGTGATTGGACTGGGACCGGATCCAAAAAGTCCATGAGAACGGGAGCTTCTCGTATAAAAAAAGCAAAATACTGCTAGTACCAATGACACAAAGATTCATCTACCTACGATTACATGCCCTCCTAGACAAGTGACATTTGTATGGAAGTGACAAGTCCAAGCCACGTGACTTATCGAAACAAAATGTCATGCGATTTCTATCAAAGTTAACGCTTGTCGAAATGCCACTTGTCTAGGGGGCCTGTCTTTTATGAATTCATCACTATGGAATAAATGAATAGATTGATAGCACAAAGAAATGTTCTTTATAATGCTTGTAAAGAAATAGTTGTTAGTACTTATGGACACCTTATCAACGTATGATAAACTTAAAGGTCTTTCTTTGTCATTCAACCGGACTTAAAGAAGGATGTTATTGCATCTTTTTTCTATACAATGTTTTGAAAATACATGTATAAAAATATTATTGCTTAAATTAGGTTTATCAAGACTTATTATAGGTAACTACATTTATCTTTCTTTTTTTTGCAAACATTACTTCTCCTTGTCATACCAGCCTATAAATGTCCCACTGCTGGGCACAGGCCTCTTCTCATATAGAGAAGGCACGAGCATTGATCACGCTTGCTCATTCCGGGTTGGCGATTTCAGATTCCAATTATCGGAATCCAGGTTTCCTCACGATGTTATCCTTCACCGTTTGTCAATGATGTCTCAAAACAATTAAGAAAGTACATATAATTTTGAAAAAGTCACATTGGTACCTACTTGCCTGTAATGGGTTCGAACCTGCAACCTTGTGCACACAAATCCATTCATTGAACCACTAGGCCACCACGAGTACTTCTCCTTGATGATTATAAATTATGCTCGATGAATATTTTCTATAAACTGCTTACTATTCTCTAAAATATCAGCGTCGAGCATGGCGGTGTCTTACGTCAAAATCATGTCAAATAGCACATAATTTTTGACATTTCGACTTTGTATTCAGCGCTTTGTTTGATGTTTAATGTTTAGAGAACAGCATGGCATAATCTATGGCATTATAAAGTTACAGACAGCTATTCCTAATACTGCATCTTGTTAAATATGTAGAGTTTATAATATCTAAAGAATTACATTATCAGGTAGGTATCAGATATTATGCTGCCGTCATTCATTTCTCTTGTTGTACCTACAGTTAGATTACTTAATCGCGTGCTGAACTTTTGTGGTAGCTACTTGTGATGACCTATGCTTTCGGATCATAAGCGACCCGATAAAGAGAATCGATTACTAATGATGATATTCTTATGAAGCAATATTTTTTCAGTAGGCATAGGTATTATGTATATGTAAAACTGTCTTAAAAAAAGCAGCTGAAGAGAGAAAGATAATCCTGTGTGCTAGAGACTGGCGCTGGCCTTAAAACTTACTGTATATAGGTACCTATTGTGCTTAGGTACTCGTCAACTATAAATACTTTTGGACAAATCAATGCAAAAGTACAATAAAGCAAAAGCAAGATTCTCTGAAAAACAACTGCTTGCTAAAAATAAACCAAACAGTAGTGTGACAATCACCCTTTATAACCTAGTAAAATGTAATGAATTGAATGTCGTGGTGTTCTAGCGGTTCAACGAACGGATTTGCATGCACAAGGTTGCAGGTTCGATACCACTAAGGACAAGTACCAATGTGACTTTTTCAAAGTTATATGTACTTTCTTAATTATTCTAAGACACTATTGGCAAACGGTGAAGGAAACATCGTGAGGAAACCTGGATTCCATAAATTGGAATCGGAAATCCCGCATTAAGCAAGCGTGGTGATCAATGCTCGTGCCTTCTCTGCATGAGAAGGGGCCTGTGCCTAGCAGTGGGACATTAATAGGCTGGAATTATTATTATTTGATATTATATATTAAATTGTAATAAGCCAGTAACTGGCTTCGCTACTGTACTGGCTTGTTTACTACCACAGTAGGTACCTACAACCCCACCAGTATCAAAAACACCGAATTTCAGTCATGCGCGGCATGCAAACAATCATTAATTGTTATAATTAAAATTCAAGCAAGCACGTATTTTGGTATGCTGCATGAATGTCATCTGTATAGAGAGTGGTAACATTTTAGGGGATATTTTTGTATTTTTTATTGGTACTTAACCTTTGTTATTTCTGTTAGGTATGTAAACGATTAGTTAATTACCTGTTTGTTTCAGCGTTATTTTACCAAAACATTTTATCGCAGTCAGTCAGGTCATAAGTTAACAAATCATGTTTAAAAAAAAAGTAATGGTATGTTTTACCTATTGACTATTGATTCGTTGGCGTGCCAGTATAAAAAGTAAACAGAATGAACGACATATTAATTTGACACTTATGAATTATCTACATTTATAACCATTTAACAGTTTGCGTAATAAAACTGACAACAAAAAATAATGTATGAATTTCTGTATTCATAATTCAAACTATAGGGAGGTACATATACATATAAATACTAATAATAATAAGTAATAAAAATATATATTATATACATACCTACCAAAACTATCGTAACGTTTAAGATCAAGGATCACATCGTATATAGTTACCTAATAGGGGTGGGGACTGGGTATAAAAAGGAAATATCTATTTAGTCTGCCAGATACATAAAAAAGTCGCATTTTTTCTTTTATCAAATCAATAAAAAATTACATAGTTAAAGCACTTTAAGTTTAGGAGAAGGGGCTTGTGACGTCACATGTGGGTAAAAATTGTATCTACAAGTGACGTCACGTGACATTTCTATTCACTGTATCTTCCTCGTTGTTTGTTTAATAAAAAAAAGAAAAATATAATAATAGTTTATGTGACAAATAATTTAAAAAATGTCCGGTTCCCTATTCTACACTCTCCATAGCATTTAAATGCTTTTTTAATTAAAACTTTTTATTTTACAATGGCCAGTAAATCTGGCCTGGCTTAAAATCAACACCAGATAGGTATTAAATCACTTTTTTTCGGATTAAAATTGTAGCGAAGGTTGAATGTAGCGTAGATGCTAATCCGGACAAAGGTGGATCGTTAAAACAGTAGGTACAGTAGAGCAAACACTGGCAACACTGATATTATGCCTTTATTTTGAAGCTCTAAGGTTCATATTTGTAGTTCGTTTTGGCCTAAGGTGCAAAACGTTCGTTTATCCTTGATTACAGGACAATAGGGCTAGGTTATACCTAGTTACCCTTCTAGTTTTTACTTTAGATACCTTTATGTTTATTATTATTAATACAAACGAAAGGCGGTTTTAATCTGTTGAATATATAAGACGAATTATCTAACCTTGACACCTAACCGTTTTGTAGAAACATTATTTTCTGGAAAAAGTTTTAAGGAATTAAGATCATAGGTAGTAAATTAATACCTAGATATAAAATAAATGTGGACAAAATCACATACATTGCTCTGAACCCAAAGTAAGTAGCTAAAGCCCTTGTGTTATGGAATCAGAGACATCGAAGGTACCACAAACACCTAGACCGAGACAGTAGAAAAGTAGTTTTCTACATTGACCCGTTCGGGGATAGAATTCGGGACCTCAGAGCTGGCCACACCTTGATAACCGGTGCGTACGCCACTCAACTACGGAGGTTGTCAAACATGTATGTAGGATAAGTTTTTCATATAGATATTGCGCATATAACATATAGATATTGCGCATATATAACATCCTCATTAGTGCACCTCTTCTCTAGTAAATAAAGATGAAAATAAACAGCATACAAGCACTGGCAAAGTAAGTCATGTCCTAGATAACTAATATCGATTTTCACGTGCACGTACATTAATTATTAAGAGCCCACCGTGTCTCATTGCAGTTTAATGACCTTATTCCGTACCTTTGCGATCTTATATAAACATTTAACTACAGAATATCCCTTCAAATAAGAGTTGAGTGATTCATCACCAGGGAAAACTGATTCTGAACAATGATAACAAATCAATTACTACTGCGTAAATCCGTGTATTTAAAATTGAGTTTCTTTTTGGGATGCAAAAAACAATGTTAAAATATAATGTAAATGGATTTTTCTTCACATAATTACCTTTTTCGACATGTTTTGTTTGTATCTTCATTAGAATGCTAACAATGTATTTAAATAATTAAAATTATCCATTAGTAACCTTTTAAACACCAACCAAGTAATAAAAAAGGTAATAAAAAATAAATAGCTTCTGAAAACAATAAGTATTCCTTACCATTACTTAATGTTTTCGTAACGTTCAGAAGCAGTAATTACGTAAACGATTATTAGCTTATGTCGAAGCAGTTTTGACCCCTTCTGTTTGCTTTAATCAATATTGTTAATATTTACATTGTGGCAAAGTATGTATATTAATTATTGGCGCCCAAAGTGGGACTTAGGCATATCGATTTTTGCACTGTCGTAAACTATAAAAATGTTCTAAATAAACTTGATTAAGTATGCCCAGCTCAAAATATGGCCTAAACAAAAACTCTAGGCACCCTATAATTGCGCTATATTACGTCATATTTATTAACTTGTGCTAACGCAAACATCTGACGCTGACGCTCTATTTTCTAAGAATACTTAGAGGCAAATAATCTTAAATTAAATTGAATGAAGAAATAAGTAATTAGGTAAATATATTAGGTACAACAGCGGCAGTGGCCTGGTTGGAAATACATTTAACATAAACGTTATATCAGATAGGGATCTAAATAATGTGTACTGTACCTACGTAAGCCTACGTGGTCCAGACTTCAATGCCAGACTGTCAATCTCAATCATGACCTATGTATTAAATAAGATGATGCCAGTTTAATGTTTGAATGACTTTAAATTGTATCTATTCATATCTATATGACGCGACCGAGTCTTAAAAGGTTCTTTAAAATAAAAATATTTAGACAATTTTTTGGGTGCCAGGATAGCAGACTGGTGTAGTCTACCACGACAACTACCACTGTGTGTGGGTTCCGTTCAGTCCATGGGACGGATATTTTCCAAATATGTTTACTCTAAGTTTTCTTTGTGTATGCTATTTCTATGTTTGTAAAATCACCGTTAGTCGTAAGTAGTATTGTAAAAAAAACAGCACACATTTTGGAACTGATTAATATAAAAAAGAGAAAATATCAGTGTTTTATAAATACTTATTTGTTTTTAGCTCAAATGCAACATGTTTAATACAGAAAAATTTTATGGTTTGTTGTTTTTGGAAATTTATTCTGCATATTTATAACATAACTTATTCAATTTAACAAATAATTACAAACTATTTCTTAAAAAAACTAACCATTCTATTAAACATAAAAATATAAATTATATTTATTTTTAATCTATATTAGTTTACAAATGTAGATTTGTAATGCTTATTGTAATTGTTTTTTCTTTAATAAATTTAATTCTAGCTGTTTCCTTTCCTTTTCTAATAATACAATTTCTATTTCAAGCTGATGTCTTAACCTCTGTTGATTCAATTCTTGTTTTTGATAGCGCACTTTTAACGCTTGTTCTTCCTCCAGTAACTTGAACTTCTTTAGTTTAAAATCCATGTCAGCTTCTAGTAAAGAATTATAACTAAGTATATCTAAAAGTAAAATAGAGTAATTTTTTACATTAGACCATGTACCAATAATCGGAAGATTTTTTAAATAAAATATATTGTAAGTAATAGATCTTAGCTTAGGTAAAGCTTCAATTAATAGACAAATTCCTTATTTTACTTGGCAAAAAAACCATTTAGTATTCCACCTATATTAATTAGTCAAACATGGGTATAATTAACTTAATCACAAATACGATAACTTCCTCATAGTCACACCAGATAAGAATATATAGAATAGACTTCTTTTATCGAACCTTATTTTAATGTGTTTAACATTAAAATAAGGTTCGATAAAAGAAGTCTATAAGAAGGTTATAACTTACTCAGGTTTGCTGCATTTTAAGATCCTGTCATTGAATTTTTGTTGGGACCCCTGTTCTGAACTCATATTTTCTGCATTACTGGTGGACATTGCTGAAAATGGACTTCTTTTTGCATTCACGTAAAAAAACATTAAAGTTTACAATAATCTATACTATACTAATATTATAAAGCTGAAGAGTTTGTTTGTTTGTTTGTTTGTTTGAACGCGCTAATCTCAGGAACTACTGGTTCGAATTGAAAAATTCTCTTTGTATTGGATAGTCCGTTTATTGAGGAAGGCTATAGGCTATATAACATCATGCTACGACCAATAAGAGCGGAACATAAATGGAAAATGTTGCAAAAATGAAAAACCGTTGAAACTAAAACACGCGAACAAAGTCGCGGGAGACAGCTAGTTTAATTTAAAAACCATCATTTGTTCTTTAAATCCATTTTTATTTTTCAAAATCAAGTCATCAACTTTATTATTTGACATTTTTTTTTATTTCTCTTTTGTTCATAATTTAATGAATCACACTGGTGTGTATCTTTCTGCAAAAAAATAATAATAGTAATATTTATTGTAATTAAATACCAGTTAACAGACTAGTTATAAACGTCAATACAATGTTATGTATGTTAATGATTTTTAAAACCATGTTTTAATACCAGTTCATGAACTAGTTCTAAAAGTCAATACGTGCAAATTTATTTAAATAAATTTAGTTACGAGTATTTTATTTGAGTACAAAATCCAGTTTTGATATGTTAGCTCTGAGTGAATTCTCAAATTTAGCACTAACTTTTGTGTTACATATTAATATTTTTATTACTACTTACATAATGTTAATATTTTTTTCAGTTACCTCAAAATTAACAACTATGTTTTGCTCTTGATTAAGATCACCAACATTCTGAATAAGTTTAGAAGGGCTGGTAACACGGATTAAATTATTTACACTTTCAGTTGGTTCACTTTTTATAAGATTCTGTAACAAGAACATTCAATTTGTTTTTCTTTTAATATTTTCTTAAGCTATATGGAAAGAGGTATTGTTGTATTAACTATATATATTGTTTTTTCTCCATATTAAAATTAGTTTATATACGTAAAATACATTTTACTTATTGAAAACATACAAATTTAAATGTTGGTTGTGATAGGAGACTAGGATACGTCACTGTCAGAACAAGCAAACGTTCTGTTTTGAGTAGACCATACCTCCTATTTAAAATTACCATAAAAGCACAATCTTCGTTACTTGAATAGTGGCTACAATATACTTTCGAATTGGTTTTCAGCGAATTAGGTACTTGAATTTAAACGCCTCCAAAAGGGCTGAAATTTGCGCTTCCAGATGTTCGGTCTCAATCAGATCAAAATATAATGATGATGATGATGATCTACGGTTACAGTGGGGTGTTCACATCTCAGCACTGTCTAGAGGTTTAAGTTCGGCTGCATTTGCGGTCTGAAGCATAAGGCAGCTTACTATCCCCATTGCTAAATTTGTTTATTACGCGTATTTCCACACCTATCTATTATTATGCAACACGGTATTTTGCTATGCGGCTCTGCAGCCGATGTGGAGACTATAATTATTTCCCAAAAACGAACGATTAGTGCAAACTACTGCATAGGTCCTTCGCGAGTCTTTAAGCGAAACATTAAGAGAAAAATAATATTCTCACGTTACCTTTCCTTTATATTAATTTGACATTTCTATTAGGGTTTTGATTAGGCTACATATTTATTGTATTTTAATTTAATTTTATATTATTTGGTGATGCATATGTATATTATGCATCCCATAAATTGTACATGTGTCAACAACGTAGTAAAATGTATGGATCTGTTTTTATCGCTTCCATTTTGAATGTCGTTTTTTTACAATAATCTTAATTTTTCTATTTTGTCATGTTTGCGCATATTTTATCATTAATACCTATGTCTGAGTTGGCCTTGATGAACAAAGATCTAACCGTTTTTTATATTTTTAATGTATTATGGATATGTCTTTGAGTTATGTTTCTTAAACTGACGGAAATGTTACAAGTTACAACACAAGAGCCGCCGTGAGAATTATTGATTATGACGGATGCTTACTCGATACTTTTCCGTACGCTTCTACCATCGGTCCACATTTGTTTGGAAGTACCAAACAATGTCGTGAAGAAGCCTTTGTATGTTTACTAACTATTAAAATAAAAGATAACTTAAAAGATAGGTACAGTATACAGTTAATAAATAGCTTCATACTAGACTATTAAAATTCTGATATAGGAACAAATAAGTGACGTTGTACGGATTTTGAAATATAGGCAGACCTTACAGGCTTATCGTGCCAGAAGCTACCAAATATGAATAGTTTACATGAAGACATGAGTGCAGCATCCAACCCAAGTGTGATATAAGTAAAGGTAGCAGCCTCAAAAAGCTTCTTGGAAAAGGCTAACGTAAGTAAGCATGGTCGACACAATCATTGGAGTTTATTGATTGAAAGAATGTATAAATTTTAATTGTTCGGGGTGTATTAATAATGACAGTACGCCACTGTACCCCTGAGTTTGTTTCGAAATTTCTTCTCAGGGTAGTCAGTCGACTCCAGCGAAATCATAAAAAAAGTAACGTGTGAAAGTTATTGTATATCCTACTTGCATATATTCAATTTCATTTAATTCCAACATCATTGTACCTTAGTTTTTGCTAAAAATCTAGCACGTATGTAAGAAGAGGAATTTTCTAACCATAGATTTTGCAAACATGAAGAATTCTTTTTTCTAACACAAGTTTGGAATACAAGCTAGTTGAACTTTCCACACCCTTATATTAAAATTTCTACTTATGTTTTTATTTTCATTAAATTATTCCTGTTTTTTGTTAAAACCTTATTGATAAGTACCTATTCTTTTGAAGCATTTTTCTTGCTTTGTTCTGTCCCAGTACTTTTAAGCGTGATGGAAGATTTGATAAAAGGTGGATATCGTGTACCGCCACAATTTACCGGTAGTTCCTATGGTACTTACTTAATTAGCACCTATTACGTCACCGTACTAACCTATGATTTTGTTTGAATAAGCATACGCAATGCTTGTTTTGTTGTTTCTTATATAGGCGTTATAATAGTATCTTCAATGTCTTAAAATAGTCGTTTTGTGGTCCAATAAGACAATAAGATACTTAAAAATTGGATAAACTTTTGAGTGTATATTTCAATGGGTTCCTGGATGGTTTGAAACCACGATTGGACCCAGTAGACTAGTTCCATTACCCTAGAGTCCCTCCTAAGTACTTACTTTCATAAGCTATAATTCACTAATACTTATTTAATAATAATTTACTATGTAGTTCCCTTGTGTACGACACAAGTTCCCTTGGGTCGACTAAAATCGACTACCTACTTAAAACGCACACCTCATTATGGTTTTTAAGATCCCGTAATTACCCTAGGTAGCTGATGTTATTTTACTCCTCTAACTTAAAATAGAAATCTCAACCTTATGTGTGTTCCTTAAATGTGAATGTCGCTTGTACGGGGATTTCTAACAGTCGATTTACTGTTTCCCAATGCAGTTATTTCGCTGATAGCATGCTCCATGTAACGGCCTGTACCTAACCTACCTACATTTGCTCGTTCGAGCCAAGCGCAGTTTTCACTGTAAACTAGTTAAAAGCTACTTTGTTTAACGGGTCACGTTGTGGTAATATTTTTATATACATGGAGCATTCCAAAAACCTTAAAGAAAATATAACACTGATGTATCAATAGGGCGAAGTAAGTTTAAAAAACTAGATCCGCCCCGACGTTTACCCACCCCTATTTCCCGTGGATATAACTGGGTAATAATAGGTTATCCAGGTAAAGTGGTGATCCAGGTTATAAACTATCTGTGTGCCCAATTTGGACCAAATCTGCCAAGAACTTTTTGCGGAAAAAAGTGTCAAACAATTACGCACCTATTCTTTCAAACATTCACACTTTTAATATTAGTACGATTGTGAACCTTAAGATTTTATTTATTCTTTTAAAAATAAACACCCTCTTGCCTCGCTGACTAACTCGCTAGAAATCTAAGCTTTTACCTTTGACACTTATACACTTTGAGCTTTCATCAGAGCTTTGAAAGCGGGGCGAATGCCCTGCAAAGTAAACATGGCTGTCTGCTCTATGGGAGGTTGACGACATCGTATCGATCACACTTGTTGCTTTAATCTGTCGCACTGTCTAGGCAGGGACAATGTTTGATAATAAACGCGCGGGATTATCGACGGTGGTTTTTGGAATAGGAATCTGTTTGTGACAGGTTAATTGGTTTATTTTTGTTAGTTTTGAAGTTTTTTATCTGTAGTGTTTTTGTGAATCGGATTGTCCAAACCTGCAAATCGTTGTCTTAGCAAAATGCCTGTTTTTGCCTCTGCTCTTATCATATAGCAATCGCCAAAAGATACTATAAGTATTTTGGCGTATATACTATAAGTATCTTTTGGTGTATAAGCTACCATAATCTAAAATTGATTGATATAAGATGCCTAACTTTAAATAATCTGTATCTTTATTTTTTGCCTTATCTTAATTTTAAACTGTTATTAAGGCCTTTGTAACACCAGCGTGTGTTAGTAATCTGCTTTGGATTACGTGATATTTATATTTTATACCTATAAAAAATATTGTATGTTAGTTTGCCGAATAAAATAAACGAAAAATAAAACAAAATAAAATACCTTTTTGCCAATATTGCCATTTTTGTTTGTATTTCTATTACAGTCACCTGGAAGCGAGATCGACCTCGCTTTATGACGTACACAAACACGACTTAATTTTCAACGTTAAAGAAAACCGTCAATGTTTGTTGAACAATTAACAATAACAATAGGTTTATAAATATTTATTTATAAACACTAGTAGGTATATATTCTGCTGAACTTGACCTTTACACTGATTGTGTTACTATTTAATTTACGTAAGTACTTAGGTTCACCGAGTTTCTGGAAATTGTCTTTTCTGTTCCTTTGACCTGATTTAATTTTTGCATATCGTATAACAATCAGTATGGGTTTATCATATTATTTTTCAGGCACATTTTATTCATTTAGCAGCTTTAATTAAACCTTCAGCAGAAGATGATAAAAATGATGGCACCTAATTATTTTATGACAAATCATTGTGTGATGAGCATGATCATTTGTTCTGTGTCTAGGTATAATTTATCTATAATATGTATGTATTTAGAAATATATAAGCTTGTATGTTTATCAGTTGTCTGGTTGCCATACAGGCTCTGCCTAGTTTGGGATCAGATGGCCGTGTGTGAGTTGTCCCAAGATATTGTTAAGATAACATATCTATTATTAAAAAAATTAATGTTTTTCTAATGATTAAGTTTTCTCGCCGTGTTCTAGTTAGCTTGTACATTTAGATATATATGCTTTTTTAATGATTTACTTAACCCCTTGCTTATTAACTTTTGTAGGTAACTGTAGTGGGTATATTCCCAGGCGTTCCGAAATGTGGTTTCTACTTACTTTTATAAAGCATCAATCTCACAATTTTCGTAGACTCCTCAATCTGGGGTAATAATGTCATTCTATATAACTGTCACGTACGACTAATGACAATACAAGCGAGGTAGCCGCTGTCCTTGACTGTATTGTTCAATAATTTGCGTTTAATGCCACCAAACGGCAACCAATAAATATTTTTTGTCCAAATGAATGTTATTTTGACCTTTCACAAGAAAAAAAATTATGTGGGTTCTAGTTCTACAAAAACATTATTTTACAATTCTTATTCTAATAGTAGAAAACTCGCGCATTGTTTAAATACCTTTGACAAAAAATGCCTTGCATCAAATCTCTAAATTTCTTTAGAAGTCTAGACAAAACACGATCTGTGAACATAAAAGTTTTATAGTTAAACCTGTAAGACACATCGTACAAAAATGAGCATCGGGATTTCTTGATTCTATTTCCCTTATTTTGCTGTGCGAGGTTTGCGGGTTAAAATATAAACTTAACCAAGTTAATAATAGAATGTGGGCAATCGATTTCCATTGATAAGTATCTATCTATTACTTCATAAATAGTATTCGTAAGCATTCCGTGACTATATCCAATGTATTGGAGACCTCATGGCCTAGTGATTCAAGCGAAATAGAGAAGACATCATAGATTAGAAAGTCTATCTTATTGGACTAGTAATAGAACAGGCGATAGATAATTTCATACATAGCCTGCAAGACTGATATAAATTAGAGATTACAATCGGAAAGCAGATTTAAAGAAAATTATTATTCTGAAACTACTAGAACTATTAGGGGTACTTTTAAGATCTTTGCACTTGACGAATAGTTGCTCACTTAACCTGCTAAAACTCTTATTCACTTTCACGCTAAATCCTTTACTGTTATGTACAAACGTGAAAGTATAAAATATTGTCCTAATCGTCAATTTGTCACACTTGAAAGTTTTTTTTGCTTACGTAAATTCACTCACTCGATTCAAAATGCAAAGAGGCACTACTTGAGAAATTTAAACCGGAACTAATAATTCCCATACATTAGCAATATTTGCTTTTTTAAGATGCGTGGCCGTTACTTATTGTAAGATAAATAAACCTCAAGCTCTTAACGATACATGTGACGTAATAGCTAAATAGACGACTAACTTGTTCCAGACTATTTACTATTGCCAAGGTTGAATACATTCTATCTAACAATCCTGCAATTGTACATACGAAAGATAAAGCATAAAGTTATGAGGTAATTGCTTTTAATATTCCAGTAGACTGCTTTATCAGTAAGGTTTCTTAATCCTTGTTGTTCATTACCGACCCTACTGGAGTGGGCTCTTTGTTTAAGTCATCATCCTATTCAGAATCTTTACCTTTTAGACTCGTTCTTCCCATGCCATTATTTTCTAGCGTAGGGTCTTAGCTATCTACAATATGGGTACTTTGTAATGCAAAGATAAAGCGGGAAAAATCCTTCCTTTCTGTGATATATTTAAATCGTGTTTCTTATCCTTATGCTCAAACATGAGCAAGATTTATTCGTCATCACTATGATACCTATATGGGCAGAAAGCTGGTATTATTGTTTATATAATAAGACCAGCCTATAAATTTCCCACTGCTTGCAACAACAGGCCTCTTCTCATAATATAGAGAAGAACGAACATTGATCACCATGCTTGCTCATTACAGGTTGGCGATTTCATATTCCAATTTTTGGAATCCAGTTCTCCTCACGATGTTTTCCTTCATCGTTTGTTAATGATGTCTTAGAATAATTAAGATTGTTCATATAGGCACTTAACTCAGAAAAAATCATTTGGTACTTGCCTGTAATGCCTGGACTGGACTAAAGGCTGGCTACGCCCTTGGATAAACCTGTTCAATTTAGTAGATTAAAAACAAATTTGTTGTTTTATTAGATACTTAATATATTCTTTATACTAACTGCGAGTCAAATCGACTTCTCAAACAAAGAAGAGGTGAGGATTGATCAACACGGAAGCTAACGGATTGGCAATTTCATATCTCTTATATCCTGACTATTTTACTGTTTTTTTTTTTTCAATAGTCGGTCCTGTATTCGCATAAGTAAGAAGATGAAAAGCTTTAGGTAACATATAACGTACCTAGGTATATTAAAAGGTACTTAAGAAATAAATCTATTAATATGCTCTACTGAACTATTTGAACGCGACCTCCACTCTCTACGCCTTATTGGTGCACGGAATCGAGCGCAACCATTCTCGATGGTCTCAAATAAGTCATTTGTAATCGTGACAGGACTGCAGAAAATGTCATAACAGCAACAACAACAATGAAAGCAATAGCAGCAAAATGTACCAGAACAACTCTTTATTAAACATTGCCTGAATCACAATTACAGATGAGAATTGAACGCGATCTGTTCGCGGCATTTTATGCATTATAAGTTTTGATGAGCAAATAAATGGTGATTTATTCTAACCATTCCTTTTGGCATTGCCGTACTTGGCTAAAAATGGAACAGTTAAAGGATATATTTAGCAAATTATGGTGTGAGATTTACTGAAGGTATAATAGCTTTATATAGATATACATGTTACCTACTCAATCTGTGAGCTTAGCTCGCCAAAAGTGCCTTGGCCTTTGATGCAAGCGATCATGTTTGGCAGTGATTAGTTTAAATTCCTTAAGGTTTTTTATCTCGTATCTCTCAAAAACTTAGTTACTAATTCAGTCGTCGAATTAGAACAGAGAATTAAATTGGCTAATTTCCTTGTATGTATGCAAAAAATAATACTTAGTTAAAATTGCATCCCGAATTGAATGCTAAAAAGGTTAATATTAAGAGGGCCATTATGTCGTGGTTTAATAACCATTAATTTGGGTGTTTATTCTCATGTCTATATAAAAACTGACTATTACAATTAATAGCCAGTTTTTTATCATAGACATGAGAATAAACCCCAATTTAATTTAAAATCTCATTAAAAAGTTGCAGGTTGCGAAGCACCGTGTAGTTTTACCTATTTATTTATAAATTAGCAACCCGCCCCGGCTATGTTACCCAGGGATAATGTACACACAATTTTTCAACTTATAAACGAGACATAACTAACGATAATACCTTCAGAAAGTACTCTCCACCTTAAAAAACAGGTCGCTGTATCTAAGTAGCTTTCGCATTTACATAGTACCTGATAAAAATCATAAATGCAGGAAGGAGTGAATTTTATTATGTCATAAGAATTACGCAGAATTTAGCAGATTCACGAAAAATACAGATGCGTCATAACTTAAACATATAAACATAAATATATAGTCAAACATAAAAGGAGACAATTAGAAGTTCAGGAAATAAAATGTATCAAATGTATAAACTGTTTTGATTATTTAATACAAGCAGTTAATGAATACAGACAAAGGTCACAAGTTTTGATAAAAAATGACCGTAAATCAAAAAATTTAAAACACGTTTTAGATAACTTTTGATCTACCTACGTATTATGATCTAATGAAACTTGTTAACATAACCCAATAGCAATGGTACCAAAAACATCAGGAATCTAAAATAATTAATAAATCGCGATTATAGTCCATTCACACTAATTTTTTATCAACGGCTAACAAGACCATCGGCAGGATGCTTCTTTAACTACATTCACACGAAATGATCGAACATTTCCCGCAAACAACAGACAATACATCACAGTTACAACAATAATATCCTCTTTCGCAGGATGGAGGTAGGAGTCCAGCTGGTGGGCATAATACTCCGTCTGTTTAACTTCCTGCTGGGACCGATATTCTGGTTCTATGGGCGCAGCGGCCGCAAACTGCCTCCGGTCACCAACCCTATTCTGCTGAAGAGCGCGTGTGAACTTGCTGCGGCTGTCCGGAATGGAGAGGTAAGTTTATGTTATGTCTGGAACTGAAAATATCTTTAACAGTGGTTTTGCTGGATGTTATTTGAGTTTGTAAGATATTTCCAAGGCATGTTCCTTCGTAATTCATCTCCAAGACTCTTTGGTGATGTCGATATTTACGGCAGTTTGCTTACCGTCACATGAACCGCTTGCCCTATCAAATATAAAATTAACCTTGAAAAGGACGATGACAAAAATTTTTTACTACATCATTTTAGTAACGTAGTTTTTATAGAGAGATAATCTTTTTGTGCGATTCGTAGTTCAGATTTTCTCTACATGGCCAGTCTATTTTTGCTCACACAAACACTGTAGGGAAAAAATCATGGAATTTTAAAGATTAAATAACTAAACTGTCGCTAATTACTAGCAAAAATATTACATTGGGTACTACAGCAATTCGAGTTAAGATGTTCTTAGATTTTCCGAGAATCGTGATCTTAAGTTGCGTACCATCATAGTTATGTGCTTATACACTTATGTTAACTTCGTTTACACGACGAAGGATCCTGTGTAGATGTCAAGCGGATGTAAGGCCTTGGGTAAGGAAATAGGGAGTACTTTGGACGGTACAAATATATATTCATGGTGGACCATCCTTTACAGAACATGATCTCGAAAGGATATATTTTTAGATTGGTTTTTCGGTGAATATTTTCTGTTTACGTTTATGACGGTGTATTTGTAAGTGTGATATCTAACAAATCTTTACCAATATTTATGTATTCCCAATTTTGATCAAAAAAACCAAATCATTTACAACAAATGTTGTAAAATATAAGACGACTATCTCAATTTCAATTATTGGCGTGCTTTTTAAGTAGTATTTTTAGATGACCTTTAAATTACAACTTATTGCGCATATATTACGACTTATTATGACTATCTATCTACAATGTCTAATTTTGCATTTATGATGTAACCCATTAAACTGTTCAGTCACGTCAAACAGTCAATTCCCAACCCTCTATTGCACCATTGACACACAAGCCACATCCTGTGCCGATGCGACAACATTGCAACTTATTACAGCAATTTTGAATAATTGTAGCTGTAGTTGGCTATTATCGGTTGTGTTATATGGGCAATTGCGCAGTCAACGAACGGTGTTGTCACTCGATACGGGATGTGTAAGGTTAGTTCATTAGGTATTTAGGGAGAATTGCAATAGTGCTTTGGGTCGACATCCAGGCAGATTTCAACTTGCTATCAATTAGAACCGTCATTCGAAAGCAAAAGCCCTTGTTGTCCTTCCATTTTGTGTGTGAGTCGAGTGAACTAAAGTTGAAATTTCTACAATATCCCATGAGAAAATTCTAATAAAAAGTTTATAATAAAAATATAGCACTATAAGTGAATTTAGCTAAAATATGTGCAAAAAAAATACATTACATTTTTTTATATTCGGATCCAATTAGTATGGTAAAATATTCAATCGCTAATTGGACGTGGGACATTTTTAATTGAAAAAAAAGTAAATGCAAACAGGTCACACATTCGAATTTGGGTTAAGCTGCCATTACTGCATATCAGACTCGGGTTCAATTATTTTTATGTACATCCAGGAACATATGAACCGTCAGGTTTAATTATCCATCAAATCTATGGCGCTGTTGTAATATTAAGCATATTTCGAAAGGTTATAAGGTCACTTAATCCCGACGGTTCACAAAACACAGTCACAGTTCATACATTTCTTTTCTGTTTATTTCTTTCTTTTACTGTTTGTTAAAGAAATGGACGTTTATGAAACAGAAGCACGGGAGGTGGCGCATTTCTTAGATATAAGAGGTCTCTTTATTAAAACAGAGGAATGTTTTACGACGCGGATGGTCATATGAGATTCTTATGCTTTCACTCAATGGTAGGTAAAGCTGGCTGTGTGTGGATAATGAAGATTATTATGTCCAGACTTTATCCTCATTGGTCTCACACACCATTTATTATGGAAGGAATGATTGAAGGCTTCCTTAATGCTTATTTTCCACAGATTCTCTTAATAAAACATTGTTTCCCAATAACCATTGCTATCTTTTTGGTACGTTAAATAATACTTTATACCACCTACGTGGATGTGGCTAGGAATCTAAAAATTAAAGGTGTCTGAGTATATGGAAGTGCCCATTAAAGTGCTTTATGTAGGAATCTTTAAAATAAAGCTACTAGACAAATTATGAATTTTTAGGTACTATAAAAAACTTGTCGTGACTAAAAAATATAGATTTCATCAAAGGTTATCCTGTGTTGCTCTTTCCTGTTGATTTACCTTAATAAAATATTAGAAACATAGTCACTAGAAGATGTATTTTAATAAGAGGTGGACAACATAATTTTATTTCTATACCACAATGTGAGGTATAGGTACATTATATTTATTACAATATTCTTTGAGCATGTTTTAATTAGGTCACCTTTGTGCTTCTGGTGTTCTTCGTGATTTTCATCCATAAAATTTTGTCTGTCATACCTTTAATCTTTGTTATTTATTGTGTTTGCTTTTCTACGTCGCATTTGACGCAAATAAACGTTTTTTCTTTCTTTCTTTCAAAGAGGATATACAACACCTTTCGTATTATTTAAATTGGTACTTTAGTTAATACATTTTATATAAAATCTGGCTCGTATAGCAGTTAGTATCAGTTTTATGTAGGTATTAAATTTAATGACGTTACTCATTGAATAATGGATATCTCGTCCGAGTCCATTGGGTCGGAACCTTGCAAGCGGAGTACGTTTTCAATGGCCGTTAGTTTAACATTTAATTTTGTTTTGATTTTACAGCGCTAACCTTTGGATACACTACCAACTTTTATGTATTATGTGACATTAGATATACACATAAAAAAATACTGTCTGTTATAATACATACATTACAGTTTCTACCTAACTTGACAATCTGATACAGTACCTAATTCGAAAGATTAAAAATGGTTACAGAAGCTAACCTATCATTTCCTTTTTTATGCCTACCAAGTTATTGATAACGTCTTGTATTAGTTTTCAATCAACATTCTTAATGTCCACAGATTACAAGCGAGGAACTCGTGACGATATACATCAACCGCGTAAAAGAAGTCAACCCGTACTTAAATGCCGTGGTAGAGGAGCGATACAGGGCTGCGTTAGACGAAGCCAGGGCAGTCGACAGGCAGATAGAGGAGGCTAAACAAAATGCCACCTTCGAACAACTGGTGAAGGATAAGCCTCTGCTAGGTGTGCCGTTTACTGTCAAGGAGAGCTGTTCACTAATCGGTGAGTTATTCATTCTTTATTACCAGAGGTTTAACATATTTCGACCTATTTTGCATGTTTTGGAAAACGGTAAGTATTACATGTTGAGCCGTTGCTCTTACAAGCAACGGCTTGTTTTTCTATACTTTTGCCGCCAGAATGCATTAGTTGGAATTTGGTGCCAGATAGTTGGAATTCGCGACGTGTGAAAGGCAGATACAACAATAGGATTTATTATGATGTTTTATAAACGTGATTGTTATACTCATAAAAGAGATAAAACTACAGTACATCCTTTTACACAGTACCGTTTTAGGTCATCTAAATTGATGTAAAGCTTTTTCCCAGAAGTACACAATGGTTTATATAATGTCCATTAAAAAATATGAAGTATACATAATTAAACGCTCCAGGGCGACCTCAGTCTGCTTAACATCGACAAAGTTTAACGATCCAATATTTACGTTGAATGTGCAAGCATACGCTCCGAGTGAAATATGAAAGAGCAAAATGAAGCGGATGAAAACCGTGGTAACTTTAGGTTGACTTTAAAAAGTACACGTTTACTGCTGTGCTTCAGCTTTTATCAGTCTAATCGTCTATTATGAGGAAGTTTCGAATTACCAAGCAAGTTTATTAATTGAAAATACTTATAACCTAGCTGAATTTGGGCTATGAAAGTTCCACAGTTTCTCCCAGAAAATAGGGGTCTTTTTAGTAGGTATAGAAGAGAAACTATTTCATCGATTTCCTTACCTTTATTTTTTGTAAGGTAACTTTCAGAAGTGGGCAACTGATACATATTGCTGCCATTTAATTTCTATAGAAAACTTACCGATACTTTGCCTCTTACGTCCAACACGTTTAAAAAGTTTATTTGATGAAAAGTTTTTGGTAGATTCGTTTTGTTGTTAGTAACTCTATTCGTTTTCACTTGGCTACTTCTCTTAGTTTTTTTTTTTATATTTGCGGGTTTCTGGGTAGTTTATCGAGTTCCTTTGCCACGTCAGGGACCAAATGATTTTTAAAACCATGTTTTTGATAGTTATGATGACTTATAAGCTCATTATAAGGCACATTAGGTTTAAAGAGGGAAATTAAAAAAAAAATACCAAAAGGAGGACAAACTTCGCACTTTTTCACCTGTGTAATATAGTTCCAAGGTGAACAAATTACACTTACGTTGTCAATTATTTCACCTAGGTTAGATTACTTGGGTGAAATGTTTTCGAAGTGAAATGAGGAAATTCAAAAATCCTCTTTTTCAACAACAGTGGAATTTACCAAAAAAATAAATAGGATGAAAATAGTTTGAAGGTTGACTGGTATTGCTGCATTAGTGGACGCCGTGACTGAATGGGTGGCACGCTGATTGAATAATGATGTTATTTTCTAAATTAAACCAAGTCTCGTCTAAAGTCTGCGTCATAGTTGGAAGCCGCCTAGCCTGCAGCTCGCTTATAAACCTCAGCCTCAGTTCCTAAGTGAAGTGTCCATTATTCACGGATTCATTTCAAGTGAAACAGATAATGTTCTTGGCAGCCAGTGGTGGAGTTACAGGATTGTTTAATGCGTTCAGCGTTATGGCATTTTGCACTCTATTTTCATACGAAATAAAGAAACTATTAGAACGAAGCTGTGTGCCCCGTTATTCTTAGGTAATAGTCCTCATACAGTCGTTGAACAAATCCTGTTGTATATTGGACTATTAATTCAATAACATGAATGTTAGTCTTCCTGAGAACCTAAATGAGCATTTAATACCGCAAAAAGCATCTTTTGCTCTTTCCTTCAAAAATAATGTTTTTTTATGCAGAAATAGTTTCCGCTAACTCTTCATCTTTTACGTTTGAATGCTTGCTTTTTATGCGACCTCTTTGCCGAAAATCTGGATGCAGAAAAACTTACGTTTGCTAACTATTTTTGTGTAAATAGGTGTGTTAGTATACAACACGAAATTCGATCGTACGTTCACCGCGCCTCGACAGGTCTAGGCTAACAATTGATTGACGGACTCCATTTCACATGCGGTTTGTTAAAAGCAGTTCAATGTTTTTAAAAGTATATGTTACTTGAATTGCACATTGTTATAGGTACTATGTAAACTAATTACAATTAGATTTATATTTCTGGCATCTATTATCATCATCTATAGTCTTCGTATTTTAAGCTAATTGTCTTATAGAATGGGTTTATTGCGTGACTAAACATTTTAGTCGAGTTTGGTTGGACAACCTAGATTCATTAAGGGTCAAACTTGCTTGAATCTCTTGCAGTTTCGGCCATTATAACCTCGCCATGACCAAGTAGACTAATTTAAATATCATCATCCATAGAGGTTCATTTTCAATCCACCTTAGATACATAGGTCTGGCTTATCATTGACCACTTCCAATTGGCACCATACATCAACATAGTCCGTTCCATCCTTCGGAGAATCTTAATCAAATTCACTTCAATTCCAGGGCTATCAAACTCAGTAGGATGTCTAGAAAACGCTGGCCGGCGGGCCACTGCAGACGGGAAGGTGGTCAGCCTCGTCAAGAAGGCGGGTGCGATCCCGCTGCTGGTCTCCAACACCCCGGAGCTGTGCCTCGGATGGGAGACCACGAACATGCTGCGGGGGAGGACAAACAACCCTTATTGTTTAAACAGGACCCCCGGTGGATCGTCTGGTGGTGAGGTAGGAGTGCTTTTGAAGTTCTGTGTAATGTAATATTTAAGCCGGAATTTGAGGGTTGAATAATAAAAACATTTCTTACCCTTTCTTTATTTTGAAGCCTATCTAAAAGAGAGATCGGTGCCTGTTGCCTTACGACCTTACTTAATTTTTAATGAATGTTTATTAACAGTGGATTAAGAACTAAAGTCAACATTGATCTGTTATAATCTATTTTTAACTTGTGTTATTTAAATAGCGTCATTAGTTAAGAAAAAACTTGCAAACAAACGACTTGCCAAACAAATTAATTCTTATCATCTTAATTACAGTAGTACCTAATTATGGAATATTTATTTAGGTAATATTTATACGAATGACTTAAAACTGTTCATTATAGCTTTGCATGATATAAAAGCCTATTTCAATATAATTAAAGGTAAATTCTTGATCCTTGAGCGGAAAATGTTTGAAACATCAGTTCAATCAGTATTTATCCACTCTTTTTCTTTGAACACGAATAATAATAAAATGCTAATGTTATAATGGTTGCTTATGTATACCCTAAGGTACATACCTACCTACTTTCATAATCGGTATTTTTTTATGCACACACAAAATACATAAGACACAATCGTACAAGGAAAATTAGTTACAAAGGTATTGTTTATTTCTTATGAAATTTTTGCCAGCAAACTTGCGGCAGGAGACATAAAAGAAGAAACAAAGACAGTGTGAAAAAAAAAATGGAGATTTGTGCATAGATATTCCCTATTCTGATATATCTGATTTAGGTATTCATTTGACTAGGTAGGTACTTTATGAAAGTAAAATATAGGTAGGTACTCGGTATGTTGTTTTTTTATCGTCATTTCTGTTTTTTATTTAAAAGAGACACATTTTGTTTTTCCGTTTTCGTAAGTACCAATATGACACCCATAAGAATATCAACTTATTTTAGGCATATAATTCGCGACCTTTTCAATGTCATAGATATTAGCGTAACCTAGCTAAGTGGTACTTGTTACGCAAGCATTCGTCCGCTGATCATCGTCGACACAGTCAACATTAGTTCATGTTTGTTGGTATAACATCATTGTTAGACGATCTTTACACTTGCTCTAGTCAATGAAACATTAGGTACTTATTTTGTATCGTTTACTGTGTTTAAACGATGACACAGAAAAAATAATAAAATCTTAATTTTAGCATTATTTAAGTCCCAGTATCAAGAATCTATAGTACCTACCTATGGTACAATCGTATTTAAATCTATACTAATATATGAAGCTGAAGAGTTTGTTTGTTTGTTTGAACGCGCTAATCTCAGGAGGTCCGTATTGAAAAATTATTTCAGTGTGGGATAGCCCATTTATTGGGAAGGCTATAAGCTAATATAAAATTACGCTGCGAGCAAAACCGTTGAAACTAAAACATGCGGACAAAGTCGCAGGGGACAGCTTTAGAAAAGACAGACAGAAAATTCTTGTAGGTAGGTCTTCATGAAGCTCTGTCAGAGCTACCACACATTACTACAGTAAATTGTATTCCGCTGCTAGGCGATGTTTTGTAGATAGAGGTACGAGTAGTCCGTGTGCCTTCACCCTTAAACCACTATACATTCAGTCCTGTAGCTTAGATATATTTTGTACTGCACCTATTTTATAGTAGGTAATATTGAATATGTGTGTTGTGTCAGGCGGCCCTGCTGGCGAGCGCGGCGTCGGCGCTGAGCGTGGCGTCGGACATCGCGGGCTCCATCCGCCTGCCCGCCGCCTTCTGCGGCGTGTTCGGTCACAAGCCCACGCCCGGTGAGCATCATACACTTACATCCGCACACTCCAGACAAGCCGTAGATAATTGCCTTTGCCTAGAATACCTGGCACTCGTAAATAAACAGCACATACACTCTCATACATAACCTTTGTACGAATAAACATTTATCGCAGTTCTTCACTCTTACACACACACACACACACACAAATTATCTTTACTATTATTTTAGAAAAACGACGACTTGTACGTGCAGTGCAGCCCCAGATTAGTATGGTGAAAACAATAGTAACGTCACATTATGTTATAGTTCTCTCCGTCGAATTAGCAATATTGAAATGCTTGTAACTACTTTAAAATTGGAAGTAATTAATCTGCCCAATTACAAAAACATTTTGACATAAATAATTTATGATAATGATAATTAGTAATACTAAACACATTTGCACACACACATCAGTTTATTCTACTCAAATTAGGTACTATTTTTCTTATACTTAGATGTTCCATCCAGGTATAATATCAATAGACGGTCACATACCGACGCTTAGCGACGAGAACTTCCCGAAGTTCCTGACGGTTGGCCCGATGACGCGCAAGGCTGAAGACTTGCCGCTACTCATGAATATCATGGCGGGAGAAAATAAGGGCTTGTTGAAACTCGATGAACCCGTCGATTTGAAGAACGTTAAGGTAAGAAGCGATGTTAGATAGTACCTACTCATATTCTAAAACACGTAATATAATAAATAGCAATTTAAAATTCTATAAAATTCTTTACTTCTAAATTATATTTTTTTAATAAATTTATATTATATTTTAGGTCCACTACATGTATACAGCAACAAACTCTATTGCGCTACTGAAGGTGGAAAACTGTATAAATGAGGCCATTCGGAAAGCCGTTAAATACTTAGAGACGGAATGTGGAAGCACTGTCAGTGAGGTAAGTGCGTACTTCTGGTAAAGCATTTCTCCAATTATTAGGTACATCTAAATATATCTATGAGTTTGCTTTAAATATTATATTTGCTTTGTCATTTATCGTTTTTTCTTTCCACAGATTTATACAACAAATTTCCTGTTTCTTTATCTGATTAAAAACAATATAGTACCTATGTATTCAAAAACAATTAAAAAAAAATATCTTAATAAAAAAGATGATTAAGTCAATACATAATTATTATAATGAAACTTTTATAATAACTAATTTTGTAAAGTAACTTATACTTCATTTTAATTGCAGGAAAAATTCAAAGATTTAGAAGACTCGGTCGAAATATCAGTGTCCGTTTTTTTCTCAATGAAAGATATTCCGAATCTGTTGCAAGATCCCGCCAACCCGAAGGTTAGTGCCGCGAAACGGAACGAAACCGTTCACTTTTTAAAAATGTTGCAAGTATTAAAATATATTACCAAAATCAGGGAAAAATACTTTAATGTTTTTATTATTTTAAAATATTTAAATTATTATTTAAAATAATGTTTTTGTTTACAGCGAAATAAAAGCCTATTTGTGGAGTTTATAAAATATTTCTTTGGTGGAGGATCGCGCTCACTACAAGGACTGAGTTTCACTCTCATCAACAGAAGTCGCTTGTTCATTCCCGATTCACGGAGAAGCTATTACAATAAAAAAGCTAATAAATTACGTGAACATATGCAGGTAAACAAAAGATTTTAATTTCTATTTAGAATAAATTTCATGATAATAGTTTTATACATTTTAAACCTGTTCTGTCTCACTTAATGCCAGGTAATATGATTAATGTCTATTGTTCACACTATTGTGTCTGTTATCTTGGACATCAAATCTGTAAAAACTAATTATTATCACGATATTTATAGCAAATACCGACTATTCGCTTTAATTTACTTGTTAACCCTAGTAACCTATTATTTAATAAATGTTACTAGGTTTTATCTATTTTGTTTTATCTATTTGTATTGTAGAGCGTGCTAGGCGACAACGGCGTACTAATCTACCCGGTATTCTGCGGTCGCGCGCACTTTCACAACGAGGTGTTCCTGAAGGCGTCGGGCGTGCTGTACAGCATGCTGTTCAACATCCTCGGCATGCCCGCCACCGCCGTGCCCGTGGCCGAGCACAACGGACTGCCCGTCGGACTGCAGGTCTTTACTTCTGCCTAGCCTTACCCCTAAATGTTTTGTTGATTCCTGCCCAAAAAGACTGGCCACAATTGAGACGACTGGTGCTAGAAAGAAGTGTAGAAAAGAGAGGGAGGCCTTTACCCTGCAGTAGGACAACATAGGCTTAGATTAGATGATGCGGTCAACTTCCAGTCTCACGGGATTCAACTGTATTGCATTATTTATTTGAATTGGTTTTTTGTAAATCGACTTTTACAGGAATTTAATCCTTGTGTCGGGGTTTCACAAACACACACACGTACAATAAAAACACCCAGACTTTGAACAAACATGTGGATACGCACTGCATAATAAATTCTTCAATTTTGTGCAATTTCCAAATACAAAAACGACTGATAAACTGAATAATTCAGAATTCGAGAAACATTAATTCAAATTATTAACTTCTTCTAACTGTTTTATTTCAACTACTCCAAACATTTATCTCATATAAACAATTTCGTATTTTGCGATAACCCATGAACTTTGTTTTTAGATTAACTAACTTAAATAATTTTGAACTAAGATAAATTCTCGGTTAAATTAATCGGTAAAAGTGACTTTCGATACCTAACTAGAACGATGATGTTTTATCTGTATATTTGAATAATGCCTAATATTTTGAGTAATTTACAGGTAATAGCTGCACCAAATCAAGACAGACTGTGTCTAGCAGTAGCCAAACAGTTGGAGATCGGCTTCGGGGGCTGGAAACCGCCCCAATAAACTAAAACTTAAGTGAAAACATACCAAATACGCTAACTTATACAAACCACATGTATGGCGTGGTTTATCTTTTTTACACAGATTTAATATAGAATTGTAATTTCATATTACTTTATTCTATTTTGTACGTATGTATGTGATAGATGTAAATTACTCGTATTATCAACAATCGGGTACTTGACTATTTTTAAATTGTTGTGTGTTTTGTGACGTATACATAAAAAATATAAACTGTAAAGCCGCGTCCGCATCACGTGGAACGCTTAGCTATGACTGTTAAATATCAGTATTGTAAAATAAAATATTAACGATGCATTCCGAAACAATATAGATATGTTTATAATGTATAAAACCTGAAAATATTATATAACCAATGAATCAAGCGATACTACAACAAAAGAAAAAAAAACATTGCATAAATAAATTTTGAACTGGCAATACTGCTTTAACTGTCAAAATCAACAGTGCTGTGTGACGTGGCTTTAACACTACAGGTTAAAAACGATAGGTACTTATTCCTAATTGTTACCGAACTTGAATGTAATAAGGTTAAGAATGTGGTCTTTTAAAATTTTCGAAGTAATATTTTTTTACAAATTACTTAATAAAAAATAGCCGAGCACCCAATTGCTTTAGAAATTATTAATGTTTTATTTTCTGAACAATGAATGTTGCCTTGCGTGTTACTTTGTTCTCTAACAAATATCTGGATTTAATATTTAGTGAACTCTTTATTTTATAATGTTTGTATGTAAACATGTTTCAAGTTATAATTATCTCTTCAAATTATCTAGTGATTTAATGTAATTACATGATAAATAAATAAAAAGGCATTGTATGCTTAAAAAATAGATGTTAAGTCTACACTGTACCAATGATAAACGAGGTAATGGATTTATAACAAATATTTTTTTGTGATGGGTGCTTTAATTAATTTCATAATTTACCACAAAAACATTTGTTATGTTTAAAGTTTTTGATTACTTTTTAAGTGCTGTGAATGTAATATTTAGTTTTAAACTAAATATTAGGTACATAATTCTTGTAGATTTAAGTTGTCAATCTAATTTATGCACTGTTTATAACATAATTGGCTATAGTGCGACAAATATATGAAGTGGTGCAACACTGCGTTGTTTTTTTTTATCCCACAAAATAATATCGGAATAGCCGTCCGTAGAGATCCGCCAACTACCACTACAAGGCTTGCTTCGGGTTTGATCCCCGCATTAGACATTATTTGGTCTTTTATCTAGGTATTCTATGTGATTTGAATGCTCAGGAAGTTAAGAAACCGATTAATTATATAAGACGAAACAGAAATAAAAAAAATGCTGACAATGATACCTAATATCACATAAAACAAATACAATGTTAGGGAAACGTCCAAACACGGTTTTATAAGCTTGCTTCTATTTTAAGTTAACGGCTTCCGAAATTAATATGGCCAATTTATCTAACAACCATTAGAATACTATGTATGTGTCTTAACTTGTGACGTTAGATTTACTAGCATCATGCCAAATTTTGTGATTCTGGGTTGACGGGAAGTACCCTACTTTAAGTTTCCCGCCCCAGGTCCTGAGGAGGCTCCAAACGTCTCTATGCCTTGATCAAATCCTAAAAAAGCCTTTATAGTACCTCTTTATCTGGTGGTTTGGAGTGGGTGGTCCCATACAAATATCACCGCATACAATAAATATATAAATACATATAATAATTAACAATATTTTTCACGTGTTTATTCATTTACAACTTGTATAAGCTTGTACAGGTGCTTCTAACTTTGAAAATAACGGACCTGATCCTGATATCATATGTCAGTCCTAGTTTTAATATACCCTGTTATGCCTCTGCCTCGTGGCCGGTCTTGTGTCTCGCCTCGAAGATCGTTTACATTCGTCCGATAATTAATTTTCACACTCTTGCGGCGCCTTGCTATCAGTTGTATCGGTCGTCGATTTATACGCTGCCTCAACTCTATGTTTATCGAGATTTTTTTGGCATTATGATCGGTATATTTTAGTACATTAACTTTTCGAAGGTTTTCGATACGAAGAAGGTCTAAATATAGAGTTTATTTAGTACTTGTGTGTAACGAACATATTTTGTTTGTTAGTTAGTATTCTGCCAAATATAGTATTTTTAATGTTAAATTAAAATCAACGTTTTAATTTTTTCGATCGGTTTCGAAACTTAAGAGGCATGTCATAAAACTACTCTGTGGGCATGTCGCTTCACTCTTGGCACTGACAGTTGTTTTGTTAGCACCAATGACTAAAGAAAAATACTTTTTTCATTGGTTAACACAGACTAGTTGTTAAGGTTGCCAGTCAATAAATTATTAGTCTTTAATCTGTGCAATAAATGAACTTCATCATTCAATATACATCTGTCAAAAGCGAAACCTAGAAACGCTAATCACCGAAGATTGTTAGTGTCATGACGTCACAGAGGTCAAATGACACGTGACCGACTATTTTAGCGCGTAGTGTCAATTCAAAGGATTAAAACTAGCATTTATAATATAAAATATATATTGACTCGATAAAAAAAAAAGAACTATCATTGAGAATTGAATAGTAATGTATTCTTTTTGAGCAGACGTCACGGCCAAGAATAATCTTGAAAGGATATAGAAAATTGTAAAATATGGCTAGCAAGGCCATAATTCATTTTATTAGGGACAACAAACAGCAGTATATTTTGGGCCACTGTGCATATTCGTATTTTTTAGTGGCCCTTCATTAACCAGGCTTTATTTGGAGCGATAGGCGTTTTTGAAGTAATGATAATGTTTTTGTGACCAAATTTTGAATAAATGTCGTTGGAAATAAATTAGAGTGGAAAACGTAATTATTTAGTGGCAACACTAAATAACGACGTTCTTTCGCGGTGCGTGCGACATGACGCGCCGGTGAATTTTATTATAAATTTGACGTAATTCTTCAGTGCATATCTCGAAAATAAGGTGAAGCATTATTAATAGCGTTACATAAACAGTGTTTTAGTGAGTGCATGCGCGAATAACCTGTAATATTGTGCTTGCAGACTTCACAATGGCCGATCAAGTCGACTCAATGTCAGATGCGGAGCTGCGAACCAAACTAGCCGAGCATGGGTTCCCAATTATGCCTATAACGGCATCTACAAGGAAGTTGTTGGTGAAAAAGCTGAAATTAGTACTAGACAACAAAAGTAAACCTAGAGCTAGCGTCGATAATAAAGCCGACACAAGGCGGTCGCTTGCACGGTATTCAAGCGGCGAGGAGTCCGATTTGGATACAACTACAAATGCTAAGGAGAAACGTGGCCGCCGGGCGACCACCGGCGGGGCCATGCTGCCGCCAGCGGTCAACAAAACACGTCGCCCGCCGTCTAAAAAGGGTTCTCCCGCTAAACGAGATTCTGATAAAGGTTCAGAGTCTGAAGAAGAAAAGTCTGCATTGAGGACACGTGAGGAAGTGGAAACAGTGACTACTCGTACTATTAAACGTACTTATGCCGCTAACGACCCCGACGATTATGAAACTGGCTCAGACAGTGATGTAGACGTCGACAAGAAGACATCTAGTCCATTTAGAAGTAATTCAAGATCCAGTGACTACATTTCGAGCACATTACCATCTGTTGATATCAACACAAGTCCCCCAAAGACGTCAGTGTTCTCAAGAGCCTCAATTATACCAACTAACTACTCATCAACATATTCCCCGTCTATGACATCATCAGATAATCTCAACTCAATTCGCTCCCGGCTAGGTTTGACGTCCAACTTAGCTGACCGTCCATCAATTATACCCTCGTCAAACTACAGCTCGAACTACACAACAAGTACTTATCAGCCTTCCACATCAACTATCAATGAAGTAGAATCTCCATACTTAAGTAACTTTACTAGACGACTATCAGCTTTAAAATCGGACCCTACTAAAACCACATCATATCTTGACCGGGACACAAACAATGGCACTACTGTGTTGCCACGTAGATCTTATATCACTGGAGTTAACAGGTCTGATGTTGTTGATTACAAATCTGCAACGGACAAGAAGTTCTTGAAGAATAATCTTGTTTCCCTTGCTCTGGTTGTGTTAGTTGCTCTTTTTTTTTTTTGCTTATTTTTCATGTATATAGTTAAGAAAAACGATATCACATCAGTAGTGGATGATCAGAACAGCGCAATACCTATCTGTCAGTTAAACATACCAGGTAATAGACCGGGGATCAACTGTGTGCCTAAAGAACAAGTTATATATGCTAAGAATTTGCTAAAATTGATACATCCTGAATTGACGAGTAGGATAGCAGCATACAAATGCGGTCAGCCAGGAGCCTTGCCTTATCTGACTGAAAGAGAAATCATTGATATTGCAAGTGCCGAACCAAAGACTACCGATATCAGCCAATGTCGCACAGATCTAAATAATTTGCAAGTTCTTCTGATTAATAATCCCCGTTGGGGACTCAATGTGGTCCAACTGAAAAACCTCTACACTAAAGACATTGAATTCTCTGCCCTTACTTCCACAGACTTGATAGTTCAACTGAGAACTAAAAACAGTGTTGCTATCACCCTCGCTGACCCATCCACTCCTCTTTCATGTTTGTTTGTTAACACTTTGTATTCTGCTGGGTCCACTCTAGTTGTAGTTGCTCTACTCACATTGCTAGCCTTAGGTCTCCAGCGATCATACAAATATTATATGGCCTATCAAAAGAGAAAAAGTGAAGAGATCTATTCTATGGTTGAACAAATTATTGATGTTATATCTCAAGAAACTGAGGATAGTGGAGAACCATACATATCTGTTGACCATGTGAGAGACACGCTTATCTCGCCACAGAATAGGGAAAAGATGGCTTCAGTTTGGGATGCTGCAGTAAAGTTTATTCAAAGGAATGAGAGCAGAGTCCGTATGGAAGTACAGTCCGTTGACGGGGAAGACTGCCGCGTGTGGAGGTGGATATCTGCTCACAGTAGTCCAAAGCGTAGTGCCTCTTGGCAAGGACAAGCTTTCGAAACTCAGGAAGGATCTGTGAATAACCTAGTCGTCTCTCCCACTCCTTGCCTCAAGATCCGACACATGTTTGACAAAAACGACGACACAACCATATTGAGGATGAAGATTCAAGACGCTATTTTGGAAAAATGTGACACCCATTGCAACATCTTGCACATCGACGTGGACAGGACGACGTGCTGCGTGTACGTGAAGTGCGCGTCTCCGCAGGACGCGGGGGTGGTGTACCGCAGCCTGCACGGCTGGTGGTACGAGGGCCGGCTCATCACCGTGAAGTACCTGCGCCTGGAGCGCTACATGCAGCGGTTCCCCGGCTCGCCCGCCACCGGCCCGTACCTGGCGCCCACGCGCGCGCGCCGGGCCGCGTGGGGCGACGAGTAGGCCGCGGCTGCGGGTGCCGCAGCACTAGTGGACTGTTAACTTGTGTGTTACTGAAGTTTGGGTACATCACCTGTAAGCTTCGTTTATTTATTGTGAGTAACCTTCAAGGATTGTTGTCTGCAGCTCAAGTTGATTTTGTTGCATTTCTTATGGGTATAAAACTGATGGATTGATTTGAGAAATGTATAGGTAGGATTTAATTGGAACGATTGCTTATTGACAGTTAATTTTCTTTCTAATCATTTCATAATAAATAAAGTACCGCATAATATATTTTGTTCACTTCCTTTTTTTTTTCATTTTTATCATAGATTGGTAACACATTGGTATTTTTTTAAAGTTATTCATGAATTACTTGCTTTGTACTGAGTCTTGCCTGAATATGTCATTGATTGTAATAATATATTGTACCTGTGTTATATGTCCCATATTATAAGCTAAAATCCTTGTCAATTAAATTTTTTAGACATAAAAGTCACTGATCTGATTATTTTCCATATAGTAAGGTGCTGGTCTTATCAAAATGCCTTAATTTTCAAAGGAAATATTTTATTAGTGTTATTTTCTAAATCCCGCTCAGTTGAATTGTTGTAAATATTTGACATCACAAGATTCATGTAATTTCTAATGTTTGTTTTATGTTAAAGTTGCAAGGGCTGTATTTGTTACTGAATTTACTGATGTTTTGGAACAAATTGTTTTAAAATGGTAATCTTAAGTAGGGTAAGTTTCATAGGATATATCCGACGCATACATATATTTGATTTATTTTTTCTTATAATTTGTAAGTTATGGATGCGACAGCACAACGTAAAGATACATAAGTGTGTTTAATTTCGTATAAAATTGACATTTTGTTCTTAAGTATTTCTACTAACTTCACTGTTCTTAATGTCTAGTTATTTTTATGGATTGATTTTCATTTTTTAATAAATTGAATAAGTAATTTTTGTTTATTTTTTTTACCGCCAATTTTTCAGTTTTAGGCTGTTGCGATTGACATTATTTTTGCAGTTTTAGTATCATGCAGGCATGAAAAATCATAAGAAATATTATATTTAGCACTATTGTATGTACAAAACAGTTTTATAAAAGAAAAAACAATTAAATAAAACAAAATAAATATTTATTCTATAAAATGTACTTTACACCACAGCAAACAATCCATTCCATATATAAAAATATATAACTTCACTTAATTTTAAAAAAATAGGTTTTCTGCTACAATATCACTGATTTACTACTTCTGTATATTTATAGTGCAGTGTACAATTTTTTACACTTATTACTTGAGTAACTTTACAAAATAATTGCTATAAATGAAAATTTGTTTATTATCGCTGTTGCCTGTGGCTTCGCCTGCGTGGGTGTCAGTTATCGCCACAAAAAGAGTCCTAGTTCCTTTCTTAGGATCCAATCTTACCACATACCGAGTTTCATCCAAATAGGTTTATCGGTATAGCCATAAAAGCTTAACAGACAGTTACTTTTGCATTTATATTAGTATGGATGGGTTCAAACCGTAGTTTAATTACAACTTTATTACTATTCAAAAAATAAATGCACACCCTACCTCCACAAAAACAGCCATCAAGGTATTAACGATTTTCACACTTGTCAGTCAGTGTGTGATAAGTTACTGAGACAAAAGTCTATAAAAGGAATGTAAAATTATAACATACTGCACTGCTGTACAAAAAACAACTGCAGACTGGCTCAAACTGTAAACTTATCTAAAATCACTTTGTATTCATCTTAGTAAGAATTTCCCATATGGTGTAGGAGTAGCTAGAAGGCGAGAGTTTCCTTGAGCGCGTGGTAGCAGCGCGTGACGCCGGGCAGGTAGAGGCGCTCGAACACGTGCGGGAAGGGCGAGTCCCAGCCGCACGCGCGGGACACCGGTGCCTCCAGGTGCAGGAAACACTCCTCCTAATGACATTACAACTATCTAGATACTAAGACATATCATTTCTGTGCTGGAAAAATTGCTCAGGCCATTACGAAGAAGAAAAACAATATAATTCTGAGATCTTAAAAAAAAAAGATTACACATAAGCTTAAAAAAAATACATTACATAATATGCCATTAACAAAATGTCACTTTTTGTATGGTGATAGTGAGTTGTTAGGCCTTGACTGCACTTCAATGTAGTCTGTATAAAATATATTTAGGTACTTTACCTTCTACCCAAATTCTTGATAACAGTAAATGTTTTTATTGTGTGATCAAATAAAAAAGTTTTTAACCTGTATAGTCGCGGCAATTTCAGCACCAAATCCTGACGTGAGAGGAGCTTCATGAGCAATCACGCAACGACCAGTTTTCTTCACCGACTGAATCAATAACATAATTAAAATAATATATAAGTACTTAAGTGCTTCCCCAAGTACGGACAGCAATAAAAGTCGATGAACAAAATCAAATATATAAAACACCCAAATGCAATAAAAATCCTTATGTTCAAATAAGGATATCATAGTGTTTGTGGTAAGGCTATCTTGTTTCCTATTCGCTACATAAATTTATGGACTTTAAGTTGGGATTTTTCGGTGTCTTGTGTAACTGATTTTGTTGAGGAACTTTTATTGTTATTGCTAACTGTACTTTGTTATATTTCTATTATCTCTATAGTCTATAGTCTTTATAGGATAGACTCTATCATAAATAATATATAGTAGCAAGGTTATATTTTTTAATTTTTTCGCTTTGCACTTTACTATGTTCATATTAACCTATCTCTTAGTTCTAAAATTAATTAAAGATCGCGCCAATATTTGCAGGACAATAAGTAGTAATATATTAGTCATCCATATAATAATAATAATAATAATATATATCCTGACCGTATTCGGCCACAGCGACTTGGCATTTTTATTTAATTCGAGCTTCGCATATGTGCTCTCAGGTGACTGATATAGCCGATTTTTGCTTGGAACGTACGACCACATTCGTCGCAAGTCAGCACCCCTCCGACATAATTATAAGCGTAGGCTGCAGGTGGTCGAGCCTTGAGCTCGTCTCGCTTAGTGTCTAGCTCTTCTCTGCGTCTTAACTCGTATTCAGCTACGTTTGCGTTCACGGAACTTCTCCAATGTGACCGATCCATTGCCTCTGTCTCCCACTGCGACGGGTCCATATCGCATCTTTTCATGTGGCGTTTGAGCACATCTTTATATCGTAGGAATTGACCGCCTCGCTTCCGTTTGCCTTCCTGCAGTTCCGAGTAGAAGATCTGCTTTGCAACTCTGTCGTTGGACATCCTAGATACATGGCCACACCACCGCAGTTGTCTTCGCATTAAATAAGCCTCTACTCCGCTGACATTGGCTCGTCGTAGAACTTCCGTGTTTCTAACACGATCCGACCAGTGGATGTTCATAATGGCGCGTAGGCATTTAAGATGGAATCTATCTAACATACGGATATGCTTGCGGTATGGAACCCATGTCTCAGAGGCGTATAAGAGATTGGGCAGAACTGTAGCCATGTATACAGACACTTTCGTCGCTAGCTTTATGTCATGTGTACGGAACACCTTGTGACGAAGCCTGCCAAAAGCTGCAGCAGCTGCTCCAATCCTACAATTTACCTCGTCATCGAGGAGGCACTTCGAAGTTATGGTGCTGCCCAGATACTTAAATTTGTCTACCAGCTTTAGTGAGTCTTCACCGAGTATGATGTCGGCTGGAGCGTCGTTGAGCGTCAACACTTCAGTCTTCTTTACATTTATCTTAAGGCCAAACCGTTGACACGACTCATTTAGACTCAACATAAGCCTTTGCAGACCCTCTGCGGATTCTGCCACAAAACACAAGTCGTCTGCATACATCATCTCAGTGAGAGTGGCGTGAGACACTTTAGTGTAAGCTTTTAGTCTAGCCAGGTTGAAGATTCCGCCACCGTCAGTACGAAAGCGAACACGGATACCCTCAGATAAAGTTTGCAAGGCTTCTCGTACTACAACAGCAAAGTAAAGAACGAACAGAGTTGGGGCGAGCACACAGCCCTGTTTCACTCCACAGCTCACCGTGAAGAAGTCTGAGCTCTCACCCTGAGCATTGACGCAACACCGCATATCATCATGCAAGAGGCGGATCATTCGCACAAACTTTTCTGTGCATCCAAGTTTTCTAAGTACAACCCAGAGAGCTTCCCGAGGCACACTGTCGAAAGCTTTTTCCAGATCAACAAAACATAGATATAAGGCTGACCTTGCTCTCGACTTTTCTCTTGAAGTTGACGAATAGAGAAGATGGCTTCACAGGTGCCTCGGTTGGGTCGGAATCCAAATTGTGTTTCTGGTAGCACATCTTCAGACAAAGGCATCAAGCGGTTAAGTAAAATTCGAGCAAAGACTTTTCCTGGCGAAGATAGCAGGGAGATGCCTCTATATGAATTGCAGTCAGCTCTGTTACCCTTGTTCTTATACAAAGAGCAAATAATTGACACTTTGAAATCGTCAGGTACCCGCTCTTCGTCCCATAAGCCAGTAAATAGGGTCAATATAGCTTCGTGCAGTTCTGACCCACCGTATTTTAATAGTTCTCCAGGAATATTGTCGATACCGACCGCTTTTTTGTTCTGTTGTTGCTTGATCGCAGTAACAATCTCGCCCAAAGACAGTGGTTCGTCCAGTACATTGATCGTGGGGAGAGATGGCAATGAGTTAATATGTGCGAAGTCCACTGATCGATCGACATTAAGCAGATTCTTAAAGTGTTCACTCCAACGGTTAAGTACATCTCGCCTGTTAGTAAGCAGTGTGCCGTCGGATGATTGTAAAGGCACTTTAGTCCGAGTCCTAATACTAAAAAGTTTGCGAATTTCGTCATAAAGTTCGCCTATTTGACCGGTATCAGCAAGCCACTGCATACGAGTAGCATGATCTTGCCACCACTTGTCTTTAACTTCCCGTACATATCTACGTAGCTCAGCACAGCTTCGCTTAACCTGCTCAACCTGTTGGACGCCACGATGTTGACGTAAGAGGGTCCGATGTTTCTGTATTGCCCTGGACAGAATTTCGTCATTGTTATCAAACCAGTCATCATGCCTACTAGCTTTCATACCCAGAATATCCGTAGCCGTAGCGACTAGATTAGACGATATAGTTTGCCAGTTGTTGACAATAGTACCGTCACTCAGATTAAGCGACCGGATCATATCACCAACTGACTGAGCGTATGTCTTACGTACTTCCAGGCTCTGTAGTTTTCCTGTGTTTAGACGTACAGGCTTAAACCCTTGTGATCTACGCGGGTGGTAAGAGCGGATCATTAGTTTGGTTACGACTAGCCTGTGATCAGTGGAGCAAATCGCATTGGCATCACGCATAACACGTGTGATATGCACTTGAGAAATATCCTGCTGCCGTACAATCACATAATCTATCAGGTGCCAATGCTTCGATCGCGGGTGCATCCAAGTCGTCTTATATTTTGCCGGAAGTCTGAACATGGTGTTGGTGACAGCAAGCTGGAATTCAGCACATAGGGACAGAAGGAGTTGTCCGTTGCTATTCATGTGACCAACACCATGTCGTCCCAAAACCTTGGGCCAAGCCTCGAAATCACGTCCCACCCTCGCATTAAAGTCACCCATTAACAGTATCTGTTCTCTGTGAGGAACTCTAGAGAGGGCTAGCGTGACTTCCTCATAAAACTTGGTTTTAATGTCATCGCTCTTGTCCATTGTTGGCGCATACACACTGATGATGTTAAGGTGATTTTCGCCAGAGAGACGTAAGCGGAGCGTAGTAACACGGTCCGAGATGTGGATAGGACACTCATCCATTTTTGTAGCAATGCCATTTTTGATAGCGAAGCCAACTCCTGATCTCCTCGTCTCCGTAAGTGGGGTCCCTTTCCAGTAGAAAGTGTACCCACCCAGTAGTTCCACTCTCTCACCTTCTTCAGCTAGATGTGTCTCACTAAGAGCAGCTATATCCACATCATAACGTCGGAGTTCGCGGGCAACTAGAGCTGTTTTGCGGGGGGGGCATAAGTTACTCTCGCGATCAAGTAGGGTACGTACGTTCCAAGAGGCAAAAAGTCATGTTCCGGGTTCTTAACCAATTGTTTTGTTTCTTCTGTTTCTTTCGACCGCGTAAATAGTGATGCAGAGACAGCCGCGGTTACTATCTCCGAGTTAGTTTGGGTTAAGCCTTTTTTAGGACACCTTTTCTAGTCCCCTCCCCGGATTGGGGAAAGCAGGGCCCCTCTAAATAGAGCTGCTTTGTCGTTCAGGGAGCTGCCGAATTGCAGTGTTAGCCCAGTGCAGTGCAGAAGCGACCATCTACCCTGAACCGCCCACGTGCAGACATCAGACAAAGCCTGGTAGCATCACAACCAAGCCTCTCTACCTCAGTCCATCGCCGCAGGACATAGTAAAGATCGGAGTCAAATTTGAAAAGCCAAGTCAGTTGCGCAGGATATATTTAAGTGCACAAATCATAAAATGACAGTGTGTGCGCATACACAGGTGCACTCTTATCCCTACCTCCCTTCACCCAATGGAACGGAGGTCCGCTACGATTGGAGAGAGGCAGGAACGCAGTGCAGATATTAGTCAGTCAGCAGGGTGGTAACTAGGCTGACTGTCCAGGGTGCGCCGGACGTGGTTTGTCACAGTCGCTCGAGGAGGCTCTCTACCTGCACCCCGTCATCCATATAACATTACAGTTAAAAATAATACTTACATTACAGACAGTGTCTTCGTCCCAGGGCAGAATGGACTGCAGATCGATGACGTCACACTTCACGCCTAACTCATCTTCCGCCATTTGTGCCACTTCAAGTAGTACATGCACCTGTGTGCCCCACCCTATTAACGTTGCAGCGTCACCTGGGAACAGCCATCAAGATATAAATAATAGGTAGGTATAGATAGGGTCAGGCTGGGCAAGAGAAACATAACTTTATTTTAGAAATTATGTTTTAGGTTTTTGCTTCTATATATATATAGTGTATTCTTCGTGATTTCGAAAAATACACTATATTATACTTTTATCTATGACATTTTCATGATTTTAACTCCTGACTGAGTTAATTTAAATAGTATATTTCTGTTTTACAACTAATAATACAACAGCCTGTATTATCATCACGTCGCTATTTTGTCCTGTGAAGCAGTCAAAGCCTGGGTTCAGGCTAACTGCGCAAATCACTTCAAAAAAAACGCCGCCATTTTCTGATCGTTAGGCCCTACGCCAACGTTAAGTCAGTATGTAATTTTCATACCACTAGCTATGTTTACATATATGTCAATCTATGATGAACCTGACTTGATTTTTTTTAAAGTTTACTAGCAATGTGGGTTGAATTCACATTACTAGCAATCTTGTTAACCCCTCCAACTAAGTCTGGAGTGGGTTCACCTCAATAGTACAATGGATGGGGTTCGACCCTGCGACCTCTCGATCACAAGGCGGTCACCCTAACCATTAGACTATTGCAGCTTATTAATTTTTAAATAATTATATCCATATTTTGAACTACATTCAAAAACCCTTTATTTAATATCTTTTTGTAATCGGACTGGCCGGTTGGTCTAGTGGTTAGTGGCACTGACTGCTAAACCAGAGGTCGTGGGTTCGATTCCCACCCAGGACAAATCTTTGTGTGATGAGCATGATCATTTGTTCTGTGTCTGGGTGTAATTTATCTATAATATGTATGAATTTAGAAATATATAAGTATGTTTACCAGTTGTCTGGTTGCCATAGTACAGGCGCTGCCTAGTTTGGGATCAGATGGCCGTGTGTGAGTGGACTCAACACATATTATATTATAATCTTTTTGTAAAAATTGTTTAATAGGATAATTAATCTTTTTGGTAAACCAGTAGTAACCTTCTCTTAAGACCTGCGCCTTCCCGAGCGGCAGGGTGTAGTCCGCCACCGGCACCTCCTCGTGGGCCGAGCGGTACAGGATCTTTGGCTCCAGGAAGATGCAGGGGTCACGCTCCCTGATGCAGGAGAGTAGCAGACCCTTGGCCGTGATCGGTCCTCGGGGGACTACCACCTACGACCAATTATTATTATTGCATTACATAGAAGAAAGATCGGTTATCGCGGCAAAAAGTAGCCTATGTCCGTTCTCAGGCTCTAGACTACCTGTGTACCAAATTTCATTTAAATCGGTTCAGTAGTAGATGTGAAGAGTAAAGCTTATAGAAATTCTTTGTAGGTAGGTACTATCATATAGGTGTTATCATACTAATATAATGAAGTAGTTTAAGGCTTTTGTGTTTTAATAAAAGTAAAATTCTCTAGCGCAAATACCGTCATGATCTTGACACTTATATAGAACTGGCCAGCCATTACCAGGTAACTTGAGGATTCATGAACAAGATAGAAAAAGAAGAACAAAGCACCAATATAGATTTTATTTAGTTTTTTTATATCTGACCCTTAGTCCCGGCACGTGTGCGAAGAAGGCCTCCGGGCTCTGCGAGTGGTAGAGGCCGCCGTGGCCCACCGCGCTGCACGGCGAGCGGATGGTGAGGCCGCCGCACTCGAACTGCCCGCCCGACCGGTACCGAGCCTTCGCCGCCTCGTTCACTATCTGGAAGAAGGCATGTAGGGTATGAGAGTCGACTCCATGGAGTTAGGCAGAAAATATCAGGGAGGTAGGATTGTAATTTATTGCTCAAAATCATATCTAAAATGTTACATTACAAGAGAATGCTCGTCAAGTCAAGAAATGTAATCTTCAAAATCGAATTTAACTTTAAAGTTTTTCTTTAATTTTATTTACCACTAGCTGACCCGTGCCCACTTCGTTGGGCATAATGTTAATAATCCTTTTTTAGTACATGTCATACTAACGATTTAAATTATTTTATTAATATTAAAAATTAAATTATCTATACTAATATTAAAAAAACTACTTTTTGTAATTTAAATATAAAAGTTAGACATATGCTGTCGTTGACTTTTTTGTAGGCATTTTCAAGCTCCACATTTTTTCTCTAGAACTCAAAAATATATCTTTCATAGTTAAGGCAGCGTTCGTAAGAAACGCTTTCATCCGACCGTTTTTTTTTCTCTGATTCACTTTGCAAAACGGACTACCACGTAAAAGCCTTTTTGTTTTTCGGTTTTTTATATAGCCTATGACACTCAGCAATAATGTGGCTTTCTATTAGTGAAAGAATTTTTAAAATCGGTTCAGTAGATCCCGAGATTACCCCTTACAATTTAACAAACACACAAACTTTACTTCTTTATAATATTAGTATAGATTATATTATATTATTATATAATATATATAATATTATATTAAATATTAATTAATATTAAAATATTAAATATTAATATATATTAATATATTATAGTATAGATTATTAATACGTTGTACGAAACACGAAAAAGTAGTTGCCAAATAGTAGTAGTATATAGTAGCAGTTACTTTGTTCTTGGTGATGAAAATATTAATAGCATGTAATATTTTAGCTCTGAAAAGAACTGTTGTTTAGCCCTGAAAAGAACTGTTGGTTAGCCCTGAAAAGAACTGTTGGTTAGCCCTGAAAAGAACTGTTGGTTAGCCCTGAAAAGAACTGTTGGTTAGCCCTGAAAAGAACTGTTGTTTAGCTCTGAGAAGAACTGTTGTTTAGCTCTGAGAAGAACTTTTGCGTAGGTGTAGTTTTAAGAACGAAATCTAAAAAAAATGGCACTGTTGTGCGTGTCCGGGATACTTCAGGGATGATGAAATCAAATGTACTTTTAGATAAATGTAAAGTTTATATTCGAGTTCCACAATACTTTGTTTAATATTAACTAGGTACTATGTATACGTTGAGGCAGGGCGGTGTACTGTAGACGACTGGCGAGCCGTCCGCTCGCAATCTACTTATTCGACAAAACTGCAACTTTGCAAATTGTATAACTAAGTCGCTACATCACACCCCCCCTTTCTCAAAAAAAATTGTTACAAAAAAAAATTTTTTTAAAACTCTAAACTATTTGTCATTAAAACTACATACTCTATAATCATAATACATTCAAGTCCCTAAGCTTACACCGTTGCTTACGATAACAATTTGTCCTATCAGCATTCCAACAACTGAATGCTGCCTATTGTTGAACTTGCCGCTACAAATACTTTGCGCGCCTTATCTGCGTAATCCTATCCTCATGTTTATTAATACATATTACTTACTGACTATTTTATTAATACATATAACTTTCTAACTATTTTATTAATACATATAACTAAATACATATTACATAATACATACATATTACAACTTTACTTATAACTAACAACATTACTTAATGACTATAACTTTTGCACATTTCACACATAACGCGTTTGTTAAACGTAGCCCGTGTTGGTTGCGGTAGGTGTTTGGTTACCCGTTGTCGTATTGTATGTCGCTCGTAGATTCGCTGACATACAATAACTGCCTTGTGCGCCGCGATGTTTCTCGATTGGTACCTGCTAAACCGTAGGTGAAGTCCTGCAGTCTTGGGATCCTGTACCTGTCCGGCTTCGTGATCGCATTGAGTGCACGATAGTCACCACAGGGTCTGATTTGCCCGTCCATCTTGGGCCCCACGTGCAACGCACGTGCCCAAGGAACATTTGACGGCCTGCAAATTCCCAAAACCTGCACTTCCCTTAGTTCTTCCTGCACCATATCGTAGTTATGTGTATCCCCTCGCTTCCGTGGTGCCATAATCGCCTCGAGCTGGGAAAACCACGAGCTCGGCAACTCCTTCCAAAAATCCGGGACTCTAATCTGCACTCTAACCACTGCCATGTCCGCGGCCATCGCTGGAGCTGCCCCTGGAGCACCGGTTCCCACTTGCGAATTCCTTCGTAACCGCACGTGAGGTTATATAACCTAACCCTATCACGTGCGTTACCTTGCACCACGCGGTCTTATTACGCACCTGCCTCAAATGCCGGTTGAGTCGCCTACTTTGAAGTCGGGGTCACCAGTGTTGTGACGTTCGGGTTCTTCAGGGATGTTAAAATTAATGTATACTTCTTGATAAATATGAATATTATATTTTGGGTTACACAATACTTTGTTATAAACTATATATTATGTATACGTTGAGGCAGGGCGGCAGTGTTGCCAACAGTTAAGGTAGCTCCCCACCAGATTCAACATGTAAAACCACCAGAAAACCACTAACGAAAAACGGCCCTACTTCTATAGTCACTAAATTTTCCACTAAACACATTTTTACTGTTAAAAAAGTAAAAAAATATATATATGATATAATATACATTTATATTTTTCATGAAAAACAATGCAATTTTAAGAAATTTAGAGCTAGTTTAAGAAATTAAGATTTATTCAGATTTTTTGTAAATATGGTGAGACAGGAAGCCAAGCTCAACCCCTGTTTGAAATAGACGGGAGATATACTTTGACTGTTTTTCTGTACCAAAATTACTTAATAAGAAATTTAAAATAAAAATGTAATTAACAGTAACATTGTTATATTTTTTAACTAAGTATATAATATTGTTACGTAAATATATATATAAAATCTTTGGTACATAAAAGTTAAGTTTACATTTCGCTACTTGACCAGCAGTACTTTCAATAACTTGAAGCCAAGAATACCAAAACCTTTGCTTATATTGCGGTTTAGGCATAATTATGCATGTATTAACTCGCCAAAAAAAAAGGAGAATCTCAGTTGTAAATAAAAGTTCACGGGGAATCGCCGCGTATAGTCTATAAAGCGGTATGGTTCGTTTGATAACAGTTTAAAACGTCAACCACGTCATTTTGAAGGCTGCCTACAGAGTTAAAGTGAATACTCCTGAAAATTAAATGAAGAAGCTTACCGGTTGAGTGATCGCATTTTCAGTAATTGAAACTAAATTCTACTACTAAACCACTAGAAAAATCCACTAGCCACTAAAGGCAAAATTTCGCCACTAAAAGGGGGGTCGAAACCACCAGTTTTAGTGGAAATTCCACTAAGTTGGCAACACTGCAGGGCGGTGTACTGTAGACGACTGGCGAGCCGTCCGCTCGCAATCTACTTATTCGACAAAACTGCAACTTTGCAAATTGTATAACTAAGTCGCTACAGCACGAAAATTATTAGACTTCACGCACGACCGCTGCGTAGAGAGCCGACCTCGCGGCTGAGCCGCGCGGGTACCTTACTCATAGATCCTAACTCCCCTCCCGCACGCGCACCCCCGCCTTGGTGACGCTCACTTTGCAACGGGCCGTGCAGCAGAAATCGTAATATTTTAATTTTGCCATAACTTCAAAACCAAACGTCCAATTTTTATCATTCAAAGACCAAATATTATCTACATAAACTATACTTAGTGATGAAATAATTTATTTTGATAAGGATAATAGCATGAGTAAAATAAACGCGTTTAAATGTAGTCCAAAAAAAATTCAAGATTTTTAAATAAAAAAATGTTTGTTGTGCCTCACTCGACATAGATAGGTATAGTGTGTCGCGGACTTTTTTGTAGATATTTATAAGATCTACAATTAATTAGAACATTTTATGGTTCTATCTTTTATAGTTTAGGCAGCGTACGCAAAATAAGTAACTTTTCTGGTTGATTTTTTACACCTTGTGTCCGAAAACACCAAATATCTTACGGATCCCTATTTTTATCCAAAATAAAATATAGCCTATGTTACTCGTGGATAATGTAGCTTTCGAATGGTGAAAGAATTTTTAAAATCGGTCCATTAGTTTTTGAGCCTATTCATTACATACAAACAAACAAACAAACAAAGTTTTCCTCTTTATAATATTAGTGTAGATTAGAGAGATTTGATTCTTAGGATTGACCCTAGTTAGAGATTCTGAACTCTTTTTGTCCTGTATCAGAAAGTGAAAGCATGATAAGTAGTTATAGATAGTAAAACTTAACTTGCATCACGAACATATCAATTTAGAGTGGCTTATCAGAGATCCTCTTCAGTCAAACAAATATTATTGTTTGTCTACAACTCTAATAAATGACGTCAACAAAAATAGTTAAACATAAAATCATTTCATAGTAAGTGCACTACGCACGCAGTGCGATAATAGATAATATTGGTCGAATAACAATCCTTCTCTATATGCGAAGAGGCCCTTTCCCAGCTGCAAGTCATATACAGGCCGGTATTATTATATCTAAAGTAACACAGTACATCCGTTAAATAATTATATGTTTTTTTACCTCCCCAATACACTCTGGACAAATAAGCAAAAGATTGAAAATCAAGTAAACCGCTATGCAGTACCTTTATTCTTTGCTGCATTAATTTGTGTGTGTACAAGTACACAAATAAATAAATAAAGCCTACCTGATCAAAAGCAGGGAATATATAATCAGCGAACTGTATCTCAGCGATGGCGGTCGCTCCAGCCGTGGCGAGCCCGATGCCGAAGCCCGCGATGCCTTGCTCGCAGAGCGGCGTGTTGAACACGCGCTCCTTGCCGTGCTTCTCCTGAAACACAAGTATTTATATAATATTAATTAATGATGACGCAATTACTTTTAGGGCTGGTTGCGTCAACATACTGTGACATGGTAATTAACGTTAAAAATGGCTTGTATGAAAATTTCCTAATTACTTAATGTTGTCATTCGAACTTACGATAACAGACGATTTGGAAAACTCACCCCAAGCATTTGGTTTTATATTATCCAGTTTGAAATAATAATTGTATAGGCAGACTGCTGGTATGCTATACAATATACATATCACACATTACCATTTTAGGAAAATCCCTTTTATTATTAAAAATAATTAATTAAAGAGAGTTACCAAAACTAAGATTACACAAAATAAACGGTTACTTTCAAGCAGGATTAATCAATTTTAACTATATTTAACTTTTGCAAAATAAAAACAATAAGTACATTAAATTCAGTTGATTATTTCAATCTGCAGTACCAAAATAGTCTTGGTTTTTATGTTATATGAAAAATACATTTATATAATATAATATGTAATAATTGTTTATTCTAGATCCATAATCACCTGTAACCCAAGTGCGCACCGAAACACGCCACCAAAGGCCACATCTTCACCGAACAGCACCGCAGTGGGGTCAGTCTTGAGTGTCAGATCCATTGCGTTGTTGATGGCCTGCATCATGTTCATTTTTGTTGTCTCTCCTGTAAATATATAATCGCTTTTAATATTAAAGAGTGTGTACATAATACTTTTTGAAAAAACAATAATTTTGATAAAATATTGGTCTTTAAGAGCCATTGATATACAAAAATGGGTAGACCTTTGATGGGTCAGAAAAGGCTGATATCTATACTAATTTTATAAAGAGGAAATGTTTGTATTTTTGTATGTTTGACAAAAATAAACTCAAAAACTACTTAACCAATTAGAACAATTATTTCACCATTGAAATTTTACATTATCCCTGAGTGATATAGGCTATAATGTTGTGCTACCTGTGCAAAGCCGGGGAGGGTCGCAAGTTCATTATAAATGTACTGAGATCTATGTGGTGTCATATGGCTTGCTGTATTTATTGATTGCAAAGAGCTTTGCCTAAATAATTTGTTGCTAAATAAATTTATATATACTAACAATAGTTTAACAAAAATATTATTTTAACGAAAGTTAAGGAATTATAAACAAAATAAGCAATTTAAAATCAAAATCAAATTGCAATAAATTGTCTTTGGATCATATTATTTGATTTGGTTATAAAATATGGCTAGTAAGCCACTGATACAGATTTAAATCACTGTTATCAATCAATTCTTTATCTTGTTGCTACACATAGCTTGTTTATACAAGTTCAAAAGGACTGTTTCATCAAAAATACATAATTGTGGTGAAGTTTAAATTGGTCAAAGTTACATAGCAAGTTTTAAATGTTCTTTCATTAAGATTTAAAAAGCACTGTATAACAAATACTGGTTTTATTTACTAATATAAATATGCTAAGCTATTACATATAAACTTGTTTGATGTACTTTCATGAGGGTGTGATTAAATCTATATTACATATGGTGCTTGATCATACTTGAAACCCTACATTTAAATAATAAACTATATTTAACCTAAACTAATATAATCCATGTTTTTACCTTCCACTGGTTTCCCATTGTCAGGGAAATATGTAAAGTGCGAAGACAATCTTTTACTGCTATCATTCACGTATTTTACTAGTTTTGAAAACAAGCCACTATTTTTCTTAACTAAACTAGCCATTTTAACGTTACGGCGACGTGCGCAGTCCTCTACTGTATACGATTAATAAATTAGGTAATACATTTGTTATCTGCAATTGTAATTAGTTTTACTTTGATTAAAAATCGTTGATAAGAGGTCGAATGACGAAATGCGTAACCATAGATTATAATAATGCTACATTCTTGTCTTAATTATTATTGCAATAAGACGGACAACTGCTACGTTTGTTTAAATTTTATAAAGTCTGTAATAATGAAAAAACGTGAAATTTTATACATTTTCATTGAAAACAGTAAACAAAACAAATCCACTTCTTGTCAAGTGACAGTAGTTTATGTCAATGTCAGTGCCATTTTGTAAATGTCATGGTTTACAGTCGCGTTCAAATGATTGAAAAGAACCTTCGTTCCGGATGCTATTTTAAAAACTATGTATTTATTTAGCTGTAGGAATTTACGTTATCGTTCTTGATTTTACCGTAGTTAAATGAGGTGAGAAATCACAAATCTAATTACGGTTTAAGGATTTAAACGATTCGTCATTCATTTTGCGCGACCGCAACTGTATTTTAAGCAATGTAGCTCGTGATAAATAAGTATATTATATTTTCTAACGAATATAATACTAATGTGTAGTGTTAATGCTTATAATTATAATATTAATGTGGGATAAATAATAGTTATTATTAATGTAATGTTTTACAAAATTATCATTCTATTACATGAAAAATATTTTCCCTGTAAATGGATACTATTAGCCATTTTTAAACCAAAGAGTTTAACAAAGAAAATAGCTACTCACTTGGTTGGTTTGGTAGGTCAGTAGCATTGCTAGTAGGTGGCTACTACGTAAGATTTACATTGCAATCTTTAATTGAAACCGGTTTTCACGTGTTAATAAAACATTGCGGACGACAAAATTAAAATATCTCAATCTTAACTGTCTTGAATATTGCATAAGTAAATATTTATCTCATCAATATCAATACAACCAATACAGATAAATAAAATTGAAGTGTCTGTTTGTAAAATATATATATTTTTTAAGTTCATACAGTTATCGCACCTATGCCTAAAACCAGTTTTTTTTTTATGCCTGTCGGTCTGTCTCTCTGTCTGTTTGTATGTTCCGGCTAATCATCAAAATGGCTAGTAAGATTTGATAAGATGTTACTGGCAGGTAGCTGACTATATAACGATTTATATTAGATACAATTTCTAGCTGAAATTATTTAGGGTTTCGAGTGATTCGAGTTCAAATTCCGATTGATGGAAATAAATAGTACGGGAACGAAAAATACGCGGGTGAATCCGCGGGGCTCAGCTAATTTTTGTATAATTTCGCACTGTAATATATAATTGATTGTGAGAATTAATTTTCCTTATATGGAGATCATTACACCTACAGTTTTAAACTTGTGTTTCTTTTTGTAATTTAAATTATTATTTATTTAATATGTTTTCCTTTTCGCTGTTTGTTTTCTGTAAGTTCGGTCATGCAGACATTAATTAAAATTAAGTTTACCGATTTTTAACCGACTTCTATTTAATTTTTGGAAGTAATTTTTGCAGGTTTTATCCTGAACATAGGTACTGCCTTTTCTTGATATTACATGTTTAAATTACCGGCGACATTTATATTTAAAAATGTAAATGGGAAGATGAAATTTGGATGACTTCTTTGATTTAAGGAAAATCTGTCAAATATGTGTTTTTCTTGTAAGAATAAGGATTTTAAAAAGTAAAATAAAAAAAATAAAGCATAGAAACGTTTTGAAAACTAGCTCCACCCATGCGAAGTCGGGGCGAGCAGCTAGTATAATATAAGTAACAGAGCATGAGAGATTGAGAAAAAGTGCTTTGTGATATCTGTATATATCATTCATCTTTGTTACTACTAGTAGATTTTAACTAGATCAATAAGGGCAGGGCATAAACGTCGAAATAGGAAATAAATCATGTAAAATATTTGTCAGGCTACGAGAAACGATGAAATGTATAGAATAAAAAAAATTCTTGACATATTCTATAGAATTCCGTTATCGACAATAAAATTACCACGTCGGTAATATTGGGCGTCAGTCAATAATTCAAGTAGAACCTTTAAGGTAAAGAGATTACTTATCTCAAGGGCGTACAGTGTTGACATTTTCCTTACAAAGCAACGGTAAAAGTTCTTTGATAATATTATGTTAATTATTGTGAAATTTAAGTATCTATAAAAAGCGTTGAAAGCCGATAGTCGAAACTGTCAAGTATTTTAATTTGTAATTATTTTTAATGATTATTGTATCTTGGTGGCTCAGTGGTTAAGGTAATGGTTGGGTTCCTTCGCTCAAAAGGTCAGGCGCAAACGCAACTCAAGTTAATATAAGTAATTTATGTACCAGCTTACCTGCATTTTGTTGTAGGTACAGCTATTCAATTCACTGACTAACCCAACTCAACCTTAAGACGTTCTTAAATGTCTATCTCTCGCTACTTTGCACCTTAAAGTGACAGAGACAGCATGAGACTTAACGGCGACTTAAAACACATTACCGTTTCAGTATTCGGCCCTAAGAGGGGAAAAAAATAAATACAGATTAAGTTATTTTCTTCTGAAATTACCTTAATTGGACGTCTGAATACTTACTAGTCGGTTACCAAGCGTAATGATTGTTTCTGCCTTCTCTGTACCAGAAAAATGTAATCTCTGTAGTGGAAAACTCTCTTTCTCTCTTCCATACCCTTATGGGGGGTCAGCCTGCCCCATATTTCGCCATAACATCTGTGATCGAAAGTTCGCTTGCCGAATCTCACTTGATATTAATTCTCTCAAGGGACACAACAGCTGATGTTAAGAAGAAAGGAGTATTGACCGTGTTTATGAAGTCACAGGTCACTGACTTATCCCACTGGGAGCAATGACTCCGGCCACAGCACCCTGACGACTGTTACTCGGTGAGATGACACAACAATGTTGCAATAATACCTCTTTTTCTTGTCTTAAAATACACTTTTGTATCAATATCTCTGTATTTTTTTTAAAGGTCTTAATTCCAACACAGCATAACATTTTGGTTTTGCTTTCAAAATAAATTTTAGAATTGAAGAATATAATATTAAACGGATAACATTTGTTTTCGTTGTTAACGTTTTAATTTTATTACAAGAACGAGTGCTATTTATGGTTTTCACCAAAAAGATATGGGCAGTACACGCACGGTAAACCGCACATTTCATAACAACTAATCAATAAAATAGTTACAATTACAATTAAATTTATTGTAAATAATTCTTTATATTTGAAAAATATGGTCATATAAGTTCATATTTTAATGATGGAGGTTTTTTAAAATAACAAGGTGTTTTCAACTAATAATGGTACACTGACATCATTAACGACGGTAATGAGATAAAATCTCCATGGTTAAAACCTACACTAAAGTGGCGGCTAACGAAGCGAGACTAATTTTAATAACCGATTAGAATATTGTAGTTGCATCCGACATACAAGAGGAATCTTAAAAATTATATCTATACATATACATAAAACAAAATCTGTCTATCTGTCTGACCGCGATAAGTTCAAAAACTACCAAACGGATTTTCATATAATTTTCCTCAATGGATAGAGTGATTCAAGAGGAAGGTTTTTGTGTATAATTTATTAATGTTTTGTCTACCCATGCATAGCCATATAGAGCGGGATGGTTCGCTAGTATAGTATATAGTTATATCTGAAATAAATGATTTTCGCGGTGCTCAGATACTGTGAAATATTAATTTAGAATTTAGTTTAGATAATTATATTTTTTTCTAGTTTTTCTCATTAAGCTTATTTAAGTTAAAAGTATAACCAACCAAATTAAATATAATCTCATATTAACATGTTGCTTATGTTAATGTGAAGTAAGATTTAGTAAAAGTCCGATGAAGCATTCAAATCCTGCGCTCAGGTTAACTGCGTAATATCTCTTCCAAAAAAAAAAAGAAAATAAAAAATTAAGTTTTTTTTTAATTAACCATGTCATTTGTTTGGTAAATGGTATTTTAGATAGAATATCGACTTTCTAGATAAAAAAAACAGCAGACTCTAAGTGCATAAACTAATAAACATCTTAATTAAACGTTAAAAACTAACTCCAAGATAGAACTAGTTCAAGTATAACCGTGACACACACAGACACACATGTAATATGTGTAGAGTGCAGGCTTCACTGCCACAGAGTAAATGATACCAGTTTGGTTGGTTGGTTATTTTTAGTTGTCGTTCTGGACTCTTAATGTTCCAAGTTTTTCTGGAATATGTGTGGAAGGCGTATGTAATTAAGTTCATTCGTGTCATCGTTGCATGAAGGTTGTAATGTTATTGTAAATACTTTTTTCGTACGACCATTTTTTCACTGTATCGAAATTAGGAATAGTTGTTACGTACCTTTTTAGCGGTTACGGAGAGGGTAATTTATATTATTAGTGCGGTGAAATGCAAATTTTTTATTTAAGATGTTTTGGTTCAATTCTTCGAAATAAATTTACTTATAAAAAGTTATGATGGTTTAAAGATGAGAATTATAATTTAATTAAAACCTTAGTAACTACAATACTTATGACATTAAATCGAACGGCGAACAATAGGAAATAGATACACACTTCAATCACTAACAAAAGCTATGGTATAATTAAAAAAAATACCGTTTTGGACTAAAAATTTACTAAGAGATAAACAAAATACGTATCGTTTATCTGCAAAAACGACTATAAACTAAACAAAAGTGAATTTAAATGCATAATATCATTGTTAGTTCATTCCCACCTGCTCTATACAGAGTGCACAACATACCTACAGATGCGTACACCTCTTTTACTTTCGGTCACGAGACGCGAGCGATGACTCCTGCGCAGTATTGTGTACTGTGAGCAGTAAACTGGAGTGAATTGTACGGCTTATTGTATAGTAGGATTGTTCGATTCATATCTTGTATATTATATAAAAATGAACCTCTATTTCCCTTGGTCATCGCATCACGTGTGAACGGATGCAACAATTTTCCTAATTCTTTTTTTGATGTGTTAATTATTGTCAGGAGAAGGTTTTTATAAAAGAGCAAAAAAAGGTTTTGATAACGTCACATCATGAATTGTTTGCAAAAAATGTTTCTATGAATAAACCCGTGCTTTTATAGAACATCTTTTTATTGTTTTATTGTTTTATGCATCGCATAGTTTAGATTTATTTAGCACAAATAAAATGCAGATAAGCTGCTTTTGACGTAAAGTGTATTGGAAGGTTTGGTAGCAAAATGTACGTCACTAACTGCCGTACTCAGAGTCGTTAATATTTACTTAGGGATTTCTAATTATCGATTTCATTATCCAACTCTCAGGAGACAGAAAGCTCCCTTATATTGATTTAAGGGCTTCTTTAGTATTGATTTGAGTAAGTCATTTCCCAGAAGTCTAAAGAAATCCTTTAAGCAACAATTAAAGTGTCTGAGTGCGGTAGTAAAACCCTATTAATCGATAAAAAAGTAGTTTATTGTAGAGTAGGTCATTTTGTCACTCACAATGATTTATATTTTAAGAACAAGACAATGGCAATAGCTTGACTAGAACACAAACTATTTACTTCAAAGTCCATCTGTCTGTAAGCGACGCCGGGACACAACTCGCGCCAGAACCTTCCATTACATTAGCAATCAATCATTAGTAAGTAATTATCATTCATTCATCATTAACCCGGCCTACATAGTTGGCCAGATTCGATGACGTAATTGCAAACAAACATAAATAAACAATGAATGTATTATATTATAACGCTTATTATTATTGAAGGGTCAACTCTAATGTGGCATTCAAACTTAGGAGAATAGGATAAGTCTATAAGACATCCGGACAAATGTTACTAAATCGCAAATAACTTTGTTTGTTTATTTGCTTTCAAGGTAAAACGGCTGATTTAATCTTAAAGAAAAAAAAGAGAAAAATTAATAAATAAGATTATTTTTCCTGTTTTTAAATAGTGTGTTAGTTACGGTAACCTAGTTACTAAGCGTTTTAAAAATATAGACTCAAAATAATATTAAATAATACTAGACTATAAATGTTCCACTGCTGGGCACAGGCCTCTTCTCTTATAGAGAAGGAACGAGCATTGATCACCAAGCTTGCTCATTGCCTGTTGACGATTTCAATTTTTGGAATCCAGGTTTCGTCACGACGTTTTCCTTCACCGATTGTCAGTGATGTCTTTAAATAATTAAGAAAGTACATAACTTTGAAAAAGTTACATTGCTACTTGCCTGCAATGGGTTCGAACCTGCAACCTTGTGCACACAAATCCGTTCATTGAACCACTAAGCCACCACGACACAAGAAAGAAATAAAGAAGAGAGTAATTTTTCCTTTTTTAAATAGTGTGTTAGTGAAGGTAACCTAGTTATTAAATTTAAAAATATAGACTAAAAATAATAAAGATGAGATTCGTAAGAGTATCTTAACTTGTTAACTTTTTGTTATCACATTACCATACAAACAATTACTATACCGCAGCAAAACCACAACGTTACACAGTTAATAAGATGGCCTGATACTTGAATTAAAGAAGTGCATTGTACGTATTTATAAGTGTGTGTATTTGTAGTCGGTGTCACAAGTGTAACGTCCACACAGGCGGAGGCTCGAGCAACGGGTAGTTTCTTATAGTACCTTTGTGCCTAAAACCACTATAAGGTAAAAATAATCTGTATTACATTATTAGAACAAGTATATCATGAAATTCAAAGACTGATTAATAAGGTTTTAGATACTAAACAACAACGACTTTTAGTAAAAGTAATCAACGCCACAAATACTCACAATATGTACTTCTATATTGTGATGCACAGAGTATAATAAGTGATGTCAATTATTGATTTAAATGATAAATATGTTAGAGAGTAAAAGAGTTCAACGCGTTAAGTCTACGAATTTATTTGCTACGAGAGGCTACGCTTTACAATACAAAATGTTTTTGGCGGAGTCCATCCGAAAAGATCTTCATAGTCTGCTTAACATAAATTATAAATAAATAAATGAATTTGTTGATATTGATTGACGTATATAATATAACATGCTTTACATAATCATTACATCTGACATTATAGGAATGTTACATTAAATTATAATTTAAATTTAATTCTTGTTGCATTGACATGAACATGAATTCATATTTTATTGATAGAATTCTGCTACCTATATTTGTACACAGCCATCTGACCCAAAACTAGTCTGAACCTGGCAACCAGACTACTGATATACATACTTATATATTTCTAAATACTCACATATTATAGATAAATTACACCCAGATATAGAAAAAATGATCATGCTCATCACACAAAGAATTGTCCTGGGTGGGAATCGAACCCACAAGCTCTGGTTTAGCAGTCAGGTTCACTAACCGTTAGACCAACTGGCCAATAGAAATTATGGTACAATCTAGTTGTAATTGGATGAATAAAAATGAAAGTAGTGTGTTTGAATTACTTGCTATGCATTGTCTTATTTGATTTTAGGTAGGAACAGCTTTTAACCTAAGATACAAGTGTTTGTTGGTTCAGAGTTTCAAAAGGAATGGAAGTAGCAATAGAAAACCTACTTTCGACATTTAACCTCTCAAATAGTTAGTGACATTTTATTATTTCTGTCAACATTAAAAAAAACGATTGATTTTGTGGTCAGTTTTCCTCAATTTAAAAAAGTTTTGATTTATATGCGCCATAAATCAAAATCCAATCTCTGGCAGAGAAAAAAAATAATTTATTATTTAATAATTTTGAGCGTAAATCACCAGTTACAAAATGCGACAGCCGTTACCATGGCAACGACAATAAACTTTATTCACAACCTATTATCACCGATGACATTAGATTTACTTTCATTATTTAAAGGTTAAAAACGAAGAAGATACGATCTACTACTAACTTTCACAACCTGCGCCTTTATTCCCTTAACTGTAAGGTTGAATTTTGCAATGATATTTAAGTATATTATTACATAAGACTGATGTGAAGCAAGCCTGACATTTTCAGCCGTCACACTGACATCTGTAAAACCGCAAAAGTCACGTATTAACAAATTTTTTGACCACAAATTAAAACGTTTGTAAAAAACGTTTGATGTGATTTTTTTGTGAAATGATTATAATGATCGTGAAATCCGTACTGGTTTAGTGGTTAGCTCGTGTGCCCATTTAATATAAGGGTGCAGGTTCTGAACCCTTCAGGTGTCGGTTAGTGCTTTCCTAACGTGCATTTGTGGTAAATTAAAAAATATATATCTCTCAATCATAATAGGTATATCCATAAATATATAAAAAATAATAAACCAAGACAGAATTGACACAAATTTTACTGAATTTAATCGCTTAAATTTTAGAATTATTAGGTAGGTATTTCACCTACCACATATTTTAAGCGTTAGTCTTAGTAGACTCTTGCACTATTCCTTGAAGGTTCTATAATCTACCTACATGTGTATACTACTACCCAACATCACCGATATTGGGACACAACTTAAATAACATTTGAGAACCACTTATCAATTCAAACAAACTTTGCAAATATGCGTCTACAATTTTGGGGTGGCTAGTGGCAGAGGAACGAGAGTATAAGAAACAATAAAACTGTTCTTAAATAATAATAACATGTTCATTTCTACACATCTATTTTCTATATTTGATATATATAGCATCACTTAAGAACGGCACGACTGATTTGATTTTTCGTGTTTGACAATCGGTAAAGAAAAACGTGAGAAAACCTGGATTCTAAAAATTGGAACCTGAAATCGTCAACCCGCAATGCTCAATGCTCGTGCCTTCTCTACATGAGAAGAGGCCTGTGCCCATCAGTGGGACATTTATAGGCTAATATTATTTATTGCAATTGTCAGAAAAAGGCCCGCTGGAAATGTCGAAAAAATATATATATATTTTGTATAGATTGACAAGACAATAACTGTTGGGTCAGCATACATTAGCATACAGGATTACAAACATGGTCAAAACCAGAACTAAAAAAGTAATCTAGAGTTACTTTTTCTAATTTAATTATAAACTGGGAATGTTTAATGTTTTCATAATACCGTGAAAGCGGAAAATCTCATAAATTAATTAGCGTACATCCGAGTAGGGTTGATTATGTGGTAGCAAAGAAAATACGAAAAAACTTCGCTTTCAGCCAGAACATAAATGTTTTGCTAGTCTTATTAAAAAGGCTTTAATGCAAAGCCAGAGCCTAGGAATATAATATAAATGTACTTCACGAGGTTTTTAAAATAATGTAGAAAATAAAATTACGTTTATTTACAACTTTTAATAAGAATAATCAAAATTAAACAATTGGATATCTTCTTAGCCTATTGTTTTTTTTTGTAAAAAATCTACTTGACACCACGACGTTTTTTTTCTCTGGGTGACATGCCCCAAATGGCTTTAACCCACGCCGATGATCTATAAAAATATGAAACTACAAACTACAATTATTAGATGAAGTTTTTTTTTATTTTTTTTTCTTTTTTTTTTTTTTTATTAGATTTGTTTTAAATATTTACATACACTTACCTATATACAGCCTTTTAGGTACACTTCCATTTGACAGCAATGTAGACGATTTTTTTAGGGTATTTTTAGTTAAGAGATTAATTTCGTTTTAAGTGCCTACAGCTGTTCTTGTAAAAGGCTCGCGACATGGCCACTTTGTATAGCAAAGCTTATTCTCTGTCCAAGGTAAAAGCCTGCCCTTGAGTACCTGCTATAAAGCTGAAGAGTTTGTTTGTTTGAACGCGCTAATCTTAGGAACTACTGGTTCGATTTGAAAAATTCTTTCAGTTTTGGATAGCCCATTTATTAAGGAAGGCAATAAGCTATAGAGATATAACATTACGCTGCGACCAAAAGGAACGGAGCATAAATGAAAAATGTTGCAAAAATGAAAAACCGTTGAAACTAAAACACGCGGACAAAGTCGCGGGGGACATTTAGTTAATAGATAAAGTTTCCGCGTTCGTAATTATTAATGAATAGGTGTAAAGCTTGTAAATTAGTAAAGTTTAACCTTATCTTTGTGTTGAACGCAGTTATCTTAACCTGTTGTGAGAAGAGTGCATAATGTTCAGCATTCCTCTTTTTTAAAATAATAAAAATACGACAGCTAACGATACTGAGACAATGATTTACAGCAAGAAGAAACAGAAATAAGATAAAGTTTGGCTCCAGTAATAAGTACACACCTTAACATAATAACTTGTGTAACTTATGTTTTAGTTCGCTATGATTAACTTTGATCACCGTTAGGTTCGTAACTGTCAATCACCATCGTTATTACCGGTGATTACCAACACGTAATTCAATGAAATGCTATTCGACAATTATTGTACGTAGTTCGTTATTTTTATGATCGTTTACACAATATTGGTGAAATAGTAGAAATAGGGAGATATTAACTTAATGGTCTGTTTTATTGCTTTAACATACAATTAACCAATCATGTAATACTAGCTTTTGCCAGCGGTTTCACCCGCGTGGGTGTCGGTTTTAGCGGAAAAATCCAAAAACCCCTTACCAAGTTTCATTAAAATCAGTTACTGTTAGGTACTAATTGATTTATCAACAAACATAGTTATTTATTCTTTAATCTAGTTTTTTTAAGTAATTATTTAAAGAGTTTAAAACTTTTTCAACATTAAAAACTCAAGCAAGATTTATAAATGTTCCAGAATGTTATCTTGTGAAACTAGGTGGCGCTTTCAACCACCTTTTAACATATTCAAGTCATAACGGAAATTCATATGCCTCGCGTATTAAATGCTTCTTTTACTAGATACTTAATAATCTTACATTTTCTTTACAGCGTAAATAGACACCGCCGCCGAAACTAGTCGGGCGATCTCGAAAAATACGTGAGTGTGTCGTTGTTGATATATAATTATGGAGAGCATTTTTAAATCTATTCTTTGCTCAACACAAAGCAGTCTGGTCGTTGTGTTGGTTGCGTACGGGGCGCCGCGCTCCCCGGCCATTTGCATATTGCTTTATCGTGTTACACCCCCAGACAAGGTTCTGCAATAACTGCCTTAAACCGCCCCAATGTAATACAGAAGGACCACGTCTTATTGATAGGGAAAATTGTCGTAATGTAAGTAAGATTTTTTTAAACCGAACTTTCTGAAACTTTTCCGTAGTGCCATATTTGAATTATTTAAATGCTTGCAATCATATTTTTTTATTAGCCTGTTGGCTTATCTCAGTGCGGATCAAAGACCTATCAATTAAAATTCCTTAACCAAAGGGTTTAGAAAGCTTCGTGAAGAGACAACCTACGTTACATAATAATTATAACATCAAAGGAGAAAGAAGCTACAATATTATCCCGTTTTTGTAATAAAAACTGTTCCGAATAAGTTAGATAGCGTCTATATAAGTGTCGACACCGGCGCTCCTATTAACACAAAGTCCATCCACAATCAAACTTTTTCAATAAACATTGCTATTGTATCATTTCGAACCCAGAACTATACAGATCCCAAACAATATTGTCCGAATTGAAAATCCAATCTAAACGATTTCGTACATCATTGTGGCAAGTAGCGTTTTAAGTATTATCTATTATTTAAAATTATTTGTTTATACTCAACACGATCTCCTAATCGGGAAAGGTCTGGCATCTGCAACAGGGTATCATAGTGCTAGTCACTAGCAGCTAGTGGCACACAGATGTAATGATTGTTAAATTTGTGAAATAAAAATTATTATTATTAAAATATTAAAAATAAAAGTCAGTCAGTAATTATTCCACAATACTCAACTTTGACCTTCTGACCCTATCTGTTATTGTCAAGCCACCCATTACTGTCGCATTATTGTCGCACTGTCAAACAAAAATAGTGGAGCGAAAAATTGTGAAACAAAATTCGTAAATTGGTCGCCGAATGCCGAATTCGCCCACTATCATAAACTTCCCACGTCATGGCGCATGACTCACACCTACGCCTTCCATCTCGTGCTAAAATAGGTTACAAGTAAATAGTCTTTACTTTGGATAGGTAGGTGTCTGTATCATCTTGATTATTAAGAGTGGGATGTGTTTATGAACACCCACTGTTTCATGTGTTATAGATACAGATAGGGATGACTAGGTACATCTTCAGAAACATGGAAAATTATAACCAATTATCAATGTACTGCTAGACTTTTTTATAAACAATTTACTCTGGCCCCAAATGAATAGGATATTTTTACAAAATACAGCTTTAAAGCGACATAAATTGTACTTTTGTCTCATATTGTAAACTAGCGTCGGTATCGGTTATCGCAGAAAAAAGTAGCCTATGTCCTTTTTTTAATATCCAATCTTACCCCATACCATGTTTATTAAAAATCAGTTCAGCAGTTTAGCCGTGAAAGCGTAACAAACAGACAGGCAGAGTTACTTTCGGATGTATATTATTACTATGGAAGTATGGACAATAAAGAAAACAGATAAAAGTTTTATAAGGATAGGTGGACTTTTCACATTTAGATAGAATAGCAGATATATTCTATCTGTAATCTATAATAAGTGTGAGACTGGAAATCGACCTCAATAAATTTTAAGACCAAAATCACTAGAATTTAGTAAAGAAAAGAAAATCTTGTAAATAAAGTAATACCTATTCTGTTTGAGTGAACGTCACAGCTCTCCATACAGTTCTTAGTGCGTACATTTGTACGACAACAATAAACTTTTACTACGCCTTAGCTAGGTTAATGTTCTTCCTTAAACGTAAGCCGAGTGCCGATATCATGGGGCTAGGATATCACGTACGCCTTAAGGTTAAAGGAATATTTTACATATTGTTGTTCATCGTTTTCGTAGATCGTAGGTCTTTTATCAAATGAGAGTGAACTTGATTTGATGAGTTTCGTCTCATAATGAACCAAATGGGTTTTAATGTGAGTCTCTGTGAACCACAAAAATCGAAGAACAAAAAAAAAAAGAAATGTCTGGGCCTAACTGCAGAGGATCCCAAAATTTAGTAAAATTTTTTACAATCAGAACGAGGTCAGCCTTTTTTTGGCAAATAGCAATACAAGGAATAACTATAAAAAAAAATAAGAAACTTTCGACAAATTTTAGAAAATTGCTGATAACTTTCAAAATGCTGAGCAGATCTTCATAAATTATAGTTAAGAACCATCTCCATCACGTCAGCTTTCAATAAAGACCGCATCATAATCGGTCCATTCGTTTATGAGCTACGATGCCACAGACTTATAATATTTAAACCAATCTACATAGTTATGATATTGCTTTTCGCCAAAACTTGCAAAGATTTAATCAGACCCAATTAATTTTTGGGTAAATTAGTTTCGAAAAACCAAAATTCAATTTGATCCAAAATACAATTTAAACAAGAATTCTATTCAAACAACAGCATGACTAAATTCTAAGTAAATATGAAAGCAAATGAGATAAACCGTAAGACCGCAAGAGCCTGGCGTTGTAAAGAATACATATCAGCAAAACGGGTCCTTTTACTGTGATACCGTTAGAATAGTAAACCCGCCGCAAAGGACCAGGTTTTATAAACCAAGATTACTTAAATCTAATCAAAAGATTACGAAAATTTTCAATAACAGAATTTGTCCTGTGTATAAAGGAGAAAGGTCGCCAAATATTATTTTTGTCCCGAATACATCATCTGCGAACTGTGCCCCTTATTCATGACTTGTCGAGGATTACAAGCTAGTCGCTTAGTATGCCCTAAATTCTCAAGGGCGTTAGTCTTTCGAAAGATTATTGAATTAAACGCAATTGGGGCAAGGATATGTTGGACAGGAGTTATCCAGACGAAAGAAATACGAAACGACTTCTCATTACCAGGGCCTTTGAATATTCATGCGCCGTTTACCGTCGCGTCGACTACGACGTACGTAACGCAAATCGGTCGTGAAGTTTTCATTCTGAGTTTTTATAACAACATCATTCCGTTGGTTAGCGTCCACATTAAGTCTGACGTCTTTTCAGAAAAGTAAAGCGATAATCCAACGGCAGTTAATGTGAGAATGATGAGCTCAGATGGCTGTTGAAAACTTATTCTCATCTTCGTAACTACGTGGGAGGATGAACGTACACAGTTTGACTACCTATAAGTTTTCTGTATTGCGAACCACACACTCTGACCTTTTCAACAAACTTGCATTTAACAAACATGGAATGCATGTGAGGTTCGATCCTCTCGGTCCCAAGGACCGCTCCCGAAATCGTGACATCGATTAGACGCGAACGGCGCACAGTAATCGAGTAACACGATTACGAAACTATAAAATATTATGGAGTTAAGTTACGTTACGTAGGTATTTCGAGTTGCGAATTGCCGTTCGCCTCGCGCTCAGCGCCGTGTCGTAGTGGCTCGCGCCGCCGCTGGCCAGTGCCGCGCCAACCGCCGCGCGATACACACGCACGCCGTGCAGCGCGCCCACGTCCGCGACTCGACTCGTGCTACCCTGTGTACCTGTGCCCTGTGTTATACCCCTAAAAGTACGTAAACAAAACACACTAACTAACCTGTGAAAGTGCGGTCCGGATTTATATTGGAGCGGCATCAAACGCGTGCGTATTGCTTGTTTGTTGCGAGTGATAGAATCTGTTGCATTCTGCAGGTGCTTGCTTGTTCTTTATTAATTGAAAAGTGATTGTAAAGCGGTCACGGCCGAGGCACACATGTCCGGCCCAGTTTTCACGATCGTTGCCTCTGTCTCGAACGAATTCCATGGCTTGGTTGCTTTTCTTTGTTTACCGGCGGGAGATGTTGTTGGTGCGTCTTGCACTTGTTGATTCGTGGCGAGCTGCGAGCTGCGACTCGCACCGCATTTGTTTCGGCAGCCGACAAATTGGTTCCTCGATTCATTTTGGCAACAAATACCTACCAATACTATGCGTTTAATTGCTATGATGCCAGAATATTGATAAGTACCAAAACATTGCACATATTATTATGAACTGAAGTGGAATCTATTATGCATTTAGATTTGAACGTTTTTCGTCATATCACAAAATGAGAACCCTTTAGAGCATTTATTATAAGTTACAAAATACATACCTACCCTTGTTTCGATTTGTTTTCTCGCAAGAAATTTATTTAACCTGGTATCCAAATCAATAAAGATATAAAGGTTATTTAGGAACGATCGAGAAAATGGAAACAAGAGATTGAGCGATACACAACCGTAATGCCTAAGTGCTCGTTCTAGAATACAATCGCATGAAAACCATTCACTAAACCCGACTCAAATGGGACTCGGAGGACTTACTGAAATGACATAAGTCTTAAATACTTTTTCAATTGACTACATTTCCCTTGAACTTGAACTTAAATTTAAAATTTAAAACCAACCATCGGATAATTGTTACGCGGTAATCTTTATTGTTCTTCAGATTACGTTGTAAAAAGACAAACAAGTCTGTTGTTGTTTTAAGAAAATAAGAACCAACGTGTTGCGCGCTTAGTATTTTTTGATTACTACCAACAGTATCAAGGAATTTTTCGTTTAGAGCCGAGAAAATTAATCGCCTGTTCTATGTCTTTACTAGTCGTTTTACTTCACGAACAGTATTTAGCAATTATACTCTAGTAATAATCTCGTTCGTACCGAAATTACGAGCATCCAATTATTCCCTTGAAATTATTCCTTTGCAATGAAGTTTCTAAGCCGTACAAATTACTTAGCCAGTAGACTTTGGCCGTCATTAACAGATAAATTGTGAAGCCACAAGTTTGTAATAATCGCAGTTATTGATTCTTATTCTGTCTCTTTCCAGTGAAACCGATTACAATTAAACTTTCTTGATTACGATAGACCAGTGTGGGACGAATGAATCGATTATAATATGGATCGAAAGTGAACGATTACATGTGCAAAATATTTAATATAGAGCTCTGATAATGTCACGTTTTAAGTCTTAATAAAATGATTTAAATTCTATGTAATATTCACCTTGAATAATGTCATTATTATTCTATTATTTTCATAGATTTAAAAACTGGCTTATGTGTAAACCTGTGCTGAATTTAACGTCTTTGACAATTTGTGCGCTTTTATAGATTCTAACAAAATGCAGTAGAGGAAAAAAAAACAAAATTAACAACCATATACATCCTGGTAAAAACTGACGTAAGCCATTCATTCCTAACATTTGACGCAAGTTGGCAGACAATTTCCAAAGTATAGCATAAAATAATAAAAAACAAAAAGCGAAATAAAATAGTAAAAAAAAGCAACAGATTAAGCAAAGAACTAAGATGCAATACGATGAAGAAACAGTTACATTGTAATATGATGACATCACAAATTAGAAGTGATATTTACAGTGTTGCTTAATAATATATACCACTGCTATTACTGCCACGTTTACTATTGAATCAAGATATAATTTCCTGAAATATGAAGTTTATTATACAGCAGAATAGAAGATACTATAGATACTGCCTTTTATCCGTGACTTTATTATCGTGGACTTTAGAGACTACACACATATATATATCCCACACGATGATACTACTAGTAAAACAACTCTATATTATTTTGGTGCAGATGCAAGCCACTCCAGGCAATGTGTTTCCACATTCACAAAATGTTAAAATATACAAGAATTCAATTAGAGCGAATGGAAGCAAAATACACATTGTTCAGACCCCAATTGTTTGGAAACCGGGCAGTAAGGAAAAAAAGTTGGATTCAACCAGCTTTTAAATCAATTTGCTTTGAGCAGATATGATCTGTGTATTTTTTTTAAAGTCAATTGTGTTTACAAAGCACGTGTATTAGATGACGCCACGCTACACCGGACCACACTATTTATCTCCATAACATGACATACTGTAGATTATGTATAATCCTGTTACTAAAACGTGACTGAGTTAATCTTCTTTGTAGAGAGGTTTCTGTGTTATTGGCTCATTACAATACTTTATTTTACCTTTATTCCTGTTTTTCCGGCAAAGAAAACCCATCTTCTTCTTCTGCTTTCTCCCAAGCTACGTTGGGGTCAGCTTCCAGTCTTACCGAATCATCTGTGTACCATCTATACGTGAAGCGACGTATGACAGTCTGGAACAACCGCAAATATATTGATACTAGCTGTTGCCCGCAGCTCCGCCCGCGTGGAAGTCACCTAGGGGGATGAAAAATAGATGTTGGCCGATTCTCATAGATACCGGATAAGCACAAAAAATTTCATCAAAATCGGTCAAGCCGTTTCGGAGGAGTATGGCAACGAAAACTGTGACACGAGAATTTTATATATTAGATTTGTCGTACTCGAGTATAAAAACAAATGAAAAATTTGTACCAACCTCATCATAAAACAGATTATACGAACAGAAAAAAAAACTGTAAGAAGATGAGAAGCATCTTGTGGACAAATAAAAAAGGTTGTCGCGCCTTTTCAGTGATGAACAAACAATTTTTAGTTCAGAAAAGGCTTTTTGCGCTGCAAATAAAAAGAAAACTAGAGACAGTTTCTTACTGGAATTTAACCAAGTTGAATAAGCAAAAACGAATCGCTTGATAAAAAGTTTTATGTAATGTTTTATAAAAGAAACCAAAGTGTGTTTGTGAAACAATTGTTGAGTCGTTAGCAGTAGTAAATATAGTGAATAGGTAGTTCTCAGAACAGGAGAGTTCAATACAGGATGTTTAAATTGTCTGAGATATTGTCCTATGTAACATTGGTATGACCTGTGATCCATCTTCTAAAATTTATTCGATTATTTCCTTAGTAGAGATTAGATCTAATAGTGTTTAATGACTAAAATAGGTCCCGGATTTTTACTGTTTTATGAATGCTAGGTTCAGTGTCAGATTGAAAGGAAGTTTTAAAGATAGGTAGCCCTTTCTCTTTTACTGAATATTACTATGATGGCATTGATTCTTTTTAATACATCATCTGATGCACATTTATTTTTACAAGAAAAAACTATAACAGTATATTTCTTATTATAGCCAACATAGAGATGATAGTCAGGCAGGTAGGAACAAATGAAGCCCTAAGTAATTGGAATTAATGAGTACATGAGGTTAATCCCTGTAAGGTTAACAGACCATGGTCTCGACAGGTTATGTTTAGGCTACAAACTATGGCAGACTTCCCTTCGAATACTCAAAGGCAACTTAACTTTAAGACGATCTTAAATATCTGTCTGTCACTACTTTACACCTTAAATTAAAGTGACAGCATGAGACTTAACGGCGTCTTAAAATTAAGTAATGTTTTAGTATTCGGATTTTAGATTCTATTCCTAAGTCTTGAAATAAGTTATTATCAATACTTCTCAGAAGTTTGCGGTGTTAAATTTCGCTTCGGGAAGCTGCTTGATTGTCGTCCCACGAGTGTTCGCCAGTAAGAGTTCACTTGCGTTAGTGCAACATCATTGCACTGTATTATTTACTGCATTTAAAGGTAGTTTTTGTTATGAGCTGTTGATGTGAGTTCAGTCATGGTATTATTAACTAAAAGTAAACCTAATACTAAAAACTATAATAACATACACAAATACAAAATATATTATTTGTGGGATATATTAATAACTAGCTATTCGCCACGGCTTCGTACGGGGTGGTGGGAGATTTTCAAAAATCTACCAACTGTTTGTTTTAAAAAACATGTCGTTATGAAAAACAGCAAAAAAACAATTTTGGTGTTTCGTCGTTTACGTGACCAGGAGAAATCAGGGTTCATTTTTAAATAGATCTAATCGATAGATTATACTTTTCTTTGACTCATTTTTTTTATGTTCCTTACGTCATATCGTCGAGAGTTGACTAAGAATTAAGAAGCAATATTATACAAGTCCTATTTGACGTTGTCTCATCACAAAAAAGGCATACAGCACTTAAAATAATGATGGTGTATGCACAGCGGATGTCAGATAATATGGTGGCTAGATCTCCCGTATCGAATTAACTTGCTATCCGTACATCAGAAATAATTATTTGATTCTACTAGTTGCTTACTAGTTAGTCATATGTCCGGTTCTTCATGACTATGTACGATGCTGTTATTGTCCCACTGCTGGGCAAAGGCCTAGCAAATTATTTAAGGGTAAGTTATATAATGATTGATAAAAAATAAAATCAGAGAGATTTAATGTTTGTTAATAATTTCTTATTACACTGGTTTGTTTTCCCCTGTAGACAAGTGACATTTCAAGTCACATTAAATGTATGGAAATGACATTTCATTTCGATAAGTCACGTGAATTAGACTTGTCTCTTCCATACATTTGAGCTTGTAAAAATGTCACTTGGCTAGAAGGGTGCTAACTTAGGTCACTGGCGTTACCACAAAATGCAACAGTTTTAGAATTGTTTGGGTTGTTATTATTAGAAAACTTAAGAAATCACATTGATCTTTAAACTTAGGTATTGTCTTTAAATTAGCTATGGACCGGTATTTTGTGATGTCAGTATAACACAAGCAATATAGTCTCTTACTTTGATGACTTAGAAAATGGGTAATATAGTTATTCTTCCTTGTGATTCTCAACTGATAAGATAAAATGCGAAGACAATAAATATAATGACCGTTACTTTTATAGCTATTGTGTGTTATCAGGTATAAAACTCATAGATACATGTAATGTACAGTTATCCTTGATTCTTAGAAACGGTGGCAGAGGGTATTTGTATTATTTTCTTGTCATTTTTGCCTCATTAGCTACCATTACATTTTTTTACGGCTCGTTGACTCCATAAAGCTCGATAATATACCGTGTTCTAGGTGTTATAATAGAAAAGTAGTTAATTAATTGAGTGATTATTTGTATCTTTAAATTGTTGTGAAATTTCAAGGTAAAAATTGTATGTACGTATTCGTAATTCGTTTAATAAATGTATATTATGTGTTTTAAAATGGACGTTTTGAAAAAGAAACCGAATTTGAGTTTGCAATTTAAGTAACCTGTGTCTAACGACGAACTCAGCTTTTGTTGACCAGTCGAAAATGCTTAAAGCAATGAATTTCCTTTTTTTTTTTAATTATTACTTAACGTATGAATTTATATTATACTATTTTACATCACACACATTTTTAATTGTTTCGTTTATCGTGACAATAGTTAAATAGATTTTGGGTTAAATAGAGATGTTCTATGCAGATGAACACCCATCCCGCATCACATTTGCCCCGGTATACGAAACAATCCGATTCCAATAATTCGTATTCGATTTATTACGTGTGAATAAAACCAAGATATTGATAAATCGATAACGTATAAGACCAAGTTTAATGGTAAGCGGAGTTCTCAACAGATCTAACTAACTTTAAAGGTTATAATCGTGTGCTTCGGTTATAATTCTCAGAATTCGAACCGAAGTCGATATTATCCTTAATTTAATCAATAATGTTCGAAGTAATATTACCTTTGATATTTAAATTGTAGGTAGGTGGTGCTTAAATACAAGATATACTATTAAAACGGTGCTGTTTCACCCGCGTAAGTAGTCCCTGTTCCCGAAATACATCTTTTTTTTCGCCTAAGGGTATAAAAAAATAGCCTACGACCTACTCTTAGACCTACCAAATATACTTGAAAAAATCATGAAAATCGGTCAAGGCGTTTCGGAGGCGTTCGATAACAAATACTCTGACACGAGATTTTTATATATCTATACTAATATTTTAAAGAAGTAAAGTTTGTGTGTTTGTTAAATTGTAAGGGGTGATCTCGGGATCTACTGAACCGATTTTAAAAAATACAAGTCTTAAAAGACAAAATACAAGTCGCAGTAAACTTCAAAGTCACCTTGTTCCTAGGACAGTACAAGCCGAAGCTAGCAGAATACAGGAAAAAAATCTGTATAAATTATTACTAAGAGATTTCTGACTAAAAATATCTATAGCAACCTGTGAATTAAACTGCAGACAGTTCAAAATATCTTATATCGCAATAAAGTCCCGTGGATGTTGAAGAATAATTTTAAAATTACACCAGCACTTACATTAGATAAAAAAACCATTCTCCATAAAGCCGGTCCCATAGAAGGTTAAACATTAATTTAGCAGAACAGTAGACAAACTCCTTATAGCTCCCAGAATCCAGTTCTCTGCCAAGGAACTGGTAGACTCGTCTAACCGGATACATTTGTATAAACTACTGGACGACGCATCTAGCAGTCTGCTCGTGAGAGCTACATTGTGTCACTATCTAATATTATTCTTTAACAGACCATGTTTTGTTAAATACGTACGATAGTACTTTGTTTCCTTTGATTTCCTTTAGGAAATTTACTTAACCTTGAATTAAAGAATTGAGTGCCATGATTAAAATATATATTACTAGCTGTTTCCCGCGGCTGCACCCGCATAGATGTCGGTTATCGCGGCAAAAAGTACCTCATGTCCTTTCTCAGACTATAGAATATCTGGTTACAAAATTTTATTTAAATCGGTTCATTAGTTTTGGCGTGAAAGCGCGACAGACAGACAGACGACAGACGACAGACAGAGTTAAAATACTGGCTGTTTAATTGTATCTGGTACCGGAAGCCGATTAACATAATTTGGGAAAAGGCTAGCCAGGAAAATATATTTTGCTTATCTATAAAGCTACAGTGTTCTGTTAATAAATATATATATATATTTTAATGATACTGTCGTGAGCAGTAGGTACCTATAAAATAAAGAGTTACGAAACACTGTGTAAGATTATGATAATCTTTATTATTCAACCTGCGAATACATCACTGGTCAGGATCAAAGGTATACACGAACGCCATAAAATATGTTCGAAAAAAATAATATTCGCAGCTGACTACAATAAACTTTATTTGCAATTGACATTCAAATCTCATCCTTATTCATTCCAGATTTAAATCGACTATTGTAAAAACGACAGGTTCCGAAATTCAAGGCTCGACTCGCTCCTTATCGCTGTTAAACGACTTTTATCATGAAGTTTAAAGCCTTTAGCTGCTATCGACTTTATTTATGGCTAGTGTTAAGGGGTGACTGCTTGACCAACGTTTAGATGTGAGTTTATCACGCCATTTCGAATGATAGCAGAGATAGATTTAAGTGAGGGAAGGTGTACGAAGTACGAATATTCACTGTTAAGTATAGTTAAAGATCAATTTGAATTAAATAGCCATTAAACAATATCAAAGTCTAATGTGTGTTAGTGGTCATTTTCAGATTTATTTTTCAACATATTTTTTAGTTGTTTTTTTATTGACGAGAAAACGAAATTGGTCAGTCAAACACAGAATATTCATAATACAATTAGCATCTAACATAATATATATAACTATTCATTTTATAAACAGGCACATATCTTAAAATATGAGAGGTAAATACCCTGAAAATGTTGACTAGCAAATATTTTATCTCATATTAAATACCGGAGCGACGGAGATAGATCGAATGTCACAGATCTAGCGAAATATTTGTCGTTAACGCATTTGCTACAGAAGATATGCGAACTATGAGGTACTAGGAAAATAATATAGATCTCACCTATATTACATGATGCTCATTCATCATTTAATAACCTTCTCTCAAACTTTCAGTCTCCTGATTTTTATTATAATACCGGCCTTTTTCTTTTTGCCACGATAACCGACACCCACGCGGGTGAGGCCGCGGACAACAGCTAGTACCAAATAAATAATGATAAAATCTATATTGACTATGTTCTATTAACATTAATATACTCTATAAAGGTAAAAAAAAACGTTAATAGCAAATATTATATCGTAACATAATAGCCAAAAAATCTATTTTTCTTTTGTGAAAATAATACTACGTTAAATGTCAAAGGTAAATTTGCAATGTGATCTTCTTTTGTTTTATAAAGGTAAGGCATGTGTCACAGGTCTAATAGAGCAAAATGTTATTTAATATATAGTTTAGTGTATAAACTAGTGTGTAATAAATACTCAAAAATCTACCAATCTACTAATTACTCATGTTGCAGAAAAGTGTTATCAATTATTATGAATCTGTATGTACATAGATTAATAATGGACGGGCTGCGTTGATAGCTGTGAGAAATTATTGCACACACTAAATATCTGTACTGTCATATTTATAAAAGAAATGATGTGTGTCATATTTATAATAGAAATATACTGAGTGAGAGCGCTGATGTGTTCATTTGTTTTAACGCACAAATCTCTAGAAATAGAAGTTCCGTTTAAAAAATATCATTTGCATTAGATAACCCATTTTAGAAAAAGTTTTCATCGTACTTCGTTTTTAGTCGACATAACAGCGGGTAAAACTGCAGGGCAAAGCTAGTATCAGACAAATTCTAAAATAACCCTACCATGAGTAGGGTTAATTTAGGATTTATCTGGCACTCTAAATATACCCTAAGCTTAAATAGATATATATCTTGGCTTCTTAAAGGGACTCACCGGAAAGGAAAAGCCTATTCAAAACCAATGGTAATTTCCTCTATGGTTCTTGAATCCGTAGCTTATTAATGTATAACCTCAGGGATTATGGACTCGTGTATATTGTTTGTACATTCAAGCGTCTAAACTGTAAGGGGGTAAGTAGGAATTATAGAGCATCGATGTTTGAGATCAGATTAAAAAAGAAATCTATACTAATATTATAAAGCTGAAGAGTTTGTTTGTTTGTTTGTTTGTTTGTTTGAACGCGCTAATCTCAGGAACTACTGGTTCGAATTGAAAAAATCTTTTTGAATTGGATAGTCCGTTTATTGAGAAAGGCTATAGGCTATATAACATCACGCTACGACCAATAGGAGCGGAGCATAAATGAAAAATGTTGCAAAAATGAAAAACCGTTGAAACTAAAACACGCGAACAAAGTCGCGGGGGACAGCTAGTACTAAATATGCGTTACTGTTGTGTGATGTGTTTAATTGATTTGTGTTGGCAACATTAAAGTAAATTAAATATGTTTTTGTACTTTTCCAGTGTTGTATAACACAAAACTTAACAAAGGAAATATTTTTATATGACACGGATAAATAAAAATTTTAAGGAACGAATAAAGGAGGAAGGGTGCAAAGTGCAACGAACATTGCAGTTTAAACTGCATTGTTTTTATTTATCGGTAAAATCATTTATAAATTTCATTTTAATGACCGTAAAATGGTCGTACGTTATCAGTCGCACAGCTAACTCACAAATAAAACAGTTAATAGAGTAGTGTAGTTTTACAATGCATTGCATACAAGCCGCTACTTTATTTAGTTCTAATCTCCTAACTAGTGGAGAAAATAACCTTGGCATTCTTGATTGGCACCGCACTTGCTATTATCGATCATTCAATAGGTACAATACGTTCACGAACCGAACGGTGCATTCACTAGTTTTGACTTTATATGTTAGTCGTTCGTTCGATTTAGAATGGGGTTTTTGTAACCCGTGACGCATGTATAAATAAACATATCATAATATAAATTTAAATTTATAGGCCTGTATTATTATTTCTATAGGTACTAGGCCTTTTTTTATTATTTTCTTTTATTAAAACCTTAAAAAATAAGGAACATTACAAAAAATAAACTGATTTGTTCTTTCTTATCGAATTCGAAAGTTAATTTTGGCGGGACTAAGAGAAATCTGGATTTATTTTTGTATATGGATATTCAGCTATTTGAGTCGAACTATTTCGTATAAAATAATAAAACAAAACTAAACTCTAAATGATAAAATCTCAAAAAAATTGCGCCAAAAAATTCATCCACATCGCTGTCGACTGGAAGTGTACCCAGAAGACTGGCGGCATTGTCACGTTGTATGGCAATGCTTTTTTTTATATTATCGAGAAATTAGATTACAATTCTAACTTCTGCAGTATGCATTAGCATACTGTGTCAACCTATACGTTTAATAGTGTTACGTTATCCATAAGTAAATGGTGTATTTAACTGGAGTGGAGAGACTTGTAACAGGAGCGGACTCTTAAGATAAAACTACGCCGAACGGAAAATTCACGTTCAAAACAAGTGACGATAACAAATAATTAGGTTAATCTAACAGCTACTAATTAAGAAGTTAAAGCAAGCAAAACATTAGTAATAGCAGTCGGCATAGTAACGGCCACTACACAGACTTATCTACACAGAAACGTGAGCAGAGCAATATGGTTGCTCGACATCAGATTGAGGTATACTTTAAATTCTTAGTTATGCGTACCTATTAATAAAGGGAGAGGAATACGCTCAGCAGTGATAGGCTGATGATAATGGTGACAGAAGTTTAATGGACGTAAATAGTAACAAAAAAAAAGTAATATTGCTTTTTTACGTCTTTGGATAGCACGCAATCTAGGCAGAGCCTGTATTATGGCAACCAGACAACTGATAAACTTACTTATATATTTCTGAATACATACTGTAGATAAATTAGACCCAGACACAGAAAAATGATCGTACTCATCACACAAAAATTTGTCTTTAGTGGGAATCGAAATTACAACCCCCGGTTTAGCAGTCAGAGTCACTAACTACTAGACCAACAGTCCAGGTGCACATAGAAATAGTATGATCAGTAAAAACACCCAATAAGAAATCAAAATCGCAAGAAGAAATCATGTCCTAAATAAAGGCATGACAAAATTACGTGTCAGGCATATGAGCGAAGTAACACAAGAATGAAGATTCTCTTCATTATAACAATTACAGAGAGTGAATGAAAGCTCTCAACACGTACATTCACTCGTTCAGATCTGTGGGAAATTCTAAATTGCTTTATTTACTGTAGTTAAGCCTTGCTTGACATGCGACGAACACTAATAGTCCCTTGGAGACTTCCGCTATCAATTTACTGGGACTATTTTTTCCGGAATTTTATTTGTCTTTTCGTATTGTTCTGTTGAGGGGTTTGTTCCTTTACTTTTAAGGGACGATGACCTTTTTTTCTTTAATGTCCGGTGTCTTTGGTTGATGGGAGGTTAAGCTGTTTGGCCTATTTTCAATATCGTTTAGAAAATGTCTTTGTTACGTTTCAACTACTCGATGCTATGTTGGGTGTCAGGGTAAATAATAATAGATTTTTCAAAATTTGGCAAAGGCGTCACTGCCTGATTTAAAGAAAAATATAGAGAAATATGTAGGTATATTTTTTAATTGTATAATACTACTTTTTGATGGATTTTGGGGGCGAAAGTAAACAAAATACACACTTTTAATTAGATTGTATTTTGTGAGGCATTTGTAGGCATTAGAAGAGAGAGGATGATATACATTCTGTCAAACTCAAAATGACATTAGTTTACAAAGAACGCTCCATTTCTTTTGACTAAACATAACATTAAACATCTCCTGTAGGATCAGCCTCATACATTTAAAGCTTGACCTAAATAATCCTTAAAACTCCGCATAAAGTATGTAAAGATAAGAGACAATCAATGATAAAGCTGTAACGTTTATGCTTGGTGGCTGGTGTATCAAAACAACGTAGGTGTTGAGTGCTAATATGTCTGATAGCAGGTTTCGAAATCAATACTGATGGCGGCTCGTGACGCGACGTGTCTGTACTTATTTTATGTAGATTACTTCATGTTTCCTCTTTCATAGCTCTTCCTATGTTTTGAGATTGCCTTTTTATAGTTGTTTATATGATATCCTTATATGTTTTTTTCATTTTCCTATGAGTTTTCGCACAATCTCTGCTTATCGATATTTTTCTATAAGCTTCTGTCATGAGTTTTCTTTTTGTTTAAACATTATTTCGTGTAAAACTCTGTGAGTTTGACTATAACAACTACGAGTTTGTGCAAGTTTGAAAAAGTATTGTGTTTTATATCAACACTTTTTTTTTTAAAGTGATTTGCCCCCCGTACTTGCCCATCATTGCAACTTCTGTAAGCCAGGTATTTATATACCTGGCTGGCGCACCCATGTTACTTGTTCAAAGGAGTTGTTTTCATGGGAAAGCCCCTCTTTCTCGTTGGAAACATACGTTTAATTTCACTATAAAGAGATAACAGACCAAAATTTATATCGTTTTATGTTTATTTTCAGGCATTTTTTACAACATAGCCTTATAACTTTGGTCGATATTGATATCATAACATTATGTATAATAACATGTACCATACAGTGTGACAATAATTACATGTGAGTGTTCTAGTGAGCAGGATGTTAGCGTAGGCGCCTATCTTATCACACCTTCATGTTTGGGACACCTATTGAATATTTTGTGTCGAAAATGTAGGTAATGTTTATGTAAATAGGCTATTAGTGTTGTATACTTGGAGTGTTGAAAGAGGAAATTTGTAACGGTAGTAGTTATGTCGTAAATTCCAAGGAAGTTTCCAAGAAGTGTTCTATTTGATATTTTTGTATAGATACAGCTTTCTAGTGTGATCAAAAATTAACATTCATAAAAGAAAAAGATCTTAATAATTTGACGTCATAAGTTAAATATTTAAAAGGAAATTAAGAAATGAGAAAATAAAAAAAAAAATCTAAAAAAGCATCTAAAGTAGGTACTTACTTAATACTTTATTGCATTCGAACAAAGTGAGTTACAAGGCGGTAAAATTGAAAAAAAAAATGAATTTGACAAACTATGCCACATTATTCACACTAGAAAGAGCATTTCAATAAAGTACCTACCTAGGTACCTACAGCACAGTAAATTTAGTTAATTTCCTATCCAGACATTTATTTAGTTTTAAATTAAGGAAAAATGTGTACTTAATTTTAAGTAACAGTACCTTTGTAGAGGTTTTTCATTATTTATTAAATTTATAATTTACAATTTAAAATATGTACAAACTTAACTCTAAGAAATATCGTCAAAAATCTCAAACAAATGCTGACGGCAAATAAAAAAAAAAAGTCGACGACAATAATATTCATTCCAAATAAGTCAAATGACTTCGTTGTTTCCAAATAGTCTGCGATACAAAAACTACAGTATTTTGCAACACAATACCAGTGCAGTGCGAGTCATATTTGAACAATAAATACAAAATAAAGTGTCATATTATATCACTTTTTGTGAATCAGAGAATGAGTCAAGAGTTCAAAACCCTGCATTCAAAATTATTATTGTTTATTGATTATGGTATTTTATTTTGTGTTGTATGACCTTATCGCTAACTTTTTCGTTTCGATGCATTTTAATGTACTTTAATGATCATTAGGTAGATACTTTTGTTTATCGTTGTAAATTTTTATTTATGACGAAGATTTATTTATCACAGAATTTATCTTTTTCTTCTTTATTTATTGTAATGTGGTAAGATGTTGTGGGGTCAGTTTTTGAATGCAGAAAAACTGTTTGTCCTTTTAAAAGTTTTATGCATTTTGATTATGAGAATAAACTGCGACATTACATACTGAAAATTGTTATGTATATTCAGGCATTTGACAATTTGAATTCAATCCTTAATGTATATGCTTAATAATAATTCGATCTTTCATGATCAAATAATAAAGAAATTTGACCAAAGAACCAATTAGACTAGCCTGTTGGTTTAGTGGTTAGCGGCCCTCACTGCTAAACCAGAGGTCGTGGTTTCGATTCCCACCCAGGACAAATCTTTGTGTGATGAGCATGATCATATTTTGTTCTGTGTCTGGTTGTAATTTATCAATTATATGTATGTATATATAAACACATAAGTATTTTTATCAGTGGTCTGGTTGCTATAATACAGGCTCTGCCTAGTTTGGGATCAGATGCCCGTGTGTGAGTGAGGTGTCCCAAAATATTAAAAAAATGTTATCAATTTTAATACTTAGTTTCTTTTTGCAGCGTTAGAGTTTTATACAGATTTACTTAAAAAATACAAAGATAAATTGCCATATCGTAGGAGGATAAGCTAGCTAGACTTATAAAACATAATCAACTGTTAGGGTACGCCAGATAACTTTGGGGAACGGCCTAATCCAACGCCCGAATAAACAACGAAATATAATACTGGGCTTTATAATTAATGGCCAACAAACCAACACATATCGGATTATATTAAAATTAAAGTCAATAAATTGAATACGCTTAGTGTAGAGAATTAGTAATTAACGTATATTGATGCATGCTGCGAACTCTTAATCGATTCGTACACGCGCATTATCGCTTTGATAATTCGCTCGCTATGCTACATACTTTGATATTTATTGCATAGCTGTACCCGCGGTTTCGGTTGCGTGGGTAATTCATACATATTTTCTGTATCATCATGCAATTATTCCACGCTGGGGTATGCAGAGATGTAGGGTGTAAAACTTAATTTCGTCAAAGAAATATATGTGCCAGTATGTGTTACGGGACAAAACTATTGCCTCGTAACAAAAAATTGTCGTATCTTAGAATATGTAATAAAGTACTCTATATGATTTTAAAGATTTCATATTGATAGCTATGTAGCTGGATTTGATGACGCTGCTCGCTAATTTAGTAAATCAAAACCTTGCCTAAATTTGTTAATTGGTTATGCCACAAAAACATACATCATATTTTTTATATCTTATACATATTATAAAACAAAACCCCCCCGCTGTGTTTGTGTCTAAACGCAATAAACTTGAAAACTACTGAACATTTTATCATTTGGTTTTCCCCTTTAGATAGTGATTCAAGAGGAAGGTTTGTGTGTATATTTTTTTAATGTTTTTCTACCTGTGCGAAGCCTGGGCTCGTCACTAGTTTCTAGATAAAGAAGATCAACCGCATCTACAATTTGGAATGAAATCCTAATGCGGTAATAATCTATGATCTCAGATAAAGGATCGTTTATTGGGACCGAGCGCTAGTCACAATAAATAGAGATTTTCGCTTCGATAATTCGCTCGTTTTTGGTATACTTTAGTTATCTATTACCTAGCTTTCACCGTGGTTTTATCTTGAACTTTTATTTTAGAATGAAGTAAATATAGGTGTGAATGTTTGCCACGCAAGTAATTGTCATTTCCTCTAAGATCATGTGAGGTACTGTATATTGTTTGTCAGACATGTTTGTATTTTAATGATGCTGTAAATTGTTCTAAGTAGGTAATTGTTATTTTTTATTTGCTGTTCAGTCAATAAAATTAAATGCTTAATAAGTAAACACCTGATGCTACACAATTATATCTATGTATGTATATTTGTGTTTGTAAGTTTGAAACTATGACAACACGTGTTGAAGCAGATTTATATAAATTAGATTGATTATACTGATTGATTGATTGGGTATTTTTAATTACAAAAGTAATTAATTATAAATAACAGATGTTTTATAAACATACCTACATTTAATGCACTACTTTCCTCAAAAATTCCCTAATGTATTCCATAATTAAGGGGTTTTCCTATCAAGCAATGTAGAATAATTATCAACTCATTGCATCTCATGAAAGAAATAATTTACAAAAAAGATACATAAAAAATACTTTTGTTTTTAGTTTTTAGAAGTTCTTGTTTTCTAAGTCCCTTCTTGAAATGGTGTTAGTAGGCTTCCAGTTTTACTGGATTATGATGGATGCAATATTCATAGAGCGAGAGAGAGACCTATTTGGCCTTCACGACCTTTTACTATGTAATGTAGTATCCGCGTAAGACTGGATGTCAGAACTGTAAATACTTTATGACTGTCAAAGATCAATGTACGACAGCCGGGACCAATGGATTATCGTGCTTTCTAAGACATATTTCGGTTGTGATCTATGTAATACTTAATCTATCAACGCACCTAAGACCTATACCAAATAAGGGAAGATTGTGTGACAAACCTTTGGCAATAAATTTCGTTGTTAAAACCTATAATTAACATCGTCTTTCTCTAGGACATAATTTCGTAATAATTTTACAGAATTTTCCCTTATCAAACACACCATAATGGAATTCAACTGGTAGTGATGGTTGCCCACAGTGCCAAATTAATTTTGAGAAATTGAAATGGAATTAAATACTAAAACTAAAAAATATTGATGATAAAAACCTTATTTTTTGTAAATGAAATTTGTTCCCCAAATACTTGGAAATATAAATATATAAGCTTGTTTTGAGCCACTTCTTACCAAGCAAACTGAACTACTTGCTCTAATTAATAGTTAATACACCATACACTAGTTAGTAAAGGGGCACAAGTAGCTGAAGTAGCACAAAGGGCCAGTGCAGTACATTACAGAGTTAGATAAATACGCGCCAATCAGCTGTCGCTTGACTTTCACTGCGCGGGCGCTGACGCAACGCTTGGACACACTCGGACATGTTATAGGTGAACTCAGAAGTTCTAGCGAGGCTATTGTAGTGCACGTGCAATTAAGGAGATACAATGTCAATATGGGAGTAATGGCTAGAAAAGCTAAGATTGAAATTTTATATGTTCTTTAGATTTTGCTTGGGAGACTACAGATTTTCACTTATGTTAATTTAATTCAAACTAATGTAACTTTTTTATGTTTTTAGATGTACTTTAAACCTTACCTATTGAACCTATGAGTATCTAGTGATAAGAGCATATATCTTATATTACTGAATGTACTTTAACTTAGAAAATAACGTTTTTTTATAACATGCGTTGTAAAATAGTTTACTTACCGTGAAAGTACACTATGGTTTCTGTTAATTACATTATTTTCATGGACTATTCCAAATGGGTCTTTTGTGTCCCAATTTGCACATTGGTACTCACTCGGCTGTGATCGGGTTTTGTTTCGGGACGCACGACTTTGTTTTTGAAATTATGTAAACTTTCAATTGGCGTTAGATTTAGTTCATCTATTTATACTTATGTTTAGCCCTGTAGCATAATAGGATTTATTAAATAGCTTAATAATTATCCTTCTCTATATTCTATTGAAAATAAAAATCGATTTATTGAAATTTTTATTAGTTTCGTAGTACTCTGTCAAATATATTTTAAATCAACGAATTACTAATGTCAATTTTCATTAAGAAAGGTACTAAATTTTCCCCTCGAATTATGATTGTTTGTACAAAAATATCTTTTACGCGTTTCTCGCCTATAATAAAAGGAAAATCTAAAAATGACAAGTTTTGGTACCTTTTTAAGGGATGAAAAAATAAAATTGCTATATGATAGAATAATTTCCAAAGTTGAAGTAAGTTTAACTTTATTTTCTCATATTTATTAAGTTAACACTCTCGGTACTAGGATTTCCACTCTGTAGGAAATATCACTGAATATCGCGAACTTTGTCGCGCGTGATATGTTAGAATACCTTGAGTCTAGACACAGATCTGGGTGTAGTGGGATATTTGTTAATGGCTTTATTAAAGCTCAGTATAAGTGTTGCACCTCAATTGATTTTTGTTTAAATAATACGGGAAAATATAGTTCCTCTTCTATTCACCAAATAAAACGAAGATACCAAAAAGTAACAACTTAAAACTAGATAATTTTTGTCTAGTTTTGCGTGTTTCTTGGTATATATTATGAAACAAAGAAATGTTATAAAAAACAAAAATTATCTTCTATTTTCATCTTCAGAAAGTTATTATTAGGTACTTACTTATATAAATAATCACATAGATACAATTACAATACAAGATTTCATTCAAATTGAACATAAGTATTCATTCAATTATAATTATGTATCACATTACTGTGAAATTCTAATTTACAAACTCTATTATACAGGAAACTTAACCGCCAAGACTCCTTGGAAAAGCAAATGTATTTAAAATTAAAAGAAAATCATTAAAGCAAATAGGGTAAAGGCGGGATAGATGCCCCACTTTTTGAAATATCCTCCTAATTTAAAAAAATACAATTTTATATAAATAATGTCTATGAATTTAGGTAGTTTAATCCTTTATGTTTAACTGTGATTTGTATTTTTGGCCCTACATATCACAGATTTTGCAAATTTTTGGTTTTTGTGGAACTCCTTTTTGGGGATAGATGCCTACACGTAGGGATAGTTGCCCCACCATGAAAATACTAAGAAGGATAGATGCCTGCCGTGCGGGATAGATGCCCTTTATACTTTATAAACGAAAAACTCAATCAAACTCGTATGAGGTTTTGAGGACAATTGGTGTTTTAGCAGTAGAAAGCTACTTCTAAAACAGAAATTGTTTCCAACAAACATGTGCCTAATAATGAAAAGCATTTTGCAGTTTTTATTTTTCTTTTAATCGTCGTCACGATGCTTAGTCGGATAGTGCTTCCAGCTTTCCACATCTTGAGCAATAATTGTAGAAAAGTGTACAGGTTTCATGTAGCCAGTTCTGATACTTTATACATTGAATCCAGACGGATTTAGACTTCGTTTGTTTACAGTTTTCAAAACATTCTATGTAGTTATCTTTATTTGTATCTTTAGACTTATCCTGTCCAAGTGCTCTTTACCGGCAAACCTTTAGTTTTCTTTCCCTTAATTTTATAGTGAGGTGAATTGTCTTCATCTTCACAGTTTGAACTGTAAATAATTCGCCGTTTCTGTGTTCATACAAATATATGTAAACACATAAAAAATATAACAGAACACAAAAATATGGTCAAAATATACCCTTAAACCACATATGGATATACATGGTGTATGGAGGGATAGATGCTCCTAGGGGCATCTATACCTCGAAAAATCAGGGCAACTATCCTTTTTGATAGGGATAGATGCTCAAGTATTTTTTAAATAAATAATAAAGAAAAGAGAAACTATTTACATCTAGATGCATACTTCGTGAATCAGTTTATTGACATAATAAATAATATAACAGAATTAATGACTACTTATAAAGTTATACAACAGCAAATACTAACCTTTAAAACTTTTACGTGTTTGTTAAGTTCGCCGCGGAGATGAATGCACATACGAGCGAATCAAGTCCTCACCGCACGACGACCCGTGGCTAAATTAGGTGCGGGGTGTCTGCGGCTCTTAGTTAAACTATTATTTTTTAGTCACGAGTTTGGGAAGTTAGGTTTTTTGAAAATGAGGCATCTATCCCACTGGGGCTTCTATCCCGCCTTTACCCTATGTCGAGATACGTCTCAAGCCAATCCCCAGGCAATTAGTTGAAGCAAGACGTGTGCGGTTGTGATAGCAAATGATGACAATATTCTAAGAACATCTCCGAGGATTAATTAATATAAATCTAAGATGCAGATGTGTTACTTGTGTAACTTGCTCATTATTTTGTGAAATAGGTATAAACATGTATATTTAAAGCCAGTGGTTTCACTATTATTCGGTACAGACACTTTGACAAAGAAATATATAAAATGATAACTATAATTTAGAATATTATTTGGATTTTATCAACGATTTTATTTATTTACAATTTATATACTGCCTTTGCGTAGCTTTTTCCCAGGCTATGTCGGGGTCGGCTTCTAGTTAAACCCAGTTCAGCTAAATACTGTTTAATTTTGTATTTTGTTTTTGTACGTACATACAACAGATAAGTAATACACAAAATGAAAACAATACCTACAGTATAAAGTTCATCATCATCAGCCTATCTTTGTCCACTGCTGGACATAGGCCTCTCCTATGGCACGCCACTGAGCTCGATCTTCAGCTCTTCGTCTCCAACCACTGCCAGCCACTTTGTCGATATAAAGTTAGGTACTATCAATAAATTAAATTACTTTTTGAGGTTTTCTAAAAAAAGTTAAAAAAATAAATCGGTAAACGTCGAATTGAGAACCCCTTTTCTGGTTATAAAGAGATACTAATTTATTCTCATTAAATATAATTTATGACATAAAATATTATGTGTGTGCAGTCATTCACTGGTAGAGTTTACAATATTCTTACAATGTGCAGTAAAGGTCAACGTACGAGTTTACTATACAATGCGCGCAATACTTTGTTTTCAATAATTTTCCACAATACGGCCGGCAATGGTATAAACAAATTACATATAACTGTTTGTTTTTAAACGTTTTATATTGTATTATTGTGTTTAAAACAAGTATTCAATGTAGTGAATGTGGAGAAACTCGTTTCCATATCGAAAATTAGTATCAATGTAGGTCACTTTGATTAACTTGTAAATTCTGGTCCTTAAAAATATGTCGCGAATTTTGTTACTATTTTACTACTAAACTAGTGATAAATTTACCTGTGCTACTTTATTCATTACTAGCTGTTGCCCGCGGCTCCGCCTGCGTGGTTGTCGGTTATCGCGGCAAAAAGTAGCTTATGTTCTTTCGTAAGATCCAAACTTAATCTATAACAAGTTTCATTAAAATCGGTTCAGCGGTTTAGCCTTGAAGGCGTAACAGACAGACAGCTGAGTTACTTTTGCGTTTAGAATATTAGTATATTTTTTTTTATTTATTTTTTTAAAACGACTCCTGCACTTTGTAATTTAATCCTTGTGTCGCGGGGGGTTTCACAAACATTCAAATCACATGCACAAAGAACACCCAGACTTGAAACAAGCATTTGTGGATCACACAAATGCTTGTCCCATGCGGGGATCGAACCTGCGGCACGTCGCGCACAAAGGTAATTGGCGTGGTGACCTATACCCCTCGGCTATCCGTGCAGTCAAATATATGGATTTTGTCTTAACCTAAATATAAAGACAGTGACATGGGTCTTACAGAAACGTCTAGTATTTATCTAGCTAATCAATGCTAGACAAATATTAGACACAGCTATCTATTTCATAATTATCTATATGGATCGGTAAGTGTTGGAGGAGACATGCGATCGCGTCATTGTTACAAGGAACATTATCAAACAGTTTTTGAACAATGTTACCGACTGTGACCTTTCGACGTTCGGATTTGATTCAATATTTATGATTTTACAATGTACAATGTACGGTGATGATGAGGATGAAGGAGATTTACTGTCATTTGGCAGTTCAGCAAATTGACTTTAGTATTTTACTCCTACCAGAGATTTGCTATAAAGTTACATTAATTTGAGGTATTGTTGTGTGCGTACAGTTGCTAGGACTGTTTTATTTAGACACTAGCTGTCCCCCGCGACTTGTCCGTGTGTTTTAGTTTCAACGGTTCTTCATTTTGCAACATTTTTCATTTATGCTCCGCTCCTTTTGATCGCAGCGTAATGTTATATAGCTTATAGCATTCCTCAATAAATGGGCTATCCAACACTAAAATTTCAAGTCGGACCAGTAGTTCCTGAGATTAGCGCTTTCAAACAAACAAACTCTTTAGCTTTATATATTAGTATATAGATTTAAATGTAATTAAACTTAATATTTTATAACTAAAACTAAAATTCCTTTCTCTTTTGCTCTAAACTGCTCTAGTTCTTAACTTAATTTTCTACTTCATAAATGCATTTTCGCATATTGAGATAAAATATTATCTGCCTTTACTATCACACTCTTTCGTACGATTGATACCTACCTGCTAGGTTAGTATTTACTAGTTACGTAAATAAAATATTCATACATATTTCTTAGTATGAAGCAAAGTGCTTGTATTGCAGTAAATCAATTTTCAGTGTGGAAATATAATATTTATTTGTAACAAATAGGGTATACAAGAACGGTGTTACATGTTATCAATTATTCCTGCCACCTACATTCTACCATAGGGCATGCAAAATCTATTATTACTAGTATATAAAGCTGAAGAGTTTGTTCGTTTGTTTGAACGCGCTAATCTCAGGAACTACTGGTCCGATTTGAAAAATTCTTTCAGTGTTGTATAGCCCATTTATTGAGAAACGCTATAAGCTATATAATATTACGCTACGACCAAAAGGAGCGGAGCATAAATGAACAATTTTGCAAAAATGAAAAACCGTTGAAACTAAAACACGCAGACAAAGTCGCGGGGACAGCTAGTTATATTTATATAATGAAATGCTGTAGAATTACTCAACCATTTTAAAAGTGGATTTATTATACCTCAGATCAACTTTCAATTCAATTGTTATTTAAACTATATAAATCACTTAAAACAAAAGAATCTAACACAACAAAATAAATGCCTATCGATTTTAAAATGTCAATCAGTATTGTCCTACATATTTACAATTAAACAATCTTAAATACACACTGTGAACTCTTTGTGCAACGTAAAAGCCATTGCATTAACTGCACAAATAATATTGCCGTTCTACAAATCAGCATTCATAATAAATAATATAGTTATATACAAAAGTGAGTGTTCCAAGGCTGACTAGTGTTCATACTACTATCGTGTGCTCGAATTTTTACCATCATACTAATATACACCTTGTTCTAACGGTCGTAAGGTTGAAATAACATTAGCTGGTACACCATAGGTTTTTGTCTGTTACGATAGTTCGTTGCCATTTATGGAGGCAGCTTTCCTTGCGGTCTTTGTATTTGATTTATTACTACAAAACTTTGGTTGAACACATTTTTTTACAACAAATATTATGGATTTGGAGTAACTGGGGCTTGTTCAGCAAAAACATTTAAAATAAATTGGTGTTTTCTGGATTTAGTTAGGTTCTCCATATTGATCTGTCGGATATATACCTAATTTGGTTTGTAGCTTTTAAAAAACGCGTTGAATAAGTTATGAATATCATTACTGGTACTTATGGACACCAAACAAATTGCTCAGAATAAAATCAGGAGTGCAAATGCTTAGATATATTATCAAGTCTATTAGTGGGTAATATTAGTCGTGTCGATAATTTAGTTAAATTTTCAAATATAGCTCGAAATAAACGCTCTTTGGGTGGTCTATTATGTTTTTACTTCGTTATGCTTATAAAAATAAGCCTAAATCATTAGAAATCTTTTCTCAAGTACGTATCATTTGAAACCTATAGATGTGGCGTCAATTGTACATTGTTCTCTTTTAATTATTTCCAGTAAAACGACGTGTGTGTGATATTCTAAGAATTCTGTGGTTATATTAAGTCCTATCGTAGAAACAATCAAATATAATGATACGACATCTTTGTAATAAGTGATTACCTGTCAATAATTATGTCATTAATTTACGGATTTGCTCGTCATCTTGTGTATTGTATAAATTATTTTGTAAGAGTATGTATTTTATTTACTACGCATTCCTCAAATTGTAGGTACGGTTTAACAAAGTAAGACTTCATCTATAAAGGGACATCGTTTATTTTGTTTGCAAATCCAGAATAGTAAAGAGTTACTTTACAATTATTAATTAACTAAAAAAAACCATCGGAATTGAGAACCTCTTCCTTTTTGTTTAAAGAAAGCAAGTTCAAACCAAGACTTGCGTTTTCATGTAGAATGCGTTATAATAGTTACCTGTGTTGTAATAATGATTTAACGATTATACACATAACATAGAAACAATATTATAAGCACATATGCATTTTTACTAGGTACTCTCTTACTATAAAAAATGCATATGTGTATAACTTACAGCATACAGTACTTACAGTCAGACACTATTATTTTGTACAGGGAAACCACAGCTAATAACCCAACTCTAACTAGACTTTTGGGAATAGCGTCATAATGATGCACATACATGAAACTAAAGCGTCCAACGTTAGTCGGAATTTATAATGAACTTCAAATGTGGTGACGTCACTAGAATGCTAAAGCAATTATGTCTGCATTTTCACTCAAGTGTCCTATTTAGTATTTGGTTGCACTATGCGTGGTCCAATCGTTTGCGGTTTTATTGCATTTAAAACGTAAATATTGCTTTTAAATCACTTTTCTATAGACTTAAGTAGCACGTGTATATTTTTGGTACCTATTTGATATTATTTTGCCGTTTTTTGCTGGAGTTTGATATAAATTTCCGCAATTGTTTTTATCCCTTTCTAAATTCCATACAAGAAAGTGACATGTTCATTATTCAGCTACTTTTAAACCTGTACTTATTGAAATGCTTGATCAATAGGGTAGAAGACAATTTATATACCTATTAGGTAGTTGAATGTATGAAAAGACAAAATCAATTTAGTCCGCTTGATGGATAAATAAAGTGTCGTGGTGGCCTAGCGATTCAACGAACGGATTTGTATGCACAAGGTTTCAGGTTCGAGCCCACTACTGGCAAGTACCAATGTGACTTTTTGAAAGTTATATGTACTTTTTTAATTATTCTAAGACATCTTGGCAAACGGTGAACGAATATATCGTAAGGAAACCTGGATTCAAAAAAGACTGAATCCGAAATCGCCCATGATAGGAGGCCTGTGCCCAGCAGTGGGATAGCTATAGGCCGCTATTAGAAACGTGTTTTTTTATTTGGTAGATACCATATAGTCGTGCTTCTGTAGGAACCATTTGTTGCATTGAAACAGTCTTGTGCCACATATTGTATTTATTTAGTATAGGGATATGCCAACCAATAAACACCACAATGAAAGTTCTTTCAAAATGGTCGGGGTATTCCGGGATTCGCATTCCTATTCTGTAATTTTTCGTCTTAAATAAATATTACACAGCTTCATGAACAATAATATGGATTAAATTCAGAACCATGTAATAATGTTATTATCTAATCAACATCTTATTTAATATTGTTATTAGTTAACACTAAACTTTCTCCTTGGGTTTGTTTTTCGGTGTTATTTTCCGTTAGTCAGCCTTCCGGGTTTGCATGATATTTATTTTTACAACAAACTAATTTAGATTAATTTAAATTTACTTGTGTACAGATCTAAATCTTCATTTAGATTTTAATCAGCTATCATTTATTTTAATTAAACCAACTGATAAATATTGCAATCAACTACGAAACAGATTTATGGAAAATTTTGGAAAAAGAAAGACTTTGTTTTTCCTGTACACACAAATGGCAAAAAAAAAAAATTTTTTCTTGTCGAACAATAAGAATTTCCATTTCTAAACCTTCAACCTTTCTGTGAATAAGCGCTTGGTAGTAGTAAAAAAAATACATCCAATTAACAATAACTAACCTATTTATATTTGTCTTGTTTTATATTATAACCTAATATTTCGTGTTGGCATAATAAAGAGGTTCAACAAACAGATTAGTATGCGCAATGTTGCAGGTTCGATCCCACTACAAGTAAGTACCAATGCGACATTTTCAAATTTATATGTGGTTCTAATAATTTAAATTAATGTAAAAATTCTAATTTTAACACCATTGCCACCATTGCAACGGTAAAGTAAAACATCGTGAGGTAACCAGGATTTCAAAAATTGTATTCTTAAATCGCCAACCTGCAATAAGCAAGCGTAGTGATCAATGCTCGTGCCATCTCTATATGAGAAGAGGCCTGTGCCCAGCAGTGGCACATTTATAGGCCGGTATTATTTATATTATATGGCAAAATCGTTGAATACTACGATTTTAAAGGACCATTTGTTAAACTCTAACACTGTCCTAGTATAATATTGAGAAGAAATGGTACAATTTCCTCGTCATTCATTCAAACGAGTCTATGAATAGATGTTATGTCTAAGCCTGTCATGTAGAGACAATGTAACACTGTCTCTGTAACGATACGTCGTAAAACAGATGTAAAGTTATATATTATAACCTGACCTGATTGGAGATACCTGTGTTTGTTAAGGGACCAAAGCAAATTAAACTACTATGGATTTTGTTGTCACTAAAATTTATGGGGGCATTACTTGTGCATAACTATGACGTTACATGTTTATGAACCCAATTTAATACTTAATAAAAAAGATATTAGTTTTAACAAATTATGTTTAGGTAAAATTATTGAATAGTGTAAGTACTAATGACACTTTCTTTTTAAAATTATGTACTTTCGTAATTATTCTAAGACACAATTGCCACACGGTAAATGAATTATTCGTGAGAGGATATGTTATCTGCATAGTTGCCAATGTAAAAAATTTGATCGCGCTAGTATTGGTCAAAATATTGTCAAGTTGTAATAATGAATTGTAGGTACAAAAGATAGCACGCAAGTAAAAGAGATAGCTATAATTTAAACCTGCCTAATTACGACGTTTTCGAGTCCTCAATGCGAGCGCTAATAACATATCTGGCTTCTTTTTATCATTGGTTAGTACATTAATATGAGGATTTTATTCACTTATTACTTATAGTTATTAGACTCGAAGGAGTTTACATAAGTGCTTTTTGCGTACTCCGGGCATTGACCTCATCCTCTTAGATAGTAACTAGTCAATCTCTGGAGCTTCCAATCAAGACCATACACGTATATAACGATCGAAGTTACAATTAAATATTCTAGTAAATGTAGTAGATCAGATTAGAAATAAAATATATTTAATGTAAGAATCCCGTTCGAATTTCTCCACGGAATCTAATCACGCTATAATGTTATCGTACGCTTTCGATCCATGGCATAACACTTTTGTCCATGACAGTACTTATCGTGTTTTTAAAATGGACGTTGGTGCTGATTAAATACGCAGATGTGCCCGTGGAGCGGAACGTGTGACGAATGGGCCACGTGCGCTCGCATGTACTTGCTCGCTTCCGGTCAAGTTTGGAGACTGTTTTGCTTGATACAAGCTATGCCTCCCTTGCCAAAAATGATGAGGGCAATATGAAAACCGTGTTTTAAATGTGATGAATGGTATCTAATGTTCTGGTATTATTTTTTAACAAGTTTTTTTGCTGAAGACTCCAGTAAACTCTGAAGGTAACCTCCTTTCAGGAAATTTGGAGTGACTGTCTGTTTGTTGTGGTCTCGCGTAAGCAGCACCATGCCTTCATCGAAACCTAGCGGCGACTGTCACTTGTTTAGTTGTAAATTGTACTACCACTTCTTTCTACTCTCTTTATTTTTAGGGTTCCGAACTCGAGAGATAGAGTTGAAATTTTCTCAGAGTTTGTAGTTCTGTGGCCGCTATACCAACAAATAATGAACACAAATAAAAAAACAAAGAAGGCTTCATATAATGGTACGGGGTGCTTCTCATGCGAGTCGCACTTGGCTGCTTTTTAATACTACGTTCTATATTCCCCATACACGTTTTCGTTTCTTTTACGTAATTTAACACATTTGACACATAATTATTGTAGGTACGATGGTCAGATATTATTTGTACATCACTGTATATATCTAGAAACTGTTGAAACAGTCGTAGTTGTAACTCGCCGTACATTCTAGCAATCTTCACGTGACCTTTAACGGTGTTTTGCGCATTGATAACGCCATGGAAACCGTATCAAGTTCACTAGGTAAGTACACTTCAATTTTGATAGCAATGAATTTACTGACTAGAAATACTTTGCATTTATTCAAACATGAGACAAAGACAAAGCTTGAATATTTTAATAGTAATGTAATAATTTTTAAAAATATGTATATAATTTATTTATTAGTGTTCATTATTATTAAATCTGCTGATTAAATAAATAACAAAAAGTATTATAACACACAGTTAACATATCTTTTAAAATATAAAAATTGGTATCATAAAAATATAATATAATACCTACTTTCAAACTCACCTGCACTATGTTACAAAAATACTAGCTACCTAGATATATTCAGTGAAGGAATTGCAATGTTATCATTATATGAAGTCTTAGCAAATCCCAAAGACAAAAGTAATTATCTTAATCATTTCACACCATAAACATCTGATGACCTGCTTTTTATCTTTAATCACTTACGAAGCACACAATATTGTCATTCATCTCTTTATAATCCCATAAAAGGTGCCGTTACCGAAGCATTAGACATCAAAGTTAGTGCCGGCCCTGACATCAAACCTGGGACATAACGTGATCGCTTTAATGACTGGAGCACTGGGTAACGGAGGGATAACAATTTTACACGTATTCGAGTTTTGAGAGTTCAGCTAATGGAAATATTACGCAGTGCATAAAAACCAGTAGCGTCACATAACAGAATTTTCCCTAAGTGTAACTATGGTTAATATATTTGGAACTGTTTATCAAAGGATGTTTGTGGGTTGATGGTTCTTATTTGCAAATCTTAAATTAGTAACTTTAGATCGTGTTGTGTTTTCTTTGTGATTTTTATAAGACCAAAAATTTATTTAACTAAGGAACTGAGAAATCATACATACATCTTTGACATTGGGCTGTATTTATGGATCTGTAAACTGATTTGCCTAATTTTACTTTATTGTGTCCTAAGTATTTTCAACCCTACACCGAACTATCCCTTGAACCCCTATGGAAATCTTAGACGTCCCAATTTTAATTGACCCACAAATACGACGTCCTGATTTCAGGCTCTTAGTTACGAGTCTCATGGGAAATTATAGCCTTCCTATTTTAAGACGAGATACACGCCACCAATTAATGGTAGCAAAATGAATAAATTTAACGCTATTTAGCTATATTTAGGCAGAACGAATTGGACACTGAAATACGTGATGTTTATTGTTTTAATCTCGATAACAATAGACGAATATTGTGAGAATGATTTACTTTGTAATAACTTTCGTGTGATTTATTCACGTGGTACTCACGTGTGTTTAATACGCGAGATTATTATAGCTTGGTTTGGTGCGCGACGTCGCCTAATGAACATGTATGAAACAAAAGCGATATCGTTTTTAGAATAATTCTATAATTTTTTAGTGCAAAGAATTTGGAACTTTTCAAATATGAAGAAAAAAGCATTGGAAAGCGCTGGGTTTATTGGATTTTCAAATTAGATTGGTTTACCGAAAAATCTGAAAAACTAGTGATTAAATATTAAACTAAAAAATATCGTAATGTTATAACGAAGTATACAAGGTGTTACCGAAGGGGTATATCTATCCAAAAGGGGTGATGAGTACATCTAGTATAAAGACAGTTTACAATTTTTTTTTATTTTTTTTTAAAAACGACTCCCGCACTACGGAATTTAATCCTTGTGTCGCGGGGGGTTTCACAAACATTCAAATTACATGAACAAAGAACACCCAGAAACAAGCATTTGTGGGTCACACAAATGCTTGTCCCATGCGGGGATCGAACCGGCGGCACTTCGCGCGCAGAGGTAATTGGCGTGGTGACCTATACTACTCGGCTACCCGTGCAGTCAATTACAGCCAGATATACTTTTCTCCCTTTTGGATGTATATACCCTTTCGGTAACACCCTGTGTAGGTTTGACTCTAATTCTCTACATGACACAAATATCACAACAAACCCTCGAACTTGTTTCACTGAAGTCCAGCGAACTACGTAAGGGTCCCTCCCGTCAGTCCGCGATATGTTGACGTAATAACCTCATTTAGCTTTGTTCCCTCACTGTGAAATAATGGCCGCATTATTGGGCCCTAACATATCTTCGAGATCCCCGAGGAGAATGGATAATTTGATGCCAGGACCCTGAATATGACACTCTGATAAGGGAAAAGACGTAATTGGATTTTCGTCAAAAAATACTTTGAGAATAGAAGTTGTTTGAGACTACGGAGGTTTTTACCAAGAACTCAATAGACTGAAATGTTTCCAAGATAAAGAATTAATAATGTTATAACTAAACTCAATATGGAAAAAATTGTCTTTTCTTCAAATCTAAAAGAAGGAGAAGATGCATTTCATGATCGAAAGTTTAAGCCTTATTACAGTGTCAAATCAAAAAAAAAACAAAAAATCCAAAAAGGAATATAATACAAAACTAGTAGTAATTTTTATTCCCGTATAAAAACAACTATTTGCTACATTCCCATTCACTTAACTAACTACGCACTAACCTAAATGAACTATGATATAGGAAATCTAACACAAAACCCAATTACATCGCCAATACGTTAAATGGATCTGAAATCCCAGTGTACTGCGCACCTGTGTGTGTCAAACAATCGCTCAGAGTGGGGCACTCATGTTAATGATGTGTTAAGCCTTATGTGGATATGGGAGAAACAAAACAACTATAACTGTGACCTACTACTCTAGCAGGGCTTAAAATTTTTGAGGATCCTACCGGAGCTGTGCAGAGAATGTATATGCGATCCCGCGGCTCTGGCTAAGGCAAGGATGGGACCGGGGTGTTTTTAGTCGGTGCGAGTCCGACATATCCCCACGCCGTGCCCTCGGCATGGGTCGAAGTCATTAGCTTTTCACCCCGTAAGCAAAAAAAAAAGGGCTTCAAATTTTTGAGAATAAATATCCTTGTATCGCGGGGGGCTTCAGCACAAAGAACACCCAGACTTAGAACAAATTTGTGATTCACACAAATGCTTGTCCCATGCGGGGATCGAAGCCGCAGCACGTCGCGCACTCTGTTAATTGGCGCGGTGACCTATACCACTCGGCTATCCGTGTAATCAGTGGGACCTAGTAGACTTTAGAGCGTTGTTTATATGTTCATCATATGACGTTTTTTTTATGAACCAGGGAAACTGTGTTACTTATTAAACGGGTCACTCTTTGTGATCGGTTTTATGCTGTATCTAGAAAGCCAGGAAGCCAACCCAAACACAGCTGGAAAAAAAGTAAAAATAAATTTACTTAAAAAGATATGTTCTGGTTAGCTAAATATAATTTGACTGCACGGATAGCCGAGTGGCCAGGTAGTATGATTTGTGTAATCCACAAATGCATCTTTTAAGTCTGGGTGTTCTTTGTGCATATGATTTGAATGTTTGTGAAACCCTTAGTTCGTGAACCCTTAGTTCGTGAATTCCTTAGTGCGTGAGTCGTTATATATATAAAAAAAGAAAGAATTACGTTTTGAAAGTTCTTTGCAAAGATCAACACAAAAGCCTAAACATGATTCTTTACATAAATATGCTAAATAAAGCATAAGTATTGTTAATAAAAATGCTTTGTAAGTAAGTCAAGGCATATTTTCGTAATTCCTTCAGTGAATTTAGCATCGTTCGTCGTTTTTATCTTTCTATCCATTAATCTTTTCCTAATGATCACGGCCATTGCTAATGGGACAAAATTAGCGATTTGCTGCCTACGCAGTTTCGATTGCACAATTTTGCAATGCAAAAATGTGTTTGTAATTTTTGTTTTGTTAAATTATATGGCGGTTTTAAAGATTTACCGACCATTCGAATTAATTTAAATGTAAATTTATTAAGATTTTTTTTAATTTGCGACTCTCAAAGGAGGATTATACGGTTGTGTAATACGGGTTTACACTAGTAGAACAAATGATTGTAGATCATAAACACCGTATATTTTTATGTAAAGTTTAAAATGCCTACAAATTTTCGCTTGCTTAGAGCACGTGTGTCTGCGTAATATCTGGGCTATTGGCCTCGCGATACCCAACACCGCTCAATATGTTTCGCAATCCACTGCCTACCTGCAATCTACTTCTTAATTACAGATTTTAAATTAGAAATATGTCTGTTTGGTAGTTTGTTTTGATTGGTTGAGAAACGTGTTAAAGGATAACTATGTACGAAAAATTACATATTATTAACCAACTTCAAAAGGAGGAGGTTCTTAATTCTACTGTTCTTCTTTATTTGTTTTGTTGATACGCGATATCTTAGGCAATTATGTTTTTTTTTTATATAACCTTTTAGGTGTCCCACTGCTCGGCAAAGGTCTCCCCAAATTATGGATAGATTTAAAAAAATATTTTTGTAACCAATAGGGTTTAGAGGTGGTCCCATATAAATTACACTCAAGTTTATCCTTTTTACGTTTATGCAATCAAGTGTATATGTAATGTTCAAAATATTAAGTAACACTTCATAATACAAGTGCCTCGCGCTTATCAAACGCCGGACATCAACTTCAGTGTTTGCTCAACGCTGCATCAACCTGTTTTAATAGTTTGCTAATACGTCTGCGCTCAGGTCTAGTGTGTTATCGCCCTTAATCTGAACTGCTGTGGAATGCAGACGGCATGAAAGGCACTCTCAATCGCATGCAAATTGGTGCGGACATGTAAATTATACCCGTTTTAGAGTAAATAATGACTCAATAAGGAAGTGATTTTAATTAATTTGAAAGTAATAACTTCTTGGTATGGACTAATTACATTTCATTTACGTGTCTTGAAATTTTATCCAGTTCTTCTTGTTTAATATACAACTAGTACGTAATATTTGCCTTTTTAAACGATGGAGATCTGAATTGCAGGTGTTGTACCTACTTAATCTAAAAAATCAAATATGTTTTTCTTCTTCTTCATGCCCTCTTTCCAATTTATTTAGTGTCGGCGCACAATGGTTTCTCCTTCCATTCTACTCTATTAGCCGTCATACTGTCTTTCACAGATTTTTCTTTCATATTATATCTTACGCAACCGGTCCATCTTTATTTCGTCCTTCCTCTTCGTCTTCAGCCATCCACATCCAAATTCATCTTTCATCATTACATGCTCATAAATGTCCTCGCACCTCGTTTAATCAAATATAAGGCTAAGCAATAGATTAGCCAATTACGGTTTAAATGGCACAAAAATATCATAGTTTACAAATTTCCGGATAAAAAATGTAATTATACAGGTAAGGTCCAGGGAAAAAATCGACTTAAAAATCTTACCAACTTAAAATACAAATCTTGACATATTCAACTGTTGTATTTTTTAAAACAATTCTGTCATTGTTATTTCATCTTGCCTAGGTAATTTGTTTGGAAAGGTTAGCTCTGAATATTTTACATCTTAATCTTTTTAGTACTGCTTTACAGCCTCTAGAGATTTGGTAGTGTTCAAGCTCCTTTGAGACATGTTGTAAGTAAAAATATTCTTTATGCAACACTACATGTACTTTTGCTTCAATTTCTGGCAGAATTATGAAACAAGTAGCTGTTGGCTAGCGGTGTAGCTCCACCTGCGTGGGTGTCGGTTATTAAGGCAAAAAGCCTATATCTTTTTTTTGAATCCAAGTTTTATCCAAACCGGTTTATCGGTTTAGTCGTAAAAGTGTAACAGAGCTACTTTTGCATTTATAAGTATGGATCAAATTTACAACACAACAATAAAAAAAGAATAAATCCTAATATCAGTTCTTACAAAACTTCTGCCGATATCTGCAGAGACAAGACTTCAATAAAAAATAATGATCGCAAGTAGGTACATAATTCGAATAAACCTTTCATATTAATTCTGGAACATTCCAAAACTTCCAGATTGTTCTCGGCTTACTACAGCCGGTGCATTGGGAATGCCGGATGAATGGACGGCGAGCGATGAATGTTGGGCACTCGCCAGATAGACGTCAGACTTTTACATGCAGGTCGCTCAATTGAATTGTAATTAACAAAACGTTGCACACAGCTGTATAACACATTTCCAATGTCAATGTCTCATGAGAACTGTCAGAAATGACATCTACTGTCAATTTATATAGTTGACACAATAGTTGTCAGTTACTCATGTTTTTCTAAAAACAAAAGATGGTTAACTCTATACAGAATGTTTACACATCAACAGAATGTATTTGGGATTGCAATCTAAGAGCTAAATAATTATTTTAAATAAGCTGAACTGAAGATAAAAGCCAAATTATTTGATAGCCAAGCACACTCATATTATAAGAGAGAATTTGAATTTTACAATATCCTAACACAACGTATTATTTAATGCGTTACACAATTGTCACATTTTAAATACGTAATTGCAACCAACACGTGACAACACTAAAAATACATTTTTTATCTTACTCCTTTTGGCTACTGTTCAAAATGAGTTCGTTGTCATTTTCACAGCCTCCGTCGTAAAACGTAATATGTCGTTTAGTATCTGTCAAGGGAATATAAACTTAAGGGTTTTGTTGTATGGTTGAAATTTGAGGTGTGGTCAAGTTGAGACGCATACAATCTTGGCACGACGCCACCTGTTGCAATTGAAGGCATTATTTGGATAGCTTTATTGCTTCCGCACTTTATAACTTAATGTATATGTTTTCTTTACTTTTTCCTATACTACACGAAGGGATAAATAGAGTATAGTATCTGTATCTTACCTTATCTTTAATGAGTATGGACCCACCTTAATAATTACATTTATAATCTTCAAACGGCCATGTTTGGTATGTATTAAAGTAAGCGTGAACAGAGAGATGACAGAGATTCTGATCGTTTTGAATTTTAAGACATTAAACATACGTAAAATAATTATTAATAACTATTTCCATGCTATTTCTCGTAGTCATAGTTACCCAACAAACAATTTCATTCTTAAGGTTCTTCTCATAACACTAAACCTTATAAGGGTCTTATTTGTGGTTGATTGATTACCTCCAAAACGTGAGTTCCTACAGTGAAATTGATTTTGGTTTGACCTTTACAAAGGTGACTAGCGTTTCAATTGTTTTGGAATAAGGCTTTGTATTATTCATAGTATAGTCTAGACTTTACGCAAGCTCTTCAAGTTGCTTATTGATCTAAACTATAGATACGGTTTAAGCGGTAAAAGAGTTTTTTTACATATTCGATATACATTTTACTATTAAAATTCTACTAAATGTCTATGTAGGGCAAGCAACGTCGTTAAATGGTCTTTCGTTTAGATAAGAAACTATCATTAATTACACGCCCACTCAAAGCGTGTGGGCCATTTAAGAACATTAAGTTCAGTTTCCTGATAAAATTTTCCTAGTTAACAAGTGACGTCAATGAACACTAATTACGAAAGAGAAAATAGAAAAATGAGACATTTAAACTTGTAGTACGTTTACGTATTTATTGTGTTACTGGCTGTAAAGGTTTTATGTTTTAAATGGCCATAGAAAACAAAAGTAGAACGACTAAAACTAAATCCCTCCAAAACATTGTTCGAACTTTAAACAGGCGTTTGAAAATGTAACTTAGTGGTGAAAATTCATAACTTTTCATTTTCACGGCCCGCCGCACCGGCCAGCAAGGCAATGGCGTCGGATGAAACTTTTTCAATCAATAGCCGAGGATTTTTCATTACCTGTTAGTTATTACATGTTGCGGTAAATATTAGTATTGGAATTTTACACGATACTCTTTGTTGGAAACTTCTAAACGCTACAAGTTAGAAATTGATATCGGTTTAAGGTTATTTGGGTATTTGAAGTAATTTTATGTTATTCTCAATAGTGATATTAAAAAACTATCCAAGTAGAATATGACGTAATATAAATATAGGTATAAAAAATATGATTTAATGTATGTCTGAAAAGAAAACATGATTTTGCAACTGTCTTGAAGGATGCAGATAAAACTAAAGATGATTTTTATTAGGTAGCTGTGGAGCTAGAGTGATGTAAACAAACAATATATTCTATTTCTAATATAACACTTAATAAAGGAAAACATCCAACGATGTTTACCATAAGTCTCAAGGTCCCCCAAACCAATAAAAAAGCCATAATGCAACAAGTGGCAACCCTAGTTTATACACGACAAGGTTAGCGGGCCAAAACCGACGATCGACATGCCAATTACTTCTCATATAAGTCAAACTTAAATATGGGTAGGGTAGTGCTTTATCAAAAAAATATATGCATTTTTTTTTAATTCATTTTAATTGTCTATCTGTATGTTTACTAAAGCTATTTAGTTTCTACTAGGTAATTTCTAGAAACAATGGCACAAGAAACGAACTTTCGTCAAACATCAAATTTTCTTTTTTCATCTATCAAGTAAATGAATGTGTTTAACTCAAATGAGGCGACGCATTAGTAAGGGACGCATCACTAGGCGACAACTCATATATAGCTACGTATAGATACGACTCGGTAGGGTTGTGGGCACGCGAACGAATTTCCTGCGACTCGGGAGCCGGGTGCTGCGCATTGAATGTGCTGAGTTGGTTTTCTACATATATTTTATTGTTCACTGCGCGTGACCCAGATATTGTGTCAAGGTCGTTTCCAAAGCAACAAGTTGCAACCCTAGCGTTCCCGGCGTTACGTGTTAATCAAATATTGATACTCAACTTTATTGGCTCAAACAATAAGAGAAAATAGAGTGTTTACTTGTTTGATTGTTTTGTTTTTGTGCGATATTGTATTAATATATATTGTACTTGTTGTTTCCCGCGGTTTAGCCCGCGTGGAAGTCGGTTATCGCGGCAAAAAGTAGCCTGTGTCTTTTCTCAGGGTCTAGACTATCTTTGTACGAAATTTCATTTAAATCGGTTCAGTAGTTTTGGCGTGAAAGCGCCACAGACACACAGAGTTACTTTCGCATTTATAATATTAGTATGGATTATTCTTCATTTAAAAGCTATGTTGTTTTTAGTGAAGCAAGTTTCAATTTGTCCTATCGAGTCTAGCACTCTATGTAAACGTCAGGATACCTACATTGGACTATTAACTCCCGAATACTGAAATGCAGCATAACTTTATGACTTCCTTAAATGTCTATATGTCGCTACTTTACATCTTAAAGTGACAAAGACACACAGCATAAGACTTAACGGCGACTTAAAACTGATTGACGTTTCATTGAGTATTTGGACATAATTCTCTTTGATATTTTTTTACGTGTCTTTCTCTGACCTAATTACCAATTTCTTGGTAATCCAATTCCTCACTCTTTTCATCTTATTTTTGGAAAATGTAGAGTCACCTTACTAAGAGCCCCGTTGAATATGGGTAATATTTGTAGTTTGGATATTGATGATAAGGACCAGTGATATTAGACTGAAAGAGACCGGTATTCTCCTTCATTTAACCCTTAAGGACGCTTAATGAAGGATAACTTTGAATGTATTGTTCTTGAAACAATACATTCGGTGTAATAAATGAACAGCTCTGTGATTTATTTTATCGTAATAAGACGTAATCGTTAAGCTTTTTATGCAAGGTCGTTCCATTGTCAAGATTAAGTCAAACAACTAATCTATCTTTAAAATGATTAAATGAAGACATCTGAAGTCCAAATTAAACAATGCTTCTTAACTTCTTGTTAAATATGAGTAATTGTTATATGTTCTAATTAAATTAATGTTTTATTTAACTACAAAAACGACACTAAAAATTTGCAACAATGGCGTCGATTGCCTTGTAAGCTATTATTATTATTATTATTTAATTCTCAGTTATTGCATGACAAATGACGATCTCGACATACTCATAGATCACTGGTGTTCTGACATATTAATCTTTGTTACAATCAGTTAATTGTAGAACTGGAAACGACACTATCTAATACCAAGAAGGAATATAATTAAAGTGGATATTTTGTATTACATAAGGCACATTACATTTGCTCAGTTTTACTTAATTTTAATTTGTTTAATGTTTTTATTTAAACTGCCGCGACCCACGACTAATAAAATCTAGAAACGTTAGGCCACGTAATTATTTATTTATTAACAATTTATGTACACATAAGAATATTTACATGACACAACAATAACAGCAATAAAGTTCAAATGTACTGTTATTTTCTTACAGATATTTCTGCCAATAGACATGGAAAGGAGAAATCTATCAGAAATAAAGAAACTTAACAGTGTGTAGAAGATAGTAAAAGAAAAAAGTGCTAATATATTAATTTATATATTTTTTTAATTATTGCCGTTGTGTTTTTACAGTTATAGATATTACATTTATGTATACATTTATATTAATTATTAGGTGTGTTTTAGAATAGCTATGAATGTAAACAAACAATTTGTAAACTATTAGACCACTTTAATTTATTACCAGGTGAAGATGTAACAGTGTTATTACATAAATGTATAATAATATTAATCCGTTTGAAGTCTCGCTAAAATATTACATCCTTTCTAAATTTCATTTAATATTCATTCACATTCACAATACACATTCAAACCATTATGTAACGGACTTATAATTAAATATAGTTAATTCGCAAAAGCAATGCGATAATAATATTAAATAAAACCACCGAATTAAATTTATAAATACCTTATGAATATTCAATGATTTATCAAATATTTAACTAGTCGAGCGTCTATAAATGAATTGGTTGCAAAAACGTGTTTTTGTCATATATTTTCTTTACAGTGTTGTGGTCCTGTATAAAATATCAAGAAGATTTTCAACTAGCATGTATGTTTGTTTAGAGGATCAATACTCTATGAGTGGTTCCGTTTTTTGCTTATAATTAATATGCGCCTACTAATTTCCGAATATGCAGAAATTATCTAAAGATATTTTTCTAACTTTAGACGTGGTTAAATAAACGCTCTAAATACTGTGATTTTAATCAGTCAATAACTACGGGTACGGCAGTCCGGAAAATACTGAATTGTCACTAAAAGAGAGACTTATAACTTTTTGAGCCAAGGAGTATAAAATATCGTCTTTGCCTGCACTCCAACGTTAATAAAACACTATGTTTCCATAAATAAAACAAAGTTCAGTGCTGCTTCCTCGCTTATCTTTCAAAGTTCTGAGATTTTCTTATAAAACTTTTTACGTAATAAATATACACGTGGCTTCAAGTACGTAGGTTTTTTATAAATATCTATTGTTTGTAATCTTAGCTCTATCTGTTGAATGCTCAGGACTTCGTCAAATTATTTCAAGTGGTCTTCTTTTTGTTTTTCACATCTTTGTACATTTAGAAGTTTAGTTAAAGTTTTTAATAACTAACTTACCGAGATAGTCATTTATAGATTTTAATATATAATTCGCTCAGTACATAGTAGGGATTAAAATTTGATAAAAGTCTGATACTTTCTAAAAACTCGGATGAAAAACATACCTACTTAAATAATTTTTAAAACAGACAATTTTTTATGCAATTCTCTGAAAATAATAATAATAATACCACAATAGTTTTCCACATCCTTATAAGCTCGGCGCTAAAAGTTCCGTAACGCATATCTCGTCGTAAATATATCGATTTGCCCCAAAACGTTGTCGAGCCGATGACCCGGCAATGCGAGGTCGCGCCGCCGCCGACTTGTTGCGTCTAAGAGCGAAAGTGGTACGGTCTACATCACTAGTGGTCACCGAAAACGAAAGTAAAGCGGCTAAAGTTGTTTACTATTGTTTGAGAGGCATGCTGTTGATCAGACTGGGTTGTGTTGAGTTTGTGTGTTTGTGAATGGTTTTCGGTGATTGTCTTAATTATAAAGAACGAATTAAATAACACTGTAACTAATCAAGTGCCTACACCGACATGATACTTAACACATGACAACTTGATAGTAAGAGATGGATTAAGAAAAAATACATTTCTTTCTATCTAGATATAAATTGAATTAAATGAAATAAGTATGTTCAAATGATTTGAGTAACTTTGATGCTTCCTAGGAAAAGTATAAAATCAATTAAAATCTAATTTTACACTTTTTATTTATCAGAAAATTCTAAAACACATAAATCATAATAATCGGTTGACGAATGTATAAATCTTGATTAACTAATCCTGTGTTATTAAACAAAAAAAAAATTGAGTACAAACCTGCATGCTCTTAAACTCCTTGCATCAAACAACCACTAAACAAAATTGTCTTTGTATTACGTCAGTTATGTCAAGCACTCCTGTCAGTGTGGGTGTTGTTTGCAGTTTCGCCTTATTTAAACATACAAATAAAAAATAATGGACTCTGTTCAATGTTTGCTGTATATAATGTACTGTGTAAATAGATGCTGTATTCGATTTCATGTGAACTGTTAGGAAGTCTGTAAGTTCTTTATGCTTTTTGTCACGTCTGAGTAAAAATGTTTAGTAAGATTTTTGGGTTACGTAGTTTATTGTCTCATTCTGTATAATTTATATTCCATACCTATCGATGGCATAGCATACTTGAATATAAAGAAAAGATTCACACAAACGGACACTTAATTACTAAATAAGTTGACTAATCATACAAAATACATATTTGTTAAACAAACTAGCTGACTGTCAGTAGTCATACGATATTCGATATTTGACTGACTCGTTGATATAGTGGTCGCAAGCGCGACTGCCGTGCTGGACTCGGGTTCGAATCCCGGGTCAAACCAAAATTTGTTACTAATAATAATTTTTCTGCTTAGAAGTACCTACTTAGTACAGTACAGAGTCACGAAGTTAGGCAGTGTTTATACCCCCGTGCCTCGGACGTCAAGCCTTTGATTCCGCGCCTGATCTCTCTGCGGTCGTGTCGGTCTGTCGTCTCATCGGATTATGAGAGTGACGGAATGACAGTGCAACTGTATTTACGCACAAACTCTTGCTCTAAATTATCTCTTGAGCGAATCTATGTTGAAAGAATTCGCCGTGACCGAAATTCGATCAGGAAGAAATTATTACATTATTCGAGTATTTCGTATTTGTAGACATCTTCTTTTACATGACAAAAGTCAAGTTCAAGGAAATCATTATCATATTTCAGCGTCTTCGATTTTTATTGAACATTGCTACATAGTTGAATTTGTTCTCGCAGTATAGAAAGCCAGAACATAGCCTATTACGTCAATAAGGCCATCGGAATGCTCTAATCATTACACTTAGTAGAAGCCTTAACAAAGCAAGTGAAAGGATGCGAGCCCACTGTCGTACACAATAGGAATAGAGAGCATTGAATAACATACAGATGTTCGATACGTAATAACTTTAACCAGATGAATAAAACAATGCTAAAATACTGGTGACGAGGAAACTATATTCTTTTTTCAAAAAAATTATAGACTCTTGAACGTTTAATCCAGGAAAAAATAGTAAAAAAATCAATGGAACATATTCTTTATGAACTGTATCTAGGAAATTAATATAAAGTTTTTATTCACTTACTGAACCTTTCGTTGTGATGTTTTTACCAACAAAAATATTTTACCAAAAACAACCTTTTAAAAAAAATCTCGGTGGTGTAAAGCAACTGCTCAACCAATAGCCATTCGTTATGGAATAGTACGTTTGCTCACTGTGGGATAGTTTAACCAAAGATAAGTCGATCGTTCAAAATGACGTAATAGTATCTCCTTTCGATTTAAGTGCATTAAATGACCACCTCAAAAGAGTTTCTTGTTTGTAAAGATGTCTTTCTTAAATTTATTTTAGCTTTTGCTATTTCTTAGTCCACAACAAAAATACGAATGTATCTATTTGTATCTTACCTAATCAGACACATCTAATTAGGTGTATCTTAGACATACAAAATTCCATGACGAATTTAGCCGGATAATTTCATGGTTAATACTCGTGAAAAAAAAGAAATGCTGTCCAGACAAAACGGGTCCTTTACCGCAATAGACAGTTATTGAGTTTTGAGGCCCTTGCCCCGCGGGGTATTGCAAATATCAAACCTGTTCCTCACTCCAAACATTTTCCTTAATTCTTTCGTCCCTTCACAAATACATTTCGCGTATGTAATTCTATCGCCATTATCCTTATAACCTTCGTGAATTTATTGTTTTCTCTCAAACGGTTTTATAAATCAACTTGATACGGACTTAGGAGGGAACGAGAAGATTTACCAGTGTTGTGAACGCGAAGATGTTTTCTGTAGAGTCATGAACAATTGTATTATTTTCTCAATAATTGTCGAAGCGCCAAATCATCAAGTGTTTTTTTCCTGTCATTATTATGACCTGTTTTTAAGAGACCAGAACCTTTTTTCGCACCATTAACTGTTTGTAAATATCATTATTGTTTTCAAGATACCTAGGCTATCGTTCAATGCGAATTAGTTCTAGTTTCCTATCGTTTGGGATGATATCGATAGTTCACCAAGCGAATGGATTGGTTGCTTCCGTTATCCGTGGAATTGAATGCGAATTGCTCCTAATTTTTGTATCATCTTCGTTTTAGTTTTGTTAGGTTTGGACAATGAAGGTTGACCTAAATATTTCTTTGGTGGAAACGCTACGAAGGATGCTTACACTTGCTTGCTTAATAATTACGATTGGAATATATTTGTATAACAATTATCGTCAACGAATGATTATTTTTTGTCCGCAGGGCGCTACCAGTGATCAAGCCTCCCGTACCAGCATGTAGTAGACAGTGAATACTAAAATAATAAATTTTCACTCGCGTTCTAACTAAAATCATGATGGCCGACATTCTCGAAATCGACCCCGTGGACGATGACGTCGGCTACGAGTACGATACGACAAAAATCCCCGATATCATTGCACCGGATGAAATGATGGAGTCTGGGTACCAAGAGGGGTCTGAACAAAGTTATGGGGACCGTAGGGATTCAAAGGAAGGTTTCGGGGGCGAGGGGGACTCGGACAGCGGTGTGGACGGGGTCAGCAGCGGCTGCAGCGTGGCCGACGACTGCCCCGTGGTGTCCATCAACGACGTGGTGGCTTACTACGACGACATCCGCCCGCGCCGGCGGCACGTGCCCCAGCTCAGCTTCTACAACGTCGACATCGAGAGGCTGGCCATGGACGCTCTCATTCAGGTAAACACCTCCTTTTTCTTTTAAATTTAAATTCTACTTCTTTTCTTTTCGTGTCGATGTTTTTAATTAGATCTGGATAGCCCAACATAGACAAATCGATTACTCGAATAATTTATCTCTTTTGGTCGAAGAAGAAATATGGTAAACGTATATCAATGCGCATTAAAGAAATTCTTCTAGAGCATTGGTATTTAACCTATGCGCCCTCAATGCACAGGAGAAATCATAGAGCATCGTTAAAAATACATTAGGAAGATGCAATTGAGATTTTTTCGCCTACTTCAAAGGTGTCTTCATAACGAAAACGTGATTATCTAATTTGTACACGTTAAACATAAATTATGTGCGTTCTTCAGTGTACTCGTTAATATGCATAGCGTTTGCCGTCACAATTAGACCGTTGCTATTTCCGTTTCATCTCACGACAATTGAATAAAAACCAACGGAATGTCAAGATGTACTGCTTGTTTCTTTTTAGAAATTTTCTAATGTTATCTAACTATCTTGAATGTCTGGTCGGTAAAAATCTGCATACTTAACTCCGGGACGGATTCCGTCTGTACTTATCGCAATACCGTCGTCAGCGGCAAGTCTGCCCGATTGTCATTTGTTTTTTTTTCAAACGATGACACCCGTATTATTAATTTTGTTAGAAGGTTTTTATTTATTTTGAACATAAGTAGTTTTTTATTTAAATTGCACTTTGCAATCAGCTGTATATACTGTTCTGAAGAAGGCACACTTAATTCAATGAAACTTTTGATATTGCCTAAAAAGCCTAAGGCTAATAATAGTCATCATTGAATTAAATAATATCCAAATATTTTATATTTATTGTTTGAATATTAAAGTTGTAGTTATATAAAAAAAAATGTAAGTATGTAAATGCTTGAGTAAGAGCAAATATACATAAAATTCTCATTTACGATGTTACTAAGTTTTAATTAACGTTGCAAAAAATATCTTGCAAACCTATATTAAGATTCGTCCTTCATCAGAAATTCATTTCTTGCGGAGAGATGTACCTTAGTAATTATAAATTGTGAAATTCTAGTTGCATCGAGTCAGTCGTTTATATGCTTTACATTCTTCTCTTTATTAATTTTATATAGTCGATTAGGTACCTATATGGAATAGAGTTCGCTAATTCTGGATCTGAGCGCAAATTAAACCCTTGATCTTAAGCTAAGATTATGTTATTAACTCTATGGTAACTGGTTAATCGATGTTTATTTTAAAGGAATATTTAAAGACCAGTTAATTCCTAGTAATATTGCTTCGGTATAAACATAAAACCGTGGGTTTTGAATAAGAAACGAATATCAAACCAATATCTTCCTAACAGGTTGCTAGATAGAATAAAGCTATGCAGCAGAACTTGGTACGATTTTCAAGAAAAAAAAAAAGAAAAATTTACCTTAATTTTTTTATTGTGTGTTGCGGCTTCCTTTACAGACTTATTTACGATGACTCTGCTTACCTCATCCCACATAAGATGCATAATAAGCTCGTATTTTAACTTCAAGTAATGACCGTGTCGCTGAGTATACGTGAGCACTAAACTTGATACAACATAATGCATACTAATATAAATGTAAAAGTTGCTTCGTCTGTAAGGTATTACGCCAAAACCGCTGCACATATTTTGATAGTGTGATGTGAAATCAAAAAAATAGAGGACGGGATTACTTTTACAATTTTATTAAATTATTGACATTATATTTGTATTTACCAGAAGACTATCTACCTATAGTGCTTTAATATGGTAATTTTACATCATTTATAATTATCAATGAAAATATAATGGTATTGAAAAAATATATGTTTACAGAGAACCGTGAAACATGAGGTGTTTCCTTTTGTTCCTAGAAAAGCCACAGAATTAACTATAAGGACATTTTTTTAATAAAATAAACACGAAAACTCGGAAATTGTCTGTCTCATCTTTACCGCGAAATAATGAATCGATTATAGATTAAAAAAAAAAACTTGTACTCCTTTTGATAGCTTGACCAAACACAAAAGCAACAGGAAAATGTATCCGCAGACATAGTCGCGGCCGTCAGCCTAGCGCAGTTACATAAGACAGAAGTTTATTACGCGTTTAGCTCAATCCGTACCTTTCTCCCAGTACTGATGTTACGGATTATATTAGTTACATAACCCTGTTAGCTTTGTTACAGTAATACTGCGTTAAATTTAATTTGGATAGCAAAAGCAATTGAGGAAAAAGTTGTTTGGTGTCTCGGAATATGGAAACAATTTGCGTATTTGTTTTTTGATAGTGAAAGTTGTTGTGTGTGTTCTTATGTTACCTCAAAATATGTTAGTTTGTATTTGGTTAGTATACAGGGGTGAAGATTACATCTGGTATAGAGTCAGTTTACAATATTTCAGCCCAAACTGTGTTAATTAAATAATTGATATCCAATTTTTCGCATCGATTATTTGTCACCAAAATCATAACCAGACCTCTGAAGCGATGTATCTTAACATTTAGCGAGTGCCGTTATAAGATATTAATCCTTCCAGTGCTGTGACACAATAGTTATGATTTTTGGTGTCAAATAATTGAAGCGAAAAATGGGATATCTATTATTTAAGCAACTCGTTTTGGGCTGACATTTTGCAAACTGACACTATAGGTGCCAGATGTACTCTTCACCCCTACTGGATAAATATACCTTTTCTGTAACGCCCTGCCCCCCTACACAAGTGACATTTCGACAAACGATAACGCTGATCGAATCGTTCAAATGTATGGAAGTGACAAGTCCAAGTCACGTGACTTATCGAAACGAAACGTCATTTCCATACATTTAATGTCATTTATGCGATTTCTGTCATCGTTAACGCTTGTTGAAATGCCACTTAACTAGGAGGGCGTTTAGTGCTTGTGTCTTTAAAGGACCGAACACAATATTACGGGCCGCGGTGGAATGGACGTAAAATGCTTGCTTATCACATTAGTGACGTGTCGGGTCGCAAAGCATTGACGGATTTTGATTACAGTACACAGCCGAATCCGCTGACTCAATCCCGCTCAATCCCGCTTAATTCCGCTTGCCATAGCACACTGTTGACGGTGCTCGGGGAATCCGTAGCGCAATTATCCGCCCCGCTGAAGCCCGGCCTACTGTACGATAGTTAATATAAAATGTATGAAATCGATCTAGACAGATTTTTTTGCTGCGGTCCGCTCCTCATAATATATTATACTTATGTTCGATCTTTAAGAAGTCATTAGATAAAGCTTTGAATATAGTGCTTTTGTCACATAAAATAAGTATTAAGTAATTTCCCGAAATGTAAAGAAAACAATACTCTATTTGTCTACAATGTATGTAATGGATAGTGTTCGTGTTTTAAGGCTATCAAAAAGCGTAAAGCATTTTATCTACTGTTGTTATTTCACCAAGCTTACCTACAATGTATTAGTGTTTAAGTAGACAAGTTAAGAGTTAGAATGGTATTTTCCTGCGTATCTTCATTGTCAATGAGAATAACGCAGTAATTTGTAGGTCATACTTGCAAAACTTCAAGAAGTTGAAATTATGTCTTTGGCATTTTTATCTGAAACTTTTATCCCCTAATGAAACGAAATTTAACTTGTAACATGTTCATTAATATCTATCCGTCCCTAATTTACACATTAAAGTGATAGAGATAGGATGAGACTTAACGGCGATTTAAAATTGATTGACATGTCAGGATTCACTAATAGACTTTTATTTTCTTTTTTGTAATCGTCAAACAATCCCAAATGGTGTTAAAATTTTTGTGAGATTAATTTAAATAATTTTAAGAGCGGTATTGTACTTTAAGATACCAGATAAATTTAACCATTCGATTTCTCATAATTCCAAATAAGGAGAACATATTGCCAACCAAAAATTGGTCAATTCAATGATCTTTAAGTAGCTTTTCAATCCAAATACCTTTCTAATAACGTAATCGTGACCTTTGCCCACCAAAAACCTCAGTGAACATAGTAAAAGTAATTGACACACAAGTGGTAAAAACAAATGCAACCGTTGCTTCGAGTTATGAAATAAAAACGAGTAGCAAAATATTTAAGGCCACGCACACATGAATGTTGAAAGTTCAAACGTGGAATATAATTAACGTGATCATCGTGATAACGCCCGCATAGTTTTTTTTTTGTACAGCAATCGACTATTTGAATATCGATTCCCTTTTTTTTTTAATTAAGATCTAACACTAAGAGGACTGTTTTACTTAAAAATGTTTAAATTTCGAATGCTTATCTTTTTGTTTTTTTTTCTTCTCTCAGTAATTGACGTTTGATCTTTTTTTATAGCTATATGAGCTCCTTGGTCATCTAGCTAGAAGGTTAAATCATTTCAATAATTATTATAATTAACTAAACTATGACATGCCCTACATAATAACAGGTTTTTCCTTTAGTAAGTGCCTTAACGACACGTCACAATTAGTGGTAAATAATAATCTTTTCCCGCTATTTTCCATCCTTACCGACAAAAGTCATTTCATGAACCATGATAATGTATAATTATCATAGAATATAGTAAATATGAGCAGTTAATCAGAAGTTCAAACACAATTTTTGTTGATTTGGTGGTGAATAAATATAGTATTAATAATTCTTTCAAATCCTCCTTAATAAATATTTTAATAATATCAAATTTGGCCTTCATCGTGTGCACTCTTTCGTTTCCGTCAATATTCGGCAAACCTCGCTGCACTCTCGGCCGCATGATGCATCGCGATTGTAACATTGCATAAGATACATTCTCCATTCGTAACATCTTTGTTGCTCAACATCAAGTGAACTCTATATGCAAATTGTTATTTTTTAGGGTTCTGTACCTCAAAAGGAAAAAGGGAACCTTTTTCTTTTCTTTTTCTCAGGAACGCGTGGGGGTATGATGTTAAAATTAATATCAAATACTCTTGTCTACGGACCCTTGATGCAATAAAAATTTAAGCTTATCTGTCAATGGTTAAGTTTGTTTCTTGAGAACAAATCGTGTCGATGAGCAAACTTTTTACGGAACCCTCGGTGCGCGAGTCAGACCCGCACTTACGTCAATTGTTTCAAAATCGAACGCCAACGCCTCCTATCTGTGGTAATTCTTGTTTCAAATTGATATCATTATATTCTATGGCATTTGAAAAATCGTTACTTATTTGAACAAATTATATTAATTTGAGTTGAAATAAATGTGTTTGGATTTTATACTATTTTTGATAGCGTAGATTATTTTTATTCTTATCCTTCCTGGTTGCTCAATTGCAAAACATGTTACAAGTGACAACCTAACACGGTTTGAAATCATTAAGTAATATTAAAAAGGAAATGTTAGTATAATATTGTATGGATTAAACTTGCGAAACAAACACAGTATAATTTTAATTATGTTTAATTTTTAATCACTTATGAAATTTTATAGAATTTCAATCGTCCAATATGGGCGTTCAATTGCTCAAGACTCGTGTAACTCGTATAAAAGCTTATTAGGATTTATATTGAGTTCGTTAGTGGCTTCAAATTCGAGGCAAGTCAGTGCTGACCTAACGTCATCGTGAAAATTGGCTGAGTCAGTGCTGACTTAAATATTGGCCATTAAGTATTAGTAAGGCAGTTGGTACATGAGGCGACGCAAGTCTTCGATGTCCGTCGATTTTACAGTGTTAAACACAAAGAGTTTTGTACATAGGCACGCGTCGTTGGTGACGAAGACTTGGTGCAAACGAGCCACCGACTACAGCCACCGGTGGCCATTAACAGCGGCACTTTAATTTATTTTGTACAGACGCGACGCACACGTTTACTCGGTGTTTTTAGCTACTTTCATTTCGTTTTTACTTAGCAACTGTAAAAGTAATTGACTTCAAATGTGGTTCCTAGATATAAGAGGATATGATAAAATAAATGTCGATCAGTTACAGTTTAATTTTTTGAAATCAGCTCTATAAAAATACTTTTTTTGGTTAATCCACCAAACTATTCAACTTAATAATATCCACCACTACTGCTCCTAATCGCAAAGAAAATAATTATTCGTGTAGTGCCTTAACATAAAAATATATGAAGTGTCGCTGCGACTGGCCACTGCTGGCTGTGATCGGTTAGCCGTTTCGCGCCGAGCCTAAAGTCGTCGGGTATATGACTTGTGTCGCTACGTGTTACGCTCGGGCTAAGTCTGCTGCCTGCCACTGACGCCTTACTAACCTAAAAGAAATCTGCCTTTACTTTGAGACCAAGCAACTGATGATGTTAATTAAACATTGTTATTATTTGTTATACTGATTTAATTATTAACTACCACCCTACAAGTAAAAGCTTACGCAAATATGGAAATATTAATTTATGCTCGAGAGTCTTCCAAATAGGTCTTATGATTTCTATTATAATATCGGGCCGCCTTGAGACTTGGCAAAATAAAAGTAAGAAAAATCACTCCGTAAAACCTTGAGATTGTATCTGGAAGATAAGATAAATTTTTTTGTAAAAAAAAAAATACAGATTAAAATACTTAAATGTTCAAACAAATGTAACTATTTGATTATATTTATTTTTAAATTAATTTATAGGTAATTAATAGATTTGTCTTTTAAAAAAAACCGCCTACAAGGAGACCTAGTCATTACGACAAATCCAAGTAAATAAAGAAATTATGAACGGATAACTGGAATCTGACTACTGCCTTTTCTTTTTTTTATAAGTTCTTTTTTGCCACTATCGAAGGAAATTATTTGTAAATGCTGTCTGTTTTCCCGAACTTATTGAGGGTTGTTTTTCTGAAAGTCGTCTTTATTGTGGTATATTTGAGAATAAGAAGACCTCTTGTATAACAATCCTTTTGTGTTTCATCTATAAATAGGACATTGTTCAGTATTTGGGTACAATGGGAATGTTGCTACTCGATACATTTTACTGGCGACGTATTATTAACATGTGTTACTTACATTATATATTGTTCCTTCATATTTTGTGTTTTCTTACAATATCTTGAGAAATATTTCATCTTTGAAATCGGTACCTATGTACCAAATTCAAAGATATAATATTAAATGACGAGTAGGTAGTATTCTAACAATATTTTATAAAATCGTGTTAATAAAATGCAAATGTTCAATACTTAGAGTAAAAATAAGTAAACTATAGAGTGCGCTTATCGAGTTTGAACTGTAGGTACTAGTATGAACAAGTAAAACCGTAAAGGTAGTGTCAAAACAAAGCGCGCCGTTTTATTAAAACTATGTACTTAATTCAAAACATTACATTACCCTAATAATATCGGAACCATCGATATTTTCGCATAAATGTATGTCGTAGCACGGAAAATCACTTAAATCAGTAAACATAGTACTTACAGCATAAAATTTGCTTACGCTCAGCACAATGAGCTACTAGCAATGCGTGCACTCTATGCCTGTCTTGTTTGTCTTGGTTCAAAATAATAACAGATGACAAATAAATGTTAGATGCTTTTCAAAAAACAAACGACTGTCTTAATAAACACATCATAAAATTAGGTAAATAACTAAATTATAAAGATACATTTGTAATCTTTAAGGAGTATTTAGTAATATTTTAGTACTAAGTAACAAAAAATCTCTTAACAAAGTACCTACAGCATTGTTTTTGTTGAGAGCGCAACCTATTGTTACATTTTTTAGCACCGAGCATTAGTGTTAAATGCGTATTTAGGGTATGAATGGAACTTGTTTATGAGCTTTAATGTGGTAGATGGCAAACGTTTAACGCTTATGTATCATAAAAGATAAAAAAAAAGTTGTAAAGAAGTCGTACAAAATATTCCATAGACCCCTGTAAATGCCTGAAACTTGCTTGAGAATTATATTTAAAGTAGTCAGATGTCAGAGCGTATAACAAAATGATTTAGCAGGATTTAGGAAAGTTTATGCAAAAGGGAAATAGATAGCAGTTATTCATCCAAATATAAATAAAAGTAACGAAATATTATGACGGTTTACTCATTTTATTCTCGGAATCGTCCGACTAGTTTCAGACTCAATAGGAGTCCCTAATCATGAGCTGACGCGGCGGCGAACTCGAGTTCAACTCGAGAATATACGTCAGTAAACCGTTTTGTTTTAAATAATTATGAATACTCCTTACGAAAGTTATTATACAAATATAGTATTACTAGCTGTCCCCCGCGACTTTGTTCGCGTGTTTTAGTTTCAACGGTTTTTCATTTTTGCAACATTTTTCATTTATGCTCCGCTCCTATTGCTCGTAGAGTGATGTTATATAGCCTATAGCCTTCCTCAATAAACGGACTATCCAATACAAAAAGAATTTTTCAATTCGAACCAGTAGTTCCTGAGATTAGCGCGTTCAAACAAACAAATAAACAAACAAACAAACAAACAAACTCTTTAGCTTTATAATATTAAAAAGTATAGATAAAGTCTGCGACTCAAAACTTCAATAAACACCATAATAGTACTTTTAAAGCAACAAATCTAAACAGAATTTTGTATTTCTTTATTTAGACAATGTCTCCAAGCGGTTTATATTTAAACACTTCAAGTCTAACAAGGGGTTTTATTAATCATTTGTTTCTTTAGAACCATTACTGCTCGCGGTATTGTTTATTTTTTTTATGTAATGCTCATTACATTTGTTTTGAAGGTGACAACTTGACTTAAGTTTTTTTTGTAGAAGTAAATAAATACTTAATCTGTGCTGTGTAACACGAACAGAGGTGATATTTTATTCGTAATTGAGCTGTCGTATTTGTTATATTTATCATTGTTTGACTGCTAGCCGAGTGGTATAGGTCATCACGCCAATTACCACTGTGCGCAACGTGCTGCGGGTTCGATGCCCGCACAAATGCTTCTTCCAAGTCTGGGTTTTCTTTGTGCATGTGAATCGAATGTTTGTTTCACCTCAGCATGTAACTCACTCTGTTCACACCTTCCGCATACAGTCAACAGGATTCAAAAACTGAATTCTGACGCGAATAGTGTTTATAAAGAAATGGGTCATAAAGCCGAATCTTCTATGTACGTTGTTGTCTTTGACACGGTGATGAACATTTCGCAATAAAAGTAATTTCACGTACAAATGTGTACCTTATAAACTTGTAGAAAACGAATCTTACACAAGGTCGTGTGTAGAGCACTCTAATGCCTATACTTAATTACCAGTACTCGGTCACAACTTTGTGAGTTAGTGCTTTCTTATAATAAAACAGCTTAAACGACAACACTCACCACACAAAACTCTACTTTATTCTTTGTAAGGTACGGTAGTTTTTTGCATAACGGTAAAAGTATGATAAGTCAGATGTTTTAACACAAACATTGTGGACAGTGAAGCCTTATTGTAAATGAATCTATGTATGTGAAAAATCGATATTGCGTTGGCGGATGCCGGCTCAAGGGCGTAACGTATTAAGTACTCTTCAATCGACCGTTTTGCATGTCCTATCAGGTTATCTAATGCTAAGCTATCGATATATTGGCGATGAGTACAATTCCCGATTTTGCTGGAAGTAGTCGAAGCTATACAGTATCGGAGAGTTTTTATTTTTCAATTTCCAATTTAATACGATTACATTTTAAATTGTATAATTCTTTTTTTATTTTAAAAGGAAAAAATGTTATTTAAATACAACTTCAGTACTCTTTAGTTTCTAAAAAAATATACGCAAGGTGGAAGACATCCTGATGAACTAAATAATCGATTCACTGTAGGTAGAGGTTCATGCCCGCAAAGCTATATATTAAGTAACGTTCTTGTTACCTCAAATTATAACCTTTTGCATTTTGATCACTTGAAAACTGGCCGAAAAACGGAATAAAATGGTTCTAGTTCTTGGTTCCATTTTTTCGTGCTCACCGTATCAGCCTACCTCTTCTATTTTGCATTTAGCATCGTATAATTGCCATCCAACAGTTTACATTGACCTCAGATGTTACCACCAAAACAGCACACCTTGTAATTGTGTGAAAACCCACAAGCGTGTCGTTGGACCTTGAGGTAACGTCGGGCGGATCCCGCCGTGATTACCAGCTAGTTAGCTGGCACGTGGGCCCTGCTGTAATAGGATTACCTTTTGTTTTATACGATCAATGTTTTGGGGAAATTTGCGTAGCTCTCTCAAGGTCATAGAGGAGAAACAAAAGATTCATTTGTGGCAAGTAGAAAGGCTCCTAAGTACGTCCATTGCAAAACAGGCTGTCAGTCTCAGTAATATTATTTTTGAGAGGTAAATTTCTAGACTATGGTGGCAATTGGCTCAATTTGAATAATGTTTTGGTATTGTAACATACTTTTGGTAGACTTACTGTCCAATGTGGTTTAGGCCCTAAGGCTTTTGTCGAATAATTAGACATTGCTAATGCAATTGCTGACTCTATTGTTCACGTAATAAGGTAAAATATCAAATAAATCCATCGAAGCCACCACCACTATGTCTTACCAGCAATGCAAATAAAAAACAGATATTAATTCCGATTCTCAGTAACAATTATGCAGTCAACATCGCACATGATAATATTATAATGATTAAAATAATAGAGTAGCGTTAAAAGTAGCAACAATTATTATATAAATTATACATAGTGTCATCGTATTTTCCAGTTAACAATACTGCCACACAGACGCAAAGGTCATACGTCCGTCACGTTGACCTCTAACTTAATATCAAAGTATAATAAGTTTTTGCTGTCATTATATAAAAATTGTTTTGTCGATGTTTTTGATTGGTTATTAGGTTCAGAAAATATTGTATCAGAAAAATGTGAACGAAATTGAAATTGGTTGACGGATGTTTATTATTTGTTTAAGGGCATCGCAAGTATTATATCTGGAAGTGGGATTAAGTGAACTGTTTGAAGTCTGTAAAGGAACTATATTAACACGCTTTTATTTTTAACGTAGCATAGAAATTCAGTCACAAGCTTACAACTTAAAAACGTTGTAACGTAAATCTTAGTAAGTCTCAAAACCATGCAGCAGAGGGTAAAATTGTAATAGTAAATTATTTATTAGCGGTTTGTCGAGTGATGATTGCAGAAAGGGTTTTGTCTAGCAGTGGATTAAGTCAAGCGGTGTATATGTGAAAAATGAAATATACATGCATACAGTCAAACATAGAACCTCCTTCTTTATGGAATCGGTTAAAACGTCTCAAAGTTAGTCTAAAAGTTAGTTAGTCTAGAAGAGTCTTCAACGCAATTGAATAATTTTCCTGCCTAATTTATTATTCTGTAAACGGTATAATATGAAATAAATTTGTAATTGAATCAAAAGCGCTAAATACACATTTCCTTGGCGACAATACAGCCACAACTTTCTGGTAAAGACGCTTCCAATTATCATCCGTGTTGCGGTCTCCCCGATACTGGTACGCAAACGATTCGCCTTTATGCATCACACAACAACCACAGCTCTTTATTTAAAAAAAAAGAAACTTTGAAACAAAATTCTGAAAATTTTACTTTATTATCTAAGCAATTTGGCTGGTTATACTTTGGCACAAATTCATCAGGATTTACCGCTTATTAAAATAATGGTACAGTTTATATATGCAATAATAAAATAAACGTGTGTTGTAGGATAGTGTGAATCACGACGCTTGCATTATATTAGACAGTTCGTGATAGAACCGCTCCGATGAGAAATATTGTGCGGGTTTCAGTGCAAGTTATGGAATATACGGGAGAGGAGTTTTAAGCGGAGACGCCGCTTTTTTAACAATTAGATGGATGAGTTTTCACACACCAATAACTCTTATTCTTTTTTGGGTATAACTTAATAGGTAGCTATAGTAGTTATCTATTATCCGAACTTATATTATAAATAGAAAAGTAACTTTGTCTGTTTGTCTGCTACGCTTTCATGGCTAAACCGCTGAACCGATTTTATGAAACTTGGTATGGGGTAACCTTGGATCTTAAGAAAGCTGTGATAAGCGACACCTACGGGGGCGTAACTGCGGGCAACAGCAAGTTTTTATATAATCGTCGTAGTTATGATTTTATGCTTATTATTGAAATTGAAACTATATAACTTGATAACCGAAAACTAGCTTTTTGATGGGAGTGGCTAAAAATTATCGTAATTAGTCAGGTATGAATTGATACGATATTTTTTTAGCCACATAATAAACATTTAGTAAATTAATACTTAAGCAAATCATTAATTTTAAAACGGCATGTATCCACAATAAAAACGAACGTCCCGCCTGCTATAACCGCCCGTATATTTACACGTGTGACGTCACAATCTTCGAGTTACTCGTGACACGTCTCATTTGGATAATGGCCACACTATTTGGTAAGAGATTGTGATAAACACCTTAATTATAAATAAAGGGTATTACATGGTTCTGAACGGACAAAGAGACACGCAAGGCTAAACGATAGCAAAAGGGAATATGTTTCTAATTTAATTCTATTACAAAACTGTTGAACTTAATTCAATTTTGCATTGTTTTTAGCTGATGTGGAATAAGATTGTAATTTATTTATTTAATGGTCTTAAATATAATGTAGTATTTATTACTCATTGTTTTTTTAACTTGGAGGTAGGGTTTCAAACCGAATTGCTTTTGTTTTGTTTTTGATTTGCTGGATTACACACATTCTAATTATATGCAGGAATCGAATCTGCATATTCGCTGTGACAGTGTGTACTGTGTGTAGCCTCTTATCTCCATCAGCTGTAAATACAATGAAATTAAACATAATGAATGTATTTTTTTAAAGAAATGTTTATACACGATTGGAGCTATGATACAAGTTGACCAAACAGCGATTGCTACAATTTCTTCGAGCCACCTTTCCCCGCGAACCAATGCATGCATTACTTCGCAACTGGCTGATCTGATCTGGAATAAGGCCAGCGCTGTTGGCACACTGCGCTCTTACCTAATGCTTTATTTTCGTACCAATTCGTTTGTTGTTGAGGTAGGCGACGCTTACTTTGTTGTTGCTAAGTACGATGCCCTTAGGCTTCTTGTACACAATAGTATGCATTTCTGCCTTGTAGTGATCGATAGTACCATAGTGTTGGGTGTAGACACGGATTTTTCATATTTTGAGACAGCGTGCTGCTGTGGACTTGGTTGGAGCGTTTCTTCTCCACAGGAATAGCACTAAAAAAAAACGGATGAATCAAGGTGTTGTCCGTTTATACCTTCGTTGTTGACCTTCAGAAAGTATTACCTGCTTGATAGCATTGTGGTATGGATTAATATGGGACTTAGGGTTTGTTGACGGATATGTGCGGATACGGTGGCGGATCCGTGCTCTAGTGCTGTTGTGTACATTGACAATCCATCATAGTGATCTAAATCTCTTTTCGGCAAAAAACGCATGTGTACAAGAGCTCTTCAGATGTAGTCACGTGATCTCAAAGACACTTTTTAAGTTATTTTTGTAATGTTATGTAAGTTAAAGACCTATGTTACTACTAGTGCTTAGTATACTTAGATATATTGTGGTTGACGAATAGTTTAATGACCAGATTCTTATGGTCGAGATTGCGAATTTGAACCCAAATGTCAGGACTACTATCCTCAAAGTTTTTGACATTCTCAGTAGCTAATATTGATGTCAACTTTTGAAGTTTAAATGGGTTTGAACTTTTCGTTTTAAACACTTTGATTGTTGATTGGTTGTTAAGTAAACTTGTTTTGAGTACTGACCTTCTTAACTTCGAAGGTCACAGACTTTAAAAACACATAACTCTATCAATGCGTTCTCAATATGCGTGATAATAAATGATATGTATACGATATGTATATATGCAAAACAGCTGCTCTTAAAATAGTGCGATTTGAATATATGGATAGCCTTGACATTTGAATAAGTACGCCAAAGTGATCGCGGATATTAGATTGTCGTTATATAATATTTGTCAATTGCGTTTCAATTGTTTTCATGTGGGTTTTTAATCGTTTATTGTGAATAAAGAAATGTCGTTTCATTTGTTAGCGAGTGAAACTTTTATGAGAAAAATATTTTTTTGGTTTTTTAGTATGACAAAATTTCTGGTTGCGATCCAGACAGAACTGTTTGATTCCCCTATTTTAGATCGTTTTAACAAAATATGTTTACTTTGTACAAGGATTTATTTAGGTTTAAGTTTGGTGGTTTAGGCCCCAACGATTTATTTCGTTTGGAGCTCCCAAAAAGGCATAAAACACGTCTTTTTGGAAGCTGCAAGCACTTTCTTAAACTTGTCACATGTTCAAAAAACTTACAAATCTTATCTTATCAACAGAGTTATTTCATTCGAAATAAACATAGGTACTTACTGGTCTCAAAACTTTTGTATTATGTGTAGGGATTTTCCGGGTCATTAAACTTTGGTAAGAACTAAATAAAACACGTTAGGTTTTATTTCCAAAATAATTTGTTGGGTAACCTGACTTTTGCCATCGTGAGCGTAAAAGTAAATAAATCAGTTCTGAGAATTTTGAAAATATTGTGATGTTGAATATTCAATTCTCGTGAACCTTATCCAAATAATCAGGTCCTAAGTTATATCAATGTTACACAAAAGTAGCAACAAAATCAATCTAGTAGTTTTTAATAAAATTAATACAGACATACAAACAAATACGCAACTTTTTTACTTTAAATACCTAATAAATAGTACATTGCCGTTTGATATGATTACTTTGTAGGAAAAATAATGTAAAACTACTAAACGAAAAACTATAAATTTTCGAGTGTTGCACTTGACGAAGGACGCTCTTGTCGATCATCGTAATGACAGAGATCTGCGCGTGCGCCGGTCGCAGGCCGGACGTGACGTCAGAAGGATACTGCGACATCACGCCGCGTATTATGCCAACATCACGGTACCTAAGTAACAAATGAATTTTGGGGTTATTGTAAAATTTTGAGTGCAACGGAAAATATAACAATAATAATAAAAAATGTTATATACAATATCAAAATAACCATAAATTCTCACCCCTGTTCCTTACGTATATTCTCGGTCTTTCATTACAGAAGTTGACGTGAATATGACGTCATAGTCGATGTCAACGCGTCGATATCGACTTTGCAACGGGAACAATAAAGAAGCATCACGTACCGTGACGACATATTAGTTCCGACCAATGGCGTTGCGTTTTAATAATTCATAAATCGCGCGTATATTTTGCGATCAATAATAAATATTATTTTGTATTTTATTGAATTAATTAAATAAAAATCTGATATCATTACGTTATGAATCATAACTGAAATACAATGCAAGGCAATTAATTGTGTGGTTATTGGAAAATTTGGTTAAAAATTATGTCCCGGCAACGCCTAGAAATGTATGACAATAATTGGTATAGAAATTTCCACGAATTCGCTATTTTTAATTGCACCTTTAGATGTAAAGGTTTCAAAGAAATTGGTGATTTGTGCATATTCCCTATTATGGAAAAGGCTCTTTCTCATATATTATACAAAACGAGCGAGTATTGATTACATAATCGTGCTTAAAAAATTGCGGATTTTTGTTAAATAATATTTTATCTTGTTGCTTCCTGCGGATTGGCTACTTTTTTGCAGATTCTGTAATTTATCAACTAGGCCACTATAATAACTGATATTACTAAATTTTCAAGGGCAGCTGTAGCCTTTCTGCTCTTGTACACACAAATTGAGGAAAACAGCGTGATGATACAGACGTTTTTATTCCACACTAGATAATAAACTAAGTAGGTATGTGTTGTTATGATTTTAAATTGTCTGCTGATAAACAAACGTACCTTTAAAACGCATAATGTTTTTCTAAGGGAAGCTATGGTGATGAGTTTGCCTTGAAATGTCCAGTGTAGATGAAAATCACGTTAATTAGTGTATAATAAAACATGATATGCGTGTATTTAATGTGTTACTACATCCTATAAACATTAACATTTTAGAAACAAGTTTGTGTCGTGAGATGGACTCTTAATCATTGAATCAGTTACTTAAAAGCTGTTTTTTTCATACACTTATTGCTTACGTGGCATACATATAACACTAAATAGACTGCCTGCATTTGTCGACAAACATTTTTCAACACCATACTACTTTGAAGACTAAACGTGAGTTTTGGGTATAAAAAGTAAACATCTATTTCGTCCGTAAGTTAGAATATAAAAATATTAGACACAGTATTTTTTGCGTTTTGAAAATAAGTAAAAATTTAGGAGATATATAATAGCGAATCAAAGTTCAGGGATGGGGGCTAATGACCTCACACGTTCCCACATCGTCTTGCGACATTTCAAATTAATTTCATCAATCAAATTGTCGTGAGTTTTTACCTACGTAAAAAAAGTAAAAATACGTGTCTGATATTTCTTAATAATTAACATTATGGACATTTTAGTCAACTTCCCAAAAACCATTACTGAGACTTTTTTAAATCTTAATGGGAAAAGCATGATCTAATTATATTTTATAGCAATAGTTGTAATTTGATATCGTAGATACGTCAAATTCTATACGTCTCGAATTCGATATTGCATTCATGTATTCAATACGATTTCAATATTGTTGATGATATTTTAAAGCAGCTTCAGAATGTAGCAGTAACTACATCGATCTTTCCATTCGGAAAATGTGAAGGATTTTAATATTGAAGATGTATTTTTAAAGAATTTGCTTCTGTTACGGCAAAGTGTGACGAAGGTTGACGTAGTATTAGATTTACTGGGTAACGAGTAAAATGTATAATATTTTGTACCCTTCCAAAGAGGTTTAAAGGAAAGTAGGACCTTACGATCCAGTTGTCAAGAATAGGGGCTAGTAAAATAGATGGGTGGTATGTTTTTGGGCTTATATTAACAGACTATAAACTTTCTATGAAACATACACTACTATTTCTATTTCCAAATTTCATTGTTGTTCTTAATTTCTTTGTACATCTAGGAGAGGAATAGTTTCAGTACTAGGAATGATTTAAAGAATACTGAATTTTAAAAAGATACGTATAGAGAAACCAAACTGATATGTTCCAATATTAGATTTTACCCAAATTACATAAATTTATATTTTGCATTATAGCAATTTACTAAGTTTCTACATTGTAGGTGTGATAAAGTGTTATTTTCACGTGTTGTGTTCCACCTTCCCGGTTCACGTATGTGCAGTGTTGCTCTTAGGAAATGCTCAGTGACGTGTGAGCGATGCAGAAAGCTCGCAAACTGTTAGTAAAGTGGGCGCATATATAAAGTGCGCTCATTTCTTTAAGTAACGTCTTCTTGTATATCCTTGCACCGAGGTGTTTTAGCTTTAGTTCTTTATACAGTGTTATAAAGACGAAATAAATCTTGTTTCCTTTTTCTTTATTAAACTAAATGAAACACCATGTGTCATGCGCGTCTAATCCCATATTCAAAGACAAAACTCTGCAAATTGTCATAAAAATATTTTAAACAATATTAAAATTAAATAATTCTACTCTACTATTAATTCGTTGAATTAATCCCCTTTCTCTGTATTCGGAACCGATAACAAGGAACTATAAGCGACAATAGCCATTAACATAACATTAAGCAAACGACGGAAATAGTTGGGCACAAGTTGATAGCAATCTCGACAGCGCTCGATATCGAAAGTAAATAGTAAATATATCGAGTGGCAGCGCCGCGCGCCGCGCGCCGCGCGCTGTCTCATGAAACGTACGGCACTGAGTTATTGTTAGGCTGAACCGAGTAGGGCTGATCTGTTTTCTTGTATTTTATTTAGTACAAAAGGTTACACAAAAAAGCAATTAAATCAATTGACGGGAATTCACGCAAAAAAGCATAAACCTTTGAGGGCTTGACGGCCCGTGAACCACAATCAGGGCAACCTGGTCGAAACGTCAAGCCCTTAAAGGTATTTATGCTTGTTCGCCTCAATTCCCGTCACTTAATTTTTATTATAAACATGCAGCACGATATTTTAAAAGTTTGTATTAAAAAGTAATTTCAAGTACCTACCAATTTATGAACATAAGTAGGCTACTAGGGAGTATTTTTATGTACAGCCTTACCTAACCCATTGTTTTCCAAATTTCTTGGTCAATTTTTTTTATGTATACCGTATATATTTAAAATTGTTGTTTATAACTAAAAATACTGTATTAAAATTAATTGTTTGTAGAATTTTTATATCTAAACTTTTAAATATTTCCAGTTTCTTTAGCAACCCTAAAATAATATCCGTGTGTATTAGAATTTCGGAGGCGTTTGCATTTCCTTTGTGGACCGTCTGAGCGAGATATAATTTAGTTATCTTGCTCCAAGGCTTCAATGAAATGTAGCCTTGCGATTTTAATACAATTCAGGTATTTTTGATACAAAGAAAACTTTGCATTGAGCATTGGATAAAGCATATTTAATAGAAAGATTAATTTGAGTTTCACGAAGTATTCGTTCGGTTTCTTAATGGCAATAAAAGTGTTGAATGCCTAATATCGCTGGTTTTGTCGACCTTAATAAAATTATATTGTAAAAAATAGTACCAACGCGGTATGTATAAATTTTAATCTTTAGTAAAAGCAGTTTTCTACAACAATACACAAAAAATATAATTATATGAAGTTATTTATTATTTGGGGCAAGTAAAAACTAAAAATCTAAAAAAAAAAATAAACAAGTCTATGTTAGTATATGCTATAATAGTCTAGACTTAGTAGAGAAGCAACCCTACACCCGTGTTAGCTAAGCTGATCGCCTTTCACGGAACTGCGCACAAGGCCGCGCGTCGCGTGCGCCCGCGCACCGCTCTCCCCGCCATCGCCGCGCCAGCGCGTTGACACTTAATCAGTGTTGTTGTTTGGGCGGCTAATATTACATACGTTTTTTGAAAAAACAAATTTTGCATGTATATGGTCCAACATTTTTATAGGAGTTTTTATAAAAAAAATAATTTAAAACTTTCATCAATCTATTAAGACGATCCTCTACAGGATATAGGCCTCTGCCAAGATACTGGTCATTCGTGCCAACTGCCAACATACTGGTCATTCGTCTACCGCATCTAATCTGATCCAGCAACATTTTTAACTTGGTCATCGGGCCTTATTTTTTGGTACATATTATATTGTCACTAAAAGAAAAGGTAAATACAAAATTGCAATGGTGCGAAGTGCTGTACTTCAGCTTAGAAGACGAATTCTGAACAAACTAACATACCTACATTGCAAGTGGAATAAAAGCTTTATAAAAGAATATCTATCTTTTCCACCATTCAATGTCCTCTTTCAGGTATAATTTTGTATTTTACCTAAAATACAAAATTAAAAGCGTGTCTTAATTATAAATTAAATTGTAATCTTAATTGACTTGATTAACCATACGAAAGTATTTATTTAGTTCCTGCCACGGTCTTAATATAATAACTTGGTTAAATACGACGAATGGAGCGTACAAAAAATATTTCTGTTTGTAAGCGTTGCTACGTGAATTCTGACCACATAATTTTAAATAATTACACCGAACGACAATGTTATTTACAATAATCCAAATCTGTATTTAGCTGAAAACAACGTCGAAAAAAATAAAAATCCAAACGTTGTAGTTACAAGGCGAGTCAATCATAAAACCACACGTAACACGAAGTGAAAACATCCCATACAGTACTTTAGAATAATTTCCATTGAAACATTTCCAGTACATTGACAAGTGCGCCGGCGTCGGGGGCTATTACCGTGCTCGCAACCGTGACACTGTCAAGGTCGCGCCTCGATGCGACACTCGATATATTTCGTGTATTGTTTATGTATTTCGAGGCGACATTGTTGCGAGTTTTCTATTGTTACTTTCACTTGCGTACTCGCAATTGCAATGCTTTTAGTAGGTATAAGGAAATATAAAAATAAAATATAGACAATTTTCATTCGATTTATGTTAGTGTAACTGTATTACGAGCTGTGGTTAACAAGATTTTCAGAATAGAATAGCTCTTGAAATATCATAATATGATTAAAAAGATTTAGTTTAATAAACAAAGTTTAAATAAAAAAAAATAAGAATTCAATCCTAATTAGTATACCTACATACATGTCGCGGAAATAGTGGTAAATAAAACTTCTCTACTGTAATATATTATAAGTAATATATTACCTACAAATTATTTTATGAAATTGCATATTTATTCGTTTTTTTTTTCAGTAATATTCAACCTTCAACGCCCTTATTAAGAAACGATTAAACTATTCGTGATCAAAAGTGTTACGATTTATAATTCAAGTTGTTTACGTATTTATATTGTTAGGTTTTCAGAAGTAATTGTTGATTAAGAGATTAACGAGGATCGCTTGAATAACTAAACCTGTATTACCTTGGTTATGCGTGTTTTATCATAGCTAACTTTACGCACGAGCCGATTTACATTAATTCCTTAGGGTTTAGGATATTTCGTTTTTTCTGAATCATAACAAAATAAGTACGAACATGTTATATTTTTATAATAAAGAGAATTTAAGATTTTGAATAATAGACAGCGTAAATAATAACATATATTGTGGTCCATCAGTTTAACATAAATAAATCACAATGTAGGAACACAAAACACCAAAAGTATGCTAAATAATCACGCGATACATAAAAAAACTCAAATTGTTGAGCAAACACGTTATTATTTTCATACACAAATCGCAATGATTTGTACAAATAATGGTGATTTTGTTCAAATACCGGTCTCAATGTTCGTGACACACTAATCGTTATGTTTGACGAGCGATTGTCGTAATTAGACCACTTGAATTGACGTGATTGTTGTAAAAACTTATTGTCAGTCCGTCAGTTTTTCGGTATTGACAGAGTTTCGTGAAACTCATGCAGGAAGGCGTTAATTTTAAAGTAAATGTATTTGGTAAGAGGGGATATACCGACCGCTCAGGAATAGAAACAGTCCAAGAATACTTCCTAATCTGACATAATGTTTGTCAACTTTGCGGAAATTCTGACTACTCTTGGCACAGTAAGTATTAGGTTAATTTTGATAGTTCGTTGATACCTCAGTGGTAGGTTAGGTACGAACTTAAAGTAAACATTGACAAGCATAGAGCGCGCGCATCGTAAGCAAATTTTTAGCTAAATTTACTACCCTCGATCACTGATTTAAGTAATTTTCCGTGCGACGACAGACATTTATGTGAAAATATGAACGGTTCTGATATTATTAGGCTTATATTAGGTTTAGAGATAGTTTTAATAAAACAGCGCACTCTGTTTTAACACTTATTTTACGATTTTACTTATTCATACTAGTGCCTGCAGTTCATACTCGTAATGCGCACTCTATAGTTTACTTACTTTTCTCAGAATCAACTACTACAAACGCATTATTATACACTATTTAATAGGGATACTACACAAGTTTAAATTAGTTATAAAAAAACACCAAAACTTAGTATGAATATTTTGCGTCCTAGAAATTTAAAACATGATTCCCTTTCTCACAGCCTGTTCTATGATTGGTCCGTCACCAGCATCATGACTGTCTTTTATTTCTCCATTGTTTTCAATAAGGTGACAATTTGCGTTTTTTGGTAATATCCATATACCCACAGTGTTCTTCATAATTTATATTTGTTGTAGTGTTGTGTTCTATAATTATCCTTTGTATTAATTCTCAAGCCTTATCATAACTTTATCAGTTATATTATTAGCTATATAACTACGAATGGTTGATCATGACAATACGAAGTATATTTGTTATCAGCTTTTAACTCCTGTTATTGTTAATCAAACATGGTTTAAAATGTGTTTGGAGATAAGTATAAGTGTCCTAATGGAATTATAATTATATGTATATGTATATAGTAATGTTCGTGATAAGAGATTTACTGATAGTGGCCGAGAAATGTGGTGCAACATTGTATGTTTTGTTGTGGCGTTGTAGCACAGTTTTCTGCGTTATTTGGTATATATCTTTATAAGTGTCATATCGTGATTAATTATGTAATAATACGTGTAAGTATTATAATGTAAACGTGTCCCTTCCCAATTAGGTTGCGGACGTAATCCTATCATAAGTTTCCTAACAATTATATACCACTTAACAGTTCCCAACAACAGTTATTCCAATCTTGGCAACTTGCAAAACTTACTGCGACCCTTATTACAGTAGATGGCGCCACGATCAATAGGACCTGTTGCTACCTAGGGTGTGGGACTGCTCCACTGACCTCAAACAATACGCTCACAAAGTAAAAGCAACCTTTTCCATCGAAAAATAGAGTGAAAACTTCTCTGGGGACACGTCTGAGAATATGTCAGAACATTGACAACTAATTTTGTACTTTATGGGGTTGGTAATAGAATATGTTTTGTGTTGCGCGATTGTTATCTTAATGTGAATAAATAGGAGACGTCTGGAGAGAAAATTGTTCTGATATCGTGGCTAGGACGTTTAGAGTCCCGCGAGGGTTGGGCTGCGGTGGTTTGTTAGAAGTACAGACTTGTCTCAATTAGGAGTTAATAAAACAAGGAGTGTACTGCAATATACGGTACACTTCTGTTGTGCTTCGAGATTGGAAATAACTTGGCGATACGTAATACGAGCTGAGGGTTACAATAATTGGATCTGATGATTGTCAATAAGTTCGTAACATTATAGGGAACTTAAAACATTTTAAATTGTTTTTCCCTTCTACAAGTCCCTGCTTAATCATCTGTAGTAGGTTTATATGCCAACAATGATGATGAAATTTATTTTATGATGATATTTATCTGATAGAAAAATTTATTATGCAATTATAAAATTTTCTTCCGTCATTACAATCCCATCTCTTTACGTAACTTAAGTTGTTAACTTTTGCATCAAAGCCTTAAGAAACGTTTTTCCGAAGTTTTTTTCAAAAGAAAATTATGTTAAGCTTTGTAAACTTTACTTAATCCAGTTATCAAACTTTACATAATACCTATTTGGTTTAAAAACAAACAGTTTGTTGGAACTCTACAGAGTTTTAATGCGTTTTGAATTGATGTAGATTATAAACATAAAATTAGTTGGAACAGATTGGTATGATTTATTTTAATAAACATTGTGGGCATTTCATTAAAAATTGGTAGGTAGGGAGGTATAATACGGTTACATAAACGTAAAAAATCGACTCCAAAGTAAGTGATAATCATTTCAAATTAAATCTCTAAAAAACCCTAACCTATTACTAAATCGTCTATAAAAATTGTGCGTCACCCTCGTTCCTTGGGGGTTCCATCATCAGATCATGACCAATAAACAACTTGGGAAGTATTCTCTTTCAAACAAAAAAATAATTTTCCAAATCGGTCCAGGCGTCTTTGAGTAATCGGCGAACATACATAAAAATAAGGAACAAAGATTCCGAAGTTTTGAGAACCATTTTTTTTTAAATCAGTTAAAAAAAATATCTCGAATATGTGGGGTTCATGAGTTACCTATGCAATTATGATAACTTAAATTGAGAAAATCGAAAAACAAAAACAATGTAGTATAAAGTCTTTTATTGATAGTTGAGCATTGAAATAGTATAGAATCAACTCTTTTCAACAAATTTCTCCTCAAAGATCATCATAAAATATATTGTTCATCGAATGCGTTCGTGAAAGCGTTCGTGTTGCCGCTCATACGATTTCATTAATATGTTACAAATGTATACAGATTAGTGTTTGTCATGTAGCTGACTGTCACACCGAAGCGTAACGCTACCTGTTTCAGTCACGCCCAATGTTCGGGATTTTTTTAATCACATTATATAATAATAATTTTCGTCTTAATTATTGTAAATGGTTTACGTTTTTGTAAATTAATTAAGAGTTTTTATATATTTTTTTTATATCTAAAGTAATGGTTTTAGATATTAAGGTTATTTAAACAATGCAGTTTATGGGTGGGTTGTTTCAAACCGTCTGTTAACATAAGTCCGTACGTCAACGTCAAGTCAGTATGAAAATCTCATAAAAGGCGCCATATTTAACGTTAACTGACATGTCAATGTATGTTAAAGCAACCAGCCCTGAGCAGCTATGATTTTTTTCATTTCGTATTTTTAAAATTGTTTAATAACACATAGTTAACTATAATTATGTAATTTATTAATGTTGTTAGTATAATATGGTTAACAATGGGCGCGCCAGTAACCCGTTTACCTTAATCGACTGTTTCTTAACGGACAGATAAGCGTATTAATAACCATAAGAATTCTGCAAGTTTAATTCAAATATCAGCGTGCAATAATTGGGATAAATGATAGAACGCTTTGTTCAATTATGTTTTATTGCTAAGCAAGACATTAAAATAAAAAAAAAATGTATAATGCTGCGGTGCTCTAAGAAATCATCTCATTTAAACAAAACCATCTATTTTAAAGTTATTTTAGTATTAACAATTAGAAAAAATACACTCTTTTGCGTGGCCGTGCAAAGTAAATTATTGTTAAAATTAAATATAATAACTTTTTAGACAATTATGACATTACAACAATTGCTTGCACGATTATTTCAGTTCCATTACATTTAAATCCCCTATCTTCCACTTTGTTTGCAAAAACAAAGAGAACTCAATGAACATTGAATTAGGTACGCTAACAATTGTCGTCGCTTGAAGTAGGAATTTAACAAATCTTAGTATTGTCTGCTAATTTAAACTTAAGAATAAGATTATTTTATAAACCTGAAGGAAATAGGAAATTAATGTTGCCAACAGTTTGTTTCTAGTTTTGTGTCCTATTGTCCTTTAATGGTTTCTTGGAATGGTTTGCATAATACTTTGAAAATTGACCCAGATTTCATTACCGAAGTTTTATGTCACAATAAGCTAACTTTGACACAATTACTTGTACTTCAAGAGATTTATAACATTAGGGGCTGATTTTTCCAATGCCGGATTATTTTTTCCGAGTAAGAATATTGATTTTTTGACAGTTCTTCCATACAAAATCTGTCAGATGTCAATTTCAGTCCACGAATTATCTGGTGTTGGAAATTCAGAACTTCAAAGAAAAAAAATGTATGAATGCTTCAAATAAAAACAAAAGCAAGTAATGTAAATTACACACATAATGATAAATTCCTTCTAACGAATTGGCTTACAAATACATAGAATTATTGTAATCATTTGTTGCATTCTGATCGCATATTTCTGCTGTAACTATGAAGCTATTTTATCTTTTATTTTTTTACATTACAATTATGACATCGACTAAGCTCTCGTTTTTTCCCATTAATTTTAACATTATGTTAGTTTCCATTTTGTATTTACATTGTAATAGCAGTCTGCCATCTGTTTGTTTGATTTTAATTATTGAAACAAAATACTGTGAGAAGCAGATTGCAAAGGTTGTAAGATTGTGCCTTCTTCTTCGCGAGTCGATCAATAGCAGTCAGATTTTCCCAGACCAGTACTCAGCCACGCAAACAGCGTTGTCCGTGGCCTTGTACAGGTCCTCGCGAGTGCAGGTGGTAGGGCACGCTGGGCAGCTCATTAAATGGGTCATTGTTTGGGGGAAGATGCCACACTCACATGGCTCAGGTGTACTGTAACCCCACCGGCACATATTTTCATTACTTCGGCCGACTTGGGTCCGGAGTCTATTTAAAGTCTTCCACGTCGGTCATGGTAAGCTATGGCCAGGGGAAAGTTTTTCGGCTATTGAGATGGGTTGTATTGTGCATTTATATAATATTTTTTTTTAGATTAGACCAGATTTACATGATATACATTAAAGATGAAAATCTACGTAATGGTTTGTAAATGATTTTATTTTATAATCATAAAACTAAAAACAAGTTATTAACATATACGAGACGTGTTTGTAGACTAAAGGTCTTTTATATCTTATAGAAGCTTGACGGTGTTTAGCAACTGCTTAGCAGGTTCTAAGAAAATATCTATACAATAATTAAAATAAGAATCTGCGAATCAGTAGCTTCGAGAATTTTATCAATAAGGCACTATTTATGTAACTTTATCTATAACTCCTGTGTTTATTATTAATAAATTAAAATTATTATTTATGAATAATTAAATTTCGATTCATTCATTAATTGCTTCAAGCACAGTACGATTTTAATAAACAAATCTCAATATCAACAAGTGTAGCTTCAGCTTTATTCCTAACGAACTCCTAATTAAATTCGATATTATTCGGTATCACTTTCTAAATACATTCAATATTACCTCGTAAATCACTCGTGTCGTGTTCGTATCACTGTCGTATGGTTAGCAAGGTCATCAGATTTGCATTTAATTGTCTTTTTTCTGATGTTCGTGATTGATGTTAATTATGTTTTTCACTTGCGCTATTGCGTATGCTCGGCATCACAATGAAAAACTTATTTATGATTTCTGAGGTTTACGCAAATATTATACATTGAAATATCCGTTAAAAAAAACAATTCATTTATTTTGGCTTGGTCGGCCACGGTGTGATAGAAGGAATTTGTGTTTTATGAAATAGTTTAATTGGGTAATTTGGTATTTCAACACGAGTACTGAAAGTTTGGAGCGTTCAGTAAATATGCCCCGTGAATGTAAACTTAAAAAGTATTTAATATTTACGCAATTTTATTTCAAACTGTATGTAATTTGTTTGCTGAAGTAAACTAATTTGTTTTTTAATATTTTGTCAACTTTCTTAGAATTGCGAAACGTATTTATATATGCAGTCTTGTTGCGCACGCGACCGAGCGAGAACGCGTTAGCGGGTCCGTGATCGGTGATTCATCAATGTACAATGTCGTCGTTAAATACGGTGAAGTGTAATAGTTGCAATGTAGTAATTAATGAACTATTGGCGTTTTTACGTAATGTTATTGACGTTATGGACGAGGAAAGTGTGCATCAGCTGTGTACTTCCTCGTTTACGTCGGAAGATATAGTGAAAGCCAAGACTCTGCTGTTTGAATCAATACCTAGCGGAAAGAAGATGCCTGTGCGCCGAAAGGACGGCAAGAAGAAAATGTCTCGGGACCTGGATGATATGATTTGTTTGCTGAAAGGAACAAATCCAGAGCTTCTTCCGATTTTTGTGGCAAAGGAGCTGCATAAACTTCCTCCAGTCTCCTTCGATCATGTGGATGTTACCAGACTATTAAAGGACATTGTAAAATTGCAAAACAAGGTCAGTGATTTAGAACAAAAAACTGTCACAATGGAACAATTTGATCTGTTCAAGCTAGAAATAGAAAATTTGAAGCATTCATCGTTAGTTGATAACTACACGACCGACATGAATGTAAACAAAAGAAGAGGAGCATGTTTACAAAACAGTATTACTTTGGATAGTGGCCCTATAGGCTTACAATATGTGCCGATTAAGTTTTCACAAGTAACAGCTGATTCAAAACTCAACGGCCGGCAGCTGATAAACAATGCGTCATCAACATCTGAGCATAGTGTGAATAGCTGCATCCCTGTCTTGCAAGAACAAAATAGCGCGACAGAAAATAGTAGGCGCATACACGAGCGAGAGAGTACGGCCAATATGGCTAGTGCGAGCGAGATCGAGTGCGTGACCAGCAAAATTCCGACGGTGAGCGGCAAGGAACCAGTTTCGTTATCAGCTACTTGTACGATGACGTCGGCCGCGCGGTCCCCTACTAGCGGACGGCGTGCGACTGTAGTCACGGCGACATCACATGAACCGGTGTTAAGACCAGAGGCTGGGGCTTCGCAAGCGAGCGACGACGCGACGGTCCGTTGTGCGGGTTTGCGTGAGGGTGATGTGAGTAATGAACAAATGGTAAGTGGAGTGGACAATATGTACTCTAAATGGACGTTAGTGCAGAAAAAACATTGTAAACATAATAGGTTGGATAGTCGGAAGGGAAAGGCTATAACTGCGCCGGAAGGTAGATTTCGGGCCGCGGATATCAAAGTGCCGTTATTGATTTCCAACGTTAGTATCGAAGCAAGTGAAGATGACATTATTCGTTATATTAAAGATAAGACAAATGAAACCGTTACGTTAAAAAAGATTAACATGAAGTCATTTAGAAACTATAGTGCGTATAAACTTTATGTTTGCAAACACAAGGCTGACTTGTTTTTAAATGATGAGCTATGGCCACATGGAATTGTGTTTAGGCGTTTTGTACACTTTATGTATCGTACGAGACCTCAAGACTCTAAAGTTATAGTAAATTAATATCGTTATTTATGGATAAGAAAAGAAATAATAAGTATCTTAAACTAACTAGTTTTAATTGCAAGTCGGCTAAACGTTCTATAGATAATATTAAGGATTTATGTGAACGGTCTGATTTGGTAGCCCTACAAGAGACTTGGCTGCTTCCCCATGACATTCCAATGTTAGGAACAATAAGCCCTGAATTCGAGTGGACGGGTAAGTCGGCTGTGGACACTGCTGAGGGCTTGTTGAGAGGGAGACCCCATGGGGGGGTTGCCATTCTCTGGAGGAAGGGCATTTTTGAGAAGATCTCTGTTATTGACTGTAGCAGTCCTCGGTTGGTGGCCATCACAGCTACGTCAAGGGGTCGTACTATTATTGTATTTTCTGTATACATGCCTACAGATTGTCCAGACAACTTACTAACTTTTGTAGATGTATTAAGTGAGGTTAGCGCTACCATAGCAAGTTGTAATATAGAGAATGTTTTTATATTGGGCGATTTCAACGCTCACCCTCAAGAGTTGTTTTATAAAGAGTTGATGAACTTTTGTTCTGACCAATCCTGGGTATGTGCTGATGTGAAGAAACGGGGGGTTGATAGTGGTACCTACACCTTTATAAGTGATGCGCACGGAAGCAGGAGATGGTTAGATCACTGTGTGGTATCTGTATCAGCCTGGCATACAATCACAAATGTTGATGTATCCGAAGATGTTTACATTTCGGATCATCTGCCCATACATCTGGTTTGCGACTTAGAAGTTGTGAGGCCTAAATTAATGACTGGGTGTTCCGGCCGCAATCCTGTCTTTTGGGGTGAAAGAACTAAGTCTGAAACGCAAAGCTATTATAATTTATGTACCAGTAAATTGCGAAACGTTGATTTCCCCCATGAGTTTAAAAAATGCGGCGCTGGTTCATGCGGTTCGGCTGAGCATAGGGTTGTTTTGGACAATTTGTACGAACAAATTGTAGAAATCCTATGTGTGGCGGCTAGGCAATCAAGAAGGACATCTGGGGGAGGACCGAGGAGTGGCAAGCGAGTGTGTGGCTGGAATGAGTATGTGAGAGACGCTCACCGCGAGGCCAGATGTAGCTTTCAGACCTGGATACTAAACAATCGTCCCTCTTCGGGCCCTGTTTATGATGAAATGCATGCAAAGCGAAAAGTTTTTAAAAATCGGTTGAAATTTTGCCAAAACAATGAGGAGCAAATTATTATGGACAGGCTAGCAGAACAACAAGCTAATAAAGATTTTGGTAAATTTTGGAAGTCTACAGGTAATTTGGATGCGAAGTCTGGCTTCTCTGCGTGTGTGGAAGGGATGAGTGATAAGAAGGGAATTGCGAATGTGTTCAAAGAACATTTCAGAGTTCAATCGCCACTCGGCCCCTCAACCGTGGTGAATGATGGTGGGCCCGTCTGTCCTGGCGCGAAACCTCTGATACGTTTCTCAGCCAAGCAAGTACGTGCAATCATTAACAAAATGAACCGAGGCAAATCTCCAGGACATGATGGGCTTAGCATTGAGCATCTGAAGTTCGCAGGTGTCCACCTGCCGCGGGTCTTGTCCATGTTTTTCACAATGTGTATTAGTCACGCATACCTACCTGCTAATCTGATGAAGACCATCGTAGTTCCCATTGTGAAGAACAGGACAGGAGATATCGCGGACAGGGGTAACTATCGTCCCATTTCACTTGCGACTATAATAGCAAAGGTGTTGGATGGTGTGCTTGATGCTTACTTGAATAATTTTATACATCTTCATGATGCACAGTTCGGGTTTCGCCCCGGACTATCTACTGAAAGTGCTATTTTGAGCCTCAAGCACACCGTTCAATATTATAAAGATCGCAGTACGCCGGTGTACGCCTGTTTCCTTGATCTCTCCAAGGCGTTTGATCTTGTCTCATATGATGTGCTCTGGAGAAAGATGGGAGACAGGGGTATACCTGCGGAAATATGTGGGCTTCTCCAGTTTTGGTATGGTAACCAAGTCAATCTTGTGAAATGGGATGATACATTCTCGGAGCCGTATAGGTTGGAGTGTGGGGTGAGACAGGGTGGCCTGACGTCTCCTAGGCTCTTCAACCTCTACGTGGATGACCTGATAGTTGCACTCAGCAGCATGCGTGTCGGATGCAGTGTTGATGGGGTGAGCATTAACAACATTAGCTATGCAGACGACATGGTGCTGCTGGGTCCGTCGGCGGGAGCAGTTGGAGAGCTGCTTAAGACTTGTGAGGCCTACGCTGCCGCACATGGATTAAAATATAATGTCAACAAATGTGAATACATGGTCTTTGAGGTCAGTGGTAAACGCCGTGGAGAAGGACCCCAGTTGCTCTTGAATGGTTCACCAATCAATAGGGTGTCCACTTTTAAATACTTAGGGCATTTTCTTTCCGCTGACCTCAGGGACGAGGTAGATATTGAAAGAGAGCGCAGGGCTCTAGCGGTCCGTAGTAACATGTTGTCCCGTAGATTTGCACGGTGTACAGACCAAGTCAAAGTAACACTTTTCAAGGCCTATTGCCAAAGTTTGTACACGGGCAATCTGTGGGTCAATTATACTAAAAGATCGCTGGATGTCCTGCGCGTCCAATATAACAACGCTTTCAGGATGTTGTTGAGGCTGCCTCGTTTCTGTAGCGCGTCGGAAATGTTTGCGCAAGCCCGTACCGACGGTTTCTGCGCTATTATACGCAAAAAAACTGCGTCATTGCTGAGGAGAGTGAGGGACAGTCAAAACAGCATCCTGAGGACGGTGGTTGAGAGCTACGGCTCTCCGATAGTACAGCAGTTTGTGCGGAGGTTGATTGTTACTAACACTAGGCAATAAGTTTTGTATGGTACTAACACTCTATGGATTTTTAATGTCTGAAATAAAGCTATATTAATATTAATTAATAATTTATTTTACATAAACAAAAATTGTGGGTACCGTAGAATTACTGAAACCGGAACTATATGACCTTAAATAACAATATCAAAAGGTTTAATTTCCTGTAATTATGTAAAAAAATAGGAAAAATAATAATATTGCTATCTATTTGTTGATAATAGTTTTGTATAATAGGCCTAGTGCCTATTAAAACCATGAACACGACTATTTATTTCTCTGTCACCTTTAAATTAATTGATAATGGCTGACGTCATCCTTAAAAACTAATCCTGATAATCTTTAATAATGTCATCAAAAAATAATACTCTTGTAACAACGTTTTATTTGCTGTCACCAAACTAATTGCCACGCTATCTTAAACCCTATGTAGGAGTTAATAACGAAGCGTGTGATGTTTTGCAGTTGGTGGAATGTTTGTGTTACCTGTTGCATAAAATGTGAAGGACCCTAGACCGCTCTCCGCTGCGATGTTCTAAGAAAAGGGCGTTGGTTTATTATTATTTGACGGTTGAAGTGTTTGTTGTACTATTAGAGTTAAACCTACAGGTTACAAAGGTGACGATGTGTCTAGAATAGCGGCTGCAACTAATTAAGTAGCTCCATTAACAGTTGAATGTCGGATTATGTTGTCTTAAGTTTAAACTTTATGGCAGTGGTAATCTACGTTGACTGACTTAGCTAGCTACAAGAACAGTGTATTATGGAAGTGTTTCGTAATTCTATGTGACTACAGGTAACTTGTATCTACAAGGACCTACTATCACACATAAGAGACTCAAGATTTCTAGTCAAAGATGTTCTAATCCACATCTGCTTCGAGCTGTAGGTATTGAAACTTTATTTTGTTTTTTTTTGTTACGGGTTGAAAATCTAATGAATTCAACCCACGCCAAGGGCACGACGCCAATGTGGGGATATGACGGACTTGCACCGACTAAAAACACTCCGGTCCCGTCCTTGCCTTTGCCGGAGACCCGGGTTCGCGAATGCCGGGTTAACGTGACCTTTAAAGACAGGACAGGTAAAGTTTTTTTTTTTATAATATACACATGTCTGTTTGTTCTAATATTGAAAACAAATATTCATGATTATTTCAAAGCAATAATATCGTTATTATTTCCGTTTATATCTTCAACTTCATCTAAGAGACATACTTAATACATTATTTAAAACTTAACCTTACATGGGTAATTATTTCGTGGGTGATTTGTCGAAATAAGCGTACGAATGATATAATTTGTAACACGCTTACCGCTAGATCAAGTGACATTTGATGTGGCCTACCAACCTAGCCTATTATGCTAATGTTGAATTTGTTGTTTAGATTGTACCTATTTATTATGTGAAGATGATTTTTAATAAGAAAAATATATGTTTATAGTAAGATTTCTAGCATCGTTATTTTATGTATTGGAGTCAATTATTTTAATAGATTAATAGTTGTGTTATTAAGTCTATGGTGATTAATTTGTTACCACACTATTTGTGGTCATTCCATTCTTCGTGATCAAATTCTTCATTTTCCTTTGGGTTCATCAGCTATGTTGGTATACCTTCTTAAAAGTACATTTTTGTCAGAAGATATGTTCTATGAGAATTTAATGACTACTATGATAGCACTGGCATAGAAGTGAACACCATGTACAGTCTTAACTTCCATATTCTTGGATCAACAATCCAGATTAAACCTAATGTGATAATCGAAGAATATTTTTGTTACCCGCCTTCGGCACTCAAAGAGGATGGACACTATTTTTACATGATCACGACAACGAAACAGATTGTACCTTCATGAATATTATAATGCGACGATATAACCAAGACTAAGTCGCGGTCCAAATGGGGACCCTTCGTATCCACGCTCTACAGAAAATTAGTTTCATCATAAATCTATTTACGAGCGTCAAGTTTCTGAATATTTTTTCCCAGCTCCTAAGCAATTTCCATAGCCTCAGTTGATGTTACAAAACAAATTATAAAGTCAACGATGAATAATAACAGCCGACTTGATTCTCTTCAATTCAGTGCGTGCCTTAGATCCCTTTGAGAAGTTTACTAATTAACGAAAACCTCCAGATCTTTGCATTGACTTTCAAGTGTTTGAATTGTTCATTGATCAATTTTGGGTTATTGTGATGGTAAAAAGTTACGCAAGTATCCTAGATTGTATCAATTATAAGTTTTATGACGTCATATTTTATCAAGTGGGTTTATAGTTTACCAAACAATATATAATGATAAGATTTTTAGTAACGCTAAATTTTTTTATAAACTACTTGTTTTTGAAAGAGGTCTACCACAGTTAGCCTGAGCGCAGGCTTTGACTGTTTCACCGAACCTTATTATCTGCAGCACGTGTAAATATGCTACACAAATAAACAATGAAAACCACAATACATATTTCAGTCTTACTAGGAATCTGTCTGTTTCTTCGTAAGACGTGATTTCGTTAGAGAAGAGCGCAACTAAAAAACAAGTAATTTTCGACCAAAATACCAAAATATATATTTAATTAAGATGTATTTTCTGTGTAATACGATTATTATTTTCATTATTCGTTGTGTAATGACACTGTAGGCTCGTGTAATCAAAAGGCGATTGAGGGAGATTGGTTACAACGAGCTATAAATCTATTAGACTTGACAAGCTTGTTTTTTTTATATTATTCTGAGTAATGTTGGCATTTGGAAGTCTAGAGAGTTCTCTTGAAGAATAGGTAAAATTTAAATTGGGTTTAATACAGACCTGTTTTAAAAAAATCTATTGTGTTTTCCTGATAGTCTTCTTCTGTGTATATTAGTCTATCTCTTGTTCAATATAATTGTGGATTGTTAAACATTATTAGAACAAACAATATCATAAAAAAAACTAACAAGACTTAAGTATATGTTTGTTACTGAAATAGGATTTTAAAGATATCAGTAAATATTATCGAATCTAATTTAATATTTTACGAACGTATATACCCTTATTTACATGCATAAACCTATTCATATATTTAGTAAACTGTTTAGAGCTACATTGAGTACCGGATGCCTGAGCAATATTATATTGCTGGAGCATAAAATATGTCAGACTTCTCTTGAAAAATATCTCAAGAAATATATTTTCTCGATTCAGCAGAATTCATATCTATTTGCTGTGTAACAGCAACTGGTTGGCGAAATGTTGGGGAAATCGGATTCGTTTTTGAAACATTTCCGAAGTGTCAGAATTACTGAAGAGAAAAGTAAAGCTTCTTTAGTTCTTCCAGTTTTCTTTTACCGATATTTTATTAAGAACATACTTCGAGAAATAGTGTGACAGTAATAATATATAGTATTATAGCTGTGTGTATAGACTTATTAGAATTAATGGTAGAGAAGTGTGTAAGTAGTACATATGGATAGTTTCAAATACACTGGGATATTAAAAAACCTTATATATTTATTCATCAGTAACAGTCAATTATCCCATAGATCACTAGTTATAGTTTTGCAAAAAGTTTGCAGCTCCCTTTCATAAAGCACGCATGCGTGAACGCATATCAAAATATTGTAATTGTAACCTTTGAGTGAATTGCGTTCACCGACAGTTAACACGAATACCGATACCAAGTGAATGTTAGCTAAGGTAACATAACTGGTTATTAATGTTAGAACCTACTTTATTTAAAAAGTTACAGTAATTAGTTCTGTTTATTTTTTCTTTTGTAGGTAAGTAAGTTTACGGTAATTTATTGTCTTATAAGCACGTTTATCGTACACATTAAAAGCAAACAAAAATATTCCTAATTAGCACATTAGTTTAATAGTGTTTTTTTTTAAAAAGGTTACTAATATTTAGAACACAATCGTAAACGTTTATTGTAATTCTAAAAAATAATTACTTATCTAATCTATTTCTTTTAAGAATTTTATTTATTGTCTTTTTTAATTTATTGAATTAGAATTTGTCGTTTAGATGACTTGAACTTAAATGTGGCAGCCGTTTATAAGCATGTCTACTGAATTCATAAAAAAATAAGAATAATAATTTTGTTGTTAAAAAATCAAAAACTTATTTATTCCAACTAGGCTACAAAGTAGCACTTTAAGAACGTCAATACATTGGACAGCACCCTGATTCCGCGACACCTGAGTGACCTTTCACCGCTTCCTAAGTATAGTTCCATAGATGTGAGTTTTGGGTGCAATTTCTCTACACGGACTATAGATCAGCCTAGAGTATCTCGTATCATTACGTTCACTATTTCTTTCCCCGTTCATTATTACTGACGCAAGACTACTTACAAAATTACGATACGGTGTCGAGCTTACGATCATTTATTTCTAATCGTCTCGATCTTACTAAGGCATTAGATAACATAGTCTCTCGATTTCATCATTTCTGTACACACTAATAAAGACTAAAGAGTGAACTGTTCGGGTAACCTTTTAGAAAAAGAATTTTACATGTCAAGGTGCAAGTAGGGTAGGCCTTCTTGAGTGACATCATATATGTTGTTATCATGCTTGTTGACTGGCATATTAGGCATGTTTCCAAATTTTTTTTTTATTGTCCGATTTTTTTTATGTTGTAGTGTAGATTAATGAATTTTATTGGACACGTATTTTTTCTTTTTTCCTGCAAACAAAAAATGATCAAAGTACAGAGAACGGAAATTTCGCGTGACGTCACTCCTCGCTACAATTTTTACCAAGGCGAGGTGTCATAAGCCCCCACTCCGAAACATTAAAGCGCTGTATTTTTGTATTTTTTTACTGTTTTGATAAAAGAAAAAATACGTGTCTAATATTTTTTTATTATCTAACTGACGGACTTAATAGATTTTTACTTTTCATACCCAGACAACATCCCCTGTCGATGTCAACCAATACATCGACAGCGATGCAAGTTTGATTTGTAAGATGTTTGTCGAAGATAATTATAATAATTATGATTTACCTCACATACCAAGAATTTCATCATAAATCAACACAATTTACAACGACATTCAGTCTCGGTCTTGTCATGTACCTATTTCTACATTTTACGCATCAACTGTTACGATCTTACGCACGCTGCATCCACCCACGCACTATATTAGCTGCCATACCAACCCTTAATACGACGCAGTAGAGTACAAAATCCTCACACCTAACTGCAAATGTAAGTTTGCAGCACTAAAGATATAACACCAGTTTACTTTGATCTTTAAGCTTAAGCAATTTGTTTTGCATACGGGTCAGGTTATAGCTGTCGTATATGACTCATAATGCATTGTTATGGTAGGACGCATGCAACGAAGTCTTACATAATGAGGGCTCAATGAGGGGGTGAGGGGGAGGAACTTCTAACAAGTTTACTGAAGACCTTGGCCAGGTCACGTGACGAGCGCGGATGACACGCGGGTTTTTTTTTACCACCGGCCATAAAGACGTGCTACCTACTTGTTAAATGATTTTAGTGTTTTAGTAGTAATGTTTGTTTGATTGTGATTAAGATGGTTTTAGTTTTTCATGATGAATGACTAATCGTAATGGGTTGCTTTTAAGTAATTACGTAAGCATTACGGTTTCGTTTTTAGTGTCGACGAATTGGTGTTAACTTTAATGTGAATAGAATATTATGAAAGGGAAATGGAAGAAAGGCTGTAGAATATGAGACAGAGAAACTGCAATAGTATTTTGCTGATGTCCAGTCCAGCTAGTGCCGGTCAATGTGGCTTGGCATTTGCAGTTATGCTTTGAGCCTAATGGTTGGGGCATTAGAATCTAAGCATAGTTGCAATGAAATTACACTGCAAAGATCTATTGCTTACATAAGTTGTAAGAGAAAAACATACCGTATTTGAATTCGCAATATGTATAAGTACACTGCACATGTCTATAGTTCTATAATGTGGTAAATTGAAATTAGTAGTATCTTCTTCTGTATATTTTCTTGGTTTTTGTAAATTTGTTTGAGTTAATCAATTACGCTAACTGTCTAGTTTGATTCCATTTTTAATGTAGACATAATTATAAGAATTGATGTAAATACGTATGTTTACCTACAAAGGCAGTTTGCCTTCATGTCGGATGCATCTAAAAGTGCAGTCACAACGAACAGACGGTGTTCAACCTTCAAGGCTGCCATCCGAGGAATGCGGAGAGATCGTTCTGTGGTGCAACACTGTTTTGCAAACCCTCTTGCTTTGAACACTTAACAAACATATCTGTACCGCCGGTGAAAATTAGAACTAAACTCAAACCGTACAAAATAAACGTCAAAGTGACAGGTTTGTATACAAAGGCTGCGAAGACAGCGCCAAACTCAACCGCAAATATAACTTTGTTTTACTCAAACGTTTGATGCGCAAGTTTATATCCGTTTTTATATTTAGAATGGTTTGCATTATAGCGAAGTATGGCACTGTCAGTCCCTTCGAAAGGTCAATATGTACGGTGACCTAGTTTGTTCACGCATCGCACTTGTTCTACGTAACATGTTGGATGTATTGAGTCAGGTGTGGAGTCTGTCAGGTCGTCTTAAATGATTGATAGATCTGCTTATAAATATTTATGTTTAATATGAATAAAACATTATTGTTTATAGGTATGATTTGCATTTTGCAATTTATCTTTACAAGAACTATGAGCATTGATTTCTGCTCATTTCTATGATCTTTCAAATCGGTTCCTAGCTGCCTGTATCTTCTGAAAAGTTGTGTGATTTAGACTATAATGAGATTTAGATTTGGGGGAATTTTCCACACATTTTTTTTAGTTTATCTATAAAGGTTACTAATGTAAAAATATAATTGCTAAGATCTCACAAAGTTTTCTTAACTCTTCTTTAGTCAATGAGGACATTATTATATTATTACACGCTGACCCGGTAAAGGTTGTTTTGCTAGGGGCATCCTTATAACCTAGGGGTATTCAAAATACGCCTACGATCTATTCTCAGACCTACCAAATATTGATAACAAACTCTAAGCTTAAGACTAGATATTAGACTAGCGGCCCATCACGGCTTCGCATGGGTGGTCATTTATTTTCTATAGTTCTAAAAATGTTCTATAGTTATCTAGGTTAATCTGGAATAATGTAGCATTCAAATGGTGAAAGAATTTTTGAAATCGGCCCAGTAGTTTTTGAGTTAATTAATTACATACATAAAATTGTTTCCTCCTTAAAATATTAGTATAGGAATAGAAAAAGATGATGAAAGTATAAAATCGTGGGATTACTTACTACATTGACAAAAATTTTAAATCGTTCGGAACATTTAATCTGTTTTATTACTTAGAGTTAATTCTTTATTTTTATTCTGGACTTTTTGGGATGTAGTTGCATTTGTGATTTTCTGACAATTTAAACGTAAATAGTGCATTACGCATAGTGAACCATACTATTGAAGTTTCATCACTGTCTGATCAAAACAACTTATAAATTTCAAATAATCATTGAACGAGCCATCTATCATTTTAACAGCTAATGTCTTTGTGATAGGCTAACAAGGTGTTGTTGCATTGTCTTTGTATCATCGAGTAATCATTTATTATTATTGCGAAGTGAATGCTATTCATTTCTCAATGAGTGTCATAGCTTGACGCATGTGACGTATAGATGGAGTTACTGTCTTCGTGTAATGAATGAGTGCTCTAATGCATGTGTTAGTACCTACTTTTTATAAAGGTTTTTGTATGATTTGTTTGTGAATTCTGTTTGACAAGTTGTGTGATGAATAATTTGTCATGGAGAATGATGTACAGTTTTATTGAGATCATTAACAGTACGTGTGTGTATTTAAATTATTGAGTTTTTTAAGTATTGTGAAACTCATGTTTTATTTCTTTGTATTTTTAAATTTATGGTCTTAACGGGTTATAAAAGAAAAGTCCTTAGTTGAGATGAAAGGCGACTAATGGAAGTATCATTATCTTAACGACGCCCCGGGAATTGTTTCATAGCGACGATAAACTGACCTCGCGTTAGGAATAGTTTTTATTAATAAACATGTATATTTTAATTTAAATTGAATATATTTTAGTATTTATACAGTTTACTAATATCAAACACCTACGCCCAGTAGTTACAACAGAATCTATAATCAATTAGATATTCTATTTTTAGAAAATGACACGAGCAAAACTAATTTAAAGCAAACCTTAAAATCGCGACAAGTAATTGACATGAAAACGCACAAATACAACATTCATACAACGTTCATACCACGATCATTCGTTCTGATTTATTCGATTTCAAAATGAAACATGTTTTGCACCTTTTTTTTAATCGCTCGACTACAAAATGTTAGTTATTGCTTCCCATCCATCATTTTATATCCCGATGCGGTTTCCCATTGAACTATAAATATATGTAGCTTTTAATTTGCATATTTGTAAAGCTTGCTGTTCAGGGGTTGAATAAGCTACAATGTTTACACAATATCGGTCATTAAATGGTGTTAGGAACGCGTCGAGTTTTATTGATGAGTATTATGAATACCATTTATGGAGAAGCAACCATCTAAGTAAAATCGATTTAAATTAAGTTACCTACATATCTGTACGGAGATATGCATAGAGTAAAGCTTTGTTATTTCATATATAAGTAGTTACTGTTTAAAGTTGCAGTAGATTAAATCGTCTTTAAAAATAAAAATATTAAAAGTGTTGGAATAAGGTTACTTAAATCATAAAATCTACTCACAAACGGCCAGAGTATCCTCAGTTAACTCGATAATAAACCTATTTATTTTTATTTATCAATTCTTGCGACACAAGTATTGTCCGCGTGAGCGAATGCGACGGAAAATCTCGACGCGTCGACAAATCAGTCGCACGTTCATATCTAGCTTTATGCAATACAGGACGGTGTCGGATAAAATTTTCAATTAGCGACTTGCGTCGTCTCTGACGTTTAATTAAGAACCGCAAAGGTTCCTGGAAACCTTACATAAGGTTCACCAATGACCAGTATTTTTATTTAATTTAAAAGAAATATTCTGTAAGGAGTTCATTATAGATTGATAGCTATTTTTATTTTTTTCTGAGAAGGAAAATTCAAATTTGTTTTTATTTTTCTTTGTTAAATAAATACTATTAGATAACTTAAGACTCTTACCGCTAGAAGCGGAACGGTGAACAAATGTCTTTAGTATGAAATAATAGTCAATTTTATTTTGTTTTGGCTCCGGAAAAGTAAAATACACAAAACAATATCGTCATGAAATAAGGTAAAGGTTAGTATCCAATTCTCGATTTAAGGTGAGAATGAAAACTGTCAAACCAACTTTTTGTCTAGACGTATCAAATAAACTACATCAGACAACAATATACAAACCACAAGTACGTAGTTGTCATACAGCGTGTTGGCAACAGCGATGCGCGTGCGCCGAGCGTAGCGCGTAAGTAGCGCGGTGCGGCGCCGGCGCTGACCGCTCTTTGTCAGTGATACGCGCCGCCGACCATTTCGACGTATTAGGCTTTTGACTGGTCCATGTTAAGTGAGCAAGTTTCTTCTCGTGATTTTTCTTAAAATTACCTCGCGTTTTATTTTTTGCCTTGTAGAAAACGCTGCATTTATGAATTCATGTTTGCTCTTAGGTATTGGGTTTCTATTGTTTTTTTTTTTCTATTGAGGGGTTTCCATATCCAGGCGTGGATTAGACAGTAGATTACTAGAAGATACACATTGTTTCTCAATAAAATAAGTCTAATTTAGTTAATAAAAGAACAAGAAAACATGTCTTCTGTTGATTGAGTACCTACTGCTGTATTATCAAATCCACTCATCCTATGGCCGTGTTCCACTGGTGGAAGTTGCGCCACAAAGGCACAAAATAATATAATAATAAGATAATATAATAACAAAATAACAAAATAATATAATAGTAATCTTCTATACATAAATAAAAACAATTTCAAAAATAAATTACTTCAAAAATAACCCTCAACGTCAGAAAACAAAAACATAACACAGTCACGGTAAATTACCCCATTTTTTATCTAGAACCTAATCAAATAACTGTGGACTTGTTCAAACGGGTAGCAGACGTCACTTTCAATCCTCTCCATAGCTTAGAAGTAAGAAAATATAACGTGTAGTCAATGAAAGCAATTTCCTCTTTTTGTGTGGGTTCACAAAGAATATTTTTAACTTAGTTCAAACACGGGAACACGGCAGGGAGAAGAAGAAGTTCGCTTTATTGTTTTTATATTTAATTTGTTTGATTAGTTTTTGTTTGTGGTCTAGATTATATTTAGTATTGTGTATTTTTAAATTTCCTTGGATACTCGTTTGAAGTTTTCAGATTAGTGTGTAAATTGAATTATACACTCATTTGTTTTCAAAAGAACATGGGAAAAGGCTTGAAATTTTGAGAAATTGAGCTAATCCTTACTAATATTATAAATGCGAAAGTAACTCTGTCTGTCTGTCTGTCTGTCGCGCTTTCACGGCAAAACTACTTAACCGATTTCAATGAAATTTGGTACACAAATAGTCTAGAACCTGAGAAAGGACATAGGCTACTTTTTGCCGCGATAACCGACATCCACGCGAGCAAAGCCGCGGGAAACACCTAGTATGAATATAAAATAAGGGTAAAAAAGACATAAATAGATTCTGGAGGAAAATTGATATAGTACCTATTAATAGTTTTGAGGCAATTTTAAAATGTATTTCCAACTCCAAATAAAGCTAAATATAAAGCAAAAAATATGTTTGCAGTTCCGAGAGTAATGTAAGGGTTTTAATAATACATACTCATGCTGATAAAATATCTATTTTCCTCAATAATTTCACAGTAGTCGCAAGCGCAGCTTTTCACAATGACCGTAAATAAACGTTTCCTTTTCAAGATAACGAATGAATCATTGTTTAACGACAAAAACTAACTGAATAGTTAGTACTTAGTATAGAAATACTGGTTGATTCATATATGCATTGTCACTGTTTTGATAATCATACATTGATTCCTATTAGGTTTTTTAGAAGGACATTCAAGGACGTATGGTAATTGCTTGCTCGATGCTGTAGTGCCGTATCCGCATAAAACACGTGAAAATAGTAATAAAAATAACTGTCTAATTATTTAAGTAGCTTTGTCATCTATTTATATACATATTATAAAACAAAGTCCCGCGCAGCGTTTGTATGAATGCGATAAACTTAAAAACTACGGGATTTTCAAATGGTTTTCACCAATGAATAGAGTGATTTAAGAGGCCTTCGTCGTTGTGTATAATTCATTAATGTTTTTGTCTACCCGTACGACGCCGGGGCGGGACGCTAGTCTAATTAATTTTTTTATTCTATGACTTGAGTCAGTTGGGAAAGACTATTGCTGATAATTGGTATAGCTACTACATAGGTTATGAAAAAATCTATGTTATAGAATGTATCAATTTATTTATTTACAAAACAGGAACCTTTGACATTGTCAAATTATAATAATGAAAGACCTCTTTATAAAAGTACTTATCAAATTCACTAACATTTACGACCTTAAAATGATAAAAAGCACCAACTAAAGAACCAGTTTTCTTGTCATTGAGACCTAGATTTGTCGCTAAAACTGTTTTAGTATAAATAAACTAAGACTAGACGAACCTGTCTCAGGTTTAGAACCTGCGACGAAATTTTAGACGTTTTTAATCAAGTATTATCAAGGACTTCCAAGATACTGAATTGTTTTAGCTACCTGCTTTATGTAATCTATTTTTATTTTCTGATACTATTAGAACCTAACTACTGTAACTACGCTGTATATGCCTAAAAAATAATATGATATATCAGTCAGTAATGAGCAAAAATTTGATAAAAATAAATTAAATTTGTTAATTATCGCCAAAAAGTACCTATAGTGTTTTAATATAAATTAAAAAGACTACATTATTTTTTTAGAACGGCTTCCTCTCTTAGGATTTTAGTCATTGTGTCGCGAGGGATTTCACAAGCATTCAAATCACATGCAAACAGAACACCCAAACTAAGAACAAGTATTTGTGGATCATACGATCCACAAATGCATGTCCCATGCGGGGATCAAACCCGCAGGACGTCGCGCACAGTGGTAATTGGCGTGCAGTAAATTATTTTCTACCTATAATTTTGTGGTACAATGGGTAGTAAATGTCATCAATACAGTTAGTTATTTATATTTTTTATACAAATACGTGACAAAGAAAGACTTTGAAAAGGTCAGTGTATGAATAATTGATAGATCAGGTGAAAATACAGCTGTTTTGACCTTTTAAATGTTAAACCATGTTTTTACGCGTGTGCTTATTCACAGTTTCATTATGATAATCAATGAGACGAAGTATTTTTTTTATATTACAATATGTGATCATTTGATCATAGTGTCTTTTCATGATGATTATATTGTTCTTATAATAAATATATTATTTAAATACTTATACTCTTATGGCCTTATTAATAAAAATCTCGACTGCGATTAGCGATTGCTTAGCAGAGACTATATTCAATTTTTCTATAGAGAATTTAAAATTAGAATCTGTTAATCCGTTGTTAAACTCCATTGCGATTTTTATTAATAAGGCCATTAGTGTAACATCAATTTAAAAACGACAATATTAGTATTTAATATATTATCAAGTAAAAAATACGAGAATTTTCTAAATTTCCAGAATAAAATGAAGCGGACTAGTTTATTCATTAAAATAAAACTGCTTTGAACGGATTTTATCGCGGTTCGTATTCAGATTGTAGTTCCCGACGTTTTGAATTGAATAAATTTTAATTTGAATACAAATAATTAATTAAAATGTGAAGGTAGAACGAAAAACATCAACTGTCAAGACAAATACCACCTCAGTCTGCCCGTGACCACGACATCTGCAAAGGCGTCGAAACGTCAGGAGCTGAAAACTAAATACAAACAGCGATAAAATCCGTTCAAAGTAGTTTTATTTCAATGTCTAACATTCGCGTGAACCTCAGAAAGCAATAAGTTTATTCATACATTATTTAACTATTCAGAAACATTATAGCTACGTGTTACGTGTCTTATATTTTAGAAATATCTACTTAGTGCTTTCTCTACGTGTTGACACCTAAGTTCATAAGTGGCACGAGGAATCTAAGCGAGCGATATACATTGTAATGTATACCAGGCTTTTAGGCAAATGGACGTTAGTTGACTGACCCATAAACCGTTTCATTGCTTATGATAATAGCTAGCGTTACGGGGTGTATGTAATGTTAAAGTGTTGGCTTTGGCCTTACTTGCTTTCTTATGAGGAATCTCGTGTAAAATTTTTATGGATTTAGTACCTACATAGTTGTAGTATGTTTGCAAATTAAAGTGTTTGAAGTTTTCGTTGGTTGACTTTTACCTCAAACCCCACGTTGGGTGCCATTAGTGAGGAAACAATTTTAAGAAAACTAAGCTACGTTATCGCGTTTTACCAAAAAAAAAGTGTTTTCTACAACATAAATTCTTCATAACATGTATTTACTTTACTATGCAAAACTGAGTAAGAACCCTCTTATCATTCTAAGCGTAGCCTGTATAATACTACTGGCACGACAGTTCACCGAACTCTGCTTGTAGGCGGACCTTAAAATAACGCTCTTTTAGAGATTATTTATTTATCGACTTATACTAAATTAATTTCATGAATTTTCTAACGTAATTCGCCATTATTCAAAATTTTCTTTTAGTTCATTGACCACGTTAAGCTCATTATCACATTTGGAATTAAACACCTACGTATATTTATCAACAACAGGACCTACTATATTTTATCTCGACAAGAATATTTATCCGAATAAAATATTCCCTAAAACATTCCATCACACAACAGGCAAAAAAAATACACCTTGTAAAATTCCTATCGTTTTATGGCGACGACAGAATAGGTATACAATACAGGGTGTCCATAAACCCGTGTCCACACTGACGCATCGGATCTCATGCACAATAGTTACTGAACAACGAATGCATATTTATAGGGAATTTTCCACCGAACGCCTTCGCATATTCCATTCTGTTTGATGTATTTTAATCCTTGTTCAATGGCGATAGACTTAAATCTGGTAAAGTTTTCCATGGAATAAATATGGAAAATGTTTTGTATTTTGAATATATTGTGTTATTTGTGGAGTTTTCTTAAAAGATTACCATGTTTACATTGTCTGTTCTGTGATTTTTTGTTGGGAATTTTCCGTTGGAAAAGAGTGACGCAATTAGGCTGGTGTGGATAAAAGTACATAGTTTTCTGTTTTCTGTTAACTGATGCTTTCATAGGAACATGTCTTTGGTTATATTCATTATTTTGAATAAAATTACCAATATTATTCCCATGTTAGTAGGTACATCAATGTCTTATAGGATGCCTAAGCATTTAACATACAGCGTGCTGGGAGTTTGTGGCGCCGTTTCTTTTCAACCAGAGCACTTAGGAAGCGGTGACGGGTGGGCGACATGGGGTGCTGTCAGTTAATATGTTTGACTTAGGATAAGTGCTAATTAGTAGTCTATTTTTTTTTAATTCGAATGCTAGTGTTTGTTTAATATTTGAATTTGATTTCACTATGAACCAGTCGAGTAACGATTTTAGTTTAAATCGGAAACAAAGTTCTAAAGAATTTTTTTACTTACTTAGTCCAATTCTAAGTGCATACGTGCATCCGTAGTTTTCATTTGTGAATAACAAGCAGTGAGTATATAATTATCGTCAGAAAGGTGTTAGTTTGGTTAACCGCCTGTCAAATATATTGCGGTGAATGTAATCGTAGACTGCGCTCGCGTCTCAGGTGTCACTGTATGTGACCATTTAATTTGCAGTGTTTAATATTTAATATCACCAAATACTTGTATTGGGATTAATGTATTGCTGATCAATTTTTGGGCTGCGGACACTAACTTCGCAAGGGATATTGTGCGCAAATGTCATAATATAGATAGCTCTATTTTACTCTTATCTATTCTAACTAGAATATTGAACACGACACAAGATGAGTATTCCATAGTCATGAGGAGATAAAAGTTTAAAAATACTTCTGTGTTTCTGAGTCTTGGCTTCAGAGATTTTTTGTTAAGTTAAATACCAGAACTGCGATTATAATTTGTATTACTGTATGCTTATTAAATTATTTTTTTTGTTACAGGTATGTTTTTTGTTTAAGGAGATTTATGCAACAATTATTGGTATGTGTAAAAATTTAACTTATTAGTCTACTATAAATAATTAATTATTAATCCTGCGTTCAATAAATAAATTCTAAAGTATAACGGACGATCTTCATCAGTAGCCGCGGCTTCAAACTTTAAAAACACAGCCTCGTTCAGAAGTTAGTTCACAGTTCTGTTTTCCTACTTTGAAATTTTGCAATAAAAGCTGCGCTCGGAAACTTTGTCACCTATTCAATTACAAATAGATTACCTCGCGAACTTCCTGACGAATGACACTGCAAGTGTGCGTGAACACTTAAAAGGAAATTTGAAAACCAATTCAATTTTCAATTAAGTTTTGCCATCTGAATGGCCCGGTCGTTGGCCTCTATCACGTCCTGGAGGGTGGCAACTTTTTGGTCAGAAAGAGTTTGAGAGTCATTTGACACGAAAAGAACAAGAAGAAGAATTAAGTTTTAATGTATATTGTGTTATTTTTGTTAAAATAAGTATCTATAAAGATCGAAGAAGAAAGTTGTGAGGTTAAAGTATTTAAGATTTTATGGAAATTAAAAATTTAAATGATATAATTTGTTGTGTTGACTTTACATCGTACATAACACAACGTAACAAATATACGATGTATCAAAATAACGAGCAGAGTGTAACGCTTGTTATTGCTACAAATGGTATTTATTAAAACTTTACCAAACATAAACAGTTACAGTTCAGTTTCAGCGTACGCTGTGTTGTTTGTTAATTTGTTTTGTGTTAACTCTCGATTCTTTAGAACTCATTTAAATTTAACAAGTGATCCTATCATTAAAAAATTGAAACTTTATTTTAATGATATCTTCTTACTTTAGTCAATATCTTTAAGTTTATGAACGAATTTTACCGAACTAGCACGGTTTCCTGTTTTTAATGTACTTAATCCATGATTAAACGTCTGTACGGGACATCTTCACTAATTAAATTTAGCAAACCTGTACTTATAGAAGTTTAAACATAGGCTAAAATATCTGAATACAGTTCTAACAATAATACACAAAGAGTGAATTAAAAACTTTACTTACTAAAACTACTAACTTTACTTATTAACACTTTACTTTAAAAATATACTTGTATTTGTGAAAAAAGTCAAGCTACATTTTCGACCAAACTTTAAATGCAAACAACTCATACTTACACGGACATGCCTAAAAATTCTCACATCTCTTTCTTTATCCATACATAAGAAAGGGATGGCAACTCCACAAGCTTAAGATTAGTGTAGTGAGTGATGGAGTTTACAGCGTCTGTGCGTCTGAGCCATTAATTATAATGTTGGGTGGTAGTCGAACCACGTACCACTGACAAATGACCACGGGGACGCTTGAGATGTAATTATATTATTATGAATGTATGGAACGCTGAATATTATTGTGAACGTCGATGTGAAGGATTTGTGTGCATGGAATCTTTAGTTTAGGTATTTTTAAATATTTTCATGCCTTAAATTGTACATGGTTTTCCCTACTATAATAGGAACTACTTGATTTTTATATATGTTATTAATTTCCAGTATCAAAATTCTTATTAAAATAAGTTTAGTCATATAAACAGCCAAAACTCAATTCTGTAAATTCTATCAAAAGGAACATAATATCCTATTTTTTTTATATGTCCCTTTAATTAATTGCAAAATGTACACAATGTTTTGTGTACAATACCTGAACCCTTTACGCCTACGACTTCTTAATAAGCCAATGTATTTCATGAGTAACAGGTACACATGACGTTTAACGCTTAACCCTATATTACGTAAGTGAAAATTAATTATGACGAGGTAACCCTCCCGATGCGATGTACCTACACACGCATGAATCTGATTGAACGCGGTTAGGGAAATGTGACGTCATTCCACCGCAATCAAGTGTTAATTAGTCACGTTTACATAGTTTTATTAATTATGACGTCAGTTTTGCTTTGTTGTGCATCAGTTCGGGGAACTCTGGTGGTTACGTTGGCATTAATTGGTATATATTTTTTTGTTTTAATAATTAAAGATATAAATCATAACATACCTTCTCTACAATTATGATTCAATGATGCTTTGTAGGCATTTTGCCAGTCAGTCTTTGCCATTTTTACTTTTTAAATTGCTTATAAGGCTAGTACACAACTATTCGTGGCCATACTTAAAAAACAAAAAAAAAATGAATAGGATTACTTGTCATTGAGGTTAAAATACAGCTTCTCTGTTCAGCTGGTCACCTACATTTAAAACAAATTATTTAATAAACGTATATATACAATTTACGAGGCAAAAAAAACAGTGACTACAGCTTGTAAAGCCGCGGGACAGTGGGAGCGTGGACAGGATACGTAACGAGGACACGACTCGACGGAAAAACTGAAATCTCATCTTGAAATCTCTAGTGTTGACATAGGTTATACTGTAAAGTAAACCGACCAGAAGTATCGTTAATTAAACAAGGCCCTTTTGCTTTCTACCTGTTAGTTAGTAGTATTATTTTGTACCAATATTTTCCATTAATTTGGATTTATTTTTTGACTTAGCCGCTGGGGTTTGATGCACACGGCTTTAAGCTGCGATTGCATAGTAAACTATGGACTTCTATGGCCGTTCGCACACGGAATGCTTGAAGCAGTTTGACTGGTTCGAGCGGTCGGAAAAACTACAAACAAGCGGGCGGAAGCGGTCGACAGTATGCTCGAGCAGTATGTAGGCCTAAGTCTTTCTAAAAAAAACTATCAATCCTTTTTAGAGTCTAGTGTCATATATTAACATCTAAGTATGTTATGTGTTTTTTCGCCCCTACTAACCTACAAATTGCATTAACTTTTGTATGGTAAAAATTAAGCCCAAGATGTTTATTTTTCATTCGATTTGTAAAAGATGTAGTCTCGCAAAAATATTGATGTAGGTACCTACTTAGTCATAAATAAAACATTACCAATGTGTTGCTCGAAGTGGGTTTTCTTTAGGACATTTTTGTGTGGGTATAACGTGAGCCGTGATTAATTGTGGCGTTGTCAAGTCTGCAACAAGTGGGGAATTTCTATTTCACAGAAAACTGCCTTCACTTTGTCTGAATATATATTTTCCGCTGCTGTGGACCCAGTTCCCTCGATTTAGGTTTGATGGAGCCATTCAGTGTTAGATTGGTTTCATCATGGAGATAAAAAAAACGAATTGTTGAGATGACTTTGGGTTGATGAACACACTTTTCATGTTATAAGAATGATTTATATAAAAGGTTTATTATTCGTCTGTTAGATTTTTTGATAAATGATTAACATGACCTTTAAATAAATGTCATCAAAACTTATTAGTAATATTTAGAAACTATAATAATAATAATATCTTATAATATCTTGGGACATCTCACACACGGTCATCTGATCCCAAACTAGGCAGAGCCTGTGCTATGGCAACCAGACAACTGATAAACATTCTTATATTATATTTACACCCAGACACAGAACAAATGATCGTGCTCATCACACAAAGATTCGTCCTGGGTGGGAATCGAACAAGTCAGGGTCACTAACCACTAGACCAACAGGCCCGTCATAAACTGGCTGTTGCCTGCGGCTCTGCCCGCATGGGTGTCGGTTATCGCGGCAAAAAGTAGCATATGTCCTTTCATAGGATCCAAGCTCACCCCATACCAAGTTTAATCCAAATCAGTTCAGCGGTTTAGCCGTAAAAGCATAACCGACAGACAGACAGACGGAGCCGCGGGAAACATCTAGTAAGTTATAATTTGGTGTCGTTATTGCATAAAATACACAAATAGTAATAAAAGCCAAAATTCAAACTTTTTCTTCTTTATTGAAGTCATATAAATACCGGTTTCATTCTGAAACTTGGAGGTTTATAAATATGATTTTGAAGAAAAAATATCCTATTGAATGGAATGTTTTCTTAAGTGATAGTATCCCTGACCTAGTTTTATTTTATTTTTCCTTTTTCTTTGGAATTAGGTCGCGGTGTTTCTAATGTTACCAATGTGGTTATAGGAATCTAAGAATAAACTACTAATAACTTAAGAAACTTCTTCTTTCTAATATAAAACAAAGTCGGGTTAATTACACCATTTGTAACTAAAGAATTTGTAGACCGATTTTCATGATCTTTGATTTATTGGATTCGTCTGCTCCTCGAATAACAGAATAACTAAACAACCAAAAAAGTCACATCTCAAAAATCGCATAAAAAAGATTTATGGAAACGAGGACTAATTACGCGGGTGAAACCGAGGGGAACCGCTAGTGTAAAATAAACAGAAAAAAGTGCGTTTTTGTATGAGTTCTTTTTTTTTTAATTATGACTTATTGGACGAAAATTACGATACAAAAATAAACTGCTGTCATAGAATGAAGGCGTGTCAAGTTTAATTACAATAGGAGCTACAGTACAGGTTTTATTATTTTCCGCGGTAAACACTTGTTTTCCCAACTCTGACATTGGCAAAATCGTTGTCTTCCCGACGAACGAGCCATACAAAACAAAAACTGAACTAAACAGGTTTTATCATATATTTTTTTCAAATCATTTCTATACAACGAAAGATTCTGAAGTTTATGAGAAGAGGCTTTTGCTCTGTTGTTGAGAAGAGACGGATGTTTTTAACAAGTAATATTATATTCAGAAAAAATGCAGAGAAGATCACTCTAACCAATATAAATTTTAAGGATACTATCTCCACTATTTAATATCAAACCGTGTTAGAAACGAATCTAATCTTAATTACTAGGTCACCATAAACCCGAAAAGCTATAATCGACACGTGTAATCTCGATGTATTAAGACGGATGGCAACCAATTCGCCTGTTTCATGTCGCTGGGCAGAAGCCCACGGGTGGGCGGGGGCGTGGGCGACGCGCGTCGGCGCCACCCCGACAGCCTAGATTAATTTGTTTGCGAAAAAAAAATGTTTAATACAATTTTTTGTGCTGTTCTCCTTTTAATAGGACAAATTAAACAATTTATTTTGTCCATGATAACCGAATATAATTAGAATTGTTTACGTGTTGTAAAGTAACTTGGATGTAATTGGTGTACGCTGAAGTCATCGGACGTTGTAAAGTTTAGGATTACCTCATGAATAAGGCTTTATGAATGCTCAAATATATATACCTATTTTTTTTTGTTTGAACAAAACCTTAAAACTATCTTTACAAATTCCGTCGACGTTTGTTTTTACAGATTCAGTATTTTCTTAACTTAAAATTTTGATTTCTAAGATATACCCTGACTTTCGAGACCTTTGGCTAATTTGACTATTATGGTGTTGAATTTATTAGAATCAAGTGGCATTCGTCCTTTAAAATGTATGACAGTATTTTAGTTCTAGAACCTAATAAATAGTTGTAAGGCACTTACAACAATTTCAAACTAAGGCTGTTAACGCACACGGACTGCGCGAGCTCACGTGCGCTTTTCGCTCTCTCTTTTTTAAAACAGGCGAAACAAAAGCAGTCCGTGTGCGCACGGCCTAACGTCATGTTTTTTTTAAAGATAAAATTAAGACATCTATGAAAGACTTTTTTCGTAAGACGAACGTCGACCTACAGGCAGGCAGGTAGGTAGGTAGGTTAGTAGGTACTTGACACAGTCCCTTCCTGTTATCATTAACATACATTGTGTGTTCGTGTGTGATGACAATTTTCCTCAACTCTCAACCTTTAATCATGAGCGAGGATGTTATGTAATCATCTTATTTGTCGCTTTTGGTTCGCGTCTCCTAAGAAAGCTCTTTGAAATGTTTGTAATCGATTCTGTATGTGTGTTCCACGCATGTTTCAAGAGTGGGTAGCAGTGTTGTTCGCCTACTTGTCACTCAGATTACGTCCAAAATAACGAAGGCTTATTGCTATTCTTGGTGGTTTTATTAGTACAATACATCATTAATTTGAGTATTGAAAATAAAATAATATTGATATTTGCCTTGATTTCAACCCACTTTAGTACGCGTGTACCCAATTTATGACTCCATTATTTTTTACAAATATTTATTCTAAACAGGTCTAAACCACGCTTAAACAACACGTAAAAACTCTCTCCTAAGCTAAGCAGTGTATCGAGGTTCTTTATAAAACACGAACTTGTAACGAGATACTGAAGAAAGATATTAGTTTACATGAAGTGAAGTCATAGTTCGCGACGGCTCTGAGAGCGTGTTTTGTTTGATGTGTGATGCGATGCTGTGGGTTTGTTGAGAGTAGATATGTTTACTAGTATACTCTTATTGAGTGTTGACGGTAACGATTCGTTTTGGATGTTAATGTGAGATAGTGGTTACTGTTATGGTAAATTTATAATTGAATAAACAATATATAAGTCTAACTTTTCAACTATTGCGCTGCATGTTTAATAATTAAATTAAGTGACGGGAATTATCGCGAAAATGCATAAATACCTTTAAGGGCTAGACGTTTCGACCAGGTTGCACTGGCCGTGGTGCAACCCGGTTGAAACGTTAAGCCCATAAAGGTATTTGAATGTTTGCGATAATTTCAATAACTTAATTTAATTATTAAATAAGTCGTTGCCAAATAAGTATTTCTAGGTTTTCAAGCTTAAATTCTATGCAGAGCAAAGCTAAATAAATTATTTCTTAAATATGTACTCCGTTGTCATTGGTTAGAAATGTTTCCCGACAAGTTATTTCAGAACTACAAATACGTAATTATGTCGAAGATGCTAGTAAGTCAGAGATATGAAAGTTAAAGCTATTCCTTCTGTTAACTTTTTATAAGAATCGTAGTTTACAAACGTAAGGGCACTTCAAGTTAACAACTAAATGTTGAATTCTTTCATACTCATAATTCATCACAATTTAGGCAATCATAAACATGTTGCTAATATCAATTCTCAGAAGGAAAACAGAAAGAAAACAATTACTGTGGTAAGCACAGAGGTATGTCGGGCTAAGTAAAAGTAAGTAACGCCATAAAGTAACAATACGGTAATGTGACAAAGGGAACCATTATGTTACCAACGCGGTTTATGTGCTACGCGGGGACTAGGTTCCGTATGTTATTTTTGATGTAAATTATGTTGTTTATACTTTTTGGGACGATTTAGATTTTGTTATTTGTTTCAGAGACCCCAAATTAAGATTAATCTTCCTTTTCGACGTTTCCTTACCATCGGTGTTTTGTTTTTGTGTCAGTGTAATTATGTATACAGATAACACGAAACGATTTCATTTGAAATTGTTTCTTTGGCATTTAAACTGCAAAACATCTTGTAAAATCACAAGATTTTAATGTACTAGAATTTTCAAACATTCTGTTTCTAATTTCAGTTTTCAAAGTTAGTACGAATATTTTAGTCTATATAAAGTCAAACTAATTTCACTTGCAAGTTTTCTAGAATTTTCTCTAAAACATTGTACACAACATAGGTAAAGCTAGTTCGGACTGAAACCGCTAGTATACACTAAGGTTTACGGCCGCAACTTTGTTGAGACCAGACTTTGTTCTTTGCCCGTTACTGTCATAGTTTAAACTTTCCAACTGTCTACCTTAAAGTTTGTATCGTGTTAACAATGGAAGGTCATTTGGAAATTTGTTTTTAAAGTAAATAATTTAAAGTTCATACTTTTCGCAATTTTTGTATGAAAACTCATGAAGTACATAACTGTACTCATGGGATGTACTCGGAAATGTTTGAAAAATTGTATGATTGTTATCGAGAGACATAATAACACTTATGAAACTATACACGAATGAACTACGGAAGAGACTCGGCCTAGTTTGTAAAATGGTAAAAGTATTCTTTATCTACTTGAACATTGCTCCTTGAATTTCTCCTTAACTTAGCCTATATAAGAAAAGAATACGTCTTAAAAAAACATTACCTGCAAATAATATCAAGCATATTTTTCAATAGGTTACTAGTTAGGTTAGTTAGGTTGGTAGTTAGTTAAAAGTGTTTATTGAGAATCACTACTGAATAAAATTGTTAAAAGCAAAACTTTCTTTTAGCTTGATAATCAAGCCGCTTTTAATTACAAATTCCGTCGTCTAATTTTGAATATCGCAAAAAATATGCTATGGCTTTTTTGTCCTGTATTATGGAACCCTAGGAAAGCTACGACGCAATGTACTGTAGTTATAAATAATGAAAGCTGGGACGTGAATGCGGAGTAGTTTGGTGTTATCACGCTCGCCAGGGAACAATCAGGGAACTTGTAGTTATTATATCATGTTTAGAAACACTGAAATATGCTGAAAAAGCTTTTTTACCCTATTTTAATTTAAATAATGTGTTCAAAATAAATGATTTTTTAATGGCATTTTGGTAAAGTTTAGGCTTCGTTTCGGTCTTCCAGAAAATTAGCCAACTAGGAAGATATTCTGATACCTGATTGGATGATAGGATATCGGTTGCCCAATAGCACTGACCAAATGGCAGATAAAAGGGGAGGTTTATAATCAGCAATGGGTGCTTCCGGGCCAAAATTATGATATCTGTTGCCCGATAAACTCTAATAACTCTTAGCTGACCAATGTGTATCTCATCGGTTCTCATTTTTATAAATTAGAGCCCTTTTACATAAAGTTGTATAGATACGTCCATCGGTATATTTATATACGTAAAACATGTGCCTCTAATTCCAGGGTCCCTTAATTCGCATACCGACGATACTTGCATGCTCCCCAATACCCAAGAATTTGAAATACTTTAATACGTATCCTTTTCGGCTCGGGAAACTAAATGTAGTAAGCCCCATTTAAACCTAACCCTAATTGTTATTATTCAAATGTAACCTTTTTGTGAGAATGATTCGATTTGTTAATTAATTAATTTAAATACCCTTAGTATATATTTATACCGTTGTTGGTTTTGAGTCTGCTACTGTATTTAATTTAGAATTCACCTAAGATCTCTTGAATGAATTTAATTCTAATACAATTCCAATGTAAAATGTTATTCATTTAGCAGGCACACGAACACCATACAGTAAAAAAATATCGGTGTTTAGATTCCAGTTAGTTTAATTTTCAAGAAAACTGAATCACGTGTCCGCTAAATTAATATCTATTTTGCTTTGACATTGTATTGGAATTAAAGTTAATTGAAGAGTTAAGGCACAGGTTTCGCAAGAAATTGTCAATTAATGTATGTTTTACAAAATTTAGACAAGGGAAAATATGCTCGTTTTTGAAATTAATAAGACTTTGCGTCATTATTAGCGAGAATCATCATTAAATTTTTAATCTCATTCACTGTTTTATCATCAGCATGCAATTCAGAAGCTTCTGTGCTCCCAGCTGAGACCCCCGACATTGTTTTCACATTTCTTCTTAGCGTAGTCATTTAGGCAATGTCGAATCCAGTGAGCTCAAAAATTGCATGTGATGATTTTTTTATCGTAGTTACAAAATAAATGATTTGATTTGTTTTACTATGTATTTTCTAGGAAGAGAAGTAGAGTTTTCTAGCTTTGCAAACGTCATGGTGTCGAATTTGAATTAAAATGAAGATTTTGATCATCCCAACATCAAGCTCAACCTCGTATCTACGTATTTACTGTTGACGAAAATAAATGGAAAAAATCTACATAATTGGAAAGCGGAATCCAATCATTGGCGCGGGAAGAAATAAATTGTACGCGGATTTTGTGGTAACGTGTCGTGAGGCTTTGATGAATATTTCCTGCTATAATGTACTAGTGTTATTTTGTTACTCAATTTTAGTATAAAGTAATTGATGTGCCTGTTGATTTCTTTTCTGCCCAATAACCTCAAATTTGATGGAAGTTTGTGTTCCACACAAGATTCTCACAAAAACATTCGATTATTTATTTGTATGAAACAAAAGAGTTCTTTTAATTACACATTCCCATCTAAGAGTGAGATCATGCAAATGTCCAGTCAGTAGAAAATTAAAAATTAAAATTTCTTAAAGGCTGAAATCAAGTATCAGTTCTAAAACCTATAAACTCCTTCAATTTAAGTGTTAATAATTCATATCACATCGGATTTAAGTATTTTTATTAGGTATATTAATCAAAAAATTCTAGACGTAAAAATTAAATTATCTAGATTTTCTTGACACATTTCTTAAGAATATTCCGTTTGCAGTTTAATATTTAATTGTTCGGTTCTCTGGAGTAAGCTCGGTCGAGTGGCGGAGTGTTTGCCATCTTGGGCAGAGGGCTGCTATTAGACTAGTTTCGTAGTGTCTGAGAGCAAGGCTTAGTGTAATGCGGTCAAGGTATGTGTGTTTAAATATATTGTTAGAGGGATCTGGAAATTTATCATATAAAAAAAAAGTCTGGAATATATTTTAAAATCAAAATCGTCTTATCAGTGCGCTTTTTCTGTTTGAAAAAAATAATGATACCAGCCCATAAATGTCCCACTGCTGGGCATAACCCTATTTTCATTTAAAGATAGAACGAGCATTAATCACTACGCTTGCGGGTTGGTGATTTCAGATACCAAATTTTTGGAATCCAGGATCGATGACTGAACAAAACACATAATGCTAATATTATAGAAATAGGATTGTTCCTCTTCTCTTTTAATATCGCAACGATATCAGTAGGTAGGTATAATGTATTTCAGACATCTGTAATTTGAGTGGGTTCAGTAAAGCAAATTTCTAAGAAAATATTTACTAGATTTATCGGATGGAGAATGGGACTCCATTTTTTTCATAAATACATCATTAAAATTAAAAACAAAAGCCTTGCTCAGAATTTAAAGTCGCGTTTCTACTAACGGTCAACTAAGAAGTATGCTTGTTAGACTTAGTCTTGCGTTGAATAGCGAATCTGTTTCAGTAGTCTGATCCCTAGTGTATACAGACCCAATGTTTGTATTGGGGCTCTATACGACCTTATTGTAATACCAACTTTGTTTAGTAAGTATTCTGAATTCTGCTTTATTGGGGTCTCATAGCTTGAGATTTAGGTCGAATATGTAATGAACTTTATGAAGTTTCGATTTCTTTTAATAAAAACATATTGTTCTTTCGTGTCATCTAGTATTTGATCGGAAAAAGATAATGTTTATAAGCTAGATTTATACATATTATTGTTATTTAAAAAAAACATGTGCCTTATTTAACTAGCATTTAGACATCTCTACTAATATTGTAAAAAGGAAAGATTTGTATTTTTAATTATTATATTTTATTTTATTTTAACGACTAGATCGATTTCATAAATTCTTTCACCATTTTAATGCAACATTATCCCTGACTAACATAGGTTATATTTTGCTGAGCTACCCGAGCAAAACGGCACAGGTCGCTAGTTATAGAATACATTTATAATATTTTTGTATTGAAAAAGATTCTTGTCATACTTTTAATTTTGACATTTTTATTTAAATAGTGAACCAATTAAAATTAATAATTGAGCTAAATTTTACATGTGTGAAAGCATTCCTATGCGTTAGTTACATTTTGAATTACGTGTTCCTCCCTCAATAAATCTATTTTTATTTCAATCCATTCAACAAGAACATTAATGATAGCAATAGAAATTGCAGACATTGATATAAATTTCCAACCTGCCGTTAAATCGATGGCATACACGTGTAACCCGATTCTCACCTACCTATTCATGTTTGCTTTTCATTTCATATTATGTATTTGATCATATACTTAATCCCAGATTATGGGTATTGGGATTATGTACAAAATATTGCGGTATAAAAGTAATTATTTATTTACATTACAGCTAGGATTAAATAGTTAATTTTCTGTGAAACGGTAGCTTTCTTTTTGTAAAATAGCGATCAGCTGTTTATTGCATGGTCCTAAAATTCTAATGGTTAGCAGGGCATCTCCTTAGCTTCCATTGTTGGAGATCCTCAAAATCTTGTTAACAAAATACAAAGCAAAATTCCTTCTGCCTAGCCTTTTCCCACGCTATGTTGGGGTCGGCTTCCAGTCTTACCGGATTCAGCCGAATACCGGATTTTACATGGAGCGACTGCCTATCTGACCTCCACAAACCATTTTACTGGATTACACAGTACCTATCCAATGGGACTGATTGTCAGAATTGTAGTGTCTTAACGACTGTCATAGATCAACGCATGACAGTCGGACCAAAGGCTTAACGTGCTTTCTGAAACCTCCTCAGAAAGCACGGGGCTCGGTATGATTACCAATGGTCACCCATCCACACATCAACCGCGGCGAGCGCGGCTTAACCTGTAATAACAGTCAAACCGTACTTACAACTGAGCCACGAGCACAAAATGACTAAAGTATTAGAGATTTGACAGATACTCTACTATTCAAAAGGAGAAACTAAAGTTAAGGCGCTACACGAATAATTATTTCGTTTGATAAGTAAAAACGATATGAAAATACTACATTTATTGAACAAACAAATCTGTACACGTTATAATCAATATACGTGCAAATGACGATTTGTTATCACTTAAACAATTGATCAAATATTTGCACAAACTTGCGCATGTTTATAATTATTCAAGGTGTCTTTTCAACAATATATAAGTATATATAGGTTATATGAAAAATACATAAATTAAAGATAAAAGAAAGAATGAATACAGTCATAATCTTTATTGTGCGCCATCAATAGTGTTTACTGTGTGAAAATCTTTAAATTTATATATCAAACTTAAAAGTTTTGCATTTAAGGTGTTTTATTGACACAAACTCCAATAATAAACAACTATAATATTATTATCTTCTTCCTCATAAAATATGAACTAAAATAAACTAATACACAAAAGGTTGGGTTTATTATTACGAGTTACGCAATTGGTGTCATTGACCCGCGCGGCGCCAAAACACCTGCGCCTGCAATCGCGTCGTGATGTCGCGGTTACGTGACGTACGGTAAGAAAAAAATATAGAATAGTAGTCAGTACCTAGTGGTGATTTAATACGTATAAAATATAGGTTGAATTACTATTTTTCGTAATTAAAATATTATTTCAGATTACAGTACCTACTTACATTTATATTTTAAGTCGATAAATATTACGACTATGTTTAAATTATTATTTTTTAACCTTAAAAGATACCATACCTACATAATTATCAATGCAACAATATTTTCGTACTTCATTTTCTTTTGATATTATTATGTAAAAAACTTAACAAAAAAAAATACATAATTAAAAAAAAAAACTGAACCTCTTAAACAGCCCAAAACGATTTATCTCCGAAACCTAATCAAACCCAGTATCAGTTCAGGATAAAAGAGGAATCTTAGTATTATTAAAGTATCAAGACTATAAATCCTGATAAAGTTGATGTAATGAGCGCGGCTCATCCATCATCGTTTGTTTCTTTTTATACAAGTTTAGTGTGACCATTATTCACGGAAAATAACGATTACAAGCACGTTTCAAAAAATTTTATCGCTTAAAAGTTTTATCTGTTTCAGATATCTCTTTCTACCTTCTCTTTTTGCTTAAAACAAAAGATTAGCTTAAGTAGCAGTAATATTCCTCTGTGTAGTCTCAGATCGCAGCCATATGGGCCATCACGGAGAAGGAACACCCTCTTAATGCTGACGTAAGGTATCACCGTCTGTGTTTGTATCAAGATTTTAAATAAATCGGTAGGCCTGATGCAAGGATTCAAGACCACTCGTATTAGAAATGTTTTTGAGTAAAAGTGTTCTATTACGATCCGGTTAAGCTTGCCCATTTTTAACTTATGAAATATAAATAAATTGTTTATTTTACTTGTATTATAAAGTATGGATGCGACAAATCTACATGTATGTACCTATGAATGAATCCCGATTTCCCTTGGACACGCCATAACTTCCGAAAGACTGCACCTATAATAATAATTCGTATAATAATAGTATGAGACTTATGTCTAGCAGTGGACGAAGATAGGCTGATGATGATGATGATGATGATGATAAAATAATCGGATAATTCATTTTTAATTATGTTCCTTATTTCAAGGAAAATGTTTTACATAAGATAATAAAGAAAAACGAATGGAATTGTTTTTTAAATAACTCACCACACCACCCGTACGAAGTCGGAGCGGGCAGCTAGCGTTCAATAAATAAAACGACAAACACCTTTCACAAAAGTATAAAGAAATTGATTATTAAATAGAAAATTTATAAACTGTTTTTTTTAAACACAATGATGCGAGGAAATTGCACAGAATGGCACCGTCGCATTTCAAAGTTCAGGTGTTTAAGTTCTTTAGATAACTATTACCTAGTGCTGCAATTCTTTAGAATGTTTAAATATGCCCAAAATTTAATTACTGGACCGATTCCGTTCATTTATTGCATAGCTAGCAATGGCTGTAACGAACGTGTGGTTTCAAGTATTATAAAAATGTCGAATAACTGAATGTATAAATAACATTACCTGTACAGGGTGATACTTAAAATATAATAAACTATGAATCATAATAAACGTGTCATCGCACTACCAAGATCAATATCTTAATAATTCACTCGCAAAATTTTAAGATACGTCGCGTCGCTCCAGCGGTAAATGCCCAAATATTTTGTTCATTTATTTTAAGCAAAAATTTTGTAAACTAATCTTATACCTGACGTACTCTTCATCTCTTTTGGCTAGATATAACCTTTCGGTAACACTCTGTATACATTATCTCATTTATAATATCTGAAGATTTTTTCTCGTAACCTCCTCCGCACTAATGCAGATAGCAAAGACTTCTGGAAATAGCTCAAAATCCGCGCTGGGTGTAAGGAGGAGTACGTATGGTATGCGGTTCAAGTGCCGTGTTTTTAAGGCGAAGAGTCGCCTTATATTTATTGTATATTCTTTTTCAACCGACAAAAACAGAAACGGAGGAGGCTCTCAAGACGACGCGTATATATATTTTTTTCTTTATGACCACGCATAACTTTATTAGCTGTGGCCCACGGTTTGACTTGCCTTGTTTTTGTCTCAAGGCTGGTAGTTGCAGAGATTAGCGTTAACATTTAAAAGTTCTAACATAACTCTAACAAACTAATTTATTCATGGAAGATGTTCCAGCCCCTTAATATAAAAGCGTTCATGAATCGTTATGAGCGTGGGTGATAAGTGATGAGCTACAAAATTGATTGGTTTTTATCATCAAGCGGTGACGTCACACCACTTGAAGTTATGACGTGCTGCGTGTAGTGACGACGTCATTGATTGTCGCGCCCACGTAGAATTGATAACGGCGGGCTTTAGATATGGAAATGTTAAGGATTAAATTCCAATGTTTACAACAGAAATTGTTTAGAAGATAAATAACTGACACCCACGCGGGTGAGGCCGCGGGCTACAGCTAGTTTATAATAAATAAAAGCTACAAGAAATATTTTTTAATTATAATTTTTTATCATATTTTTTTTTTAATTTGCTTCTTCTTAGCGAGTCGATCAATGGCAGTCGAATTATCCCAGACCAGTTCTCAGCCACGCAAACAGCGTTGTCCGTGGCCTTGTACAGGTCCTCGTGAGTGCAGGTGGTAGGGCATGCTGGGCAGCTCATTTTTAATTTTAATTTCCCGTCATGGCATCTAAGCACGTAATCAAAAAGATATAAACATGCAAAAAGAATTGACCTCAGTATTTAAAAAAAATAAAAATAAAACTATAAAGAACCCCTACAAGAGAACTCCTACAATATGTCAAAGCATAATACATAAAATGAAAACTTAAGCTAACATTTATATTATTATAAAGAAACTAATTTCTTAGTTGCCAGCCAAAGTTAGAAGATTGAAATTGCAATGCAATAGATTTATAAATATCAGAAATCTCGAAGGAGTTTCTGTACAAAGAAGCTTGTTTGTTGCCTTTAGAAATAAATATTGTTTAGTATAATTTAAAGTTAGGAGAAAGATGGTATGATAGCATAAAAACGACTTTTCCTGAGGAATTAGTTGGCAAAAAGAACGACTATCAGTTACCCAATCGGGATTTTCAACTTATCATTCTGAAAAAGTCCAAAAAATAATGGGACTCAAATTTATATGAGACCACCTCTGACATATATTTTACTAGTTTTTGCCCGCGACTTCGTCCGCGTTTCTAATAGGATTTTTAATTGTTTTTTTTTTACGTTATTAATTTGTAACATATAAATTACTAGCTGTTTGGCACGGCTCCTCTCGCGTGGATATCGGTTATCGCTGCAATAAGTAGCCTATTTCCATGTTTCGCATTAATAATATTATTAAGGATTGAGACAAATCGTTCAACAATATTAGAAAACAATATCGTAATAACGTATAATGCACCTAATGGCTTCTGCTACGCTAAATTAAAATTCCTTACTAGAGTTAAAATGTTTCAAATAAACTGCAAGGAAAGTCGACATATTTCAGTAGCATTTTCTTTATAGCTTAAAGCTTGGCTCGCTGCGGAAAAATCCCGTTATCAAGACTATTGAGATCAATGCCCCATGATCACTGGCGTTATCTCCATCCCTCGGATGTGTCACATTGCAAATGGCCGCCGGCGCCTAACTGTCGCACCCCTGATTATAGGCTACGCTGAAACAACAACAATTAACTATGCGTGTTATGTGTGCTATTCTATTTACACGTGTATATTATTATTTGTTGGTTTATCTATTTATGTTGAATATAATTATTTTGTTTGTGTTACTGACAGAGTATTCTAAGGTTGGTAATTTACTGTTGCGTGTTTAACATGTGTTTTGATATTGTTAGTCGTAACATATTATATTATTTATTGTATAAATGTGTGCAGTCTTATTTTTATTTCAATTTCTAAAGTATGTGCAATATATAATATAATAGTAGTTTTAGTTTAAAAATGGTCAAAAACAATGCGAGTTTAAGTTTGATCCATTTTTACGTTATTCATCTGATATGATTAAGGGGGGATTTTTCCAACGCCAGATAGTTTTATTCGAGAAATATTCTTAAATCAGATTCAAGAATATATTAATGTAAAAAAAAAAACAGATTTTCCATACAAAATCTGTCAGACGTCAATTTTATTCCATGAATAAAAATTATCTGACGTTGGAAAAATCCGCCATAAGCCCAAATATAATATATGCATATTTAATAGAGTTTCCTCCTGATTGTATAAAAAGACTAGAGTTAGTACAAACAACTAATGATTTTATTATCTCCGACACTTAGATGCTCACCGACACGTACCCACACATCCTTACAAAACATGTAGCAGTACACAGGATGATATCACAACGCGTCGGGGTGTGAATTTAAGCCTGAGTGGGTGTAATTGGAATAAGCGCCGGCGCCGAAACTCTGCCGCCCTGTATAATAGACGTCGAATAAATTATTTTCTACTTAATTTCGCCTTTTGATCGCCTCATAATTACTAGCTGTGACATGTAATTGTTTATCGTCACTTGTTTTCTGGAGTTTTGGTTAGCAACTAAATAGATGTTTGATTTTTATTCAGTGAATAGAATCATCCCATAGACTGTTTCTGTTTAAAGGGTTGTGTTTTTGATGACCAAATGTTGGGTTTACATCTTAGAATTTATTTTGTATGAAATAATAATGTTTAAATAAACATCTTGAGCTTTATATGGTATTTTCTAGTAAAGGTTATGTATTAAGAATTATAAGAACTTTAATTTCAATTTAATTGTTTACAAAAGCTATACAGGTCCTTATTATTGTTCTCGATCAGTATTTCCTATACTATACAATTTACCATTCAATGTAGTGTTTGGTAAATATTTACCACAGTACCTCTATTTACTTTAGTAGCCTATGTCTAAAAAACCTTAAGTAAAACATCTAAAAATACACCAACAGCTAATTTATCTATAAATAACTTAGTTTATCGATATTATTTGCCTATCGTCATCATCAAGTCATTAAGCACTTAATAATAATGGTATCATCAATCATCCGGTTATATTAGTAGGTGCTAAATGACTTTAGTAAGGTACTTCCTGATGTACTTAATTAGAACCGATTTACAGTAGGAAGTGTCGTCCTTTAATTGATTATGAGATCATTAGGTAGGTGGCTTCGTCTTGGATCGTGATGCCCTGTTTATGTAGACACCAATTAATAAAAAAATGGTTTTGACGATATAATGTGACTAGTTGTATTCATGTCTTTCTTATAAGCTCGTACTTAAAAGCACTTTGATCATTATTTTGTCCAGTTCTATGTAGAAATTGTTCTCAATTATATTGTTTGAATAAACAATAAATAAATTATAATTTGTAATGAGAAAACCTAAAAATAACAAAGAAATAAATATAGGTCGATATTTATAGATCTAAATACAATTACTTTTACAGTTTTATTTACAGTTAAGTGATTTTAATCGCCTCAGTTCTATCATTTTCGCTTCATACACAACCTCTTAAATAAGGCCCATAACAAGACAGTAAACTGATAATATTTTATTACTATACTGCATAAAAACGGGATTCCTACGTCACATTTACCGATGCAACGCCAATAAAAATGTGCATTAATAGTACCCATAACGTTGCTTATCCACGGGCGGCAGGCGTTTATAAGAATTAAGTGGAGCATTAAATGTATGGAGATTATGTTTTTTAACATAACCCTTAAAAGGTTTAGATTCTTTCGCTAGTAACCCAAATTCTAACAAGACTAATAGGTTTTAGCGAAGAAAGGAGCTGATGTTTTTATTGTTGTGTTATTATAAATTACACTATTATCATGGTGCGGTTGTTCCACAGGGCAAATACCTACTCGAAGGCCGTAAACGGTAGGGGTAACTACGAGTAACGCTAATATATATATATTATATATGATGATGATGCAAATAAATTATTATTATGTATATTTTTCATTTACTGTAATTAAATAGGCAATTTTGAATTGCCTAAATCGAACAAAGACATTGTGAAAATAATAAACAACGTAGAGAGAAACAAGTGAATGCTATATCTACTTCTTTCATATCTACGTGTAAGTCTAAGTTAACTATATATATAATATATTTCAAGGATATTTTTATGTGCGATCATCTTCGTGCAACTTCGCAACTAACCAGTTTTGCCATCTCGTCTCGTTATAAATACCAGGATTGCCTTTAATTATAAAGCAATTATTACGTATGTAAGTGTAATAACCATTTAAAAAGTAATTCATACCGAACCTTGTTAACCAGTGCAAGCGAACACACAATTTTATATCTTTATTATAGCTTCAACAAAAATTAGATATGCTTAGTATTTTAGTAAGCTATCCCAAGTATCTTTGAATCGATTTGAACTGCGGTCTTTAATAAGAAGAGTATACTAAAAAGTATAGTAAAAAAAGACCATTCTGTACGTTAGTCTAGTATTGGTTCTAGTAAAGCTCACTGCTAGGCAAAGGGTAATACCACTTTTCTATGTCTATCTCCACTCGTTAACAATCTTTGACAATACAGGTTACGACTTTATTTTGTGAAACCCATAGATTACTTTTTATATTACTTATAACGCTCGATTCCTGCCTGACTCATGCCTGCCAACTTAAACAAGATGGCGTCAATTATGTCTTAATAACTGCAAGCATTAAATACAAAAAAAAAACGTTGCGATAAATGCGATAAGCCATTCTGATTGCATACAATTTATTACAGGTGTAACGTAACACATTAATCCAGATATCGAAATAACTATCGGACAAACGAACTGAAATGCGGAAACTCGCATATTCCACTTTCGTTTAAAATTTACGTCGGTAATATAAATGGCGTATTGCGCCAGTTATTGAGATAGGTCTGAGGTCAGTGGTCTCGGACTAGTATAGGACCAGTTCGCGAATGGACTTCGTTGACATACAGGTGAGCACAGAAGTTTTATTTTATTTTGTGAATCCCGTTTACGGTAAAGGTACAGTTAGAAAAAACACTGTTTATACGTTTGGCTTTATCTTTTCTTATTGTGTTGTATTGTTTGTGCGAAAATTTATAAATAATTCTCAAGGGTTTGATCAGTTTATTTTTTTTACGCTAGATACACCTGGACACCAGAGACACCTGGTTAAATGTTTTTATAAAATAATTTTAACGTAACCTCTTGCTTCTCTACAAAACTGAGCGACACGGCAATTTTTAATTTATTTTTAGACACAATTATCATGTCTCTGAATTAGGGCACGTTCATTATAATAGTATGGAAGTGTAGAATGGTTGGTCTCTTATACATAGTCCCAAGATGGACGAAACTCTATACAAATTACAAGGGTAGGCCGTGATTTTGATACTTTTGAACGTACTTGTTATTAAGCTCCCTTCAAAATCCTTGTACCTTAGTAATTTGATACTTTGTCTACTTAACAAGTTAATTGGTCGTTCAAGAGTTAGGTAAAACTCTCATTGTTAACAGCTTCCCAAATAACAATAGTTGTTTACTGTAACGCCTTTACTGTAAACAGACATTTGAATAATTCGTCAATCACCGTTCATTACCGATGTTTTTGTTGCTAAAGTGCTACAAATTGGAGATTATTTAAGTTGTATTGTTCTTTTGGTTAATTATCGTCGCTATAAAATTTGGAGTTCTTCCTGTTCTATTTTGATATATATTTAATGGCCTTAAATGGCTTCTAGATAGAGCCATAAGAAAACTAATAACGTCAGCAACGTTCACTAAGGACACCTTCTGTGAAGTTCGGACCTCGACTTAGTGCGTTTCTATTTTAATGGGCCTTTTTTGCAAACTCCTTTTTATTGTTGTGGTACTTCTGTCTACTTCCTACATCATCAATATACTATCAACAAACATCGCACATTTATAGCTTCGCTTCACGCTGTGTAACGACTACCTTAGTTGATTTCGTTTACGCGACAAGATCATATCAATTTGTGGAATTCCAATAGCTATTGCTACTTAAATATAAATATGTAACTAGGAAGAACATCAGATATCAAGGTTTATTCTGAGGTCGTACTTGTTTGGCTTTAGACGAAATTTTTGGCTAAAAATAAAGCCTTAAGTATGCTAAGTATTCATATTGATTGTATTGATTACTAGCTGTCCCCCGCGACTTTGTTCGCGTGTTTTAGTTTCAACGGTTTTTCATTTTTGCAACATTTTTCATTTATGCTCCGCTCCTATTGGTCGTAGCGTGATGTTATATAGCCTATAGCCTTCCTCAATAAACGGACTATCCAACACAAAAAGAATTTTTCAATTCGAACCAGTTCCTGAGATTAGCGCGTTCAAACAAACAAACAAACAAACTCTTCTGCTTTATAATATTAGTATAGATAAAGTGTTTGTTTGTTTTGTTTCTGATATCTTATTATATAAAACAAAGTCGGGTTAGTTATGTACCCCATTTATTACACAAGAACGGGTGGACCGATTTTGATGATATTTAATTTGTTAGATTCATCTCTGCCCAAATAGCAGAATAACTATAAGAAAGTCACAAAAACTACTTACGCGTTCAAAACCGTGGGGCACAGCTGAATAGTAGTAATAATTAGAATTCGAAGCAAGATTTTAAACTATTTAGGCTAACCGAGCAAACTGCAAGAGTTTTGTAAAATAATTGCTATTGTTCGTGAATTTTCTTCTATTTACCATCAAAATGCTTATACAACTCCCCTTTTGTGACCTAGGCTATAATAGGCAAGTGTCTCCTAATTATTTAGTACCGAATAAATCCTTACTAATATTATAAATGCGAAAGTAACTATCTGTCTGACGTGCTTTCACGCCAAAACTACTGAACAGATTTAAATGGAATTTGGTATACAAATAGGCCAGCTCCTGAGAAAGGACATAGACTACTTTTTGCCGCTATAACCGACATCCACGCGAGCGGGAAACAACTAGTACCTAATAAGTACAATTAGATATAGTAAGCTTAAATCAGATCACTACTTTTTCTTTGTTAATAAAACCTATACTGATGACCTACATTTGGATGGATGCTAAAAGAAATTTCTCACTTTGTGCAACAAAATTGAGTTGCGTACCTCATAGTTGTATAGCATACATTCTGCTAACGAAATTCCTACGCTTCAAAAATCTGCAGCGGCTTTGAATATTGTCCTAGCATAGACAACAATGGAATTGTGTGATTTTCTATGGTATTTTCAGATTCTCAAATATACCGTTCTGTTTTATGCTCTTTTTGAAATACTGAAGCTTGAAGCGCTTTTGTTTATTCTTGCATAGCTCTTTCAGGACTTATTCTGTTGTGTGAGTGAGACGCCGCTACCTGCAGAGTAGTGCGCCGTCTCGCCTGCACAACGGCAACAGTCCTACATTAGGAGTTTATGGTACATGGTCTTAGTTTTTAATTGTAATTAGTAAATGAATATAAAAAAGAGGTAATCCTGGTGAAAGGTAGATAGATTTTTGATTTTCTTTGATTCATTTACTACATTGAAATACTGTCCTAGATTGGAACAAGATGAAGTTGTGTTCTTTTTATAGACTTGCGACTTTGTTCCTTAACATTATAATATTTTAGATTTAATACTTAAGGCAAAGTTAACTTAACATTTTGCATATTATATTCTCGTGACAAGCAATATATCTTAATTTAATTAGTCTACCGTCACACACCGTGTATAATTTGATTTACCGCAACTATTATTACTCTGCTGATTTATTATCTAGCATTATTAATAAGGAAACGTTTAGTATTATTATTTCTTATTATAATACTTCTTTGTCACAATTCCATTTAATAAAGCCAGAGATTGAAGCTTGAAGGTCGAACAACGTGATGACGCAGTCAGGATTATGTGGAAGTAAATCTAATTTGTTAATTAACTATCGTTCTGAGTGTTAGATTACATAACTGTTTTGAACACATTGATTTACATCTTTCATACTTATTAGAAATTGTAGTACCTATCTAGGTATTCAAAAATCTTTGACTATTGATTTTTCAGGAACAAGGCAAGGTAAATATTGTATTAGTAAAAAAAATTAACAACCTGACTGTCCTGATAAGAAACATTAAAATCTAGTAGTTATCAAGTTACACAAATTTATATCCTTTTACTTTGGTACATTAACAGGTACACCAACAGATTTGATAAAAAAAAAAATAACGACTTGCAATTTAACGCCAAAAATCCGCCATTTTTATTTATTTTTCAATACACTTCTAGGTTTATAAATGTATAATTCACAAAGAGCTTATCATATTAGGGAAAATTTTAGATTTTTAAGACGAATGTAAAGATACCTTAACTGTCGAAATTTACAAACATAGAAATATAGAAACATAACCCTTCCTTGGTAGTCGGGTAAAAATAAACTTTCAACACGGATTGTTTTATTTGAATTTTGAAAATTTATGTATTTAAATCCCTCTAATATGGTATGCTTATAAATAATATTATTTAGACCTATTATCAAAATCTTTTATGAAATATCTATTATATTCTAGCTAGAACGTAGTGTTATTTATGACTATGAGTGCTAATCAACATCAAAATCCATGTACATGCAACTTTACTACTTCATGTAAACGCGCGTTAACTTTGATCAAGCAATAAATCATTATGTTCAAACATTTATCGCTATATTTCACATCGTCTTGTAGCTATGTATTTATTAGGATGAACTACGTACCAAGTAATAATGTACAAATCGGTGTCAAATTGACTATCTCGTGTGAACATGGGTCCCAGACCAATTACAACTTGAGAGACAGGACTGATGGCACTGGAAGTTTAACTGTGGTTATTCCATGGTTTTAATTTTCATTTAAAAGTAGCCGATGCTAACTTTGCATTGATTTTCATTTAAAGTTTATATAAGGTGTGTATATTATATTTCACTAGCTGTCCCCCGCGACTTTGTTCGCGTGTTTTAGTTTCAACGGTTTTTCATTTTTGCAATATTTTTCATTTATGCTCCGCTCCTATTGGTCGTAGCATGATTTTATATAGCCTATAGCCTTCCTCAATAAACGGACTATCCAATACAAAAAGATTTTTTCAATTCGAACCTATAGTTCCTGAGATTAGCGCGTTCAAACAAACAAACTCATCAGCTTTATAATATTACTAGCTGTCCCCCGCGACTTTGTTCGCGTGTTTTAGGTTGTTTATTGCAACATTTTTCATTTTTGCTCCGCTCCTATTGGTTGTAGCGTGATGTTATATAGCCTATAGCCTTCCTCAATAAACAGACTATCCAACACAAAAAGAATTATTCAATTCGAACCAGTAGTTCCTGAGATTAGCGCGTTCAAACAAACAAACAAACAAACAAACAAACAAACAAACTCTTCAGCTTTATAATATTAGTATAGATTAGTATAGATTATTCTCTATATGAGAAAAGGGCTTGTGCCCAGCAGTGCAGTCCCACTGCTGTAGGTATTATTACTATAATATAAGATGTTTTATACTGAAGATCAGTGAAATACAGTATTAAGCTGAATACGGTGAGACTGGAAGCCGACCCCAACATAGCTTGGGAAAAAACGTTGGTTTGTTTTTAAATATTTGGTGTATTATACGAATAGTATATACTTATAATAGTTACGAAACATCCAAACTAATTATGATAATTGCAAAAGTACCGATTTGATGTAATATGGTATTAGGTAAGATTGGATCCAAAGAAAGAACATATGCTACTTGTTACTTTGCACACACGCGAGCGGAGCCGCTGGGCAACAGCTAGTTTTAATCTCAATATTAAACACATTAGTGTTTGTCACATTATTTATTGAGATATTTTTTTAAATGAATAAATGATAATAAACTGTCTGGACAACTAAATGCCCTAATTAATAAAAGTGGTATTTAAATAAACGAATTAAGGGAACAAGGTTTGATAATATCACACAGTTTACTAAAACAATATAATAAGCTGTTAATTTTGACAATTGTAATTACTGTTTTATTCTGTCTCATGGTAATTAACTTTAACTGTACCTATTATGAACAAAAATTGTAATTATATTTTTAATACGTAATTGTATGACAAGTTATCATAATTTAAATGTCTCGTGTATGATTTTAAATAAGAATAGTTACAAGGGCAGCATGTGAAGGTTTAATGAAGTCAATAAACAGAATGTTGTTGGTGTTATCATCTATAAACTGCGACTATTAATCACGAAGTCTTAGGAAATTTCCCAGTCAGGGAATTAGTTTAGCATTTGACGTGAACAGGAGATGAAATGATGATGTCATGACGTATTTGTCTAAAGTCCTTGTGAAATAAATCAATATTGGACTATTGTTGTCTACTGCTGTTCATAGTCCTCTTACAAGTTATACTACAGTATACGTACAAGAAAAGCATGAGAAACTGTTAAGGTAAATTATTTTAAAACCTAAGTAATATTTCAAAACCCTTATAGTCGGCCCTATGGCCCACCGACCACAGCCACCCTTGGCCAGCGACAGCGACTTAACACACTTTATCATATATTTGGCGGCAGTAACGAGTAGCCGCCGGTACAAAATATATGACACTAGCTGTTTCCCGCGGCTCCGCTCGCGTAAATGTCAGTTATCGCGGCAAAAAGTACATGTCCTTTCTCGGGGTTTAGACTATCTGTGTACCAAATTTGATTTAAATCGGTTATTTTGGCGTGAAAGCGCGACAGGCAGACAGACAGACAGAGTTACTTTCGCATTTATAATATTAGTAAGGACAGTGTTTGAAGATGCTGTCGCTGGCCATCGGTGGCCCGTTTGCGCCGAGCCTTAATCCGTTTATTCAAATCCCCAGCACCAATTAACTGATTCAATTAAAATAAGCTCTACAATTTACTTTCAAAGTTTTGCGTTGTTAACTTGTCTTTATTTGCAGCCCAAGACTACGATTAACTTAACGATATATTAATCTGAGTTTAAGCGGAGTGGTGCTATCGACCCCTAGCTATTTTAGAGGGCAAATGGCCGTTTCTTGTTACAGTTAAATCGGACAAATCTGAGAGAGTCTTGGGATTAATAGGACAGAGGTTCAAAGAGGCTGAAATATACGTGTTTATTCCGAGAAAATTGAGTGATTCGTCAACTTGTCCTACATGCCTATATGCTCTTATCAAATAGACCAATATTATTTTGATTTTCTGCAAGTCGTCCTAAATGGGCCGTAGGCTTGTAGGACGAGATGACGAATCACTCGGAAAATTGGACTAACCACAAAATCATATTGTACATAGCGCTTATATTTGTACATTGCTAAATTTCGGAACTGTTTTAAATAATATATTTGGTATTTAATATAATACCATATATATTATTTAATATAATACCATATATATTAGGTAAAAGGGATCAGAAGGTATAAAGTTGTAGTAACAAAGATTATTACAATAAAAAGGAGTAATATATTACATTGTACCTATAGAATATTAACTCTCTCCGCTTATACATCTAAAATATATAGGTATATATATTTTTTATAATACAACCAGTACCCACCTTAACGCGCACGTAATGGGGGCAAGTCTTTGGGCGTTTATCGAATACAATTTCAATCTTCAGACTGTTACTGAGAATTTCTTTCTAGAACAATCCAATAATATTTTGCGATCACATTACATCTTTGTAACTATGTGACGAATGGAACTATTATTATGTAAATCGAGTATACTTGCTTAAAAAAAAGTAATCATGTAGTAGCTCATTTCTTTCTTTCTTTAGTAATTTGACAGTCGTAAGAAAATAAAACATTTTTATTCAGTAAATACAATAAATAAAATTAATTTATTGAGCTAAATGCTCCATAACCACAAATCACTAAGTAGATGCTCATTTTGATCACATGATCATTTTTAAAACTTAACATAGCGAGAATTTAAAAGGATCTTTACCAGCCATGTCCTCTTAAACATTAAACATCAAACACAGCGCTGAATAGAATGTCGAAATGTCAAAAAATATGACATTTGACATGATTTTGAAGTTGGCCAACGCCAAGCTCTACACTGAAATTTTAGAGAATAGTACCCCAAACAATGACCAGTTTTTCTCTTTTAAAAAAAGCGCTGAAATGAGACAGTTAGAGCCAGGTAGGATTACATTTTAACATAGTCAAGGTAACTAAACGATATGTAATTCACTTGTTTCTGTTATCAAATAGACCAATAATCAATTTTATACCGATACTAATATAATTTGATATCGTTTGTTCACTTATAAGAAACAAGAAAATCTAGTTTTAAAACTAGAACAATATTAGTCGTGGAAATATGAAATTATACGGTATGCCCTACATAATAGGTGCTGAATATGGTAATGCAGGCATGTTATCAAATGCACATTAAGTGTAGAATACCTAGGTTGTGTGTTGTAAGTGTATATAACCAAGTGTCGGATTGCGACGGTAAATTATAAGATTAAGGCTTTAAATTTTCATATTAAATGTCTATGTACTGTTGGTGGCACAAGCGTTTAAACTTTATTTATTTGATTTTATTGAAGTGTTCAAAATTAATTAATTCAGCGTATATCGGCCCAAGGACTAATGTTCATTAATTGGAAAATATATCAGTTCTTATCAAACGATGAAATCGAGATAGTATGCATTTGTGTTTGGAGGTCGGGCCTATGTAATGTCTATTTATTTTCCTATATTTTTTATTAAAATGACTAATGATTTAAAGAGGTATTGGCAGAATCGAATAAAGTTTGAAACGAGATGTCAATATACCTACACTAAATGAGCTTCGAATAAAAAAATATCACCTTGAAATACCATTCCATTTAATTGCCAACCTAAAAAATAATACTACTTAAGCCTACATAATAGTAACCGGAATACGTATTTAGATGCGTACATACAAATTAAAATACGTTGTGAAACGAGTTCGCACTTATGCTAAACGTCAAATTAATAATTAATTTTGTACGCAACGAAAAATTAAAAATACATTTGCTATGTTAATTTTGCTCGCGATTGTACTTGGTCTAATTGCAACACGACGCATGCGTAGATTGTCTGGCCCTTTATGTGGTTAGCTGTAGGTTTTATGTGTAGATTGCTTGGCAACTAACTCACCTAGATTTAGAATTAGCCGTTGCTAACTGATTTGACTAATATGGAATGTAATGGCCTCGGATGTGTGTGATTATGATACTAAAATAGAGTTTTTAAATTTAGTGAAGTCTTTGAAACAAAAATCTTTTAAATAAAACTAGATGTGGTATAAATTACAAAATGAAGTCTTTGAAATAAAAATCTTAAAAATAAAAAACTGGATGATTTCTAATTTTTAATTCCCAGAAACGATTGAGTATCTACTTCTGACTTTCAAAGAGTTTTCGAAGTTATTCAAACTTCAATAAACAAAATATTAGCTTGAACTTTTGTTGGAAGTGTTTCCATTCAGTTGAGGTAATCTGTTTACCGAGGTAATCTCAACCAATTGTTTTAGGGGTATATTGAACTTTAAATATTCAAATTCCGTATGAAACGTGACTGTTCCACATATTTGTGAGGTTCACATTAAATTATAATTACTTGTATACATACTTCTATGTGTGGCCATTAAACTTGCGGATTTTAATCGACCAGTAAAGAACTAAAAAAATATGTACCGGGGTTTGGATACATCGTTAAAAGGTCTTTACACAATACACTAGTACCGAGGAAAACTAAATGAACTGACGTCTACGTGATTTAATAAAAAAAATACATTACATGTTTCTGGAATATAATTTTTATGTATTAACATGCTCGTAACTTTTTAGGGTTTTTGTAGTGAAAATCGTATAAACGATTTACCTGCAAACTCAAAGCTTGTCTCTTTTAGAGGTCTAATCGTTTCTCACAATACAAGATGAGGAAACGCCTCCTCGATCCTTCAGGAAATAACCAAGCGGGATTAACTCGACCTTTCCAACAGATGGGACGCATTAATCACTCATCGAGTACCTCAATTATAGTTTGAGAGATTTAAACTAGGCACAATACAATATACCATTCATTATTTACTAGACCTTTCCATTTGTAAAGGTTGTAGGCCTAGAAGTTTTCCGGATCGAATTAATATGAAAAGTTTTTGGAACTAATCCAGGAAAATCCATGATTATTTCAGTGCTTGTTTTGTCTATTTCATAATTAATAATTATGCGTATATTTTCTTTAATATAATAAATAGGCTTTGCATAGTTTGGGATTAGATGGCCGAATGTAAATTGTCCCAAGATATTATTATATGACGACTAAAAACGATTGTTTAGTTTCAAACTGCTGCTACCAACCACCATGTATTTGGTGATATGTAAATATGGGATCGCACACTTTATCAATCATGCATTTAATACCTATACTTTTTAAATTTTTAGCGTATTATTCACATTTTTCTTTTATTAATTTGTAGCGTATTATTCAATTACTTTTCATAGTGTCATAAAAATAGGGTCGTGAATCGTGCCCCGCTTCCGCTTCAGTGCCGCTCGCTTGATCCCGCGGTTTTCGACACCTGACATAAACTATTAACTTACTAATTACGATATCGATATGTCGGCCGGTATCGTATTATCTCGCGAGGTTCGCGCCACTGGCTCGCCTTGGTGCCGACCACTTTCATTCTCTGTATGTTGTGCAGTCATTTGGAGTGTAGCCTTTCAAGGATTTTTAGGTAAATATGTGAAGGAAATGGTTTGAAGTAGGGTCGGCTACTGGCTATGTATTGCTGTATTGCTGCGGCAGGTTTTGTAGTGATTGTGGAATGAAATTGGAATTTGGTTTCTTTGTGTAGTATTTTGTTAAGTAAATATAATATTGTATTATTGATTTAGAAAAAGAAGCAGGTATTTACTTAATCTGGTATGATAGCTAACGTTTTAAATTATTTATAAATCAAGTATTTATTATTTAGCTGAAAAAATTATGTAAAAAAAAGACGTTAAACAAAATGACACAAACAAGATAAAATAAATATCTAGATTTGTAAATTGTTTTAGCCATGATAAAAGCTTATTAAACTTGAATGTGCTTAGACAGTTTGTCTGCTGTTGTTGAGAATGCACGCGATTCACGCGAACATTTTTCAAGATTGCACAACGAGCTATGTGCTGCACCCTTACTATCGTTGTTACCTTTGTGTAATAGCTTCACATATATTAAGCAAAAATATTTATTTTTTATAGTATTGTTTAGCTGACTTTAACTGGGCAGTTATGGGTACCGTCTGAAATATCATCAGAAAGGTAAAATGATATATTATTATTTTAAAAAGCGATGCATTGCACACAAGAATTTATGGCAATTGACATTATATCTGAGAGAAGTTTACTGATTGGAAGTGTATGCAAAAGCTGCAAATTTTAATTACAATATAATATATATATTGTAACATCTTGGGAAAACTAACACTACCATCTGATCCCAAACTAGGCAGAGCCTGTATTATGGTAACCAGGAAACTGATAAACTTACTTATATATTTCTAAATACATACATTTATATTTATCTTAGATACTAATATTATAAAGCTGAAGAGTTTGTTTGTTTGTTTGTTTGTTTGTTTATTTGTTTGTTTGAACGCGCTAATCTCAGGAACTACTGGTTCGAATTGAAAAATTCTTTTTGTATTAGATAGTCCGTCTATTGAGGAGGCTATAGGCTATATAACATCACGCTACGACCAATAGGAGCGGAGCATAAATGAAAAATGTTGCAAAAATGAAAAACCGTTGAAACTAAAACACGCGAACAAAGTCGCGGGGGACAGCTAGTATTATATATAAATTACACCTAGACACAACAAAATGATTGCGCTCATCACGCAAAGATTTTTCCTGTGTGGAAATCGAATCAACAACCTCCGGTTTAGCAGTTAGGGTCACTAACCACTAGACCAACAGTCCAGTCAATGAAATAATATATTTTTGTCATTAGTTAATCCAGATTATTATGGTACTATACATTTCTGATGGAATATTTGTGGGATATTGCACTCCTGTCTCTATCCTAAAACAGACGTTGGTAGTTATCACGCACACATAATGTTAGTACAATCCTTTTTTTGCGTGTCTAAAAGCCGTCGTCCTTGATTACACAATTATTTACTTATACATTTTCTAATAATTCAATCCACACAAAGACGTCATACAAAACTAGATTACACATAAATTGTTTGCGTTAAAAACGGCTATAAATAATAATGAAATTAAACGTTAATTGTCATAAAAACTCCGTTTCTAAGATGATATGTACTTATTGAATCAATTCTAATTGCTTGTACTATAATTAATACCTTATAGATGACAGTAATTGTTTTCGATTTATTTCTTATTAGTGTCTATTATGTAATCCGATGGGATTCATTGTAATTCTTATCTGTGATCTTAATCAAGCGTAAGACGGTTAATTGTAAGTTAATATACTTATGTATTCAATTGTTATATAGATGACGCATGTTTGTGGTCAATCAAACAAAGGTTAGATCCGGTATGATTAGAAGTACCTAGCCGAATACTTCGACATTTTGTAAAATTCATTTGTTTTATAATAATAATCGACATGTCGTTTACACTCACAGTGAGTAGCGATAATGTCGCGCGCTGCCGCACAACACACAAACGCAAATTATTGTTTTCTAGAGTATTCTTATTTTAAAAAATATTTTTTAATTTATTGTCAATCATTTAAAAAAGTATTTAATAATTGTATTTAATATTTTCTCATTTTATGGATTAATTCAAATTAATATTTTCTACTAGCGTACAATTTTCACGCCTAAAGCATAGGTTCTAGTTTAGGAAAGTTATACATCAGCAGTGTGTTAGACTATATGCAAGTTTTTGAAAAATGAGTACAATTTTGATAAATAAACTATTTATTATTTAATATTATTATTAATTTATCAGGATTACTGTCTTCAAAGTGATTTGAAATAAGTTTTTATACACTTTTCCTAAATACGCTAAAAAGAATGGCAAAAACCTTAACTGCGAAGAATACTGAAAGACTAATTTAAGTTTTATTTTTTGTTCCGACAAAGAATCTGTGTGGCTACAAATAGTGTTAGGCAGTCCAGTACTCCCTGAAGTTTAATTGTTTCTTTATAATCCGCTAGAGTGCGCTGTAAACTCAGGTTAGCAGGTCACAATGTATATTATTCTTGACCTATTTTCTAGAAGGACAATAGTTGAATAATACTGAGACGAGAGAACACCTGTTTTATTGTTCTCTATTCTATAGTTATGTTATTATTTATAGTGTAAAGTGGTCTGTGTATTAAATCTGTTTCCTTAACGACTTTCTTAATTTCTAGTTTACTAAAAAAATAATTAATAGATACGTGGCTATATCTGTCGCTAGATTTTTGGGCTGGGTGGAATCGACAGTAAAATTATCTATATGAATATAAATCAATTATCACATGTATGATATAAACATGAATGAATGAGCACCCCTTAAGGCGATACACAATTTTTTTAGCTATTTTCATATCGTTTTTACTTAGCAACTATAAAAGTTATTGACTTTAAATTGAAAGTTTCTAGATGGAAGAGGATATGATGAAAATAAATGATTAAAGAAACTTTCCTCGATAGGTTTATTTTTTGAAATCAGCTCTATAAAAAATCTATTTTTGCTTTATCCACGAAAATATTCAACTTAATAATATTATGTTCACACTATTTGATGCATAATCATAAGATCTAGATTAATGTCGATTGATTTTTTATTCGATCCGATGTCATGTTCCTATCGCTAGTAGGGGAAACTACCGACGGATAAGTTATTGAAATTGCCCGTAAATCATTACTAGGGCTTCTTGTTCTTATAAGTATTCTCCAGCAAAGGAATAGCTTTTACCGTGGTTTAAATAGTAACTAGTCAACAGAATCGTAGTATTGTTATTCGGGGATATTATCTTTACAATCCATTACTAAGACTCAAACTAGCATTCTAATAAAGAATAAACTTCGTATCGTATTGTTTTCACACGTTATTTTCCTTTATGTAAAACAAGCCATAAAAGAGCTATAATGTTTTCAAATAATACTGTAAATCACTCGCCACGATAAAAATGTGATTTACACATACAAATAGGTACATTGTAAGGCATTTTTACTGTTCTATGTAAATGACTTTTGACAATGTCAAACATCTGTCTAATAAACATTAATATTGAGGTAATGGAGATGTCAAAGGGGTTTTATATTATTTGGCGTCATAATTAGCTACTACAGACACTGCAATGAATGGACATTTAGTAATTGCATTATCTTCTATACTTATAATAAATCTGTAGAGAGGTCAATTCTGTACATCAAATATATTTTCAAAATAACTATCAGGGGGTGATTAGTGATCGATACTGATGCCAAAAATGCAATCAGTAAAATTTTTGTCTGTCTGTCTGTCTGTCTGTCTGTCTGTCTGTATGTTCCTTATAGAAACGAAAACTACTCGACGGATTTTAACGAAACTTGGTACAATTATTCTTCATACTCCTGGGCAGGTTATAGTATACTTTTCATCACGCTACAATCAATAGGAGCAGAGCAGTGAAGGGAAATGTTGGGAAAACGGTATTTTTTAAGCTTCCGTCGCGTATGCAGCCTTAATAGTTAAAGCTACATAGAAATCATGTATGACGGAAATGTTCTACATAAAATTATCTAAAAAATATCCCACAACAGCATATGTCTATCTTTTATGGTTGACTCACAATAACACGTGTAACTCCCGATAGCTTAGCAGTTCGGAGATTTCTGATTATATTTGTTTACTCTTACGTTTATTATACTCTCACTCATCCCTAATTAAAAAAAGTTTACATTATTACCTATTCAATAAAAAAAGAATCATAGAAATAGGTATAGAAACACCAAACTTATACATGAAATACGATAATAAGCCATCGCGCCGTCGCGCGTGAATACTGAATCATGCTATAAGGATTATTTTTGTGTAACGTGATATATTATATTTCCCTACTAAAATACGAAAGTTAATCTGTCTGTTACATCAAAACCACTGAACAGTGAGGAAGGACATATGCTACTTTTTTACGAAAAACGACGGAAACGCGGACGAAGTCGCTGGCAAAAGCTAGTTAAAATATATAACTATTATAAATAATTTATCTAGCACACAAACCACTACATGGAATCATCGTGGAATATTAAAAGAGAAATAAATAATTAAATGTGGACAACATCACAGACTTTGCTCTAAACCCACAGTCAGTAGCTAAAGCACTGTGTTATTGAAACAGAGACAACGAAGGTACCACAAAAACACAGGGCCAGGACAATGTAAAAGAGATTTTCTACATTGACCCTTTCTTTTCCTGATCCGCGAAGCTGGGGTCGGCTAATAATATACAATATTATTTTGCATAGGACATATCACTCCTTTTTTATGACAATAAAGCAATAGTGTACCCTCGAGGTCCCCGAAGGAAACAGAGAAGCATCCACAGCGGTATTATGTATCTTGCAAAAGCGAAGCAAAAAATAATCAATTATTGCTGTCAAAACGATATTTTTATTAAAATTACAAAGCAGAATTCAAGTTGACTTGAAGTTAACTGTATAGCGGTAAAATTTTAATGAAAATTTTACCGCTTAAATGTCTAGTCAGTACATACCTATTAAATAATATGTACTGGCGTAAACAAGCATTTTTGTAAATTATGTTAAGTTTTAAATATTCTTGAAAAGAGGCTTTAGTATAAAAGTGCATTTTATAATAGTTCATGTAGTGGGTGTTAATTAATCTGAAATTTAAATAGGTATGAACTATAATGTCTAGGGCTTGACAACATTGTATCCTATAAGTTGCGCTGTTATAAGTGAATAAAGAAGAAGAAGAAAGTATATTTCCTTGTATAAGAGAAATCCCAACGGAAAACCTCAAACTCAAAACTATAGCCCGACAAAAAAAAAAGTTACAAAAGCATTCCACGTGCCTAACATACGGAGTTACAACACTTTTCCTACAAACTCGTTAGCCTACCGTACTGGTATCATTACGGCTATCAGACAACCGGTCTAATAACCTGCCGATAACGCTAATTATCACCTCCGAATGAGGTTGATGACTATTTGAGTAGCTGTGACAGGTGACATCGAATTACCGGCTATGTGTGTCAGGTTGCGTACGTATAACCTTAACTTTGTTTCTTTTTCTTGTATCGTATTATGGCGATTATTTGTTTTCTGTACCTACTTATTAGAGTTCCTAAATCAGATTTTTCAATTTGCTTTAGGCTCATCTGTCTTGAGCCAGGCAAATAACGATCGATGTCATCTCGTGTTACTGTAAATATTGTTAGTTTATAATCAACTAGCTGTCCCCCGCGACTTTGTTCGCGTGTTTTAGTTTCAACGGTTTTTCATTTTTGCAACATTTTTCATTTATGCTCCGCTCCTATTGGTCGTAGCGTGATGTTATATAGCCTATAGCCTTCCTCAATAAACGGACTATCTAATACAGAAAGAATTTTTAAATTCGAACCAGTAGTTCCTGAGATTAGCGCGTTCAAACAAACAAACAAACAAACTCTTCAGCTTTATAATATTAGTATAGATTTCGCGATATTAAATGGCGGTAAATTGTGTACCAATGCATATCTTTGTGTCAATCTTTAAACTCAATTATGAGTTAAGCTCGCCTCTGTACATCAAATTATAAATTATTGTATTTTTGTAAATTGTGTATGTGTGTACAATAAAGAATAAGAATAAGAATCTTTGAATAAATTTATAAAGGTCTTAAAGTACACTTACACGAAAGGATCAACAGAGGTTTTATTATAAATGGTATATAAAAGGTTATTTCAGTATTTAAAAATATAGTAAGGAAATCTTCAGGTCAATACTGATTGAAATTTGCGCAAGATCGAAATAAAATGCACAAAAGAAAGTGGAAGGCTTGTTTCCAACAGTGCGGTGCGGCTTCTCTCAAGTTGCGGTATCAGTCCTCGGTCCACCGATTTAATTATAATCTTAATAAAATCAAGTCTATACTACCTATAAAGGCACAATCTCATGTTTCAAACGTCAAAAAAAATAATAAACGGAGCTCACAAAACGGAACAGATTAAAAAAATACTTTCGTTTTTATAAAATTAATATCGATACAATGTAGAGATGTTTGTACATGTACACGCAGTCTCCGTTTAAAAAAGCAAATGACATTTCACAATAACTGATACAAACACGAAAATGGAACGCCAAACAAAAGCAATTAAATTTACTTCGAAATTCGAATGCAATCACCCAAACTAATTAAAACAAAAAAGGTTGATAAAAATATTCATTGGCGATCCTTTTTGCACATAATGGTGGGTCCACAGGATACAGAAATTTGATGGCACAGACTGAAGTATGCGTAAAAATATTCATGTTTACAAAATGTTTGCGCTAACTTTGTACTAGTTACTATGATTTAAAAAAAAAGAAACAAAAATTGGCAGTTATTGGGACTGCCGATAGAAATGAAAACTTTTATAAGCATGTCGGAGACGCGAATCCTTAAGATTTTCCCCTACCAAAAAGTGCCCAATGCGGTTGGAGTTTTCACTTCAAAAATGTATTTTTAATTAATTTATTTAATAATGACTTTTTTTCGCTCCGACATATACGCAGAAGTGACATGCAGACTTTCGACTTTTTGGCTGTACCGTTTTGTTGCACAGACAAAATTCTATAGATTTTTTGAAAGTCTGCACCGTGTGAAATCTGCTATTATGGTGGACCCACCATAATGGCGGATTTCACAGGTGCATAATTATGAACGCGATCAGTTTAAGCTTTTTAGACAAAACTCGCTAAACATACGATGATGAATGGTTATAGAACCTTTTTATTCGAATAAATTAATGGACCTCAAACCATACCCCTTTTCAGATTCGACATTTTAATTCTTTGAACTCGATCTCGGAAAACTTAGTTCATAGGAACGCGTGTTTAATGTGACTGGTGAAATTCACTCTTAGCTCGTGACTTCAGTAACTAAAATGGAATATGTAAGTTAGTCGTAGTTGCGTCAACTTAAAGTTGAGTGCAGTATGAAAGTGTTGGGGTGAAAACTGAAACTTATCGTGCAGACTGAGACGGCTTTAATCCCTAGGGCTGTGTTCAAGGAGACAGCGGGTGGCAGGCAGAAAATACAAACTCTTTTGTTTTAAAGCTGATAGCGTGAATAGCGTAATCGATCGACCTTATGAAGTTAGTTTGGTTTTATAAAGCTGTGTAGATAACGCTTAAGGGATGGCTTGTATCGAGTTAAATAAGCGTGGTTTTAGCTCATATTTTGCCAACGTTTGAGATAGCAATTCGAAGTCCTATTTTGGTTCTCTAGAGTTTTAAATAGTGGCAAGGATTTTCTCCCTAATCGTTAGGTCTCTTTCATCTTATCTCGACATCTATAATAAAAAAACAACCTCTCTGTTAATATCATAAAAGTGAATTAAGTATTTTTTTTATGGTTTTATTAAAAAGGCAATATCCCAACTAGCAAATTTACATACGCCACCTACATACTTCAAGTAAAGATTTTACTTGAATTGTAAAGTACGTTTACCCCAATTATATCAACTATAAACGTGATTTAGTTTATTTATGTATGAATTGGAAGCAACGACAACAATATAAAGTGTAAATTCAAAAGCTAAGCGAGGACACACGGCATACATAATTCAGCGAAAGATTCATTAACTACCATTACGTGTAAGCCCCGCTTTGTATTACTTGCGCACTAATGTGACACTTAGGTCGGCTGCACAATACTATTAAGCGATGACAATGTGACTCTGGTGTAAAATGTTTGTGGACATGTGGGAAATGTAGAGATAAATCGTGTGTCAGGTTTCGTGAAATTTTGTATTATTTTTGAGTACTTTATTAGAAGTGACATTTTGAAGTCACGAGAGTGATGTTAATTGTCTAAGCTTATCTTAGGGGTCAGAGATTATTTATTGTTATAGGTTAATATTTGAATTCTTTCAAAGAGCTAGCTAGCTAAAGAACTAACATTTTGCTGACAGAGCAAGCACACTTAAATTTCATTACTGTCTATGTTCCTATAATATTATAATTAAGTATCTAATGATTTCAGTTTTTCAAAATATTTTTTTATTGTTCCTAATATTTATTTTAAAATGCATCACTATTTACAAAATGCCTTAATATCGTAAGGTCCCGTGAGTCCTGTATTATGTGTCGCTGTTTGAAGCTATTTGCACTTCGCTTTATTTCGTATGTATTCTAGAAAATAAGGCAAATACGTATGAATCGCTGTTCCCACTTTATTTCACTTAACAAAAAGTTGTGTCCAAAGCAGCTTTTTATTTTTAAATTCTAATAAATGGCATCGATGCATGGACCACGCCTATTTAAATCTATATTTAGAATTAAAAATTATTTCGTAATTTTGATTATATTGCATTAGAACAATAAAAAAGTTTGAAAAAGAATAAATGGATTAATTCTTAATTTAATTATTACTTTGTCATGTTTTAATTTAAACATTTTTTTTTAATTAATACATGACGTTTTATAAAAAGTATAGGTAACAAACAAATGTCGATTCATCTGTTTTTGTGTGCCTTTAGCCATCATAGATACAATTCCTAGAAGCTTTTAAGTGTTTGTTTGTACCTGACAATTAATCGACGGATTTTGATTGGTTGATCGAAAGCCTGTTATTATTAATATTATTGATATTATAATCATATCAATAATACGTTACGATAATTATATGTTAATTTACTGGCCACTATTGCACGTTTCTTGTGATATTTAACTTTTTTCATGACGATAATATCGTATGGTTTTGTTGCCTCCGCTCATACGAGTGGCTTACAAGACTATTATAAATCGATAAATCATACTAACACTTGTTTTTGTAACAAGTTCATCAATAAGTGGGCCAGTGTGCAAGAGATGCGTAGACGCAAGCGCGTAATTGCGCTATGACGTCACTTCTAGGTAATCGATGACACAATACAGTTGAACGACAGAAAGTTTGCTTTATACAAATATTGTATCAATCAATTCGAAAAACAATGAAATCGAGCTGGTCATCAAATTTCAAAATAAAGTTATTAGATTGTATTTAAGAATAAAAAAAAAATACACTTTTTTCATATTATGACTAGACATAAAAAAACCATGTCCTAGCTAGTGTTATTTTTTTTATTACTCGACGCTCTGAAAGGGTGGGTCGTAGGATATGGGAAAAAGCCATACTTTAGCAGATCTAGTTTGTTCTTAGCAGTCGGATTTGTTTTATATTTTACTAATACAACTTGTTAATACTCTTTCTTGCCAGATGTTAGACTTCTGCTGTTTGTTATTCCGTGTTGTACCTACAGCGATGTTTTCAATCAACCACATGCTTAGAGATGTGCGTTTGGTATCGATAACTTTTTATTATGTAATATTTTGACCCACTTATTGTTCTTACTTTTATAGTTGCTAACGTTTATGTCTTACTTCGGTTCAATTGTTTTTTTTTGTAGTCACATAAGTACATACAATATATTAAATGTTAGGTACATTGTTAAAGATGTTTTCATTGGTACGTTTTATTGAACTACTTTATGCATAAAATTAACCTTTTACATCTCCAGATATTTTACTTAGGCAAATGTGTGAGTTATGAATCTTTATCCTATTCTAATCTTCGATGTTACTTTAAAATATCTTTTATATTAATACTTACGTATAGTATTTGTAAATAAAAACACGTGCAAAAAGAAACGTGTTCACCTGAACGCGTGATAAAAACAACACCAATTTAATTACATTGGCACATAATCACAAGTCAGTGTTATAATTGCATTTTACGTAATACTGGCTGTATAACGGAGTAATTAATTATATTATTACTCAGATGAAAGACGCTGATTAAGCTAACTAAGTAAGTTAAGTAAGCTGCATTAGATAACAGTGTAAACCTTGTGGAAATATTGGATTTAATCTGGATGATGCTTCTGTGTAATAAGGCTAACGACTAGTATACAAGAGTCTATACGACTGTATAGACTCTTGGTTATAGTTTATTAAATAACTAGCTGTTTCCCTTGGCTCCGCCCGCGTGGATGTCGGTTATCGCGGCAAAAAGAAGCCTATGTCCTTTTTCAGGTTCTAGACTATCTGTGTACCAAATTTCATTTAAATTGGTTCTGTAGTTTTGGCATGAACGCGCAACATACAGACAGACAGAGTTACTTTCGCATTTATAATATTAGTTAGGAGTAAGTAATTAAGTATAGGAGCAGTGATACAATATTTTATATAATGCAAATGTTATTAATGCCTCAAAGGCTCAGATTTTTGACTAGTAATTAAGAGCAAACAAATTCAGAATAAATGATTAACGGCCTAGTTTGTAAAAACCTCGACGGTGTTAAGCAATTGCTAAGAAAGTTCTAAATTCAAATTCACTATAGAAAAATTTAAAATAAGAATCTAGTTATCAATTGCTACTTAATTATCGTCGAGATTTTTATAAATAAGGCCATATTTGTCTAAATTCGTTCATGGTTTTTCGAAGCTTTACGAAAAATCACATATAGGTATAGGTTAAGTTCGACGATTTAAAAATTTCTAAGGGCTACAGACATCGTATTGGATACAAAATTAGTGACGGGCAGTGGTCAGCTCATTCATAAGTGAAATATGCCTCTTGACATTACATATCCCATACCTAACTGTTATATTTCTGGTCTTAATTATTTAAATATACTTAAAATAATAATAATTTAAAGTACGTTGTAATTTCAGTTAAAGCTTGGTTTATTATGGTTCGTGCCGGAATCGTTGTAAAAGGTGTTACCCGGTGTCGTCGCTGGATGAAATCTTTCCGACGCTATCCTTATGGCCGGGTCAGGGCAGTTTATGAAGTCGGGGAAGGAAGTAGTGAGACTTGTAATTATCTGATTAATGTGAAAAAAAAATCACATTCTGATATTCTGTCTGTTGACGGGTCCGTTTATTTATAAGCTTGAAGAAGTTGTCAGCTCTGAGGTCCCGGGTTCGATCCCCGGCCGGGTCAATGTATGAAACCCTTTTCTATTTTCTACATTTTCTCGGGTCTGGGTGTTTGTGGTACCTTCGTTGTCTCTTTAATTTCAATACCACAATTGCTTGTATGTGATATTGTCCACATTTTATTATTTAAAGAATGTTACTAACAAATCCTTTTTTTGGTCCTTCGCCAATTTAAGGATAGTTTTATAGTCATGATTGTATCAGTAACAAAGCGCGATCTAGCTAAACAGACAGGTTAAAACTGTCTAGTAGACTCTAGTAGTCCCAGGTAGTCAGATTTTTCTATGAGTGCAAAAAGTTAAGTGTGATTCAGTTATTGGACACCTAATTAAGAAGTATAAAACAACTCAAGGAAGGCCTTTACATACCGACATACCCATAATACTATATCCTTATATACCAGAGATATATTAGAATCTATACCACACCTAAAATATACGACATTCGTTAGGATATCAGTAATTGCTAAAAAATACCGAGTTCTAAATACTTTATGTGAATATTATAAATAATTCTGATTAAAAATTCAAGTCAATTATCTATTCAATGGATATCGGCGTTTGACCACTCCTGTAAACACTACCTTTTTCGACATTTAAATTTAAAATGTCAGAATGAAGACATGTTTGTGTTTATTGAGTAATTAGTAAAGTTCAACGCGAGTTCGTAATTGTTTGGTGATTATGTAATAAGTATGGTGTTTTGGTATTTACTTTATGTCTGTTTTAGGTCTTCTTGAATTCTGTAGAGAGAATTTATGGTGCTCTATTTGGAAACCAATCAAGATTGAAGCGTAGATTAGAATTGATAATGATTTATTACGAATCCTTCCTTATATTTTTTAGGCCCAAACGTACCTCTGGCTTGATACTTTTGTAGTTTAATGACTGGATGGCTGAACCATCTCATTGATAAAGATACAGACATCTGCATTGGTAAAGATTGGTGAAGAACTTTACGAAGAGATTGGGACTTGGAGAAGTGGATCCACGCGGGCGGAGCCTTCAGTAAAAACTTTTAACCCCAGGAGGTCAAGGACCTTAATTCTTTCCATTCATCGCAGCTCAGAGTTTATTGCATTTATATCTATACAATAGCATTGAGCTTGTCCCATTACTGTCTAAATACTATTTATCCTGAAATTCCGCGAAGCTACAATGTTCGGACAGACAAAGGAGGATTGTGTAGTCGCCCACGTTATGCTGATGTCGGTACTCAGAGCAATTAGTTTGCTTTTCTATAGTAATTCTAGATCGTTATATTACAAAGAACCATTCTAAACTTAAGGGGTATACAAATTAATGACGTTATTTAATGGCCCCACGTTGAGCGCCAAACTAAGACGTATCAGTACGCAAAGCTTTTGGGTCTTTTGTACTATTTTAAATAAACCAATCCCACTTACCACCTAAAGAGATGAGTCCTTCAGAATGTGTGCTAGCATGGGCGATTGAACTTAAATTTACCTAAGAACTCACCTTATATTTTTCTACGTTAAATAGTAAGATATGCAGCACTTATATCTTTACATTTTTCAAGGATTGTTTTCAGGGTATAAAAACTTTTAAAAATGCATTTTTTTATAAAAATCTGAACGTTTTTAGCAACTGCCAGGTTTTAAATACAAATTCCATTAGAAAACTTGATTTAAGAATATACTAAGCAGTAACTGCTAATGTTGTATAGTTCCATCTATATTAATATTATAATGCTAAAGAGTTTGTTTGTTTGTTTGTTCGTTCGAACGCGCTAATCTCAGGAACTACTGGTTCGAATTGAAAAATTATTTTTGTATTGGATAGTCCGTTTATTGAGGAAAGCTATAGGCAACACGCGAACAAAGTCGCGGGGGACAGCTAGTGATATATAAGAATCTAATGCTAATACGATTACAAAGTCTGAGTACAAAGTTGGCGGTTAATTAACAGCTCGAGCTATGCTCCTGGTTTTAACTGACGCTCTGTGCATTCAACATTAACAACAAAGTAGCGATGTCAAGCAGTTTTATTTGATAATTTGTTGTCCTTCATTAAAAAGTATTAAATATTTTATTTATTTTTGTCTTTGCGAAGTTTCTTGTAAAGGACAAGAGTTCTCGTTTTTTTTTCATTGTAGCATTATTTTTACTATGTTATCTTAGATTATTACAAAATTCGTTTAAATGGCCGATGATTGATCGTTTGCAACTGGGTTTTTCTTTTGATTTTTTTTTCCTAGATATTAGAAATTAATGTTTTGTTTTGTTAAAAGACTTTTCTCAATTGCATTAGCTTTAAAACAAATGGTTTTTGCCACGGTAATCTAATATTTTACCTATTGAGATCGTTTTGGAATCATAAAGTTTATTTTATATACGACTATACATTTTCTTTGGTAAATTCAAAACTCAATAACCTTGTTGGTTGACGAAAGCAAATTGAATTAATTATGTCGATAAATCAATTTACCATCGACTTATATCCCATCACTATCACCCCGGGACGTTATTACCGCCCGCATATCCGGTCAACGAACTCGTGCTGGTGCCATTAAACCAACGTTTGCGCCAAATAATTTCAACCAACCTGTAAACAAAACAGCATCAAGTAACTACATGGGCCTATTGGTGCCAGTATTGGCTTTTAGCATAATGTATTTAAAGTTTCGCGATTTTACTCACACTACCTTTTACCTGCTTTCAAAAATACGAGTTACTTTAAGAAAGGCCCCCAGGGCTCGATGAGACCTTGCTTAGTCACAATTTAATGTCACTATGCAGTGTGACAGGTCAACGTTAGGTGGTCATATATTGATAAGAATAATATTGCAACTTGCTTTTGTATGTACAGTAATCAAGTTGCAACTTTGTTTCAAGCAGGTTTGTGTTTGTAAATTGATATGCTCAGTAATTTTGTTCAAGCAATTTGTTTACAAGTACCTATAAAGTAATGTTATGTCATTAGTCACACAGATACGCAACTTTTATTGCACTTGTAACTTTTGCTCATAAAGAATAGAGCTATAAAGTTAACAAATACAAGTACTGAATCTTATTCTGCCTTAGGAGATGTCAATTGAATTCAAGACAGCTATAAAATGTGTCCAAAATAAACTCTTTGTTAGTTTTGAATGACATTGAATGACACTGTCAAAATGACAGGACGCCATCTTAATTCAAAACCGTAAATGTCTTCGTTTACCTTCGGTTGAACAGATTGCATCGACACGACAGTTTTCTATAGCTGTACAACGTGATAGCTGTCAGTTGCAGGTTGTCCCGCTGTGACGTTTGTCAGTATGCTCCGGTACCAGTGTTCAACGAAGCGGTGCTCTATGTAAATAGTTTTGAATGTAACCTAAATACTGGATTTTAAAACGAATGTTGTAGTTTTGTTTGAAATTTTTGCCATTATTACTTTTTTTTTGACGTTTTATTTAACGAATCTCATCACTAATTTTACCGAAAAAAAACTTTCAACTAAAATGTAATTTAATTAGACAAATGATTTAATAGGTTTTCAGTTCCTAGAATATGCCAAAGAATGGTATATTCAAATAAGTTTTTTATTTATTCAAAGGGTTATGGCAACAGGATGGGAAATGGGTAATGCCTGAAAAGGATAAAACTAATAACAACTTGAACCGGACATCTAACACCACACCCTAAAATGGTAATATAAGCGATAGTTTAATAAACATTAAAAAATATTAATTATGAAATAGGTACACACCTAAAGTCTCATCGTACACTACTTTTAGCATAAAGATTTGTATTTGAGTACCATAAAAACAACACAATTATAAAAATAAAATAAATACTCAATAATAAAAAAAAATCACGTTTATATAGCAGCCAATGCCAAGTTCTCAAACTGTTTGAGCAAAGTATATTTCGAATGCAACGAAACATAAAACAGGTTTAATAAACTAGAACCCTCCTAAAGATTCATAAAGTGAAATGATGCGAACGTATCGATAAAAAACTAAAACATTTCAAATCTCGAACTATTGGAAAAGAAAAAAGACTCCTTTATAGTCTAGGAAATGAGTTTTTAATAGCAGCTCCGCTCGGACATAACACGATTAGGCGTGAGGTTTATTCCGAAAGATGTCCATTTGAAAGCATTTCTTTGCCTAGAAAAAAATATATACCTACAATTATGTGTTATGATTTTTCCGTGGCGTAGACATAAATACAATTTTCGCGTCAGTGTTTTGTTTATGAATATTTTTAAAATATCACAATATTCATTATAATTTAAAATCATGTTTACAGAAAAACTTGTTTTGTATTCGGAATTGACTCAAAACATTTGACTGGTTTAACCAATCTTTATTGTTGTCAATATTATGTTATGATAATATTATAAGTATTGTAGAAATTATTCCTAGACTCCGTGACAATTAAATCTCAATAATTTTATAAGATACTTACATATTTATAGCATGTATTTAAACTTGGCAGGACCAGAAGGCTGGTAGCATTGCCATATGTAATATGCAGTGCCTATTCTTATTTCGAAATACTACCATAAATACCGTCTAGAGGACAATTACGCTGACATTTTATTGCATGGCAACACATTATAAGCCTTTTGTAGTATTTCTTTATGGAGTTAGAATAAGACCCCAGTATAATATCATGAATTTATTGTTTGAGTCTTTGATAATAGGGATAAAGTGATTTGATATTAGAACTAGTTACGTGTCCCCCTTATTAGTCAATGGAGTATGAATAGCAAAATAAGCTTTGAGAGAATTGTATTTCCATTTCAAGAATTTTATGATGCGAATAAGGAAGACAGAATACCTATTACTGTAATTAAAAACGTTGTTTAAAAATATATGGGAATTATCAGGTTGTATTCTATACTCGTTGATTATAAGAGAAGAGAAGTTGACGAGATAAGCTGTACAATAATATATTTTTTTACCAAATTATAATTTGTTTCCTATTAGACTTGCAGGATAGCAGTGCTACCCTTGACTATATTTTCTGACGTATTTTACTGAATATTTAAAAACACTACAAATTAATATTCTTTTCGTTTAAAACAGTTGTGCTTTTTTTAGAATTTTTTATTGATTTTCCAGCTTCGAGACTGTCAATTGTTTATGATGGTTCCTTGTTCACTACTATCTTCTACTTGTTTGTAAATCCTAGCTTACAGGACTTATGCGGTAAGGTTAAACTACCTATACAACCCATAACCTAATTCCGGTATATTTATACCGCCTAAATTTTCCTGTTCAAAACTCGCTACACGTTTCTCCCCGATGCCGATAAAATCTAAATGCGGGCGCCGAAATCGTTTCTTTACAAATGTCCACTTAACATAACTAACACCTAAATGACAGGTTGAAACTGAAATATTTGGAAACGGTAGGCTCCTATCAAAAGAATTTTATATGTACAGTAATCTACAGTAATAGCAGTCGTTGAGATATGTTCTATTCTGGTAACGTAACGAATGAATGATGGTACGATGGAATGATAAATAATATTTACTGAAACTTTGCTTACTTCATTTCAGAGTACAGTACAAATCTGTAAAAAAAGTGTTTCACATATACTTTTCTAAGATGTATAACTCTCTTTAACGTTGTTGTCGCATATTTTAAAATATGCGACAACATGTTACCTTTTTATTAATCTATGGAATTTCTTTCTTCTTTCGGTTCTTCTCCATAGGAGTGAAATTTTGGAACCGCTAAACTAGACTCGTTTTAAAACTGACTGAAAAGGCTTACTTGAAATAAAAATATTTTATAATCTGTTTTTACGGTTGATATTGTCTATTTAGTTCCCTATAATTTTTCCTTTTTGCCGGTACTTAGAAAATCAGCATCAAATTAGTTTTCCACACCATTAATTTCCCCAATACCATCAACCATGTTTTTTCAACCAGAAACCCAAACCAAATAGTTGTATTATTGTTAACTGTTGTATAAATTGAGCCCAGTTCAAATAGTTACGTAAACGTGCGTGCTTTATGTACCGCGGCGATGCTATCAGCGATTATCGGTATTTCGATACTGTTACTGCACGCGCCAGTTCAACGAACTCAGTTTGAGAACTACTGCGTTTTGTGCATTGACCATTGTTTTGCCATAAAATGCTTAATTTTAGGTACTGTCTGTAAGGTGGGGACAATTCTAAATATATTTCCTAAGGCATTCAAAAAACCTGACGCACATTATATATTATATTATTAAGGATGACAAACAATTTTCTTTTTATTCTTACTTGTATCACTACTAACTTGAAGTATTCTCTACTCTGAAAGTAAGCGCCTAAAACTTAAGGTTAAGATATTCTGTGTTTACTAAGTTACTAAGTTTACTAAGATACTTAATTTAATTACATTGTATATCTAATTTTATTATTTTCTTGTTATAGGTACTTCATTACAGACACACTTACAAGCGAGTCCTGACATTTTGGTAAATGTCAAAAGATAATGAAATAAGGTAAATATCAATAACTAACCTCATTTTGTTCTGGACATGGGCTTCTGAGTGTATTGTAATATAATGTTGTCGATTCTGACAAGTTCTACAAACATTATACCTATCTGACCATACAGATGATTAGGAAACGGTTCCCTAATGTATATACGTTATAAGTTATGAACCCCATAAATAACCCATGTTTCCTTCTCGAACCTCATAATTTGCGGTAAAAGGTTACGTACGTAATATCACGCTGTGATCCTTTGCGGGTCAACAGAGTTGTAATTGGCGTGAAGATTTCAAACTGTCTTGTAAAGCGAAATGAAAGTTGATTCAGTAGGACAGCCTTTAAAAAGGTTGTTATACACAGAAGTTTCTGTGTTGATCTACAATTTCAAACCATACAGCCTAAAAATATTATGATCATCATCAATAAACAAATGAATTTGTCATACTAGAGCGTTTAAACATTGGCCTGTTTTATACATCTTATATTTAAATTTATGAATTTGTCGAAAAATTTTAACTTGGACAAACTCTTATTCATGAGAATAAGAGTGTTCTTAATTTCCGTTTTGGGTATAAGTAGTGATTTCTTGGAATTAAAATACATACTTAATATAATTATAACAAGTATGTAAGTCAAATACTATAAAAAATTGATTCTAAACAATTTTAGAAATCTTTCACTCCACTTCCCTGTTTATCCAGCGAACCATACGAGAATGTATCTATCAGTATTAGTATGGTCATTAATAGGGACTACTTAAGGTCCCTGGGAGGCAATAAACACGTACTAACGGTCGTAATCTCAGCGAATGTTCTATTACGCGGCCGACGTCACGCGAACTCCGACATCAACGTCCACGCGGACTTCACAGCACAACGCAGTGCAATGCAGAAGGTTTACTGTGACCATAGATAGTTATGTAGGGCCAATGTTTCTAACATATCCGTAGATATTTTCACCGATAGGAATTGGACATAATAAATGTGGTGCGTAAAAGGAAATGTGGGTAGTATTTTCTCCATGCAGTATTATATATATCAAGCAGTATTATTTACAGTACAATATAAATAAGTTACTTAATAGTTGTATGTCCCTATTTTTATCTTCAAACGCACTAGAACCGTCCAAACATGCTCTACTGCCTATTTCAAAGAGTGTTAAAGGAGGCGTAGTTTACAAGAAGTTTGAAAGTTATGGATGAAAAAAAACATGAGCATAGTCTATTATACGTACGTATTATTCGGTTTATAAAATAATATATCTTTTAAATTGGTCTCAAATTGGAGAAGGAAATAGGCGAAAGCCTAACCTCGAATTATAGTTTTTTACTTAGGTGGTTCAGTCGGATCTGCAGTGGTCCTTGCCACAGATAATTGCACCTACCACCCCTATCTCTACACCACCTTTGGTTGACTGGTAGAGAATGCCTAAGGCATTAAGTCCGCCTTTGTACCAATTTTGTGCAAAAAGTTTAAATAAATAAATAAGGCGGCAAAACGCTGTGCAACAGGGAAAGTTTCTCTTATCTCAAATACCTTATTTTCAAAAGTTTCTCTGCTCGCATTGCCCATTAAGTAAAAATTATATCTCAAGTAGGGTTAAATATTTGTGGATAGCTTATCTAATAAGGTCGTTCATAAGTTTGTTTTCCTGAGTAATTGCTATTTCATAGTCAGCTTTTCTCAAATTTAAAAATAATGTTGTCTTTAATCATTATTTAGTCATTGACTGTCCAATTATTGCTTAACGTATTTAGCTGGCATAATGTAGGCAGGTCACAAAAATATTATTCACTAGCTGTCCCCCGCGACTTTGTTCGCGTGTTTTAGTTTCAACGGTTTTTCATTTTTGCAACATTTTTCATTTATGCTCCGCTCCTATTGGTCGTAGCGTGATGTTATATAGCCTATAGCCTTCCTTAATAAACGGTCTATCCAGTACAAAAAAAAAATTTCAATTCGAACCAGTAGTTCCTGAGATTAGCGCGTTCAAACAAACAAACAAACAAACAAACTCTTCAGCTTTATAATATTAATAAAGTATAGATTTATATCTGAATGTTAAGTCGGCTTGCTATGAATTTGAAAATTTATTTTGAATTAGGTAGATACCCTTTCGTTCGGTTTCTACTTTCTGTGTATATTTCTGTACAGTGGCAGCCCACGACACGTCACGTTTCCAGCCTGATTTCCCCCCGGGTCTGAATTCTAAATCTAATGTCGTAATGTTTCCAACTTGTTCTAGCATGTTGATTATTCGTTTAGTGTTTATTCAATTGTATATTTTTCTCTGTTATTATAAAGTTCCCACGTGTAAACGTATTTTGAGTATTTTATTTTCGTTTAAAATTAACTGTTTATTTTCATAAATCCGGAATTCTGGAGAAATGTTTTGTTTTTAATTAGACCGTTTTGGAATTTTGCTAACCAGTAACAGAAAATATGAGGATGGGGTTATTTGATGTTTTTGTTGCAAATCTAATTCGTTAAACCATTCAAGGATTATTTATTTGTAGTCAACGACGTAGGTGTAGTTATGTGATTTACATGAAGGGTACAAAAAAAACTCTTACTACTTACTTGAATTGCGCAATGACACGTGTCAAAAAATAAACATCAAGTGTAAATTTTTCACGAAACTGATATGCAGCGAAGTCAATAATTGATTTTAAACAAATAAATAATTTATTGTTCCGCTCTAACACTCTTAGGAAGCTTACAACACGTTTATAATTGCAAGCTATTGTGAGATGTTCTGGAATCCGAAGGCCGATGTTTTTAGCAACAACACTTGTTCAGACGAGACGCTCTCTTAAAATCGCAGGCAAGGCCGGATGTAAATGCCTAGCTTGCAAGCGGCCTCGACGATTACGATGAGTGATTGCCTTTCTTTAATGTAATACTTGAGCACACAGACAGCTGCAAGCGTTGCGAAGATATGACGCGCGAAAACCAATAAGTCAGCGAACATTTACTTGTGATTTGAAATTCATTACTTTGATGGAATAGCTTGATTGTAAAATAGTAATGTTAGCTTCTCATTAGGTATTGAAATGCCAGTTGTGTGGTCTGCTAACATATCCGTATATGTCATGAGGTGACTAAAGGTTTAATGTTAATTTTCCGCGCAGACATGCAATGTTTATTTTCTAAAAGTAATATAAATTAAAGGACAGCATAGATAACTTTAAATTTTATATCAGAGTTATTATTCTGACTCGATAATTTGTAAATGGCATGAAACAATTTATGAATGATGAATAAAGAAAACATTTTAATATTATTATTGTTTACGGCTGATTTACAAAAAATATAAGTTTTTTTGATTAACTTCAGACATTAATTCACACACACACACACATTATACCTAATTCGTAACATTCACAAATTAGACCGATCTTTGGGTCTTGAATGAGCCGCAATTGTAGAAAGATGTTGGTGCGGGTTAGAAATATATCTATGTATAGCTTTAGCGCATCTTTAGCTACCAACCAAACCTTTTACTCATTGGGTGCGCATTTTTTCTTCAATTCGAAACGGTCGTACTTGTTTCCAAAACCTGCGATTCGTCGCAGTTAGACATTCTAGCGTATTGTAACCCATGACGACGGAAAGTGACAATGAACGACAATAAGTTAACTTGAAACGGGCTTATGTAAAATGTAGGTCGTTGAAGGTGACGCGATTTGTTGTGTTTTAGGTACCTGCGTGACAGTGATTCTGTTGTTTTGGAAAACGCTCTATTTAAACCTAGATGCTTTTTAAAACGGAGATTGTGTAATAATAAAGATGAAGTATGAAGATAAGACATTTGATTATGACCGCTTCTAGTATAAACCAGGGATCATAGAAAAGGTATTTTTGAAAGATTTTCTAATGTCAATTATAACTAGGACTATCTGATATACTTAAATATATACCTATATATAGCAGTTTTTTAGAAGTTGCACTGAATATGGACATCAAAAACAGTTTTTTTTTTAATTCTAACAATCAGTTCCATTCAGAAAATGCCCAGACAATAAGTATTTGTTGGATCTCATAAATTTAAGTTTAACAATCTCTCCACATTTTGTACTAAAGGAATTTTCTTGGCTACTAAGCCAAATTGAATTGTAAAATGCAGTTACTATTCAGATCCTATATAGATTCTTTTCAAATGCTATTACGAGTCGATAGATACAAATGCTATTTAGATTTTCTAGGTTTTGATAAAATGTTTTTAAGAAACAGTGTTGATATTTTTGTTGTATATTCAAATATCATCATCATGTCAACATCTGGATGTAAAAAGTGTATTTTGACTAGGTATATAGATCATCGCCATCTGAATAAAAGCCTCTTTTCGTTTCACAGCTCTTTGCCTATAAATACGGCTAACTGCATTAGTAGCTTATCTATTTAATTTCAGTTACTGAGGGACCACTTAAAAATAATTGGATTGTTTTCTCCAAAATTTATTTTTGAACGATATTGTTAATTTAGAGTGTTTAACTTTGTTTAATCACGGTTTAAACTTAAACATTTATTATTATGGGTGTGATTTAAATCCGCTTGTTATAATCCTTTTATCACGATAACCCATACCAGGAATAGGGTTAGGCAGATCATTTCATACCACACCTTATAAATTACTACATAGTTTTAAAGTGATGTATTTGGGCGTCCTGTCTAACTTTACTCAGAGGTGTATTTACTGATCAATTGGTTAGCTTCTAAAAAGGCTACTTCTAAGGTTTTAAGTAAGCGGTATTTATTTTTGTCATTTAAATCAGTCGTCATTTTAAAGTGTCTAATTTTTTGCGTTGCATTTGTGGCAAATTATTATTTTTTTCTTTTTCAAATATTGATTACCATTTCTTAATTTCTGACATCGTAAATTTTGCCTTTCCCTATAATCATTTTCATATTCTTTCGATATGATTTTCAACCATATGTTAATTATGCAGTCCGGCTGTGCCAGACAATCATCAATCAATAGTTAAGTCAGCTTATACTAATGTTATTCCCTTATTGTCTCAATTTAGAAACTACGCTTAAATATTATACCTATTTTAGAAATGCTAAATCCCGATCCATTGTTTAGCCTCAAATACCAGGAGGATAACAAAAATTGATTCTTGAGCAATCGCACTGGGTTGGTATGCAGGTTCAATGCAGATGCAGCTTTCAGAAGTACCATTGTATGCAGCCATATGCTCGGATGTTACCGAAAGGGAAGGACTGAATATCATCAAAAAAGTTCAAACTTCTTCCGCTTTCTCGTGTTGATGATTAACTGTAGATTTTGACAGCCTAGGCTATCAATCAGGCTCAGTCATCAATCTTTAAAGAACAAAAAGAACAAAAGAACAATTATATCTGAATAAACGCAGCATCCAAACAGTTGCAAGAAAAACAAAGATAAATCATACTTATTTATGATAAAAGTAAAAAGCACCATGTGTATTACTTAAAGTTACTAGTTGTCAAATTACAATTATCTTTGTTTAATTAATTAATTTACAGAGACATACAAAATATGGGCTTTTTTCGCAAACGATGCTATGTGGAGCTTCTCTTCCTATTCTGCGATACTAACGCCATTGTGGTTGCAATGGTGATTTATTGACATTTTGGTTCAGTCGACGAGACGGCGTAATTACTGGCACGATTGAATGCGTTTGATCTATCGGTATGTTGTAGAGCAGAAATATGAGAGCGAGGCAATAACATAATGTTTTCAGACTGTCTGACTGTGATATTATATGTAAGGTTAAAATACTATTACGCTTTTGATGTGTACATGCAATAAAAAAACATATTTCTAACTATTTATCTAAATAAACGCTAGGTGACACTAGAAACTTTGTTTGAAACTTTATAGGAATAGATGGCCAAACGTTGCAACCCAAGACTTGGATACAAAAAAACTTTTTTTTTTTTAATTTTAATGCAAGAAATCATAAATGCTTTATTAAATAATAAATATTCAATGTGGTAATGACAGACATATGAATACAAAAAAGAGATTGATGGATTGTGTGAAAGATGATATGAGGAAGAAAAGAGTGAATGCTGAGATGAAGAGTCTCTGACTCACAAGTAATTATAATTAGGTACAAGTCAGGGAGAAGAAGAAGAAGACATACAAATATTCAGTTTCATAATAACTTTAGGAAATAAACTAACAATTACTAGACGAAGCTATACAGATATTCAGTTTTATGATAACTTTAAGAATAAAACATACAATTACTAAATTAACAAGCAACGAATAAAATAGAAAGCCAACGAAGTCCTCGGGTTAAAATTACAATGCAATTTCTATGATTGCTCATTGATTGCCTTTTATAGAAGGATTCCGTGAAATTCTAAGATCTAATCGTTAAGCAACTGTTTTGCTATTCCACATTATCATATATTAATTCCTTTGGTATCTTCTAAGCGTATTTACTGATTTTACTTAAAGAGTCGGTGTCCATTGCAGGCTTTAATACTTAGCTTCAGTTGAAGTGTTTTAGGTTTTAAGTTTGAATGGAATATCTAAGGATTAGTGAGCAAAGTTACTGTTTAAGTTAAATTAGTGCCTGTTTACAAAGAATCGTAAACGTTGTGGGTTTTGTGGGTGTTTTAATAAAATATTACTTATGTTTAGAAGGCTTACGAGAAGTCACATTGTTTATCGCCTTAATTTTTTTTTATTGAAACAATGTAATAAAATAAATAAATTTAATTTAAAATATTACGAAATTTTTATAATGCCTTATTTAATTGCTTCTCGTCGTACATTTTTGGTAAAATACTAGTTCCTCAGACATAGCCCTATAAATTGACAGAAATATACACAATCCTACACAGTGGAGACATCCCTTTAAATAAACGTTGACATATTAAAACGATCAGTCGATAGATGTCTTGTCCAACAGTTTGACTCAAGCTGACCTATCCGCTAACTTAAAATTGTTAATCTCTCTGCGTGGTGCTGTTTATTACTAAACAAACAAATATACAAAACATGCATTAAGTGCACCTTTCGAATGAATGTGCATGTAAAGGTAACTTACATAGCCATTAAAGTTGGCTAATATTTAACTAACGTAGACTGTGGTAATATGATTTATTTTATCTTATCTTGTTATTGATTGTATTTTTTTCTGCTTGATATTGTATGTTGGATTTGGCTGCCTACTTGGAACCACTGTCTATCGGACCTGTAGAATGTCGAAAATAACAAGACATCACTTCATTGTCTTACTTTTCAAGTACTAAGGCCGCCCGTACAAGGACTGCTCGAGCAGTTAGTGATCAACGGACACGGATTGTGCAAGCTGTCAACTGCTCTTGCGCGTCACGTGTACCTCTCGCCTCTTTCTGCTTGCAAACAGTCGTCGAACTGTTTCAAGAAGTCCGTGTGCCAGCCTCAAAGCTATTAATGATCAATTTATGGAAGTTGGGACAACCTAACGTACTTTCTGAGAGATGAAGGAGGTCTTAGCAGGTACTTAAATGTTTGGTCACCCATTTACGGGAAATTCAATAATAGTATTATGGAAATACTAGGAAAACATATGAATACGGAATTATGATTGAAATTCGAGATTAATTGCCGGTTGTGAGATCGGGGATGTAAGCATTGCGTGAGCTAACTGTTACTTAATGTTGTCTGATGTATGTTAATGGTAGTAAATTATGCCCCAAGAGTATCTTCACACTTATAACTTATTCAACGGTTGGAGAACAACCGAGATTCCCATGTTTACGTATAAATAGATGGCAAGAATGTGTTAAAATGTAAAATATGCAAGTAAGTATTAGGTACAGACTGCGATTGCAGGAACGCAATTAAAACCCAGATTTAACTAAATCTTATGGTGAATTATGTGTTTTATAGAAATCTCATCACACTGGTTAGAATATAAATATTGTATATATGCCTTTTAAGACTAGCCTAACTTAATTACATAACGGTAGGGAATACGGGGGGGGGGGTCGATAAAGTAAATTGAATTTACTAAAGTATTTGTTATACAGATAATTAATTTAATCCAAAATTCCTTAGATTATGCTTATAAAATTCTCGGATCTTAGCTCTCATTACAAGTCTGGCCTACATCACAATATAATCAGCAATAAGGTCAGTTTAAATACTTTCAAGGCATCTTTTCGCAGCATTTCAAGTTACATGTAAACTATAAATCGCTTTAGCTGTAATAAATCTTAGTTAATTGCGTCAGTAATGAGGGAACGCATAATTAGATGCGTCTGGTCTCCATATTGCGTCTATTGCAGTCACGTTTTGGGAATGTGGTAGGTTTTGAGATTGCTGATTTTATACCTAAACCTATAATATTGCCTATTTTTAAATTTTCTAGCATCTAATGGCCGAATAATGAAATGTCAATCAGTTTTAAGTCGCCGTTTAGTGTCGTGCTGCCACTTTAACGTGTAAAGTAGACACAGATATACTTTAGAACGTCTTAAAGTTAAGTAGCATTTCAGTATTCAGAGGTGAGACTATTTAAGGCGCTTTTAAAGTTTGAAATGGTTTGAGTGAAAAAATTACATTGCAAGGAAATAATATGTTATAGATTTGTATTATTAAAGTTTTAGCAAAAGAACAGATGACAATATGACATGACGGGCCTGTTGGTCTAGTGGTTAGTGACCCTGACTGCTAAACCGGAGGTCGTGGGTTCGATTCCCACCCAGGACGAATCTTTGTGTGATGAGCACGATCATTTGTTCTGTGTCTGGGTGTAATTTATCTATAATATGTATGTATTTAGAAATATATAAGTATGTTTATCAGTTGCCTGGTTGCCATAGCACAGGCTTTGCCTAGTTTGGGATCAGATGACCGTGTGTGAGATGTCCCAAGATATTATTATTATTATAATATAGAGAAATATTCAACTTCGATATTTTTTGTCTCAAGTTTGCATAATCTAGAAAATAAGTGTGTTTATCTACTTACTACGTCTTTTTCTGAATATAATCGCTTTCTTGAAGTGAATTTCTTTAAGAACTCGGAACAATTTAACTAGGTCACATCGTCTGCTCAATATTCCAAGTCTAGACGAGCAAGCCAACGACAATATTTAAATTACTTTGGTCAACATATTTATATTATTTCTTTGAAATTTGTCAATAATTTTATACGACCAGCTTATAACTAATTATGTATGTATTGGCTGTCGTTTTAATATGCGTTTAATGATTACACTCTAATGTAACATCTCGTTACAAATTACACGGTCTTAATGATGCGATGACTACTCCCTATAAATCTTACATTGAGAAACGGGTCAAAGGTCAAATTGTTTATACCAGCCTATGATTAGAAAGGTGTATAAGAATTAATTTGAATATTTACAGCGTCCTTATATGGATTTTAAATATTTTGTACGCGTCTTGATCCTATGTAGCCATAAAACCTTTAACGTATGAGGTTAACTGCCGTTTTGTTGATGTAAAGCTCGATGCAATAATCAGAATTCTTCTTCTTTATCATTGTAGGAAGACGTTCCAAGATGGCTGACCAGAGTAATATATTCTTTAAGAATATTAGCTTTTTTACTGTTGTTTAAGAATTGAGCGATTGGAAAACTGCAGTCGTTTTACTGCGGTTTTGAAACTCACTTTCGATATATCAAAGCCTTAACGAGGTTATAAAGTCTACCAAAAGAGTACCAGTTCAACATAAATGGCATACCCCAATGTATATTTAATTTATTAAATGCATTTATTTTAATAAATAAATATTTGTTTGTTTGATTTATCGAAATAAAGCTGAAAAGCGCATTGTTTATCAAAAAGCTTTCTAGCCGTTATCGTTAACCGGAATGTTTGAATGGCTATTATTTTGAAACATCAACGGAAAAATTTAATAAAAATGTGTCTTGTTTGTAATAATGTGACATTAAAAACCTATTTTCTTTTTGACATAATATTTTAAAGTTAGCACAAATTGTATTTTATTCTCAATTATGTTGTAATTGTATCCATTCCTCATAATACTTATCTTCCATCAAATTATATTCCATTAAAAGATACAATTAAAGTATTTATTTTAATCTTTTATTATATTTTTTTTTAATCTTTGCATACCCTTGGTTAGACTGTATTGGATCTACATCATATCATAATATAGTATTTCCACTCTTAGTAAATAAATTTTCTGATTCTGATTTCTTAGCGTTTTTCCTAAGGCTCATATTTATTCTGACAGAAAAATGAAATAATAATTCCGTAGAAACATGAGCTTTACGTTGTTAAGGGCGAATTTGCTATAATAAATTTTAGATTGACGCTTTGATTCTGCTGTAGTATGAATTAACCCTAACATGCTAGTTATCTTGTCCTTTTAAAATGTCAGGGCTCACCATAAGACATATTCATTTAGACTTACACGTGATTGGATGTACTATTCCGACAATTATAGTTATAATTAACATTTTTTGCAACAATTTTAATCGTAGTCTTTGTTTTATTGCGCTGGACATGCAATGTTATTCATTTGTGTTTCTTTGACGCAACATTATGTTAATTAGGTAAGGGAAGCAACTAGCGGGCAGTTTTTGACTGTAAAATTAGTTTATTCATTTTACGGTCTAAAAGTATTATTTGTTCCATATTCTTGAAATTTACTATAAACTTATTTTGGTGTTGAGGCATGTGCTGTGATAATTTCTATTGAATTTTATTTTTTATTTTCTTTATTTCATTTATTTATTCTTTTTTGTTTTATTTTTTTTTCTAGTTAATTCCTATAACTCTTATGTTTAATAAGTGGAACTAAATTGATGCACATTCATTAATAGATTTTATCAATTCTTTGTCTTCTTCTTTTTCTCAGCATGTTTAGGTCCACTTCTGAACATTGCCTCTTGCATGGCTACTCAAGATGAACGTGAAGCTGCGATTCTAGCCCAGGTTTGATTTGACATTGTCGACATCACGTAGATACCTATATGACATGCGTGATGTCGACTATGTTAAATCAATTCTATTCATTGTTAAGACACAGTGGTATTTTTGAGTGATGTACTCGTAGATACTATTATAAGTCAAAATGATGAAGCAATTCATCCTTATACGTCATAAAGCAATTTTCAAGCCAATTGAAATATCTAGATTTTATTAGATTTAGGTGCGAAGTTCGACATTTTTTAGCATCCTTCGCTTTCTAATCCGGCCTCACAACCGCTTGAATTATATAGCAATTAACATTATTAGGTTGCTAATTAGGAATTCATCGGACACTGCGATATACTCGTACAACACAGATTTCATCGCAGATTCATATATTGCCTTATTATCTATACTAATATTATAAAGCTGATGAGTTTGTTTGTTTGAACGCGCTAATCTCAGGAACTACTTTCGAATTAAAAAATTCTTTTTGTATTGGATAGTCCGTTTATTGAGGAAGGCTATAGGCTATATAACATCACGCTACGACCAAAAGGAGCGGCGCATAACAAAGTCCACCGCCCGCCGCGTCTGTCTATCTGCCTGAAAACGATTTTTTTTTTTTTTTGTATACTGCTAATTTGATGTTTGCACCTATACCTACCCTTAGAGCGTCACATACGATTACGAGAAAATTCTCGAATTTGTAGTAACATTCAAGTATGTAATAAATCAATGTCACGATTATACCAATAGAAATTCTGTTTATCCCTACTTAGAAAACATGCGTCAGTATTTGTGTTAGAAGAAACAGCATCCTTCCTGTCAAGATGATTATGAATAATTATATTCGCAACACTGTTAACGCAAGCAATCCGATTTAAGTGTTGTTATACGTCAAAGGTAATTAATACTTTAGTATTTATCATTATTGTACTTGTACTACTTTGATGTTATTTGATTTTATATTAAGTTATTTGTATGTTATTTATTTGTATCTATGTAGATAGGCATATGTACTAGATTAGGATTACATTTATAATTCATTCAGATTAATAAATGTTTAATTTTAATCAGTTGATTTGTACATACTTTAACTTACAAAATAGGAGTTTTGGTATCAGGAAAAAAAAGTAAACTGATATTTTTTTATAAAACCCGGATTTTCTTACCAAAGTGGTTTTTTTGAAGTATAAAACCTACTACTATTCCTTATGAACAAAAATTGGGTATTCTAGAAACTCCATTATTTTTTAAATACCAATATCTTAATATTCCCTAATAAGATTATCGACAAATTTTGTTGTTAACATATGTCGGTATTGAAATTAATAAATTAAGTTAATATCTTTAATATCATTTTCTCATGCTATCTACATTTCTTCGACATAACGACATGGTTCTTGATCCAAGTGTCGTTTAATCTCAATATTAACACGAATACTTCGCTGATAAGAATCAACACTCAATTATAAGTGTTGAGTTGTTTACATAAATACCGTTAAATGTAATTATTGTTATTAATTCAAATAGGGGAAGACCTAGGTCAACAATTATACAAAATCGATGAATATTTGAGCAGTTTTTTTTGTACCAATTTCCGTCTACAAATTACATTATTAACTAGGTGAAGCGCACAGTTTCACTCATCATAATGATATGTTAATAAATAATCACAATCTATATATTATATAAAACAGAGTCGGGTTTGTAACACATTAACTCAAAGAAAGGGTAGACTGATTTTCATGATCTTTGATTTTTTGGTTTTCTCTCCACACCGAATAGCAGAAAAACTATAAAAAACATCGATAAAAGTCGTCATGAATATATTAATTTTATGTTTTTTTTTTCATAAAAAATATCAAAAAATTCATAGTTTTTAAGATCCTGTAAACTGTTTTACTCTTATTTATCATTGGCTTATTTTTCCTATAACTAATATTCCACCCGACCTTTGAAATTCCTCCATGACTTCTCAATATGGTCATAAAATCCTGCCTACTAGAATTCTCATTTTCATTAAATATTAAGTTAGCTGAAAATGTACACATAATACGAAATTCTATTTGTAATATTCCTATTAATGTAAGCACATTAATCAGTAAACCAAATATCCTGTTATGTATTATTCAAATGCGGGTGTTTGAATTTGCAAATGTAATAACTTAATTTTCTATTCATCACCGTGTAATTACGTCCTAGCGAACGATTAGTAAATCCTGTTTCCTTGCAGCGTTGGGCAGGGCACTGACTGCCATGTTTAACAATAGATAATGGTCTTGATAAAGAGTCCTTTCAATATTTACCACAAATTTTAGTATATTGGAAGGATAAATAGCAAGGAACTGAGATCTCTGTACTATTCCGCCAAAACAGAGGTATTTGGGTTGGAAAACTCTTGGAAGTTTTAGTGCCGTGTGCTATTGGATTTAGAAAGCGACATAGTAGGATTCTATATAGTTTTCATTTTCAGCATCCTTAGGAATCAAATTTCAGTAGTCTTTCAATTAATAAAACTGACACACATATTATAAAGTATTTTTAGACTTCAAAGTACGTCACAATTTTGTGCGCATGCAGTACTTCACTAGGTTAGTCCTGAACTTTGATTGGCTTTATCTACTTAGTGTTTTCTTCTTATGAAAAAGCAAAAAATACCTGTCTAATGTTTTGTTATTATCTTATTGGCGTTCAATTTTTCTTTTTTTTATTTAGAAATAAAGAGGTTGTGTTAATGTGTACATACTTTATACTAATTGTGTCGCTATGCAAAAACTACAAGTTAATGAAGAATGCTCAGCAGTCGGTGACGAAACTGTTGCTGTGCGTTACATTAAATTATGCCTATTAATGCAGTTGGTTCATTGCAGACTACTGGTGCGTAAACCTCTTGCCAGTGATTATGTTAATATTTCTAATTGTTTATTCTCCATTCTTAGGGTAAGAACAGTGTGAAGCGATTATTTATCAATGTCTTCATTAATGCATTTTGAAAAAAGTTTGCAATGAGAATGATGATAGCTTCTTTGCAAAAAAAAAATACGTTATCCAAAAAGCAAGTTTTACGAGTATTGGGCAAAATTTTAATAGTAATCTCTGCTAGTTGTAAATAATTTTAACAGTAACATTCAAAAGTTATTTAATTATGATAGTATCTAACATATACTATCCTGAATTTAGAATCCTAAATGAAATCGTTTCTGAATTTAGGAAGGTGTCTTTCTAAAAGCGAACAAAACAAATGCTTTGACATTTAGGCTTCCTTATTAAGTGACTGAATTAGGATGTAATTTAGGATAGTGTAATAAGCGCTATACTGAATCTAAGATCGACAAAAGCTTTACTGTTATTTCTTTTATATTTGAATTGTATTTCCCGGAAACGAACTTGTCCTTTTAGCAGATAGGTTAAGTCCCATATATTATTTATTTATTTTTCCAAAAAAGGAACCTCATGCACTTGTCTTGCCTTAGGAAACACTTATATACCTATATTAGAGAACTCCACTACAAACGCACCCTAAGCAAGTAATTTCACCGCAATAATTAGACCAGAATGATCGAATTAACTAACGATTTCGATTGCCAGACAGTTCCCGACGAGGATGCTACTTAATTAGTCGCTTTGCTTATAATTATGTCATAACTGTTGATGTCTTCAATCAAAGGGGGGAGGGGGGGCTTGAAGTACTAAGAGGGGGTTTAATCAGACGTAATTAAATGTATTAGAGAGCGTACAATAGTGTATTGAGCGTGTTATAATTACATTGATTGTGCTTTTAATGGGATTATGACGTCATAACCATCGCCCTTTGTGGTGGAGATGTGTTGGTTGAGCATTCTAATTACTCTTCGCTTTCTGAAAGTATGGAAACAGAAATCTAATTCAATTATTTTTTCGGTAATGCTTAACCTGATTTGGGCAATTGGAACAGACTAGGTGTCATTTACGAAGTTTCTTAGCCGTTTTTCTGTTGTAAAAAATATATGATACTAGCTTTTTCCCGCGGCTCTGCCCGCGTGGGTGTCGGTTAACCTATGTCCTTTCTCAGGCTCTAGACTCTCTGTGTACCAAATTTCATTTTAATCGGTTCTGTAGTTTTGGCGTGAAAGCGCGATAGACAGACAGACAGAGAGACTTTTGCATTTATAATATTAGTAAGGATTATTACCTGTTTGTATCGTCCCTAGCTGCAACAATCTCATATCTTAAAGAAGTGACAGCACTTTCTTCACATGTTTTTTCCGACAGCAGTTGCAACCAGGTCGTCACAACACTTATGAGATAAAGAAAATAAAAACTGAATGAGCACTTCTAACCTTATGACGTCACGTCGTGCTATCTCGCTCACTTATACCTCGTATAAAAATGTAATCACACTTATTATCCGCATGAATTATTCTGCGCAGTTAGGTGCTTCAATGTCATCCAAATGAATTGATACTGTGCAATGTGCACAACTGCACACGTGATAGACTAGATTTAATTGTGCTAGGTTAGTACCTAGTACATATGAATATAGAACTATTACTGTAGACACAGTTTAGACTAGACTAAGGTTTTAAAAAGGACACCTAAAAATAACCATTTTTTTTTTCATAAATTTGAATGCAATCTGGTCAGGTCGGAATGCGCATGTGATCCCGTGGCTCCGGCTAAGGCAACTGCAAACGGGACTGGGTTTTTTTTGGTGGGATAAACACCGATATATCCCCAACCATGCCGTCGGCGTGGGTCGAAATCATTGGCTTTATATCCCGTAAAAAAGCTAATGATTTAGCAAAGTACGGCAGTCTGTGATATTATGTAACTAAATGATCTCTTTGGCACAATGGCCCAATTTGAGTTAAGCCGCTGAAGAATTCCCGATTTCTTGATTTTAAATGTATGGTTATATGGTATTTAAACGGTCCGTCGTGATCGACCGTGTGGTCACCACTGGCATATTATATCTTTTACCTACGAATCCTCCTCAAAGTTACTATATTATGCTACCTAAACTGTATTCGCAATTTATTTGCCAAAAATGTAAACAAACACGAGTTTTAGGAAAAACATCTATATTGCTTACGTATAAGGTTTTGTTTGCGCTACAACTTCATATTTTTTATGACTTTTTGAACAGTACTAGTCTTAAACACATTTTTTACGTTTCCATAAAATTGACGTTTGATTAACTAGAAATAATATCAATTGGCACAAGAGTTTACATGGAAAATCCTCAAGTCGCACGTCAGTAACAATGAAATACAAATAAATTAATTCAATTTACGTCAAATACTTTTTCTTATTCTAAGAAGAACATTACAAGGTATTGTTAACTGTAGTTCTAGGTATTACAATAAGATGCACATTGGAAATCCCAATTTCGCAACATTAAGGTTTAGTTAACAATTAAAGTTAATATTATACTCAAGAGAACTTTGAAAATGATTACTTTTATGAGAATCTATTTAAAGTAAATGTGTGGGTTTTCCAGTTGAGAATTTCTTAGGATACTTTTATGATTTTTACATTAATATTCTAGTCTGTTTTCTTATCACGTCTGTCATACAAAACAGTAGCGGTTTACATCACGACTAGTGTCAAAGCAGACCGCGCTTGATGTTATCACTAACCATTCTTATCATTTACATAATGCATTACACCGTACCAACTTTATGCTGGTAAAAAACATACTACTGCAATTCTCCGGTTGCTAACAATGAATTTTGGATCTAAGGAAAAATATTTGAGAATTTCGTAAATCAATAGAAATATTAGTCTCTTGTATTACGCCACTATTAATTTTTTCTATTGACTTAAAAACAAAACGGAGTCGAACTGACTCGCGACACCGCCGCCGCCGCGTCAGCTCATGATAAGGGACTCCTATTGAGTCTGAAACTAGTCCGGCGACCCCGAGAATATTCGTGAGTAGACCGTTTTGTTTTAGTAATTATGAAGACTTCTCACGATAGTTATAAAATAAATACAAAAAGTCCCAAAACCGGATATTTCTCACTCAACCCGAATGAACAACCGTTTTATAACAAAATCTACGGAGCTGTATCAAACGTGGTGTAATAAAGAAGAACATTACCTTCGCACATGTCTGTCGACATGACTGCAGGTTGTATTACCCCGAGGAAAAAATCATAATAATGTGAGGAAATATTGATAACATTAACCAAGGATTTATTTTCATAATACTACAGTTTTTGTTACTGTGAAATCCTGCCTTACAACCTCGTGGTATTAAAGATATGTTTGTGGGATTAACGTTTGTACATTCTGAAAGCCTTGTACTTAAATATGTAACTAGGATAGAATGCCTACAGGTTAAAACAAGCTATGAGTTAAGTTAGCATAATTTTATAAAATTCTGTTTTTGTGTGAAAATAAAATGAACATATATAAGACGTTTTACATTTTAGGGATTTGTTACCATACTTTTTGAATAAACATGACGTCACAATCCATAAGTCTATAAAGACTAAGGAATTCTCACTGTTTAATTCATAACCTAACTCAAATTTTGTCCTTGAAATGACATTTTAGTCTTTGAAGTAGACTTAGGACCACTTACCTTTTTTGCACTCTAGTAAGTCTGTCGAATACAGGCTTGGAAGTACATTACCTACATTTCCAAAAGTGCTCTCAATGTGTAGGCCCAGACTAGTAAATGTTATGAGGACTTATATAGGTACCTACAAGCATATAATTAGTCCACAGCTACAGGCATTGTTTTTAAAGTAAAACTTCTTTGCGCATGCTTGGCTTGGGGAGTAAGTTGGTGAAGGCGTGACGAGATCGTTACGAAAAGTGTGATCGGGCTAGGCAAACGGAAATTAAGGGGGAGATAGTGAAGATAGAAAGAGATGAGATAAGAAGATAGATAGAGAGGGTTAAGTTTCGTATATTACTGTAGGGGCAAGAGAGAGGTCCGAGCACACATTTTCTTTCTCTCTTTCTCTCATAGCCAGTTACGTTTCGTATATAAAGAAGTTTTACTTTAGTCGTATGGTCTAAAGCACACTATTTTTTTTTTAATGCTGCTCTTATACGTCATTTACATTTTTTTATATTTATACTGCTTTATCCCCGTATAAACGAAACTTAAATTAGCAATTTTTACATTTATTGTCTCAAAGACGTTTAGCTAAAATAATCTATCGCTACATTTCATCTTAGTGGAACAGCATAATACTTAAAGGCTACTGCTTACTTGCTACTTATAACTAAGTAGTATTTGAGTATTCGACCAATACACTTTCGAAAGTTTCAACATCGAAACTCTAACCTGCACTTTTATTACGTACTAGCTGTCCCCCGCGACTTTGTCCGCGTGTTTTAGTTTCAACGTTTTTTCATTTTTGCGACATTTATGCTCCGCTCCTATTGGTCGTAGCGTGATGTTATATAGCCTATAGCCTTCCTCAATAAATGAGCTATCCAACACTGAAAGAATTTTTCAAATCGGACCAGTAGTTCCTGAGATTAGCGCGTTCAAACAAACAAACAAACAAACAAACTCTTCAGCTTTATAATATTAGTATAGATTAGGTATAAACGTATATCCAAATACTGAATTTTGATGAATAAACCCACGCTTGCCTTAATTATATTAAATAACATATACAAGTACACGTATTTTTAAATTCTCATCAAAACCAAGGCAGTAGTACCCTAATAAAGAGAGCTACGATCGTTTACTTCGTCTTACGTGCGTCATCCCCACACCACAACCCTATTTGCATTCCTTTGAGACTTAATACAAGACCTTTATTTAAAGTGAAATAAGTGCCGCTCCGGTGAGCCTATACCTTTAACATGGATGAGGTTAAACAAGTTGGTTTCTCGAATAGATGTTGTGTTGGTACACGTGTACTTACAAGGTATCTGTCAGCAAATTTTCGTGTTATGTCGACACGTAGTAATTTTTAATAATTTTTATTTTATTAAACCAAAGTTTAAAATAGTTATTAAAATGTTTAAAATATCACTTGAATGAAAATATATGAAAACATTTTAATAATTTCATAAAGTTTTGCTTATGAAAGCAGTAATAGTTTTTTTTAATTAGTAGTGGTAGATTTTTTTTCATCATCGATATATATTTAATCATATTTCTGCCACAACTTTTCACAACTATACAACTAAAAACTTAAACTATATTAAATAAAAAAATGTTATATAAATAAATAATAATTCGAAAGTCATGTCATACAAGTATTTTTTATTTTGTATAAGTGAGTCTATAAGATGTATAGTATATTTAGAAAAATGCAACTTTCTAATTGAAAAAAATATCAAAATTAGAAAAATAGTTTTTGTGATGAAACGCATAATATTTGCCAGAGCCTAAGGTCTTAAGCTCTCAAGACAAGTCTGTAAATGTACCCGAAAAATTTGTATAAAACTTTTAATATCTGAAAAGGTAAGAAAGTTATATTGGTACCTATTCAGCAGTATTACAAGATTGTATGAGTCTATAAATTCCAGTTTAATAACTTTCGGATTATCGAATTAGATCGCTGAAACAACATGAATCACCATAAATACGTGTTTTATAAACGACCATCTTTGAATGGCTCCAAAAATAGATCGGCCTTTAAGCTCAAGGCTGTCGCTACTGTCTTTTTAAACAATTATTATTGGACAAACGGAAACGCTATTTTTAATTTTGTAAATTTGGGATTGTTGTTGAATGTTTTGTATTATGCAAGCGAATGCTAGCGGTTCGTATGAAAAATGCTATGACTATTAATTTGGAGTAATAATCATAATTATCACATGTATAGCTCAGCATAAAACGTATGTATATGTGGTACCTACTTGTTTTTTTACTGATAAATTCCAAGATGCTTGAAGGTTGAAAAAAATATCGAAATAATTTAATTTAAATTAATTTATTTTATAATAATATCTTGGGACAACTCTTACACGGCCATCTGATCCCAAACTAGACAGAGCCTGTATTATGGCAACTAGACAACTGATAAACTTACTTATATATTTCTAAGATCTGTCCTGCGTGGGAATCGAACCCACAACCTCCGGCTTAGCAGTCAGGGTCACTAAGCACTAGACCAACAGGCCCGTCATTTTATATAAAGTTTCCAGGAAAGCTTTTGCACTGAATTTTTCAGTAGGAGCATTGAGCACAACCCTATTGACTTGACTTAGTTTTATACAGGAGTGTTTAGCACAGATAGTAGCAACAGCGTCGTTTTGTACTCACATAGATCGTTTAACAATTTTAACACTATACATTTATTTTTACGTTGATACATCTTCCGGTTATTTATAAATAACATACTAAGTTGAACAACTTTGATAATTTGAACTTCAGGATTTTCTTGTACTGAAAAGCCACTTAAAATAATAAAAATAGTAAGGTATTATTTATATTTGGTCTGAATTAATTAAAAAAATATGCGAAGACGCTAAGACACTAATCATTACAATCACTTTATGAAATTTCCATATACTAGTGGAAATTTTGAATGTAAAATTATACATTATACATTCTACTTGTAGAATATAAAATGGATTTGATGCAAATGATAAATCAAAGTAGTCTTCAAAAAGTGTAACATGCTAGCCTATCTTGAATAAAAGAATTTTGTTCTTTTTTATGTATATATCTTCGTGTTTTAAATAACTTAGCTTTCTTGTTTCTCATGTTATCTTAGGATCTTTAAAAGGTTATTAAAAACAGCGTTATACAACGCCAGTTATAAATCCGCCATATTGCAATTACACCCAATGAAATCACTCTTAAAGCAATTTGAAACCAATCGTATTCAACGCCCGCCAATACCCATAGGAATTATCTAATATCACGAAACAGATTTATGATCCAATAAGACACGTGATTTACGATGTATCTGGAAGGTTATTTTTACTTATAATTAAATTTCAAATAGCATGTATCAAGCTATAAATACATAGGCATAGGTAGCCCAGTTTATGTATGTATAAGTTAGGTTATTCCAGATTCATTTAAGGTTTTGTCTTTAATCTATTTTAGTTTTATTATTACTAAGAAAGTTTTTCTTACTTATAATTATTTCACATTATCTAGTTGAACTGTGAGCCAAATTGAGGTAATAGACCCCCACAAGTCACACGCTGTATCTTACATGTATTTTACGAAGATAAGCCACTAACAACGTAATGTTTTGTTCACAGGTAAATGTTGCGGAAAATGCACCGACATGGCTATCGGTAATGGACCGCTATCTCTTGCAATTTGCACGTCTTATCAGTGGAATTACATGCAGGTATCGTGACACTAACGACTGTGGTTTTCTAGGGAATCCCTTGTATTTTAAATGTTCTTGATATGCATTACCGAGAAATAGTTACGGTCTCTTCAATATAATTTAAAATATTTTTTTTTATAGAATATGACACTAATTTAAAAAAAAATGTCTTTGTGTCTATTGTTAATAACTTGTGGTACGCATATCGGTTTCTTAATAAAAGGACCAAATTAGAAACAACAATTCCAATTTTCGTATCTATATCATTGTGGGCGTTTGTGTCCGTTGAGCAAGCCGGTAGAAACACTAGGCCGTTCAACAACTGGTCTAAAATGAAACATTTATCAAACAAAACGTCATATTAATTAAGTAAACCTTATTCTGATAACATTTTAAGTTACGTAATTTATTAAATGAAACGGCTATATTAGAACAGAATATTGTTTTCGGATTTGCTTGTCTAGATCTATGGAGACATTCACAGAGTTTCATACTACATTAGAAAGTCTTGAGACTGGACTCAAAATATTCGTACTAAAGGACCAAGTTTTTGCTGCACCACTACCACACATAGAATAAAATATATATTATTAGGCACAATTTTATACCAAAACTATATATATTATATTTCTAAAATATGCACAACACACGATACATTTATAAGAAAACTAGTTAGGTATGAGGTTGTGAGTATAATTATAATTAAACGCAGTTTCTTGCGTAAGAGGCGTGGCAAGGACAACGAGACACGACATACGACACGAATGCATTATGCAACTGTTACAGATTTTAATACTTTTTCACACACACGTGGGCTGGCAAGGAATTTTAGTAATAGTCCCCCACGCTGTGCGCCTTTTACAGTCGATAGAGATATGCAAGCCAATAATGTCGAGATCATTTTTTTTTATATTTTTATTTATTAAATTGACACTGATATAGCAGCTTGTAGTCAGCCAGTTGTAGGCAAATTATAAAGTGATAGTTAATTATCTATGTTCATTTAAATATTAAAAATAAGTCAATGTTTTTTTGGTAAAATTGAAACTTATGAAAAAAAACTTCAGATTTTTTTGTTTTAGTGACTATTATGGACAATTTCTGCATATAAGTATTTTTTTTTTTTAATGAAGTACTTAGATTTTATAATAAAGCTGTACTCTTAATTCAAAATATTACATATAGAACCTTGTCACCTACAAGCTTTTTTATTCCAAGTCGGTACAAAAGGCACACTCGCATTACTACTTATAAAGAAAACGAATGTTTTGCATATTGTATTAAATTGTTACATTATTTCAACGTTTTCATAACCACGTGGGTAGACGATTTGCTTGTATCAGCATCAGCGTCCCACGCATTGCCTTAAAGATTGCTGTATCGATTGCATGCTCCTTTTAAACTGTATCTTATGTGACTGATATGTAACGCTTTTGTCCGTTTTGAAATTGAATTTGTAAATTATAAAGTTTTACTCAAAATGATAAGGGTTATGATGTAGTTTTCGATACACGGTAGGAACGCAATTGTTATGTTGGCCTGTAACTATTCGTGTGTAGGACAAAGACCTCTACTTAAACAAGTAAGTAATTGTTAATTTTGAGTTATATTTAGGTAAATATTTATTAATTTATTATTTGGTATTAAATATTTATCCATCCCGCAAAGGGTATCAGTTTGTTATTTTATTTCAGTAGTCTTCTTTTGTATCTGATCTAGGCTGAAACCCAGTGTTTTATTAACCAAGATTTGAAATCTTGGTTAATAAAACACTGGGTTTATCAACACAACTATTTCTAATACCAACTTTTTCAAATAATTACGATTCTTCTATAAGATTGTGTTTGATAATTAATTTATTCATAACGCAACACATGCATAATATTATAAGATAAATTAAATAAAGATTAAATTAAAATTTACATTCATAAATAATGTCTTGAAACTATTTTTATTTGACCACACATACTTTAAATATTATGTGTGGTCAAATATATATAATATATTATAAATAATGAATGAAAAATTTATTATTTAAAGTTTTGTATTTATTTATGGAGTAGGCCATGTAATTTTTTATTTATGGGAACAAAAAATTATAATATTAGTATTACAAAATACGTGTTTTGATTAGAAGAAACAGGTGTGTTATCTTTTGATATATAATCTTGTGGTGTAAAATAAATTTTTAAACATCTCATGATACTATTAAGAAGGTAATTTTATCTATAGTAATATTATAAATGCGAAAGTAACTATGTCTGTCTCTCTGTCTGTCTGTTACGCTTTCAACCAAATCGCTGAACCGATTTGAATAAAACTTGGTGTGGGGTAAGCTTGAATACTAAGAAAGGACATAGGCTACTTTTTGTCGCAATAACCGACCTTGTGTTGGCGGAGTCACGGGTAACAGCAAGTGAATAGTACTGTACTAACATTAATTGATATTTACTTCCTTATTTTATTACCCAGATCCATTATTACATAAAAAAGTGTTCAAATATTCTCAAATTACTTAATAAACAATTAAGTTATAAAAACAATAGATTGGAGCATAAGATCTTTAAGCAAACCTATTAAAATTAGAACACGCACAATTAATAGGCAAACAATTTATTTACCTTTATTAACTTTGAATAATTAAAATAGTCCACAACCTTAATCTAATGCGGGTAAATTAATGTAATATACGGATGCTAAGGAAAATAGATGCTTTTTTTAAACCATAGGAACCTAATTTCCCATTGAGATGATTTCTGAAATTCTAGAAATGACTGAATATTACACTGTCATGTATCGTATGTCATATATCATGACAATTAAAATAATTTGCTTGATACACATTTAAAAAAAAAACTACTCTCACTTAAGAATTTGATCCTTGTGACGTACAGGGTTTCACAAACATTCAAATCACATGCACAAAGCACACCCACACTTAGAACAAACATTTTCGTGGATCACACAAATGATTTTCCGATGCGGGTATCGAACCCGCAGCTGGTCGCGCACAGTGGCAGTTATTTATTTATTCTTTGTTGCATACAATAATATAATAAAATAAAATATAAAGTAGAATTGAGAAGTACCTAATAATGGGCCTGTTTCCTATTTTTTTTTTATGTCCGTCTTGTAGATTAATGAATTTTATTGGACACGTATTTTTTCTTTTTTCCTGCAAACAAAAAATGATCAAATACAGAGAACTGAAGTTACGCGTGACGTCACTCCTCGCTACGATTTTTAGCGAGGCGTAGCGTCATAAGCCCCCACTCCGAAACTTTAAAGCGGTGTATCTTTGTATTTTTTTATTGTTTTGATAAAAGAAAAAATACGTGTCTAATATTTTTTTATTATCTAACTGACGGACTAAATAGATTTTAACTTTTCATACCCAGGAAACATCCCTATTATGTACAAAAGGTGGCCTTATTTGTACATGACAATTTCTTTTAGGCAAACATTTACCATAGAAAAAGTTTATTTGTTAAAAGAGTTAGTGCGGTGACCTATACCACTCGGCTTTTCGTACAGTCAAATGTATGATGTTATGCTTTTTTTTTAAGTTACGATTATTTATAAGTCTATTAAAATAATTAATCACGAGCCTTTTACTATTCTAATATAGTTACATTGAAATATAGACCGATTTAACAAACGCTCTCAGTTAATAACGATAATACCGCAACCGGCTACAAACGAAATACATAATAATATTGTAATCAGCTTAATGCCAACACGATTATCATAAATAAGTTATAATGTATACCGAAGTAATAGTTATAAGTAATGTAAACGTTTGTTGTCGACCGACTGTGAATATTACCGAGTACTTGGGAAATTTAAACTGTTAACGTGGTAAGGTTTATTTTCAACAATCTATTTTGCGACAGTTTGTCCGTTTGTTTTGCAATAAATTTGCAATTATTTTATACATTTTGAACAATCTATCTAATATATTAAAATCTCGTGTCATGTGTTTGTTATCGAACTCCTCCGAGACGACTTGACCGAGTTTGATGATTTTTTGTGGGTTCGTTTGGTAGGACTTAGAATTTTTGATTTTTGATTGACAATTTTTTATGGCATAACGACGTTTGATGGGTCGGCTAGTGTTAGTATGACAATTTAATCAAACAATTGCGTCTAAACCGGGCCACTACAAGACATAAGCCTTCCTAAGTTATGCCAAAACATATCTACGAAAAAAGCTAAACTACAGATCTAAAATATCTTATAAATCATACTTTCATCAAAAAGAACCCATTTGCTGCTTGAACTACGTATAAAAATAATCATAGAGCCTATTATACACAAAATTTCCGAAGGTCTTATTTTTTGTCCATTATCAGCTTAAGTTCCAAACAAATTCTCGGACAGGTTCACAAATATCTCGTCCGTTTAGATGTCTAATGTTTTTAGCGCCACTTGATAATGCTAATGTAATAAAACTAACTTCTAACCTAATCTTTTTTTTTGCTAAGCCTGGGCTATTTGTGAAGCAGGTTCCGACTCGATTTATTTTATTCTCATTCAGACAATAATTATTTTTAATGAAGGCGTGGTTGTCTGTAAAGATTTTTTTTTTAATGTCTTTTTTTATTCGTTACGGTTTTAAAATGTCAAAAAAATCTATTTACTGACTATAGAATATGTAATTTGTGTAGCAATAGTCCTACCTGAATTTCTAAACGTTTGGCATTTTACATAATATTCTCCGTGTAACGAATATGGCCATTAGGTGGACAGATGGGCAAACATTAAATACTACCAATCTTTGATCGTTTATCTGTACATTAGGAGACCTCCGACCCTGGGGTAAGGCTGAAAATGTGATTTCACTTGCCTGGTCACGCAAAACGCCAAGTGCAACATGTTAAATTGACCCCTGATTAGATTACAGTGAAAACTTCTACTATCTTTTCTTTATTACTGCAATATAGGATTTGACACAATAACTACCACATGTCTATGTTTGTTTAAAGGTTATGGATAAACCGTCAATATTATAGAATATTCGTCTAAAAACTTCATAAGATAGAAGATATAAGAAGTTCACTGGTCTTCGCTATAGCCATATAAATTATTCCATGCCAAAAGTGTTTTTTCTACTATTATCAAAGGATATATTATTGCCTGACACCTAAGACCACAAAATCCGGTGCCTCCGGCATTTGTTAAATTAACTGCTTTAGCCTTGGAAACAAAATCAACCAACTTCCTCGCGCCAAAACAAAAAGAAATATAGTTCCATGTAAAGCCGCGGGCAAAACCTTGTTTCACATAAAAATGTATGCACATACGTAGCTATGTACGGTAAAATAGTTCGGTAGTGGCCGGGTGCCTTTCAAATCGCTATCAGGGTCGACAAGCCGCCACTCTGTTATCAGTACGCCGTTTATCAGTGCAAGCCTTCGTGCGCTTGTGCAAGTGGGCGTGCGCAAACGGTAAATGCTCTATCGGCGTACATTTTTTTTTTTATTGGGTCATACATATTTATTAGGCGTTTTAGTAGAATTGGATTTAATCAGATTATGAGCACGAAATGAAAAAATAGTTGTTTTGGTATTATTCCAAAATATTTTTAATGTTGTATGTTTGTACTGTATACCTTACAGTAGTAGAACTGCATTACCCACTAAATTGGTTGTGTAGACTGATAGGCAGTAGCTCTATGAAAATACTTGTATTCAGCTGAATCTGGGGTGACTGGAAACTGATCTAAAATAGTTTGGGAAAGTACTTGACAGAAGTTACTTAAGTGGCTCATATTTATAGGTAAATTTAAAATCATCATTACATAGTTCCTACAAAAAAAAATCTCTCCAGCTGTCTGTATCCTTAGATCTTTTAAACAACGATACCGATTTTAATGCAGTTTTCAGCAATAGATAGAGAATGCACATTATACGCCACGCGGGCGGAACCGCGTACAACAGCTAGTAATTTATAAAACGGTTTGATTATGACGTGTGGGTAGGTCTGATGTTAAAACAAAAACACAATAACAGGATGTATCGTTAAATGCTTTGCGTATTTTTTTTTTGTTTTATTTCGATTAATCGATTTGTTAATTGATATCTCCAATTAAAACGAAGTGGAGATATCTATATCATCACGTAATCTGATAGACTGTATATATAGTTAAACGTATGATTGTGTTATATTGTAGGTAAGTGTCCAGTGTGATACAATTTTAATATATTTTTATGATATGTTGTTGTTTTTTTATGTTTTTACTCATGAAATAGAACAAAGAAAAGGACCAATTTATTTAAACATATTATTGAGGTTGTAGCAGAAGGACATAAAACAATTAAAGTCGTTCCTTATCTTTTAATTTTTAGTAAAATATTTACCACTTTTTGTCGGTTAATGACTCATAAATATTATACCAATTGACTAACTTAGAGTCAAGAAACACTTTATGACAACGGTCTCGTCGCGTCGGCTCTTTGAGTTTGAACTAGCCACCATAAATATAACGCGTTTGATATCGCCGACCGCATTTACTTGTAATATAAGGAGAGTATTAGAAGTGCTGTTTATTAGTCAAGTAGGCATACAGTATGATTACTATTTCTTATTCCTGTTTTATAAAGCCGGCTGCCCACAGTGCGCGGTGTCGCGGATAAAACCACACGAGCGACGACCAAGGACCACGCTCTGACGCTTTCCACAGTGCGCCCTGGTCCTTGTTAGTTTTGACAAAACAATTTTTCACAAATTCATTTTCATTAACTTAGCGGTGTATTGCGACGGTCTGGCGCAGACGCGTCTGCGCTATCACAGACGAGCCATATCCTACGGTGCGTGGGACATAAATAAATGATTGCATGATACAATAAAATTATTGTATGCTAAAAAAAGGAAGATGTGTAATAGTCCTAGTACGATAGTTCGAGCAGATGAAAGCAAAACATATTATTATATAAATATTGTTACCATAAAACCTGTTTAACAAGTTAATTTTATTTTATTTTATTTTATAATAAAGATGAAGCTGGACATTTAACCTATGCATGATAAAATGAGTTTAACATCGACATGAACTTTACACAAACGTTGAAAGACAATTCGTTGCTAACGTTTGACTGACAGAAACTGCCCAAATGATCTCATTTTAAGAGATATAAAATGTTCTATAAATCTGGTTAGTACAAAGCTTTATTAACACACTTCAATCTGAACTATATTTTAATTTAAATATGTCCAAACCACAATAAATGAAACTCAAACAAATTGTACACTTAACGTATCATGATTGACAAGACTTTATCGACTTTAACTCACACGATGTTTTCGATAATTACATAATCCGATGCTGTGAATGTAGCGTTATGATCATGTGAAGAGTAAACACACAAAGCGATGGACTGCAAATTTGTAGCTAGTTAATGTTTTCGCTATATGAACATTTTGAGTAATGATCGTAGTTTTATAAAGCCTAGCCTTTGAGCGAAATATCTGCACGCTATTTACATAATAACAGTGTTGGTATTTCATTAGATACGTATATAATATATATATATATATCTATATTACATTATGTTTAGCCTTCGGGTACGATTGAAACCTACTCGCAGATTTTATCGACGTTTAACATTTTTTGCGACGATTAAACAATTTTGACATAATGAGATTGGATTCTACTGGTCTTATTTTAAATGGGTTTTAATTTAATAATTACGGGTTATGTTAAACTGTGTTAATTTGGTTCTAAAGAAGGTTCTTTTGCGGTACTTAGATACCTACGTAGTTGATATAATTTCATTAAAAATCTACTATTATATACAATGTGTCGTTTTGCATTCTTGTCAAATTCAAGAAGGTAAATATGCTAATGATTGGACTCGAATCAATAAACGGCCGATTTTGTTCTTTAATTTTGGTGTAATCTTAAATACTGTCAAACTTAAATAACTTAGAAAACAAATATGTACATATTTATTTTTAAATATATTATTATTTATTAGACATTTTATTTGATTAATTATGTCTTTCATAAAAGCCTGATGAAATTTGTCGAGAATACAAAACGACACATTGTATATTTAAGAAACTTATTTTAAATGCACTCGCCCACTATATTTGTTTGTATTTACTTATGTCAGTTAAACAATTAAATATCATCACAGTAATTGCGTTGTTTACACCACAGCCCACAATTAACACTTTACTTACGTAACGACTATTAAATAATTTACAGAATTATGGACAAGTCTCATCTTTAAAACAACGCCATACAATCTAGGTACCACATGACATTACGAATAACGCAAAAATACACCTTATCACTTTAAAAATAAAGTCGTTCTTAATGTAAATGTGTAAGCATTGATGTGTGGTTCACTGTATATGCTATAGTGTTGATCTGTGAATAATTTATTGTGCTGTGACTGACATTTCTACTGATTTAATAATAAGGTTGAAATATAGTATACGATCTTATGAATTGTAAGTGAACTTAATGTTCGTATTTTGCATCATATATTTAATTTTATGCAATTAAAAATGTGATTGTAAAATGTATTTAAAATGATTTTATAATTCATTTCAGTCAGTCGCCTCTTTGATCATCTGATTTATAATCCGGAATTATTTAAAATTACATTAAGTAACTAATATTTTATGACCATGATTTTAAACTGTCGAAATATTTTGATTTATTTTTGATATTTTTAATTAGTTTGATAGTTCCTAATGAATTGTTGCATTTTATTGGCTAGTTAATATTTGTCAATTAATTCAGTGTATTAAATTGACTTTGACTGTTTTTATTATGATTCAATGTTTAACGAATTTATTTATTAATAACTATGCATAATGTTTTAAAAGGATTAATGGATATACCTACATTTTTTCCATGCCTACTCATTACATAATGTCACGATGATTTAGCATTTAGTAAAAAATACATTAATGCACTTAAGAAACATAATATTTATATTATGAAGAAAAACATTTTTTTTGTGTATTTTCCGCTAATCGCTTCGCTTATCACCATACAAAAAGCGCCATACTATAATTAGCGACATACACTCGTTTCACACCGGCGTAGGTTCTACGTTCTACCCTTGACATTCATTGACTCCACACACAACACAAACATAACGGCTTAACTCACACGAATAACAAACACCTATTCTCTACCTTACCTCCTTTAGCTTAGGGCTTAATTTAAATGCACCGTTTATTATGAAAATATCCGGATTCTTCAAGACAAAGCTTGCAACTGTGTGACATTTAGCCAATGGCTAGTTTGCTGAATAATATACAAGATTTTGGGGCTACACGTCTTTAGAGCGAATTAATAATTTAAATTAAACATACGATGTTTCTATTTGGCTGAGTGAATTAACATCAAGTCCCTTTTCTGTGCGGATTTTAGGACCACTTTTTCACATCCGCCAATTCATTTGGTCCTTTTGGTCATAGACGTGAACTCAGTTGCATTTATAAGTGTTTTTCAATTTAATTTAAAGAAATTATTGGTACATATTTTGAGGTAAAATAAGACACTGTTTAACATAATTTAAAAGGCTATTTCTATCTCAATTGAGCTTGAAAAAGAAATGCTAATAGATTTTCACAGAATGTCTTGATTATATTTACGGGACGACGATGGAACTTATTTAACTTTTCTAAAATTCTTTAATTTCTGTTTGAGATTGGATATTCTATGCAAAAAGACTACATACATATTAATTCAACGAAAATAAAAAGTCAGTATTTGGTCCTTTGGGGCGGTACCTTAAGTATGCTAAACTTACTTAATCATTTTTGAGCACCACTGTCTTAGACACTTAAATCTCAGTTACATAATACACCCAGCATTAAATTGTTCATGAACTTAATTTATTCATGCTAAAAAATGAAACTACCTTAATCCAAACTATAGTAAAACCACTTGGTCTTTAATTCTATTTATTACGGTTGACATTATTTCCGAGACTACTCTAATAAACCTTTCTCATAAAATACTCTACTTAACTGGAATCGAAATGAAAGACAAAAGAAGCAAAAACAACAGTCCGGTACCCGGATACGAACGATATTGCCTACCACAGATAAAGCGGGAAGCTTTTTAGCTAATTGTAAAAGGAAGAATGGGAACTGTGTATTTTTTGCCTTTGCCTCTACTTTTTTTTATTGTTTCGACCTTTTGGTCGGCGGGAATAACGACTTGTAATATTTTTTTAGGATCGGTGTTAATTCTAATTTTGAAAGCTTTGACTGATTGCTATATTTTAAGTTGACACAATTATTTTTGAATTTGGAATCGTGTACATACCTTCTTAAACTAAATGTTTAAGGTAAATGAACGTTTTTTAAACATTTTTTATGCCTTCGATTTGTTATAACTTATGTTTATAGAAAATTATATTTACATGTGAAGATTAACAAATTAATTAATATTAAATTAATCAGTAAGATATTTTAGCATTTAGTATGTTATAGTTATCACTCATTGTACCCACTATTTGGTATCTAAATTCCCTAAAAACAGTAAGAAATAAAATTTTCACGTATTTTATATGAAAAGAAAATATGTAGATTATTTAAATGTTATTTTGAAGTTGGCAAGATGGCGTCTCGTAATATAAATATTTATGATGTTACCCGCCGTTTATTAACGATGAAAATTATAATAATGTATGTTTACATTTCATTTTAGGCGCAGAAATTTTCTTTGAAGGTTTTTAATAGGTACGTGTTATAAAAGTCCTTCCCTGTATATTAAAAAAATATTTAATGCTCTTTATTATATATTTTTTAAACAACCTTAAAAATTACGAAATTATAAAATTTCTCGCCATGATGTACAATAGAAAATAAACTTATAGTTACAAGATTATCATGAATGGTAATTCTCTTCTTTTCAGTCAAACACAAGTGAAAAAACAAATGAACATCACTCTCAAGTATCCCAACAATATATATTCTTACGAGGCTCTGTCCTACATTACAGTAGGTGTATGTATGTACCCATATAACGTACATTGATATGTATATACTGTTCCTACTATCCGCCTCAACCTTCGCTAGTACTAAACTCTTTCAACAGTTTGTAGAGAAGCCCCGAAACGGTTCGTTTACTTGGGCTCTTGTTTCCTATTTATATTAGGTAGGTACGTACAACCTACCACACACCCGTGGTCATAACACTCGCGACAATCAACCTTGCTGCCTTCAAATAAAGTCGATGTTAAAGGCAGTGTTGCCGCTGCTGTGTGGTAGAGTGTAGTCGTTCGAGCTGTAGCAACAATTTCGCCTGACTTTGTGACTTACAAACCTTTATTGTAGGGACCCGTGTTATACTTGAATTGACCTATTTTTTAAAGGTCAAGATAATGTCAAAGTTCAGGTCTTAATTTGTATAATCGTTTGATTTAAGTTACCATTTTCTAGGAAGTTTGTTGATATACCTACGAGTAAAGGCCCAATAACTTCCAAGTTATATTTAACGGAAATTGAGGTTTATAAATAGTTAACGGTTCATTTATTTATTTATTTTCAGCCATGATTATCCCACTGCAAGGCAAAGGCCTCCAATTCATTCCACCAACAGTTCATTAAAAAAATAAAATTAAAACAACTGAGATCTCTTTTAATTCGAAGCAATCATTTTAAAATATTCGATTTATATAAATATGTAATTGTCAAATGTAATTTATTTGTTTTTTTTTTATATTATCAGCAATAGCCAGAAAATAAAATCAACCATTAAATTACAACCTTACCTACTTCATGATTTCAAACCAGGTGATGCCGTCATAGTTGTACCTTCAATACGTCCAGACGTCTGACGGTTCTATAGTACATGTCGTAAACTCTGATAACTACTTAATTAACAAGTTATACGTATTGGGCCCAAAACTTTAGTTTTGTTTCGTTAACAAGCGAAGTGATTTGTTCTAAAACCTCTCTGTTGCTATTACTTGTTTTAGGTCCTAATTAGGTACGACGTGGTTTCTTTGTCATTGTTGTTAAACATTATGTTTATATTTTTCGTACATTGTTAGAGTATTTTTGAAAGTATTATTATATTTATTGTAAGTTTCTTTTCCAGAAAAAAGTTAACGGAGATGCTTGAAAAGTCTAAATCATAAATCCTATGGACAAATTTAAATAATATATCATTAAAATTAATAATGTTTTCTTTTAAAAAAATAAATTTCTACAATAAGTTATTCTCTTAATAGCTGCAAAATCAGTAAGTATAGAGCAAATTTTTGAATTGTTACCATTTAAAAACACAATCAGCAGTTTTTCAGTACAACGTTAATGTATTAGTATTAACTGATCTAAATTTAAACTATTACTTAGACACCAAACAACAGTTATTACATCCGACTATCCATCATTCCGAAACCGGTAAAGTTTGCTATCATAAATCTAATTTAGCACAGAACCTTCGCTTGTATACCTATACATTTTGTGTAACGATTACAAACGAACCAATTATACCATTAAAATTCGTACTCTATTCAAATGAGAGTAAAATAAATAGTGCTTTACAAAAATCTCATTAATATTAATTTTGTAATTAGCGTTCCGTTATGTTTTAAAGCAGTTTTTGTTTCTATCCGTCCGTTCCCTGTTCTATACATTAATAATTTCTTTCCAGGAATAAAAAAGTTCTATGGTTTCTAATATCAAATTAAAACAAAAAACTGTGTTTTTTATGTTATATCACTTCTCGGTCAATACAAAAAATACGCTGAAATGTATCAGTAAATGTTAATAGGCTTCAAAACAACACAAAGTAACTAAACATCGAAACAAATAAAAGTCTTTCAATATCAATATGGCCTTCTAAAAACTATTAGTACAGAAATATCAATAGTTCCTAGTCCCGATGCAAATCAAATGAAATTCCTTCCAATACGATGCTAGGGAAACGATAAATAATAATAATAAAAGGAACATTGAATGTTATTACCTTTGTATTGTTTTCTTTATTCATTTTATTGAAAAAGAAACTTTTGTACTTATTATAGAGAGTGATGAAGGTCGGACAGCCCGTGTTACCTAAGGGCTTTAGAGAACGTTTTCCAGTAATTGGGATTCTGTAGCTAAATAGTGTGAAATACGGAATTTTGGTTACTGAAAACCGTAAAAGATACTTTGTAATAAGTGTTAAACAAAATGTTTAAATACAATAGCAAATAACACTTCTTTAAATTGAACTCCTTGGTTACAAAGTGATGCAGGATATTTTAAATTCATCGTAAAAACTAACTATAGTATTGCATAGTATTTTCAAGTAAATTCAAATAATAAAAATCGAATGATATGATTTTTGTTCAATTTAATTATGAGCCCATTGTTCAAGATTTAAATAAATACAGCTGAGTTAACAATTTGCACAATTCTTTATCGATTCAGTACAATACCAATCCTTTCACTGCAAATAATGTTATTTAGCTTTTACGTAGACTTGTGTACTAGACCGCCATACATTATATCCATTTAATATTTTGACGACCCAATTAGAGCAACAACTGTGTTTATCCTCTGGGCAATGCCCTTGAGGTTCCGTTCCAGCTTGGATTAATGTTTCCGAGGTCTACTGATATTCCTTCCAAGTCAAGCTATTTTTGACGTTAAATTTCATGTCTAAAAAGGCTTCAGCTTCGTTCCAAGGCTTTTACAAACAACAATATAAAATAGGCCTCTCGTGTAGGTTCGAATATTCTTTAGAAGTCTCTACAGAATCTTTAATACAAAAATTAATATGGATATGAAAATATTTTATCCAACAGTATAAAAGCACAAAGCCTATAATCTTGTTTTTGTGTACATAAACGTAATTTTCTTCCCTGACTGAATAAATTTAACTTTAGCACATATAAAAAGCGTGAAAAATTGCTTCTGAGATTACCCATAACTACCCTTAAAATCACACATATTACCTAGCTTTCCAACTTTCCCCATTAGGCCTACTAAAGCGGCTGCATCCCCCCTCCCCCCGTCCCCCGCCGTACTACCCCCACGGTACGCCCACGTACAACTCAGAATAGAACCCCACACCACTTTACGTCACACAACTGCGCCACCAACTTAGGGGGAAGCGGGCACTTGACTATATTTAGCAAATATTTTATGAGCTGGACTGTTTTAAGTAGCATTTTTTTAAGTGCGCTTTAGCGATTGCGGAACAAAGGACTAGTCTACTAAATATAGTTCTTAGTCTATTCATCAGTTTGTTGACTCTGACTTTAATTAGATGAACCCATTAAAAACCTTAACTAAGTACCTGTACGCCAAGTGTCTGCAGATCCCATAAATAATATCTATCTTATTACATACTTACTGGAACGTATAAACCTAAGAGTCTAGCTTCTTTCAATATATTCTCGAGGGCTTATAAGTCTTATCACATCTCGAAATAGACCCTTTCTGTATCAAAGTAACGCAACATAAAAGGACTTTTTTGGCACATACATAAAGTAATATTCAGAGAATGGTATCATGTTAGTGGTCATGTGGGAGTTTAGCAAAAGCCATTGTCTAGCGTAATTGATGTGGTTTTTGTTTACATTTCAGTAACGGACAATTTTTTATAGATCAAGCTGGCGTAAGAGGCAATTAATATTAAGTCTTTAAAAGTACGAATATTTCTAATTAATTTTCCTCGTTTGAAAAAATCTCTCGCGCTTAGTGAATTATTAAGTTCTTTAAAATATTATATATTTTACTTTCCTACTTCTTTATCTCAATGTTTAGTTTCAGAAAACATTATTTTATTAAAAAATTCAATTTATGCATCTAAATCCAGCTTCGATTAGAAAGATAGAAAATAAGTAGATACCACGAACATATTCAATGTTCTTGTTATTCTTAACTCAATTATTTTCTGTCTTTCGCATTAGATTATTTCTATTTCAACTAAAAATAAACACAAAAGTTATTCAGAATCCAAAAATACAAACATAATTTTTTTTCAATCGTTTTTAATCAATCACATTTTTGCTAAAGCTTAGTAAAAATTGGCCTTTCTGTACAGATAAGTATGATATAAATTAAGCCAATTGAGACCTTTATTTTACGTACACAAATTTAGATCAAACTGGGGCTTGATTAAATAAATATAAAATCGAAAGCCGTGAAAAGAAAATATTTAAATTAAAATCAATCAGCGGTGTTATGAGCTGAATGCCGGGACTTTTGGCTAGGGAAAGTTTTGTGTCCCTCGCGTACTGGAGCAGAGTGGGCGGATACAACGAGAACCTTTAAATAGAACCTCACACTACAGCGCCCAGTGAGGGGGCGATATCGATGAAAATGAATTTTAAATTATAAAATTTATGCTAACGTTGCGACTTGCGTACCTTTTTCGGGATCGGTGTTAATGTTGCGTTACTAAAGTAATATGCCTGTACCGCGTTGAATATTCTGGTTACTTAACAAAGTGTACCCACACTTATGATGACGAGCGACTTTTTTAAAGTTTTAGTTAGGTTATTTAAATAAAGTTTCAAATTAAAATTACTGCAATGTAACATTTTTATTTATTTTAAAGTCGATAAATTGCTCCCATCTCTATATTTATGATACATCCGACGTGGAAAACGTATCAGCTATTGTTTATATCGACATTTAACCTTATGCTTTATAAGAAGCGATAACGTCCCCTCCTTAAAACAAAGCCGGTCGCTCTCATTGTTTGTCTGTTTGTTTGTTTAACAGCTTCAAATGGTTTCGCTTTTGAAATTTATTTGTAATAAAAGTTTGTGGACATACTTATTAAGGGTTTCGAAGTTTATTTAAGTTAAGAATGGAACGATAGACAAAAGAGATGGAGATAGTAAGAGACCTCTTTAATGATACATTTCATATCAAGATTTCAGTACTAACTTCTTTTTTCGACGTTATGAATGAAACGTAACGAGTATTAGACGGAAGTTAGTCTATGTTTTGCATCAGTTGATAACGTGTGGTTTTTTACTTAAGTCTCGTCTGAATCAGAGATGAGAAGCCACTATAAATTTTAATCGACCTCATTTTGGTCTAATTCTACCGACCGTAACGGGTGTAAACTAAAAGATGTTTCTATCACAAACACACTAATTTTTGTCAGAAATGAAACGTAACGTGAAGTTATTTCTTTTTTCCATTCACTGATGAAAAGATACCCTCTGGTAATTAGAACCTTGATATAAAAACCTTTTTCTCCCGCATTTAAGTATTATGTTTATTCAATTTGATAACAACCTTTTTCCACGAATGTTTATCAATTATAAATGCCTGTGTCATGAAGACCATTTCAACTTTTTTGAAGCTCTTTAGTCGTTTGATGAATAACAAGTGTTTACTTTTGCCCGTCAGTCTGTTTATTGTTCGCTCGGAGATATTCCAGTCTTGTGCTAGAATCTAAACCACATTATGGAGGGAGAAACAATGGGGGATGAGGGCAATTGTGTGAAGCAGGATTGAATATTAAACGCGTATTCTACGTGCCTGTCTTTCAGAAAATTACAGTTTTATAATTCAGAAGGTTGAGTAATTGGATTATTTGGAAATTCGGTTTGGCGGTAACAAAAATTATTTTTTCCTTTCATTTTTTTACTAGCTATCCGCCCCGGGTTTCCACGAGTAGACCAAATTATAATTAATTATAGACACAAGCCTTCTTTCTTTGATGACCGTATCCATTGGTGAAAACCATACGCAAATTCGTTCGATAGTTATGAGTTTATCGCTTTCAGACTGGCAGCCGCGCCTGGGGATTTTGTTTTATTACATTTATAGATATAGATAGATAACTGATGTTTTCTGAGGGTACCTACTTGCTTTAAACTTATTGGTTGGGAAGCTAGTTCAGTTCTAAATATTTGGGATGTTTGAGTAGTATTGAATCACGAGCTCATATCGTGGTCTTACTCTGAGTAAATTGCACATTTATGCTTCTTATTATTTCTTATTAATGGTAAAAATTAGAACGTTCAATAATAATTTGTAATTCCACAAAACCAATTACTACAACATTATTCAATTGGTATTGAATATTTACCTTATCTTTGTGTTAATTTTTAAATACAAGTAAATACTTAAGTGAAATTGTAAAAAATCCTTGCTTTCTTCGCCTTTTGGTATTCTTTCCACAGTGTACAATCTTGGCCGTGTGTCCCTAGTTATCGAGTTAGTTCGCCCACTGGTTATGTCGTTAGAGGTCGCAGCGAGCCTGGGGCTCGTCTGATAAACAATTACTATAGCACACATTGTTGTCAGACATGTTTTGTACCTAAAACTGTGTAGTGTGTTTCTTTGCTAGTTACTTTAGGTCAGGAATTGTTGTGTTTTGTTGCTTTGTACACTTACGAATTAACTAGTAGAAGTATCAAATGTTTGTTGTTAAATAATTACGCGAATGTTACATTTGTCATTTATTTAAAATTTAGTTTTTTTTGGTAGTAGTTTATTACTGTTATTTTTATTCGTTAACAAATAACGATATTTTACTAGGACTTTAAGAAATTTTATTATTATTTAACGATATTACTACGAAAATTTTGATTAAAGCAATATAATAGGTATAAATTTACCAGGATTTTGGTTAAATGTTTTAAATGTCTTCATGTCACTAAAACTAAAATCCTTCAAATACATTTTCCTCCGAGTCTGACTGTCACTAATTCATTCGGGTTTTGTGAGAAAAGTCACTGAAAAAGCCAAAATTCGCAGCTGCTTTCACTGAGAAAGTATGATGGTCTCACATTATATCTGGGTTAAGTAGCAACGTTGTACATTTGGTCGACTAAAAGGACCCGTAAATCCAATTGTGTTTCCTAAGTATGGCAGCGGCACAAAATATATTTTTGTTTTTTGGTTATTGTTTATTTATAAAACAAAACACATCTCTTGTATCTTATATTGTATCATCATTGGAAAGCAGCATGAATATAGTAAATTTAATTACGAAAATAAAAACAAATAGCATTTATTCCAGACTCGAAAGACCAATTTTACAATATGCTTAACATATTTTTCAATTTGCACGCCTTTCTTATATCCTTTGTAGTAGACAATTACGATAACTCATTGTAATAACATAATTTAAATGGTTTTGGATTGAATAAGCCATAATTAATGGAAATGTATGTAGGTATTTTTAATAATTATGTTCATGTAAATAATTATTGTAATTTAAGTTATTTATTTTAATCGTATACTATTTTATAATTATTATCAATTTGATCAACAATATCCCTTTTCTCTAATATTTTTCTAATAATGAACAACAAAATTAAAGTAAAGTAGTTAATTAAGATGTGTTTGTTAGTCTTTAGTTCTGTGAACAAATACTTACAAATTACAAGCCTAGATGTTTTAGTTAAAAAATAAATACGGGACTTAAGACGGCACTTAATTTGGGTGTCGACTGAAATGTCTTCATAAATACAGTTTGTAAATGTTGTTGAAAAGTTTTACTAGAACTACTGAAAGATATTTTACGCGCTTAATTCGTATTTAACTTTCCAACCGGTTGGAATATCGTTTTATTAGACGACTGCGCCAGAAGGAGGGAAATGTTTTTCAAGAGTATATGTATGTATATGTATTTATGTATAATTACAGATGTTATATAATATTTTATCATAAGATGATATTCAACATTACATTTGCAATACAGTGACGCTATAATGATTATTTTGCAATATTATACAATTTAAGACTCGGCACGAGAGACGCGCGCGTATTGTTCTTTCGGTAGTAGTGACGCAACGGAGTACTCGATTTTGATTTCGATAAACAAAAGCTACTTCCTTCTATTATTCAAACAAAAAAACTAATACAAGTTACTCGTCGTACACATATAAGATTATTCCAATTTGCATATAAACAATCTCCACGTTTGTCTGAAGAAAATCGCGACAGAATCCTTGCAAATGACGCTGTCGTGACGTCAGAGAGGTCGATGTGACGTCAGGACCGCGACCCCCAAACCCCACTGAGGAGGCTGCGTACTGCGTAAATGCGTCGTTTGGAAGAATATCCACAATACGACGACTTTTATACCTCGTGCAAAAAAGAACTTTATAAATTGTTGGTTAAGGCACAATTTTGATTGGAGTCTTTGTTTCAGTTGGTTAGGCTAGGTCGTATGGTTGTCGTCTGCACTCGTTAGCGAAAATGGTAGGTACGAGGTAATAACAGCGGTTCGGGCTATCGGATTATTGTATAAATATAAAGGACATTAACGTCAGACAATTACATGTTATTTTAAGGCTAATATTTGTATGAATAAATATAAATGTTCTTTTTTATGCGCGATTAATTACGATATTCTTAACACAATAACTGTTATTTTCTTTTAACCGACGAAAAAGGAGGTTTTAATCCAACATGTTTATTTTTTTTTGTATTTTTGTAGATACAGGTTATATGCATGTACGATGGTCTACTTTCTATTCTGTCATTTTCTTTGTTATAAATAATAAATAATAAATAAATGTTGACAACATTACATACATTGCTCTGAACCCAAAGTAAGTAGCTAAAGCACTTGTGTTATGGAATTCAGAGACAACGAAGGTACCACAACCACCCAGACCCGAGACAATGTAGAAAAGGGGTTTTCTACATTGACCCGGCCGGGGATCGAACCCGGGACCTCAGAGCTGGCGACACCTTGAAAACCGGTGTGTACGCCACTCGACCACGGAGGTCGTCAAATAGCTCTAGTTTCCTCTCCTTTTTTTGTCGGTAGACAAACTGCACTTATGGGTTACCTAATCTGTTTCTATGCGTATTCACTCACAACTACGCGTGACTCCCGCGTGAGTTGGCAGTGGCCAAAGATTTCTTGGCTTCTCTCCTAACTAATATATTCTGATTACTAGATAATAGTCGAATAAGCCCCTTCATCCGATAATTTCTGATTCAATAGAGCAATTAATTGGTTTACCATTGATATGACATTATGGCTAACCACGCGTCGCCCTGTTGTATTCTGAAGATGTTATGCATAAC